>OX451735.1:1368628724-1369929803 GCA_948472305.1 Vicia faba | reverse complement strand
CTATCTCTCAGAGCTATCTTCACAAACTCATCCCCAACAGCGATATATTCCCCAGCATGTCTAATATGCCCTCAGACAGAAACCGGGGCATCTTCCACTAGTTCACCTCCTTATCCCTGATGGATAGCTTGACATGATCATCTCCTCCAATAGGACCCCTAGCGGATAAAGAAGTTGGATCATTTCCCCAGCATACGGTGGAAACTTCCTCAGCAGCCTATGAATTTCCAATCCCTGTCAGATATTATATCCTTAATGCGGTCTAAAGGATTTAATTCCCTAACAGAGTTTATTTCTCCAATATTGCAAATTCCCCGACAGAATTCTCTCCTCCATCCAAATGACACTCAATGTTGTCCTCCCCAGAAGAGTTGATACCCATATCTGAAACCTGATCAGATAGCGCATCAGAGGAATCCATCTCTTTTATCCCCAGTTAGGGTACATAAGAATCAGATCCTTCAATAAAAAGAATGAGGAACGACTGACTCTCCTTGAATGCTTCTATTCCTAAGCAGAAGTCGAAGATCCCAAGTAGAATATCCTTAAACAGAAAGCGAAAATCCCCAGTAAAGTCTTTCTAAACAAATTGAAGAATTCCTTTCTTTATCCCCAGCAACAGTCATGGATTTATTTTCCCCAGCTAGATGTTGTTACAAGAAGTTATTGATACGCTCCAACGACATATTGCATCCATGCATCATTTACAAAATATCATAACATATGCATACCAAACGCATATACTATTCTCATTTATTTTGAGAGCATCATTACAAAATACATTTCATGCATCATGACATTGCATGAAGCTAACTTTGTTTTCAGGTTAAACAGACGAATATTATCAGCGATTTATAGGCAGGTTATAGATCGATTCCTGAAACAGGATGGGGAGACTATCTACACAACCAGATGATTTCCCTCAGAGACTAATTATGACAAGCATTTCCTTTAGAGATTCATTCTGAAAAGCATTTCCCTCGGATAAAATCGGACAGATTCATTCTCAAAAGCATCATTCAGATAAAACCAGACGAAAGTTCATTCTGACACTCTTTTAGATAAAGCCAGACGTAGACTCATTCTAATACATCTTCTAGATACGGTCGGACATAGACTCGTTCTAATACATTTTTCAGATAAAGTCGAGCGAAGACTCATTCTGATCCACTTCTGGATACAGTTGGGCGTAGACTCATTCCAATACATTATTTAGATACAATCGACGTAGACTCATTCCAATACATTATTCAAATACAGTCGGACAAAGACTCATTTTGATCCTCTTATAGATACAGACAAGACATAGACTCGTTCTAGAAGCATCATTCAGATACAACCGACACATAAGATTCATTTTGACACTCCCTAGCATGTTTTCAAGATACAGTCATACAAAAACTCATTCTAGTATACTTTTTCAGATACAGCCGGGCATAAACTCATTCTGATACTCCTATCAACATTTACTTTGGATGGCATCTATAAGACCATCTCCAACAACACTCTATCACCTCTTCGAATGGAATATTTAAGCTCTTTCAAGCAGTGCAATCAATCAACAGTGTTACTTCGTGCACAGGTTAGTGCAAATATTCAGGGCACTTAAGTGTTCAATCCTCTTCCACCTTCAGATCACGAATGACAGACATGTTAATCTAACTCTTCAGATTTAAGAAGATTGAACAGGGGAATTTGTTGTACCCCAAAATTTCCCCTCCCATTTTCAAGACAAATTTATTCAAGATACCTCCACATGCTCATAAAGGTTTCAAACACTCAAGACTACTCAAGGGTTGACCAGACAAATTCTCCTCCTAAGCAATCAACCTATAACTAGGTTTTGCTTCTCTCAAAGGAAATTAAGTTTCTAATGCCTCAAATGGATTTCTTGGTTTCTTATATGTATCAAGGTACCCTCATACCCAATTTCACACCTTACAGTACAAGTTTGCTCAATCAATTGTCAGATGATTGAAAATCAACTGTATTAGACAAAAAGTCAAATTTGACCAATCTACAGTCAAACTTCAATATTTTTGGTCAACATCAACATTTTTAAGTCACATTCATCATTTTATCTAGGGTTGATCATGATTCATCAAGAAAAATCAAGATTCATCAAAAGTTAAAAGTTACTAAATTAGGGTTTTCTTTATGAGAAGTCAACTAAACTTTGACCAAGCATAACTTTCACATACTTCATCAAAAATCCCTCAACAATACCTCATCTATAAGAAAATTCAATTATATACAACTTTGTCTCTCTAAGCTCAAAGCCGAAAATGCTTCATTTGAGAGATATGGACAAAAACATTATAGATCATTTTAAAAGTCAACAAAAAGACTTTTTTTTATCAAAGCCATTTACATAGAGTTAAAGGCTTCAAATGAAAAAATGACCAACAATAAAGTTGTAGGAAACAACTTCAGGTTTCCAAAAAGTCTAAAATCATCTTTATATGACCAAAATTGAGAGAGTTATGATTGGTGCAAGTTGATCAATTTTGACAAAAATGCATGAAACCTAAATTGAGCAAAATTGAATTTTTGGGTTAATGGGCCTAAGTTTTTAGGTTCAAACGTGTTCATGATCTCATATTAGACCTCTAAATACATTCATATATTTTCTTTTATGATTTTTATTTCTTTTATTTGGATTTTATTTATTTAAATACAAATTAAATCAAATAAAATATAAAAATATTGGATTAAGGCACATGATCAATATTTTTAATCATGTGGGAGGCCCAAAAATCTACCTTGAAGCTGAATAAATTGTGTGGTTATGTTTGTAACAAATCTTCATTGGTTTTGGAATATTTCAACTTATTTCCAAACAAAATCAAAGATATGATTTCATGAGATGTCAAAGCCCACCATTTGACCTAAGCTTCTCCTCTATATATACTCAACATATTCAGACATCAAAAAGACACACATGCTACATTATAGAGGCAACCCTAAAATCTCAAAATTTTCAAGAACTAGGGCAAACTCAAACCCTTGTGTGAAGCCATTTTCAGTCCATTCCAAGAATCAAGAAAGTTCCCTGAAGAATCCAGGAACTCATTCTAATCATCCTTGAAGCTCGTAGCATCCCGGATCATCGCAACCAAACATAACCAGTTTGGTAACTATCTTTGATTTCAAACACTTAATTCGCACGATACAAATCATTTTTAAGCATTCACATATGTTTGTAATCATGTTTAGAATGTTTTTGAACCATTAACTTTGAGGTTTAGTGGAGGAACAACAAAATTCCATTGTTAGGGCTCGGAGCTCTGAAAGTTCTGAAACCCTAACTACATGCATTTTCAGGCCAAACGAACACAACCCTTGAACTTGAGGTATACTAATTAGTGAACCTGAGTTATTAGATCTTTCGCTTTCATCCATTTTTGTAGGTTTCCAAAACCCCCTCACCGGAGAAGACGAAGTTGACCACCCTCCACGGTGGTTTGACCCCATTGACTCAGGTGACCTAGGCGTGTCACCATCCCGTTGGTTAATTCAAATAACCTGAACCCACCACAACACGCGTTTTCTGATTTTTATTTTAATATGATTTCTTTATTTTTATTTATAATATATGGAATGCATGATGAGTAACTAACACATAAAAATTGATGGACGAGTGGTAAGAAGCGTGATCGGTATTACTGAGGGTGTGGGTTTGATCCCTCCTCTTGTCAAAATTATTTTGTTTTTCAAGATTTACAAAGCATGTTCATCATATGTTGATTCATTCTCATTCCATATCACAAAAAATAGCATGGCGTAGTGGTAAAGGGAATGGTCATTGAAGGAAAGTGCGTGGGTTCAACTCCCACCACATGCATATTTCTTTTCCCTATTTTCATTCCATTTTCTTAATTAATTAACCTATTTTCTAACTAACCATTAACTAACCTTAAACTTTTTTTTTTAAAACAAATTAGGATTAGGGTTTTCTAATTAGTAATTAATTTTGACATTTTTTGTTTATTAATTAATTAAGTTAATTAGCTTTTTATAAATATTAAAATTAATTATAAATAATTAGGTTTTAATTACTATATATTAACTTAAATTATTTTCTACAAAAATATTTAATATATTTTCTAACATTATTTTTCTTATTTCTTTTTCTATTTAAATTCGTAGAACAAGTGTATAGGCCGCATTACCAATGTAATAGCATAGATTTATCTTTTCTCACATTTTTCCTGTTATGTAACTGCTCACAGGATGTAATAGCTTAGGTTTAAATTCCCGCACTTTACATTGTGCACTTTAATTTCCTGTACATATCTAACTGTTAGTAATTAGGGCTTGTATGGCAAGACTAAAAGCAATCTAGAAAACCCTAATTCCCAAGATTAAATAACTGAATTAACACACTCTTCACACTTGCACCTCTAGGGTAACCTCTCTTGTTGCCTTACGAATATTGGTCACGTCCCTCGAAAGTGGGGATACTTTTACAAAAGACCCTCAATCCAATCATCATAGAACCTATGATACAAAAGATCATAGTCCCTCGATGACCCTTCAAAGTTGCCTACAAATGATCTAGTCCCTTCGGTGACCCTACGAGTAAAATGAATATAGTCCCTCCGATACAATTGCTAAAGTATCCTTACATGTTGCCTTCGATGACCATACGATGACCCTACCCATGTCTCTTCACATCCAATAGATAGGGGTACCTACCAACTAATGATATGGATAGTACTATCTCCAAAGAAGTAGGAAAATAACAAGAAAGACCTTATTAGTGGGTAAGACTCTTATTTTCTTGCTCACAACCTTTTTCACAAACAAAAACATTTTCACACTACATTTTCAAACAAAATATTTTCAAAAAAACACTTTGTATACATTCTTGAGGATCGACACAAGGATTATTACAAAGTTAGCCTTATATTGGCATTGCTAAATATTTTTAAACAAATCACACACACAAAGCAATTTCTAAAAGTGAGCTTAGCAATTAAGATCACGTAGATAACTATGGATGAAAAGGGTGCTAACACCTTCCCTTTTCATAACCTATACCCCGAACTCAAAATATACCAAAGGCCTTTCCTGTTATTTTCACCTTTCCTAAATATTGGATAAAAGAAAAGTCGGTGGTGACTGTTACTAACCATAACAATTGCGATAAAACAAAAAAAATCAGTTCTCCCACCGTATTACAGAGTCGGTTACATGAGGGGAAGGTATTAGCACCCCACACACCCGTAGTACTCTATGGTATCCACTCTTGTTGTTCTAATCAAAGGGTGTGTTTCAAATCTAAACTTAAGAGCTAAAATAAAATGTAAAGATGGAATACGTGCAAAAGAAAAGAGAGAATAATGTAGGGAAAATAAAGTTGTGCTCACTCAAGCCCTACCCTAATGCATATGTATCCTTTTTGAGGAATCATAGTTATCGTAGTTCGGCCCACTTGTTTTAGTTTGTTTGTGGTTTTTAGGTTATTAGTGTTAAATTCAATCATTCCACCGCTGCTCGACCTTTGGAGACTTACGACCTGAAGTGTAAAGGAAATAACATGCTCTTAGAAGAGAAAAGCCAATTGGCAAAAAAAAGTAGTTGGTTAGTTTTTTTTACCTTAAGAAAGGGTTTAAGTTGTTAGAGAGTGTTTTTATTAGTTTAAGGAAAAAGAAAGTTTTAGTTTTGAATGCAAGGATGCAAAAAGAAATAAAACACCTAAGGGATACTATCTAGAATCTAACCCTAATGTTATCATACAATGATGGCCCTATGTCAAGGATAAAGGGGAAATGTCTATCTATTTTAGCATGCATGGATTACTATCCTAAGTTCTAGCTTGCATTGGGAAATAAACAAGCATATCCTAAGGGAGCATGGTATATACAAAGCAAGTAAGCAAGCAAAGAAAGCATGTACATGGCGAGAGTAGTGTATCCCGAACATGCAAAGGATAGCGCACACATGGAGAGAGTAATGTACCGCAGGGTAGCAAGCTCGAACAAAGGGAGCACATACATGGCGAGAGTATTGTACACTAGCTCAAGTAAAATTGCCTAACCAAGATATCGTGAATCGAGGTAGGTAAAAGAAAAATCAAGAGAAATGCTTTAGCTACGGGGAATGGATCACCTGAAGCAAATAAGCGAGATTGGTAAAAGTAAAAGAATAGAAATGTTTTAGCTGAGGGGAGCGGATCTCTCAAAGCAAACAAGTGGGAGAGATGAAATAAGAAAAGAATATAAATGCTTTAGCTAAGGGGAGCGGATCACCCGAAGCAAACAAGCGAGTAGCGGAGTGTCACATTGACCATTGCGAACTCCTGACAAAGTGTGGGGGTTGGGACAAAACCCTTTTCCATATGGTTGACTCGATACACAAGATCTGCATAAATCTAAAGCATCGACGTATAATGTGAGTTGAGGATGACACAGACTAGAATGTGCGAGGGTTGGCTACTAACCCTTTCTGCTTGTCTCCTTTTAAGGACTTATCATCTGTAATATATACGAGCACAAATGTAAACACACCTGCAGAATACCTACTTCAAAGGTAGGTTTTAAACAAACACAAGTAGCACGCAAAATGCACATAATGCAAAATTGCCCTAACCGGTTCTTTAAATAAACTAGAGGGGTTCTTGACATGATCAGCAACGAAGATCCCCATCATACATCTCTATCCCTACTTCTCATGGCATCAGAAAATGGTAAAGTTCCTACTTCTCATGATATCTAAAAATCATTAAAATTCCAAAGTGAAGATAAATCAGAAAGAAGTACTACCAAAACAAATAGCAGTTCGTAGCTAAGCAGATATAAGCTAGAAAATCAGAATAATTCGAGCAAGTTGGTTCCAATAACAAAATTTTCAGGAGAATGTCTAATGAGACCCCCATGTCGTGATGAAATTAAATCATAATTAAGAGTAATGCGTCGTGATGAACCGCTTTCCAAAAACTTGCACAATCTCACAAGGAATGTTGGTAAACAACAAGGAAAATCTAATACGATTAAATGATCCATATCATAACTCTCAATGACATAATATTATGCATTAGATAAAATTGAACCAATAGTAGAGGCATAAGATCCTAATCCGGGAAGCGGGTACATAATCTAAAATTCACATAAACATCTCCTAAAGATGGAGGGCGAATACATTTATAAACATCACAAAGTGATCAACACTTGGGAGTCAAGTAAGTTTCACGTTGGATGAGGTATGGCACTTTACAACTCAGTAGCTATCCTATAACCATTGATCTCAAACAAAAATCACAAGAAATATCTTCATTGAAGCAAACTATGTGCTAGAATTAGGTCCAGACATCTAATTGACAACCTAGAGGTTAAGCATCATGATAGACTAAACATATGACTCAATTATGGACCTAACATCAAGGTAAAAGGCATCTAATCATGTTATCATGTTAATCAATAAGTCAATTGAACATTAGTCAAGGCATTAAGAATCATACACCAAAGATCAACTTCTAACTAAGTAAACAAGCGAACAATTATTCATTTTTGTGTGACCACAAAAGAAAAATCAAGTAAAAGGCCTATCAAGACCTCAAAAATTATGGGATTAACACACAAAGAAAGTCATTATGTACATTATCATGTCACAAAAAATCCCTAAGTTATTGCATAAATTCAAGATTCAAGATCAAACAATTATACAAACATGGGTGTTCCCCTTTAGGTATACATCGAGGCACCCAAAAAAATGTACTAAAATGATCAAAAGTCAATCAAAATAATACAAAAATACCACCCTCATCATAAGCAATCAGAGGAGAGAATATGGTAAAAATATTGGGAAAATTGGACTTATACAAGCCAATCAACAAAGATCACCTAAAACAACACTCCACAATTTTTTATCCAACCATCTATTACAATAAATGGAAAAAATTAATAAAAATAGTCGCAAAATACATTGGTATCCCAAGTATTCAAAAAGTATTTTTGTGAATTTTTAATATGAAGAGAAAACAGAATTATCAATAAAAATGCAAAACATGTCAAAAATGATTCACATAGGGGCCTGGGGGTGTAAACCTAAAAATTTGGTATAGCTGGGAATAGTTCATGCGCTGCAGGCCCATTTAAAAGGGGTGTGTAAAAAAAACAGAATGGTTTGAAGCCCAATCCATATGCGCTAGGTGTTATTGGCAATGCAAGGGTGCAAAAATAAGATTAGCCTAAGGCCTATGTGCTGGAGCCCAATCCTTCTATGGCCATTTGTTCTATTATTATTGAATTAATCAGGTGCAAAAAAAATAGTATGTAACGTTTTGTCAATTGGGCAAGCATTTTTAAGTCACTATGTGACAAAACCTTTTCTCAGCCAATCAGGGATCATTATTAGTGTTTATTATCCAAACATTCAAATGATTTAAAGAGAATAAAAAAAGGATGATTGGATGATTGGATGATGGTTAAATACATGAAACAGTAACCACGAGCCACACCTAGGGTTTATTGGACTGGAATAAAAAGACCATCGGAGCAAATTTTCCGATCACCTTCTCCGGCACCTCAGGTGGCGGAGCTAATGAACTTCCACCAAAATTCAAGAAATGCAACTCTCTCCACTCTTTATTTCACCCTGAGTCCATTTCCGACCTTCATTTTCACATAAACTTATTGAAACACCAAGAAAAATTAAGAATGCATATCTCTCTCACTCCTTTTTGTTATGAAGTTTGTTATGAAGTTTGTAACTGATTTTTCTAACTCCCCGTAACAGAATGGCGGTGATAAAGATTATAGCAGGGACTATTGACGCGTGTAGTTTAAGTCTCCTCAAACTTTTATTGAGTTTCTTTTTGATCAGCCTCATGAAGAAAAATGCAGTCTAATAATTTGATGTGGTATTGTTGTATTTAGCTGAGATCATATATGATAGGGATTACAGTAGCATGTGTGCACCCTCTTAAGCAACAAACATTTGAACAACACCTTCTATATGGAGCAAAAAGAATCCATCCTGCATGTATGTAGTATTTTTCCTGCCTAAATTAGGTAACATCATGATGATGCGCGTACAGCGGGCCCATGATGCTCAGCCATACCAGAAAGTGCCTTAGTAATACAAATTCTGATCAAATAAAGACATGGCCATGCAGCTTACTTCAAATAATAATATCTTGAGCCATAGTGCTTCTCGTGAAACCTAACTTGGATCAAAAGAGAGAGTACATGGAGATGCACATCATTGATGTTAAACATTTCTTGAAACAAAACCTACAACCTCACGCAATAATGCCTCGAAGATCAATCCTCCGGTCTGAACTCTAACTCATAAAACTTTCTGAGTTACTAATCACTTTAACAATTCCAGGTTCATGACTTCTAGGGCCTCCAACTCGAAGCTCAGTGGTCCAAAAATTGACTTCTTGGGATCATGATCAAGATTGCATTTCATAGAGCAATATTGATGTTGGCCATCGGTTGAGAAATTTCTTACAAGCTCATAGAAATAAGTCTTGAAGTCGTGACACCGAAAGCTGGTTTGGGTACTTAGAAAAATTCCATTAACATGTCAACTAACGTTGACACATCCACTTTGACACTTCATAACTCTTGATCCATGGCTCAAATGCATTTGATTTCTTCTACAAAGATGTAGGCATATGGAAATAATGCTTGAAATCACATGTAAATTGCACTCAGTCATTTGGACATATAAAAGAAATTCTACAAAATTTCATTAAGTGTCACATTCAGTTTCTACGAACACTTCACTTTCCAACCTCATAACTCAAAATCTAGCATTTTTTTGGAGATGAGTCCTCAAGGACAAAAATGGAGTATGAAATTCCCTCTTTCCATTGATCATAAATTTTCAGCTTTCTTACTAAACATGAATGAGATGTAGAGTTGCAAAGATGACATTATGAACACAAATATTCTTAAAACTTAAAAAAATTTCTAAGTCCAAGATTACTTAAAATGCAAGAAATCTAAATTTTGACTGATACTTTCGAATTTTATCCACAAATGAGCACACTTTCTCATGTCTTGATTTTTGAACTTGAGTTTGACAAAAAAATCTCATTTAGTCAACCTTTGACTTTTTGTTGACTTTTGCTCATACACACTCAAATTTCTTCATACTCAATCAATCATGATTTTTATGATAAGATATGGAGTTCAATAAACCATATGTGAATGTTTTAAGACCAATAGAAGACCATGGAACCTTTTTAAGCTCAAAGATTCATTCATAACATGTCGGTGTTCAGAAACCCTAGTTGATGGCCACAAGTAAAAAGGAACTAATCATAGCACAAAACCCTATTTCAATTGAGGTTTCTTGAGAACCTCTTAAACCAACAAATCTAATACATAGGGAGGATACTTGTGATCATGATACTTCAGATGTTCAGCCCTTGTAGATCTTATTTTCTCTCTAGAATAATATACACTCCCAAAATCAAGACCCTTGTTCCATACCATTAAGTTAATGCAATACAAATAATGAATATGATGATGAAGCATAAGATGTTTTGTTTATAAATAAGAGGGAAAATTTTGGGGTACAATATTCTCCTTATACCAAACTTGTCCTCTTAGACCCCTAATAACGAACTTCCCATCATGCTCTCACTTATCCTTCACTAATGACCATAATGCCCTTATTTTCTCTACATCACATATTATTCTATTTATTTAAATCTAATAATTCTAAATAATCACTATTAAATCTAAACTAATTATTTAAATTCTAAACCCTCTTATTATCCTATCCTACACCACACAATTCATCATCTTAAACATCTTATTCATCAAGTCATTGTTATTGCATCACAGATGCATCACGAATACACATCATATATTGTCATAGGGGCTAACACAAAGGACCAAGACATCATATATACCAAACACTTCATAGAGACTCATATATTTATGCTAAATTAATTAAATAAATAATTAATCTGGAATTCAGGGTGAAACAACTCTCCCCCACTTAAAAGAATTTTTGCCCTCGAAAATTACCTGACAGAAACAACATCGGATAAGACTCTCTTATCTGATCTTTGTGTTCCCAAGTCCAACTTTCACCAGCTGGTTTGTCCCATAATACCTTCACTAAGGTAATGTCTTTGCCTCGCAATTTCTTCATCTCTCGTCCTTCATTTGCAATGGTAATGCCTCAACAATCAAGTTATCTCTCACCAGTACATCATCCATTTAAATCACATGCAAAGGATCTGGAATATAATTTCTCAACTGAGACACATAAAACACATCATGCAGATTCACAACTGACGGCAGAAAGGTAATCTGATAAGCCACTTCACCTATCTTCTCTGATATCTAATACGGACCAACAAAATAAGGCGTAAGTTTCCTCCACTTCAAAGCTCTACCAACACCGGTTACCGGAGTAACTCTTAAAAATACATGATTATCTTTCTTAAACTCAAGGTCCTTTCTACTCTTATCATGATAACTCTTTTGACAAATCTGATAAGCCTTCATCTTTTCTTGGATAATCTTTATCTTCGCATTTTCCTCTTGCATAACCTCAGGCCCGAGCACAACACTATCACCTGACTCATACCAATACAATGGAGTCCTACAGCTCCTACCATACAACGCTTCATATGGATCCATTCTAATACTAGAATGGAAACTACTATTATAATTAAATTCAATCAATGACAAGTTACTATCCCAAGCTTCTCCTTGTTCTAGCACACAAGCCCTCGGTAAATCTTCTAAAGACTGAATGGTTCTTTCCTCTGTCCATTCGTCAGAGAATGATATGCAGAACTCAACTTCAACTTAGTACCAAAGGAATTCTGCAAACCTGTCCAAAATTTCGATGTAAACCTCAGATCTCTATCTGACACGAAACTCGAGGGTATTCCATGTAATTTCATAATTTCTTTAATATACATCTCAACTAACTTCTCCATAGGATGATTGATCTTCATCGGTGAGAAATGATCTGACTTAGTCAACTTATCCACAATCACCCAAATCAAATCATTGCCTTTAGAAGTCTTCGGCAACCCCGATACAAAGTCCATGGAATATGTCCCACTTCTATTTTGGAATACTCAACGGTTGCATAAGACCCATAGGCTTATGATGTTCAACTTTCGACTTCTGACAAGTCAAACAAGCATAAACAAATTTTGCGGTCTCCTACTTCATACTAGGCCACCAAAGTATTTTTTTCAAGTCTTGACACATCTTCGTAGCACCGGGATGAATACTCAACCCGCTTCTATGTCCATCCTTAAGAATACTCTTCTTAAGCTCTGGGATATACGGAACACGCACTCTATTGCCAAATCTCATTACGTCATTCTCATCAACTTTGAACTTATCCCTTTTTCCCTGGTTAATCAAATTTAATCGATTAACTAACCTCGAATCAAACTTCTGACCTTCTCGGATTTCTTCTATTATACCGCTAGTAAATTTCAATATTCCTAACTTCACACTATTCGAAGTTTATTCACACACTAAGCTCATGTCTCTGAATCTCTCGATCAACTCTCACTCCCGAACCATAAGCATTGACATATGCAGTGACTTCCTACTTAATGCATCAGCAACTACATTTGTCTTACCAGGATGGTAACTCAAATCAAAACCATAATCTTTAAACAATTCAAGTCAGCTTCTTTGTCTCATATTCAACTCTTTTTGGTCAAATAAGTACTTCAAACTCTTGTGATCACTGAACACTTGGAATTGAGAACCAAAAAGATAATGTCTCCAAATCTTTAATACAAACACCACTGCTGCTAATTCTAAGTCATGCGTAGGATAATTCCTTTCATGAACTCTGAATTATCTAGAAACATAAGCAACAACTTGCCCATTTTGCATTAGTACACCACCAATACCCATCTTAGACGCATCACAATACACCACAAAAGACTCACTCAAATTAGGAAAAATCAACACTGGAGAAGTCGTCAACCTCTTCTTTAATTCTAAAAATCTTTCTTTGCACGCAACTTCCCACATATAAGCTTGACCCTTTCAAGTCAATTGAGTCAACAGTAACGCCAACTTAGAAAAATACTTCAATGAACCTTCGATAATAACCTGCCAAACCAAGAAAACTTTGAACCTTGATTGCAGACTTCAGAGCCTCCCACTACAATACAACATTGACTTTAGAAGGATACACAATAATTCCACCACTAGAAATCACATGACCAAGAAAAATAACTACCTTTAGCCAAAATCCACACTTTGACAACTTTGCATACAATTTAGTTTCCTTTAACACTTGCAACACCATCCGCAAATGCTCAGCATGCTCTTTGTCTGATTTAGAATAGATCATAATATCATCAATGAACACCACGACAAACTTATCCAAATATGAATGAAAAGTTATATTCATATACTCCATAAAAACACCTGGCGCATTAGATACACCAAACAGCATCACAATGTATTCATAATGGCTATACCTCGTTCGAAAATCTATCTTCGGAATATATTCTGGTTTAACTTGAATCTGATGATAACCTGACCTCAAGTCGATCTTACTGAAAACACAAGCACCCACTAACTGATCCATCAAATCATCGACTCTCGGTAGTGGATACTTGTTCTTAATTGTTACTTTATTCAACTGTATGTAATCTACACATAACCTCATACTTCCATCTTTCTTCTTAACTTGTAACACTGGAGCATCCCACGGTGAAACACTTGGTCGAACAAACTTCTTCTCGAGCATTTATTCCAATTGTTTCTTCAACTCGCTCAGCTCTGAAGCTGACATTCTATAAGGAGCCATCGACACTAGACTTGTACCCTACACCAAATCTATAGAAAACTCCACTTCACGTTCAGGAGGTAAATTACCGATGTCATCTATAAACACCTCTGGAAATTTACAGACAATCGGTAATTCCATATTCTCATATTTACCATCAACTTGCAACGACACAAACATCGAAAACATCAAGGCTTAATCTTCCAAAAGTCCATTCACTTACTTAGCGGTCAACAACATCAACTCTCTGTTATCACCAAACTTAGGGAACCTTAAAGTATTATTATAACAATTGATCATAGTTCAACTCCAACCAGATCATCTCAAGAATCACATCAATTTGGTGTAAGGGAAGACACACCAAATCGATAACAAAACTTTACCGTAAATAGTGAAAGGGAACTTCTAACAAATGTAAGTAGTAGTAATAGAACCACTAGCAGGAGTATCTATTACCATAATAATATTCATATCAGACAATTTCAATTCCAACTTAGTAGCACATTCAAGCGAAATAAACGAATGAGTAGCACCAGTAATAATAATAGCAACTAATTCAAAATCGTTAATAAATCAAGTACCTTGAATCAAGTTGTCCTTCTTAGTTTTCTCTGATCCACCCAGCGTGAACACTCTACCATTGGTCTGAGCAGTAGCATCCTTCCTTGGTTTCTGACACTGAGTACTGATATGACCCTGCTCTCCATATTTGAAACAAGTTGGACCATCGTTCTTGCATTCAGAAGCACGATGATCGGATTTACCACACTTGTAGTACCTTAACACCTTTTTAACCACATCTATAGAACTTGATAGAAGCGGGAGCTCCTTTCTCACTTGTCTTCCTCTCATCATAAGCCTTTTGTTTCCCTTTATTAGCTAGAGAATCATAAGGCATCTTATGATCTTGATATCACCTTCCTCTTTTCTCGTTCAAACTCTTATAGTGAGTTGAATGAGCTTTGATATACTCCTCATAGATTCTGCAGTTGCCCACCAACTCGGAAAACACAGGGATCTGCTGATACCCAATCTCCCACTTGATCTCCAAACATAAACCATTTTCAAACTTGATACACTTTGAGAACTCAGTAGTTTCTTCACTGTAATATGGATAAAACTTCGCTAGTTCCACAAACTTTGAAGCATACTCCCTCACAATCAAAATTCTTTGTTTCAACTCCAAAAACTCAATCTCTTTCTTTCCGTGCACATGCTCAGGAAAATACTTCCTCATAAATTCCCTGCTAAACACAGCCCAAGTAATCACTTCAGCTAGCGGTATCATCCCCTGACGAGTACCAACCTACCAGTCATCAGCTTCCTCTTCCAGTTGATGTGTACCAAACTGCACTTTCTGTGCCTTTGAGCAATCCATGACTCAAAATATTCTCCAAATCTCCTTGAGCCAAACTTATGCTCCATCAGGATCGAACCTACCCTTGAAAACAGGCGGATAATTCCTCTAGAACTTCTCCAAAACACAGGATCCATCATTAGGCTGATGTTACACAACTTGAGAAACAGCCTGGAAAGCAGCAGCAAGTGCAGCATTGTTCCTTCCATCCATTTCTCTATTTCACATCAATAATAGTCATAATGGTTTGAAGTTATCTCAACAGTATTCCATCGTCACACACTACATACTCGATAAACTGGCTGGACAGACTGACCTTCTCTGATACCACTAATGTAACACCCTTCTAAACCCTAAGGAATATCCACAATTATTCTAATAAACAAATCAAAGTATATCACCAAACAAGGGTGTCACATCTTCATATAAAACTTCACAACAATACATCCCACTTCGTAACACGGGTTTTCAAAATCTTTAACAAGATAGAACCAACATTTTGTTCTTCGAATCATGGCAGCAGAAATCATATTTCGTAACACTTCATTATAGTACTTCATAAAAATTAGTCATACTTCATAACTCATGCTTATAATTCAAAACATCTCGAGCACCAGGTAGGGTGACTCAACATCTTAAAACAAAACAAAGAACATAAGTTCCTATCATTCTATCCAAACCTCGATGTTACATATCAGAGCAAGACTCCCTTTATTCAACAAAAGCAAATAAATGCACTCCGAAGTTATCCTCTAATGCTTCTACAGACTATTCTGGATCACATGCATGTTACCCACGTGGAAGCAACATTCAAACAGAAAGGGTCAGTAAATCATAATCATTATATAATACATAAGGAATAGACATAGTAAATATGCATATAAGAAAGGCATCACACATCATCATATTGTCATGTTATACTCACACCTTCACCACTTCATTAATACACGAACACATATCATCATACACAATGTATCATCAAGCATCACAAATAAATCATTATGCAATTTCACATAGAATGTAATGCAATGTCATAGACTCATACAGGTGGTGCCAAAACTTCATTGATGACTTAGTCATTGTTATCTCCGAAGATCCCTGCCATAGGATCGATTCCCGCTTGGAACCAGAGCACTTCACTGTTTCACCCAATCCATACTATGGGATTGTGGCCTTCACTGGATAATATTCTTATCATCTTCACTAGACCAAAGTCCTAACTTCATTGTACCCAAGTCCTAGAATATGCCATAAATTCAATGATGTGCAACAACATATTTAATACGACCATGGCTAGTTAACACACATCACCATTCATGATTTATCACAAACATCATCATAACATCATTGTAATCAACACAACATCATAGAATCATCATATTAATCAACACAACACCATAACATCATCATAGTAATCAACACAACACCATAACATCATCATAGTAATCAGCACAACACCATAATATCATCATAAGCAAAACATCATTGCGATCCACCACGGGGAAACTAATTCTATTCTAACTTAGGTCTCAGAGATATACTCCTTAATTCTCATTTTTTTCATATAATTAAAGTTCATTTCGTTATCTATCCAACACTTTGAATGACACCTCAATCTGAGCTCTAGAACAAAAGTTATGACCATTTTAAGACTGTCTGGCACAGCTAACCAAATCTGCCATCCATCGCCTAGCAACACCCCCCCCCCCCCCGGTTGCCTAGCGAAGCACCCTTCGCGTCCACTTCGCTCGGAGATGCTAGAAGCGATGCACTCCAGAAGCATCATTTGTTTTCCACCTTTTCTATTTCCCCGTCCCCGCCTGGCGACGACCAAAAATGTATGTGTCGCCTGGCGACACTACTTTCATCGCCCAACGATGATGCGCGAACAGAATTTTCCTATTGCAATTTCTATGCTAAACCAATTCAAATCTTTTGCGATTTCATCATATTACAGGTTCTAAAACACCATCTAATCACAGGGTTTCATCATCTATCAACAACCTATAATTCTATACTAATTATACATCAATTATAAGTCATTATCCATCACCAATTCATCAATTTCTCATCAAACAATACCAAATCACCATTTACCAAAACCTAAGGCAATCTAACAATCATATAAACCTTAAATCAAATATAATAATAATGATAAAAATCCCCTTACCTTAAGATTAGTGCTAGAGATCAATTCCTCTTCGTGCTCTACCAGGATTCATATGCTCTTCTTACCTCTTTGTGCCCTGGCTCTCTTTTCTCCACAACATTCTTCAAAATTCTATCGTACAGAATGAGCATGTAAAATCCAAAACCTTCTCCTTATACCAAACCTTCCTTCTTAGACCCCTAATAATGAAATTCCCATCATGCCCTCACTTATCCTTCACTAATGACCACAATGCCCTTATTTTCTCTACATCACATATTATTCTATTTATTTAAATCCAAATAATTCTAAATAATCATTATTAAATCTAAATAATTCTAAACTAATTATTTAAATTCTAAAACCTCTTATTATCCCATCCTACACCACACAATTCATCATCTTATTCATCAAGTCATCACTATTGCATCATATATGCATCGCGAATACACATCATATACCATCACAAGGGCTAACACAAAGCACAAAAAAATCATATATATATATATATATATATATATATATATATATATATATATATATATATATATATATATATATATATATATATATATATATATATATATATATATATATATATATATATATATATATATATATATATATATATATATATATATATATATATATATATATCGCGATGCATATGTGATGCAATAGTGACGACTTGATGAATAAGATGTTTAAGATGATGAATTGTATGGTGTAGGATGGGATAATAAGAGGTTTTAGAATTTAAATAATTAGTTTAGAATTATTTAGATTTAATAATGATTATTTAGAATTATTTGGATTTAAATAAATAGAATAATATGTGATGTAGAGAAAATAAGGGCATTGTGGTCATTAGTGAAGGATAAGTGAGGGCGTGATGGGAATTTCATTATTAGGGGTCTAATAAGGAAGGTTTGGTATAAGGAGAAGGTTTTGGATTTTACATGCTCATTCTGTACGATAGAATTTGGAAGAATGTTGTGGAGAAAAGAGAGCCAGGGCACAAAGAGGTAAGAAGAGCATATGAATCCTGGTAGAGCACGAAGAGGAATTGATCTCTAGCACTAATCTTAAGGTAAGGGGATTTTTATCATTATTATTATATTTGATTTAAGGTTTATATGATTGTTAGATTGCCTTAGGTTTTGGTAAATGGTGATTTGGTATTGTTTGATGAGAAATTGATGAATTGGTGATGGATAATGACTTATAATTGATGTATAATTAGTATAGAATTATAGGTTGTTGATAGATGATGAAACCCTGTGATTAGATGGTGTTTTAGAACCTATAATATAATGAAATCACAGAAGATTTTAATTGGTTTAGCATAGAAATTGCAATAGGAAAATTATGTCCGTGCATCATCGCTGGGCGATGAAAGTAGTGTCGTCGGGCGACACATACATTTTTGGTCGTCGCTAGGCGGGGATGGGGAAATAGAAAAGGTGGAAAACAAATTATGCTTCTGGAGTGCATCTCTTCTAGCATCTCCGGGCGAAGTGGATGCGAAGGGTGCTTCTCTAGGCAACCGGGGGGGGGGGGTTGCTAGGCGATGGATGGCATATTTGGTTAGCTGTGCCGGACAGTCTTAAAATGGTCATAACTTTTGTTCTAGAGCTCAAATTGAGGTGCCATTCAAAGTGTTGGATAGATAACGTAATGAACTTTAATTATATGAAAAAAATGAGAATTAAGGAGTATATCTCTGAGACCTAAGTTAGAATAGAATTAGTTTCCCCATGGTGGATCGCAATGATGTTTTATTTATGATGATATTATGGTGTTGTGTTGATTACTATGATGATGTTATGGTGTTGTGCTTATTACTATGATGATGTTATGGTGTTGTGTTTATTAATATGATGATGCTATGATGTTGTGTTGATTACAATGATGTTATGATGATGTTTGTGATAAATCATGAATGGTGATGTGTGTTAACTAGCCATGGTCGTATTAAATATGTTGTTGCACATCATTAAATTTATGGCATATTCTAGGACTTGGGTACAATAAGGTTAGGACTTTGGTCTAGTGAAGATGGTAATAATATTATCCAGTGAAGGCCATAATCCCATAGTATGGATTGGGTTAAACAGTGAAGTGCTCTGGTTCCAAGCGGGAATCGATCCTATGGCAGGGATCTTCGGAGATAACAATGACTGAGTCATCAATGAAGTTTTGGCACCACCTGTATGAGTCTATGACATTGCATTACATTCTATGTGAAATTGCATAATGATTTATTTGTGATGCTTGATGATACATTGTGTATGATGATATGTGTTCGTGTATTAATGAAGTGGTGAAGGTGTGAGTATAACATGACAATATGATGATGTGTGATGCCTTTCTTATATGCATATTTACTATGTCTATTCCTTATGTATTATATAATGATTATGATTTACTGACCCTTTCTGTTTGAATGTTGCTTCCACGTGAGTAACATGCATGTGATCCAGAATAGTCTGTAGAAGCATTAGAGGATAACTTCGGAGTGCATTTATTTGCTTTTGTTGAATAAATGGAGTCATGCTCTGATATGTAACATCGAGGTTTGGATAGAATGATAGGAACTTATGTTCTTTGTTTTGTTTTAAGATGTTGAGTCACCCTACCTGGTGCTCTAGATGTTTTGAATTATAAGCATGAGTTATGAAGTATGACTAATTTTTATGAAGTACTATAATGAAGTGTTATGAAATATGATTTCTGTTGCCATGATTCGAAGAACAAAATGTTGGTTCTATCTTGTTAAAGATTTTGAAAACCCGTGTTACGAAGTGGGATGTATTGTTGTGAAGTTTTATATGAAGATGCGACACCCTTGTTTGGTGATATACTTTGATTTGTTTATTAGAATAATTGTGGATATTCCTTAGGGTTTAGAAGGGTGTTACATTAGTGGTATCAGAGAAGGTCAGTCTGTCCAGCCAGTTTATCAAGTATGTAGTGTGTGACGATGGAATACTGTTGAGATAACTTCAAACCATTATGACTATTATTGATGTGAAATAGAGAAATGGATGGAAGGAACGATGCTGCACTTGCTGCTGCTTTCCATGCTGTTTCTCAAGTTGTGTAACATCAGCCTAATGATGGATCCTGTGTTTTGGAGAAGTTCTAGAGGAATTATCCGCCTGTTTTCATGGGTAGGTTCGATCCTGATGGAGCATAAGTTTGGCTCAAGGAGATTGGAAGAATATTTTGAGTCATGGATTGCTCAGAGGCACAGAAAGTGCAGTTTGGTACACATCAACTGGAAGAGGAAGCTGATGATTGGTAGGTTGGTACTCGTCAGGGGCTTATACCGCTAGCTGAAGTGATTACTTGGGCTGTGTTTAGCAGGGAATTTCTGAGGAAGTATTTTCCTGAGCATGTGCACGGAAAGAAAGAGATTGAGTTTTTGGAGTTGAAACAAAGAATTTTGATTGTGAGGGAGTATCCTTCAAAGTTTGTGGAACTAGCGAAGTTTTATCCATATTACAGTGAAGAAACTACTGAGTTCTCAAAGTGTATCAAGTTTGAAAATGGTTTATGTCTGGAGATCAAGTGGGAGATTGGGTATCAGCAGATCCCTGTGTTTTCCGAGTTGGTGGGCAACTGCAGAATCTATGAGGAGTATATCAAAGCTCATTCAACTCACTATAAGAGTTTGAACGAGAAAAGAGGAAGGTGATATCAAGATCATAAGAAGCCTTATGATTCTCTAGTTAATAAATGGAAACAAAAGGCTTATGATGAGAGGAAGACAAGTGAGGAAGGAGCTCCCGCTTCTATCAAGTTATATAGATGTGGTGAAAAAGGTGTTAAGGTACTACAAGTGTGGTAAATCTGATCATCGTGCTTCTGAATGCAAGAACGATGGTCCAACTTGTTTCAAATATGGAGAGCAGGATCATATCAGTACTCAGTGTCAGAAACCAAGGAAGGATGCTACTGCTCAGACCAATGGTAGAGTGTTCACGCTGGGTGGATCAGAGAAACCTAAGAAGGACAACATGATTCAAGGTACTTGCTTTATTAACGATTTTGAATTAGTTGCTATTATTGGTACTGGTGCTACCCATTCGTTGATACATGATACTGATGTCTTGAGCTTCTTCAATAGCTATTACTTTCATGTCAAATCTCTTAGGTAGAAACCTGAGAATTTTTCTAACCAGCTTCTCTTCTTACATCTTTTCTCTCAGGGCACTAGATGCATTTTCTATTTCAAGAACATTCATGTGAAATTCCTTAATGCTTTCATCATCATTCATCTTTAGATTCTAAAATTTGGTAGTAAGAAGCTGGAGTCTGGACATCTTCACTTTAGAAGTTCCTTCATGAGTTGTCCTGGGGATTTCCCAAGGATCTTTAGCTACAGTACATGTATTTATTAACCTGAAGACGTTCTTGTTCGGTCCATTGAATAGAGCATTCAAATCTTTGGAATTTCCAAGAGCTAATTCATCGTCCTCTTTAGACCAGTCTTCTTCCAGCTTCAAAGACTCATTCCCATCTTTGTCCTTCACAACAAGATGATTCTAACCTTTCAAAATATCCTTCCAAGATCTGTTGTCCATGTATTTTAGAATAGCTACCATTCGAGTCTTCCAATAGTCATAGTTGGCACCATCTAACAGAGGTGGTTTGTTATTGTATCCTCCTTCCTTGTCCATAGTACTAGAAATTATTCTTCCTAGAGCTTACCCAAAAATAGAACAGGGAGCATGCTCTGATGCCAATCAAAATTTTGGCACACTAGATAGATTTTAAGACTGATGTCATAACACCAAAACACAATATGAAGAAAGATGTTAAGACATCATCTTACTAACATAGAAATTTACAAAACAATAAATCATGCAGAAGGTAAATTGGAGAAGATAAATAACAAAGTCAAATTTAAACCAGTTCAATGCAACAACACCTACTCTGGGGGCATCCAAACCAGGAAGGAAACCCACTATAATAGTATTAGTTCAAAGCTTAAACAACCCTATTTTACAACTTATCACTTAATCACTACCCGTGCAATTTCTACCTAGGAACATCCTAGATATGAGAACCCCCTCTCACTTCCCACAATCACCTTAATGATAATAACAATGACCAAAACAGAAGAACACTTCTAATTAAACATATTACACTATTTTCTTAAAATCTCATGAGTGAATCACAATGAACAATGAACAATTAGTCAACCTCAATGCATCAAACAAGATACATGAGTGACATACAAAAACAAAGAACAATAGAAAAACTCTCAAAACCCTAAAGACTCTTGAATAACAAAGCTTCCTCTTATTTTTCACTAATTACATTAGGTTTAGGTTATTTTTCCTTTTAAACTCCTCAACTATCCATGGCCATCAGATTCTCCACTCAATTTCTTATAGATCCATAAAAAGATGGTTGCACAAATTATACAGAATAATCTCCTTAAATTATGGAATAAAAACATCAAAAGTTTCCTAAATTGTCTCAACATCCAATTTTAGAAACTAATACATAGTTGGAGATAAAATCACTTGTTCCAACAAATATATTTTTTGGCCTATGCAAATAGGTGAGATATATTCATAGAGAATCTCACATAATCAACTCAGATCCTTCCACGAAGAGCAATAGTGCATGTTATATCAGTTGTCAAGATGTCATGATATTTTGCTCAACATCTAGATGTGATACATTATTTTACCAAAATTGTTGCCAACCATAAAATCACAGACCTAAAAAATCTAACTAACTCCCAACCTCACTTCTTTCCTCCACAACTGAAAATGAGCCAAACTCCAAACCATATTTGATCTGAGTATAACCTCTATTTAAGAAAACCTCATTTTCAATCATCATTCACTCATCATTTTCACCATTTTAACACTTATTTCATCTTTATCTTCCACTCTTCTCTCTCACTGCAACTTCGAACACATCATTCGACCACTTTTCACTCTCAAATTATCCCATTTTCCCTTACCATGCGCTCGTACTTCAGAAGCCATTAAAGCTTCAACTGGTTGAGCTTCAGCCACCTTAATCTTTAACATCGGTGATCCTCACATCATCACTCTCTCAAAATTATCTATGATTCTCTCATCTTTAGATCACAACAACAATCGTGTGCACTCGAAAAAGAAGAAGAAGAAAAGCAGAAAAGAAGAAAAGCAGAAGAAGATTGAGGAATCATCTTATTACCTGAAGATTATTTAAAGTTTTCTGCGTGATTTCATCACCTTCTAACGCTTTAAACTGAATCAGAACATACATCAGTTGTGTAGGTTTGTGTACATTTGAACTCCTTCATTTTTTCATCTTTTTGAACGTTTCTTGATACCAGCTTTAGCCTGAACATTGTTGAACTGAAGCCCTAAGCTATTAGGCATTGATTTTTTGTGTGTATGATTTAATTTGAGTTTGAAGTTTCTAGGTTTTCTTTGAATTCGTTATATTTAGAAAAACAAGTTAAAATCATAGAAAAAGAAGCTGAGGAGTAGAGAGAGGGTACGAAAACGATCATGGTGATGTGATTGTTTTTGTTTCTAGGTGTGGTGTCGTCGCAACCGCTACCGTAAGGCGTACAACGCAAAGGCGATTATTTGACTAGAGAGAGTTACGCGTGGGAGGGAAAGTGGAAGATAAGGATTTAAAGATAGGTGAACATTCATGTCCCTATATGTCTCCGTTTTTCTCTTCCAAATAAAATTTTGACTTTGAGATACTTTGACTCATGGGTTGTGGGTCTGGTTTGAATTCACATGCCATACCTCCCTTCTGGCCCGTGGTACTATGTTTTCTGTAAGTTTTCTAGAATAAGAAAAAAGCAACCTCCCAGGGCCTCTCTGTTTGGGCCATTGCATCAATTACCAGCAATACACACCTTGTTTCCAACCTGAACCTTCGTTCTATATTTCATTTTCTTACTTCTTTTATTTTTTGTTAAATTTTTATGTAGAAATAATAATAATACATTATAAAATAGTAAAAATGTTATAATTTTTAGGGGACCTTTAGGAACTAATTAGAGCTTTTTCTCTTATTTCTTTCAACTTTTGTGATCCTTTTTTAACATATTTTCCATATTATTTGCTACTATTGTTGATGTAATTTTGATGTGGATATTGGTTGAATGATGCTTGTTGTTTGACCTATAATTTTTTAGCTTTGATACATGTTCCCTTAGGCTTGGTTTTGATTCAATTTAATCAAGTTTTGGACTTGATTAAATTGAATTAAAATATAGTTTTTTAGGTCATTTTACAAATCCTTTGCTTGACGACAACTTTTAGGTTAGAATTTCCCTTGAAAAAACATAACTTTAGGACCATATTGTATGATAATATTAGAGGAAAGCCCCTTTATTTTTTCATCATTCATATTTTATCCTTTTCTTTATTACAAAAAAACAAAAATTATTTTCTTAAACAAATTCAAAACACTTAAAAATACGAGGTGAATCGTACACCATTGAGCCTTAAGCAATGGAAGAGAATGAGAATGTGTATTTCTAACCTTGTTCTTCTTTAATTCATAGACTTTAGTGCGATTCAAATCACAAATAATTTCATAACTAAAGGTGGAAAAGGAATTGGTGGTGTATTCTTCTCAGTTTCGTGTGTAGCTATGTGCCATTCACCCGAGGGACTATCCAATCCCATAATAAAACACTTCAACAAAAAAAACCATTTTTCCTTATAGGTTTTTAACTTTAAAACCTTTTCCAAAAGGGAATGTTATTTTCGTTCTACCGCAAACAGGCAACGCATAATACTCACGATACGAGCGACAACGTCTAACTTCTAGAACATCTTCCATAAAAAATAACTAACAAATAACCTTTTTCAATACGAACTAGGGAGCTTTGATTTCCTTATTGCATTATGAAGATACGTAGACACGAGGTTTCGAAACCAATGCGAGCATCCAAATTTAAAACTTAGTTTTTCCTTTTATCATTCATAGTAAGTAAACCTTAGGATTACAACACCTTTAGAAATGAACACACAAAGTGGATCTCGTTGAGTACAATGGATGTGAGGGGTGTTAATACTTTCCCCTTGCATAACCGACTCCTGAACCCGAATTTGGTTGCGTGACCGTTTTCTTTACCTTTTGTGGGTTTTTTGCGTAGAGACACAAGCCACTATAAAATCCTTATCTACCTTTCTCGTATTGTCTTCTGTAGTCACCAAGTACGCCTTTTAAACTGAAAAAATATTCCTACACCAGCACCACCCATCTTCCTCCTTGGTCACTAGAGATATAATCTTTAAGAACCTCGTTTTTACTCGTTCCTCTTGAGATAGACACTTACTCCCCCTAATTAGATTGACCCACTCCTCCCCTCCGTAAGATATGCATCCTTCACTATTATATGTTTATTTTCCGCTAACTCAAAAAGATCGGGAAAAACACTTTTCATGCATTTTCCTTTTATCCATAGATCTAACCAAAATGATGTCTTAAGCCCTTTATCTATCTTTATAATTAGATTATCCAAAAACCAATTCGGTCTAAACCATTGCACCCTATTCTCGACATTTAGAATGTCCCTCCACCACACTGATCCCCCATTTCCATGCCATTCCAAACTTTTTGATGCCTCGTCATACTTGCTAGCTAAAATCTTTCCCCATATACTATCCACATGCGTTCTAATTCTCCACAACCATTTTTTTAATAAAGCTAAATTGAAAGCTTTAAGATTTTTACTTTCAAACCCATTGTCCTCTTTCTCCATGCAAATCCTATCTCATTGTTTCTCTGTGGATTACCACCAATCAGAATGCAGAGATATTTAAATGGAAGGTTTCTAATTTTGCAATTCTGCACTTTTGCATCCTCTAAACAACCAATTTCCATTAATATTAGCCCTCACCGGCAATCTTTTATGAAATTTTACTTTCAACTCATATTCCATTTCAAATAGGTGTAGAATTGCTTTGATCGCCCAAATATTTTTTCATCTTTTATTTCACACAGTTAAAATATCGTCTACATATTGTAAATGAGAGATTAACAATACCTACTTCCACTCTAAATTGATAGCCCTCAAATAAATTCATTTGAATGCCCTTCTCTGTTATCATATTAAAACCTTCCGCCGCCAAAAGAAATAAAAAGAACAATAACGGATGCCCTTGTCTCAATCCTCTTTCAAATTCAAACCCATAGGCGAGACTTCCATAGACTAAAATTGATGTTGAAGAAGTATTGAGACACTGACCCAACCACCTATTTTATCCATCTATAGTTAAAATACATTTTCCATTATATGATCAAGGTAGTTCTATTTCACCAAAACTACTTTAAATATAAGCACTTCTAGTTTCCTTCTTTTGAAATTATCAACCAACTTGTTTTCTATTGGAATACCATCCACAATTTGTCTACCCCCGTAAAAAAAATTGTGAATTTGAAACCACCTTTTTCATCCTGTTTGCATGAAATCATTTAGCTTTTTTGGATTTTCAATCTTTGTAATTAGTGATATAAAGGATCTATTAGCTCCTCTCACCAAATGTTCATTCCAGTGGAATTTCGAAATAAATCTAAAGCAATCATATTTAATTACATTCCAAAATTCTTATATATATCCAAAATTAATGTTGTCTGGTCTTGGGCTCTTTGAGCTTTCACATTCCCACATTGCATCCCTCATTTCTACCTCTTGAAAATGTCTTTTAATTGTCAGGTTATCTTCATTATGAATGATCTAAATTTCAAACTCAAGCAACTTTGGACGCCTCACAATTTTACTCTTGAATCGCCCTTGAAAATGATTGTACACTGTAGATTTTATACCATTCACTTATGTGATTTAGGAAGCGTTAGCCTCAAAATAAGAAATTACATTGATTCTTCTTCTACTAAGTACACACCCATGAAAAAAATTTGTGTTGCCAATATAAGCTGCATTTTAACTTGGATAAAGCAAATACTTAACTTGATGCATCTCTCTTTGACTGTACTTCTTCTTCCAAAAGAAACCTCTCTTCTCCCACCTTTCCAAACTTATTGACCACTGCTTTCGCTTCTTCAATTCTTCCATCCAAATTTGCAGTATGATTCTTATGCCACTCTTTCATCTGGTGTTTGATCATTTTTGGTTTTTTAGAACACATGCACCCAACCTTGTAATAAGAAACAGTCTTAATTAGATGCACTCCATTTACGTACACTCCATTTACTCCATTTAGGTTAATAGATGCAAGACGTGTGGGGAAAAAATTCAGCGTTTGGGATTAAATGTTAACTAAAACTATTAAACAAAAAATAAATAAACTTGTCCATCTTTTCTTTTGTTATGTTTACAAACTCGTATTTTTTCTCTCTGTTGTACCCTAATTTTTGCCCCTAAGATCCCTTCATTATACCATGTTGATTCAATCACAACAAGATCACATTAGGGCTTTTGGTTATCCTCCCTATCTTTAGCTTTGCTCTTTGAGGAATCACCAAGAACCTTGACTTTTTTCTTTTGTGATCATGAATATTTTATCTTGATTTTCTTTCTAATTAATAAAATGCAATGTTGGTTTGTCTTATTTGTTAATAATGTAGGTAAAGGCAATGAGGCTTAGCAAGTTGCTCCATGGGTTCATGAGTTTATTTTCATGCCTTAGTCAATAAATATTGAGAAGTCCAAACCTCACCATTGAAGTTGTTTTGAAATAAATGGCATGGAAAGGTTTATCTTGGTTCACCACATTTAAAAGTTATCAAGATTGATTCAAAAGTACAAGGGGTTGATTGAAGAAGTAGTCATGTTTGGGCAAGACTTTGTGCCCCTTGGTCACAAGTGCATATTTCTCTCAATTCTCAAGATATGGAAGTGGTTTTGGTGGCTATGAGTTCTCATTATCATCCTCAACATATTATATTTACAAAGCAAAAGTGTTTGTACAAGAAGGTTGTTCAAAATTGTCAAAGTTCCTCAAAACATTTTCTTAATCTAGGAGCTAGGGTTTTGAACTTAAAAGAAGTAAATCTTGCTCATCTTTTGGTATTTTTGAGTGATTCCAAATACATCCTTCTCTTCAAAGGGCTATTAACAAAACACTTCAAAATTTTCAAGGATTTTTCATGTGGAAGAAACTCGATGATGAAGAAAGAGTACAAGTCCTCCAGATGAACCCCCATTTTCCAATGTGTGACTTGAAATGATCATAACTTGGTCAATTTTTATCACCTTGAGCCCACTCTTTTTCCATAATGATATTGAGGATGTGAACTTTATGCCTTCTTTTATGTGCAAAGTGAGAAAATGGACGAAGGATTTCCTAAGGATTCAAAAGAGTATAGGATATTTCATGATCTTTTACCAACTTCAACAATTCATAACTCTCTCAATTTTTGGATATTTTGAATGGTTCAAATTTTAAAATGTCATTCAAGAAGTATATTTCATGCCATAGTTTTTGGTCAAGAGCAAATTCCAAGTGGAAGGCCATGTTTGGATGCAAAACATTATAGGTCACTTTTGAAGAAAAATTTGAAATATTTCTAAGTATGGAAAGTCAAACTTTTTCCCCAACTTTGACTTAATGCAAATTTCAGATCAAGCATCCATTTTATTCCATTCTTTTTCCATTGCAAAGCTTGTAATCTCATCTTTCTAAAGCATCAAGAATCATGCCTTAAGACCCCTTGAGCTAAGAATGCCATTGGATTGAACTTGGTAACTTGGAACTAAAGTTTCTTCATAAGTCGGAATTTGAAATTCATGTTTTGCCCTCTAAACATCAAATTAGCACGCGTTTTTTATCTAAACATATTTAACCAAGTTTCCAAAGTGGATTAGAGCCTTAAAACGCAAGGATTGGATGAGTTTTGTTGCAAATCAGGCAACATTTTGCTCGTGCATCAGGTTCACACGATTTCTTTCCAAACTTCATCATTTCATACGCTTGAACATTCCATTTAATTCCCTATAAATAGAGGGTCATCCCTCATTCATTTCCTCAAGCTTTTTGAGCCAAATACACTCTGTCAAAACCTCACACGAACTTCAAATTTTTTAAAACAGTTTCTGAGATTCAAGCCTTTTCTTCCAAAATTCTTTGCACATTCATCTTCCTTAAGCATCATGCAAACTCTCCAGCACTTAAACCAAGCAAAACGAGCTATAATTCAAGCTACAAAAGTCCAGTATCAGAGCTTCTTTCTTGAACTTCGAAAAGGTAGAATTCCCCACCATTTGGATCCAAATAAAGCACTAACATGTTCTACTCCTTCTCTTGATTCTTGTGCTTCTTACAATTTTTAAATCCATTAAGAATTGAGAGAGAAATCTCAAATTGAAGGTGCTCGTTATTTTCTAGGTTTTTGATTCATATCTCTTTGCATACCTTATATAAATTTGGCGCGATGGTGGTGTTAGGATCGTCTTGAAGAGACGAATCCAATGATACTAGTCTGGGATCCTAATTTTTTCATTTGAAAGATCTCACAAAATCTCCATTGTAGGGTGGTTGGAGGTTGAAGACGATGACATGTCTCGTCTCAGCCAATGATAGCGTGCCAAACGTTATAATTTCATTGGTTTCCCTTTTTGTGATCCCATGCGCATCTTACTAAGGTCCATATCAAGAACAACATGTCTGGTCCATTGGATTAGCTTACTAACGTGTTTTGACTATGATCTAATGGCCCATATCTTTTTGGTTTTATTTTATTTTCTGATTTTATATTTTAGTTGATTTAATTTTCAAAATTTCATAACTCTTTTATTTTTTATCCAAAAATTATGAAAAAATTCACAAAAATACTTTGAATTATTTATGATCTCATGACTATTTTTTCACATTTTTATTTTGACATTTGATATTTTTTATATTTTTTGCATTGTTTGCTTTGTTTTTAATTACTTTAAAAATATTTTCTTACATTTTTTAATTCTAAACAATTTTCATAAATATCATTTTACATATTTCTGACTTTTTGAAAATTTTATGGAATTTTATATTGATGTTTACTATTTTTGATCTATTTTCTATTTGTTTGAGCAATTTTAATTAGCTTAAAAATAGTTTCTGACTTTAAAAAATTACCAAAAGTTTTATAAAAATATTTAAGTCCATTTCTGATTTTTCTGTGGTCCTGCTTATTTTTTCTTGATTACTTTGAACATAGTTGATATTTTTCTTTCTTATTTCCATTTTAAAACATTTTTAAAACATTTTTTTAATGTATATATTAAATGCAATATTATTTTGTGATTATTTTCTGGCTGATCTTGGGTTGAATTTTGATCATGAACTTTGTTAACATTATTGGATCCATGGTGTTGAGTCTAATTCCATAAAAATGGATGAATAATTTTAATAATAGTTTGATTAAAATTTAATTCAAATGTGGTTTGTATTCTTTCCCACCCCTCTTCATCTCATCCCTTTCTTATTGCACTAAATGTTATTAGAGCGTGATCTTTATATCATGTCTCAAAACAAATGGTGCATAGATTGTTATTGACCAACCTCAAAATAGGTGCGATTTCTATATAAGTCCACTTACGATTGCTTAACATAGCGCTAAATTTTGTCCTGATTCGAATAAATGATCATTCGTGGCCCAAACCTATATTTGCAAACCCAAGTATGTTAATTTGATCTCTTTGATCCAATAACTTTGAGATTCATTGTGTGGAGGTTTTGCTTCTACCAATCCTCTAATGGATCTACAACACTTTTGGTCAACAAGGATCACTTAAATATCGTTGATCATTAAAAGGTATTTGTGAGAATTCCAAATGGATGATATACTTGACAAAAAGCAAATGCAACTTGTTGTGTGGAGGCTTTGGTTCTACCAATCCTCTAATGAGTTCCAAATGCAAGTTTCAAGATGGTCATCCAACTAACCACTAATTATTAAATTGATCTACTTTATGCTTTTATTTTTATGCTTTATGTACCATTTACTTTAAGCATTACATTTCATGCCATTTTTATTTTGCTCACTTGAGCATTTATATTCTTGTTATTTTTATTTTTCTCACTTGAGATTTTCTCTTCTTTTTCAAGACACCTAATAATCAACATGAACCATAAAAAGCTTTAATAATACTTGGACTATTTGGTTACTATCCTTGGCATTATGGAGTATTGGACTTCTTGGACTTAGGATTAGAAACCTTGGCCTATGTTGGAGACCTTGTGACCTTAATTGATATTTTGTCTGGAGTTCTTGAGGTTTACCTCAAGACATTGGGTTGTTTGTTTATTCTGTATGCGGATTATTGTGATTACACTCTTTGTTTGTAATCTGGAATTCACTCGTATACAGCCGTTACTTTGTCCAATTTTTGTGAAGACTTAATACATTTGAAGCTTGGTTCTCTCAAGGGGTCTAGTATCTTTGCTTGTTTGGTTTTAATCCAAAGAATGGGAATTCTATCTTGACTCATAATGTCAAGTAATTGTTTCTTGTTGGTTAGATGGTTCTTCTCCTTATCTTTTACCTTATGCTTTAGGATAATCTCTTCTTCTTCTCCCATCTTCTTTAATTTCAAAAATCTTCTTCCTCCTTTTGAAAACTCTTCTTGTTTTTAAACTTGAACCACTTTCATAATAAACTTGGACTTAGGTCTATGAATTTTCAAAACTTTTTCATAAATAAATTCAATCAACTTAATAATATCTTTACATTTTTTGTGAGAAGACTAAAAGTCAATCAATGTCATTTCAAACCATTTTGCCACTTTGGCTTTTTATTTTAAAACCTTTCTCAAAAGATTAGACTCTTGTCAATCCTTGTAGTGACGCAAACAACTATACTTCTACAGTATGTAATGAAGAGAGATATTTTCCACTTGGGTGTTAAGTCAGGCATTGTTGATTTTAAAATTCAAGCCATATCCTCCACTTTGAGATGATGCAAATTCTCATTTCTCATGATTGTGGGTAGTAAGTATGTTTTCCACACGGATAATGACGATGATGTCTTATCTCATAAAATTAACCAACACACTTGTGTTTTAAAATTTTTAAAGATGAACTGCGTGTACCGTGATCCCCTATTGCATGGAAGGTGATACGTAGGTACTAAAGGTTCACAACCGGGGCGGGTGCAAAGATCATAAAAAAGCACTTCTTTTGTCACTTCCACCATCTATTTTACATATAACATTTTATAGCCAAAATATACAGATTTTACAAAGAGGTTCCTACGGAGTACCGTAGATGTTTAGGGTGTTAATACCTTCCCTTTGCATAACCAACCCCCTTACCTAGAATCTTACCCCCCCCCCCCCCCCCTCTTTTGGGTTATTCTCTCTTTTCCCATTCTTTTGGAAACAATAAAGCACGGTGGCGATTTTTATTTTAATCTGTATAAGTCTAGTCAATCCTATGACTTAGTCTTTAACATTTCTACCGCTACAGGAAAAAAATGGCGACTTCACTGGGGAAAGATTGACCTCTTGCTGGTCAATACCTAAGTGGGTTGAGCCTATCTTTATTTATATCTTTATATGTGCTATTGTTTTTTATGTGTTATATGTTGTATATATGTTTGTCTGAATTTTCCTGGTTTTCAGGGTGCTTGGTGATTACTTATAAGTCTTATACCCGGACTTGGGAAAACTTTAAGATAGGACGGGTGGTATAGTCATGTTAACTTTGAGGGAGTAATCCCAAAAAAGGAGGCATGAGATCCCTTACTCAGTGGAGGCCCCTTTGACTGTAGTGTCGTTTACCGAGTAATCGGGAAGACGTGTTGCTTTTGACCTGGGAGCCTGCTGAAGCTGAGGACCGTAGAATACCTAACCCATCTTGGCTTTTTAGGTGTAGTGCCGAAGCTATGACGGAGTAATCCGGAAATAGTTGTCATGCGATACTATGCTTGGACGAGTTTTTCTTGAGAATATTACTAATTACCGAGTTAATCGGAAAGTTGGTAATATCTGAAGGAAGGATGTAGACTCTGGGAACCTCTAGAACCTTGTTCGGAAGGTGATAACTTTTAGATCATACCTTATGGGTAGTACCTTCGACCTCATGCTCGTAACATTGAACCTATGAACCCTATGTTTATGATCTTGTGTGTGATTGTTGCATCATGCATCCATGCACTCATAAGCATCTTTTAAAGAAATTTCATTTCAAGGGACTTGAAAGTTGACCATTTATGAATATCTCAGGTACCTTTTGATCATGGATTCTGGAAAAAGAAAGACCGGAAAATACATTTTCAAAGATCCCAAGATAGATGAGATGATCAGTCTAATTCTTGAGATTGAGTGTTCTGTAAATTTTCGAAAGAAGTATGGATCCATCATTCCTCTCATGAAACTTAGGATGAAGGAGGGTAATCTCTCTACCTTGGTCCAGTTCTATGATCTGATATATCATTGCTTTACTTTCCCTGACTATCAGTTGATGCCTACACTGGAGGAGTATTCTTATCTATTGGATTTACCTATTACCGATCGTGTTCCTTTTACTGGTTTGGAGGGTGAGCCAAAATCACATGAGATTGCTGCTTTGATTCATCTAGGGAAGTCTGAGGTTGAAGCCCATATGACTACTAAAGGAGGGATTAGAGGATTACCAGCTCAGTTCTTATTAGAGAAAGCTCGTTATTTTTCCAGGAAGAAGAGTACATTCGCTTTTGAGGCCATATTTGCTCTACTTGCTTATGGGTTGTTCTTATTTCCTAATGTGGACAAGTTTGTTGATGTTAACGCTATCAGGATCTTCATGATTGGAAACCCAGTTCCTACATTGTTGGGTGATGCTTATTACTCTATTCATATTCAGAATTCTTATCATTGGGGGATGATTGTCTGTTGCACGCCTCTGTTGAACCGATGGTTTATCTCTCATATGCCTCAGTCTGATGCTTTCTGGGATGTCAGGAAGGAACCCCGTTTGGCTCCTAAGATCATGGCACTTACTCACTCGGATATTGATTGGTATCATCGAGCTTACCAAGATATAGAGATTGTTGACAGTTGTGGTAGTTTCCCCAATGTACCTCTTCTTGGTACAAAGGGAGGAATTAACTACAACCCTGTTTTTTCACGATGACATCTTGGTTATCCGATGAGGGATAAACCAAATAGTATTCATTTGAGTAGTTTCTTTCTGAAGGAGGGAGAAGACCATAAGGAAGCTAGAGAGCAAATTGCGAAGGCCTGGAGTCACATTCAAAGGAAAAGTAGGAAAGACTTGGGACCTAGAGCAGTTGTTTCTTTGGAACCTTATCTTCAGTGGGTCCAAACAAGAGCTATTCAGTTGAAGATGTCGTATTCCCGGGAAACACATATGCCTGATTTGTTTGTGAAGACCGCTCCTCCCTTATTGGATGATATGGAAGAGCTACAGCTTCCTTTAGTCAGGATGTAACCGGAAAAGGATGCTTGGAAGAATAAGTGCCAAACTTTAGAGATTTCCTATAGAGCAGACTTGAAGGGGAAAGATGACTTGATTGAGATTCTTGAGAGTCGGGTTGTGGAGATGATGGAGAGGCAAAGGGATTTATTTTCTCCTAAGCCTCAGTTAGTTGCTAGCTGCTCACTTCCTGATTCAGGTGATTGGAAGGAGGTTGCCACTAGATATGCGGAAGAAAACCAGAAGTTGAAGGCTCGGGTTGCTAGGCTTACAGGGAAGCGACAGCGTATAGAGTGATCTCCATCAGCTTTGCTTCTTAGGGTTTTAGACTTTATTTTCATCTTGTACTTGGGATTATTGAAACTTGTAATCCATTTTAAAGTTATCATAATAAAAAAAAATTAGTATTTCAAATATGTTATTACTTTGATATTTGCAATATGTCTATAAATCTTTTAGTCCCTTAAAATATTAAAATAAATCATGTGCATTGCACATCATGCATCACATATTTCTTGCATTTATTGGCATATCCAAGTATCTTACCAAGCTTCTTTACTTTGTTCAGCAAATTGTCTCACCACTACAACACTCGAGCTAATTTCAGAAGGAAGATGGGCAACTTAGAACAAGAGAATCGCGAGCTGTGCGAGGAGGTTTCTGCTTTGAAGGCTGGCATGGCCAATCTTACTGCTCTGATGGAATCTCTGGTGGCTGCTCAGAATTAGCCACCGAGTATTCAACCTCAACCAACAAGGGTTACTACTGAAGCTCCGGTTGTTCCTGTGTATGCTACTCCAGCTGTTATTCAGAATCGCATGCCTCAAGGTTATCCATGGGGAATTCCAGAGAACCTTGCGTCTGAAGGTTTCAATCTTGGTCCTCAAGAAGCTCTAGTTGTTCAGACTATTGTTACTCCTGCACCTCTTGTGGTGCATGTTTCTCCTGCTACACCTCCTTCGGTGAATATGGTTCCAATTTTTAATGATGATATGTGTCGTCCTTTTCCTCCACCAAGTGAAGACTTGGGTCTTTATGATAGAATGGATGATTTTCAAGAGCAGTTTGACAAGATGCAGAGGGAGATGAAGGCCCTCATGGGAAAGGAATTGTTCAGGAAGAATGTGTGTTGTACCACAAAATTTTCCCTCTCATTTTATCAAGATTTCCCCTCACAAGACTCTTTGAACTCAAGACCAGGTTAGGGTTTGCTCAGCTCAAGACACCTCCTTGCACTGATGACCTGAAATTAGGGTTTGAGTTTGCACAAGGATTTTTAGACTTTCAATGCTCAATATGACTTTCATACTTCATGTTGGACTCCTAAGATTTCTCATACCAAGTTTCAAGCCTTGAATCAAATTTTTGCCCAGTCAATTTGATAGTTGACCTAAAAATCAACTGTATTGGGGAAAAAGTCAATTGTGGCCAATTTACAGTCAAACTTCATAATTTTTTATCCACATCAACAATATAGACTCATATGAACCATTTGATCAAGTTTGGACCACAACTCCTCAAGAAATTTGATCAGATCATCAAAAGGGCAAAATGGTCATTTTTAGGGTTTTGACTGTATAAGGGCAATTTCTGATTTTTGACCTAGCCAATGGCAAATTGGGTTCAAGCATGGATTCAAGGACTCAATGGAATCATCTTGACTTAATCACAAGGTTCAAAAGATCTCAAAAGCATTAGATTGACAGATGGATTTTCCAGTCAACTGATCAAAAATCAACTGTACACTGAAAAGTCAAACTTTGACATTTTGGTCAAAATCAAGTGCCAAGGGTCATTTTTCATCAAGATGTGTCAAAACATGAAACTTGTTCACCAAGAAACCTAGTTCCAAGTGGAATCTCAAAATGCATGTCAAAGATGGATTGTAGAGCATGTTACAACCTTTCCAAAATGTCCAAGAACTCTCCAAGATCATTCATGGTTAGGGAGAATCGAAAGTTTGAAATTGGAAAATCATCACTTTTGTCCAAGGCATTTTATACCATGCTACAAGTTGCAAAATTTGTCCAAACCTTGCTTGTACTTGTTTTAAAGGTCTTAAACCCTTCCACACTCATAAATTAAATGCAAACACATTGGATTAAGGCTTTGTTCTGAGCTTTAGAAGATTACACATTGAATTAATCCATTTTTGGCAAAAAGGAAACAATACCATTTCCATAAAGCACAACTTTTGTAATTTTTTTTATCTTGAGCATTGGATCAAGCCTTTTACTGCAAACAAAGTTCCCTAATATCAGGCAAAGCTCACCAACTATGTGCAGCTAGAACACATGCCTGTACAACCTTGGCATGGTCACTTCTCACCTTTTACTTTAAAAACAAGTCATTGTGCAAAAAGTCCACAACTTTGTAATCTGATATAACCAAGTCTTGTGCACATTACAAACGAGTTTTACACATTGCCTAAGGTCAGAAACACGAGCTAGCAAGTTCTCAAACACCCAAATACACCAAAACTTCATTTCTGCCCAAAACAGGGCAAGTTCTGCAAATCACAAGTCAAAACCAAATCCACTCGTGCGTTTTGCTTGAAACCAATTCCAACACACTCCATACAACATACTTAAACTATCCCAATCATTCTCAAGCCACTATAACTCCATTTCACACTTCACCATTTTTGCTTTGAAGCTTTGTAGGTTGAGTTCTACAAGCATATTCAGGCCATTTCAAAGCAAGCCAAGCATTGGGGAAGGTCAAGGGAACATCAAGCAAGCTCAAAAGAACCTCAGGCCTCACTGAAAGTTGATGCATTGCCATACTCGAGCTTGACTGAAACAGGTAAATTTCAAACTTTTATCTCCTTATTTAGGAATCATTAGGCTTAGGTTTGTGAAGCAAAAATGTAGTCCTCATTGTCCTTGAACTGTACATATGCATAGAATTCATTTATGTTAACTGAGCTAGGAGAATTTGGATGTTGAAGTTTCTGAAAAAACTAGGTCACAAATTAGGGGCACTGAAATTCTCCCTGGTTTCTTAGAGTTAGATCAAGTTTTTTATATGGTTAGAGTCGTGGTTTAATGCTCTATAACTTTCATGTTGCAAGTTTTTGTTTTTAAGCACGTATGCAGGATTTACCAGTTTGAACAAGAAACGCGCATTTTGCTTCTGTCTCAAGGACATGGATGAAGGGACTTTGGGCCGGGCTTGGTCCTTTTGGCTTTTTGCACCCCCTAGCTTGCTTTCTGCACCCCCTTGACCCATTTGTTTATTTTTGTATATTTTTTGTATTTCTTTTACATTTCTGACTTTTTATTTATTTTTCTAAATATTAAAAATTACCAAAAATATTCTCTTAATTTTTCACATTTTATTTTATTATTTTTATTATTTTTTGGACATAGAAATAGTTTATTAAATAATATATACTTTTATTTTCTTAAAATAAAATCATAAATAATACAAAGATTATATATTTTTATTTTTATTATTTATATACTTAAATAATATTTTTTCACACATTTTAATTTTTTAACACTCTTTTATATATTTTTATTCTATATTCTTGTACATAAATAAATAATGTAATATATATATTTTCTTAAAACAAAATTAGGATTTCTACCCTTTCAAAAATAATCCTTTTTTATCTTCCCTATTTTTAGGACATTAAATAATATATTTTACATACATAAAATAAAATACAAAAACATTTTTTTGCATATTTATAATATATTGCATATTTAAATAATTGTCAATTTACTATTTGTACAATGAATTCAATTTGGTTGTAATAGTTGAATTAGAGTTTTATTTTCTTGCAAATATCCCCCTATTCAAACTTGTATCCCCCTCCCCATATCAATGTTGTAATAGTTGTAGATTTACTTTTACGCATTTTATTGCTTTCAAATATGCATGATAGTAAGATTAGGGTTTGTATGCAAGAACAAAAATCAAACAAATAGCATGACTAAACACAAGACAAAAATGCATGAAAAATGACAACATAATACACACAAGCACCCCTAGGGTTTCATCCACTTGTTTCCTTTAAAATGGCCATGGTATGCATGCTAGGTATCTTGGCAAAACAAAACAAAAACAAAAAGCAAAAGATCATAGTCCCTCGATGACGCTATCTTGGTTGCCTATACAAAAATGATCTAGTCCCTCAAAAAAACTTGCTAAGATACTTGGCAACATTGTTATCATGGTCATACGATGACCCGCGCCTGTCCCATTTAACATCCTAATACAAGGTTGTTACCAAATACAATGGTAAAACAACAATGTCAAAAGGGTTAAAAATGTATAGGAAAGATCTTTGAGTTAGGGTAGACAACTCCTAGTTACTTGATCAAACTTGCAAACATCCTTGCTATTTTCAAAAACACACAACACCACTTCAAAACATTTCCCAAAATAAACTTTCAAACATTGAAACATCTTTTCAAAAGACAAACACCTTTGTATATATTCAAACGAGAATCATTACAAAGGTTGCCTAAACAAAGGCCTCTTTTCAAAATACTTTCAAAAACCACACACAAAGGCACCATTTCAAACAATTGAAAAGCAAAAGCAAATGATCTAAACAAGTAACTAAGAGCCCATGGATAACCATGGATGAAAATGGTGCTAGCACCTTCCCTTTTCATTATCTACCCCCCGAACCCAAGAAAACATCTCAAAGGTCTTTCCTATGCTTTTTGACCTTTCCTTTGGATAAAATAAAAAATCGGTGACGACTCTTGCTAAACCGAAACATTTGCAAACACAAACGCAAAACCTCAAGTCAGTTCTCCCACCGTATCACATTGTGAATGATTTATGCTTGGTCCCGAATGTTAAGATACCTGAGAAGTTTAAGGTCCCGGAATTCTAGAAGTACAAGGGCAACACTTGTCCTCGTGCTCGTCTTGTGATGTATGTAAGGAGAATGTCTACCCATACTGATGATCAGCGTTTGTTGATTCAATTTTTTCAGGATAGTTTGACTGGTGATGCGCTAAAGTGGTATATGAGTTTAGATAGCGTCAATATCCATACTTTCAATCACTTGGGAGAAGCATTTATCAGACAATACAAATACAACATGGACATGGAACCTGGCCGTGATCAACTCATGGCCATGGTCCATAAAGACAGGGAATCATTCAAAGAATATGCATAGAGATAGCTTGAGGTAGCCGCCCAAGTGATTCCTCCGATGGAAGAGAAGGAGATGACTAAGATTTTCTTGAAGACTCTGGGTGCTTTCTACTATGAGAGGATGGTAGAGAGTGTGCCAAGTAACTTTATTGAAATGGTAGGCATGGGTATCCGCTTAGAAGAGGTTGTAAGAGAGGGTCGTCTAACGAAGGGTGAAAGTTCTGGAAATATGAAGAAGCCATCCTATGGGTTTGCAAAAAGAAGGAAGGAGATACAAATGATTTCATGCAAGAGAGGATGGTTAACACTCCTAGAAGAAATTATCAGCGTCATCAGCAAGTCGCCTCAGTTACTCTGGTTGTTGGTGTAGCTCTAACCACCGTAGCTTATCAGAGACCACCCCAGCATGGGAATCAAGGGTATAATCAGAGAAGGGAGAGTTATGACCCTATCCCTATGAGTTATACAGAGTTACTCCCGGCGTTAATTCAGAAGAAGTTGGTTCAGACCCAACCACCTCCCGTTGTACCATCATCGTTGCCTTGGTATTATAAGGCAGACCAAACATGTGCTTTTCATCAGGGAGCACTAGGGAATAATGTTGAGAATTTCTATCCTTTAAAGACTGAGGTAAAGAAATTGGTGAAGTCTGGTATTCTATCTTTCAAGGATGTGGGCCCTAATGTGAAAGATAGTCCTCTACCAAAGCATGGAGGAGAAAATGATATGAACATGGTGGTCGGTTGTCCAGGTGACTTCTGGATTTTTGATATTAATCTGGTTAGAGGAGATTTGGTGAAAATGCATACAGACCTCTGTGAATTTAGCTACTATACGCATGACCATGCCGATTGTGCTACTTGCAGTACAAATATACAAGGTTGTGACAAGATAAAGGCTGATTTGCAAGAGATCATGGATGAGGGCCTCATCCACATAATTAGGCCTAGGGCAGAGTATGAAGAGGAAGTAAACATGGTTTCTGGATGTCCTGGAGAGTTCATAATCTTTGATGTGGAACATATGAATGAGGATCTTGTACAATTGCATGCTACTTTCTGCCACATGGTTGGTCAGGTGGAACATCAGTATGGATCTTGCCGACTTTGCTACCGGGACTTCCGAGGTTGTTCGATTGTAACAAAAGGTGTTCATTTGTTGTGGTATAATGGAACTATCAAGGTTACAGGTCAAAGGGATGATTATCATGAAGTGGATATGATTTAGGTTTGTTTGGCTAAAGAAGAGTCGGATGATGAATATGCCTCTACAGATGAGTTCTTCTCCTCGGATGAAGATATGTTTTCCAGAGATGACTCTGTAATGGCTGATTGTGTTGAAGAGGGAGTAAATTTTATTGTGCCTTGTTTCAATGCGCTTACCCATTTTGAAGTTGAATATCATAGCAAGTTAGCTATTACTCCATTGTTAATTAGTTTGTCGGGTCCTGTCCCCTACAAGTCAGATAAGGTTGTACCCTACAAATATAATGCTACAATTTTAGAGGATGGTGTGGAAATTCCAATCCATCCAATGCCTAATGTTGGAAATATTGTTGAGAATAGCATAGTGACCCGCAGTGGTCATGTATTTGCACTAGTTGTTCTTGGAGATGTTAGTGTTGGAAAGAAAAATGTTGAAGATGTTGAACCTAAGAAGGCTACGGGTGAATCTAGTGGGGTTACGCTAGAAAAGGAGGTGGATGATATTTTGAATATAATCAAGATGAGCGACTACAGAATTGTAGATTATCTACTGCAGACTCCTTCAAAAATATCTATCTTGGCTTTATTGATGAACTCCTCTGCCCACAAAGAATCTTTAATGAGGGTATTGGACCAAGCTTTTGTATAAAGTGATATGCCTGTAGACCAATTCAGCAGCATAGTGGGGAACATTACGTCATGTAATAACCTGAGTTTCTACAACGATGAACTGCCCAATGAAGGAAGGAATCACAACCTGGCCCTCCACATCTCTATGAATTGCAAGAATGACTCACTATCCAATGTGTTGATTTTTGTACCCCAATTTTTGCCCCTAAGATCCCTTCATCATACCATGTTGATTCATTCACAACAAGATCACACTAGGATACTTGGTTCTCCTCCATATATTTTGCTTTTCCCTTTTTGAGGAATCACCAAGCAGCTTGACTTATGTTCTTTTGTGATCATGAATATTATTTTTGTCTTGATTTATTATTTCAACTAATAAAATGCAATGATGGTTTGTTTTACTTGTTACCCATGTAGTTAAAGGCAATAAGATTTAACAAGTTACCCCATGGGTTCATGAGTTTATTTCCATGCCCTAGTCAATAAAGCTTGGGAAGTTCAAACCTCACTATTGGATTGGTTTTGGAAGATTTGGCATGGCAAGGACTTGTTCCTATTGGTCACAAGAGAATATTTCTCTCAATTATCAAGATATGGAAGTGGTTTTTGTGGCTAAGAGTTCTCATTATCATCCTCAACAACTTCTATTCACAAAGCAAGAATGTTGGTACAAGAAGTTTGTTCAAGCTTGTCAAAGTTCCTCAAAGCATTCTCTTGATCTAAGGAGCTAGGGTTTTGAACTTCAAAGGAATATATCTTTCTCATCTTTTTTATTTTTGAGTGATTCCAAAGACATCCTTCTCTTTAAAGGGTTATCAACAAATCACTTCAAAAGTTCCAAGGAGTTTTCATGAGGAATAGACTTGATGAGGAAGAAAGATTACAAGTCCTCCAGATGAATCCCCAATTTTCCATGTGTGACTTCAAATGCCCATAACATGGTCAATTTTTATCACCTTGAGTCCATTATTTTTCCATAATGATCTTGAAGATGTTAAATTTATGTCTTATTTTATGTGAAAAGTGAGAAAATGGATGGAAGTTGCCTTAAAGATGCAAAAGATTATAGGCCATTTCATGATTTTTTTTGTCAACTTCAACAATTCATAACTCTCTCAAATTTTTGAGATTTTGAATGATTCAAGTTTCAAAATGTCATTAAAGATATCTACTTCATTCCATCTTTTTTGTTCAAGAGCAAATTCCAAGTGGAAAGCCATGTTTGGATGCAAGACATTATAGGTCATTTTTGAAGAAGAATTTGAAATATTTCTAAGTATGGAAAGTCAACCCTTTTTCTCCAACTTTGACTCAATGCAATTTTCAGCTCAAGCATCCATTTAACTCCATTATTTTACCATTGCAAATCTTGTAACCTCATCTTTCTAAAGCATCAAGAATCATACCTTAAGACCCCTTGAGCTGAGAATGTCGTTGTTTCAAAAGTGGTAACTTGGAATTGAAGTTTCCTTGCAAGTCAGAATTTGAATTTCATGTTACAACCTCTAAACCTTATATTAACATGTGTTTTGGGTCTAAACATGATTAGCCAACTTTCCCAAGTGGATTAGTGCATCAAAATGCAAGAATTGGATGAGTTTTGGTGAAGTTTGGATCATACTTCACTCGTGCATCAGGTTTGTACGAATTCCCTCCAAAACGCATCATTCACTCTTCCTTTTGATCCCATTTGCTTCTCCTATAAATACATGTACTATCCCATTCATTTTCCCAAGCTTGGATAGTCAGAATCACCCTGCCAAACTTGTTTCATAACTCGGAATTCAGTAACTTCAAAATCCATTCTCGAGCCTTTTCAATCCAATTTTTCCATCAATTCACCTTCCTTGATCTTCCCTGAAGCTAACCACATAATTACATTCAAGAATCGTGCCCTATACTGCTCCATAGAAGTCCAGTTTCAGAGCTCTGCAACTCAACTTCAGTAGGTAGATTCCTTTATCAATTCTTCAAAATTCTGATATCATTGTGTTGCTCTCATTGCCTTGGTTCTAGTTGCAACACTTACCTTTTACTGGAAACACGTTTTGACCATGAAATTTCAAATAACCTTTTCAAAACTTTCCTTCCAAATTGCTTGAGCTACAATTTATATAAATTTGGCACGAGGGTGTTGTTGTCTTCGTCTTGAAGAGACGAAGTGAATGGCATAGGTATAAGCTTCTGATTTTACAGTTTGAGAGACCTGCAATTCGTGATGGCTGGAGGTTGAAGATGACCAACGTGTCATCTTCCAACCAATGAAGGCACGCCATCTGTTTTTTTCAAATTGTGATTTAATTAATGATTATGTACATTATTCACTAATGACCATGATATGCACAATGCGCCAGATCCCTTGGATTTGATTACTAATGTGTTTTGACTCTCATCCAATGGTCCACATATTTTACTTTTATTTTCTTTTTCTGAGTTTTATATTTTAATTATTTTAAATTTCAAAAAAATCATAGAAAATTCATTTTTAGTCCAAAAAACCTAAAAAAATTATGAAAAATATTTTTTGATTATTCTCTTTCTGATTTTTACTTTTTCACAATTTAATTTTGTGTTTCGGTATTTTTTATAAATCTTACACTTTATTTGATTTGTTTTAAATGTTAAAAATACTTTTATATATTTTTAAATTCTGAAAAAATTATGGAATGATTCAATAATATTGTGACAAATATTGGTGACCTTTTTTTATTTTTGTTTTTGCCTTTACTATTTTTTATTATTTTTTGTTTATTTTACCCATTTATTTTAATTTTAAAAATAGTTTCTGACTTTAAAAAATTACCAAAAAATTTGTAAAATTATTTAAGCCTTTTTTTGATTTTTCTATGGTCTCACTTTTCATTTCTTGATTAATTTGAACATAGTTGATATTTTTATCTTTATTTTCTATTTTTAAACATTATTTTTAAACCCTTTTGTGTATATTAAAAGGTGATATTATTTTGTGACTATTTTTTTGCTGATCTTGGGTTAGATTTTGGATCATGAACTTTATTAACATCATTGGATCCATGGTGTTGAGTTTAACTCCACAAAAATGGATGAATGATTTTAATAATAGTTTGATTAAAATTTAATTCAAATGTGGTTTGTATATTTTTCCCCATCCTTCTTCATCTCATCCCTTTCTTATTGCACTAGATGTTGTTGGAGCATAATCTATATATCATGTCTCAAAACAAATGATGCATAGATAGCTATTTACCGGCCTCAAAATAGGTGCGACTTCTATATAAGTCCACTTACGATTGCTTAACATAGTGCTAAATTTTGTCCTGATTCGAATAAATGATCATTCGTGGCCCAAACTTATGATTGCAAGCCCAAGTATGTTAATTTGATCTCTTTGATCCAATAACCTTGATATTCATTGTGTGGAGGCTTTGGTTCTACCAATCCTCTAATGGATCTACAACACCTTTGGTCAATGCGGATCACTTAAACATCGTTGATCATTAAATGGTACTTGTGGGGATTCCAAATGGATGATATACCTGACAAAAAGCAAATGCAACTTGTTGTGTGGATGCTTTAGTTCTACCAATCCTCTAATGAGTTTCAAATGCAAGCTTCAATATGGTCATCCAACTAACCACTAATTATTGACTTGTCTTACCTTATGTTTTTATTCTTTTTTATGCTTTATGTACCATTTAGTTTTAGCATTTACATTTCATGCCATTTTCATCTTTGCTCATTTGAGCATTTACTTTCTTGCCATTTTTACTTTTCTCACTTGAGCTTTTCTTTTCCTTTCTTAAGATACTTAATAATCAACATAAACCCTAAAAAAATTTCAATGGTACTTGGACTATTTGGTTACTATCCTTGGCATTATGGAGCATGGGACTTTTCTTGGACTTAAGATTAGAAACTTTGGCCTATGTTGGAGACCTTGTGACCTTAATTGATATTTTGTCTAGAGTTCTTGAGGTTTACCTCAAGACATTGGGTTATTTGTTTGTTTTGTGTGCAGGTCATTGTGATTACACTCTTTGTTTGTAATCTGGAATTCACCTGTATACAGCCGTTACTCTGCCTAATTTTTGTGAAGACTTAATACACTTGAAGTTTGGTTCTCTCAATAGGTCTAGTATTTTTTTGCTTGATCGATTCCAATCCAAGGAATGGGAATTCTATCTTGGCTCATAATGTCAAGTATTGGCTTCTTGTTGATTAGATGGTTCTTATCCCTAGCCTTTATCTTATGCTTTAGGATAGTCCCTTCTTCTCCTCCCATCTTCTTTAATTTCAAAAATCTTCTTCCCCCTTTTTGAAAACTCTTCTTGTTTTTGAACTTGAACCACTTTCATAATAAACTTGGACTTATGTCCATGCATTTTTAAAACATTTTTCATAAATAAACTCCAATCAACTTAATAATACCTTGACATTTTTTTGTGAGAAGACTAAAAGTCAATCAATCTCATTTAAACCATTTTTCCACTTTGGCTTTTATCTTTAAACTTTTTCTCAAAAAGGTTGAACTCTTGTCAATTCTTGTAGTGATGCAAACAACTATACTTCTACAATATGTAGTGAAGAGAGATATTTTCCACTTGGCTGTTGAGTGAGGCATTGTTGATTTTAAAATCCAAGCCATATCCTCCACTTTGAGATGATGCAAATTCTCCTTTCTCATGATTGTGGGTAGTAGGCATGTTTTCCACACGTACAATGATGATGATGTTTTATCTCATAAAATTAACCAACACATTTGTGTTTTAAATTTTTGAAAGAGGAACTACGTGTACCCTGATCCCCTATTGAATGAAAAGGTGGTACGTAGGCACTAAAGGTTCGCAACCGCGACGGGTGCAAAAATTGTAAAAATAAATATATTTCTTTCCTCACCTCCACCATCCATTTTTTTTATATACAACATTTTTTTCATAGCCAAAATATACATATTTTACAAAGAGGCTCTTGTGGAGTACCGTAGATGTTTAGGGTGATAATACATTCCCTTTTCATAACCAACCCCCTTACCTTGAATCTTTCCCCTTCTTTTTGGGTTATTCGCTCTTTTCACATTCCTTTGGAAACAATAAAGCGCGGTGGCGATTTTTATTTTGATTTGTATAAAGTCTAGTCAATCTAATGGCTTAGTCTTAAACATTTCTACCGCTACACTGATTGATAATGGATCCGCATTGAATGTTATACCGAGGAGAACACTTATGAAGTTGAAATATCAAGGAACGCCCATGCGCCCAAGTGGCATTATTGTGAAAGCGTTTGATGGATCAAGGAAATCTATTATTGGTGAAGTGGACTTACCTATTCATATATGCCCACATTTGTTTCAGATTACTTTCCAGGTCATGGATATTGTACCCGCTTATAGTTGCTTGCTGGGAAGGCCATGGATACATGAGGTAGGGGTTGTCACTTCGACTTTACACCAGAAGCTGAAGTTTATACATGAAGGAAAAGTGGTAATTATAAATGGAGAACATGCATTATTGATATCTCATTTGTCCTCTTTCAGCATTGTAGAGGCAGATGAAGCTGTTGTTGGAACCCAGTTCTAAGCTTTATCCATTGACAACATAAGAGGAAATGATAACTCTGGAGCTTCGTTTAAGGATGCACAGCAGGTTGTGTGTAATGGTTGTAGTGAAGTATGGGGACAAATTGTTGATCCACATGTGAACAAGAATAAAGCTGGCTTGGGGTTCTCTGTGAAGAATGGTGAGGGTAAGAGCATGAAGCCAAAGGCTGCTGCAGGAAAGTATCAAGACATCTTTCATAGTGGGGGTTATCTTTATCCAACTATTTCTGGGATTAATGCCATTGTGGAAGATGAAGCAGAGCCAGAAATGCCGAATTATGTGACGCACGGAGTTAGGGTTCAGAACTGGACCACCATTGATGTTCCCTCTTGCATACATGTTTCAAAGTAATTTGTTGTTGTTAATATTTTTGAAAAGCTTTCACTCTGCCCAAGGTGAAAGTATTAATATTGTATGGGCTTATCTGTTTGTTGTGATTTTTAAAAATCAATAATAAAAGTTGTATTTGTTTCCAAAATTGTGTTTTTATTTTTTTTCTTTTTTCTTGGAAAATGGTAATCAGAAAAAACCTTTCAAAATAGATGATAACTGAAATTCAATTTGCATGATCACTTGTTATATGTGTCAGTTTCTAAAAGCAATCACAAATCATATGTGCAGATTAATTAAAAAACTCGTTGAATACAATGACCCTGTACCCTCTCCCAACTTTGAATGTCCTGTGTATGGGGCTGAAGAAGAAGAATATGATGAGATTCCAGAAGATGTCTCATGGTTACTTGAGCACGAGGGGAATGCCATTCAGCCACATAAAGATCCTTTGGAAGTAATCAATTTAGGTTTAGAAGAAGATCCAAAGGAAGTCAAGATCAGAGTATTGATGCATCCTGATGTGAAGAGCAGGTTGATTGAGATGTTGAAAGAGTATATGGATATTTTTGCTTGGTCTCACCAAGATATGCCTAGCCTAGATACAGATATTGTAGAGCACCATTTGCCGCTGAAGCCAGAGTTCCCGCCAATCAAACAGAAGTTGTGAAGAACTCACCTAGATATGGCAGTGAAGATCAAAAAGAAGTTCTAAAGCAGATTAATGCCAGTTTTCTTGTGACATCAGTGTACCCTCAGTGGATTACCAATATTGTCCCAGTACCGAAGAAAGACGGAAAAGTTTTCATGTGCGTAGATTACAGAGATCTAAATAAAGCTAGTCCAAAAGATGATTTTTCATTGCCACACATTGATATGTTAGTGGATAGCTCAGCAAAATTCAAATTGTTCTCGTCCATGGACGGATTTTCCGGGTATAATCAAATAAGGATGGCTCTTGAGGAAATGAAAAAAAACCTTTATCACACCCTAGGGAACATTCTGTTACAGAGTGATGCCCTTCGGGTTGAAGAACGCTGGTGCAACATACCAGAGGGCTATGAAAACCCTATTCCATGATCTAATGCACAAGGAAATTGAGGTATATGTTGATGATATGATTGTTAATTCCCAGACTAAATAAGGGCATGTAGAAGATTTGTTGAAGTTATTTCAGCGTTTGAGGAAGTATCGTCTCCGCTTAAATCCAAATAAATGTACCTTCAGTGTTCAGTTAGGGAAATTGTTGGATTTCATTGTTAGCCAGAAAGGGATTAAAGTTGACCCTGATAAAGTCAAAGCAATTCAAGAGATGCCAGCGCCGAGAACTGAAAAAGCAAGTCAGAGGGTTCCTCGGGCGTTTGAATTATATTTCCCTATTCATTTCCCACATGACTACAACGTGTGAACCAATCTTTAAGTTGTTAAAGAAAGATCAAGGTTGTGTGTGGACAGATGCCTGGAAAAGGGAATTTGAAACTATTAAAGAATATTTGCTTGAACCTCCTATCTTGCTCCCTCCCGTTGAAGGAAGGCCATTAATTATGTATCTGACAGTGTTAGATAATTTCATGGGCTGTATTCTGGGACAACAAGATGAAATAAGGAAGAAAGAGTATGTCATTTATTATCTCATTAAAAAGTTTACTGATTGTGAATTACGGTATTCCGTGCTAGAAAAGACATGTTGTGCTCTGGCTTGGGTGGAAAAACGTTTGCGACAGTATATGTTGAATCACACTACTTGGTTGATCTCCAAAATGGATCCAATCAAGTACATTTTTGAAAAGCCTACTCTTACTGGGAGAATTACCTGTTGGAAGATGCTGTTATCTGAATATGACATTGAATACCACACTCAAAAAGCTATTAAAAGCAGCGTGTTGGCAGATTATCTTGCTCACCAACTGTGATCGGTGGATCTGGAACTGACTGTTTAACGCTGGTTCGCGAAATGTCGCGGAAGCAAGAGTCGCCACCGTCTTTTATTTTCTCCAAATGGAAAGGACAAAAGCACAGAAAAATTCCTTATAGAGATTGCTCTCGGTTCGGGAGGTAGATTATAGAAAGGGAAGGTGTTAGCACCCTTTCTATCCATGGTTATCCATGGGCTCTTAGATACTTGCTCACTTGTGTTTTCAAAAATGGTTTGTTTGCTTTTCAACTGTGGGTTTTAAAAAGTTTCTTTGAAAATTTCAGTTCGACTCTTGTATCGGTCCTCAAGAGTGTTTGAAAAATGCTTTCGAAAGCTTTTTGAAAATGTGTTGGTGTGAAAAGTATTTTTGATTTGTTTTGTTTTTAATTAGAGCAAGTATCCACGAGTCGTCTACCTACCCTAAGGAATTCGTCTGTGTAAATGTCCTTTAAAGTAGTGCCATCCCACCATTGAGAGGTAGGTAGCACCACTGTTGGAGGTGTTCAGGTCAATTCGAGGTTTGGGACATGGTGATCACCAGAGCAATGGGAAGACACCTTAGAAGCTACCCTCATGCCAGGTTCCCGGATCATGAGGACTTACTAAGACATCCTCTACTCGACGATCACCTTTCGAGGCAAGGCAACAGTGAGGCGTACCCTAGGGGTGGTGTGTGCGATTTGTGTGTTATGTTCATTTGCATTTATCTTGTCATGTTATTGGTGTTCTATGCGTTTGTTTTTATTTTAGGCCATTCATTCTTGCATGCATTTATTTAACAGTTAAAAAAAATGCGGAAATTAAAAGTTCTAAGCTATTACAAAGGCGCGGGTCCACATCGCCAAAATTTAATCCAGGACCCGATTTGACAGAAAATAAATATGCGAGAAATATAAATGTTTAATTTACACGGCTTTGGGAGAAGTACATAATTATTTAAGCAAAATAAAATAAATATGCGAATTAATGAGAATTAAACGAAACGAGGGCGTTGGACCCTTTTGCAAAGATTAAATCAATGGAATTAATTAATTAAAAGAAATGTTTTTGGTATTTTTTAATATTTTAGGATTTAATAGAAAAAATTAATTGCAATTAAACGCTAACCCTAATTCTATTTTATTTTAATTTTTTTAAGAAGACGTTAGAATTTAACCTAAATTAACCCTAATTTTTATATACAAATTTAATTATGAAAATAAATAAAATAAATAATATTATTGTGAAAAAGAAAAATTAAAAAGGAATAAAACATTAATTAAACCTAGTTCTATATTTTTTTAGATTTTTGTTATGAAAGGAATTAAAATTAAAATCCTAATTTAAACTAATTAATTTACATGCATTTATTTACAAGAAATATTAAAATAAAATATTTATTATATTTTTTATCTTTTCTGATTTTTATGCATTTTTTATATTCATGAAAATGAGTAATTAATTTAAACAAATAATAATTAAAAGTAATAGATTTAAATAAATAAAGAAAATAAAGAAGAGTGAAAAATATGTAAACCTAGGGGGGTGGTAGTCCCCAAAGTGGAGGTATAGATTCAGTAATCTGGCCCATTTGTTTTGGCCTATTTGGACTTTTTTCTGGTAGCATGCTGAAGCGTTGACTAGGGCGTAGTGTATTCCCTAACTCTCAGCCTTTGATCTGATTCCAATGTGCACGTGGATGGATAGATGATGAAGGAATATGATGGTCCTTAATATTATGCCTGCATGTGATGATGAATTGGAAAATAGTATTGAAAGAGGAAGACCTGGGGCTCGAACCCAGGTCATGTGCTTTGCCACCACTATCACTTGCCAGCTGAACCAAATTCGCGTTGTTAATATATAATAACAAGCAAATAATATAAAAGAAAAACAATGTGTTAGTGGTTCAACGCGCGAAATATTTAAACGTTCCAATCAGTGCCTCCCACGTAATCGTCTTCTTCGTGGTTTTTTTTATTTTTTCTGAAACAAAAACATTAAGCCACGGTTTTCCAACTGTTCTCCTAGGCACGCTTTGGAAAAATAGCGATTAGGCCTAGGAGGTCCATAAATTAGGCGCGATGATGGGCTTATGATCGTTTGAACACGCTGGTTTGAATGGTGGTGGTTAGGGGTTCCAATTTTGCCTTGTTACAAAACCCCTAATCTGAAGCTCTGCAAACCCTAAAAATCAATCATGGCATAATCGTGTACACAGCATAAAAACACAATTGAATCATATGGTTAGCATTAGAATGGCATAAGGAATGTAAATCAATAATTAAAATGCCCTAAGAATGCCTAGATGTTAAAATACGATCATGGATTTTTCATGAAATATTTCCAGTTCAGTATACCAATTCCGGAGGTTTTGATGGATGTTCTTGATTGGGACACGTTCAATGGACTTTCAGCAAGCTAATGAAACAAAAATTATGTCTTGAATCAACCTGAAAAGTGGTTTTCAGATTTGAGTTTTTTGAGAAAAATTTCAAGTTTGGTTATGGCTTTGTTGTGCAGCTGGGCGTGTATGTGCATTAGGGTTTCATTCTAGCTTATGTAGTGAACAAATTAGGTTAACAAAATTGATCAAAATCTCTTTCATTCATGAATTTGAAGATTTGATTTTCCATCATTATTTTCCAAATATTTTCCATGTGCTTTTTGTTCAAATCATCTCCAATCTCTCCAAATCTTTCTATATTGGGATATGCACGAATTATTGAGAATAAAACATGTACAAAAAGATTTGTTAGGTTAAGTTAAATATTTTTCACATATTTAATTGATTTAAGTGAATTATTATAAATAAAAATTCAAATAAATAAATAAATAATGAGAAAATACTTCCCTTTGGGCCAAGTGGTCGTGCACATGTCATGGATGATGAATTATGGAAGAAAAATGGGCCCATTAGCAATTTTAGGTCATTTGAAGTAATGTTGACTTTTCAAAATATCCAAAAATTTCCCAACTTCCACAAGGCATAACTTGCTCAATTTTTAAGCTTTTCTCATGTTCTTGGACATTTTTGAAAGGTCTTTGAGTCCTCTAACCAATGCCTTTGGTCCCATGTCATTTTGATTTACCAATCTCAAGTTATGGTCCTTGACTTAAAGTCCCTTTTTGTTGACTTTTGAAAATGACCTATAATGTTGAAATTGATAACTTTTTGTGAGAGCATTTCTTGGACTTGAAGTATGAAGATGAGTTGTAGGAAATGTCTTTCTCTTCAAAATGAGCTTTGTATGGATTTTTTCTGATAATCCATGTGAAAGTTATGCCCTGGTCAATTTCAGTTGACTTTTTCAACTGTCCAAATAAGGAAACTTTTGCATTTTAATGATTTTTGAGCCAAGTTTTGAGAATCATGATCAAGCATTGATCAAATGATGTTTGTGGCTTAAAAATGATATGTTGACCAAAAATTTGAACTTTTGACTGTCAAATGACCATTTTGCCCCTACAGTTGACTGTAGTGCAATTAGGGTTTTTGACTGTGCAATTTTATGCTGAATGTCTTGAAACTTGATATGAGGATACTTGACCATATTTGTAGGCATGTGAGACTTGATTGGACCTTTGGACACTTCATTTTCTTGATTAGAACAAAAACCCTAATCTTGACTGTATAGGAGATCTTTGACTGTGTAACCCTTGGGGAGATTTTGAAGCTTGACTTGGCATTTTCTTGAAGAATATGGGAGGGAAAATTTTGGGGTACAACAGTTGCCCCTGTTCAATCTTCTTAGACCTGAGGATGCAGATTGGCTGATGCGCCTTTCGTAATTTGAGGGTGGAAGATGATTGAACACTAGAGTGCCCAGAAATTTGCGCTCACATAGTAGCAGTGTGATGATGGAATGGGCTTATAGATGCCATCTGGGTATCGATCGCGTAAGAGATTCCTTAGCGAGAACTTGCGTACCTGCAAAACAGAAAAATGAGTACCTGACACGTTGCAGGAGCTGATTTTTAGAGGCTTGGTATGGATATGTCCTGACTGGCTACAGGAGCTGAATCTGGAGCTTCACGGGATGAATGAATCAGGGATGGTTACTACCTTAGCATGAACGGTAAGAGAACCTTGGGTGATTTTAACTTCAACAACGCTTGTTGAGAAAATCTTGGTGGGAATTACCATCTTCGCAGGATCGGGAAGAGAACCATAGGCAATTATAATCTGAAAGGGAATTATCACCTCACTCACCGTCGGAGAGGGAACTCTAGGAAATTATAATCTGAAAGGAATTATCACCTCACTCACCGTCGGAGAGGGAACCATAGGAAAAGAAATTATCACCTCACTCACCGTCGGAGAGGGAACCATCTGAAAAGGAATTATCACCTCACTCACCGTCGGAGAGGGAACCATCTGAAAAAGGAATTATCACCTCCCTCACCGTCGGAGAGGGAACCGTCTGAAAAAGGAATTACCACCTCACTCACCGTCGGAGAGGGAACCATCTGAAAAGGAATTACCACCTCACTCACCGTCGGAGAGGGAACCATCTGAAAAGGAATTATCACCTCACTCACCGTCGGAGAGGGAACCATCTGAAAAGGAATTATCACCTCACTCACCGTCGGAGAGGGGACCATCTGAAAAGGAATTACCACCTCACTCACCGTCGGAGAGGGAACCATCTGGAAAGGTAATCTTAAATAAAACCCTAAAATGGAAATCTCATGCACCGTCGGAGAGAGAACCAATAGGAAATTATAACCTGGGATAACTTCTACTGAGTCTTTATCAGAAAAATCTGTTGGGAGCCGATTTAGCTGGACTAGAGAAGGCCTGGGACTGGATAAGAAATCTTTGGAGTCAATTAACTGAACCGGTCTCGGTCTTGAAATATGATTGAGAATTTCAACTGCATCTTTCCTGAAAGGTAAAGGTCAGTCATATCCAATGCATGATATGGATCAAGCAATGATGTTCTCAACATAAATGAGATTTGTATGATATAATGCGTCTATGCATGCTATAATGATGTATGTGATGTTTTATGAATGTATGTTTTCGTCTAGGAAAGTAAATCCTTGACGGGTGCTGGGCAGTCATATCCTAGGCTGATGTTGAAGAGTAGATTTTGCTTCCGCTGGGGATGATAACTGCCAGAATACCGGTAGGAGAAGATGACTCCGTTGCGGAATAAACTTGGCAAATGGAAGATTCTGCGGGGAGAAAAGACACTCTAGTGACCATGCTGGGAAGCAATACTCTGTGGGAAGAGGGATGCCTTGCTGAGTGTTAATAATAATTTGCTGAGGATATTCTTGTTGCGTTGGAAGTGCTGATAGACTTCGCTGGGGATAAGGATACTTCGTCGAGGACGCTCTTTCCGTGGCTTTTGGCTGAGGATAACCCAATTATATCCTGTTAAGGAAACAACTCTTTGAATAAAGCCGGACGACGCGTTCGTGCTTTGCGAGGGATAAGCTTCCAGAATCTACTGGGGATAAGCTTATTGCTTGGGGAGGTGGATCCCAACTTTCCTGAGGAACTGGATTGGACTCTCCTGGGGAGATTTTGAACTGTAATTTTGTAAGTTGAAAGAGGGAACCTATGTAGGGTTACCTGCTGATGAGCTCATGTAAAACCGCATCTGAAATGGAGAAGGAACCTGCGTAGGATTACTTTGATGACGAGTTCGGGTAAAACTTCGTTTTTGGAAAGGGAGAACCTGTGTAGGGTTTCTGGGTGACGAGTCCATGTAAAACTGCATCTTGAAGAGAGGGAACCGGTGTAGGGTTGCTTGATGTCGAGTTTGTGTAAAACTACGTCCGGAGAAGGAGAACCTGTGTAGGGTTGCCTGGCGAGGTAAGTTCATGTAAAACTTCTTGATGAACCGGGGTGAGGTTATCTTGAGCTAAATCCATGTAAGACTTCTGGGGGGAACCGGGGTTAGGTTACGGCAGGATAAGTTTGTGTAAAACTTCTTGATGAACCGGGGTTAGGTCATCTTGAGATAGGTCCATGTGAGACTTCTGGAGGAACCGGGGTTAGGTTACTTGGATAAGTTCGTGTAAAAACTTCTTGATGAACCGGGGTTAGGTCATCTTGAGATAGGTCCATGTGAGACTTCTGGAGGAACCGGGGTTAGGTTACTTGGACAAGTTCGTGTAAAAACTTCTTGATGAACCGGGGTTAGGTCATCTTGAGATAGGTCCATGTGAGACTTCTGGAGGAACCGGGGTTAGGTTACTTGGATAAATTCGTGTAAAAACTTCTTGATGAACCGGGGTTAGGTCATCTTGAGATAGGTCCATGTGAGACTTCTGGAGGAACCGGGGTTAGGTTGCCTTGGGATAAGTTCGTGTAAAACTTCTGGATGAAAATTGAGAAGGAACCGGTGTAGGGTTGCATGATTTTGAGTAAGTGGATGATTGTCCTGTTTGGTCTCGGATGTTAACCCACGATCTGGAATTTGTAAAGGTAGATGGTAATCATCCTTATGTTGATCTTTCCTTTGTACTTTGGTTGACAGAGCAATTAGATTGCCGGGATAACTCATTATTGCCCCTGTTTCGGAGGTGAGGGAAGAGGATACCTGTGTGGGTGATTGACAAATCTTCGGGTAGACAAGTGATGAGATACCGGAACATAGTCGTACGCTTCGATCCCTAACTTTTGCCTGGACCGCCCTTTCGGGTTTTCAGTCCACCGGGATACCCATTTTTGCCCAAGCCGCCTTTTCAGGTTTTCGACTTGCCGGGTGTACATATTTTTCCATTTTCATCCCTTATTTTTGCCTGAACCCTTTTGGTTCGCCGGGAAGCCCTTATTTTTGCCTAGGTGTGTCAACCTAGCGGGTCTTTGATTGTGCGTAGCATTTTTTCGACTATGTCCACGCTCTCAGAATGTAAGGAGTTGCCCCTGTTGGAAGTATTTTGTCATGCCCCAGATACTGGGCAATGCTCCTACTGTGCCCCTTGATTGGAGGTACTTCTGTTCACAAGGTGTTCATCGTGCGAATTTCCCTGCTGTTCAAACAAATAGTTATATGCAAACAAGGTTATTTTAAGAATGCAAAAGCCTATGTCTGTCTTTGAATTTTGAAAATGTATTTTTTGTAACATAGTGCGGTGTCAACTCAAGACTTTACAACAAACCTTCAGGAGTCAGGATACCTTCGTAACAGTATGCTTTCGAACTAACCCATGCTTCAGCTAGGACTTTTAAGGGTTATAACGTGGCTTGGTTCACGGTTTAAGAAACAAAGGATAAAGGCTCAAATTTTATTTGTACCCACCCGCTCTTCGTGATGTTCTCCAAACCTAAACTCAGTTGATCATACGTTAGACCTTTGTTTGAGTCTTTGCTCTGATTTTCCAGTGATGGTTCAGATATTGATGATTTATTCTGAACAGGCAGTCATTCCTTTTTTGTTGAGGGTTTGTAAGATCTCTTTCTTGTCTGATTTTTGTTATCCCTAAATTTTGCCTGAACTGTTTCTTTTGTGATTACAGTCAGCGGGATGCCCCAGTTTCGTAAGTCCCCTTTATAGGTTTTGACTTTTTGGGCTTTTCATTTATGATTTTTTTTTTATAATGACTGCATGTCCTTATGATTGTTCTGAACCATCACTGTCTTTCTTTGTTTTGTAAGGACCTTTTTTGGTGCCATTCGTTATGCACTTAGATCAACTGAAAGAACTACCATGTCCCAGGTTATGATTAAGGGTTTTAAATTTCGAAAAGAAAAACTCCTACTTCTTTGGCTCAGAAGGGTTGACGAGGGATTATCTTCCTTATAACTCCAATGTTTAGGGATTGAAACAATGCCTGTACCTCATCAGCGGGGTCTGTTCAAAAGCATACTGTAGATTATGGTATCGTTTTCGTCATCCTCCTTCAAGAGGCTTAGAATTTTCAATTAAGAATTGACCACCACAGAAATATGAAAGCAGTTTTAAGTCATAGTGAACATAATTAAATCAAGACAGACATGTGTAATGCATTCATGAAATAAAAGAGTTTAACATGATAACTGTTTATCTGAACAAGAAAAGAAAAATACAACTTGAATTCAAATGAACAAAAATCTCTCGACCCTAGCCATGTTTTGGCAATGGAGCAGTGATCACGTTGGGAGTCTCGGCAGGCTCGAACTCGATCTCTTTGGCATCGATCATGTTCTGAATCTTGTACTTCAGTGCCCAACAGTCCTCAGTATCGTGCCCCGGGCTATCAGAATGATAAGCACACCTCGCTTCTGGGTTGTAGCTTGGAGAGGAGGTCTTGGGGTTTGCAGGAGGGTTGATCACTGCAATCAGGTTCATCTTCAACATGTGCTGCAATGCTTGTGACCATGGCATGTTAATGTTGGTGAATTGTCTTTTAGGCTCGTCCGGCCTTCGCTGGTTTCCCTTTTGTGGTTGGCGGTGTGGTGCAGAACCAGAGATCCTGACTGCCCCTGCATGTTGGTCACGACGACTCTTTTGGCTGTATGCAGCATTAGATTCTTTCTTTCCCGTGTAAGGCTTTTTGTGAGTGTCAGAAGGTGTGGCCTCTTGGATTTTCCCACTCTTGATACCAGCTTCAATTCTTTCGCCCGTCAGGATGAGGTCGGTAAATCCTGCAGATGAATTACCAATGAGATGATTGAAGAATGGCCCGGATAGGGTCCCCAAGAACATATCAACGAGTTCCCGGTCAGTTAATGGAGGCTGCACCCTTCCAGCAAGGTCTCTCCATCTCTGCGCGTATTCCTTGAAACCTTCACTTGACCCCAGCGACATACCCTGGAGTTGGGTACGTGTAGGAGCAAGGTCGGCATTGTACTGGTAATGCTTGTAGAAAGCAGTGGCTAGGTCTTCCCAGGTATGGATGTTGGCTCCATTCAATTGGTAGAACCACTCGAGCTGAGTCCCTGAAAGACTCTCTTAGAAGAAATGGATCCATAAGTTTTTGTCAGCTGTATAGGGCTGGATCCTCCTTGTGTAAGCCCTGAGATGCAATTTAGGACAGGATGCCCCGTCGTATTTAGCAAAGGCAGGTGCCTTAAACTTGTGCGGGATCACTACCCCAGAAGACAGACCTAGATCCTCGAAGTCCAGGCCAGGCACTTTTTGTATCTCCATAGCACTTAGCCGGTCTTCCAACTGTTTGTATCTATCCTCAGCCGGAGGGTACTGCTCGTCGTTGAAATCTGTCTCATTGTCGGAGACCACTGGACTGGGAACCCTTTCCTCTTGATGACTGCCTTTCCCCACAGATGGAGTTGTCCTCTCAGTTTCATCCTGCAGTGTATTCCTAGATCTGCGTCTAGGGCTGAACAAAACAGTCCTCTTCTTCTTCTTTTCCTTCTTCAAGAGCAGATCCTTCAGATCTTGTTGCCCCTGGGTCAAATTCATGATCAGCCCTTGGAACTGGGCGTTCTGAGCCTGGAGGGCCTTGATAGTATGCTCGGTTGAGGATTCAGGATTCATGACGAGACTGCGGAAATAAACAGCGAAGAAGGTAAGTAACCTGCAGAGAAAGGGTACCTGTTATGCAATGAGATGTATGATATGCATGCAATGATTCCAAGGACCTCGTGGGGTAAACAGAGAAACTTGTTAGAGTTGGAAACTGGCAACTTGATTGAAGGTACTTCATGTTGTTGAGAGTCTTTCGTCAAGGGTCAAAGGCTCACCATATCCAGTGGGTCATAGCCCCTGACTTTAGTCATCATGTCTAGTTTTGGTTTCCAAACAAACTTGGTTAGGGGAACCTTCTTCAAGAGTCAGAGCTCACCATATCCAGTGGGTCATAGCCCCTGACAATCTTGTCTAGAGGAAAATAAATCCCCTTTTGCCCCTTGCTGGACAGTTGGTTCATCATGACCTGCATCACAAGCCCTTGAGATCCTTGAAATGGGTTAGGATGTATGCAATGGTATGATGTCATGCTATGCATGGGGTAATGTGAGTAAACCCTGTTATGAGTCCCAATTAAGGACTGCAAACCAAAACCTGCAAGAAACTTAGGATACCCTGTTATGAGTCCCTATTAAGGACTATAGACAAAACCTGCAAGAAGCTCAAGTGTCAGATAACAAGCAGGCAAGTAATCCAAGTTTGAAGGCACACAAGTCACACAAAAGAGCCCTTAGAGTTTAGGCCAGCATGAAGTTTGGGGTACTACCCTCTTGAAGTTGGTGGGCTCAACCTGTCCTATCAGAAGTAACCGGGTTCTAAGGGTCCCAATATCACGGGATTGCTTTCATTGTTCATCGTTTCGATTTAGCCACTGAACTGGCGACCGAAATATTCCAGGAAAGCAACCCTCAATTGAGTGTAGTATCGAGTATCAACCAACCTCGGACTGCACCAAAGTCAGTTATCTCACTACCCTAAAGAGGCCAAGATAGTTCAATTAAGGTTCCTAAGGTCTGTTGATGCTTCACGACACCACGCGGAGGCCCCATACTCTCCTTGACTGAACTCAAGGGTTACCGGTACACACCAAAGTGCCACATCAACGTAGCAGACTGTTTCAACCATGTCGGTATACCCCGCACAGTTCCCTCACAGCCTTGTTGCTACTTTCTAAGAAAGGTATCCCCAGATCCGGGTTAGGATCTATAGAACTCCCAAGCAACCCACAATTTAAAGCAAGCAAATCAATACAATTGAAAACACAATTATGAACTAATCCTAAGGTACACCTCACTTTTAAAACATTCCCCAGCAGAGTCGCCAGTTCTGTGATCGGTGGATCTGGAACTGACTGTTTAACGCTGGTTCGCGAAATGTCGCGGAAGCAAGAGTCGCCACCGTCTTTTATTTTCTCCAAATGGAAAGGACAAAAGCACAGAAAAATTCCTTATAGAGATTGCTCTCGGTTCGGGAGGTAGATTATAGAAAGGGAAGGTGTTAGCACCCTTTCTATCCATGGTTATCCATGGGCTCTTAGATACTTGCTCACTTGTGTTTTCAAAAATGGTTTGTTTGCTTTTCAACTGTGGGTTTTAAAAAGTTTCTTTGAAAATTTCAGTTCGACTCTTGTATCGGTCCTCAAGAGTGTTTGAAAAATGCTTTCGAAAGCTTTTTGAAAATGTGTTGGTGTGAAAAGTATTTTTGATTTGTTTTGTTTTGAATTAGAGCAAGTATCCACGAGTCGTCTACCTACCCTAAGGAATTCGTCTGTGTAAATGTCCTTTAAAGTAGTGCCATCCCACCATTGAGAGGTAGGTAGCACCACTGTTGGAGGTGTTCAGGTCAATTCGAGGTTTGGGACATGGTGATCACCAGAGCAATGGGAAGACACCTTAGAAGCTACCCTCATGCCAGGTTCCCGGATCATGAGGACTTACTAAGACATCCTCTACTCGACGATCACCTTTCGAGGCAAGGCAACAGTGAGGCGTACCCTAGGGGTGGTGTGTGCGATTTGTGTGTTATGTTCATTTGCATTTATCTTGTCATGTTATTGGTGTTCTATGCGTTTGTTTTTATTTTAGGCCATTCATTCTTGCATGCATTTATTTAACAGTTAAAAAAAATGCGGAAATTAAAAGTTCTAAGCTATTACAAAGGCGCGGGTCCACATCGCCAAAATTTAATCCAGGACCCGATTTGACAGAAAATAAATATGCGAGAAATATAAATGTTTAATTTACACGGCTTTGGGAGAAGTACATAATTATTTAAGCAAAATAAAATAAATATGCGAATTAATGAGAATTAAACGAAACGAGGGCATTGGACCCTTTTGCAAAGATTAAATCAATGGAATTAATTAATTAAAAGAAATGTTTTTGGTATTGTGATACGGTGGGAGAACTGACTAGTGTTTTGCGTTTGTTTTCGCAAATGTTTCGGTTGAGCAAGAGTCGCCACCGACTTTTTATTTTATCCTAAGGAAAGGTTTAAAAAGCACAGCAAAAACCTTTGAGATTTTTCTTGGGTTCGGGGAGTAGATTATAGAAGGGGAAGGTATTAGCACCCCTTCTATCCATGGTTATCCATGGGCTCTTAGGTACTTGCTTAGATCAACTTGCCTTGGTTTTCAATTGTTTGAAATGGTGCTTTGTGTGTGGTTTTGAAAATGTTTTGAAAAGATGCCTTGTGCTAGGCTAACCTTGTAACAATTCTTTACTCGAATGTTTTACAAAAGGTGTTTTATCTTTTAAAAAGATGTTTCAAGGGTTTGAAAAGTTGATTTTGAAAGTGTTTGTGAAGTGGGTTTGGAAATTAGGCAAGTGTTTTCTTTGCAAATTGACAAGTACTTAAGAGTTTATCTACCCTAAAGTTTTCTCAAAGATTTTTGTCATGTTTTAAGCCTTTTTGACAAATTTGTTCCACCATTGTATTTGGTGGACAATCTTGTCTTAGGAGATTAAAGGGACGGGCGCGGGTCATCGTTTAGACCATAGTTGCAATAGTGTTAAATGTCTTTGGGCAATTTTCTTTAAAAGGGACTTGATCATTTTATTTAAGCAGCATTTTGTGGGACTATGATCATTTTGATTGTTTGTTTCACCCAAAGAAGTTCAACATGCAATATGGCCCAATTATTTGAAGGCAACAAAGTGGAATACCCTAGGGGTGTTAGTGTGCAAGTGTGTTTTATTGCATACAAGAGTTTTTTTCTTTTTGAATTAGGTTTTTCTATTTCATTGATTTTATCTTGCCATACACGTCCTAATTACTAGCAAATAAGAAGCGGAAATATAAAATCCTACGCTATTACAACAATTAGGGGAGGGGGATACACATTTGTACATGGGGGGTTCAACGAGAAAAATAGACAAAAAAGAAAATAGCAAAAAACAAGATATATAGAGAGGGAGAGGGAGCCTGTGCGCTGTTGGGAGGCCATCAGAAGTTCTGACCCAGATCCGCTGCCAGATGATCAACCTGTTGGTGAAACTGGATGAGTCAGAACTTCTAACTCTAGCACCTGCAAAACAGAACCTTGTTAGTGGGGAAATCAGAAGTTCTGATTTCCCTGCGCTGCAAGACAGAAGTTTGTTAGTGGAGAAACCAGAAGTTCTGATTCTGCTGAAAAGGCAATAATTCTCAGAGGTTCTGATATTATTGACAGCAGAACAGGCTTCAGATGTGCTAACGTCAAAGTCAGCACTTGGCTTTTTCCTGTACTAATCAGAACATCTGCAATCCTGTTGTTACTCCATAAAACAGGAAACATATTTGGAACAGATCCAGCAAATACAAAAATGTTTCAGAGGTCAGAACCACCAAGGTCACAGGCAAGTCCTATACTGGCTCAGAACGTTCTGAGGTATGAAAATCCTCAGAACATAAACAGCAATAACATGATATTTACATTATGTTGCTTGAATATGCACAGCTGATGATGCTTAACAGTGGTGGTGAGGGTCAGCAGGTGCTTACCTGACTGTTTGGAAAAGTGGGTGAGTGAAAGTTTAGCTTTTGGTTCTGGTTCTGGTGGTGTTCTGGACAGATTTGGAAAAGGGGAAGTAAAGGTGTATACGTGTGTAGGGTCAGAAGTTTGGAAAGAGTGTTTTTGGTTTACAGAAAAGAACTGGATATTTGATGAAGATGAAGGTGAGAAACTCAAAGTTATGAAACAAAGCTGAAGATTTTGGCAGAGTTTCAGAATGCTGTCTTGTTAGGAATTATACTTCTCTCTTAGCAATTTTTCTGTTTCTTTTCTTGAACGTCTTTGGCAGTGGTGAAAACTCTCTATTTATAGGCAAAATCCTTGTGGATGCCTTGAACATTTAAGGCGCCAACAGAGTTTGAACTTGCTCTTTGACAGAAATTCCTGGGAAGTTGTGATAACAGCTAGCTTTCAGCCTAGGTTGCAGCAGCAGGCGTAGATTGGGGAGAAGTGACCTCTGAAGTGGGCGGTGGCGTGAAGACCCATGCCAGAATCTGTGCAAAAGAATTTTCCAAGCCACATGTGAATGCTCAGGAGTGGTTGGAAGCATTAATGGGCATTAAATGGTGACAAGACCTGTCAATACCAATATTCTGGTAATGGAAACCAGCGTTGAATCAGCAGCGTAAACCATGCTCTGGCCTTGGCTACCTGTTGTCTTAGCATGCTCTGGAAATTCTCCTGGTTTTCTGGTACGTTCCTTGGATCTACTTCTGGACAATCTGGACTTAGAGATTCTGTATCAGTGTGGCACCCATTCTTCTGACCTTTCATCTTCTGATTTCAACCTGTTCTGAAGGAGCCTTCAGACTTTCCTTTTTCTCTTGCATTCCTTTAACAAATTCTGACTGAGCTTGTGTAACTGCTGAAGGGGCATATTCTGTTTGAGGCTTACATTCTGAACCACATTTACAACTTCTGATTGAACTGGTGTAGCTGCCGAAGAGCCAACTTCTGACCACGCTGAGCCAAGCTTGCAACTTCTGACCGTCTTCATCTGGAATGGGTCCAGAAGTTCTGAAGCGCTGATTTTTCTAAAAAACTTATTTTAGAGAAGCATTCTAAGTACTTGGAATTTGATTTTCTTTCTCAAGATAAAAGCACTGCTTCTGGAGTTCGTGAGATCATATTGCTCTTGTAAGCGGCTTGCTTGGGCCAAAGGATAACTCAGGACTTGGATTTGCTTCAGGGGAACTTTGAAAAAATCCAGGATGGTTTCCTGAAGAAAGGGAGGGCAAATTTTGGGGTACAACAGTTGCCCCTGTTCAATCTTCTTGAACCTGAAGAGTTAGATTGGCGAGTTTGCCTTTCGCAACTCGAAGGTAAAAGGAGATTGGACACCAGAGTGCCCGGAAATTTGCACTCGCCTAGTAGAGTATCAGCAATGTGATGGCGGGAATGGGCTTATAGATGCCATCTTGAGAGGGTAACAGAGATCCTGTCGGGGATGGGCTTAGAGATGCCATCTGGAAGGGAATATCATGAAGGTGTCCAAGCTCTGGACCATCTCTGAGCTGGGGGTTTGAACAAGCAATAGATTGACATCCGTTGTTTGGGAGGAATCTGTAAACTGTTTTCAGAAGTCTTGAGAAGAATTCTGAACAAGTGATAGGTTACCATCCGTTTACTTGGAGAACCCGTGAACTGTTTTCAGAAATCTTAAAGTTGAATCAGCACTAGAGCAGCATCCGTTGTTGGGAAGCGTCCGTAAACTGTTTCAAAAGTTGCATCTGAACAAGTCGATAGATTAACATCCGTTGTTGGGAAGAATCCATAAACTGTTTTCAGAAGTCTTGAGAAGAATCTGAACAAGTGATAGGTTAACATCCGTTTACTTGGAGAACCCGTGAACTATTTTCAGAAATCTTGAAGTTGAATAAGCAATAGAGCAGCATCCGTTGTTGGGAAGCGTCCGTAAACTGTTTTCAAAAGTTGCATCTGAACAAGTCGATAGATTAACATCCGTTGTTGGGAAGAATCCATAAACTGTTTTCAGAAGTCTTGAGAAGAATCTGAACAAGTGATAGGTTAACATCCGTTTACTTGGAGAACCCGTGAACTGTTTTCAAAAGTTGCATCTGAACAAGTCGATAGATTAACATCCGTTGTTGGGAAGAATCCATAAACTGTTTTCAGAAGTCTTGAGAAGAATCTGAACAAGTGATAGGTTAACATCCGTTTACTTGGAGAACCCGTGAACTGTTTTCAGAAATCTTGAAGTTGAATAAGCAATAGAGCAGCATCCGTTGTTGGGAAGCGTCCGTAAACTGTTTTCAAAAGTTGCATCTGAACAAGTCGATAGATTAATATCCGTTGTTGGGAAGAATCCATAAACTGTTTTCAAAAGTCTTGAGAAGAATCTGAACAAGTGATAGGTTAACATCCGTTTACTTGGAGAACCCGTGAACTGTTTTCAGAAATCTTGAGATTTGAATGATTTTAGTCTGTCGACTGATCTTGCCTGAAAAGGCAAAGAGTTAGTTGTATGCAATGCTATGATGCATGATACAATGTATATTATGGCGTTATGAATGTAAATGGATGCGTATGTAAGTTGGAGAGCTGTCTTGCACGGGAGAGATGAATCCGGGATAGCGGAAGATAAAGGAATCTTGATTGCTGCCGGGGAAAATAAATCCTGGGTCGCTACTGGGGAACATGGAGCTTGGGTTGTATACCAATCTTCTGGGGAATTCCTGAAGTCTTCTACTGGGGAGTATCAAACTAGTAGACTTAATGCTGGGGAGGTAGGACTGAGAATCTTCAGTTTGGCGGGAAGTATTTCTGGCGACTTTACTGGGGAACTCAAGATTTGCCCTCCAAAATTCTGTGGGGAGAAGGTTTAAAAGTCTGGCTCCGCTGGGGATTGTCCATTTGAAGCCTTTGATCTGCTGGGGATGCTGAAGCTTAAACTCTGAGGGAAAATGATTTCTAGAAGATTCTCTGGCTGGGGATTTGCAAAGATAAGACTCCTCCGGGGATTGTATTGATAAGTTATTGCTGGGGAATTTTGAGGAACTCCGCTGGGGGTGGGAAGAACTTTGGCGAGCGCGATCTTCCGTGGTGGTTAGCTGAGGATAACCCAGTTATAAGCCCTTGTGAGGAATAACTTTGAATAAAACTCGGGAGGGACGTCCGTACTCTGCGGGGAGATACCCTCCAGAACCTTACGGGGGATAAGCTTCGAGAGTCTGCTGGAGATAAGCCTCAGGGTTTGCTAGGGATGTGGATTCCAAATCTCTTGGGGGGTTTCCTTCGAAAGGGTGTCAAGATATCCATCTGTACCTTCATCCTATCAGTAATCCTTTTTCTTAGGTTCGTTTAGGAAGTGATTTATGTTTCAAATGCATATGCCTATTTAACAAAACATTGGACGTTTCTCAAAAATAAAACAAATAGTGCAGAAGAAAGAGAAAGAAAAAAAAAAGAAAAAGGAAAATGACACAAATTTTGGGAAGAGTATTTGTATTGATTTTCTTTGAGTATATTTGTACAAAGGAGACAATCATCCTAGTAAGAGGATTTTGTCGTAAATATTTGAAAAATTTATACAAAATAAAGAAGGCTATGTGAAATAATTCCATGGGATTCCATTCTGCTGTAGCTTTCACAACTCTGAACATCTGTCCATTCAATGCTTCGTTTGACGATGGCTGGATTGATCAGAAACCTGGAACCGGTTGATGAAGAGACTGTCTTTGAAGTGACCCGACGAGACATAGTCATACGCTTTAATTCCCTAACTTTTGCCTGAATCGCCCTTTTGAGTTTTCGATTCACCGGGAAACCCCTTTTTGCCCAAGCCGCCCTTTCGGGTTTTCGACTTGCCGGGTGTACAGATTTTTTTGTTTTTATCCCTAATTTTTGCCTGAACCGTCCTTTCGGGTTTTCGGTTCACCGGGATGCCCATTTTTGCCCAAGCCGCCCTTTCGGGTTTTCGACTTGTCGGGTTATTTTATGCGTAGTATCTTTTGACTATGTCTGCGTTCGCAGGGTGCGGTAAATCGTCGCCGTCCATGGTGGCCAGAATCATTGCACCACCAGAAAATATGCTCTTGATCACAAATGGTCCTTCATATGTAGGAGTCCATTTGCCCCTGGGATCACTTTGCGGCAAGATGATCCGCTTGACTACTAGATCTCCGACTTGATACACTTGACGTCTGACTTTCTTATTGAAGGCCTTGATCATCCGTTTTTGATACGTCTGACCATGGCATATAGCCGCAAGTCGCTTTTCGTCGATCAGATTGAGTTGATGAAGTCGGGTCTGCATCCAATCATCCTCATTCAAACCTGCATCCTTCATAATCCTTAGAGACGGGATCTGAACTTCCATAGGCAAAACAACTTCCATGCCATAAACCAAAGAAAATGGGGTTGCCCCAGTTGAAGTACGTATCGTCGTACGGTATCCATGCAGCGCAAACGGTAACATCTCATGCCAGTCTTTGTAAGTGACTGTCATTTTCTGAATAATCTTCTTAATATTTTTGTTCGCAGCTTCAACAGCACCGTTCATCTTCGGCTGATAGGGAGATGAATTGTGATGATAAATCTTGAACTGTTCGCATAATGCAGTGATCATTGTGTTATTCAGATTTGTACCGTTGTCTGTGATAATCCTGTCCGGAACACCGTACCGACATATGAGATTTTGCTTGATGAAGCGGGCAACCACATTTTTGGTGACAGAGGCGAAGGAAGCTGCTTCGACCCATTTAGTGAAGTAGTCAATGGCAACCAGGATGAAACGATGTCCGTTGGAAGCCGTGGGCTTGATCTCTCCAATCATATCAATGCCCCACATTGCAAAGGGCCATGGAGCAGTCAGGACGTTAAGGGGAACCGGAGGGATATGAACTTTGTCAGCATAGACTTGACACTTGTGACAAGTACGGGAATGTTGATGGCAATCAGTCTCCATGGTAGACCAGTAATAGCCTGCCCTTAGGATCTTCTTAGCCATTGTATGCCCGCTCAAGTGAGTGCCAAATGGGCCGCTGTGTATATCAGTCATGATCAACTCTGCTTCAGCCTTATCCACACATCGGAGTAATACACAATCATGGCTTCGTTTGTAAAGGATGTCGTTGCTCAGGAAGAACTTAGCAGCGAATTTCCTTAAGAACTTCTTGTCATTCACGGAAGCTCCTTCAGGATAATCTTGGGTCTCGAGATACCTTTTGATTTCATGGAACCAAGGTTGTTCCACTACTTCTTCGGTATTAATCTCGTGACAATGTGCGGGTTCATCCATTCGCTCGATGGTGATTTGGGGAGCCTCGTTATCCCAGTTGAGTTTAAACATGGAGGACATGGTGGCTAGAGCATCTGCCAGCTGATTCTCTTCTCGCGGAAAGTGCTCGAAGGTAATTTGCTCGAAGTGAGGCAACAATGTCAGAACATGTTCTTTGTATGGAATAAGATTAGGATGCTTGGTATCCCAATCTCCTTTGATCTGGCTGATGACCAAAGCCGAGTCCCCGAACACGATCAAAGATTTGATCCCCAAGTCTATAGCAGCCTTGAGACCAAAGATGCAGGCTTCATACTCAGCCATATTGTTTGTGCAACTGAAGCAAAGTCGGGCCGTGAAAGGAGTGTGGCATCCTTCCGGAGAAATGAGTACTGCGCCAATGCCGTTTCCAAGTGCATTTGAAGCACCATCAAAGTACAGGGTCCATCGGGATCCCTTTTTGGGTCCGTCATACGGTCCGTCACCTTTAATGTTGTCCATATTCATGATGTCCTCGTCTGGGAAATCAAATCTCATGGGTTGATAGTCTTCGATAGCCTGATGAGCCAGATGGTCAGCTAATACACTCCCTTTTATAGCTTTTTGGGTGGTGTACTGGATGTCATACTCGATCAAGATCATTTGCCATCTGGCTATCCTTCCAGATAAAGCGGGCTTTTCGAAGATATATTTGATAGGGTCCATTTTGGATATCAACAAGGTAGTATGAGTCAATATATACTGTCTTAGTCGGCGAGCAGCCCATACCAAAGCGCAGCAAGTTTTCTCGAGCAGTGAGTAGCGAGTCTCACAGCCGGTAAACTTTTTGCTAAGGTAATAAATAGCATGCTCTTTTCGACCAGACTCGTCATGCTGGCCCAAAACACACCCCATTGAGTTATCCAAAACGGTCAAATACATGATCAATGGTTTTCCTTCGACGGGTGGCATCAGAATAGGAGGTTCTAGCAAATACTCCTTGATTCTATCAAAAGAAGCTTGGCAGTCATCGTTCCATTCAACTACCTGATCTTTCTTCAAGAGTTTGAAAATTGGCTCACAGGTAGAAGTCAGATGTGAGATGAATCTGGCAATATAGTTTATGCGTCCCAAGAAACCTCTAACTTCCTTTTCAGTGCGGGGAGCAGGCATCTCTTGTATTGCTTTTACTTTTGCCGGATCGACTTCAATGCCTTTGTTGCTTACAATGAATCCCATGAGTTTACCAGACCTAACTCCAAAAGTGCATTTACTCGGATTCAGCCTGAGCTTGTATTCTTTCAATCTGACAAACAGCTTCTCCAAATGTTCAAGGTGCTCTTCCTCTGTTTGTGATCGAGCTATCATATCGTCTACATAAACTTCAATCTCATGATGTATCATGTCATGAAATAAAGCTACCATGGCGCGTTGATAAGTTGCCCCTGCGTTCTTCAACCCGAACGGCATCACCTTATAACAGAAAGTTCCCCATTGTGTGACAAAAGTTGTTTTCTCCATATCCTCGGGGGCCATTTTGATTTGATTGTAGCCCGAGAATCCGTCCATGAAGGAAAACACTTTATGCTGAGTTGTATTGTCGATCAAGATGTCAATATGAGGTAGCGGGGAATCATCCTTAGGGCTGGCCCTATTCAAATCCCGGTAGTCCACACACATTCTGACTTTGCCATCCTTCTTAGGCACTGGCACAATGTTAGCGACCCATTGAGGATAGGACGTAACAGCCAGAAAGCCAGCATTGAACTGCTTCATTACCTCTGCTTTGATTTTTTTCGGACATGTCAGGCCTCATTCGGCGAACTTTTTGCTTGATCGGTGGACAGTCTCCTCTTGTGGGGAGACGGTGAACCACGATGTCTGTGTCTAGACCTGGCATGTCTTCATAGGACCAAGCGAAGATTTCAACATACTCATTCAGTAACTGTACCAAGCGTTCCTTGACTTCTGGTTCCAGGTTGGCACCCACTTGCACCTCCCTCCGATTCTCCTCGGTTCCCAAGTTAATAGTTTCTAACGGCTCTTCGTGCGGTAAGATGGCCCTTTCCTCTTGTTGCAAAAGTCTGGCTAGTTCCCCGGGTACTTCACAACCTTCGTCATCCTCATACTCGGCTAGATTGACCAGGTCTTCAAAGTTATTGAAAGATACAGCAGAATAGTCACCCATGGAATCCGGAGTGGATGGGTACCTGCATTGGTGAGTGTGGGTGTGTGTAAGGGATAGCCATCCTTTAAACAAAAAATGCAAAAGGAAAGAAAATGAACACAAGCAGTTTATCAAATGAAACACGTCCAATGAATCATTAAACATGGCATATGAATATGAAAAATAGTCAAAACCCTTACAAGTGGACCTACATGCCCCGGGTATGGCAGGAGGTGAAAAGATAGTGTACGGATTGTTTGAAAGTAAAATATTATAGACCAAATAGGAAATGTTTAATAGATAAATTACTGATGAATAAAGGTGATGGGGACAAAGTCTTTAGCCTCCCAATTGCTCAACCCTCCTCTAACAGTTGGATGAATCCATTCTTCAAAGTTGCTTTCTTTGTCTTCATTTTCCAGGGCGTTGATTTGGTAAGGAGAAATTTTGATCGGCGCTCTCTCAATCTTTGACTGACGCATGGCCTTCTGGCCAACAGCGGTGAAACCTAATCCAAACTTATCAGCCTTATGCGGAAAATCGGGTAACTGCCCCCACGCTGAATTCTTCCCTTCCTTAACTGCAGCCCTTGCATCCTCCAGAGATGCCATCCTGGCCATCTGTCTGGGTGTCTCAGCTGCCAACTTCGCCACTGCTATCTCAGGAAGCACTTCTTCGAAATGTTGAAACGGTGTCTCAATGAACTCCCCTTCAACCTCCACATATCAGAAAGAATTTAAATGGCTAATCATGTACTCTTCTTCGCCGTGGACAGTAATGATCTTTCCCTTTACAGGATATTTCAGCATCTGGTGTAAGGAGGAGGTGACTGCCCCAGCATGGTGTATCCAAGGTCTACCCAGCAGGCAGGAGTATGATGGACGGATGTCCATTACATAGAAAGTGGATTTAAACACCTCAGTACCTATCTTGACAGGAATTTCAACTTCTCCATGGACCATTCTTTTCGACCCATCGAAAGCTCTGACGACAATATCACTCGGCTTCAATTCCAACCCTTCACAATCTAGCCGGTCCAAGGCCTTCTTAGGCAAAACATTCAGCGATGAACCGGTATCAACTAAAACATGTGCAAGAGTGGTTCCGCGACACTCGATTGAAATATGCAACGCATCATTGTGATTTCGGCCTTTAGGGGTCAGGTCGGCATCAGAAAAACCTAATCCATTGTCCGCAGTCATACTAGCCATGCAATGTTGAAATTGATCTACAGAGGTTTCCTGGGGCACATGAGCTGCCTTTAGAAACTTAATCAAAGCTTGAGCGTGCGCTTCTGAGCAAAGCAACAGTGCCAGCATGGAGATCTTGGAGGGGGTTTGCCCCAACTGTTCCACCACATCGTAATCACTTCTCTTGATTATCCTTAAAATCTCGTCCATTTCTTTCTTGGAGACTTCCGGAATCACCAAAGGTTGAGCCCTCGTCCTGACGGGCTCATCTTGTATTCCTTTTCCTTTATCGGCAATGGTAGGAGAGACAGCACTAGGAACGAAAATTTCTTCAATCAAAGGAGTTCTAGCAGAGAGCTTTACTGGTGCAGGGAGGACTTCTTTAGCTGACGTGGGTCCAAAGACTGCTCTTGGAGGAGCAATCTCTGGAGAAAATATTCTCCCGCTCCTAGTGATTTTGCTGGTGCCCGCAATGTTACTAATGTTGGCTTCTTCATCATCTGAATTTTCTTCAATTACCTCGATTTGCTTGATACCATGGTAGTAGATGTCACCACCATAGTTCCAAGGTATCGACTTCTCAGAAACATAGGGAACAGGTCCCGGCATTGTTATCTTCAAAGGTATAGACTTTGCAGCTGGTGTAATCTTAACTGGCTTTTTGACGGCCTCGAAAAGATTGGCGTGAATGGTTATGATTGAGACATTTTCAACACGAACTGGAACAGCAGGAACTTTTTCGAACAAAATTTGTCGGCTATCCATGAGGCCTTGGATGCCTTTCTTCAATAGCGGACAATCAAACGGCAGAGAGTGGCAACCGTAGCAGTCTTCTTTACATCCTGGGAAGATCCCGGCCCTTAACAAATTCAACTTAATGGTTAGCAGTGGAGTAGCCAGATCGCTAACGTCAGCAACATACAGATCCTCTTCAATGGCATTGACATTCCGACCGTGCTTCAGCATAGGTGCAGATATCACATTGGGTTTTTCTGGAGCATCAAACTCTACCTCCTTAGCCTCTATCAGGTCCTGGATCTTATGTTTGAGTGCCCAACAATCATTAGTGTCGTGTCCAACACTGTCTGAATGATAGGCGCACTTGGCATTGGCATGATAATGCGGAGAGGATGTATTTACATTTTTTGGCGCCTCCTTGATAGTGGCAAGATTCAATTTCAACAGATGGGGAAGCACCTGCGCTGGAGTCATATTAATACGGGTGAACTGCCGTTGTGGCCTTTCCACCCGTTGCTGGTTTGGTCTGGATTGGTTGTAGCGAGGCTGCTCACTTGGAGTGTTTTGAATCATTACGGCCCCCACAGTCGGCCGACGCTCCATCTTCCCTGCTCCTCTTTGAGAATATACCATAGCTGTCTCCTTCTTAAAAGGCTTCTTCTCAACACTTGCAGCAACACTCTTCTGAATCTTTCCTGACTTGATGCCAGCTTCAATCCTTTCGCCGGTTAAGATTAAATCGGTAAACCCTGCGGAAGAGTTACCAATTAAATGATTGAAGAATGGCCCAGATAGGGTCCCAAGAAACATATCAACGAGCTCGCGATCGGTTAAAGGAGGCTGCACCCTGCCAGCCAAATCCCTCCATTTCTGTGCATATTCCTTGAATCCCTCACTTGCTCCTAGTGACATACCCTGAAGTTGGGTACGAGTAGGAGCAAGATCAGAATTATATTGGTATTTTTTGTAGAAAGCGGTGGCCAAATCTTCCCAATTTCTGACACTGGTCCCTTCTAGCTGGTAAAACCACTCCAACTGAGCTCCCGACAGGCTGTCTTGAAAGAAGTGAATCCAGAGGTTTTTATCTGCCGTATAGGGTTGAATCTTTCTCACATAAGACCTGAGATGCATTTTGGGACAGGACAGCCCATCATACCTTACAAACACTGGCACCTTGAATTTTGGGGGAATCACAATTCCGGCGACCAAGCCCATGTCTTCAAAATCCAAACCCGGTACCCTTTGCAATTCCATAGCAGCCAATTTGTCCTCTAAACCCTTGTACCTATCATCAGCTGGAGGATACTGCTGGTCAGAATAATCTTCGTCCTCTCCAACCTCTTCCTCCTCTGCATCAGACTCGGAAGGCACCGCAACCCGATCTCTCTTACTAGTCCCTTCATCAGAAGTAGGAGGAAATTCAAGCACCCTCCGAGCTTCTCTGTCAAATCTTCTCCCCAAAGTAGCCACTCCGACCCTCTTTTTCTTCTTCACTGGGTCTCTACTCTCCAGATGAGCCTTGATATCCTCTTGACTCTTGACCAAGGTCATCAAGAGTTGCTGGAACTGTGCATTCTGGGCTTGTAGGTCTTTGACCGTTTGCTCGAGATCCATCCTACTGAAATAAACAGCAGATAGATAAGGAAACATGGAGTGAGACCTGCTTATGCACATGATGAATGGTATGCTGATGTATGCAATGCATTCAAGGATTTAGGATTTTCAAAGTTGTTTCAGACAAAGAAGAACGCACGTCACATTAATAAGAAGAAATTTGTTAGTACATAAATGCCCCATGGGCCAAATATTACAACATAAACTTCTCAAGGCAGAAAGACATTGCGCATCCTCTTTGGCGCGATGTAGGTGTTGAGGGCCTCTTGCTCGTGGAGTCGGCGGGTAAGCTCTAGAACCTTCTTTTCACTGGCGTAGTAGCTAGCTTCAAAATTGTTCCGTTCCTCCTTGAGCTGAATCCAACTTTTCTGCATTTCTTCCCACGATGTAGGCATGTCTGGATGCAGGATGGTGTAGGGGACCTCTCCTTCATTGACGGGCTCTTTAATCACTGGGAGTACATGAGGATAAGGCATCATCAGACTTTGGGCTCGGGCTCGTACCCACTTGAGATAGGGCTCAAGAGGGATGGAGTTCTTGTGTCCCAGAGTCTTGCTATCAACCTTGTTGAGTTTTCCCCAAGCTCTGATGAATCTTTGGCGGAGTCCTTGCGCATCGTTGTCGAAGTCAAAAACTAGGCTAGGAATCAACATATCATGAGGGCCATCCCTCCGTGCATATCCAAATTGTCTCAAAGTTAGGCAAGGGTTGTAGGTGATACCTCCCATGATTCCAAGTAAGGGAACATTAGGAAACTCTCCACAACGATCGACGATGATGACATTTTCTCTGGACCGAGAACACCAATGCACATCAGAATGAGTAAGAGTCATCAATCGTTGGGACCACCTTGTACTTTGGTCGTTCTTCAAGACAGATTGTGGAAGGTGCGAAATAAACCACCTTGTGAGGAGAGGAGTACAGCACATGAGAACACCCCTCTTTCTCATTGTTCGTGTGTAAAATGAGTGAAGGATGTCCCCAAGCAATGTTGGTATTGGATTCCTGGATAAGAAGATTTTGACGGCGTTGACATCTACCAATTGGTCAGGATTTGGGAACAAGACCAACCCATAGATAAGGAGTGCCACAATCTCTTCAAAGGCTTGTAGGTCCAATGAGTTCCAACATTCTTGTGCCTTCTCAAACAAGAATTTTGCTAAGAATCCTTTGACGCCGCTTCTGGTTTCCCAATGCCCCTTGATTTCAGATGGTTGTAGATGTAGTGCTCGAGCAACATCTTCAGGCTTTGGTTCCTTCTCCGTACCGTTGAAGGGTAGTTGATTAAGGATAGGGATTCTTAGGAGTTGAGAAAACTCCTCCAAAGTGGGAACCAACTGATAATCAGGGAAGGTGAAGCAGTGGTGAAGAGGGTCAAAGAACTGGAATAGCACTTTCATTATGTCTTCTTCAATGTTGGTGTTGACTAGGCTGAGCAGTCTACCATGTCTTTCACTGAAGGATGAAATTTCCGGAATTCTTGAAGTGATCTCCTTGAGTTGAGGAGAGGTTCTCACAAGGTTGACTTGAATGGTATTTCTGCGAGGTATTTCCATGACCTACAAAACAAGAACAATGATGAAGATCCAAACCCTTGAAATGGTTAGTAAATGCATATGATGCTTTATGATGTTCATGATGTATGCACAAGACATATGTACAAGCAAATCACACCAAACCCTAGTTTCAGGCTTGCATGGGGTTTCATAGGTAAGTACCCTCTTGAGTGTAGTTGGCTTAAAAACCTGTCCTATAAATAGTAACCGGGTTCTAAGGAGCTCAATATCACTGGATTGTTTTCATTGTTCATTGTTTTGGTTTAGCCACTTAACTGGCGACCAAAATATTCCAAGAAAACAACCCTCAATGAGTGTAGTATCGAGTATCTACCAACTTCGGACTGCACCAAAGCCGGTCATCTCACTACCCCTAATAAAAGGCCAAGATGGTCAAGTAAGGTTCTAGGTCATTAGTGCTTAGTGACATCACTCAGTGGCCCCGTACTCTCCTTGATTGAACTCAAGGGTTACCGGTACTCACAAATATGTCGCACTAATATAGCTATTGCTTAGACCGTGTCGGTATACCCCGCACAGTTTCCACAACGTATTGCTATCTATGAATGTTTCCCAAAATCCGGGTGGAGGATTGTAAACCCAAACAATAGAGCCCAAGTATAAAGCAAGCAAATCAAACAATTAGTCATGCAAGAGGGTGATCTAAGCCCTAAGGTTACTCCACTTAAAGCATCCTCCCCAGCAGAGTCGCCAGTTCTGTGATACGGTGGGAGAACTGACTAAGGTTTTGCGTTTGTTTTCGCAAATGTTTCGGTTGAGCAAGAGTCGCCACCGACTTTTTATTTTATCCTAAGGAAAGGTTTAAAAAGCACAGCAAAAACCTTTGAGATTTTTCTTGGGTTCGGGGAGTAGATTATAGAAGGGAAAGGTATTAGCACCCCTTCTATCCATGGTTATCCATGGGCTCTTAGGTACTTGCTTAGATCAACTTGCCTTGGTTTTCAATTGTTTGAAATGGTGCTTTGTGTGTGGTTTTGAAAATGTTTTGAAAAGATGCCTTGTGCTAGGCTAACCTTGTAACAATTCTTTACTCGAATGTTTTACAAAAGGTGTTTTATCTTTTAAAAAGATGTTTCAAGGGTTTGAAAAGTTGATTTTGAAAGTGTTTGTGAAGTGGGTTTGGAAATTAGGCAAGTGTTTTCTTTGCAAATTGACAAGTACTTAAGAGTTTATCTACCCTAAAGTTTTCTCAAAGATTTTTGTCATGTTTTAAGCCTTTTTGACAAATTTGTTCCACCATTGTATTTGGTGGACAATCTTGTCTTAGGAGATTAAAGGGACGGGCGCGGGTCATCGTTTAGACCATAGTTGCAATAGTGTTAAATGTCTTTGGGCAATTTTCTTTAAAAGGGACTTGATCATTTTATTTAAGCAGCATTTTGTGGGACTATGATCATTTTGATTGTTTGTTTCACCCAAAGAAGTTCAACATGCAATATGGCCCAATTATTTGAAGGCAACAAAGTGGAATACCCTAGGGGTGTTAGTGTGCAAGTGTGTTTTATTGCATACAAGAGTTTTTTTCTTTTTGAATTAGGTTTTTCTATTTCATTGATTTTATCTTGCCATACACGTCCTAATTACTAGCAAATAAGAAGCGGAAATATAAAATCCTACGCTATTACAACAATTAGGGGAGGGGATACACATTTGTACATGGGGGGTTCAACGAGAAAAATAGACAAAAAAGAAAATAGAAAAAAATAAGATATATAGAGAGGGAGAGGGAGCCCGCGCGCTGTTGGGAGGCCATCAGAAGTTCTGACCCAGATCCGCTGCCAGATGATCAACCTGTTGGTGAAACTGGATGAGTCAGAACTTCTGACTCTAGCACCTGCAAAACAGAACCTTGTTAGTGGGGAAATCAGAAGTTCTGATTTCCCTGTGCTGCAAGACAGAAGTTTGTTAGTGGAGAAACCAGAAGTTCTGATTCTGCTGAAAAGACAATAATTCTCAGAGGTTCTGATATTATTGACAGCAGAACAGGCTTCAGATGTGCTAACGTCAAAGTCAGCACTTGGCTTTTTCCTGTACTAATCAGAACATCTGCAATCCTGTTGTTACTCCACAAAACAGGAAACATATTTGGAACAGATCCAGCAAATACAAAAATGTTTCAGAGGTCAGAACCACCAAGGTCACAGGCAAGTCCTATACTGGCTCAGAACGTTCTGAGGTATGAAAATCCTCAGAACATAAACAGCAATAACATGATATTTACATTATGTTGCTTGAATATGCACAGCTGATGATGCTTAACAGTGGTGGTGAGGGTCAGCAGGTGCTTACCTGACTGTTTGGAAAAGTGGGTGAGTGAAAGTTTAGCTTTTGGTTCTGGTTCTGGTGGTGTTCTGGACAGATTTGGAAAAGGGGAAGTAAAGGTGTATACGTGTGTAGGGTCAGAAGTTTGGAAAGAGTGTTTTTGGTTTACAGAAAAGAACTGGATATTTGATGAAGATGAAGGTGAGAAACTCAAAGTTATGAAACAAAGCTGAAGATTTTGGCAGAGTTTCAGAATGCTGTCTTGTTAGGAATTATACTTCTCTCTTAGCAATTTTTTTGTTTCTTTTCTTGAACGTCTTTGGCAGTGGTGAAAACTCTCTATTTATAGGCAAAATCCTTGTGGATGCCTTGAACATTTAAGGCGCCAACAGAGTTTGAACTTGCTCTTTGACAGAAATTCCTGGGAAGTTGTGATAACAGCTAGCTTTCAGCCTAGGTTGCAGCAGCAGGCGTAGATTGGGGAGAAGTGACCTCTGAAGTGGGCGGTGGCGTGAAGACCCATGCCAGAATCTGTGCAAAAGAATTTTCCAAGCCACACGTGAATGCTCAGGAGTGGTTGGAAGCATTAATGGGCATTAAATGGTGACAAGACCTGTCAATACCAATATTCTGGTAATGGAAACCAGCGTTGAATCAGCAGCGTAAACCATGCTCTGGCCTTGGCTACCTGTTGTCTTAGCATGCTCTGGAAATTCTCCTGGTTTTCTGGTACGTTCCTTGGATCTACTTCTGGACAATCTGGACTTAGAGATTCTGTATCAGTGTGGCACCCATTCTTCTGACCTTTCATCTTCTGATTTCAACCTGTTCTGAAGGAGCCTTCAGACTTTCCTGTTTCTCTTGCATTCCTTTAACAAATTCTGACTGAGCTTGTGTAACTGCTGAAGGGGCATATTCTGTTTGAGGCTTACATTCTGAACCACATTTACAACTTCTGATTGAACTGGTGTAGCTGCCGAAGAGCCAACTTCTGACCACGCTGAGCCAAGCTTGCAACTTCTGACCGTCTTCATCTGGAATGGGTCCAGAAGTTCTGAAGCGCTGATTTTTCTAAAAAACTTATTTTAGAGAAGCATTCTAAGTACTTGGAATTTGATTTTCTTTCTCAAGATAAAAGCGCTGCTTCTGGAGTTCGTGAGATCATATTGCTCTTGTAAGCGGCTTGCTTGGGCCAAAGGATAACTCAGGACTTGGATTTGCTTCAGGGGAACTTTGAAAAAATCCAGGATGGTTTCCTGAAGAAAGGGAGGGCAAATTTTGGGGTACAACAGGTATTTTTTAATATTTTAGGATTTAATAGAAAAAATTAATTGCAATTAAACGCTAACCCTAATTCTATTTTATTTTAATTTTTTTAAGAAGACGTTAGAATTTAACCTAAATTAACCCTAATTTTTATATACAAATTTAATTATGAAAATAAATAAAATAAATAATATTATTGTGAAAAAGAAAAATTAAAAAGGAATAAAACATTAATTAAACCTAGTTCTATATTTTTTTAGATTTTTGTTATGAAAGGAATTAAAATTAAAATCCTAATTTAAACTAATTAATTTACATGCATTTATTTACAAGAAATATTAAAATAAAATATTTATTATATTTTTTATCTTTTCTGATTTTTATGCATTTTTTATATTCATGAAAATAAGTAATTAATTTAAACAAATAATAATTAAAAGTAATAGATTTAAATAAATAAAGAAAATAAAGAAGAGTGAAAAATATGCAAACCTAGGGGGGTGGTAGTCCCCAAAGTGGAGGTATAGATTCAGTAATCTGGCCCATTTGTTTTGGCCTATTTGGACTTTTTTCTGGTAGCATGCTGAAGCGTTGACTAGGGCGTAGTGTATTCCCCAACTCTCAGCCTTTGATATGATTCCAATGTGCACGTGGATGGATAGATGATGAAGGAATATGATGGTCCTTAATATTATGCCTGCATGTGATGATGAATTGGAAAATAATATTGAAAGAGGAAGACCTGGGGCTCGAACCCAGGTCATGTGCTTTGCCACCACTATCACTTGCCAGCTGAACCAAATTCGCGTTGTTAATATATAATAACAAGCAAATAATATAAAAGAAAAACAATGTGTTAGTGGTTCAACGCGCGAAATATTTAAACGTTCCAATCAGTGCCTCCCACGTAATCGTCTTCTTCGTGGTTTTTTTTATTTTTTCTGAAACAAAAACATTAAGCCACGGTTTTCCAACTGTTCTCCTAGGCACGCTTTGGAAAAATAGCGATTAGGCCTAGGAGGTCCATAAATTAGGCGCGATGATGGGCTTATGATCGTTTGAACACGCTGGTTTGAATGGTGGTGGTTAGGGGTTCCAATTTTGCCTTGTTACAAAACCCCTAATCTGAAGCTCTGCAAACCCTAAAAATCAATCATGGCATAATCGTGTACACAGCATAAAAACACAATTGAATCATATGGTTAGCATTAGAATGGCATAAGGAATGTAAATCAATAATTAAAATGCCCTAAGAATGCCTAGATGTTAAAATACGATCATGGATTTTTCATGAAATATTTCCAGTTCAGTATACCAATTCCGGAGGTTTTGATGGATGTTCTTGATTGGGACACGTTCAATGGACTTTCAGCAAGCTAATGAAACAAAAATTATGTCTTGAATCAACCTGAAAAGTGGTTTTCAGATTTGAGTTTTTTGAGAAAAATTTCAAGTTTGGTTATGGCTTTGTTGTGCAGCTGGGCGTGTATGTGCATTAGGGTTTCATTCTAGCTTATGTAGTGAACAAATTAGGTTAACAAAATTGATCAAAATCTCTTTCATTCATGAATTTGAAGATTTGATTTTCCATCATTATTTTCCAAATATTTTCCATGTGCTTTTTGTTCAAATCATCTCCAATCTCTCCAAATCTTTCTATATTGGGATATGCACGAATTATTGAGAATAAAACATGTACAAAAAGATTTGTTAGGTTAAGTTAAATATTTTTCACATATTTAATTGATTTAAGTGAATTATTATAAATAAAAATTCAAATAAATAAATAAATAATGAGAAAATACTTCCCTTTGGGCCAAGTGGTCGTGCACATGTCATGGATGATGAATTATGGAAGAAAAATGGGCCCATTAGCAATTTTAGGTCATTTGAAGTAATGTTGACTTTTCAAAATATCCAAAAATTTCCCAACTTCCACAAGGCATAACTTGCTCAATTTTTAAGCTTTTCTCATGTTCTTGGACATTTTTGAAAGGTCTTTGAGTCCTCTAACCAATGCCTTTGGTCCCATGTCATTTTGATTTACCAATCTCAAGTTATGGTCCTTGACTTAAAGTCCCTTTTTGTTGACTTTTGAAAATGACCTATAATGTTGAAATTGATAACTTTTTGTGAGAGCATTTCTTGGACTTGAAGTATGAAGATGAGTTGTAGGAAATGTCTTTCTCTTCAAAATGAGCTTTGGATGGAATTTTTCTGATAATCCATGTGAAAGTTATGCCCTGGTCAATTTCAGTTGACTTTTTCAGCTGTCCAAATAAGGAAACTTTTGCATTTTAATGATTTTTGAGCCAAGTTTTGAGAATCATGATCAAGCATTGATCAAATGATGTTTGTGGCTTCAAAATGATATGTTGACCAAAAATTTGAACTTTTGACTGTCAAATGACCATTTTGCCCCTACAGTTGACTGTAGTGCAATTAGGGTTTTTGACTGTGCAATTTTATGCTGAATGTCTTGAAACTTGATATGAGGATACTTGACCATATTTGTAGGCATGTGAGACTTGATTGGACCTTTGGACACTTCATTTTCTTGATTAGAACAAAAACCCTAATCTTGACTGTATAGGAGATCTTTGACTGTGTAACCCTTGGGGAGATTTTGAAGCTTGACTTGGCATTTTCTTGAAGAATATGGGAGGGAAAATTTTGGGGTACAACACCAACCAATTGATGATCATTAGTCTGTGATGTATGATTTTCCCGATGAGGATGTTATGTTTTTGAAAGTGAAAGATTGTGATGAACCAATACCTGAGGAAGGTCCTGATCCTGAATCTCGCTAGGGTATGATATTTGATGGAGTTGTGAATGCTTATGGTAAAGGAATTGGTGTTGTGATTGTCACTCCACATGGATCACACATTCCTTTTACTGCAAGATTGACATTTGATTGTACTAATATTATGGCAGAATATGAGGCTTGCATCATGGGTCTCGAGGAAGCTATTGATCTCAGAATTAAAATTCTAGATGTGTATGGCGATTCAACTTTGGTAATAAATCAGATTAAAGGAGAGTGGGATACTGTTTCCAGTGATTTCTGGTAAACAACCGCTAGTCTTCCAAACTATCGAATAAACTTACTGACTGTTATTCAATTTCTCTGGTAACTCGCAGGATCGACTAGATTGATCCTAGGACTTGTTGGTCATTAGGGTAACTCTCACGATCGAACAGGTATTCATGGTTGGTATTTAGAGTGTTGTGTAGGTGTTTGACTTATTTCAATTTCTCTCTTAAAGATCTAAAGGTGTAATCAAAATATATGTGCGCGAAACTAAATTGCATGAATAAATGTTAATTGTAAAGACATGTAAATTGCATAAAAGATAAGTAAATGGCTTCGAAACGTAAAACAAAACAGTTAATGTAAAAGATTCGAAATGCGAAGAAAGCGTTTAATGCAAGAAATCTGTAAAATGACTTTAAGTAAAAATAGGTGTTCGAAGGATAAAACTTGAAGATAAAGGCATGAAAAGTATGACAGTTTTCTGAAATGTAAAGTGTTTGAAATGGAAAGAAAGCATTTAAATGTAAGGCATCAATGAAAAGATTTCGAATAAAAAGACTCTAAATGAGAAAACTTGTAAATGGTATTTGGCAGAAAGATAAAGGAAAGTACTGGAAATGATAAAGGGTTTTCATTAAATCATAAACATGTGGTGCTATCATACGTACATTGCTCTTGCATTCGTTTCCCTAGCCATGTGGTAATTTGAATGTTTACTGAGTATTTAGTACAATAGATATGACACACGAAATCCTAATACTAAGACTTCTATTTATACTACTTCGACCATAACGGTCTTGCTATAAGATTATGCCACGTTCAGAACATGCAGAACAATGCCTCTCTCTTGTTTCCACGTGTCTCCAAATGCTCCAGCACATAAATTTCAAACTTCGAATGTCCCGCTTGCATTTGAATTTCAAATGTTTTGGTACTTCTCCGCTCCGAACGCACTTCTCAGACACAGCCTTGTTGTCATTTCGAGACTTCTTTAGATATGTTCCCATAATTGCCACTCGAAGCTCCAAGCTTTGATATGCTCATTCGAAACACTGCTTCTGCTATTTCGAAACATGACGCTTTGTTTCATTTCAATCGAAACGTTCAATTCACTTGGCTTCTAATAATATTATCAAAATCTTCAGCCAACAAAATGCCCCTTTAAAATATGTATTTCGATTTCTTTGAGAAATACTTATTTTAAACATCTACACAAGATTTTGATGCGACCTTCGAATCATCGTAACATTTAATACATTTGACTCCAGTCACGTAAATCATAACACTTTTTGGATTCCTTAACCGCCTGGAGCCACTTCACAGTATGGTGCAGTTACAAAACAATGATTGTCTTTAATCACGCCTATTACCCATGTTAACTTTACACCACCTCTTCATCACACCAACCCATGATTTCCACGTATCACAACCTTGTTCAGTGGATGCTTAAACTTCCACATTATAAAAACCATCAACTTAGTCTTTTTCTTTTCTTTCCATCTTCTGAATCTTTTATCCTTCTTTTCTCACCGAAAACCCTAAGCTCTCCACATTCTTCCAACAATGTCTTCTTCTACTTCATCCCAACTCAAAAAGGTTTCCAAGAAGAAAGGAAAGACCGCAGGAACTACAATGGAAAGTAAAGTGGTCACTCACCAAGGTCAATTTGTCATGGTTCCTCAGATGATTTCAAAGGAAAAAGAAATGCTTTATGCATCCCAGGTACTTATTCCTACCACCGCTGCTGGTAAGAGGTTAGCTTTAATGGGCCCTCTTACGGTTTTTGAAATTTTAAAAGATACCAGGAAAATTTTCCCAGTTTGCTATAGTTTCAAACCCCTGTTTAACAAAATGGACGCCCCTAAGGCAACAAAATCTTCTGGTTCAAACACCATAGAAAATCCATCCGTTCCTCCTAAGGACCCTTTTGTATTAGACTATGTAAAAAGTAATTTTAAACCGTTTCGATCTTGCCCCACCTCCGACACTGCTTATCAAAACTGGTTCAATAAGGTAGAAGCTAAGAAATCCCAGCAATGGGAAGAATTAGGTATCTACAACTTGATTAAGCTTTTGAAGCCTGGTTTCACTTACAGCCATCCTTTGTTATTCGTGTCCTTCTATTTCTGGGACAGTACTTATAATACTTTCCATCTCCCTGGTGGAATGATTACCCCTACCTTCTTTGACATAGCGGCCATCACTGGGCTATCGCCAGTAGGAGAAACATATATCCCTGACAACGAAGAACGTTCGAGTATAATCGACTTCGAAGTCAAACTAGCAAGTTTTTCCAAGTTTATCAGTCATTACCATGCTGAAGGAGACAGTGTGTCTGATGTAGAACACATTGCTTTCCTTACCCTATGGCTGTCAAGATACGTCTTCTGCAGTAGATCCCTACAGGTAGCCAGTAGGTTTATTCCTCTAGCTAGGGATTTGCACGAGAATCGAAGAGTGTGCTTAAGTGAACTGCTCTTAGTTGACCTTTATGAAAGCCTAAGGTCAGCTGTTTCGAGCCTAAAATCTCATACCTCTAAGAATATCCTGTTGGCTGGCCCTTTTTGGTTACTTCAGCTATGGCTAAATGCCATGTTCGAACCCTCCTTGTCAACTGCCAACACCATTGATGAACAAGACCCTGAGATAACTGATAGAATAGTCGAAGGCACTAGGCTGCGAAGATTAACTCCAAATGACGACAAAGACGACTTCAAAGTCCTATTCTCGAAGTACATCATGATATTCTCTAAGAGGCATAAGTTCGAAGAGACCATGGCGCCTTTTGCTTCGAGGGCTCATGGACCTTCCTGGTTCACCATGGCTCTCTCAGAAGCTGTCAAGATTAAGGAGATTCAGGATGTATGGAGAGCCTTTTTGCTACCTAGACTCATTTCTTCAAGAATAACTCCCACCAAGAATCAGATTTTCCTTTTCGCTTACCAGCCAAATTTTGTTTCGAGACAGTTTGGCTTGTGCCAACTAATTCCTGAACCCTTATTTCAAACTGAGAATGCCATTACCTCTGGGCGAACCTTCAAGGCACGGGAAGCCAAATTACAGCAAGAACAATACCAAGGCTTTGCCCAGTTTGAGCTAATAACCTTTGAACCTACCCATCTTACAGCTAAGGGGTTTCTGGAATGGTGGACCAAGTTTTATCAAACTTATATGTTCGATACTCTTACAATTCAGCAGAAACTAATTGATGCCTTCGATGTGCAGGTACCAGCCAAGAAAGGTATGTTTACTCATGCCAAAGAGATTAAAGCTTTTCAAAATTATTTTGAAACTGCTTATAACCCCACGCGCTTGGAATCCACTGTGCATCAAGCGGCTGAGACCTTGAAGGAAAAATTCAAACAAAAAGTTTCTAAGTTAAAACTTCCTTCAGGGTTGTCACCTGAGGATAGGTATAGGTTGACATTCGAAATGCATCCACCTAAATTCCCTAGATTACCTACCTCAGAACTGGCTCTGGCTTGGTTTCCCCCATACCCTTGGTGGTTCACTTGCAAAGAGATGTTCAAACATCTTCAAAAGAAACCAAAGCCATCTGAGACTGTGACATGGGCTCGACACTGGCTCCATGATTTCCCAGGACACCTTCGTTACGACCTTTCTGCCATGTCGATTAAATCTGATCAAGGCACAGGTGCGAATGCTTGGGAAAATCCCAAATGTTTTTCATTTTCCATATCTTTAACCTTTGCTTTAATTGTTTTGATTTTCAGCCATCAGGATAAAGACAGCCGCTTCGAAGTCGAAAGAAGGGAGTGCCTCTCACGCCTCTATCGAAACCACTGACAATGTGACTCCATCCGAAACAACAACCATTGCTGCAACAACAACAATAATACCAACAACAACCAGTGTTCCAACTCCAACGGTAATCACTTAGCCTTGATGTTTTGAATTCACTAATTTTTTATGGTTTGCATCTAACTCTTTGTTTAAATCTTTTCAGACCAACAAACTTCCTCCTACTACTCCCAAGAAGCGAAAATCAAACACCACTGGGGAAGACCCCAAGGCTGGAGGAAACTTACCAACTGCTTCGAAGAAGAAGCAGAAGAAGGATATTTCGAAAAGTACCTTCCCAACTAGTGTCTCTGGACTTGATTCCAGGGATGCTGCTCCCTCACCCAAATCCAAAATTCCACCTTCAACCTCCAACGTAATGTTGGAACGCATAGCTAGCAACCTCTCCTCCGAGAGTCCACGGGTAAATTGAACTTTAAATCTCTTTGAAAATAATAATTTCTTATTATCTTAGTGCATGCTTTTAACATTCTTTTGCTTCTTGCAGAACATCTTAAATCCAGCTTCCGCTACTTCGACCTCACCATCAAAAGCTGCTGCTCCACTCAACTCCTCTCCTCAAGGAGATTCCAGTAACCTTGTCCAGAACAAAGGTTCCTCCAATATGGCGGTTCTGGATGGAACTTCTGAACAGCTGGATGATCAAAGTACCTCTCCTCCTCTGAAAGAGACAAACGAAACACCACTTCAAACATCTGCAGAGGATTTGCAAAGAGCTTCTCTTTAAAAGTCCCCTCTTGAAACCCTTCAAGAGGACCCAAAGGACACTCAAACTGAAGGAGAGAAAGCTGACTCTGGCCAAAGAGACGAAGAATCTGCAGAAGAAGAGTCTGAGGAGGAGGATGCCAATGATGGTTCGACTGCTGGGGCAGAGTCCAATGCAAATAGCAGCGAAAAAGAAGACATCGAAGTGGTGGACTTGGATGACGATGAAGAAGATCATGAGCACGAAACGAATGAAGGGGATGGTGACACAACCAACAAACCCATGGAAGTCGAATTGGACGTGACTCCCCTACGTGTGGAACTCCCTCAATCCTCTTTGTCTCGAATGACTGACGAGGAGCTTGCACTCCTGAGACGAAATTACCCTATTGGGTACATGAAGGCAAAGCTGGCTCAAAGGGACATTCCACTTGCTAGGGCTGGCACAAGTTCGACTAGCTATCCTCTTCCCACAGATGAAATAATTGTACTTCTTAATAAGATCAGGAAAACAATTCTCAATGTGGATATATTCGAAGTGCTCAAACAAGATAGCACTGCTTGCTACACTATGAAGGAGTTGCTTACAAAGGTAAATCTTGCTACCTGCTCCTTGCCAGTTAGTACTATCTTGTTCGATCTTCAGTCTTTGCTGGACAACGTAACTGGTTACCTTCTCCAAGATGAATCTGCTGCCAAGAAGGTTCAAGAAAAACGCATTGCAATGGATGCTGCTTACGAACAAGCTTCGAAACTCTCTCAAGAAGCTGAGGATCAAGCTATGCATCTAAAGCAAGCAAAAATTGATTATGAGGCTCGAGCTGAGTCCATCCTTCTTTGGGAAAGGCAGATTCTGGAACTTCAACAGAAGGTTAAGGAGGCTAAAGAACAACAAATAGCCTTCGAAACCAATACTGCTGGTAACCAATTCGAAGAGCTTCTCAACCAGGGGCTTGCAGAAATGGAAACTGCAGAACAACTCAAGGGAGAAGTGGCAACCTTGGAAGGAGCCAGGCGTTTCGCTCAGCAGAGACTTGAATCTTTTCGAAGCACTTTCAACAGATTGAAAAATAATTCTTATTTCTAAATTTCAGTGTTTATTTGATTACAATTTGGTTTTTTATATGTAATATTCGAACAACGCCATTTTGGCATCTCATCTTGTCATTTTGGCCTTTTTATAATATCTTGGTTACGTTGTTACTATTCGAATCTCCTGCAGGCGTGGCTTATATTTCTTCAAATATTTCCCATTAACCTTTAGGATACGCTTATCATCCACCAGTTCTTCGATTTCGTATGCATTATTTGAGAATACTTTTAATATTCGAAAAGGTCCTTCCCAATGAGGTGACCATTTACCTAATGCTTTATTTTTCTTGTCCATGAGCAATATGACTTTCCAGACTAAGTCATTAATAATGAATACTTTTTTCTTCACCTTTTTGTTGTATGTCCTGGCCACTCTTTCTTTTTGTCTCATCAAAATTTCCAATGCATGTAATCTAACTTCGTCCAACTCAACTAATTCATTCATCATCATTTCCCAATATAATGCAGCTGGGATTTCGTTTTGTCTCTGAATTCGAACTGATTGTAGATGAATTTCTACTGGCAGCACTGCATCATGACCAAATGTGAGTTGGAAAGGCGTAGTGTTAGTAGCTTCCTTAGGAGATGTTCTACAGGCCCATAATATTTGGTCCAAAGTTTTGTGCCAGTTTCTTGGCTTTTTACCAATATGTTTCTTGATTAATCCTATTATTACTTTATTGGCTGCTTCGACTTGACCGTTTTCTTGAGCATAATATGGCGTTGATGTTAGCAATCTAAACCCCATTTCTTGGGCAAATTCTTGCATCTTTCTACCAGTAAACACAGAGCCTTGGTCTGTGGTTATGCTCTCTGGCAATCCGAACCTATAGATAATGTGTTTCTGTATAAACTCAATAATAGCCTCTTGATCAGCAACTATTAATGGTATAGCTTCGATCCACTTGGTAAAATAATCTATTCCTACCAAGATATATTTCTGTCCTTTGGACGAAGCAGGATTTATTTCTCCTATCAAATCCAATGCCCATCCTCTAAATGGCCATGGTTTGATGATCGAATGCAACTCACTTGTCGGGGCATGTTGAATCCCTGCATGTTTCTGACATTCCTCACATCCTTTAGCAAAGTCTATGCAATCTTTGAGCATGCTAGGCCAATACAAACCGTATCGAAATAACAGCCATTTCATTTTGTGGCCTGCTTGATGTGCCCCACATGCCCCATTGTGGACTTCTGACAATGCTAAGTATGCCTCACTTTATCCTAGGCATTTCAATAATACGCCCTCTTGGGTCTTTTTGAACAATTCGTTCCCCATGAGGAGATATGACAATGCTCTGTATTTTGTCTTTCTATCCACATTCAGAGTTGGGTTTGCTAAATAACTCATCAGTGGACTTCGCCAATCTGCATCTGATAAAGTGTTTATGGCTAATATTTCGAATCCCTGTTTCTCAGCATATCCCAATTTCATACTTTCTAGATCTGACGGTGTGAATCTAGTAGCCATAACTTTACCCCTTAATTCAACTAAATCCTTAAAGTTCCTGGTGGAAACTTTATAACCTGAAGCCAACTGTGCTAAGTCATTTGCTTCTTGGTTCTCTATTCTTGGTATGTGTTGAATATCCATGTATTCAAATTTCCTTAGTAGCCTGTTGACTATGACGAAGTATATCATCAAGTTTTCTTTTATGCATTTATATTCCTTTGTAATTTGTTTGACCACTAATTCTAAGTCTCCTTTAATTTCGACTCTAGTTGCCCCCAATTTCAACAAAGCTTCAAGGCCAACAATGAGCGCTTCATACTCAGCTTCGTTGTTCGAGCAACGAGGACCATCTAATTTATACTTGAATTTTGTTGGAATTCCTTCAGGAGAAATTAGAAGGACTCCCACACCACTTCCATTCTTGTGGGTTGAACCATCAAAGTACAATTTCCATGGTTGCATTTCGACGTAACTCATGACAGTTTGATCAACCAATGCATGGTCCACAATAAAGTCAGAAATCACTTGGCCTTTCACAGCTTTTAAAGGCATGAAAGTCAAAGAATATTCTGTTAAGGCTAAATCCCATTTACCAACTCTGCTATGCATTATTGGTTTTAAAAGCATGTGTTTAATGACATCGAAATGAGATGAAACATAAAGATCAACAGGCTTTATATAATACTTGAGTTTCATACAAGAGAAATACAAACAGAGACATAGCTTTTCTAAATTGCTATATCTGGTCTCTTCATCATTTAGTACTCTACTTAAATAGTATATGGCTCTTTCGATACCATTGCTATCTTCTTGTGCTAACATACTACCTATACTAACTTCAGAGGCAGATATGTACAATCTCATGGGCTTCCCCCATTAAGGTGGAGACAAGATAGGAGGCTGAGAGAGGTATCTTTTTATCCTGTCAAATGCCTCCTGATGGGCTTCGTTCCATTCGAAGGCTTGGCCTTGCTTTAGACGAAGCAACGGAGAGAAAGCTTGGGTTCTTCCACTCAGGTTCGAAATGAATCTTCTGAGGAAGTTAATCTTCCCTAGCAGAGATTGCAACTCCCTTTTTGACATAGGTGCTTTCGTCTCCATTATGGCTTTGGTTTTGTTCTGGTTGATCTCAATCCCTTTCATGTGAACCACAAAACCAAGGAAATCTCCAGCCTGCACAAAAAATGCACATTTAAGGGGATTCATCTTTAAGCCATGTTTTCTCATTCGTTCGAATGATTGGCTCAAATGATGCAAATGTGTTTCTGCAGATATAGATTTGATGACTATATCATCAATATACACCTGCATAAAGGTTTCAATGAAATCATGAAAAATCGAATTCATTGCCCTTTGATAAGTTGCCCCAGTGTTCTTTAAACCAAAAGGCATCACCACCCATTCGTAGGTGCCTAAGGCTCCTGGGCAACGAAATGCTGTCTTTGCAACATCTTCTTCAGCAATGAAAATCTGATTATACCCAGAGTATCCATCTAACATACTCAAGTATTCGAACCCTGCAGCAGAATCTACTAGCATTTCTGCCACAGGCATGGAATATTCATCTTTAGGGGTTGCAGTGTTTAAATCCCTAAAATCTATGCAAATTCTTAAAGAACCATTTTTCTTAATAACAGGTACTATATTTGCTAACCCTTCGACGTACCTTGTGGTTCTGATGAATTTGCAACGCAGCAACCTTTCAATCTCAGCTTTAATCTTCGTAAGAACTGCTGGTGCGAATCTTTTGGGAGTTTGTTTGATGGGCTTCTTGCCATCTTTGATTGGCAGTCTGTGTTCGACCAACTCTCTCTTTAAACCCGGTATCTCGTCATAATCCCATGCGAAGCAATCTTTGTTTTTCTTGAGGACTTCGATTACCTCCTTCTTGAGGCCTGGGATAAGTTTTGCACTTATGTAGGTTATTCTTTTCGTTTTTTCATCCCCTAAGTTGACTTCTTCGAGTGGATCTTGTGCCAACATTTTGGCACCTGAGTCTATGGGGTCCCTTTCGAAGCCTAAGGGTTCTTTGTCGTAGATGGCATCCAACCTTTGATCCATCTCAAGTTCTTTAAAGGGTGAGCATTTCGAGCCATCCCCACTTGTTTCGTTCATTTTTACCGCTAATTTATTTATTTCAGCCTCCAAGGCCGCTTTTGATTCGTTCTCAGCCATATAGGCCGAAATCCTTTCGAAAAAGGTAGACTCAGTCATGGATAAGGTTGTCGAAGTCCCAGCCTGCTGGCCATTTTTGTATAGTGCTTTCGACTCCCTCTTCTTCACTAATTATTGTTCTATCCCAATAAAGGCCATCATGGCGAAGGGTCATGTAGTAGTGGGCGTTTCTGGTTTCGTTAATCTCATCATTTGGAACACACGGAGCAATCTTTTCCAGATGTTTATCATAATCCCTCTTGTCAACTAAATTGACTGTTGACATAAAGTAACTCTGGTCTGCTTCGATGTTTTCCATGATTCCATCATCTCTCCATAGAACTAGTCGCTGATGCATTGACGAAGGAACCGCCCCTACGCCATGGATCCACTCCCTTCCCAGCAATAAGTTATAGTTGGCCTTGGCTTTGATCACCATAAACATGGTGGGCCTACAGCTTGAGCCTATTGTCAATTCCAATTGGACCACTCCCAGTGTTTTGCCCACTTTCCCCTCATAATTGGACAGAACCATATTATGGGGCTTGATGTCTCCTTCGCGGATCTCTAATCTTTTCAGCATGAAGTGGGGTATCAAATTGACTGCAGCACCCCCATCCACTAGAACCTTGTTCACACCATGAGCACCAACTTTTTCCCGAATAAATAGTGGCTTAAGATGGTTCTTCATAGCAGGTTCTGGACGTTCAAAGAACGCATTTTGCTCCTCGACAGCCCCATTTTCCATCACATAGTAGCACACAGGCCTATGCTTCAACAAATCTGTGGTATCTTCTTCCTCATACTCATCAATTTCGGTTTCCTGCCCAAATTCACAGGGAAGCACAGATACCACGTTGCAGTTTAGGTTGAAAGAAGACTCCCCCTCCGATTCGAAGTTATCTGTTATCATATCTTTGTCTTCTTCTGGGCCTGGAGTGTATTCCTTTGGTTCATCCAGTTGTACTTCAGTTTGATTTTTTGGTGTGGGTTTATTGGTGCTAGATTCACCTTGGTTCTTTGTTGAAGTGACCCCTTTGTTTGCCAAGGCTTCCCTCTCAGCCTTTCGAATCCTTTGTTGCCTGCGCCACTGGGATCTCGACATGGGGTTCCTTCCTTTGTAGTTTTCTAATCTTACCTCCTCCCTTTTTGCTATGTTGAATTGCCTTCTGTATGTCATAGCATGGCGTGCATTTCGTTCGGTGTTTCTCCATCTGTCTTTGCCTTTGTCATTTCTGACTTGCAACCATCTGTCGGTTGGCACTTCAGCAGGGAGTTTGAAAGTCACTCTTCGAGCAGCCTTGGGGTGAGGGCTATCAGGCCTTCGTTGTTTGTGTCTGCTGTCGAAACGTGGGCCCATCTGGACAGTTTCTTGATGGTTCCAGCAAGGGGCGAAGGGAATCGTTTCGAAGGCTCTGGCCATGCTTTGATCATACACGGCAGAACACCTTGGGCAAATCAAGCACTTGGTTGCCCCTTTGTAGCAGCGAAACACAAATTCCAGCAAACTTTCTCCAGCCTTGGGATAACACCTGAAAAGCTGGTTATCCTGGCGCCAATTGTTGCCAGTTCGAGCCCTCTGTACCCTCTCGAAATTCGCAGTGATTCTCTGATTGCAGAGGATGCTGCACCTAGGGCACAGTATCATGCATGTATCTCCTTTGTGGCATGCCATGAGGTAATCCTTGAGACTAGCATCTCCAGCGTGATTATCCTCCATTTTATACTTCTCTTTTTCTAAGTATTTTTCTACCTCCTCCATCTCAGAGTGAGGTCTTTCCATGTCCACCATGTTTACCTCAACATCCTCCCCTTCAGCTTCATCATCTCCCCATCCTGTGGGTTTTATATCTTCAATGTGGACCTTCGAACTCTCTGGGGCAGAATATTTGACCAAATAGTCAAATTTTCCACTGGGTTCCCCTAGAGTGTCCTATATTTCCTTCTGAGGGGAAGTTGGCTTCGTGATTTGGACTTTCTCCAATTCCAGCCTCAGGCCTTCAGTGACTTGTGTCAATTCTTGGTTTTGATTTTCCTGGCCTTCAGTAGCCTGGATTTCTTTTGCAACAACTAAAGGTGTTGCTTCAATCGAAGTCTCTGGTAGCTTCTGGACGTCTTCAGTGACTTCCTTATCGACTTCGACCATCACCCAGCTTTCGTTTTCAGTACCTTTCTATCCTATTGGGACATCAATTTGGTCAGCTTCCACCATGTTAATCTCTCCAATGCATGCAGACTCGGAGTAGTTGGTGTCTGCCACGTCCAAAGGATCTTCGTCCACTTTCATCTTTGCTTTATCAGCAAACTTCAGTCTGCCATCTTTGATTGCATTCTGAATTAGGTCCCTGAAAAGAAAACACTGTGAGGTTTTGTGGCCTAGGAAACTATGATATTTGCAAAATCCTCTCTTCTTTCTTTGATCTAAAGGAGGTATTTTGACATTTGATGGCACAATGAGTTGGCCATCTTTGACAAGTAAATCAAAAATCTCGTCACATTTAGTGACATCGAAGGTATAAACCTTCTTTGGGAATTTGTCACTTTTCTCATTTTCAACAATCTCTTTCCCTTTTGTGGGAACCAATAATTTGCAGGAGTAAGGTGGTGCCTGTTTTAATTCAGCGAGGTCGATTTCGACCTCTTCGAATTCGAATTCAGGATAGTCCTCTGCTTCCTCAGTTCCAAAGTAGGAGATCCTTTCCTTCTTGTTATTTTTGAAGACTCTGGCCTTTTCGGCTTTTAGCCTTTCGACCTGTCGGACCCTATCGGCTAACTGAGCCATGTCCCTCAAATATTGAGTGTCTAGTTTCTTACGAATAGAGTAATCCAAACCACCAGCGGCCATTTCGACTAACTCATGTTCAGGCACTACTGTGTAACATCTGGATTTCAAAAGCCTAAATCTATTCAGATAATCATCTATGGGTTCAGTGAACTTTCTCTTGACACTGGCTAACTCCTTCAAGCTTATCTTCGACTGTCCCATGTAAAACTGTTCATGGAATAATCTCTCCAAAAGAGCCCAAGTATCAATGGACCCAGGAGGAAAAGTGGTGAACCATGTGAAGGCGTTTTTAGTCAAGGAACTTGGGAAATATTTGATCCTGAGATCTTCATTATTGGCTATATCTCCCGCTTCGGTTAGATATCTGGCTATATGTTCGACTGTTGACTCATTGGTATCCCCAGTGAACTTTGTAAATTTAGGGACTTTATATCCCCTTGGCAAATCAGTATGCATTATGCAATCTAACATAAGAGAAGCATAATTTGGCCTCCTCATTCCTGTGTTGAGGCCATTATGGGCCATGACTCTCTCTATCATGGTGGTCAGATTGTTTTCTGCCAAGATGTTATCGTTTCGAATTCTATGAACGACTGCATCAGCATCTTCATTTCGACCCACCATGACAACCCCCCTAGGTTGTTCTTCTCGAAACTCTGGGACTTCCAGCCTTTCGACCCTTGCCCCTGGTTCCATAATTTCTCTTTGTGGGCCTGGGATTATTGGGGTTTCTAGCCTTTGTGCCCTTGCCCCCAAGTTAACTTCTTCTCTAGGTGGTCTATAAATTGGGTCGTTAGCAACTTTTTCCACAACAGGCATGTTTGCTCGAACTCCCGCCTGATTCTGCCTACGCCTTTCTGGGGGAGCAAAGAAATCTGCTATTCGACTCATGTTATCAGTGTTTTCCCTGTTTGTCACAGTCACATTTTGTACTATTGGGGCAAATATTTCCTGCATAGTTTGTGCTAACACCCCTATCATATTATGGTTACTGTCATCCATCAATTGCCTAAAAGCCAACTGGTTTTCTGTGGTCAAAATAGGCATTGTGCTATAACCCACTGACCCTTGGTTATTTGTCATAAACTGATTCGCCCCAGACCCAGACCCTAATTGTGGTGATGAATTCGATGTGGAATTGTGTAAACCTGCCATGAAAGATGTTGGCATTCCGTAAGAGGAATTTCTGGTTCTATTACCATCGAAACCGGGTGGTCTAGTTAGTGGAGTGGCGAAATGGGATTGTGTCCCTGATGGTGGAACAAATCCCCCAGGATAACCAATGGTTCCAGTATTTCCTAAGATCGAACTATTAGTTGATATGCCACTTACTCCATTAGTGGCTATATTACTGGTTGAAGACGCAACAGACTGTGCATTCGAAGGGATCACATTAGATGTTCCCATCGAAGTGGGTACACTAGTGCCTGTTGTATGTGGGGCATTTTGTTCCCCTTGTTGATTGTCAGAATTAGACATCTTGTTCAAACGTTTTCTTCTGGATAAGAATTGGTTGCTGTTGGTTATTTTACCACTTCTTAGGTTCATAAAACAGCAAACTTCTTAGGTTCCAACGTTTTTATAATGGTTATGTCTCAACAATCTTTATTTCTAATGTCCAATTATTGGTCCCACCGGGTGTGCCAATTTGTTTCCAGTGATTTCTGGTAAACAACCGCTAGTCTTCCAAACTATTGAATAAACTTACTGACTGTTATTCAATTTCTCTGGTAACTCGCAGGATCGACTAGATTGATCCTAGGACTTGTTGGTCATTAGGGTAACTCTCACGATCGAACAGGTATTCATGGTTGGTATTTAGAGTGTTGTGTAGGTGTTTGACTTATTTCGATTTCTCTCTTAAAGATCTAAAGGTGTAATCAAAATATATGTGCGCGAAACTAAATTGCATGAATAAATGTTAATTGTAAAGACATGTAAAATTGCATAAAAGATAAGTAAATGGCTTCGAAACGTAAAACAAAACAGTTAATGTAAAAGATTCGAAATGCGAAGAAAGCGTTTAATGCAAGAAATCTGTAAAATGACTTTAAGTAAAAATAGGTGTTCGAAGGATAAAACTTGAAGATAAAGGCATGAAAAGTATGACAGTTTTCTGAAATGTAAAGTGTTTGAAATGGAAAGAAAGCATTTAAATGTAAGGCATCAATGAAAAGATTTCGAATAAAAAGACTCTAAATGAGAAAACTTGTAAATGGTATTTGGCAGAAAGATAAAGGAAAGTACTAGAAATGATAAAGGGTTTTCATTAAATCATAAACATGTGGTGCTATCATACGTACATTGCTCTTGCATTCGTTTCCCTAGCCATGTGGTAATTTGAATGTTTACTGAGTATTTAGTACAATAGATATGACACACGAAATCCTAATACTAAGACTTCTATTTATACTACTTCGACTATAACGGTCTTGCTATAAGATTATGCCACGTTCAGAACATGCAGAACAATGCCTCTCTCTTGTTTCCACGTGTCTCCAAATGCTCCAGCACATAAATTTCAAACTTCGAATGTCCCGCTTGCATTTGAATTTCAAATGTTTTGGTACTTCTCCGCTCCGAACGCACTTCTCAGACACAGCCTTGTTGTCATTTCGAGACTTCTTTAGATATGTTCCCATAATTGCCACTCGAAGCTCCAAGCTTTGATATGCTCATTCGAAACACTGCTTCTGCTATTTCGAAACATGACGCTTTGTTTCATTTCAATCGAAACGTTCAATTCACTTGGCTTCTAATAATATTATCAAAATCTTCAGCCAATAGATACTCGTCACCCCGACTTGATCCCTTACAAAGATTATGCTAGAAGATTGTTACCCTTCTTTAATAAAGTTGAATTCCATCACATCCCCACAGACGAAAATCAAATGGCGGATGCTCTAGAAACTCTGGCTTCTATGTATCAAGTGAATACTAAGAATGATATACCTCGAATTATAGTTTGGCGACTGGATAGGCCTACTCATGTGTTTACAACAGAAGAGGTAGCAGATGAGAAACTTTGGTATTACGATATCAAGCATTTTCTCCAGACTCAGGAATACCCGATTGGTGTTTCAAATAAAGATAGAAAGACATTGAGAAGATTGGTTGGCAGTTTCTTCCTCAGTGAAAACGTGTTTTACAAGAGAAATAATGACATGGTGCTGCTTAGATGCGTGGATAAACATGAAGCAAACATGTTGATGCATGAGGTTCATGAAGGTTTATTTGGCACTCATGCCAATGGACATTCGATGGCTAAAAAGATGCTAAGGGCATGTTACTATTGGCTGACAATGGAATCTGACTGTTACAAATTTGTAAAGAAGTGCCATAAATACCAGATTAATGCGGACAAGATTCATGTGCCTCTGACACTTCTCAGTGTTATTTCTTCCCTGTGGCCTTTCTCTATGTGGGGTATTGATATGATTGATATGATAGAACCAAAAGCTTCAAATGGACGCTGTTTTATTTTGGTAGCAATTGATTACTTCACCAAATGGGTGGAAGTTGCTTCATATGCTAATGTTACTAAGCAGGTGGTTGTGCGCTTCATTAAGAATAATCTTATATGTCGGTATGGTGTGCCGAGCAGAATCATCACCGAAAATGGCTCGAATCTGAATAACAAGATGATGATAGAACTTTGTGAATAATTCAAGATTGTCCATCATAACTCATCTTCGTATAGGCCGAAGATGAATGGGGCTATTGAAGCTGCTAATAAGAATGTCAAAAATATCATCCAGAAGATGGTTGTTACTTATAAAGATTGGCATGAAATTCTCCCTTTTTCTTTACATGGATATCGTACATTTGTCCTCACTTCGACAGAAGCAACCCCGTTCTCCCTTGTGTATGGAATGGAAGCGGTACTCCCAATCAAGGTTGAGATTCCCTCTTTGTGTGTGATAATGGAATCTAAGTTATCGAAGGCTGAATGGGTCCAGAACAGGTTTGACCAATTGAATTTGATCGAAGAGAAGAGAATGACAGCATTATGTCATGGCCAGTTATATCAAAAGAGGATGAAGAAAGCTTTTGATAAGAAGGTCAAACCTCGTGAGTTCAGAGAAGGCAACGTCGTGCTCAGGAAGATCATGTCTTTTAACGCTGATTCTAGGGGCAAGCAGACTCCCAATTTTGAAGGCCCATATGTTATCAAGAAAGCCTTCTCTGGAGGTGCATTAATTCTTGAAACTATGGATGGTGAGGATTTCCCACGTCCCATGAATGTTGATGCAATCAAGAAATACTTCTCCTAAAGAAATAAAAGAACAGCTCGCTAAGTTGAAAACCCGAAAGGGCGGCTTAGGCAAAAAAGAGCGTCTCGATATGCCGAAAACCCGAAAGGGAGGTCTAGGAAAAAATTAGAGACATAAAAAGAATAAAATTTCCCGCTAAGTTGAAAACCCGCAAGGGCAGATTAAGCAAAAGTTAGGGACTTTCTTGGCAAGTAACTGCATCAGACAAGACTTGATCATTGAAGCAACAATCTTCTTGGGTCCTCACCATACTTCAACAGGAGCTGCTGCTCAGGATTTCAAAGTTGTTAGAGGGAATAGTGGCCATTGTATCTCAATGTATCTTTTCCTTATATATTACCATTTTCCAAACTTTGTAATATCCATGGAGTCTCGCCATTCGCAGACTACCATTCTATCAATAAAATTTGAGCTTTTACCCAATTCTTTGTATTTCTTATTTTATTCAGCTTACAAAGACTTCATTTATTATTGATAATAATTTTCAAAGTGAAAAGATTAAAAAACAAAATTGTTTTTCAAAAAGAATTTACAACTTACTTTTACTTTAGATTTCGTAATTCAAGAGGAAAACAAAGATGGTGATCCCAGGAATGGACGAACTCCCGTAATTTTGAGAAGTTTTGTTTTCCCCTGGAAGGTTTTCTCAATTTTTTCCGCTGGTATGCGCGTGTTTATTGTATATTGAAGACGATACCAATTGGCGTAAGGTGCAGTATCGGGTTTGCGATCCCAGTGTCCCCAATCAAGTGTTGGTTCATTTTCTGATTTTTGGGTTTGCTTGGTTTGAGGTCTCTATTCCAGATTTCCCAGTGAAATCTTCCCTCATATGACGAAAGGTCTTGTTCCCTTGGTATGCTAAGGTGAAACCATTTGTAGAATATTATTCTTTTGGGCAGTAATTGCCATTTTTGTTGGTAGTTACTTCCCAAGAAGGCTATCCAGGGCATCTTTTGTGGAATAAGTTTGCATGGTATGAAGACTCAATCCAAGATTCTCCAGTGAAGGCCTCTCTTATTTGACAGAAATCTTTACTCCCCAGAGAAGTTGGTGCAATAATTACTCTCAAAGAAGAACGTATCTCTGATTTCCCCAGTGAAGAATGTATCTTGGTTTCCCCCGATGATGTGTTGTTGACCTCCCCAATGAAGTCAACATAAAGTCCCCAGTTGATATCGTGATGATGAATCATTATCTCCCTTAGTGAAGTCTGTATGATTTTTCTACATTAAAGTTGGCCTGAATTTCCCAATGGATGTTTTGACAATTTGGTTTCCATCTGCCTTATTTGAAATCAGTTTTTCAATCCCCAGTAGAATTGCTACACATGAAAAAATTTATTTCTCCGTTGAAATCTGAGTGTTATTCCTGGTGAAGCCTGGAGAAGGATGTTATATCCCTGTATCTATATTATTTTATCGCTATGTTATGTTTCTCCCTAGTAAAGTTAAGTCATGCAGTAGGACTTTGATTCCTCGGTTGGTGCTTATTTTCTTTTGGAATGATCGTCTTGGATGTGATTTAGCTGAGTGTTGCGTGTGCCCGAGTTGGTTTTGTTTGTTTATCCCCAGTATTATATGTTTGTTTTGTCAGCATATACATGATAACACTCATACATTCATACATACATCATGCATAGCTAAACTTAGCAAATCATTTCTCATTTATATGCATCAATATCTTGTTGACATATTACCCTGTTTTGCAGAGTTGTGTTATCCTCTCCTCAATAAAGTGTCAGCCATAAGCAGAAAGTGTATATTCTTTCAATTTCCCCCACAAAGTTATCCCTCGTGGAAGATTTTTTCTTTAGCCTTCTTACACAACTCTTTGTCTGGATGATTTGGGTTTCCCTCTTGAGTTTATTTCTCAAAGAATGTATTTTGGAATATCGTTTTATTCCAGTTTATTTCTTGTTTGAATCCTTGATCCTGGGCAATATTATTACTTTAGATTTCTGCAAGCTTCGAGTTTTGGTTTGAGAATGTGCATTTATTTTGCACGAGAAGACTTTATCTCCTCAGCAGGAGTATATTGGCATTTCCCCAAGAAGTCATGATTCATTCCCTAGGAAGTCATGATTCATTCCCCAGGAATTCATGATTCATTCCCCAGGAAGTCATGATTCATTCCCCAGGAAGTCATGATTCATTCCCTAGGAAGTCATGATTCATTCCTCAGGAATTCATGATTCATTCCCCAGGAAGTCATATTGCTTTCCCCAAAAGTCATTTTTACAATCCTTCCTATAACAACAAGTAGTAGGTATCTTTATTTGAGCAACTTATACTTCCCTGTAAAAGTCGACATTACCCTTTTTGTTATCTTCTCTATGAGTGGATAGTTTGCAGTTCGTTGTCAAATTACTCTCGTGAATGGCAAGTCTTTCAATATCGCAGAAACAGTTTATTGTGAAATATTTACAAGTGGTAGTCTCTTTATTTGAGATAGCTTATTACACCTTCCCATGCAGAATGCCTGGGTTAAAGAAGAATTTGAGACCCGTTCTAGGTGAAACGTAGGAATGTTGAAAAAAACTTGTTATCTTTTTGCTACCTTCAGTGAACGTTGGTAGTTCATCTTCAGTGAACAGCAGTGCTATGATATATTTTCTCTCTACCTTCAGCGAAAGTTGGTAGGTCACCATCAGTGAAAGTTAGTGATTGTTATCTTTTTTGCTACCTTCAGTGAATGTTGGTAGTTCATCGTCAGTGAACGGCGGTGCTATGATATATTTTCTCTCTACCTTCAGCGAAAGTTGGTAGGTCACTATCAGTGAAAGTTGGTGATTGTTATCTTTTTGCTACCTTCAGTGAATGTTGGTAGTTCATCATCAGTGAACGGCGATGATATGATATATTTTCTCTCTACCTTCAATGAAAGTTGGTGATTGTTATCTGTTTTCTACCTTCAGTGAATGTTGGTAGTTCATCGTCATTGAACGGCGATGCTATGATATTTCTTTTCCTTCTACCTTTAGTTAAAGTTGGTAGTTCATCGTCAGTGAACATCGATGATTCTTTCTCTCTACCTTCAGTAAATATTGGTAGCTCACCGTCAGTAAACGTCGGTGTTGTTATTTATTTCCTCTTTCTACCTTCAGTGAACGTTGGTAGTTTCCCCTTCAGTAGAAGTTGGTGTATCCTTTGACTTTTTATCAACCTCTTTGATTCGGGTCTTTTGATCCACCAGTGATTTATTTTCCTCGTCGGGTTTCTCTCTTGTTTCTTTATTTCCTTTTTTACATCCCCAGTGGTGTTTTGCGTCTCTTTGATTTTGTTCATATGCATTCATGCTCATAAGCATTGCATGGCATCTTAGGGCAAAAAATAGGATTTGTTTTATATTTAAGTATCTTCAATCGCGTCGACACGAATATTTTTAACCTTCGTATCTCCAGATAGAAGAAACTTAAATAAGGGCAGCTATTGTACCCTAATTTTTGCCCCTAAGATCCCTTCATCATACCATGTTGATTCAATCACAACAAGATCATATTAGGGCTTTTGGTTCTCCTCCCTATCCTTAGTTTTGCTCTTTGAGGAATCACCAAGCACCTTGTCTTGTTCTCTTTTATGATCATGAATATTTTGTCTTGATTTTCTTTCTAATTAATAAAATGCAATGTTGGTTTGTCTTACTTGTTAATAATGTAGGTAAAAGGCAATAAGGCTTAACAAGTTTCTCCATGGGTTCATGAATTTATTTCCAGGCCTTAGTCAATAAAGCTTGAGAAGTCCTAACCTTACCATTGAAGTTGTTTTGGAAGAAGTGGAATGGCAAGGTTTATCTTGGTTCACCACATTTAAAAGTTATCAAGATCGATTCAAAAATACAAGGGGTTGATTGAAGAAGTAGTCATGTTTGGGCAAGACTTTGTGCCCATTGGTCACAAGTGCATATTTCTCTCAATTCTCAAGATATGGAAGTCGTTTTGGTGGCTATTAGTTCTCATTATCATCCTCAACAAATTATATTTACAAAGCAAAAGTGTTGGTACAAGAAGGTTGTTCAAAATTGTCAAAGTTCCTCAAAGCATTTTCTTGATCTAGGAGCTAGAGTTTTGAACTTTAAAGAAGTATATCTTGCTCATCTTTTGGTATTTTTGTGTGATTCCAAAGACATCCTTCTCTTCAAAGGTTTATTAACAAATCACTTCAAATGTTTCAAGGAGTTTTCATTTTGAAGAAACTTGATGATGAAGAAAGAGTACAAGTCCTCCAGATGAACCCCCATTTTCCCATGTGTGACTTCAAATGATCATAACTTGGTCAATTTTTATTACCTTGAGCACACTCTTTTTCCATAATGATCTTAAGTATGTTAACTTTATGCCTTATTTTATGTGCAAAGTGAGAATATGGATGGAAGATGCCCTAAGGATGCAAAAGATTATAGGTCATTTCATGATTTTTTGCCAACTTCAAAAATTCATAACTCTCTCAATTTTTAGAGATTTTGAATGGTTCAAGTTTCAAAATGTCATTCAAGAGTTGTATTTTATGCCATCTTTTTTGCTCAAGAGAAAATTCCAAGTGGAAGGCTATGTTTGGATGCAAAACATTATAGGTCACTTTTGAAGAAAAATTTGAAATATTTCTAAGTATGGAAAGTCAACCTTTTTCGCCCAACTTTGACTCAATGCAAGTTTCAGCTCAAGCATCCATTTGATTCCATTCTTTTTCCATTGCAAAGCTTGTAATCTCATCTTTCTAAAACATCAATAATCATGCCTTAAGACCCCATGAGCTGAGAATGCCATTGGATTGAACTTGGTAACTTGGAACTGAAGTTTCTTCATAAGTCAGAATTTGAAATTCATGTTTTGGCCTCTAAACATCAAGTTAGCACGCGTTTGTGATCTAAACATGTTTAACCAAGTTGCCAAAGTGGATTAGAGCCTTAAAACGCAAGGATTGGATGAGTTTTGATGCAAATCAGACCACGCTTTACTCGTGCATCAGGATCAAACGATTTCCCTCCAAACTTCATCATTTCACAAGCTTGAACATTCCATTTGATTCCCTATAAGTAGAGGGTCATCCCCCATTCGTTTCCTCAGGCTTTGAGAGCCAAATACACTCTGTCAAAACCTCACACGAACTTCAAATTTTTGAAACCAGTTTCTGAGATTCAAGCCTTTACTTCCAAAATTATTTGCACATTCATCTTCCTTAAGCATCATACAAACTCTCCAGCACTTAAACCAAGCAAAACGAGATATAATTCAAGCTACAGAAGTACAGTTTCAGAGCTTCTTTCTTGAACTTCGAAAAGGTAGAATTATCCACCATTTGGATCCAAAGAAAGCACTAACCTCTTCTACTCCTTCTCCTGATTTTTGTGCTTCTTACAATTTTTAAATCCATTGAGAATTGAGAGAGAAATCTCAAATTGAAGGTGCTCGCTGTTTTCTGGGTTTTTGATTCATATCTCTTTGCATACCTTATATAAATTTGGCGCTATGGTTGTGTTAGGATCGTCTTGAAGAGACGAATCTAATGATACTGGTTTGAGATCCTAATTTTCCATTTGAAATATCTCACAAAATCTCCACTGCAGGGTGGCTGGAGGTTGAAGACAATGACATGTCTTGTCTCAGCCAATGATAACGTGCCAAATGTTTTAATTTTATTGGTTGCCCTTTTTCTGATCCCATGCGCATCTTACTAAGGTCTATATCAAGCACAACGCGTCTGGTTCATTGGATTAGCTTACTAACGCGTTTTTACTATGATCTGATGGCCCATATCTTTTTGGTTTTATTTTATTTTCTGGTTTTATATTTTAATTGATTTAATTTTCAAAAATTCATAACTCTTTAATTTTTTATCCAAAAATTATGAAAAAATTCACAAAAATACTTTAAATTATTTCTGATCTCATGATTATTTTTTAATATTTTTATTTTCATATTTGATATTTTTTATATTTTTTGCATAGTTTTATTTTTTTAATTACTTTAAAAATATTTTCTGACATTTTTTATTTCCTAAAAAAATTTCATAAATATCATTTTACATATTTCTGACTTTTTGAAAATTTTATGGAATTTTACATTGATGTTTACTATTTTTGATCTATTTTCTATTTGTATGAGAAATTTTAATTAGCTTAAAAATAGTTTCTGACTTAAAAAAATTACCAAAAATTTTATAAAAATATTTGAGTTCATTTCTGATTTTTCTATGGTCCTACTTATTTTTTCTTGATTAGTTTGAACATAGTTGATATTTTTCTTTCTTATTTCCATTTTAAAACATTTTTAAAATCTTTTTTTAATGTATATATTAAATGCAATATTATTTTGTGATTATTTTCTGCCTGATCTTGGGTTGAATTTTGATCATGAAATTTGTTAACATCATTGGATCCATGGTGTTGAGTCTAACTCCATAAAAATGGATGAATGATTTTAATAATAGTTTGATTAAAATTTAATTCAAATGTGGTTTGTATTCTTTCCCACCCTTATTCATCTCATCCCTTTCTTATTGCACTAAATGTTATTGGAGCATGATCTTTATATCATGTCTCAAAACAAATGGTGCATAGATTGCTATTGACCGGCCTTAAAATAGGTGCGACTTCTATATAAGTCTGCTTACGATTGCTTAACATAGCACTAAATTTTGTCTCGAAGCGAATAAATGATCATTTGTGATCCAAACCTATGTTTGCAATCCCAAGTATGTTAATTTGATCTCTTTGATCCAATAACTTTGAGATTCATTGTGTGGAGGCTTTGGTTCTACCATTCCTCTAATGGATCTACAACACTTTTGGTCAATGCGGATTACTTAAACATCGTTGATCATTAAAAGGTATTTGTGAGAATTCCAAATGGATGATATACTTGATAAAAAGCAAATGCAACTTGTTGTGTGGAGGCTTTGGTTCTACCAATCCTTTAATTAGTTCCAAATGAAAGTTTCAAGATGGTCATTCAACTAACCACTAATTATTAAATTGATCTACTTTATGCTTTTATTTTTATGATTTATGTACCATTTACTTTAAGCATTACATTTTATGCCATTTTTATTTTGCTCACTTGAGCATTTATATTCTTGTTATTTTTATTTTGCTCACTTGAATTTTTCTCTTCTTTTTCAAGACACCTATTAATCAATATGAACCATAAAAAGCTTTAATGATACTTGGACTATTTGGTTACTATCCTTGGCATTATGGAGTATTGGACTTCTTGGACTTAGGATTAGAAACTTTGGCCTATGTTGGAGACCTTGTGACCTTAATTGATATTTTGTCTAGAGTTCTTGAGGTTTACCTCAAGACATTGGGTTATTTGTTTGTTTTGTGTGCAGGTCATTGTGATTACACTCTTTGTTTGTAATCTGGAATTCACCGTATACAGCCGTTACTCTGCCCAATTTTTGTGAAGACTTAATACATTTGAAGCTTGGTTCTCTCAAGGGGTCTAGTATCTTTGCTTATTTGGTTTTAATACAAAGAATGGGAATTTTATCTTGACTCATAATGTCAAGTATTGGCTTCTTATTGGTTAGATGGTTCTTCTCCTTATCTTTTACCTTATGCTTTAGGATAGTCTCTTCTTCTCTTCACATCTTCTTTAATTTCAAAAATCTTCTTCCTCCTTTTGAAAAATCTTCTTGTTTTTAAACTTGAACCACATTCATAATAAACCTGGACTTAGGTCCATTCATTTTCAAAAAAATTTCATAAATAAATTCAATCAACTTAATAATATCTTGACATTTTTTGTGAGAAGACTAAAAGTCAATCAATCTCATTTCAAACCATTTTGCCACTTTGGCTTTTTATTTTAAAACCTTCCTTAAAATATTAGACTCTTGTCAATCCTTGTAGTGACGCAAACAACTATACTTCTACAATATGTAGTGAAGAGAGATATTTTCCACTTGGGTGTTGAGTGAGGCATTGTTGATTTTAAAATTCAAGTCATACCCTACACTTTGAGATGATGTAAATTCTCCTTTCACATGATTGTGGGTAGTAAGTATGTTTTCCACACGGACAATGATGATGATATCTTATCTTATAAAATTAACCAACACACTTGTGTTTTAAAATTTTTAAAGATGAACTACGTGTACCCTGATCCCCTATTGCACGGAAGGTGGTACATAGGCACTAAAGGTTCGCAACCGCGGCAGGTGCAAAGATCATAAAAAAACACTTCTTTTCTCACTTCCACCATCTATTTTACATACAACATTTTATAGCCAAAATATACAGATTTTACAAAGAGGTTCTTGCGGAGTACCGTAGATGTTTAGGGTGCTAATACCTTCCCCTTACCTAGAATCGTTCCCCCTCTTTTGGGTTATTCGCTCTTTTCCCATTCTTTTGGAAACAATAAAGCACGGTGGCGATTTTTATTTTGATCTATATAAGTCTAGTCAATCTAATGACTTAGTCTTTAACATTTCTACCGCTACACTCTCCTACATTTATCTTCTCTTTATCTATATGTTTCACCTCCGCCAACAATAAATGTTGTGAGTGCAACTTCACTATTAGATGTTTTACATGATATCAAAACTCAGAAAGCTAGCATTTCAGTATGGTGGACGATATCCTTATGTCTTGTGGAACTCTGTTGTATTTGAGGTCTTAGGAATCATTTAAAATAACTTTAATATTGATCTCAATCATGAAAAATCAGTTTTTGCACAAAAACAACACTTATGTGTTAACCTGAAATTTGTATGTGCCGACACATAAATTATGCATTTCTGTATTTTATTAAATGTTTCAGTATGTGGTGAGACATACGATTTATGTGTCGACACATGTACTTCACTATTAAAGCTTTCAGCATTTATGATTTAAAACAGAGACATTTATCGACACATACGATTTATGTGTCAGCACACGTACTGCATTATTAAAGCTTGTAGCCACTATTTTGCATGTGTCGACACTGTTTTGCATGTGTCGACACGTAAGCTTTTCAAGTCAACACATACTATTTTATGGGTCATTTTTTCATTATTTTTTCATTTTCGAAACTACCCTCTTTTACTTACAAAGATTCCAACTATAAATATATCATTCCAACTTGATGATACCATAAAATTAGCCTACTTTTTCTCTTCATCTTCAACCTTTCGATCTATGCATACACACGAACCTTACATTGTGATGATGTTTCATTGGGGTTCCATCTAGACGAAGAATTGTAGATTTCCAATTGTTTTGGGTTGAGTTCTTGTAGGGGTCTTCATCCGGAAAAAACCATCGGGTTTCTCCTCCAAAATCATTTGTTGAATTGGGGGTTTTCATGCAAGATCGTGCGAGAAGGAATTGTCCATGTGAAAAATCTCTTGGAGTATTTGAAATATTTTCAAGTAATCTTAGAGTGTTTGAAATCTTTTTAAGTAAGTAGCAAGAATTGTATGATAGAATCAGTGATCTTGTGTTGATAGTGTGCAATTGGATTTACTAGAGTGAAAAATCCCTTGGAGTGTTTGAAATCTTTGCAAGGAATCTTGGAGTGTTTGAAATCTTTTCAAGGAAGTAACTTAAGTGGTAAATAGGTTGCATATATCGGTCTTGGTCTTGTTGAAGATCAAAAAAAGAGAAGGGATTGAATTAACATCAAAAGGTTATGGTTTATAGTATTGCTCTTGAACACTTCTCTTGTAACCATACTTTTGTAAAGTAAGAAATTATCCTAATTCCAAATTTTGAATTGGAGGGAGATGTAGCCATAGCATGTACAATTGGTGAACTTCCTAAACAAACCCTTGTGTCTCTTTTCTTTTATCTCTTTTACTTGCTTTAATATTATTTAATAAATTTTTTAAATAGCATTGTGTTATCAATTGAATTGTAAGTAATTTTTCTAATTGTTTTTTATTTACATCAAGTGTTTATATTTATTATAATCACTTTTGATTATAAGTGTTTTTGTGTATCAACACAACTTAAAGGAAAATATGAAAATTCACCTGCACACCAATTCTTTAAAAAATTGTTTAGCTTGTTCAACTCAAAGGAAAATTACAATGTTTTTTCACTTACTCTCATTTACTATTTATGTGCAATTTGTTGAATGTGTTGTTTGATTGATCAATTCGTATATAATTTTTCTTTGATTGTTAAAGTTTAAATTTTTTTGTTGTTTAGATTATAATCATTTTTATTGTAAGTACTTTTTCATATCAACTAAGCTCAAAGAAAATTCTGAAAAAATTGATTGCGCGCGACATGTTCGATAAAGTGTCGAGTTATATTTTAATATAACTTCATTGGAAATAGGAAACCATTGTGTTGGATATTAAACAGATAATTGAGATATTATTATGTTGATTGATTTTATCATTATGCTAATTCCATATGGCTCGTGCATATCTAAGTTTCTAATAACTAAGTTCGTTTAGACTACTATATTGATCTAGGCCAAAAATATTCCGATCAACATTGTTTTCCAAATAAGTTTTAAAAAATCATTTCGAAAGGTAGTTTTATTTGGGGATATATTCATCCCCCACCCCTCTAGATCTGGTGCCATAGTCTAACAAATGTATCACCACAGTCAGGCACCATCAATAGTTATAGTTGGACATTATTGTCAATCACAACATAGTTATCTCACCATAAGTCTGTAGTCTGACATTCTGCATCGCCACCTTATAACCTATAACGATATATGTCTCGCCACTTAATAATCGTCAATGATATATCATTATTTGTGTTTCATCGACACCCTCAAAAATAATAAACAAGAGACTAAAATTGATTTTGATTTCCCACAAGATGAAGAATATAATGATAAACAATTATGTTGAGAATGGTAATGTTCAACTCATTAAAAAATAATGTTAATTCACTACTAAAAAAAGGGATATGACTTGAGAGACGAAAAGTCTTTAACCTCGATTACAAAGGCGAGGTAATGAAAGGCGTCATGAAAACTTACCAATTTACCCCTTGGTTATTATAAAATCGAGGGGTATATTATTCTTCACACAGGTTTGATCCCCAACAATAATTTTTTATTATTATTTTAAAAAATCTATTGCACGCGCCACATACCTCTAGTTTTTTATAAATAACCGAGGGAAATACGCCCCTATTTACTTTGAATTATTTTAATAACTGGGGTTTGGGCACTTTCTTGTTTTAAATCCAATTTTGGCTGACCTGGATTTTTTTTTACACATAATCTACAAATTATGTGAAAGAATCACATTATTTGTATTTTATATAGAATATAACACAAAATACCAAATTTATATTGTTTACAAAATCAAATGTACAATGCTTACAATAATTATAATGACATTTGAGTTACACCTATACATATTTAAACCTATACATATTTACACCTATAATGTCAAAACCTCTATATAATGCTAATGTATAGATGTAAATCAAGAAAAACTAGTGTTTACTAGATTCATGATAAGCTCAGAAGGAACCTACCCAACGTGATCAGATTTCTTCTATATCTTCTCGTGAGAATGGTGTTTTGCCTCTAAACTCCTATAACTTAAACAAAATATAAAGGGTTAATACCATTTTATCCCTCTGTCATATAGGTGATTTCTAGTTTACCCCCTGTAAGTTTTTTTTTTGTAAAACTAACCTTGCCACTTGAAGATTTTGTCGTTTTCAAAACCAACCTTGTAACTTGAAGATTATGTCATTTTAAACCCTATAAACTTGAAGATTATGTCATTTTAAACACTATAAACTTGAAGATTATGTCATTTTAAACCCTCTGAAACGTGACTGGACAAGGTTTGTTTTACCAAAAAAACAATTTACAGGATTTAAAATGACATAATCCTTCAAGTGGCAAGGTTGATTTTAAAAACAAAAAATTTACAAAGTTTAAAATGATAGAATCTTCAAGTTGCAAGGTTAGTTTTACAACAAAAAAAATACAGGGGGTAAATCAAAAATCACCTATATGATATGGGGTAAAATGGTAATAACCCAAATTTAAATTATGATAAGCTAACAACAACAACATTAACTTAATAAATATACATAAATTACATGTATATGAATAGTTAATATCTTAGTCTATGAGTTGATAATACCTTTGGAGACAATATTAAATATATGTCTATGCAACTACAAATACATAAAAATAATTTTCATATAGTTACTAATTAATACATACAAACCAAAAGTAATACATTAGAGAAAATAAAAGAATGTCAAAAAGCACAAGTAATAATTACACGGGGTTCTATGAACTTTGGCTTTTTACCAGCTAAATTGCGTTTCATAAAACTGTATCCCCGTATAGCTCTACACGTAGGTAAAAATTTTACATGAATAAAAATTATTCAAATGAATAAGAAATATTAAAAACTAAAGGTACAATTTGAGTGCTACAAATAATACCACTTACCCACTCAAAATCTTTTGTATTTCTTCATCAAGATGATATTGTAACGAGCATAACAAAATTACAGTACTTTGTTTCGGACATAAAATAATTAGTTGTCAATGTTCTCTACATAAACACTCAGAATAATTAATAATGTGTATAAAATAGATTTATATATGAAAACCTAAACTAAAACAAATACTTACTTATGGATAAATAGTGTTAGATAACAATCTTTATTCTCCTTAACCAACTTATCTTATATGTACATCTTGATAGTGTTTGATGAATTTACTTGAAATTAAATTTTCAATGGATCTATGAAACAATGTTTTTTTAATTTTCTTTCAACACACATCTCATACAGGATCCTAATTAAAATTTAATGCAAATATCAAAACTTTTTGTTAAAGTATGAGAGTAATGAATATGAATTGAAATTATCGTAAGAATTATACTTACGAGTACCACAATTGTATTACGCGTATGTCTAGACAATTATCTCTCTTCAAAAATTCCACAAGACAACTCTTATGAAATACACAAGGTACTTCTGGTTCATATTTTAATTCAAACGTTTAAATTTGGAATCTCGTCTATCATACTTGATATTCTCTGACATATATCTAGTTAAGTTGGTGTGGTATCAATATTATGAATCGGGTTAGAACAACTATGTCTAATTCTTGTACCATCCATAACAACTTTCTCAACTACTTTCTCATGCATGTCCAACTGAACTGGATTTGGGTGGTTGAGTAAACCCATTGATTTCAATTTTTATATCATAAAAAAACTGAATACAATATAAAAATTAAAATATACAAATAATAACAACATATAACACATAAATTTTAAATTATACTTATACCTCAATCACATCACTGACACACTTTCTCGGTCAACCTCAGCCAGTCTCTCGCGCTCATTCTGCACCTCCTGCAACATCTTCTCCTGCTTCTTATACAACTTCCTCTCTTTCTCCCCCTTTCTTTCGCACCTCCTGCAACATCTTCTCCCGTTCCTCCTACAACATTCTCTCTCTCTCCTCCCACTCCTCCTGATTCCACTTCTCTCACTCTTGTTCTAATACCTCCCATATCTTTTCAACAACTTTCTCTTCAATCTATCTCCTACAATTTACTTGGTTAATTAGTTGAGATGGTCCAAAATTTAGATTTAAGTCGACACCTCTTCCAAGACCACATACACACTCATTATGCTCCTCGATTCTAATGGCGTCTACCAAATGTCATGACTGGCTTGTGGAACGAAGCTACCAACTTTGGCTTATTCAACAAGTACATCTACAACATATTGAATTAACTGAAATTGAATTAACTAAAATAAGTAATATTGAAAAAAGTATCTCCTTGCAATCTTTTTAGCCACTTCGCGTGTAGCCTCTGATGCGAATGAGTCATCTGATCTTTGACGTTCCCTTTTTCATTTCTCATGGTATTATGGTGGAGATAGACTACGATTAAGGCTTTGAGAAAGATCTCTCAACTCTAGTTCCCTTTATTTTATTTTTTCATTAATCATTTTCTTTTCAAGTTTATCATATCCTCCATGAGACAACCTATGTGGATAGATATTTCTAACTTGAGTCTCCTTTCCTTTTTGACTCTTAGCCAAGAATTCAGGAGTGATGCGAGACTTTACAAATTCCTCCTAAATTTTCTTATGAATATATGAATACTTCACGTATGGAGGCGGTTCGTTATCTTTTTGTTTTTTAATAGATTCATCTTTGAACTGTGTCTTAAAGCCCCTCCAACGCTCACCAGCATATTTAAGCCATTCTTTTTCAGCATTTTATACTGTGAAACGATAAACACTGCCTATATTTTCATAATAGAGTTGATATTAATATTAAAATAAAATAAAAATAAATGGTCGTATATACTTGTAAAACAAATAAAATTTCATAATGAATAGCTTAATATCGGTTCATATGCTATCTTTCAATTCACCTTCAATGACATGCCAATTATTTATTAAAATACCCATTTTTCTTCTACCTTGTAATGTCGTGTAACCCTTAAAAGCATCAGCATTTTCACCACTAACCTTTCCAGTTCTCATATCAAAATCAACCAGAGAGTGAATATCGTTTTCATGGGCTTTTTTAAGATTGGTACACATCGTGGCACCTCTATCTTTTCTTTTATTTTTGTATTAACAAAGGTTGCAATAGAAGTTGTACGAGAGGTACTTGTCGAATCACCCATGTCTATGTAAATTAGAAAAAATAGAAACATATATGTCAAATGTGATTCATATTATAAACTTTATAAAAGATGGATAGAAAGTTTTTGACATACACTTAAGTTCTTGAAAAATGTATTATCTAAAAGATGGATATAAAATTGAACTTTATAAATTTGGTCTATAGAACACTTCAATTTATGATGAACATTTCAAATTATCACTACAATATTTCAGTGTTTTACATTTCAAGTTTTTACTAAGGTTTACATCGGTTTTCATATGACTACAATAACTAAAACATATATGATGAACATTTCAAGATATGATGAACATTTCAGTGATATGTCATTTCTAACAATATTTCAAACAACATTTCAGTGGTTAGAGATGAACATTTCTATGAGAGATGGACGTTATATACCTCAAACGTGATGACGAAGCTTCAAAGAATTTTGAAAGAGATGATGTTGAAAGGTTTGGTGTTGAAAAAAGATGATGTTCGAGTTGATGTTGGAAGAGTTTTAATGAAAATCGCTTACGTTTTTTTATTTTAAAGAATGACGATGAAACGTGAAGTGTTGATAGATAAATAAAAAGTTAGAGTCTAATTCTCTAAACTATTTATACAAAAGATCAAACATGTCTATTTTAAACAAAACCGAGAAAATATATTATTAAAATTATATATATATATATATATATATATATATATATATATATATATATATATATATATATATATATATATATATATATATATATATATATATATATATATATATAAATTAATTTAAATTAACTATCATGTCGATTTTAGAAATAACCAAGGTAAATAATTAACTAATAATTAAAAATAATATAAATAATGCATAAAAAAGATACTTGAAAATATTGATACAAAAGATTAAACCTATCGGTTGGCCATCATAACTGAGGATAATACAAATAAATAAATAAGAGAAAAGAAAAAGGCATTATGTAACCGTAAATCAATTAAAAATAAAAATAAAATATAAAATGATATAATTTGGATTACATAACGAACTCCCTCGTATATATATTCTATCGGTTCAATAATAACTGACGAACACCCTCGTATATATATTCTATCGGTTTCAATAATAACTGAGAGTATAGATTATTTATATTTTAAAAATAAATAAATAAATAATGGTGTTGCACAAATATATACCTCAATTATTGGTAGATCGAGATAAAAATTTCATCATAAAATATAATATTTATAATACAGTCGAGAGAAGGTTAGAATCACTTGATGTCTAAACTGATCTCTGAACTAGACTATATTAATGGTGGAAAAAAAATTATGTTATCTAATTAAATCTGTTATTAATAGTTTAATAAAAGAAAGAAAAATACTAAAATTAGTCTTCGAAATTGTAAACTTTTGTCATTGTACTTCTTGAATTTTGTAATCTTATATGTAGGGGCGTTCGCGGTTCGGTTTGGATCGGTTTTAAAGCAAAAACTCATCCGATCCAAAGATTAATTCACTTAAGATTCGGTTCGGTTTTGGATGATATATTTAAAAAAATCCAATCTGATCCGATCCAATTTTATGCGGTTTAATTTGGATCGGTTTTTGGATATCCAAATTACACATTATATTTTTATTAATACTAGTCGATAACCCGTGCTGTCACACGGGGCCGGTCGAGAATTCATAAAACGTGGAACTAATGTTGTCATGTAACAGTAAATTCGTTTTTATGTAATTCAATAAAAGTTCATCTAATTCGGCCAAATTTAGTGTATCAAACTTATTTGACAACATTAAAAAATGTAAACTGAAATCATGATTGTGTAACAAAATAAGAAACTGTGATGACTCTTCAAAATAAGAAACTATCATGAGTCTTCAGATACAACGCAACCAGCTTGGAAACGATGTTTTCAACTTTTTGACCTGCACAATAAATTATGCAAAAATTAGACAGCATTTACGGAAACAATTTATATTAAAGAAAATATTTGTTATTATGTACTTACCGATCAACAAAGAGATTGGAAAACTTCTTTGTATACAACATTTGTAGTGATAGATGTTGATACATTCATACTATCATGTATTAAGATCTTTAGACCACTTTTGCTTGTAACTCTTGAAATGGCTACATACAACTGGCCATGACTGAATACAGGAGTAGGCAAATACAATCCAACTGTATCAAGTGATTGGCCTTGAGACTTATTAATTTTCATTGCGTACGACACAATAATTGGGAACTGTCTCCTAATCAACTTAAATGGCCACGGTGACTCGGAAGGTGACATAGACATTCGAGGGATGTAAAAGATGTTACCAACATTCTTACCAGACATGATCTTTGCCTCAATAACGTGATTTTCCAACCTTGTAACAATTAGTCTAGTTCCGTTACACAAACCATCGTTTTGGTCCAAATTCCTCATAAGCATTATTGGTGTACCAACCTTTAATCTGAGTTTGTGATTTGGGACACCTGAAGTCCTAAGCTTGCTAAGAAATTCTGGAGTAAGACATTCATAGGCTTCGGTGTAACTTGAATCAGTTCTATCAGTCGAATCAAAACTCAAATACTCTTTGTCCTCACCTAAGAAATTGGAAAACGCGAATCAATCCATAATGTTTTTTCAAGAATAATTTAATAACGAAACATCTACACGAAAATAAACATCAAAAGAAAAAATAGTTTACCCGGTATCATGTCTAACACGTAATGATTAATTTTATCAACAACTTCAATGGTTGAAGCAAGTATTGCTTTTCCTTGTAGAAATTATACATTTTGAAAGTCGGCAAGCAAATTTGGGTATGTGCTTTAAACTATAGCTCTTATTGGATCCTCAAAATTGGAAATTAACAAATCCGGAGGAATTTCTATATCAGCTGATCCATCGTTAGGTTCACATATTTTACCGTCGCCGACATTTAATATCCATTTAGAGAATTCTGCAAGTTCATCAGAAGTTGTACCGTCCCTCCCATTCTTTAGTCTCATGTTTTTGGTTAGTGTTAAGACTTGGCAATAGTCCCACACATAAGAAGAACAAATGGAAGCATGAACAATATCAGAACGGCCTGCTCTTGGAATAACTGGAAGTATCTGTCGAAAATCTCCTCCAAATATAACTACCTTGCCACCAAAAATTGTATTTGCAAAACCCTTATCGCTCATGACATCCTTAAGGGTCTTATCCAAGGCCTCAAAACAATTCTTATGAGCCATGGGTGCTTCGTCCCATATTATGACATCAGTAGCTTTGAATAATTGTGAATGCTCAGAGTCTTTGTCAATATTGCAAGTAGAGTTGTCAAGCGTTGGAATGGGAATTTTGAACTTCGAATGGGCTGTTCTACCACCTGGAAATAATAAGGAAGCTATGCCACTTGAAGCAACAGCCAGAACAATTTTTTTATCTGAACAAAGTGCACTTGATAATGTCCTCCACATAAACGTTTTACCGGTTCCGCCGTATCCATGTAAAAAAAACACCCCTCCGTTTTGTTTCTTGACGGCGTCCATTATGGTTTCAAAGATTGCACGTTGCTCATCTTGACGTTCAAATGAAAAGAATCAATACAACAGTAGTTTAATGAAAACATCGATGATTTGAATAATGAGGAAATACCTGTTAGAGATGTAAATAGATTATGGAAGTTTTGTCGCTCTAAATCAGCATCGTAATCACGTTCATCAAAAATCAGTCTATTGCCGACATGTCGCGTTATATACAAATCTGGAAACGGCATATCTTTGAATTCACGCAAGCTTCTTCTATTTGATTGCATCATATTCTCAATCTCAATTAATGTGAGGTTTGTCAGTTCTGCAGTTGACAATTGCATGTCTTCCAACACAAATACAAACCAAAATAAAATATAACTATTATGTACAATAGAAATCACAGTGTTGATGAAGATAGACATGCAAAAGGATCGTTAACCTTAAAATGGCAGTATCATGGAAAAGTTCAGTATAATGCAAGAGCATCAGACATTCGGGTTCATTAAAAATGTTATGTTTTTGATCAGTAGCTGTGACAAAAGGTGGTTGAAGGTAAAAGATAAATCACAGAATTATTCTGTTCTGTGTTGGTGGTGAGTAATATCAGATTGCATTAGATATTTTTATTACTGATGAAATAGCAGCATTGAAAGGACTTGCTTACTGGAACTTATGATTCTTTGAAAGGGCAGCATTGAAAGGTGTTGTTGAATGGAAATGATGTGAAGCATTATGGCATAAGAACAGGAAAGTCTGTGTATGGGCAGAACTGTCGAAAAATTTTATGGCAGAACCAGTTTGGTAACAATTGAAATTCTTAAGTTAAGACCTTATCTACATGAGTTGAAATTACATTACGACAATGAGAACCTGTCAAAAGACTTAAGTATGGTTTGAACTGTATGATATGTAACAGATATATGGAAGTATAAAAGGATTGAAATTATTGCATCCAAAGTAGTTTAAAAGGTATTATAAGAAGAAAAACTCATTATAATAGTTTCGTACGGTTTGTAATTGTATGAAATTTAACATAAGTATTTAGGTATTTGTTAAGTGTACCTCTTATTCCAGTGACAATTCTCTGTTGATGAAGAATACCGTCAGATAGCAACTTCCAAGTCTGTTGCCAAACATGTCGCGGTCGATTAACAGTACCAGACAACAGCATCGTGACAAATAGCTTCCTCAAAAAATTACCGGAACCCCAATCTTTGGCCTCATTTATGGCTGCAACATATTCTTTGTCGTCGTTAAGAAATCCCATCTCAAAGCATGCATCTCTAAAACTGTCGCGGACTACTCCACCAACCTTTTTTATATCGTCATAGCAAGTCGGTCCCTTGACAACCGTCAAAATCATTCTAAGGTGATAGAGCTCACCAGTGCTTGGAGGAACCCAAATTAACCGGCCAATCGTACGACCTCTTTTTCGAGGTCTCCATAAACGGTACCTTTTATCATAAACGAACTTGGAAAGAAACGCAGTGTATGTTAAACTCTTTGCATCTTCGTATTTTTTGTTTGACTCCATCCAAGCTGTAAAAATTGATTCCTTTACAGTTGGTTTTTCAAGAACATTGTCTATGAAATCATAGTCAGTGTAGTAAACCCGATTTTCGCCTTCCAGATGAAAATACAACCTTTCGACAGAAGGAGATCTACCATGGATAGGATATGAAAAAATCCTCCAACACGCCTCACTCGGGGAAACGTACCTTCAATCAAGGTATTGTTTGATTTCATCAACATCTGTACCAAATGAACTTCCGTCTGATTCGGTCCGAACAACCGCTGCAGTTATTCTATCGTAACCTTTGTTAATATACTTGAATAAGTACTTGACAGAAGTACCTTGGTTACACCATTCCATATTAATGTGCGCCTGATATTTCTTTAGAAGATATGCATTATAAGGAACTACATACCTATTATCAAAAACAATACTTTTTTTTCAGAACAGTAATGCCAGTATCCCTTCTCCTATAGACGGGATAGCCATCTTGATCGACAATGGTTTGAGGCTGCCAATTTTTGGGAAAGAATTTAGAGCATTTACCATTTTTCATGCAAGGGGAAGATCTGTTAGCCAACCCACATGGACCATGAATCATATGTGTCTTTACCAAATGATTTAATTGTTTATCATCCGTTTCTGCCGGTATTTCTGCTGAAATAATGTTGTTGATGTCATCCGGAGTGGGAAACTTGTTCTGGTGATGCATGAAAAGTAAAATGTGTGCATGGGGCAAACCTCTCTTTTGGAACTCAATGGTGTATATATCTGGAAGAAATTAAAATACAGTAAAACATTAATTTAAAATCATTGGTATAGAATATGGAAGAATTAAGTATTACATATTTAATTTCATGTGGCTCACATGCAACAACTCTGCCCAAGACATGCTTCTTTGTTATATCATACAGTAATTCGTCAAACTTCATTTTAAAAACCCTTGAGATTATATCAGGACGATCTTGAGGTTGTAAATTCATGTTGTTAAGTAACCTCTGAATCTTTGGCCAACATGGATTGTAAGTAAAGGTAATGAATAGATCGGGAAATCCAATTTGACTACAAATTGCCATTCCATCAAAGTATAATTGTTCCATGTATCTGCGACTTCCAACGTATGTTGACGGCAACACCACTCTTTTGCCTTTGTGGGCTCCTTCATTTGAAGATTGTTGGTGTACTCCTGACAAATTGGAGTATTTGGATACTCGTAATTTTTTTTGATGCTTACGTATGTAATTGAGTCGTTGTGACTCCATCATAGTGAATCCATCAACCAAAAATTGCTGAAACAATCTCCTTGACCTGAGCAGTGTGTGAGCTCCACGTTGTCTGGTCTGAATGCGAAAGGCCAGCCATTCTCTAATAGTAAGTTTGTTTATCTTTCCTTTTTTTTTGGGAACTGTCTCTCTGTGTAGAACACCAAGTCTAAATCCATCTTCCCCGTACGGAAACAGAAGTGGATATTGTAATGCAAGATAGCTCAGATGAAACTCACTTATTCGTTTTAGTCTACCGCTTTGTCTTTCAAGGATAATATCCCTTTTTGAGCATGTATCAACATCACCAACAATGAGGGCTGCAACCTCAGACACGGTGGGTTGGTTGTAAATTCGTCCATCCTTTAATCTATCAGATATTAACTTCAACTTGAGGTCAGGTACAGGACAATCCTTTAGTCTAGCTGATGCCATTCTAAAAGATTTAGCATGTGTGTTGAATTCGTCAAGCATGTTCTGTATTCGGCTAACAGTTTCTTCAATAATATTCTGGTTGTTGCTGCATTAAAAAATTAGACACATGTCATGCACGATAATAACAAAGGTAATATAAAGTAGGCATCTCAGTTGGCTTAAGAAACATAACCCTATTCCTTGCATCCTATGATGAATCTCATTGTCAGTGTCGTATATATAAAGCTGAGCGAATTTCGGTTTTTCGCCATGCACAGGCATCATGCTACCAATTCTATGGCAAGCCTGCCCTTGAATTCTCATGTTAGGTGGTCCATTTCCATTATTGAATCTATTGTCAATTTTCATTCCAGGAGACGTAAATGCAAACATTATGTTGTACAGTCTGCAATTCTGCTGATAATTTCTACATAGTACATCGTTTTCATTCGACAGAAGATGTTTAAGAAACGGTGGTGGTGTTCTCAGAAGTGGCAACACAACTTTACCCTTTCCACAACATAATTGGAACTTAGGCACTACACTATGTTTTCTCTTGACAACCTTCTCCTGATACCACATCTGTGCTCCACACTGAGTGCATTCAATGGAAGGATCACCAATATCTGAATATCCTGTATTTATCAGATAGAACGAAACATCATATATCTTATACACATCAGTATATTCATAGACACCAAACTGCATGACAGTGAATTTAAGTTATGGTTTGCTATTAATAATAATTCCAGCAATACATACCAGCATTTGTGCAATCAATTGTTGGGACATTTGCAGAATGATCTTCGTCGTTCTCCAGACTTGAACTTGTATCATAATCCTGATCTTCATTTATGAATTCACACGAACTATCGGTTAAAGATTCATCGGATGAATAGTCTGCAACTGATTGTTGAACTGGATTCACTGAGTCAGCACTTCTGAACAGACTGGTATTAAGGGAAGTTGACGTCGTTTCTGTAACACTTGAAAAGGTTTTTAATAGATTCGCAGTCGTTGAACGAATTAGATTTGGATCAAGATGTTTGTTGGATGAAGATGCATAGGAAGTTGGTAGTCCATATGAATTATTTTTGCATTTAATACTTGATGAGGAGGTAACGCCACTCAGAGGTGTGTTAGCATCAAACGGTAAAGGGGAACAAAAGGGCATTCTATCAGCGAGTTTGATCTGCAGATGACCACGATGGCTGTTGTTTTGGGGACTCTTACGCTTCATTATTGACCTCCTTCTTTGACGTGCTGAAGCAGAAATTTGTTTGGGAGAAATTGTATCAGTAGAAATGCATGAGAAGCTGGGGGAAGATGCAGGTGTTGGGGTTGTGCACTGGTTAAAACCAACACTCCTTCTCCTTTGTTGGGAATTAAGCATTACGCACTTTGTTCGTGCAGAAACATCTCCATGGCCATTGACAAAAACAGAACTGATATCAGACAGTGGTTGTCTTGTATGATGTCTGCTTACATAACTTGAATTATTTAGGTCATGGTTGTGCTCAGTTGAATTTTCATTAACTCTATTCTTCTTAAATCTTCTTTCATCAAGAACATGCTTCCTCTTTTGTCTTACAAGTGATGCAGAGTATTTCCTATCTACAAAATGGTTGTTCATAGTTGAAAGAGAATATGGTTGATAACTTACAACTCTTCATAAGTATAACATAATGAATGTAAGAGTAACAAACCTATATGGAATTGTTTGGTTTTGTAGTTCATAACATTTGTATTCTAATTTTTAAGTGTACTCAGATACTCTATTTGTACATTGGATATGAGATAGGGTACAGTGCATTGCATCAGTGAAGTTGCTATATAACATTAATTGTGTTTCATCATTACAGTATATGCTACCAAAGCTTAACAATTATGGGTAGAGGTTAAAAAGTTAATGTCACATCAATACCATATGTTGGCCAAACTTTAAACAATTATTAGAACACCAAATATTATAATATGACATTAAATACTGTTATGTTGGAAACACAAAATTGCCATTGGAAACCAAAGGTTATTCCTATTGTATTCTATACTATCATCATTTTATTTTTGTTTGTAACATGTAACCATGGTTTGATGTAAATGTGTAAAATTAAAAGTACTTCCAAAAATATACATTTTCCAAGGGATATAAAATGGAATGATCAGAAACGGTTTGTATTCTACATGTCATGTATAGTGTCTTATGTAACTAATGCTTGCTTGTTGGGCCAACAAAAGTTATTGTCTAACGTCAGTTTTACTCCATCTCCCTGTCTCTTCGGTTTTCCATCAGAAACAACATTCCAAGAAGACGGTACACCTTTGAAACAGCGTTTTGCTCCAGACAGCGCCGGCCAACCAATACGATGAAGAAAGAGTATCTACGTTGGTGTTCCCGCGGGTAAGTTCTTCCGTTTTGACACACATGTTTCTAAACTTGCAATGAGATCATTTAGGGTTTATACAAAGATGTTTGTGTGCATGATGGGCATGAATGAATTTATATGCAGGGGATTCGTTGGTAGAAGTCACACAACCATGACTCCTAATCCTAAATGGAAAAATCTGGCTATCCAAAAGTTTTGGAAGCAATCAGAGGATAAGCGGGACAGAGCAGAAGAATGGAGAAAGTTGCATGTAGAGGCTAAGAGGAGGAAAGAGGAAGCTGAAAGTTCTTCAAGGTAAAACAGTATTCTGGAATGAGTGCATTTTCATATTGGTAGTTAAAAAAACAAAAAACTGAATGCATGATGTTTGTTGTTTTTTTGATTAAGCAGCAGGAGTTGCATAAATTTTACACGTGCTGAACTTATGGACAAATACTATGAGTATGTCGAAAGAGAGGAATCGTACGAACTGAGAACAGGAAAGGTGAGAAGCTGTCTATCAGTGGAAAAGTACTTTGAAATAGCCAGAGAGGAAGGATGGCTTGTTGACATATCAGACGATGAGCCTGAACAGAATTCCATTGGTGAAGCAATGGAATCAGCGGGCGATGTGTTGGACAGGAAAGGGCTTTTAGGTTACATATATACATTTGAATATTTGACTTTGCAAATTAGTAGTTTAAATAATCGTGTTTGTTAATGCAGCGAGGAGAACAACACTACTGATGCTGCTGATGTTGTACAACCTCCTGCCATGCAAGAGAAACTTGTTTGCAGATGGCAGAAAGTTGTTAAGAGCAGCAGCCAGATAAAAAATCAAGTTCTTGTAAGCTCTTGATCTGTTTGCTGTTACAGTTCGTAAGGATGCATAACATTGAATGAATAGACATAGCTAATAAAGTTTTAATGTTGCATCACTTTCCAGCAGCAGTCATCAAGGAAATCTTCATGGAACCAAGATCATATATTGATCTTCATGACACAGACTCGGGTATTACGTACCAATGTGTTTTCAAATCCAGGGAGAACATGACCGAGAAGTTTCTGTCAAGGGGCTGGTTTAAATTTGCAAAGGACAAAGAGTTGTCGAAAGGTGACGTTCTCTTATTCAGTGTAGAGCATCCTCCTGTGGAACGTATATTGGTCAAAGTTGAGAGAGGGCAGCATTGAAAGGAGTTGTTGATTGGATTACATGGGAAGCATCATGGCAAAAAGGAGGGATTATTTTTGTATGGGCGGAAATGCATAACTATTTGGTTTGAAAATCTATTTGATGCCCATTTGTCTTTGTTATTAGTTTTGTTATTTGATATTGTTGGGCTACGGCTCAATGTATAATCTGCTTATGATTTGTTAAATGGGATGATACGAAATTAGTTCCATATCTTGCGTTGATGAGATAATTGCATATCGTTTCCGGTATCATCCGGTAACAATTTATATTAATCAAGTGTCATGGATTTCTGCTATGCATAATCTGTTATTCATGTATTAGTTTTTTAGATTAATGTACAGTATGCTGATATACTACCGTGTATTATGCATAAAGTATGCAAAACAATATGGATTGTCCAGCATCAAAACATAAAGAGAAACATTTTTTTCCTTTCAAAGACACTAAGTTAACAACTCAACAGATTAGACGACAGTGTAATTTAAAGCGCCACTAAATACAACATTAAAGTTATATCAAAGTTCAATTCATAACAAATATACATCCGTCATCAAAAAGAATTTTGAAATGGCAAATTGTGGGATTATATTTTAATGGTTTAGAATTACGGAGAAAAAATATGTAACAATTGTGTAAGGTAAAACAAATCATTAGGTGTGATAATGTTTTTCAAAGTTTTCCAAACATGTAAATGAAAAAAGAAAAGGATGTGGTGATAAGGTAACTCCAAATACTCCGTCATTAGGTGAGATAATGTTTTTCAAAGGTTTCCAAATATGTAAATGAAAAAAGAAAAGGATGTTGTGTGGGGTAACCAAAAACACTCCGTTGCATACACAGTTGGGCACTGATTTTCCAAAAGAAAACAGAATAAATTTATTATATTAAACAAAATAAGGAATTACCAACATCATATTGCTTTTTGCAGTGTAAATTATACATAGTTTTTTGCAGCTTAAATGACTAAAATCATATCATTCTTTCATATACAATGTCAAAAGGATCAAACAAAAAGAAAGAATGACAAATCAAATCCTCATAAACCAGAATAAACAAAATGTAAACCAGAAATATTTCATTACATCAATCAAAATAAGGTGTGCAATGTTGTCCAAAACAGCTTAAAGTAAAAATAAATCGTCGACGATAATTGACTGCATCATTTCTCCAGCTTGATGTCCCTTATCATCTTGGTGGACGATAGTTGGGCACTGTCGAGTTCTTCAACTGTCTCAGGAATAGATCTTTTTGACGGTGTAAGTGCAGAGTTGGCAACTGAAGGGTCATAATCTGCAGTGATTGATAACGGATCCTGCCATTAAAGAGTCATTACAAAATCAGTAGCATAAAAAAGGAAGTAAGACATTGTTTAATAGGCTAATTTGTTAATGTTGAAAGCTAAAAAAAGACGCACTGAAACTGTTTGTGGATCATCATGAGACTGTTTTTCCGAGGTGGTGATGGTCGGAGTACACTGCAAGTTAAAAAACACAAGAAATAAACGTTAGACAATTGTTCAAAATGTGATGGCAAGAGTAATAGGTCGTTCCTATTTAAAACATACCGATGTTGTATGCATATCATCCCGAGTGTCATCTGTTGAGACGACAATCTTTGAAGTGTGCTGCAAGTTTTAAACAATTGTTAAAAAAATCCAATGCACATGATACTGATTTTAACAACAGTAAAACATGAGTACAGCAGTACCTCTTCACATTTAAACCTCTCCTTTATTTTGGTACGTAGCACTTCATCTGCCTTAAATCCGATTACAGAAAGACTGGCCTTGTTTGGTTGAAACACTGCTCTTATAGCCAACTCCTTCTTCAGCATCACATCAAGTTCATAAGGGAATTCAAGGGGATCAAAATCTCCAGTCTAAATGATTAAAACAATATATGTTATTTATGTGGTAATTATCTAACTTACATATTAGCCAAATGGAAAATACCTCCATCAAATCCAACTTCATCTGAAGGGCGGACTTCCCAATCAACTTTACACAATCTACATCCCAAAATACGAACTTGTATTTTAACTTTCCATCGGAGGCAAGCACTTCAAGCTTAAATCTGTACCATGCGTGATCAAAATAAGAAATTGTCAGTAATGAAGCGTTTGGTTATATGATGATAATCATTGATATGCAATACTTAGAAGTTACCTTGGGACTGGCTCAGAACTGATGTGTTTGGAATAACACATGAATTTTCCATCCTTCAAAGTCACACTTTTGGTACATTCACTACATCCATCATAATACCATCCTGAGTGCCCACATTCAAACTTCTCCAGAGTTGCAACAGTCACACATGTAGTTTCCTGAAACAGAAAGATAGGATGATGTCTCAAAAAATGGATTAGAACCCAGTCTGTGTAATTCCTCAATCTAAGACAGTCATGTATTAAAGAGCAACTTACAGTCTGCAGATATGCAATATCAGACAGACTCAACACTTCAGCTTTCCATACAAATTTGTCCAAATCAGAAAAAACAGAGGTATTTGTGGTTTCCATTTGCATGCTCGAGGATGAGAGCGTCGACAGATCATCTTTAAGTCTGATGTACATAGATCAGAATGAAAACAGGCTGTTAGTAATCATAGGTTGCTAATTCATAACTTCATAATAAAATCACTTACTTCTCTTTAAGGTTTTTAACCTCCTCAATAGACAAATCATTGATGAGCAGTTTTGTGCCGTTCCAAGCATTTGATACATTTAAAGGATAATTTCCTGAAAATTGAGATATTTATAAATGACAACACTTAAAGTTGGATATAATAATTGGATATAATAAGAAATAGTCACATAGCATACCTTGAGGTTCCTTGATCCTTGCATTCATAAGTAGGAGAACAATACTACCATCAGCCTTATGAGTCGTATAATACTCATTCAGTTGCACAACTAATTTACCCCAAAGAGTACATTGCACATGATGTTTGATGATTGACAGGAATTACAAAACAAACAACATGAACATGTTAGACTTTTATATTTATCAGCATCAATGTTAACAAACAAAATGAAACACCTACCTCAGATCAGTTAATGAAAACACAACCTTGCTTTTGTTGTTATCAGGAATTATCTGGGCTTGGGATATTTCAGTAACCCCACCAATTATATCTGCACAAAAGTTCACCACAGACAGTTATGTATAACGGAGAAGTCACAATACAATGCGTTCTATTATAACAGTAAAAATGTAACTCACCATATAACAAATTCGTTCTGTATTTACCCTCAATAATAGCATTTATTCCAATTAACTTGAGGTGGTTCAGAGGTATGTCAGCAAGTTGGACCTTTTTGACGGAAGTTGAACCACAGAAAATCAATTTGAACTTATGATCAGTGGATTTGAAGGAGAAATCATTGCTGGAAACTTTGAAATTCTGCATTATGTAGGAACAACCAAGTTCAAGCTGTGTTTTGAATTTTGATACCAAATAAGATGGCACAATGGCTTGAATCAAATCCAACTGTGAAAATACAAACATCTTGAAATCAGTATCATATACTAGTACTGTTACAACAAAATCAGAATGGCAAAGCAGAAACGTTTAGATTGTATTATACCTTTGAATCAAACAAAATAAGCTCTAAGTGCTCTCTATTCTGAGAACTGGTAACAGACCACATATGCTTACATCTAACAGCAACCTTCCACAAATCCTTCGAATCGTCAATGCTACTGATATACTCGATTGGGCGCGCCATCGTCACGCAGCGATTCGTAACAGCGCAGAGAGCCTTGCGTGAATGAAAACGAAAGGGACGTCTGTAGCAATGGCTTGCGTGAATGAAAACGACTGGAAGGTGTTAAGCAGTGGAGGTTATACATAAGTACACATTGGGGAAGGATTGAAGGAAGAGTGAAAAACTTTTGGTGTTTCATTTGAATTTGAATTCTGATTAAGAGAGGCATAATGGTTTGGCATGGGGAAGAGGAAGAGAGGCACAATGAATGACAAGGAATAATGAATTGGTATTCCCCATGGTTGGGTTTCTCACGCTGCCTGCACAATAAATTGAATTGGTTCTTTATTTTAAAAAACAGTATAATATGTGGGATTTATTTGAAAAAAAAATTGAAAATGTGGTGAAAAATTGTGGGAGTGCCACATCAGATTCAAATCAATGTGGTGCAAGATATTTTGGAGTTTCCAATTTTACCCCAATACAAAAGACCAACAATGGATTTTTTTCAGCTGTGGTGTTGTGGTAATTTCCAGGGACTATCATTTTTATAGATTTATAATAGATTATAAAACTACTAATAAATTATAGATTTGATATAATATATAACATATAGTATATTAAAAGTTAATATTACAAAATGAGAGTGATTGATTATGCTTGAAATAATAAAAATAAATAGATTATACCAAACTAATAAATATTATTAAAAAAATTATTATCATCTAATAATAAATTCATATAACATGTCATACTAATAAAAAGTAAATAAGTATCAAAATATATTTATGCGGTTCGGTTTGGTTTGGATCGGTTTTGAAAAATTCATCCGAAATCCAATCCGAACCGACCGGTTTTCATAAAATAACATCCAAACACAACCAATAACTTTCGATTTTTTATAGTTTTCGATTTTTTGGATCGATTTTCGGTTTTTTATTTAGATTGGTTTGGATTTGAACACCCATACTTATATGACAGATATGTTTTGATCAAAAAATAATGTAGACAAATATAAGAAATGTGGTGGAGTATAGTAATGTTTACCCGAGTTATTGCTGAGAATTAGAATTGAATTAGATATTAAAGTGGACATATTAAATCATTTAACTAAATAAGAAGCTGGGTAGTTCTAAAAGACGACAGTGGTGATGACAGTAACATCATCAATAACAGTAATAGAAGGTAGAATTGGTGTCTTATTTAAAGCATTTTCAAACATACTAGTATTAAAAATAGAAGAGGAGATAGATTTATACGAGTTCTAGAGGAAGTACACATAGGCAAAAAATTTAATGATCTATCTCAAATAGATGTGAAATTTGAGATCTTTCAATCTAATTTTTTTAAGTTTTATTTCTAACTAATATAAAATTTAAGATCTTTTCAATATATTCTCTTACTCTTTTCAATAATTAAGTTATAATATCATATGGTCTAATTAATAGATTTTGATACATTATATTATAATTTGAGTTCGACTTAATTCATTCTTATAAAAATCTATTAATAAAGGAAGGAATATCGTATTATATAAATTTTTTAGAGTATTTTTATCTAATCAATATGAAATTTAAAATTCGTAATTATTGAGTGTTCAATTTAAGAGAGAATGAATTAGATTTGATAGATTTTTTTCGTTTTTAGACTATGGTTCTTATACTCTTATTTTTCTAGAATTCTTTCAATAAATTTAAGAAGTAAAATGGAGAAAAATAAATACGAAAGTAAATGATATATATTTTGTTTCTCTTTTCAAACAAGAGTCACTATTAAAATTTTCACATTTAATGACTCAATTGGAGATCGAAAAATCTTAAAAATCAATAACTTTAAAATCTTTAGTTGCTTAGAACTTTTGTGTGTAATTAATCTCCCATAAAGATTGTTTTGAAATCTTTCTAATCCTGCTTTATAACCCTCTTATGGAATCTTTATTTTTAGTCTGTTACCGTTAAAACGAGGTTTTTTTTAAAAATTAAAAAATCGAATTTTGCATGCATTTTAGAGTGCTATTGTGAATGCTTTCTTCTGAACAAATGATTGCTTATGGGATAAGTTATTCGAGTGTGAAGATAGTTTTAACACTAACTATGGAATGTCACCCTGCCGATGACTGGTGTCGGCAATTCTTATGTAGGCTACGTGATCGGAAACCTTATAGAATTGGAAGAAAATTCAATGAGATTGGAAAATTTTGTAAAATAAAAACCTAAATTAAATCATTTTCTCTTTAATATCTTCTACTGAAAATTCTAGTGAAACTTTAGACTCTTTAAGTTTCTAAGCCTTTTGATATAACTCATTGTTAATTTTTACGAGGATTTCTTTTTCTATCTTAGAGTTTTCTAGCGTATCACGTGAAGTTACAAAAATATTCCAGGAAATCAGAATTATATTTCCGTGATGCACTAAGATTTGATAAAATGTATGGTGAAACTGGAATTTAATTTCCGATTTGTACTTGAACTTACATTTTTGGTTTTGTGCTAAACAGAAAGCAGAAAAACAATATTGAATAATATCAATTTCACAAATTCAAAATACAATTCATATCATAACATAGGTAATACATTAAGGATTGAAACATACATCAAACATTACACTTCAACATCCACGTGGACGCTGCAACATCATGATAATATCATCTACTGATCTCGAAATAGTCGCATCTAGCTCGATCAAAACTTTTGCTTCAAAACGGATAAAAGTATTTCATATAGCTTGTATATCAGCGTTGTTCTTTAACTCGCGGTTGATGAACTCAAGCATTCCATCTTTGTCAACGGATGGCGAGCGGAACTCGATCTTTTTGCGATTGTCGCCATAAGGTAGCAAGTCCTGCAATATGTATTGCAGATCTTCAAGAGGGGTGTATCCAGTGAACTTAAATTCTTGTGATAGTGTATCGTCGGTAAAGTGGATATTTCTAACATGTCATTTGATGTACATTCTGATTTTTGGTGTTTTGGTATGAAACAATATGTCAAGTGAGCTTATTTATAGTAGTTGAAGGCAAACATGGATCTTACAAATCCTTTACTGTGACAAACTATAAACCAGAATTTCATTTCTGACTCCTCTAAATATGTACCGAAAATATATTTTCGGTAAGTCCCCTGGGACTAAAAACCAGAACAGAAGCAGTAACATACATAGAAACAAAAACAAAAAACCTCATGTATTGAAAGATGATATTTTTGGTCAAACTACAAAATGACTATATTCCACAGCATAATACATTGACAAAATGACATATACAATAAAATGATACCTAACTACTTAAATGATCTGAAATGATTATCGCCGAAAAAATCCATAGGTGCTACCCCTTTTAACTTTTCCCTATTTTTTCTATTTCAATTTTGTTCAACTTGTTGTAGTCTTGCATCTTTTTAATAAATTGGTCCAGCCAGGTCTCGAAAGGGATTGTGTAATGATTCGCTCACTTCGGTGATGTAAGTGGTATTGAGCATCCCTGTTTCGAATATACTTGAACAAAATGCCGCAGATTTGAAACCGACCCAACACAGATGATACGGTCATTGGGATTTGGTGGTGGAGCAGTGCGCAGTCAGAAAAAAGTTTATGAGAAACTGTATCCTGTAAGATTAATACAAGCTCTCTCATACTCACTTTCTATAAGATTACCCATTTCAGGGAAGTGCATCTATTTATGCTCCGGTGCATGTCAACTGACACAAGGTACTAGCGCGTCATAAATATCTTCAACTTTCTATTTAATCCCGAGAACCTGTTTGTATAATTCTCTATTGCGCCTCAACTCTATGATTAAAGTATCCGGAACAAGTTAGTGATCGTCTTCCCCTTTACCCAGCAAACCAGAAATAGCCCGAAAACCACAGTTTTCGTCACCATCGACATTGATGATCCGTTCAATGTATTTATACATAAAAATCGGCATCTCCTCGATGAATTATATTTTTTCGTGGAGTTAGTGTAGGAGGTGGTTTGCTAATACGGGCTCCTTTGAAAACATTTTTCTGAGATTTTAGAGTAGGTGAGTCAAGAAAAACTTTGGCAACATGTTCAAAATATGAAGGACTCCTTGTTGTTGAAATGTCTCCCGGTGTTGGTTTCACCTTCTTAGGTGACCCTTTACTTTTTACTGATTAAGAGGGTGGTTTCAAGTGTGTGGTCTCGAGAAATGCAATCTTCCTCAATTTCTCTTTGATGTGGAGTTTGGTGGCGTCATCGGCTTTCAAAAATCTTTCTTGTATCGCTTCTCATTTAGTCAAGATGGAGATACTTAATTTATCGTCTTTCATTTTACCATCATCTTTAAAATTGAGTCTCTTCCAATGATTGAAGACCTCATGTATACGTATCGAGAAATCAAATTTCATCTTCTTAGATATGACAAAAGCACAAGGGAGTCCATATGCTTTCACAATTGTACAACCACACTTTGAGGTGTCGGAACCTACATTAGAAGCTCATTTGGCTTCGAGAAAAATATAATTCAGAGTTGACCGAGAGATGTTACCAACCAATTGAGAATATAGGGTGTTGTCTTTGAACCTGTGTTCCAAGAGCGTGATACTATGACCAAATGTTGTTTGTATCTCATTATGCTGGTTTAGTATCATATGATTCACATAATCTCATTCCGTAATCAAATCACCCTTGCTATTTCCCAGTCAATTCTTCAGACATGCATGAGCAGACTCAACTCGGTTTGTTGTTGTATTTCTGAGGTGCGTAACTTGATTGGTCCATGCACAAACAATCTTCTCCTTTACCTAATCCAATATTGTGCTTTCAACATATTTCAATAGATCGGGATAGCTCACACAAACCTTCCTGAAATGTAAAACAGCATCAGTGAATAACTCTTTTGTAGATGCATTTATTATAACATTCTATGCATCCATAATTTTCTCCACAATAACGCTCGTCTTAACCAGTTTTCCATTTTCACCTACAATTTGTTTTGTCCCTACCGCGGGTTTAAATCATGATTGTGTAAATCACATATCACATTTAATCTCCATTTATTATTTTCCAACAGATAACCACGCAACTTAAATGGACATTTACATTTCCTTGAATCGGTGTCGTCGCGTTTGAAATTTTGGGTCCGACGCATATATTTCTCACTTCTTTCGCATGTCAAAGTCACAAATGCATGTCTTATATTCGTATCATCATCGGACCTTCCAATCACAACATCAAACCCTAGTTTGGTGGCCTCTGTATGAATCCACTGCAGCATGTCTTCACGTAACTCAAATTCTTCAATTTCAAAATAGTCATGAATATCTACCGCCTTAGATACGAGAGAAGATACGAGAGGTAAAATAACTTGAGACACATTAGGTTTGAGAATGTTATCGGGATGTATCATACCTAATGTGATAAAAATATTAAACTAATTAACAAACAGCTGCTGGAAAATTAAGCACATCCAGGAACTGGAAATACATTTCCAGTTAAGTTCAACTACTGATTGGAAATATAATTCTGGTATTAGCGTAATCTTTTTCAAGATGAAAAACATATTAATATGAAGAATGGGGATTGAAATGAATAAAATTTACCTTAAATTCCTCTTTCTTGAGCTCCTTTTGATATGATGAACCACAAGAATGAAGATTTGGATTGAAAAAATGAATTGAGAATGAAAGGGTTTTTGAGAGGATTTATGGAAAGATAAAGAAATGACTTTGATCATTCTTATCCATGTTAGTTACTATTTTAAGTAATATCCATTTTTCATAATACTAGAAATATATTTCTAGTAATATATAAAATGACAAGATAACAGACATTTCAATCTTCTTACTATACAAATCAAAAATATAATATCAGATGTAATCGAAACTATAATTTAAATTTTGTTTTTGACTTTTGAATAGAATTGAACTATATTTAATCTGTTTGTTTGTGTATAATATCTAGGGCGTTTAAAAATATATTTCTAATTTTATAGAGCATTTAGAAATTGTTTAGGATGAAAAAAGAAATTCTCATTTTTATTATTATAACAAAGCGTGAATCCACAATTAACTAAATTTATTTATTCTCTCCATGAATATTTCAAGCTACGGTAAACATTGTGATATGGCTTTGAAAGATTTGGTGCAAGAAACTTTGAAATCTAACTGTATATGCTTTCAATTTTCCATCCACGTGGACTCTAAGGTACATTACAATTGAATTTGCAACAGAATTAGGGAAATTAAAATTAATTGTACATTTATTATGGATAAAACATGTAAAATGAATAACAAATAAATATGATTGGGTGGATTTGATACCAATTTTGAATGCACCTCATAAAAAAATACATGCAAGACGTCCTAAATTCGTCTTAATATATGTTTTTTGAGATATAATTTCTAAAAAAATTGAATAAGTAATAATTGTATATTAAAAATGTGTATCAAAGTCTCTATATATACAATTGAAACTCATCTTAAATCCGCCTTTATATTTCACACGATTTGGATAGAATTTAAAAAAAAAAGTTAAATCAGTAACAATCATATATTTTTTCTAAAACTCATCTCAAAATTTCTACATAATTAAAATGTATTTCAAACTTGTTTCAATATTTCACACGAATTTGATGGAATTTCTAAAATTAAATTAAAAAATAAATAATTATTATATATTATGTTAAAAATTTATTTCAACGACTATATATATAATTGAATTTTGTCTCAAATCTGTCTCAATGTTTCACACAGATTTAAGACAAAATTTTACAAAAAATTATAAATAATAAATAATCATTATATAATTTATTTGAAATTCGTCTCAAAGACTCTATATAATTAAAAATTGTCTCAAGTTTGCCTTTATATTTTACACATTTAAAATAGAACTTTCAAAATAAAAAAATAAAAAAATAAAAGTGGTGTACTAAGTTTAAAATTCATCTCAAAGTATATATATACAATTGAGTTTCGTCTCAATATTTCACAACGATTTGAGACAAAATTTCTATAAAAAAAGTAAAATAAATAACAATTAAATATTATATCTAAATTTTGTCTCAAAATCTCTACATAATTGAAAATTTTATTAAATTCGTCACAGTATTTCACACGGATTTGGGATGAAATTTAAATTTTTAAAAAAAAATATAGTAGCATAAAAAAACAATTGTATAATTTGTTAAAATCTATCTCAAAATCTATACATAATTGAAATTTCTCTCGAATCCGTCAAAAAATTTAATATCATTCGAGACAAAATTTATGTCTTAAATTGTCAATTTTCTAGTTGTGAGCTCCCCTCTTGGAGAAAAATCAATGTCATAGTAATTGTTCTAACAAAAATTATATAGTGGCAAGTAAAATTATTATATCCACAAAAATGTATTAATCTCTTATAAGGACAAAGTGAGTGTACTTGTAAATTCAACATAGTATGTGGGTAATAGAATGAGAGTGTGTAATTGTAAATTAGAGTATTGATAATTAAGATTGACATGTGTAATGTAAATTCAATGTGTGGGTAATAGAATGGGGGTGTGTAATTGTAAACTAGAGAATTGATAATTAAGATTGACATGTATAATGTAAATCTCAATTTTGTCTTACAAAAGAAGTCATAAAAAATCATATTGAATCACATGTTCTGAGTAGAATCGTCTAAAGAGAACCTAATATATGGGGGCTAGCAATTCATCCTTATGGAATTCATAGTTCTTTCAATTGGAAAGCAAATATAAATATTTACAATTGTGAACAACAAGCTCCTAATGATAGACTTCATTTTCACTTTTCATTAGCTCAAAAAAACACCTTAGACTCCCTAAAATCAAACCTCTAATTATTAAATATGTTATTCTACATGTAAGTGAAATTTTGAATACGTGTAATTGATTCCTGTAATGCCTTAGTCGTGTCTTGATTTATTATTTAAAATACTTTCATGTCTTGGCAGAGAGTTGAGATCGTGTTGATGTGCTTTGGGTGCATCGTGATTTGATCTTGGAATTGACTTGACGTTTTTAGGAAAAAAATTAGATTATGTCGCTTACATATGCTTGTGCCACCTTGGCCATTTTACATTGAATCGCACCACTCTAAGATATAGGTGCGACGCAATTTATATTCTTTTTGTAGTTTTCTATGATTTTTCTTTGTTCTTTAGGTTTTATCTCTCTCCTTGCTTCTTCATAATAACTTTCATAGCAAAATATTATGAAGTTTTTTGGTTAGGATGATTTCCACATTATTTGGTCTTTTTCACGAATCTTCATATTCTTTATCAAAACTTACAAAACAAAAATGCATAGATAGTAAAAGTATTCAAAAATATAAAATTTAGATACTAAAAACATAGTGTGACAGACTGTCATCATTAGCCTCTAACAACTCTAACCATACATATGTACTTTGGTTGGCTTTTCAGATGATCAAACCCATGTGAAAAGGTACATCACCCTCAACACAAATTTTTGCACCATAGAAAATTCCAATACAATCGAGATTATTACCTAATAGTATGCACCTCATTGTCATCCTACAACATCATAATAGGTCGACAAGTCTTCAAGTGTTTAAGAGGGGAATCATCCACCTTGTACCTAACCCCTAGAGTACCCATTTGATGAAAAATTATGAGTAGTAAAATGAAATCAAAAGGAATGACTACAACTGTGAAGTATGTCTTCATTGGTTATTTATAAAGTGTAAAGGGCTACAAGTTGTGAAATATGTAATTTGGAGGATAAATATTAATCATAAGTAGGTGTGTTATTTTCTGTGAAACCCGTAAGAGGTGGGAGAGTAAATACCTAGAGGAGAAAGAATTGAAAACTATGGTGCAAAAGACTTTGTTTCAGTTGGAGCTTTCTATTAGAAAGAGCATATTGGCACTTGATTATCATTTTACTCGTGATATGGTAAGGAGGGAAATTTTATCATCTCACATATATGATTATGATGACCTTAATTTTTGAGTTTTGAATGTGATTGAAGGATTGTAAGACTCAAAATTAAAGACCTTCAGTGAACCATTCATGAGCAAAGAGTGTAAAAGATGGTTGAAGATCATGAATAATGAGATTCATTCACTATTTAAGAATAATATGTGTAGGCTTGTAAAACTACCTAAGAAACAAATTATGGTTGGATGCAAGTGGAAAGAAATGCATAGATCATAGTTCAAGCATTGCTTGAACTTGATCAAGTTTGTTAAATAATGATTCAAGCTTTAAAGAGAGAAGTAATGTGGTTGATAGATAAATTGGCATCACCATCAATTTTGAGTCAAGATGGAGAATTAAGGAACTATGCCTCAAGATCTCAACTAATGAAGAGATGAAAGAAAACATCTTTTGAACTTCCTGATATTTTTGGCAAGCGAGCGGAAGCCCGACAGTAGTTTGACAGGTGGACAAGATTCGGCGAAAGAGTTTCGATCGGCGAAGGAGGTTTGACGCTCAGTGTTATGGTTAAGGGTCTCGGGTCAATTCATATCGCAAATTAAATCACTGTATGATCATTTTTTGAGCTTAGATATGAAGAGAAATCATGATACAGAACTCAGTGGAATAATAAAATTTTCCTTTAGTTGATCCTTATGAATTATGCATGATTAGTGATAGAATGATTACCTTTTGTGGAGATTAGCACCCTTGATGCAAAATCATAGGAATGATCACGAGCGTTGAATGAAGAACATCACCTCTATTCAGTCCACACAAATAGAGTGTCTTCAATCTCAGTATTAGCTGCTACAAATAAAGACTTTTAGAGAGAGATTTCAAAACCAAATTTTCATCAAGTGAAAAATCTTTAACACAAGGGTTATATTTATAGAACCACACTTGTGGGGTACAAGTTGGAAAATCTCACTTAAGTGCATCGTACCTTACATTATATTATATTTCACATAAGTGCACGCTACCTTATGGTATTATATATTTTACTTAAGTGCATCATACCTTACATTGTTCTACAACTCACTTAAGTGTATTGTATTTTACGGTGTTCTATAATTATCTTAAGTACATCATACCTTACGGTGTTCCTTATTCATTCTATCTTTCATCAATTTGTTCTTATTTGCGTGTCACTGTAGGTTCTCGTGACATTGACAATTATATTAAATCATATGTTTAACATAATAAATAGTGAGCGTTATCTAGTAACACATCACTACTACCCAAGTCACAAAAGTGTCATGTGATCTGACAAAATATTTATATGATAATGCTTGTGTCTACAATTACCATTTTCCCCTCATGTTTATATTGAACATAAGGCATAGACCATGTCACCCTTGTCCAGTTTAATATTGGACCCTTAGACATTTATCCTTTTATGCGAGATATGCAAATTTCATTTAGGTTACTCATGTTCCTCCGCATGATTTATGGGGTATACATCAACTGTCTTTATGGTCATCCAATTGCGAACAATATTTGATCAGCAATAAAGTACTTGACCCCACATCTAGGGTCCATAGTGGTTTCAGATCAAAGGGTGGTATACGCCACTATCACCACGAGAATAACTTATGACCGTATATAATATTCTATGTAGTATTCTCATAGCGGGTCAATCTAGTATAAATATTACTCCTAGTATTCATACATATGTGAATACTTGATTACTTTTTATGTATGAACCATGAGATGTGATCATCAGTCTATCCACATAATAATCTCAATACTTTAATATCTCACTTCATAATAAAGCTCTACTACAGGTACTTTAAGAATAGTGTCATTATGTTTAATGAGGTCTCATGATTAAGTCGCACTTAATGATTTGATTTCTTTCTAATTTTCAAGTAAAGCATGTTCACCCTAATGCTTTGATTTTGGGGTTTCTAATCACATTACTAACAAAGCCCAAATATTCTAGGAATTCTAGGATACACACTTCTGATAAAATCAATCATCTATCATAATAACGGGTGATATTTCTTTAAATTTAATCATTTTTGTTGTTTGTGATCTCACTAATAATCTCATTTTTGTTGGTCAATTAGTTGAAAATAATTGTCAAATACAATTCTCAAAGTCAAGTTTTCTTATGCAAAATCTACACTCAATGACTATAATCGTTGAAGGGTCTAAAGTTAAATGTCTATTTTCACTCAATTTATATTTATCTTCGTTCTTAAGTCTTCCTTTACCTTCTATTTTATACAATTATATAACTATTAATTATCAAGTGTGACATAAGTGTCTTGTACATCTAAACTTCAATGTATTTTATAACATATTAAAATCTAATTTTCTTGAAAATAAACATACTCCGTCTCTTTTATGAATTTTGAATGGATTTTTATTAATTAAAAGAAATCTCTATCATTTCATTCAAACATTTACCATCACAAGTCACATATACTTTTAAAAAAAATTCAAACACCTAACTTATCTTTCATCTTGCCGACATTCATGAAAGAAGCATAGAGGATTAGAATAAATTCCAGCTAGAATGCAAAGAAAAAACAAGCATCTCGACCAAAAGAAATATCAAATACATTGATAGATAGATATCACAAAAAGGATAAAGAATTGATGCTTAACATCTTAAAAAATAAAATTTTATAAAAAGTTTCGAATATCTATGCACATTCTTTAGCTAGGGGGGACCTTTCCTTTCTCTACTCTTTTGCTCAATACGTAGCAAAAACGCAATAATTCTATAACTAGTCATGTTTTCACTGCTCCACTCAAATCTCTCCATCGATGTTAACCTCTTTTATTCTCAATATCAAAGATTCCTCCTAACCATAATATCTATTTTCTTAAAAACAATATGCCTGGGTAAGTCGTATTTCTTCCAAGAATATAGGAAAATGGATTATCTACTTTCAAAATATTATTTTCTCAAGCTTGTGTTATAAAAAATATATTGATTAATTAATAATTAATAATCAGATATATTAACTCTTCAATAAATCTAAAAAATCCTTCTATTCTTAAAAGCAAGCGTTTCCGACCATTATTCAATAAAAGATAAAATCTACTCTATTTCTTATAAAAAAAAATATTTTTTAAATTCATTAATAATAAATATATTTGATCTATATAAAATGGATTAGTTATTTCAATGAGTCTAAAAAATCAATTTTTATATAATAAAAAATATATAATAAACTTTTTTCTTATAATAAAAATAAAAGAGTGAGTATACATTATCCGTATTTAGCCAATAAAGATAAAGATTAATAGTAATCTATCAAAACTGTTCCTCCCAGTCACATATTGTCATATATTATAAATAAATTTCATTTAAATTATATATATATATATTAAATACATTAATTATTTAATAAATTAAAAAAAAAATAATGACACATAGTATTTTTTATCAAACCCTTTTAACTTGCCAGCCGCAATAAATGCATGGTATATGGCCTAAATCATCTTTGAAAGTGTACAAGACAGATAATCATATGCTAAACAAGACAGATAATCATATGCTAAAAAAATCTCATAAATTATTCCCACTATTTTAAAATGATTGTCGTTTAAAATTTTCACACATAAATTAAGAAATATAATGATATTATGAGACATCACATTTTTACAAAATTAATCCTATTAATATATTAAAAGTAGTGTAGAGAATAAAAAATAAATAGCACAATTGAAAAAATAATAATCATTACTACATTAAAAAGTAAAAACGACAATCATTTTGAAACAAAATTTATTTACTAAAACAACGATCATTTTGAAACATTTAAACTATGACAAAGTAGAATCTCAATTTGTTTTACCACAACTAAATTGGTTTTACTATAACTAGTTTGAGACTAACATACACAAAACCTTCATATACTTCATGGATTTTGTATATGCTTCAAAAACTCGTGATTAACCTATTCAGAACCTTCTAAAATTTAAAACGGTTTTGTACATGCTTCGAAAACTTAAAGTAGTTCTGTGTATATGGTATAGTGCCTATATGTAATCCAAATCAATCCCTTGGGAGATGCTTGTTTGAGTTTATCTATTGCAAAAACAGTTGTAAAATTATTTGGAAGATCATATGAAACAACTTATGACAACAAGTCCATAGGTTGTTTTCGACTCGCTTCAGATAACTCTCCAATATAGCAAAAACAGTTTATAACTTACATGAAAACAGTTTGACTTTATTTTATATTAGTTCTAAAAATGTCTCACACATGCGAACTTGTATGATAAACAATTATACTACGAACATTTAACCCGACTCTACCACGATTCACAAAACATTCAAACCGGTGAAAACCCCGACTCTACCATGATTCACAAAACATTCAAACCGGTGAAAAGCCTGATTAGTCCTGGCTCCAAATAGCCAATGTAACCGAAACTAAATAACTTGAATGTAGACATGGCGGTAAAATAGTTCAAGACCAAGACTGGTGTACCTAGAAAGTTTGGCTAGAGCAGAAAATCTAAACGCTCCGGCAACAAAAAAGTAACAACAGTTGTAACAGAAAAAGATGGAAATACAGAAACAAACGGCAATTTCACTGCCCCTTCCATGCAAAAGTCTCAACTAGAAAGTTGACTAAATAACCTCACAAGTCTAGGTAGGACAATGTCCGATCGGTTACCGCGATACTGGACGAGTGACCCTTGGCCTCACTGGAGTCTTGGAAGGACTTACCCTGCGGAATCAGAAGGAAAACCAAATAAGATCAAACTTATTTGTATTGAAGCTAATATAACAAAAACTATCCTTCAATGACAACGGTATCGAACCTTATAGGCTGGGTTCCCAAGGGCATGCCGCTACAGTTTAGTGCAAGGATGGCACTATCTGCCTACTCAAGAAAAAAAGAAACGGATGGTCAATATATCAGTCCTCAATTAACAACTATGCGTCGAGACAGAGAACGCGGAAAGTAAAAACTTACTATCGCAAATTCCACAAAAGCAATTCGAGTTGAATGCACCTGGTCCCCCAAAAGCCTCAAGCGAGTGACCTATGAAATAGAAAGGCAGTGTCAACCAACATTTAACTTTTGAGATAAATAAGTTTAAGCGAATAGCGTGGAATGATTATTATGGTCTGACCTCGCCACAGGATGACTCAAAAAAGTTCTTCACTTCAGATTGAGAAATCTGCATTCAGATAATCGATAGAAATTTAACAATTCATCGAGAAGTTCGACTTCAATAACTCATAGATGCATTATTACTAAAAAATTTACCGAAAATATCCATTACAGTAATTTTCCGAAACAAAATGAATAAATGCTATACCTTTTTGTCGATATTTGTACAATAGACAGTCCTGGTACACATTTCCCGCTCATCATCCGACTGAGCATTATAAAAAATGGTAAGTACGGTCTAGATTAAGAGAATCAATATGCCAAAGGGTTAAACTATTTTCCATCGAAAATACGGCTAAGTACAGAAAGGATCAGAAAGTGTTCATACCCTAGGGAGGAATGTAGGATTCACAGGAAGGATAGCAGTTTTCGAAGGAAGGACCCTCACTGGATAGAATCCAAGCACAGTACCACCAAGGGTTAAAGCTGCCCTAGCACCATCTGTTCACATAAATTCCATCATAAAAATCATGAAATCGGTTGAAAAATGGTTGTGTGCGTGTGTGTGTGTGTCCACATATCGTTTGAAAATGTTTAAGACAGGGAGTTAGATTTGAAGGACAAAAACTTACGCTCATCAGCAAACTCGACAAAAGCAAATCGAAGAACTGAATGCGGATCACCACAAATTCGGCAATCAATGACCTATAAATCAAATGATGTAATAAAATGTTAATAATTTAAATACGGTGATTTTCTAATGGGAGATTTATCTTTCAAGTTTAAAAATTTAGATACTATGCAAGAGAAGAGATGTCATCATTAATAAAAGATAACAAAATTCGCAGTCTCTACAGACACACAATCACCATCAATCATCAGGCAAAATAAGTATTGTTAAAATCGTGTCTTAACTCGTAGGATCGCACAATCCTACAGGTATACCTCCCCATCCAGCGTCGAATTAGTTACCGAATCATCGCTGAATGGCATAGCCATAAGTTTGTCGTTCCTGCTTGTGGAAACATGAGGGTTGATCCGTTTCGATCTTGAAAAGAGGGTCAGATTACACAACACGGTTCATAAAACACTGCATTTAAGGGTTTGGAATAACATATCTAGGTCAGATTTTCGATAGGTCTCTACAGAAAACACAATGCAGCCATAAAACGACATTGTATTTCACAAATAATTTTGATTTTTTATATAATTACTTTAACAACAAAATAATTTCAAAAGACGGCTTAGATGCATTTGAAAAAGCATAAACTCCATTTCGGTGACACGTACACATTCCATCTATATGAGGTTCCGAATAATAAACTAATGGGTTTAATTGAGAAAATTGAAGAAATTACGGCATAACCTCATAACGAACTCAGATTAACTTAATCAAGAATAAATATATATATATTTAATCGAAAGAAAGGAATGTTCCACATAGCTAAATGAAGAAAGCATCAGTGTTAATCATAGAAAAAGCGGCAAAATCCCACATAACAAATAGTCATAATAGGCACACATCATTAATGCTCGACATATCGCACAATTGGAAAGGGGAAATTTCAACAACATAGCTATACGACAATATTAATACCATAGTTGAAAATTATTACGCAATGTAACAGTTTTTACCTATTGTAATCAGATTAAAATTAAAACATAATAATAACGAACCAAGTTATCAACGAAGATATGTAACTACCTGTCCACAATTGGTGAATAAGGCTGCAAGCCGCTCCTCAGTAACCTAGACCAAGAGAAGACGGAGTTCAAATAATTCGGTTTTCGATTCTCAAAATCAAATACTAAACACATAATAACAACATAAGCTTTTATTCATGCTACTATAACTTCACTTACATGCTGATCAATGTCAGAAACATAAACTGTTCTTCTAACGCTGTCTTCTCTCTGAGCCTTCAGAGATCTGCCATTCAACCTTCTCCTCCCTTGAGTAAAGTTGTTTCTTCTCTGCAAGATTACAATTAAAATTTTCAGTAAACACAGAGAACGACAATATCAGGATTAACTGCTAACTCAATGTTATCGAGTATCGACATAATCACTTCAACAGATACACCAGTTTTCACATAATAGAGTCATAACCCATCATAGCACGATATGCGTCATATAATCAATTTCGGCTCAATCATGAATAAGTGAAAAGATTACAAGATATTGTATAGTAACGTAAAAAGCCGTAGTTAGCTGCATAACATTACGTAAACATACAAGGGAAAAAACATGTTTGCCAGTAACTGTGGTTTATAAACGCAAATGCAGGTACATTGTGATTACTGAAATTGTCGAGGCCACAAATGCTATCACGGTGTAGTAACCACAAATGAAGTAAACATAAACTACAAACAAATAACACAGAAAAACTATAAACATTAATAATGCATATAAGCAAGGTTTTAAAAAACCCTGCGAAAAAACGGTATCAGATGGTGCCGATACCGTTATTCACCATTTTTAAGATAAAGAACAGATTATGGTTAATTCACACCACGACGACCGCAATCAGTGTCACAGCACCTGTACCGACCGAAATCTTACACAACCTTAAAGCTTTGCATATAAGTATATCAAATACCATATACATAATTTAGATCTAAAACTGACACTACACTGCATATAAACATTATCAGCAGATGGATTTTTCCAGCAGTAAAACAGTTTTCACAATCTGATTTAACAATTCTAGATACATGATTTCTCTCCTACTTCCTTTCACCGAATCGATTAAAAATTCAATCTTTTTTCACCACAAAAACAAAAATCAAAGCTGCACCAAAATCTTCAATCAAGCTATAGTTTTCACAATATAAATGTCAAGAGTTCCAATATTCCAAGCAGCACAACAACCACAAAAAATCAGCACAACCCATCACTAAAATCAGCACAATATACACATGAAACAATTGAGGAAAACCCATCACTAAAATCAGCAAAACCCATCATAAAAATCAGCACAATATAAACATGAAACAATTGAGCAAAACCCATCATAAAAATCAGCACAACCCATCACAAAAATCAGCACAATACAAATATAAAACAATTGAGCAAAACCCATCATAAAAATCAGCACACTATAAACATGAAACAATTGTGCAAAACCCATCACAAAAATCAGCACAAAAAACCAAAACTACAAAACCAACATATCAAAAATGAGAGATCAAACAAAAACCAAGCATACCCTTCGATTGTTTTGATGATCATCATTAGGTGCCACCTTATTGTTGGCCAGAAAACTGTTGGGTCTGAAGATATTAAACCCCTGACCTCGCTGATCATTGCCAGCACCATAAGATGAAGGAAAAAACTCCTTAGCCAAAGGATTCAGCTTTGTGAACATGTCAACCAGCTTCTGAACACTGAATTCAGATTCACCCTTTGGCTTTGAGTCTATTTTGTTGGCATCAGTTGAAATGTCAGCAGCAACAACCGCAGCAGCCATGGTGAAACTCACACAAAAACCCTCGACAAGTTTAGCAAAAAAAATGATTTTTTGTGAGCAAAAAAATGAGAAGAATCGCTTTTTTATAGAAGCCGGAAAATTATTTTAAAAAATTAATTAAAAATGTAGAATTTACATAAGGAGAAATGTGATCAAGCGTTTTTATGAGTGCCCCAGTTTGTGAAAAAACCGGATATGAACAAAATCGGAGTTAATTATATTATATTACGAAAATTGGTTTAGAAGATATACATTGAACCAGAAATGGAAACAAAAGGGATTAGGGTTTTTAGATGGATCATCAAGAACAAAGGGAGAGAGAGAGAGAGTGAGAGTGAGAGTGAGAATGAGAGAGAGAAAGAGAAGAGTTTGGTGTTTGGAATAACAAAGGCTTTGGCTTTAGCTTACACTCTCTTGGCCTTTCTATGTGATGTGTGGTTTTTTTTTTCTTTTTTCTTTTTTGTTTGTTTTTCTTCTTTTTCTTAATGATTGTTTCATTTAACTTTTAACCTAAGTAAATTTTGAAGTACAAAGATAAAAAATTAATTGCGAGAAAATTATAATTTTGATTCAATGTGAGTTAAATGAAAATATTTAACATTGTTAAAGGATCAATATTTGATATGTATTCGACATAGTTATATGTTTAGTACGCCCCGATATGTACTAGAGAAATATCAAGTTATTAAATTTTACCTTTGTCAATGGAAAAAATAAAATAAAAAATTATCATGAGTTAGGGTTTTCCACCCAAAACATTGTCCACGTCTCCACATAATTTTTATTGAAAGTTATGTTGTTCCTTGATGAAGGGAATAGGAAAAAGAGACTAACACAATTAGTGTTAACTATTAATCAATGAGTATTAAATAATTATATGGAGCCTAATTTTTTGGAATATAACTAATGATGTTCTTTATGCTATATTCTAATTGGTGCGAAAAAGTGTTATTACTTGTTTTTGATCATTTTAAGTAATGTGAATATTTCTTTATTACCTTAGTCATGTTTATATACATTTTGAAATTTTTTTTTTTAGTTTCATAGTTGTATTGTATCTTGAATTGTAAAATTTTCTCATATTTATATTGTATCAATTATTTGGGGCCCATGGTCACATTATAATATTGATCACATTTCACATATAATGAATTTCACATTTTTATTTATACATAAAATTCACATAATGCACATTTACAATAGACATATGCATGAAAACTTGACACTTTCATTTCTCTTTGGTGTCATCTAACTCCGAACACATGTCAATAAATATAATATTTTGCTAACTCGAAAGACAGATATGTGCAACTCATTATAAACTCGTTCCACTTGACTAGAAATCCATATAAGTGACAAGTTAGAGTAACCAAAGATTGTATGGTAGCTTACGATATTAGGAAATCATCCACCAATCCACTTAGGATTCCCCCTTTATATTACTCTTGTGACCTAACAAGTAGATCTTTTCTATCAGGTTCAAACAAAGTGTTCCAAACTATAAGATATTGGATCAAACTCTATTAGGTCAAAGGATAGCTTTGTGGTTCGACAGAGATTAGCATACATTCGGAGGTCGCTCACGTGCTGGTGTCGAAGTAGTATGTTGTAGTCGAAGTATGGTCAAACGTACACTTGTCGAAAATGTTAGGTTTGTTAGCATGGTTAATTGAACTTGTTTATTATGTCCACTTATTTAAGTTAGATTGTAATGGGTATTTGTGAAAATGCCCATTAGCTTAGTATGTTATGTTTATTATAAATAACATATTAGTCTTTCATTATTGTATACTATAAATTCTAATTTATGGTGAGAGAGGTTGTTTGTTATTCAGTAACACTTGTAATCTTGTTTCAAAGAGAAAGTAAAGAATAGCAGTTGTTGAATGCGGTAAAGAGGCAAGCAAAAAGTAACTTATTAATTTACCAAGTGATATATGTTATATTGTATCGTGTCCATAGAGATTGGTGTATTGAAATATTGTTCGACAAATCTCTTGTTAATGAGTTTAGGGTTAAATGAGTTGAAAGTAAATGTATCAACCGAAAATAAAGTATAAAAAGGAAAAGGGAATAACTTATCAAGCATGTGTATATACCTACTTCTCACAGACTTAAACCTATCGACATGTTATACTAAACCTATAATGTTCATCACATGTCAAACACAACACCCATTGTATCACCTCAGCAGCGATCTCTCAACCAACCTTAACAACACATAAATCAACAGTGCTCGCTTGCATCGACGGTCTCTCAGAGTGACACAAATAACACAGAGGCATTAATCACAGACACCCTAAGTGGATAACAGCGCTAAATCTATCTCTAGGATTCAGACACTATTAGATAATCATCCTAGATAAGAATTCAAGCAGTATATGTCTTATAGCAACACAAATCCCTAGCACAGAGCAAAAATTAAGGATAACAATCGACAAAGATTTGTAAAACAAGTTTTATAGAACGCTAATGGCAACAAATATACATGAGTTTAAAGAAAATACATATACAAACCCAGTCAATAGAGAATACACAAAGAAAACTAGAAATGAACCGCAAACCTACCGATTTTTAGCGTTGATCGAAGAGTAATCCACCCCGGATCATCCGTATGCAAGCTCCATAGTTGTTATCTAAGTTAATCCTAACGAAATTGGAGGTTGATGGAGTTGGGAGCACAAAATTCCTTAAAACCATAACAAAAAATGAACTAAAAATGAAGTTATAAAACAAATCTCAACAGACTGCGCTTAGCGGGCCCACCATGCTAAATGGGTTGCGCGATATTTACACATTAAACCGATGTAAACTGCACTAAGCGGGCTCCAAAATAATGCTTCTTCTAAAATTTCAAAACGCAAGTAGCACGCTACAAAATATGCTGAGTGCACTCGCGCTTAGCGGCCTTCTGCATGTTAAGCGGGCTCTCCTGGGCAAAACTGGTCTTTTATTCCAAAAACGTGCATCCGGAGTCGTACCTTTGACACCTTATTCCTCGATGCTCCAAAATGCAATAAATACCTACAAAATGAATGGAAAAACATCAAACGGTACACTATGTACACAAAAACACAAATAAACAAAAACTAAACGTATTTATACAAAAGTCGGGTTTATTCAATGATTATTAACAACAAAGAGTCGATAAGTGCAACAAAAAGTGTATACAAAAATAACTACAATTCACACTTATCACCAGTTAATAACCAATTCCTTGTGTTCTTCTTGTTTTCCTGATTCATACCTTGTGGGTTTCTTGCCTCAAAGAAACCTGTTATACTATGTTCTTGGCATCATTTTCACAACAAATTGGTGCAGTAAGCATGGAAAAGATGCCTTTAACAAAGTATGAGATTGAAAAGTTTACCGGAGTGAATGATTTTGGTTTGTGGCGCTTGAAGATGAAAGCCCTACTGGTTCAATAGGGTTGTTTGGAAGTGTTGAAGGGAGTGACGGATATGGACGTTGCGTTAATGGAAAAAGAAAAGACGACCATGATAGAAAAAGTCCACATCGCAATCTTGTTGAGCCTTGGTGATAAGGTTCTTAAATAAGTACCAAAGAAGACGATGACATCAGGGTTATAGGTGAAACTTGAAAGTTTATACACTACCAAATCGTTGATAAATCGATTCTACCTAAAGAGAGCTTTGTATTTATTCAAGATGATTGAAGATAAAGTGTTGGTTGAGCAGTTGGATATGTTCAACAAGATGATTCTTGATCTTGAAAATATTTATGTGAAGATCGATGATGAAGATCAAGTGTTGTTGCTGTTGTGCGCTTTTCCTAGAACACATGCTCACTTCAAATAAACTCTCTTGTATGGAAGGGAGTCACTGACCTTTGAAGAAGTTCAACCAGCCTTGTATTATAAGGACTTGAACGAACAAAAGGAGCATAAACCGTTGACGGTTGGTGAAGGTTTTGCCTTTAAAGGAAAATTCTTGCGAAAGGATGGTAAGTTCAACAAGAAGAAAGGTAAAAGTCAGCAGAAGTCTTACAGTGGCGAAGCATCTGGTATTCGATGCTATCATTGCAAGAAGGAGGGTCACACAAGAAAGGTGTGCCCTGAATGCCTGAAAGATCATGGAGGTAAGGATAATGGAAATGCAGTCATTGTTCAAGATGATGTTCTTGTGGTTTCAAGTAGCGACTCAAGAAAAGAGTGGATTATGGATTCAGGTTGTACTTGGCACATGACTCCAAACAAAGACTTATTTGAGGAACTATATGTAACACCCTATTTTACCCATCGTATATTTAATAAAATCAGAGTAATTTAAAATTTTCCAATCAACATCAAAATAGGATGTCACATTTCATCATCTCAAAAATTACTCCATCATTTAGTAAATAGATACATAACACAACTATTTCGGATGAACCGACAATATTTCATCATAATATTCAAATTTCAACTTTATTAATGCAATAGAAAGAAATTCATAAATTGTTTTCAACATCTTCAACTCATCTCAAAACAACATTTTTAATCAAATAAAATAGAGTCTATAGTACTCCCACAATACTCCAAAATAAAAACATAAAATAAATAAACAAGTAAATGTTCATCCCCTCCCCTATATTACGTATCAGAGCAATGACACAATTTCAAAATGAGAAGATTAACATCTCCTAGACTCCGCTATTTTGCACTACTTCTGGTTATCTGCATGTTACCCACGTAGAGGCAACATTCAAATAGTAAGGGGTGAGATATCATGACAATATAATAAGTCATATAATCATGAGTGAACAACATGTATATCATGTAAGATATCAAGTTCCACAATCATCAGTTATAATTCATAACAATTACACTGATACATACTTAATTATCATCACCCATCATACGACATAAATCAAACATACAACTCAACTTCATTATCATCACCCATCATACAACGTAAATCAAACATGCAACTCAATCACATGCAACAATCAAACCAATTAGATCTTATTCATCAACAACATCATAATTATCCATGCTTCATGCATTAACTCCAATAGACGTCACCGTTTCAACAATCACATCCAACAATCAATTAAATCACATCTTATTCATCAATAACATCATAAATGCAACGAGACTAACTTCTCTAATTATATGCATGTGGTAACAATAGGGTAAAACCCTCGTCATAATAATTCCAACTTAGGGTAGCAACATCATAATGCTAATATAGGCCATCGCTCGCCAATACAGATCATCGCTCACCAATATAGGTCATCGCTTCATGAATGCATGCGACACTGACATGCAACAACTTAATTTATGTTGATTAATCATAATCATAAATGTCTCGCCAATATAGGCCATGTTCATTATTATTATCATTCAATACATCATGAAAAATCCTTTGTACACCGTTTATATAATACTGATACATTCAATCGTAATATTTTGCATTACAACACATACATCATATGCACATATAATAAATATTCCAATAAAATATTAATCTACTGCCATCAAAATTATTACCACATTATAGAAAATATTTTTATCTTTCCAACGGTCCAAACGGCGCGCCAAATGGACACCCAAGTCAAAAGTTATGGAGTTTTCAAGTTTTCAAAATATTGTCAAACAGTGGGCAATCGATTGCACTAATAGAGCAATCGATTGCACCATGTTCCAGAGGCCAAAAATCACGTTTTTAAGTAGTGAAATTAATTTCTCTTCTACTGCAATTGATTTCTCTTCTGGTGCAATCGATTGCTTACTAAAACGGAAGCAAAAATCCCAATTTTTAAGCAGTGCAATCAATTGCTCTTCTGCTGCAATCGATTGCACCCTGTGAAAAACAGTTTTACAATTTCTGTAGAATACAGTATGAAAACCCTATTGTCTCAATTCCAAAAGCACAAACTTCATGAAATAATGCACAATCAAACATCCAATTATCATTACTATCAACATACATCAATTACCACACAATGCAAAGCATCAATTCATCGATTATTGTCAATTTCAATGGATTAAATCAAACAACCTACACCAAAACCTAACATTCAAACTTTCTTCTACCCAAAATCGCACCACCTATTAGAGATTCAAAATCCCATCGTTACCTTGGATTGGTGATTCAAAATCTCTACGGTGAAATCCCTTGCTTTAGCTTCCTAATGCTCTTATGTCAATTTCCTACTTGTATCATCATCCTAGAATACATGATCTATTACTTTATGATCTTGTTCACGCTTGGACCAGAACACAACGAGATCCTCTCTATCACCATAGGCAACAATTCTCTAATTTCTCTTCATAAGGAAACCATGCTCACCCTCGAGTCCCCGCCATAGGAAACAAAACAACGACATAGACTAAGAACGTAAAGTCTTACAACATGAACACCGTCTCTACTATTTCATCATACAACAATATCGTCATAAGAACATCAACACAACCAATTACCGGCAACATTTACACACAAACTTAGTGCCACAATGCTATATTCCATCAGTCGATTATGCAAATCAATACCTTTATTGCCATGACAACAACACGAATAATATATCATCCTTTCACCTAACAATTTCCATTCTGAAAAGTCTAATGGTTTGTGTTGTACCCCAAAATTTTCCCTCCCATATTTCTCAAAACATTTCAAGAATGATCTCCAAATTGCTCAAGGTAGTCCAAGGGTTGGCCAGACAAGCTCTCTCCTAAGGCAGTTTACCCCAAATTAGGGTTTCATGTTGCATCAATATCCTTGAGTCCAAGTGACCCCAAGTGCTTACTAATGTCCTAATATGTTCTCAAGATCATCCATGTCAAGTTTCAAGCCTTGCAGAGGAAGTTTGCTCAGTCAATTGCTCAAAGGTCCAAAAATCGACTATGTTAGGGCAAAAGTCAACTGTGACCTACATACAGTCAAACTGCAAGATTTTTGGTCAAAATCCTCATTTTTGAAGTATATTTCATCATTTGATCAAGGGTTTATCATGATTCATCAAGGATTGCTCACAATTCATCAAGACTCAAAAGTTGCTAAATTAGGGTTTTGTAGGAAAAGTCAACCCAACTTTGACCAAGCATAACTTTATCATACTTTATGAGAAATTACCCATCCAAAGCTCATTTTTAATAGGATGAAATCCCTTACAATCCATCTTCAGCTCCCAAGATCAAAATATGCACACACAAGAAGTTATGAATTTGGACATTATAGGTCATTTTGAAAAGTTAACAAAAACACCTTTTTTGTTAAAGCTTCATACATGAGCATGGAATATCAAATTGAGATTAAACAAAAATAGTTAGTTAGAGGACATCTCAAGCTTTCTAAAAAGTCCAAGAACACCTCCAAAGAGTCAAAATAGAGGAAGTTATGCATTGTTGAAGTTGACCTTTTTTGCAAAATTGCCAAAAGTCAACTATCCCCAAAACTTCAAATTTTGCCAAATGGGCCCATTATTTTTCACTTGTTTTGAGTTGGAATTATAGCCCACGTGCTCTAGCCTTTTCCACTTGTCCATATCATATTTTTATTAATTATTTTGATTTTTATTTGAATTAATTTGATTTAAATCAAAATAAATCAAATAAAAATCCAAAACATTAATAACCAAGGATTTTGTGTTGTTTCAGGCTTCATTATACAACTATCATCCTTCCAATTCGTGCCAAGCCTTAGAGTGCACAAAAAGATTGAAAAGAAGCCAAATTTGGAAGGCTGTTAAAGAAGAATCAAATCAATATCCAAAGCATTGAACGAAGAAGATTTTGATCAGTTTAACAACCCTAATCCCTTCACTAATACATAAGGAGGCGAGGCAGATCAAAACAAGGGTTAGAAGCATGCGTGAGAAGAAGAATCAGATTCAAAAAAATCAAAGAAAAGTGTGAGATCGAAGTCCCACTTAGAAGCATCCTCAAGGCCTGGTATCTGTCCCAATCATTTCCTGGCAGTCTCCACAAGCGAAAGCAATCAAAAGCAGGCGTTTTCAAGCCCTCCCACGCGCTGTAAGTCTGTCACGGTATCACTATGTTCTTGAATTCGATTAACATTATTCTTGCATCCATAGTGTAAAATAATTGCATATTCTTGATCACCATGATGTTTGCAAGCTTTTGGCATTATTCAATTTCACTTATATGACATGTGCCGTGAATCACCATTGTTAGGTTTTCAAGCTTGTTTTTAGGGCTTTCAGTTTCAGGAACAATTAGCCCTAGTAATGGGTATGGTTGTGACCAGGAGGATGAGACGAGTCTAACCATGGTGTTAGATTCCATTTATATAGCCTATAGAAGATTTTGGAACGAGCAAGGCCTGTAGCAACAGACGTTTGTCTGTGGGTATATGTATTTCAACTTTTAGCCACGATCCAAGAACAGGGATGAAGGCGTGTCACTTCCCCATAGGCCCATTCAAATGTGGCGCATTATTTTTTTGTTACATCATCCACTGACCTTTTTATATATATTATCTTTGTTTATTGGCATATGTACAATGAAATCAGAATAGCCCAGTGGTGACCACGTCAGCGCATAAGGATTCAGAGGCTGGAGGTCAGGGGTTCTATCCCTGCCTCTAGCATTTGCCATTTTCTTGTTTGTTTTCATGAAATCCAGTACACGCTTAAGCCTAATGTCCACCATGTGCCTTCAGCATCAACCGTGCCAGATGACCAGATGGCCAGATCTGGTGGCCATCATTGAGGGCACACCATAGATCAAGTCAATGCACATGCGCAGGATCCAGAAAGTCAAATGGACCTTCTCCTATTGGGCCGGAATTCTTGCTATTGGCACACCACTTTCAGGCCAATCTCTCTCTTTTTTATATTTTATTTTCATTTATTTATTTATTTATTTATTTACTTAACCAAAAATTATTTCCTTTTTATCAAAAAATCACAAAAATATTTTCATGTCCAAATAAATCAGAATTTTTATTTTTCATCAATAAATATTAATTAATTAATTAGGTTAATTTTAGACAACTTTCATTTATTTTTTGTAAATATTTAAAATTAATTAGAATCAATAGGTTTTAACATTAATTTAATTATTTTATTTCTTTCCTAAAATAACAAAAATCCAAAAATATGTCATTTAAATTATTTTTCATTAATTAATTTAATAACCAAATAATTTAGCATTTTAATTTTAGGATTTAATTTCTTTTTCTTAAAAAATATTAAAAACAACAAAAACATTTTTCTTTTAATTAGGAGGGTCAAAACCCTAGTTCCGCATTCGATCCAATCCTCTCGCGCGCTTTATTTTTCTTTATCCAAATTATTGTATCTGCTCCCAGTTTGTAATAATTAATTAAGACATTTATTTATTTTCCGCTTTTAATTTTCAAAGGGTTATTTTTGGCGATGTAAATACCCGACGCCTTGTAATAATTTAGTTTAATTTCCGCACCTTTAATTTCTACAAATATTCAACAGTTAGATGTTTGATAATAGGGTTTGCATGACAAGAATGAATGTTTAATCTTAAAACAGTTAGATCACCCTAAACATGTGCAAACATAAAAATAACTGAAATCAACACACTCGCACATGCGCACTCCTAGGGTACACTCCCACTTGGTTGCCTTTGTAAACGGTCATTGAGTATAGGTTATTTTAGAGGTCTCCCTCTTGTCTAAAAGATCATAGTTGCCTCGAAATGGTTGCCTCGGATATTGTTGCCTCGAATAAATGATCTAAGACATTAGGGTTACCACTAAGACATCCTAACATTGCTTTAGTGACTGTATGTCTCTCTTTCGAATTGACCTTCAAACTCCAACGACGGTGCTACCTACTCACTAATAGTGGGATAGCATTGTCTAAAGGAAACAAACATAGAACGATTCCTTTTTTGAGTAGGTAGATTAGTTCTTAGATACTTGCTCATCCAAAACAAAACTTTTTTCACACATACACTCTTTTACAAACAAGTTTTCAAAAACACTTCATTACACTCTTGAAGACAGAAGCAAGAGTTAAGTCGAAGTTAAAACCAAACTTTTCAAAACCCACAAGCACAAAGAAAACAATTTTGAAAATGATGAGCAAGTACCTAAGAGCCCGTAGATAACTACGGATAGAAAGGGTGCTAATACCTTCCCTTTCTATAATCTACCCCCCGTACTCAGAAATATCTCAAAAAAGGAATTTTTCTGTGCTTTTTTCCTTTTCTTGTTGGATAAAATAAAAGTCGGTGGCGACTCTTGCTTACCGCGACATTTTGCGAACAAACACAAAACGCAAACCAGCATTCCAAAAACAGTCAGTTCTTCCCACCGTATCACAGAACTGGCGACTCTGCTGGGGAATTAATAAGTGGGGTGTACCTTAGGAATAGTTCATCATAGTGTTTTCAATTGCTTGATTTGTATGCTTTATCTTTGTGGATTTGAATCGGAGTTACTATAGATCCTAACCTGGATCTGGGGATACCTTTTAGGTAAGTAGCAATAGACTGTGAGGGAACTGTACGACGTAGACTAATACGGTTGAAGCAGTAGCTACGTTGGTGTGGCACTTTAGTTTGTACCGATATCCCTTGTGGTGGAACAATGAGAATATGGGGCAGCTAAGGGGTCGTTAAGCACCAACTGACCTTAGAACCTATAATTGACCAACTTGGCCATAGAAAAGTAGCAGTATGGTACACTCATTGAGACCAAACTCTCGCGATGATTCCGGCCGCAAGAAAAGGTTACTAAACTGGAATTATGACCGATTGAGGGTGGTCAGTGATATTGAGATCCTCTAGAACCCGGTTACTATTACTAGGACGGGTTGAACCAACTAAACTGAAAGAGGGTAATACCTAAACTCCATGCCAGCCTGAAATCTAAGGGCTACTGTGTGACTTGTTTTCCCTTACCATGTTTTCTATCTGTGAATACTTGTGGTGTGTTCCTATCATAACATCACATGCATATTTCATTAGACTAACCCATTTCAAAGACCAAGGGGATTCATCTTTGTTCTGTTTTGCAGATCATGGCATCTATGCACAGAAATACTATTCGCATCAGCTTCGTACAAATCCCTGCTCAACTTAGAGAGTTGGTTTCTAAAGTTCCAGATACTTCTTCCTTTGTCAGAAGACATGGTCACCTCCTTGGTTTGGTCACTTATAAGATGGATGAGCAAATGATGAGTGTCTTGTGCCAGTTCTTTGACCCATTACACCACTGCTTTACCTTCCCGGACTATCAGTTGGTCCCTACTTTGGAAGAGTTCTCTGATTTACTTGGTATTTCTATTCTAGAGCAGACGCCATTTACAGGTTGGGAGATAGCTCTTAGGCCAGAGGATGTTGCTACAGCCCTACATCTAGTAAAGGCTGAAGTAATGTCTAACTGGGAGACTCAGAGTGGGGTGAAAGGCTTCTTAGCTAAGTTCTTGTTTGATCAGGCTCAACAATTTTGGGATAGTTTGGACTTTCAAGCATTCGAAGATATCCTGGAACTTCTCATATATGGCCTGGTTCTGTTCCCTAATTCATATTCTTTTGTCGACGTGAATGCAGTGAAGATCTTCATGTCCCGTAATCCAGTGCTTACTCTCTTAGGTGACATTCTGCATGCTCTTTATGCTTGTACTGCTCGGAAACGGGGAACCCTTATGTGTTGTGCACCATTGCTGGCAAGGTGGTTTATTTCTCACCTCCCCAAATCTGTTTTGAAGAATAAGGAAGGTATGGGTTGGGCCTACAGAATCATGTCCCTTGCTCATACGGACATCATCTGGATCACTAAAGACATGGAAGAAGTAGCTGTTATTGACCGGTGTGGAGAATACCCCAATGTTCCTTTGATTGGAATTAGGGGAGGAATAACCTATAATCCTTGTCTGGCCTTACAACAGTTTGGGCGAGCTCGAAAGGACGGTCCTCATGAGTTGCTGATTCCTAGCATTGTATTTGACTTCCAAGGGGATAGTGAGGGACATCGTCGCAGGTTCGTACGAGCTTGGAATAGGGTTAACAGGTCTGATCCACATGATCTGGGATTGAAGACTTCTCTTCCGATTGAACCGTATCTCTGGTGGGTTCGGGCCCATGCCCAAAAGCTAGGGATGCCATACGAAGCTGTCTTACCAGTGATTATGGAGCATGCTGATGAAAAAGGGGTTCCTCATACTGTCCTCCATCCATACATGCCTACTGACATTGGGGCATTAAAGAGGTCTTGATCCAGTTGATAGAAGAACGGGATACTTACAGAGAGAAGTATCATGAACAAGAACGGAAGATCCTGAAGCTTACAAGGCAGCTCGAGAACGAGAAGGTCCTCAACGATTATGTCAGCACGGGAGGAAAACGGCCATGGGAGCGCTGATGTCTTTTGTTATTTCTAGTTTTGATTTACTTTTCAGTTTTTATTTTGTAACGCCTTAAAGGCATTTGTCAAACATTGTTTCAAGTTTTTAATCCAATAAAAGTGTGTTTCATTTTGGTTTACGAATTTGAATCTCCTGACGTCTTTGAAATCATGTCATATGCATTCCATTCCTATGCACCTCATTACAGCTACCCTTACAGGTCTCTTATCTTCTTCGCTGTTTATTTCAACATCATGTCTGCTGAAACATCCACTGATCAAGCTATTAAGGCTCTTCAAGCTCAAAACGCTCAGTTCCAAGAAATGTTCATGAACCCGACCAAGGGGCAGAAAGATCTGAAGACTCTTATCTTGAAGGATAAGAAGAAGAAGAAGAAGACAGTCCTCCTGAACATGGGTCACAGGTTTGGAAACAGGTTGCGAGAGGAAGTTGATTTGTCTCACTCATCTGGAGGGGGAGAAAATCAAGAAGAAAGGAGGGCTCATAGCCCTGTGGTTTCAGAAAATGAGACTGACTTTGACGAAGACCAGTATCCTCCTGCTGAGGACATGTATAAGCAACTTGAAGACCGGTTAAGCGCGATGGAGATCCAGAAGATACCTGGGTTGGACTTTGGTGAGTTGGGTCTGGCATCTGGGGTGGTGATTCCCCACAAGTTTAAAGCGCCTATCTTTTCTAAGTACGACGGAGTCTCCTGCCCAAAGCTACACCTCCGCTCGTATGTTAGAAAGATTCAACCATATACTGCTGACAAGAACCTCTGGATTCATTTCTTTCAAGATAGTCTTTCAGGGACTCAACTTGAGTGGTTCTATCAGCTAGAAGGAGCTAACATCCGTAACTAGGAGGACCTTGCTGCTGCTTTTTACAAGCAGTACCAATACAATACCGACCTTGCTCCCACGCGTACCCAACTTCAAGGTATGTCTATAGGTGCGAGCGAAGGTTTTAAAGATTACGCTCAGAAGTGGAGAGATCTTGCAGGTAGAGTCCAACCCCCTCTGGCTGATAGGGAGTTGGTGGATATGTTTCTGGGGACCTTGTCTGGTCTGTATTTCAACCATTTGATCGGAAGTTCATCGTCAGGTTTCACTGAGTTAATTATGACTGGGAGAGGGTTGAAGCCGGTGTCAAGAGCGGCAAAATACAGAAGGGTGCTTCGTCAAGCACAAAGAAGAAGCCTTTCAAGAAGGAGTCTAGTGAAGTTTACAGCTCTAGGAACCAAAGTAGACCCGAGCGCCGCCAAGAAGTTAATGCGGTAGTTATTTCAAGACCAACTGTTGCTCCACAATGCAACACTCAACAAAGAGTAGAGAGACCACAAAGACAGTTTACTCGGCTCAACATGACTTTATCTCAAATTCTGCCGCAGTTGTTGAAGACTAACTTGGTGCTTCTGAGGGAAGCTCCAAAGAATCCCAACATCACATCACCTTTGTATAATCCGAACGCCCGTTGTGCTTATCACCCTGATAGCCCGGAGCATGACACCAACAATTGCTGGGCTTTGAAGAATAAAGTGCAGGATCTGATTGACGCTAAGGAGATTTAGTTTGAAGCGCCAGAAAAGCCTAATGTTATGACTGCTCCTATGCCCAAGCATGGAGTGAATGCTATAGATGATGACTCGTTTGTGACTTCTGTGAAAGACATTGCTACTCCATTGATGAATGTGAAGAAGAACCTTCTGTTAGCCGGTTTATTTCCGGGCTATGGCGAAGGTTGCCATCTGTGTTCCGTCCTACCTACTGGTTGCCATCTTTTGAAGTCAGGTGTCCAACACCTGATGGATAATAAAGAAATCTTGTTCGAGAAAACTTTTGTTCCTTTGGTTCCCGTTGAAGAAGTTTCCATAATCACCATTTTCTCCAATTCTTCCAAGGCTTCCTCGAGAAAGCCTGTTAGAATTACATATGTTCCGAGAATTGCTCCATTGATCATTACTGTTCATGGACCTATTCCCTATACGTCAGATAAGGTTGTCCCATGGCACTATGGGGCCGATGTATATTATCACGGGGTTAAACAAGACTTGAAGGACAAAGAGGCTGATACTGATGTCAGCAACATTATTGGATCTAACAAAGTCATCTGAAGCAAAAGACTTTTCTCCCCTGAGATCTCTCCACCAATTATTCAGAAGCCTATTATTATTACACCTGCCAGTACATCTGCTACTGTCCCTGTTCATGTTCCAATCCTTACCTCTGTCGCCGAGTCATCTGACACTCGGGGCAAAGGAATCATCGGTGGGCCTGCCCAGACGGAGGCACCAAGGAAGATTACTGTTGAAGCCTCTAGACAGAAGATAGAAGAAATCTTAAAGATCATCAAGAAAAGCGACTACAATATAGTCGAACAGCTGGGGTAAACCCCGTCGAAGATCTCTATGTTGTCTTTATTGCTGTGCTCAGAGGCCCATGCTAAGGCTCTGATTGCTTTCTTGAAGACTGGGCACGTGCCGCATGAGACATCTGTTGACCATTTCAAAGATTACGTGGCTAGTCTGACATCAGATAATGGGTTGGGTTTCTCCGACGCAGACTTGACTGCTAAGGGGAATAATCACAATGACGCCCTACATGTCTCCATTGAGTGCATGGGCACTACTCTAGCTCACGTATTGGTGGATACTGGATCCTCGTTGAACGTTTTACCCAAGAAAGCTTTAGACCGGTTAGACTGTGAAGGGTTGGTGCTGAAGTCGAGTAACATCGTGGTTAGGGCCTTTGACGGGTCCAAGAGGATGGTACATGGAGAGGTGGATATTCCAGTTAAGGTTGGCTCTCAGATTTTCGCGTCTAGATTCTATATGATGGACATTTGGCCATCTTATTTTTGTTTGCTGGGTCGCCCGTGGATCCATAAAGTTGGGGCAGTAACTTCTACGCTCCACCAGATGCTAAAATACCCAGTGAAAGGGAAAATTGTTACGGTACGAGGAGAAGAAGAGTACATGGTGAGCCACCTCAACTCTTTCCGGTATGTGGAGATGGACGGGGAGTTCATTGAAACCCCGAGTCAACATTTTGAAGAAGTTCCCCAGACGCTGGCGTCAACTGAAACTGTTACTGAAGATCCTCCAATGAAGATGGCATCCCTAAAGGATGCCCGGGCTGTTATTGAGAAAGGTGGGTGTGCGAATTGGGGCCAACTCCCTGAATTTGCACATAAGACTGACAAGTTTGGTTTGGGTTTCACTGCAGAATCTCAGAGGGCTGTTCAGCATGCGCGGATTGGAAGACCTCCTCTGCGTATTACTAATCCTGAAGTGAATATGATTGAAGATGATGATGAAGAGTCTGAGTTTGACAGCTGGATTTACCCGACTACCGACGGTGGATTAAGCAATTGGACGGCAAAGGACTTCATGCCAATTTCTTTTATTACACAGTAATATACTTTTGTTTTGGATTTGTAACAGACAATTTTAAACTTTACGGCCCGATGCCTTACCCGAGACACTGTGGCTTTGTTTGAGGGCTTTACACGTGTCATTTCCATATATCATTAATAAAAGCATTGGACGTTTTCTTGCATTACGAATTTTGCGCTCCTTGTTTTTCTTTTCTATCTTGCAAAACAGCTATTTTACACACACTCACATATACAGGTCTACATCCATTCTGGATCCCACTAACAACGACTCTGCTACTGCTAGTTATGACTTCGAAAGTCTGATAAACCAAGTCGAGGACAAAGGTGAGGATGATTGTGAAGTGCCTGGTGAACTTGCTAGATTGTTACTTCAGGAAGAGAGGGCCATACAGCCGCATGAAGAGCCAGTGGAAACAGTAAATCTGGGTACAGAGGTAGACAAGAAAGAGGTCAAGATTGGTGCAAATCTGGAGTCTAGTGTTAAGCCACGGTTGATTCAGATGCTACTTGACTATGTTGAGATCTTTGCCTGGTCTTATGAAGATATGCCGTGGTTGGATACCGATATTGTGGTTCACCGTCTGCCTACCAAGGAAGACTGTCCTCCAGTGAAACAGAAAGTCCGCCGAATGCGCCCAGAGATGTCTGAGAAAATCAAGGCTGAAGTTATGAAATAGTTTGATGCTGGTTTTCTAGCAGTTACTTCTTACCCACAGTGGGTTGCCAACGTAGTTCCGGTACCAAAGAAGGATGGTAAGGTTCAAATGTGTGTTGACTATAGGGATCTGAATAGGGAAAGCCCCAAGGATGATTTCCCTCTGCCTCATATCGACGTTCTGGTTGACAACACCGCACAACATAAGGTCTTCTCCTTTATGGACGGGTTCTCCAGTTATAATCATATTAAGATGGCTCCCGAGGATATGGAGAAGACAACCTTTGTTACTCAATGGGGTACCATTTGCTACAAAGTCATGCCTTTTGGGTTAAAGAATGTTAGGGCAACGTATCAGCGCGCCATGGTCGCTTTGTTCCACGACATGATCCATCATGAGATTGAGGTATACGTTGACGACATGATTGCAAGGTCCCAGATTGAGGAAAAACACCTTGACCATCTTCAGAAGCTATTTGACAGGTTGAAGTTGTAGACTAAGGCTAAACCCGAACAAGTGCACCTTCGGAGTGAGGTCTGGTAAGCTGCTGGGTTTCGTCGTAAGTGATAAAGGTATTCAAGTGGATCCTGCAGAGGTGAAGGCTATACATGAAATGCCATCTTCCCGAACAGAAAAAGAAGTCATAGGCTTTCTGGGACGTCTGAACTACATTGCCTGATTCATCTCACACCTGACTGCTACTTGTGAGCCAATCTTCAGGTTGCTGAAGAAAGATCAAGTGGTAAGATGGAACAATGAATGTCAGGCCGCTTTCAAAAGGATCAAGGAATATCTCTAAGAGCCACCTATTCTGATGCTTCCAGTTGAAGGGAAACCTCTGATCCTATACTTGACAGTACTCAATAATTCAATGGGGTGCATGCTGGGGCAGCATGACGAGTCTGGCCGAAAAGAGCATGCTATTTACTACCTTAGCAAAAAGTTTACCGACTACGAGACCCGATACTCGTTGCTTGAGAAAACTTGTTGTGCTTTGGCATGGGCTGCTCGCCGGCTGAGACAGTATATGCTGACTCACACTACTCTGTTGATATCAAAGATGGATCCAATCAAGTATATCTTCGAAAAGTCTGCCTTATCCGGAAGAATAGCAAGATGGCATATGATCTTGACTGAGTACGACATCCAATACACGACCCAGAAAGCAATCAAGGGAAGTGTGTTGCTAGATCATTTGGCGCATCAGGCGATGGATGATTACCAATCTATGAACTTTGAATTTCCGGATGAGAATATCATGTTAGTGACTGACTGTGAAACATTTGGACCGGATGAAGGACCTGAGGAGGGATCCCGATGGTCTATGCACTTTGATGGAGCTTCAAACTCTTTGGGTAACGGCATTGGCGCCGTGATCATATCTCCTGAAGGCTCTCATACTCCGTTCACCGCCCGACTATGTTTCAACTGTACCAACAATATGGCGGAGTATGAAGCATGCATTATGGGTCTTCGAGCAGCTATTGACCTAAGGATTAAGTTCTTAAGTGTATTCGGAGATTCCGCTCTCGTGATCAGTCAGATCAAAGGCGAGTGGGATACGAAACACCCTAATATTATTCCATACAAAGAGTATGTGTTGACGTTGCTTCCGCACTTCGAGGAGATAACCTTTGAGCACTTCCCTAGAGAGGAGAATCAGTTGGCGGACGCGTTAGCTACGATGTCTTCTATGTTCAAGGTCAGATGGGACAATGAGGCTCCCCGGATTACCATTGAGAGGTTAGATGAACCTGCACATTGCTGTGACATTGAAACTGAAGAGGTAGCAGATAAACCCTGGTTCCATGAGGTAAAAAGGTATCTTGAGGCTCAGGAATACCCCGAGGGTGCATATGTTAATGATAAGAAGTTTCTGAGAAGATTCGCGGCGAAGTTCTTCATCAGTAATTGCATTCTTTACAAGCGTAACCATGACTCAACCTTGCTGCGATGTGTGGATAAGAGCGAAGCAGAAAGGATTATGGTAGAGTTACATGAAGGTACTTTCGGAACTCATTCCAGTGGACACACCATGGCAAAGAAAATCCTACGGGCAGGATACTATTGGTCCACCATGGAAGCCGACTGTTATCAGCATTCTCGGACCTGTCATAAGTGCCAAGTCTATGCTGATAAGGTGCACATACCTCCAGTACTTCTGAACGTCTTGACAGCTCCTTGGCCTTTTGCCATATGGGGCATCGACATGATCGGCGAGATCAGACCTACGGCATCTAACGGGCATCGTTTCATCCTGGTAGCGATTGATTACTTTACAAAGTGGGTTGAAGCAGCTTCCTTTGCTACCGTAACCAAGAACGTCGTGGCACGGTTCATTCGACATAATCTGATCTGTCAATACGGTGTACCAGAGAGGATCATTATGGACAATGGTACAAATCTCAATAATAAGATGATCACCGAGCTCTGCAAGCAGTTCAAGATACAATATCACAACTCTTCTCCTTACCGGCCGAAGATGAATGGGGCTGTAGAAGCGGCTAATAAGAACATTAAGAAGATTGTGCAGAAGATGACGGTGACATACAAAGATTAGCACGAGATGTTACCTTTTTCTCTTCATGGGTACCGTACCTCAGCACGAACATCAACAGGGGCAACACCCTATTCCTTGGTTTATGGCATGGAGGCCGTCTTACCCATTGAAGTTCAGATACCCTCTCTTCGGATAATGAAGGATGCATGTTTGAGAGAAGATGACTGGATCCAGACCTAGCTTGATCAGCTGAACTTAATCGACGAGAAGAGACTTACTACTATTTGTCATGGTCAAACGTATAAAAAACGAATGATCAAGGCATTTAACAAGAAAGTTAGACGAAAAGAGTATCAAGTTGGGGACCTGGTGATCAAGCGCATCATATTACCTCAAGGTGATCCTAGGGGAAAATGAACCCCTACTTACGAAGGGCCATTTGTGGTTAAGAATATTTTCTCAGGAGGAGCAATGATTCTAACCACCATGGATGGTGACGACCTTCCTCACCCCGTCAATGCAGACATAGTGAAAAAATACTACGCATAAATTAAAGACCCGCTAGGTTGACTGGCCTAGGCAAAAAATAAGGGCTTCCCGGCGAACCAAAAGGGTTCGGGCAAAAATAAGGGAATAAAATGAAAAAATCTGTACACCCGGCAATTCGAAAACCTGAAAAGGCGGCTTGGGCAAAAAAGGGTATCCCGGTGGACTGAAAACCAGAAAGGGCGGTCCAGGAAAAAGTTAGGGATTAAAGCGTAACACTATGTCTCATTGGATCACCTTGCAACCAGACTTCGGTATCGACTATCAAAGCTCGGACGACACTAATCAGTCTGATCCACCTTCAACCAAGTAGCAAAGTAATGAGATGCTCAAGGACATAAAGGCAATAGCAGAGTTGGAACCCAGTGGGATTATTCACATAGCTATTTTTCGTTGTTTTTAACAAATTGTATAAATTCTATTTGTGCAGCGGTGTTCTCTTACTAGGACGTCAACCTCTTGTACAAAAATGCCTATTTCAGGCTAACTTCAAAATCAATACAAGTCATTTTTACAAAGAAATTTCAAATTGTTTTTCTTTTTCTGTTTTGTTTTGCAAGAACATCCAATGTTTCATTTTTGATATATGCATTTGACATTGATTGGTGCTCATAAAAATTTACATGCGAAACAAAATACGATTACTTGTAATATCAGAAACAAAGGCAAACGAGAAATGTCCAAACCGTACAATTGCTATGTCCACCAGGTATAGGGATGGACCTAGCTGAAGAAAATGATTGAAAGTACATTCATTCCCCGTAGAGTAAGAGAAGGATAGTGGTGTTAGCTTTCCCATGCTGAGGCTCACAACTGTGAATGAATCGGTAATATCCTCCCTAAGCAGAGTTTATCTACCATCAGCACAAAAGTCTCATCATCCCCAGCGGAGTATAAAAATACCCCCAATGGAGTTTGAAGATTTGTCCCCAGTAGACTCTGAAAGTTTATTCCCAGTAGAGTCTAAAAGATTATTCCCCAAGAAGTCGCAACCGGAAAATCATCCCCAGCGGAGTTCTTTCCTTTCACAAAACAGGAATTCAATCCCCAACAGATTTCATTATCAACAGCAGCGGTAATTCATTCCCAGCTGAATTTATCAACGAAATCCTCAACAGAGCATGTCCTCCCCACAAAGTCATTCTCTCATCAGTTCATTCCCCAATGGAGTTATCCTCTCCTGCAGGTTTATTCTCACAAACATCTTCATTCACTATCCCCAGCGGAGACGAAGAATTCATTTCTTTTCTCCAGCAGCAATCCAGGATTTATTTTCCCAGCTCAAAACACTATATTTCCATACATCATGACATGCATACGCATCATACAATATAATCTCATTTATTTTGAGAACATCATTTCCTGATACATATCATGCATTACATACAACTAACCTTTACCTTTCAGGAAGGATGCGGTTAAATTCTCACAAAGTTCAAGCTATGAAGCTTCTACCACAGTCTAATTACAGACGAGTTCCTAAATCTCGACGAAAATATTTCCTCAGTCGAATTACGGACGAGTTCCTAAATCTCGACGGATATTTCATCAGTTGAATTACGAACGAGTTCCTAAATCTCAGCAAAGTTGTTGAATTACGGACGAACTCCTAAATCTCAGCAAAGTTGTTTCTCAAGTTGAATTACGGACAAGTTCCTAAATCTCGACAGATGTTCTCTCAATTGAATTACGGACAAGTTCCTAAATCTCGATAGATGTTCTATCAGTTGAATTACGGACAATGTTCCTAAATCTCAGCAGAGATGTTTCTCCAGTTGAATTACAGACAAGTTCCTAAATCTCAGCAAAGTTGTTGAATTACGGACGAGCTCCTAAATCTCAGCAAAGTTGTTTCTCAAGTTGAATTACGAACAAGTTCCTAAATCTCGACAGATGTTCTCTCAGTTGAATTACAGATAAGTTCCTAAATCTCGACATATGTTCTCTCAGTTGAATTACAGACAATGTTCCTAAATCTCAGCAGAGATGTTTCTCCAGTTGAATTACGGACAAGTTCCTAAATCTCAGCATAAATATTCCCCCAGTTGAATTACGGACGAGCTCCTAAATCTCAGCAAAGTTGTCTCTCAAGTTGAATTACGGACGAGTTCCTAAATCTCAGCAGAGATGGTTTCTTAGTTGAATTACGGACGAGTTCCTAAATCTCAGCAATTTTGTTTCCTCAGTTGAATTACGGACAAGCTCCTAAATCTCAGCAGAGATGTTTCCTCGGTTGAATTACGAACGAGTTCCTAAATCTCAGCAGAGATGGTTTCTCAGTTGAATTAAGGACGAGCTCCTAAATCTCAACGAAGATGTTTCTTTAGTCGAATTACGGACAAGTTCCTAAATCTCGACAAAAGTGTTTTCTCAGTTGAATTACGGATGATCTCCTAAATCTTAGCATAAATACTCCCTCAGTTGAATTACGGACGAGCTCCTAAATCTCAACAGAGATGTTTCATCAGACGAATTACGGACGAGTTCCTAAATCTTGACATATATGTTCCTCGGTTGAATTACGGACGAGCTCCTAAATCTCAGCAAAGTTGATTCCCCAGTTGAGTACGGACGATTGAAGTTCCTAAATATCAACAAAGACGACTGACCAGCAGAATAACGGACGACCAAAGCTCCTAAAATTCTACTTCTCTCAACAAAGATCAGACTTCCCCAGCAGAATCTTCCTCAATAACAGATATACAAGTTCTCTCTAAGGAATCTCTTATGCGATCGACACTCTTCCAAATGGCATCTATAAGCCCATTCCCGGCATCACAAGACAATTACCACTTCATGCAAGTGCAAATTTCTGGGCACTCTAGTGTTCAATCCACTTCAACCTTCGGATTACGAAAGGCACGAAAGCCAATCTGCATCCTCAGGTTTAAGAAGATTGAACAGGGGCAGCTGTTGTACCCCAAAATTTTCCCTCCCATATTTCTCAAAACATTTCAAGAATGATCTCCAAATTGCTCAAGGTAGTCCAAGGGTTGGTCAGACAAGCTCTCTCCTAAGGCAGTTTACCCCAAATTAGGGTTTCATGTTGCATCAAGATCCTTGAGTCCAAGTGACCCCAAGTCCTCACTAATGTCCTAATATGTTCTCAAGATCATCCATGTCAAGTTTCAATCTTTGCAGAGGAAGTTTGCTCAGTCAATTGCTCAAAGGTCCAAAAATCGACTGTGCTAGGGCAAAAGTCAACTGTGACCTACATACAGTCAAACTTCAATATTTTTGGTCAACATCCTCATTTTGAAGTATATTTCATCATTTTATCACGGGTTGATCATTATTCATCAAGGATTTATTACAATTCATCAAGACTCAAAAGTTGCTAAATTAGGGTTTTACAAGAAAAGTCAACCCAACTTTGACCAAGCATAACTTTCTCATACTTTATTAGAAATGACCCATCCAAAGCTCATTTTTAATAGGATGAAATCCCTTACAATCCATCTTCATCTCCCAAGATCAAAATATGCATACACAAGAAGTTATGAATTTGGACATTATAGGTCATTTTGAAAAGTCAACAAAAACACCTTTTTTGTCAAAGCTTCATACATGAGCATGGAATATCAAATTGAGATTAGACCAAAAGTGTTGGTTAGATGACATCTCAAGCTTTCTAAAAAGTCCAAGAATACCTCCAAAGAGTCAAAATTGAGGAAGTTATGCATTGTTGAAGGTCACCTTTTTTGCAAAATTGCCAAAAGTCAACTATCCCCAAAACTTCAAATTTTGCCAAATGGGCCCATTCTTTTTCACTTGTTTTGAGTTGGCATTATATCCCACGTTCTCTAGCCTTTACCACTTGTCCATATCATATTTTTATTAATTATTTTGATTTTTATTTGAATTAATTTGATTTAAATCAAAATAAATCAAATAAAAATCCAAAACATTAATAACCAAGGATTTTGTGTTGTTTTAGGCTTCATTATACAACTATCATCCTTCCAATTCATGCCAAGCCTTAGAGTGCACAAAAAGATTGAAAAGAAGCCAAATTTGGAAGGTTGTTAAAGAAGAATCAAATCAATATCCAAAGCATTGAAAGAAGAAGATTTTGATCAGTTTAACAACCCTAATCCCTTCACTAATACATAAGGAGGCGAGGCAGATCAAAACAAGGGTTAGAAGCAGGCGTGAGAAGAAGAATCAGATTCAAAAAAATAAAAGAAAAGTGTGAGATTATAGTCCCACTTAGAAGCATCCTCAAGGCCTAGTATCTGTCCCAATCGTTTCCTGGCAGTCTCCATAAGCGAAAGTAATCAAAATAAGGCGTTTTCAAGCCCTCCCACGCGCTGTAAGTATGTCACGGTATCACTATGTTCTTGAATTCGATTAACATTATTCTTGCATCCATAGTGTAAAATAATTGCATATTCTTGATCACCATGATGTTTGCAAGCTTTTGGCATTATTCAATTTCACTTATATGACATGTGTCGTGAATCACCATTGTTAGGTTTTCAAGCTTGTTTTTATGGATTTCAGTTTCAGGAACAATTAGCCCTAGTAATGGGTATGGTTGTGACCAGGAGGATGAGACGAGTCTAACCATGGTGTTAGATTCCATTTATGTGGCCTGTAGAAGATTTTGGAACGAGCAAGGCCTATAGCGACAGACGTTTGTCTGTGGGTATATGTATTTCAACTTTTGGCCACGGTCCAAGAACAGGGATGAGGGCGTGTCACTTCCCTATAGGCCCATTCAAATCTGGCGCGTTATTTTTTTGTTACATCATCCACTGACCTTTTTTTATATATTATCTTTGTTTATTGGCATATGTACAATGAAATCAGAATAGCCCAATGGTGACTACGTCAGCGCATAAGGATTCAGAGGCTGGAGGTCAGGGATTTGATCCCTGCCTCCAGCATTTGCCATTTTCTTGTTTGTTTACAGGAAATTCAGTACATGCTCAAGCCTGATGTCCACCATGTGCCTTCAGCATCAAGCGTGCCAGATGGCCAGATGGCCAGATCTGGTGGCCATCATTGAGGGTACACCATAGACCAAGTCAATGCATATGCGCAGGATCCAGAAAGTCAAATGGACCTTCTCCAATTGGGCCAGAATTCTTGCTATTGGCACACCACTTTCAGGCCCATCTCCCTCTTTTTTATATTTTGTTTATTTTCATTTAATTATTTATTTATTTATTTACTTAACCAAAAATTATTTCCTTTTTATCAAAAAATCACAAAAATATTTTCATATCCAAATAAATCAGAATTTTTATTTTTCATCAATAAATATTAATTAATTAATTAATTAGGTTAATTTTAGATAACTTTCATTTATTTTTTGTAAATATTTAAAATTAATTAGAATCAATAGGTTTTAACATTAATTTAATTATTTTATTTCTTTCCTAAAATAACAAAAATCCAAAAATATGTCATTTAAATTATTTTTCATTAATTAATTTAATAACCAATTAATTTAGCATTTTAGTTTTAGGATTTAATTTCTTTTTCTTAAAAAATATTAAAAACAACAAAAACATTTTTCTTTTAATTAGGAGGGTCAAAACCCTAGTTCCGCATTCGATCCAATCCTCTCGCGCACTTTATTTTTATTTATCCAAATTATTATATCTGCTCCCGGTTTGTAATAATTAATTAAGACATTTATTTATTTTTCCGCTTTTAATTTTCAAAGGGTTGTTTTTGGCAATGTAAATACCCGACGCCTTGTAATAATTTAGTTTAATTTCCGCACCTTTAATTTCTGCAAATATTCAACTGTTAGATGTTTGATAATAGGGTTTGTATGACAAGAATGAATGTTTAATCTTAAAACAGTTAGATCACCCTAAACATGTGCAAATATAAAAATAACTGAAATCAACACACTCGCACATGCGCACTCCTAGGGTACACTCCCACTTGGTTGCCTTCGTAAATGGTCATTGAGTATAAGTTGTTTTAGAGGTCGCCCTCTTATCTAAAAGATAATAGTTGCCTCGAAATGGTTGCCTCGGATATTGTTGCCTCGAATAAATGATCTAAGACATTAGGGTTACCACTAAGACATCCTAACATTGCTTTAGTGACTGTATGTCCCTCTTTCGAATTGACCCCCAAACTCCAACGACGGTGCTACCTACTCACTAATAGTGGGATAGAATTGTCTAAAGGAAACAAACATAGAACGATTCCTTTTTCGAGTAGGTAGATTAGTTCTTAGATACTTGCTCATCCAAAACAAAACTTTTTTCACACATACACTCTTTTACAAACAAGTTTTCAAAAACACTTCATTACACTCTTGAAGACAGAAGCAAGAGTTAAATCGAAGTTAAAACCAAACTTTTCAAAACCCACAAGCACAAAGAAAACAATTTTGAAAATGATGAGCAAGTACCTAAGAGCCCGTAGATAACTACAGATAGAAAGGGTGATAATACCTTCCCTTTCTATAATCTACCCCCCATACTCAGAAATATCTCGAAAAAGGAATTTTTCTATGCTTTTTTCCTTTCCTTGTTGGATAAAATAAAAGTCGGTGGCGACTCTTGCTTACCGCGACATTTTGCAAACAAACGCAAAACACAAACCAACATTCCAAAAACAGTCAGTTCTTCCCACCGTATCACAGTTTGCATCATCCCCGTAGGATTATGATATTTACCCTTGACTCCTAACAAGTCACACACGCATAATGAACTATGCCACATCACGCTTCAGCTGCGCCACTCTGATTCATCTACTTTACAATCACTGTCCTCATTTTGATCTCCATCAACTATCAGATCTACAAGTTTCACATCTAGTTCCTGGATTTCTTTAATATCCACCAGGGAGTCATTGTTCACTTTAGATATCCTCAACCTTCCACTCTGCAGCTTTAACTCGCATATCAACTCAAGTCACCGAACTGTTCAATAATTCCCAACTCTTTCATAGTCCTTTTATATTAGGTTCACACAAAATGGTGAACAACTATCCTCTCAAATGTCAATTCACTTTACTCACTATCAAGCTAGAAAGACAAGGCTATCCCATCCAATACGATCCCATATACTATCAACAAGAGATTAAGGGTGACCGGTTCCTTAATTTGTTAATAGGGAGCTGATAACTATACTGGTGATATAAATCATTGTTACTCAACTACAATAGCGTCTGTTATCTTGTGCTCAAAGTTAATTAAGCATAATGTTCAACAATCATCTCTAAGGCTTACAAACATTTTCTTAATTTCCTTCTTTTCAACCTCATCAATGATACATAAACACCCAAAAAAATATATTACACATTCTCCTATACATACTCGTAGTACAACACAATTGTTAAATATTCTCCCAATATCAGAATTATTACTACATCAAGTACAATCCAAATCATTTCGCTCCAATATTAAGTATTCATCCGAGTAAAAGGGCTTTAATAACATCAATAAATCCTTAGTCTCTCCATTTAGCCTTATATCCTCGATGATTCATATAAATTCACATTTGGATCTCATTCCAATCACAACCTCAATAACACCATTTCCATATCCCGATTGTTGATAGAAACTTCCAAACTTTTATTGACACATGTTGATATTATATTATCAACAAAGCACAATCCACTCTACCATCTAACTTTATTTTTTCCTAAAAGATCTCTACACTCTAACCATTCTCAATTGGCATAATCTGCACTTCCACGTGTTTGCTCTAATACCTTCACATCCTTACTAATATCAACATATCATTCATTAACAACATATCATTCTTGACCTCGTCTCAAATGAATTGTGACAATAACTAGTTATGTCCAAAAAGCTTCTAGTCTCCGTAACCAACTTCGGAGCCTCTCAATGTAGAATTGCATCTACTTTGGATGGATTCATATATATCATCACCTAAAATAGCATGCTCAAGAAAAATTATCTCCTCAAACCATAATTTATAACTTGGCAACTTAGCATAAAGTTTCCTCCCTCTCGACACTGAAATTTAAATCTCAACATTCAACATGCCTATATTCTGACTTAGATATTTCCTCAATAAACACCACAACAAACTGATTCAATATTCATAATTCCATAATCGAGTTTTAAAAGATAATATCTAACTATCCTTACCTTTCACCCGAATCTAAAGGTAGTCTAACTTCAATTCAATTAGACTGAAGACATACTCGTCTACCAGCTGCTCCATCAAATATTTAATCCCTCTGCAGTGGACATTTAATCTCGATCGTTAACAAAATTAACTGTTGGTAATCTACGCACAATCTCGTAGTACCTCATTTCTTCTTAACTAATAACATCAGAGCTCTCCAAGTTGTACACTCGGTCTCACAAATTTATTTTCTAACAAATCTTCTAATTACTTCTTCAATTCGTCCAAATTTGAAGTTGATGTCATGTATGGTGCCATAGAAATAGGTCTGGTATCCAGGACAAGATACTAGCAAACTCCACCTCTCATCCAACACCACCATGTGATGATTAAATCATTCACAGGTACTGGAACCATTTTTAAAACAAAGCTCATTACATTAGCTTTCTAACGCTTCGAACAGAACTCAAATCGATCGTCTAGAACTCAAGTTATGAATTTTCGAAGCTTTTACAAAAATGTTGTCCAGCACTGTGCAATCGATTGCACCAGAATAATAATCGATTGCACCTGATACATAAGCAATTTTCCATAAATTTTTAACTATGAAATCGATTACACCTTAATGCCAATCGATTTTTTACTGTAAAGAAGCATATTTTCATGATTTCCTGTATACAAAACCCATTCCAACACTTCTAAAACCCTGTTCTTCTTATAACTCGAGAGACACATTAATTTGCTAAAAATTCCATTTTCCAAAAAACCAAGGCTCTAGTCCTCTCCATAAATCTACTCATATATTTGAGTTCTGAATCTGACTTGTGATTCACAAACACCCCAACAGCATCAACGACATTCCATAATCACTTACATGATTCCAACAACAAAATTTAAAGAAATTCACCACTCTTGCATTAATCTGAACAACGACAACACACACAATAGTAACTCAATATTGACAACTTCATGGTCAACCGGCAGTGCTGAAACATTGAAACCATCTGAGCTTCATCTTATAGGAGTTATCCTACTTGCTTAACAAATATATTTCGGCATAAGAATATGCATCGATTCATCAAAATAATTTGTAATCAGATGGTTTAACTTTAAACAGTCCACCCCAAGGATAACATCAAGGTACTCCAACATCTAGCTCTAACGACAAGTCACAATTATCTTCGGGAAATCATTAAGACTCACCCACAACTGACATATCATTAGCCATAACATCACCCTTCACTTCTAGAGATGCAAATAACACAAGTACCTAATTATCCCCTCTCAAGGACACTTCGACTGACCTCTAGATGTAAATCTTAAATTCGTTACTTCCTTCAAAATCAGAAAAACAACACAGTCTCACCAACATTTGCACCCATGCAATTCACGACACACTGAATCAACTATTCACGCTTGAACCATCTCAGAGAAGCACTAGCTCCACCCCCACTTTTCCAATCCCACTCCTGCAAACAAGTGATTAGAAAAATAAGAAAGCACCGATAGTGTTCCGCACACATGTCACGTACTAAGGAACAACATGTTGATAGTATTCAACGGTCACACTACACTAACTCAACAACTTGGTCGGACGGACCGACCTGCTCTGATACCAATTGTAACACCTTATTTTCCCCATATATTTAATAAAACCAGAGTAATTTAAAATTTTCCAATCAACATCAAAATAGGATGTCACATTTCATCATCCCAAAAATTGCTCCATCATTTAGTAAATAGATACATAAGACAACTATTTTGGATGAACCGATAACATTTCAGCATAATCTTCAAACTTTAACTTTATTAATGCAACGAAAAGAAATTCATAAATTGTTTTCAACATCTTCAACTCATCTCAAAACAACATTTTTAATCAAATAAAATTGAGTCTATAGTACTCCCACAATACTCCAAAATAAAAAACATCAATTAAATAAACAAGAAAACATTTATCCCCCCTATGTTACGTATTAGAGAAATGACACCGAATCAAAATAAGAAAAGTAACCTCTCCTAGACTCTGCGACTTCGCACTACTTCTGGTTATCTGCATGTTACCCACGTAGAGACAACATTCAAACAGTAAGGGTGAGATATCATGACAATATAGTAAGTTATATAATCATGAGTGAACAACAGGTATATCATGCAAGATTTCAATTTCCACAATCATCAGTTGTAGTTCATAACGATTACACGAATACATACTTAATTATCATCACCTATCATACGACATAAATTAAACATACAACTCAAGTTCATTATCATCACCCATCATACAATGTAAATCAAACATACAACTAAATCACACCCAACAATCAAACCAATCACATCTTATTCATCAACAACATCATAGTTATCCATACTTCATGCATTAACACCAATACACGTCACAGTTTCAACAATCACATCCAACAATTAATTAAATCACATCTTATTCATCAACAACATCATAAATGCAATGAGACCAACTTCGCTAATTATATGCATGTGGTACCAACATGGTAAAACCCTCATCATAATAATGCCAACTTAGGGCAGCAACATCATAACGCTAATACAGGCCATCGCTCGTCAGTACAGGTCATCGCTTCATAAATGCATGCGACACTGACATGCAACAACTTAATTTACCTTGATTATTCATACTCATCAATGTCTTGCTAATACTTGACATCTTCATCATCATTATCATGCAATACATCATATAAAATCCTTTGTACACGAATTAAACAATATTGATACATTCAATTGCAACATTTTGCATTACAACAAATACAACATACACACACATCAGAAATCTTCCAATAAAATATTAGTATACTGCCATCAAATTTTTTACCACATTGTATAAAATATTTTTAGATTTCCAACGGTCCAAACTGTAGCGGTAGAAATGTTGAGACTAAGCCATTGGATTGACTTAACTCGCACAAATCAAATAAAAATCACCACCGCGCTTTATTGTTTCCAAAGGAATGGAAAAAGAGCGAATAACCCAAAAAGAGGGGGAGAGAATCTAAGTTTGGGGGTTGGCTATGAAAAGGGAAAGTATTAGCACCTTAAACATCTACACTACTCTGCAGGAACCTCTTTGAAAATTTGTGTATTTTGGCCATAACTGTTGTAAAAAAATAGATTGTGGGTATGAGAAAAAAAGTATTTTTTTTACAATTTTTGAAACGCGTTTGTGAACCTTTAGTGCCTACGTACCACCTTCCGTGCAATATGGGATCAGGGTACTCGTAGTTCACCTTTAAAAAAATTTAAAGCACAAGTATGTTGGTTAATTTTAAGAGACGAGAAATAATCGTCATATCTGAGTGGTAAAACATACTTATTACCCACGATTATGAGAAAGGAGAATTTGCATCATCTCAAAGTGGAGGATATAGTTTGGATTTTAAAATCAGCAAAGCTTCGCTCAACACTAAAGTGGAAAATATCTCACTTCACTACATATCATAGAAGTATAGTAGTTCACCTTACTTCAAGGATTGACAAAAGTCTAATCTTTTGAGAAATTTTTTTAAGGATAAAAGCCAAAATGGAAAAAATGGTTTGAATGAGATTGATTGACTTTTAGTCTTCTCACAAAAATGTCAAAGTATGATTAAGTTGATTAAGGTTTTATTTAAGAAAATATTTTCAAAATGCATGGACCTAAGTCCAAGTTTATTTTGAAAGCGGTTCAAGTTTAGAAAACAAGAATAGTTTTGAAAAGGAGGGAGAAGATTTTTGAAATTAAAGAAGATGGGAGGAGATGAAAGGACTATCCTAAAGCATAAGGTAAAAGCTAGGGAAAATAACTGTCTAACCAACAAGAAGCCAACACTTGACACAATGAGTCAATGTATAATTCCCATCCTTTGGATTGAAACCAAGCAAGCAAAGATACTAAACCTCTTAAGAACACCAAATTTCAAATGCATTATGTCTTCACAAAAATTGGGCAGAGTAACAGTTGTACATAGATGAATTCCCAATCACAGACAAAGCATATAATCAGAATAACCTACACACAAAGAAAACAAGCAACCTAATGTCTTGGGGTAAACCCCAAGAACTCCAGACAAAATAACAATAGAAGTCACAAGGTCTCAAGGGCGGTCAAGGTCTCTACTCCTAAGTCTAAGAAGTCCATAACTCCATTATGCCAAGGATAGTAACCAAATCGTCCAAGTAACCTTAAAGTTTTTTATTGTTCAAGTTTATTATTAGGTGTATTCAAAAAGAAAATGAAAGATCAAGTGAGCAAAATAAAAATGACATAAAGATAAAGACTCAAGTGAGCAAAGATGAAAATAGCATGAAATGAAAATGCTAAAATAAATGGTGCGTAAAAGTAAAGGCGTAAAGTAAAAGCATAAACATAAAAGTCAATTGCTAATGGGTTAGAAATTAGAGGTTAGTTGAATGACCATCTTGAAACTTGCATTTGAAAACTCATTAGAAGATTGATAAAATCAAAGCCTCTCAATAACAAGTTTCATTTGCTTTTTGTCAAGTATATCATTCATTTCAAATTCTCGAGGCAACAACAAATGATCAATGATGTTTAAATGATTCACTTAGACCAAAACTTATGATGATTCATTAGAGGATTGATAAGACCAAAACCTCCTAACAATGAACCTCAAGATTATTGGATTGAAGATTTCAAATTAAACATACTTGGGCTTGTAAATATAGGTTTGGGCCATGAATGATCATTTCTCGAATCGGGACAAAATTTAGCGTTATTGTTGTACCCCAAAATTTGCCCTCCCATTTCATCAATATTTTCTCACCACAAGACCCTTGGAGCTCAAGATCAAGTTAGGGTTTGCTCTGCTCAAGACTTCTCCTTGCACTGTTGACCCAAATTAGGGTTTGAGTTTGCACAAAGATGTTTTGACCTAAAAAGCCCAAAGTAACTTTCATGCTTCATATTGGACTCACAAGTTATCCATACCAAGTTTCAAGCCTTGATTCCAATCTTTGCCCAGTCAATTTGATAGTTGACCAAGAAATCAGCTGTATTGGGGAAAAAGTCAACTGTGGTCAATTGACAGTCAAACCTCATGATTTTTGACCCACATCAACATTATGACCTCATATGGACCATTTGATCAAGTTTGGATCACAATTCCACAAGAAATTTGATCAGATCACCAAAAGGGCAAAATGGTCATTTTTAGGGTTTTGACTGCACAAAGGCAATTTTTGACTGTTTGACCTAACCAATGGCAATTCAAGCTCACATATGGACTCAAGGACTCAATGGCATTGTCTTGACATGCTCAACAAGTTCAAAAGATCCCAAATGCACAAGATTGACAGATGAATTTTCCAGTCAACTGAGCCAAATTTGACTGTATAATGAAAAGTCAAACTTTGACTTTTTGGTCAAAATCAAGTGTCAAGATTCATTTTTCATTAAGACATGTCAAATTATGAAACTTGTTCATCAAGAAATCAAAAATCACAAATTAGGGTTTGAAATGAAGAAATTTCATAACTTAGAATTTTTCTAAGTTATGAAAATCCCTAATTTTTTCCTAGCTTTGTCCCATTTTTTTCATCAAGATATATTTAGATTCAAGCAAAACTCAAAACATGAAAGTTATAGTCAATTTCAAAATCTACAACTTTTATTCACAAAGTTTCCTCAAAAGAAGCTTGTCGCTCAAGTTATGATTTTTGAAACAAGGGTGCAAAACATTCTTAACTTAGAAAAATTTTGACCTATTCTAAGCAGGATTTTTGCCCAACTTCATGGCCACTTTTCACATGCTTCCACTTGGAATTTCAACTTTCATTACAAAGATGGATTGTAGTACACATTCCAAGCTTTCCAAATTGTCCAAGAACTTCTCAAACACCCTTTTGGTTAGGGAGAATCGAATTGGCAAAGTTGGGCAAAAGTCACTTTGTTCATGGCCAAATTACATGTTCATAACTTTGCATTTTCAAACTCAGCATGGTTCAAGCTAGGTTACAGGCCTCTAATCCCTTTATTACTCAATAATTCAATGCTAAACCATTGTGCCAAGATGTTATTTTGTGCATTTGGTCATTACATGAAGGATTAGTCTTAAGATGGAAAAAGCATTTTATCTATTCTTGTAAAGTTACACTTTATGTCAAGTTTACAATCTAAGAGGTACAAAGCAAATCTCTGAGGCACAAAGGTATGGACATATCCCACTGATCAAGACTAACATTTGCAGCATGCTTGAGGGGCCTGTGGTAGCCTACAACCTAACTTGGCATTTTTGACTTAAGAAGGAAGAAACTTGGCATTTTAAAACATCACCTCTCATTGCTGCAACAACAAGCCTAAACAAACTTCTTGAACACATTCCAAACATCAAACCTGACTTGAAACACGAGCCAACCACCTTCAATACCTCCCTAAACATCAAAACACCATTTTGCTGCACAAAACAGGGCATCCCTGCAGATTGAGTTGCACAACTCAGTTTGCTTGTGCGTTTTGGCCAAAGCTGGTTAATACACACTCCATAACATCCATACAAGCTATCCCAAGCCCTAGCTACAGACTGTAACACCTCTAACCAAGTTCACCATTTTCATTTTTTCAGTTGTGCAGGTTAACTTCCATAGCTCGTTTCAGTTAGTTCCAAAGCAAGCTAGAGGTTGGAGAAGCATCCCTGGACCTCAAGCAAGCTATACAAGTCCTCACATTGCATTGAAAGTACCTCCATTATCATACACGATTCAAGCTGAACAGGTAAGTTTTTGAACTTCTATCTCTCTATCCAAGCATATTTAGGCTTAAGTTTGTGAAGAAAGCATGATCTAATCATAGCCCTGAAGCCATCCATGTAGTTACTTTTCATTTATGTTGTGTATGCTGAGAGAATTTTGGACCTGAACATTGGAAAAAACATAGGTCAGAAATTGGGGGAGAAGAAATTCTCTCTCATTTCTGAGAGTTAGATCAAGTTTTTTATATGTATGAACTCGTGACATGATGCTCTATAGTGTTTGTGTTGTAAGTTTTTGTTAAAAGTCAAGGAATCCAGAGATAACATGGATGGAAGGAAGCGCGCATTTTTTGTGTTTGAAAGGTGCTGGAGGTTGAAGACAACCACCTTTGGGCTGGGCCTGATTCTTTTTCTGTTTACACCATCTTTTTACACATACACCCCCCTGGCCCATTGCATAATATATTTGTCATTTTTGGTTTTTTCCTTTTGATTTTGATTTTATATTTTTATCCAAACATGAAAAAACATTAAAAATACTTTTCTCACATTTTTTGCATTTTATTTGGTATTTATTTTGTTTCATTTAGTTTATATGTAAATAAATAGGTATTTACTTTTTACTTAAAATACTTAAAATAATACAAATACATTTTTATTTTCTGATTTTATTTTATTTTATCTTTTGAAAACATTTTCTAAAAAATATACTTTTTTTGTAAATAATAAATATTCTTATTTTTTGTACATATTTAATATATTTAATATATAATATATATACTTATATATTTATTAGAATATTTAGGATAAAAAACATAAAAATAATACATTTTTATTTTTATTAATATTTGACCTCAAAAATCACTTTTTTACAATATACTTCCTTTTATTTATTTTTTGTATATAATTAATAAATATCGCATATAATAAATAATAAATACTTCTTACTTAGAAAATTAGGGTTTTGCCCTAAAACATGGAAAAATATCAAAAAATTATCCTTTTTATTTTTGTTTATTTGTCACATGAAAAACACTTTTACATACATATAAAAATCATTTTTTGCATCTTGCATATTTATTTTATTTTATTTAATTATTGTACAATTAAATACCTTGTAAATTCCATTTGGATTGTAATAGTTTAGATTTAAATTTCTTGTTAAATATCCCCATTTGAACATTTGTACCCCCCATCCCATAATTATGTTGTAATAGTTTAGGACTTTAAATTTCGCATTTTTAAACTTTCTAAATATGCCATAATAGACTTAGGGTTTGTATGCAAAAATCAACCAAACAAATAGCTTGACCTAATTCAAAGATAACAAAGCATGAAAATGGATAACACCAATCACACTTGCACCCCTAGGGTTACTCCACTTGTTGCCTTCAATAATGGGCCATGTTGCATGTTGAGTTTCTTTGGCAAAACAATAACAATATCAAATGTTCATAGTCCCTCGATGACGCTTTCGAAAGTTGCCTAAAAATGATCAAGTCCCTTAAAGGAAAAATTGCCAAAGACACTTGGCACTATTGCATCATGGTCTAAACGATGACCCGCGCCCGTCCCGTTAACATCCTAACACAAGATTGTCCACCAAATACAATGGTGGAACAAAATTGTTAAAAGGGTTAAAACATAGAAAAAACCTTTGAGTAAATTTAGGGGTAGACAACTCTTAGTTACTTGAAATTCTTGCAAAATAATCCTTGCCTATTTTTCAAAACACACCTCACTACACTTTCAAAAACAATTTTAAAAAAAAACATTGAAAACTTTTCCAAAGACAAATACACCTTTGTATACATTCAAACATGGATCATTACAAAGGTTGCTACCACAATGGCCTCTTTTCAAAAACCTTTTCAAACCCACACATAAAGCACCATTTCAAACAATTGAAAATCAAGGCAAGTTAATCTAAGCAAGTAACTAAGAGCCCATGGATAACCATGGATAGAAAGGGTTTTAATACCTTCCCTTTCTATAATCTACTCCCCGAACCCAAGAAAACATCTCAAAGGTTTTTGGTGTGCTTTTTTAACCTTTCCTTAGGATAAAATAAAAAGTCGGTGGCGACTCTTTCTCAACCGAAACATTTTCGAAAACAAACGCAAACCTCAAGTCAGTTCTCCCACCGTATCACAGAACTGGCGACTCTGCTGGAGAAAACTTTAAAGTGGAGTAACCTTAGGGCTTAGATCACCCTCTTGCATGACTAATTGTTTGCTTTGTTTGCTTTATCCTTTGGTTCTCTTGTTTGGGCTTGAAATCCTAACCCGGATTTAGGAAACATTTCATAGATAGCAATACGTTGTGGAAACTGTGCGGGGTATACCGACACGGTCGAAGCAATAGCTATATTAGTGCGACATATTTGTGAGTAGCGGTAACCCTTGAGTTCAATCAAGGAGAGTACGGGGCCGCTGAGTGATGTCACTAAGCACTAATGACCTAGAACCTTACTTGACCATCTTGGCCTTTCATTAGGGGTAGTGAGATGACCGGCTTTGGTGCAGTCCGAAGTTGGTAGATACTCGATACTACACTCATTAAGGGTTGTTTTCTTGGAATATTTTGGTCGCTAGTTAAGTGGCTAAACCAAAACAATGAACATCGAAAACAATCCAGTGATATTGAGCTCCTTAGAACCCAGTTACTATTTATAGGACAGGTTTTTAAGCCAACTACACTCAAGAGGGTACTTACCTATGAAACCCCATGCAAGCCTGAAACTAGGGTTTTGTGTGAATTGCTTGTACATATGTTTTGTGCATACATCATGAACATCATAAAGCATCATATGCATTCACTAACCATTTCAAGGGTTTGGATCTTCATCTTTGTTCTTGTTTTGTAGGTCATGGAAATTCTTCGCAGGAAAACTATCCAAGTCAACCTTGTGAGAATCCCTCCTCAACTCAAGGAGCTCACATCCATAATTCCGGAAAGCTCTCCCTTCAGTGAAAGACATGGTAGACTGCTCAGCCTAGTCAACACCAGCATTGAAGAGGACATGGTAAAGGTGTTGTTCCAGTTCTTTGACCCCCTTCACCACTGTTTCACATTCCCTGACTATCAATTGGTGCCCACTTTGGAGGAATTTCTCAACTCCTGAGAATTCCTATTCTTAATCAACTACCCCACAACGGTATGGAAAAAGAACCAAAGCCTGAAGATGTTGCTCAAGCACTACACTTGCAGCCATCTGACATCAAGGGGCATTGGGAAACTAGAAGCGGTGTCAAAGGCTTCTTGGCAAAATTCTTGTTTGAGAAGGCACAAGAGTGTTGGAATTCATTGGATCTACAAGCCTTTGAAGAAATTGTGGCACTCCTCATTTATGGGTTGGTCCTGTTCCAAAATCCTGACCAGCTTGTAGATGTCAACGCCGTCAAGATCTTCTTATCCCGGAATCCAATACCAACATTGCTTGGGGACACTCTTCACTCATTTTGTAAGTGTTTAGTTATTGGCATGTATTTTTGGTAAAACTAGGTGTGTAAATGTCATGACTGATGTCATAACATTCTGGATTATTAGGTTCTTTATGCAGAAAAAGTATGACATTCAGTAGCTACTGTGTATGAGTGTGTATCTGAGCATTTTGCAAAAGATCACATTTATTGCCTTCTACCAAAATCAGTAAACAGGAATTCTGATGTCATAACAAATGTTAAGACATCATGTACTGATCTAACAGATATGCAGTTTGGTTAATTCTGAGATTTTTCAGGAAGATGGCTCATTCTTTCCAGAACAGAATCTCACGTGGACTTTAGGTTAACCTAGCTCAACCCTAATCTGGTTGATAAAGTCTTGTGACCAAGTCTTAAGGTTAAACCTAATTAACCCTAGCTTTTTGTGGAAACCCTAACTGAAGAAACAACTGCTATATATTCAACAGGATTGCTGTTTGGAAAATATCCTCTTTGGACTGAAGATCAATTAGGAGCTGTATAGTTTTAACTGCTGTAATCCAAGCAAGTATCATTGTGATAAGTGACTTGGAATAGGTTTTGATTGTAAGGGTTTTTGTATCACTCAAAGCTTTGAAGCAAGAGTGTTTGTGTCTCTTGACTAAAGCTTTGAAGCAAAGTCAAGTTAGGTTTATGTATCACTCAAATCTGGGAAGCAAGAGTGTTTGTGTTACTTGATTAAAAAGCTGTGAAGCATAATCAAGTGTATGTTCTGAAGAGTGTCTTCATTAATTCATTAGTCAATTGTTTTAAGTATCACTGCTGTGATTGAGGGGGAGTGAGTAGGAACTCAGGTTTAAGTTGAACTTAGATTGAAGTTGCATTGGGTAGGTCTTAAGTGAAGGAGATAAACTGGTTGGTTTATTCCTGAATTAATATCTCTTATAGTGGATTTCCTCCCTGGCTTGGTAGTCCCCACAGTAGGTGTTGTTTCACACTGAACTGGGTAAACAATTGACTGTGTTCTTTACTGTTTTTATTTACTGTCTTATAGAAAGTCAAATACGGTGTCATAACATTCACTATGACATTAAGTATCTGCTGCCAGAATTTCAATTGGTATCAGAGCAGGCACCATGCCTGTATTACTAGGTGAGATCTAGGGATATCACTTTCTGGCACTGTGGGCAAAGAAGGAGTTTTTGGAAATAGACCACCCATTCTGGATGGAACAAATTATGACTACTGGAAACCTCATATGATTGCCTTCTTAAAATCTCTGGACAAAAAGGCTTGGAGAGCTGCTGACAAAGGATGGAACTATCCCATCATAATTGAGAAAGATGGGACAATCAGTCTGAAGCCTGAGGAAGAATGGAGCAAAGAAGAAGATGAGTTAGCCCTGGGAAATTCCAAAGCTTTAAATGCCTTGTTCAATGGAATTGATAGAAACATTTTCAGACTAGTACATCAATGTGAACTGTCCAAGGAAGTGTGGGACACTCTCAAAACTACCCATGAAGGCACATCCAAAGTAAAAATGTCAAGGCTTCAGATGCTGACTACAAAGTTTGAGAACCTAAGGATGAAGGAATATGAAACCATTCATGAGTTTCACATGAACATCTTGGAGATTGCCAACACCTCAGGAGCATTGGGTGAAAAGATGTCTGAAGAAAAACCGGTGAGAAAGATTCTCAGATCCCTGCCTAAAAGATTTGCAATGAAGGTAACTGCTATAGAGGAAGCCCAGGACATCAACAACTTAAAGGTGGATGAACTCATTGGGTCTCTTCAGACTTTTGAGAGGGGGATCAGTGACAATGTTGACAAGAAAAACAAGAGCATAGCACTTGTATCCAACACTGAAGATGAAAACAAGGAGGATGAAGAAGAAAATATTTCAGAAGCTATAGCCATGCTTGGAAGACAATTCAACAAACTCATCAAGAGAATGGATCCAAAGTCAAGGTCAAATGTTGATAACATCCCCTCTGACATTAACAGATCTTATGACTCCAGCAGAAGACCAAGGTCTGAAGAGAAGGGAAATCAAGGCAGAGGAATTCAATGCCATGGTTGTGAAGGATATGGGCATATTCGAGCTGAATGTCCTACCTTTCTTAAGAAACAAAAGAAAGGTATGACTGTTACCTGGTCTGACTGTGATTCAGAAAGTAATTCTGAAGAAGAATCTGCCAAACTAGTTACTGCACTAACTGGTGTTTGTACCTCTGAAAGTGACACTAGTGATGAGGAAGTGACATTTGAAGAACTGGCTGATACTTACAAGAAATTGTGTATCAGAAGTGCTGAAGTCTGTGTGCAAAATGAGAGACAAACAAAACTCATCATAAAGTTGGAAGCTGAAAAAAGGGCAGACCTTGAAACTATAAGTCATCTAGAAGGGGAAGTTCAAATGCTGAACTCAAAATTGAACCAGATGACCAAATCTGTCAAGATGCTGACAAATGGAACTGACAAATTGGAAGAAATCCTTCAGGTTGGACAAAATGTGGGAAACAAGTCTGGACTAGGATTTGTGGAAGCAAAGAAATCTGGTGCAGATAAGAAGATCAGGTCTGATAAACAAATGTCAAAGCAGATGTCACAACATAACACTCAACATCGGGAACAAAGAAATATGAAGAAAAAGTACCAAATATGGAGATGTCATTATTGTGGGAGGTTTGGTCACATAAAGCCCTTCTGCTTCAGATTTTATGGATACCCTAATCAGAACCCAGGTGTCAAACCTAAGGCTAATAGGGTACCACATACTCCTCAATGGAAGAAAAAGGCTACTGCCCTGATAGCCCACACTTCCCTGAGAGTCTCTTCAAAGGAAGACTGGTACTTTGACAGTGGGTGTTCTAAGCACATGTCTGGAATCAAGAACATTCTCAATAATGTTAAACCTCACACCACTAGTTATGTGACCTTTGGAGATGGTGCTAGAGGTTAAATCAAAGGAGTTGGTAATTTGGACTGCCCTGGAGTTCCAAATATGAATGAAGTACTATTGGTAAAAGGCATGACTGCTAATCTCATTAGTATCAGTCAATTATGTGATCTAGGATTCAAGGTCAACTTCTCAAAATCTGAATGTCTTGTAATTAATGAAAAACAAGAAGTTGTAATGAAAGGAGTCAGATCTAAAGACAACTGTTACTTGTGGGAGCCTGAGAACACTAATTACTCCACTGTGTGTTCTATTGCCAAAGAAGAAAAAGAGGTGAAACTGTGGCACCAAAAACTTGGCCATCTTCATCTAAGAGGAATGAAAAGGATTATCTCCATGGAGGCAGTCAGAGGGATTCCAAGACTGCAAATTGATGAAGGGAGAGTTTGTGGTGAATGTCAGGTTGGTAAGCAGACTAGGATGTCACATCCAAAGTCAAGACATCTGACCACCTCTAAGGTTCTGGAACTTCTACATATGGATCTGATGGGACCAATGCAGGTGGAAAGTCTTGGTGGAAAGAGATATGCCTATGTTGTTGTGGATGACTATTCCAGATTCACCTGGATTAACTTCATTAAGGAAAAATCTGATGTGTTTGAAGTTTTTAAAGAACTGTGCAAAATAATTCAAAGAGAAAAAGAAGGGTGTATTGTCAGAATCAGAAGTGATCATGGCAAGGAATTTGAAAACAGTAAGTTTAATGAGTTCTGTTCCTCAGAAGGAATTAGTCATGAATTCTCTTCTCCTATAACTCCTCAACAAAATGGAGTTGTAGAAAGGAAAAATAGGACCATACAGGAATCTGCCAGAGCTATGATACATGCCAAAAGACTTCCTATTCATTTTTGGGCTGAAGCCATGAATACAGCCTGTTATGTCCATAACAGAGTCACTTTGAGAAAGGGAACCTCATCCACCATTTATGAACTCTGGAAAGGAAGAAAGCCAACTGTGAAGTACTTCCATGTATTTGGCAGCAAATGTTATATTCTGGCAGATCATGAACAAAGGAGAAAGCTGGACCCTAAAAGTGATGAAGGTATATTTCTAGGATACTCCTCCAACAGCAGAGCTTATAGGGTATTCAATTCCAGGACCAAAGTCATGATGGAATCAATAAATGTCATAGTTGATGATTATCATGAAGAAATAGATGTCCCTTGTAATGTTGAGACATTCTTTGAGACTCCAACTCAATAGAATGACCTTCCTAACACCACTACAGCAGACTCTGAATCCAAGGAAGCTAGCAAAATCCCTTCCATCAGAATTCAGAAAGATCATCCTAAAGAACTCATTATAGGGGATCCAAATAGTGGAGTCATTACAAGATCTAGAGAAATCATCTCAAACTCTTGCTTTGTGTCTAAAATTGAACCAAGAAATGTTAAGGAGGCCTTAACTGATGAATACTGGATTGGTGCAATGCAAGATGAATTGAACCAATTTAAGCAACATGAAGTTTGGGAGTTAGTTCCTAGACCAGAGGGAACAAACATAATTGGCACAAAATGGATATATAAGAACAAATCAGATGCTGAAGGAGTTGTCACTAGGAATAAGGCAAGACTTGTTGCCCAAGGATACACTCAAGTTGAAGGGGTTGATTTTGATGAGACCTTTGCCCCTGTAGCCAGACTGGAATCTATCAGACTCCTATTGGGAATTGCTTGTCTCCTGAAGTTCAAGCTGTTTCAGATGGATGTAAAAAGTGCCTTCCTAAATGGGTACTTAAATGAAGAAGTTTATGTGGAACAGCCTAAAGGTTTTGTGGATCCAAACCACCCTGATCATGTCTACAAATTGAGTAAAGCTCTATATGGCCTGAAACAAGCTCCTAGAGCATGGTATGACAGGTTAACAAAATTTCTCTCAGACAAAGGATACAGAAAAGGAGGCTTGGATAAAACCCTCTTTGTCAAAACTGAAGGAGGGAAGTTAATGGTAGCTCAAATATATGTTGATGACATAGTGTTTGGGGGAATGTCAGAACAAATGGTTAAACATTTTGCTGACCAGATGAAGGCTGAATTCGAAATGAGTCTCATGGGAGAACTGACTTATTTTCTTGGACTGCAAGTCTCACAGATGGAGGACTCAATCTTTCTATCTCAAAGCAAGTATGCAAAGAACATTGTCAAGAAGTTTGGTATGGAGAATGCCAGTCACAAAAGGACCCTTGCACCTACTCATTTAAAGCTATCCAAAGATTCAAGTAGGGTTAAGGTGGACCAAAGTCTGTACAGAAGCATGATAGGAAGTTTGCTGTACTTAACAGCCAGCAGACCTGATATTGCTTTTGCAGTTGGAGTTTGTGCAAGATACCAAGCTGATCCTAAAGTCAGTCATATCAACCAAGTAAAGAGAATTTTGAAGTATGTAAGTGGAACTTACAACTATGGTTTGCTGTACTCTCATGGTTGTGAACCAACTCTGACTGGTTATTGTGATGCTGATTGGGCTGGAAGTGCTGATGATAGAAAAAGAACCTCTGGAGGATGTTTCTTCTTAGGAAATAATCTGGTCTCCTGGTTCAGCAAGAAACAGAACTGTGTGTCCCTCTCTACTGCTGAAGCTGAATACATTGCAGCTGGTAGTAGCTGTTCTCAAATGATCTGGATGAAACAGATGCTTACTGAGTATAATGTCACACAAGATGTTATGACATTGTACTGCGACAATCTGAGTACAATCAACATTTCCAAGAATCCTATTCAGCATAGCAGGACCAAGCATATTGACATAAGACATCACTTTATCAGAGACCTTGTAGAAGAGAAGACGATTAAACTGGAACATGTTGCCACTGAGCTACAGCTGGCTGACATTTTTACCAAAGCACTTGATGCAAATCAATTTGAAAACTTGAGGGGCAAGTTGGGTATTTGCCAACAGGAGGAATTGTAGCAATTAATTTTGCTTAAAACAAGGGTTGAAGGAGTTATTTTTGTTAAGTCTATTTTGATTGGGTTAATCATATGCTTTCCCATTTCTTTCATAATTATTAAGAAGCTGAATAGACACTCATTTGTCTCCTTCCTCTCACAACTCTGCAACAAATCCCATTCTCTCAATCAAAGTTCTCTCTCTAGTTGGAACAGGAGGAGACTGAAGGAAACAGAAGGGAAGAGGGTGCTGCTGAAGATCAGCTCAATGCTGAAGAAAGTAGCTCCTCTGAAGATGACAGTGCTTAAAGTTTGGTGGAGTTGACAAGCCTGATGCCGGTTCCTGTTGATGCAAGTGTCTTCAGATTTTATTTGTTGTTTTTATTACTTATTTTGGATGACTGTATAACATTTAAGTACATGTATCTTTGGCCCATTTGTGGCTAAAGAGGGGGAGATATTTTGTGTTAATTACTTGGTAGACATTATATTTTTCTGCAGTGATATTCATTCTGCTGCTCTATATTCTCTGATTGCTTAGGGGTTTTAGCCAAAAATCTGCCAAAGGGGGAGTTTGTAAGTGTTTAGTTATTGGCATGTATTTTTGGTAAAACCAGGTGTGTAAATGTCATGACTGATGTCATAACATTCTGGATTATTAGGTTCTTTATGTAGAAAAATTATGGCATTCAGTAGCTACTGTGTATGAGTGTGTATCTGAGCATTTTGCAAAAGATCACATTTATTGCCTTCTACCAAAATCAGTAAACAGGAATTCTGATGTCATAACAAATGTTAAGACATCATGTATTGATCTAACAGATATGCAGTTTGGTTAATTCTGAGATTTTTCAGGAAGATGGCTCATTCTTTCCAGAACAGAATCTCACGTGGACTTTAGGTTAACCTAGCTCAACCCTAATCTGGTTGATAAAGTCTTGTGACCAAGTCTTAAGGTTAAACCTAATTAACCCTAGCTTTTTGTGGAAACCCTAACTAAAGAAACAGCTGCTATATATTCAACAGGATTGCTGTTTGGAAAATATCCTCTTTGGACTGAAGATCAATTAGGAGCTGTATAGTTTTAACTGCTGTAATCCAAGCAAGTATCATTGTGATAAGTGACTTGGAATAGGTTTTGATTGTAAGGGTTTTTGTATCACTCAAAGCTTTGAAGCAAGAGTTTTTGTGTCTCTTGACTAAAGCTTTGAAGCAAAGTCAAGTTAGGTTTATGTATCACTCAAAGCTGGGAAGCAAGAGTGTTTGTGTTACTTGATTAAAAAGCTGTGAAGCATAATCAAGTGTATGTTCTGAAGAGTGTCTTCATTAATTCATTAGTCAATTGTTTTAAGTATCACTGCTGTGATTGAGGGGGAGTGAGTAGGAACTCAGGTTTAAGTTGAACTTAGATTGAAGTTGCATTGGGTAGGTCTTAAGTGAAGGAGATAAACTGGTTGGTTTATTCCTGAATTAATATCTCTTATAGTGGATTTCCTCCCTGGCTTGGTAGCCCCCAGAGTAGGTGTTGTTTCACACTGAACTGGGTAAACAATTGATTGTGTTCTTTACTGTTTTTATTTACTGTCTTATAGAAAGTCAGATACGGTGTCATAACATTCACTGTGACATTAAGTATCTGCTTCCAGAATTTCACATTTTACACACGAACAATGAGAAAGAGGAGTGTTCTCATGTGCTGTACTCCTCTCCTTGCAAGGTGGTTTATTTCGCACCTTCCACAATCTGTCTTGAAGAATGACCAAGGCTTAAAGTGGTCACAACGGTTGATGACCCTCACTCACTCTGATGTACATTGGTGTTCTCGGTCCAAAGAAAATGTCATCATCATCGACCGTTGTGGAGAGTTCCCTAATGTTCCACTACTTGGCATTAGAGGAGGCATTACCTACAACCCTTGTCTAGCTTTAAGACAATTTGGATATGCACATAGGGATGGCCCTTATGACATGTTGATTCCTGACTTAGTTTTTAACTTCGACAACGATGCGCAAGGACTTCGCCAAAGATTCATCAGAGCTTGGAGGATGCCTAACAAGGTAGACAGCAAGATACTGGGGCACACGAACTCCATCCCTCTTGAGCCTTATCTCAAGTGGGTACGAACCCGAGCCCAGAGTCTAATGATGCCCTACCCTCATGTTCTCCCTGTAATTAAAGAGCCCGTTAAGGAAGGAGAGGTTCCCTACACCATCCTATATCCTGACATGCCTACATCGTGGGAGGAGATGCAGAAGAGTTGGATCCAACTCAAGGAGGAACGAAACACTTTTGAAGCCAGCTTCTACGCCAGTGAGAAGAAGGTTTTGGAGCTTACCCGCCGACTCCATGAGGAAGAGACCCTGAACACCTACATCGCACCAAAAAGGATGCGCAACGTCTTTTTACCTTGAGAAGTTTTTTTGTAATATTTGGCCCATGGGGCATTTATGTACTGACAAATTTCTTCTTATTTAATATGACGTGCGTTCTTTTTGTTTGCAACAATTGTGAATTTCTAAATCCTTGAATGCATTGCATAAATAAGCATATCATTCATCATGCGCATAAGCAGGTCTCCACACCAAGTTTCCTTATCTTTCTACTGTTTATTTCAGTAAGATGGATCTCGAACAGACGGTCAAGGACTTGTAGTCTCAGAACTCACAGTTTCAACATCTCCTGATGACCTTGGCTAAGGGCCAGGAGGAACTAAAAGCCCTGCTTGGGAATAAAGAGCAAGTGAAAAAGAAGAAGAAAAGAATCGGGGTGGCTACCCTAGGAAGAAGGTTTGAGGGTGAAGCCAGAAGAGTTCTTGAATTTCCCCCTACTTCTGAAGAAGGAACCAGTAAAGGCAAAGGGGCTGCGGTACCTTTCGAATCCGAAGTGGAAGAAGAAGAGGCTGAAGAAGACGAAAACTACTCTGAGCAACAATACCCGCCCGCCGACGATAAGTACAAGAGCTTGGAAGACAGGTTGGCAGCTATGGAGCTGCAGAAAGTTCCCGGCTTAGATTTCGAAGATTTGGGATTAGTTGCTGGAATTGTTATCCCCCCGAAGTTCAAAGTGCCAATCTTTGCAAGGTATGACGGGCTGTCTTGCCCAAAAATGCATCTCAGATCATATGTAAGGAAGATCCAACCTTACACTGCAGACAAGAACCTGTGGATCCATTTCTTCCAGGATAGCCTTTCAGGGGGTCAACTCGAATGGTTCTATCAGCTGGATGGAGCCAGTATTCGAAACTGGGAAGACTTGGCTACTGCATTTTATAAACAGTATCAGTACAATTCTGACCTCGCTCCCACGCGTACCCAACTTCAGGGTATGTCACTGGGGACGGGCGAAGGATTCAAGGAGTATGCGCAAAAATGGAGGGACCTGGCTGGCAGGGTGCAACCACCTTTGACTGACCGTGAACTTGTTGACATGTTCCTAGGGACCCTGTCTGGTCCATTCTTCAACCACCTGATTGGTAATTCTTCTACTGGGTTTACAGATTTGATCTTGACTGGTGAGAGGATAGAAGCTGGTATCAAGTCGGGGAAGATACAGAAAGGTGCCTCTGCGAATACTGAAAAGAAGCCCTTCAAGAAGGAAGCCAGTGCTGTTTATGGTCCCAGAAGAAAAATCAAACTGGAATGCCGCCAAGCTGTCAACGCATTGGTAATTTCAAAGCCTACTGCTGCTCCTCAGCAATACAACCAACCAAGGGGTGAGAGACCCAAAAGGAAGTACACTCGGCTCAGCATGACCCTGTCTCAGATTTTTCCGCAACTACTGTCAACCAATCTGGTAACTGTCAAAGAAGCTCTGAAGGTAGTGAACACAGCTTCTCCAAAATACAACCCCAACTCCCGTTGCGCTTATCACTCTGATAGCCCGGGGCATACTACGGATGATTGCTGGGCTCTGAGGAATAAGGTTCAGGACCTTATTGATGCTAAAGAAATACAGTTTGAGGCGCCCGAAAGGCCCAATGTTGTGACTGCTCCCATGCCCTAGCATGGAGTGAATGCTGTGGAAGAAGACCGGTATGTAGCCTCCGTGGAAGAGATTGTTACTCCGTTGTTGACCGTCAAGAGGAACCTGTTGCTAGACAGTTTATTTCCAGGATGTGGTAAAGGTTGCCTTCTATGTGCTGTTTCACCTGTTGGATGTCCTTTGTTGAAATCAGGTATCCAAAGCCTGATGGATAGCAAAGAGATCTTGTTCGAGAAGATTGCTGTTCCTGCTATCCCCGCCGAAGAAGTTTCTATTGTCACTATTTTCAACAAACCTCCTAAGGCTCCTTCAAAGGAGCCTGTCAAAATCATGTCCACTCAGAAGATTGCTCCTATCATCATCACTGTTCCGGGGCCCCTCCCTTATACATCCGACAAAGCTGTCCCATGGCACTATGGGGCAGATGTTTATGTACTTGGAGTTAAGCAAGAGTTCGATACTAGTACCGGTGTCAGCAACATCACCGGACCTACCAAAGTTACTCGCAGTGGTAGGCTGTTCTCACCAGATATTGCACCACCAGCTATTCAGAGACCTCTCATCATCACACCTGCAAGTGTGCCTGCTTCCCTTCCTGATCAAGTTCCTGTTTCTACCCCTGCTGCCGAGTCATTTGACACTCGGGGCAAAGGGATTGCTACTGATGTGCCTGCCTGGATGGAGGCACCGAAGACAACCAATGTTGAAGCTTCCCAACAAGAGATGGAAGAGATTCTCAAGATCATTAAGAAGAGTGATTTCAATGTAGTTGAGCAGTTGGGACACACCCCATCAAAGATTTCTATGCTATCACTGTTGTTGTTTTCAGAGGCCCATGCCAAGGCCCTGATTTCCTTCCTGAAGATGGCCCATGTGCCACAAGAAACGTCTGCTGATCAATTTACCGATTGTGTGGCCAACTTGACTGCTGATAATGGGTTGGGCTTCTCTGACGCCGATCTGACTGCCAAAGGAAAGAATCATAACGACGCCCTGCATGTCTCCATTGAATGCAGGGGCACTACTCTAGCCCATGTGTTGGTAGACACCGGTTCTTCATTGAATGTATTACCCAAGAAGGCCCTAGACAGGTTGGATTGTGAGGGTTTGGAGCTCAAGCCTAGTAACATTGTTGTCCGGGCCTTTGACGGTTCGAACAGGATGGTACATGGGGAAGTTGACATTCCAATCAAGGTTGGTTCTCAAGTCTTTGAGTCTACTTTCTATGTGATGGATATCCGACCATCCTATTCCTGTTTGTTGGGTCGTCCATGGATCCACAAGGCCGGAGCTGTGACCTCCACATTACATCAGAAGCTTAAGTACCCGGTCAGAGGGAAAATTGTTACAGTTCAGGGGGAGGAAGAATACATGGTCAGCCACCTCAACTCGTTCCGGTACATAGAAATGGATGGGGAGTTCATTGAAACCCCCTTTCAACACTTTGAAGAGGTGCCTCAGACACTGGCATCAGCTGAAACTGTGATTGAAGACCCTCCTTTAAAGATGGCTTCCTTAAAGGATGCCCGGGCTGTGATTGAGAAGGGTGAGTATGCAAACTGGGGCCGACTTCTTGATTTCACTCCAAAGACTGACAAGTTTGGTTTGGGCTTCACTGCAGAGGCTCAGAGGGCCGTTCGTAAAGCAAGGATTGGAAGACCTCCTGTGCTCATCACCAATCCGGGAGTAAATGCTATTGAAGACGACATGGAGGAATCTGAATTCGACAGCTGGATCTACCCAACAACCGACGATGGACCAAGCAACTGGACTGCGAAAGACTTCACACCTATTACTTTTGTCACTCAGTAATGAACTCTTTTGTTTTTCAATTTGTAACAAACAATATGTTGAAACTTTTATGGCTCGGTGTCCTACCCGGGGCACTGTGGCTTCATTTGTGAGGGCTTTTGTGTGTCATTTTCATATATCATCAATAAAAACATTGGACGTTTGTTGCATTTCAAAATCTTGCGCTCCTTTTCTTTCTTTATTATATATTGTAAAACAGCTATATTTACACACACTCACCTATACAGGTTCCAATCCACTCTGGATCTCACTGGTAACGACTATGCTACTGCCAGTTATGACTTCGAAAATCCGATCAACTTAGCCGTAGACGAAGGTGAAGATGATTGCGAAGTGCCTGGTGAACTTGCAAGACTGCTACTCCAGGAAGAGAGGGCCATTCAGCCCCATGAAGAGCCTGTGGAAACGGTAAATCTGGGTACTGAGACAGACAGAAAGGAAGTCAAGATTGGTGCCAATTTAGAGCTCAGTGTGAAACAACGATTGATTCAGATGCTGCATGACTATGTGGAAATCTTTGCCTGGTCTTACGAAGACATTCCTGGGTTGGATACCGACATTGTGGTTCATCACCTGCCTACCAAGGAAGACTGCCCTCCGGTTAAACAAAAGGTCCGCCGTATGCGTCCAGAAATGTCCGAGAAAATCAAACCTGAGGTTATGAAACAATTTGATGCCGGGTTTCTAGCAGTGACTTCTTACCCTCAGTGGATTGCCAACGTAGTTCCAGTACCGAAGAAGGATGGTAAGGTCCGAATGTGTGTTGATTACAGGGATTTGAACAGGGCCAGCCCTAAGGATGATTTCCCTCTGCCTCATATCGATGTTCTGGTTGACAATACTGCTCAGCATAAGGTATTCTCCTTCATGGACGGCTTCTTCGGTTATAACCAAATCAAGATGGCTCCTGAAGACATGGAGAAGACCACTTTTGTTACTCAGTGGGGCACCTTTTGCTACAAGGTCATGTCTTTTGGGTTGAAAAATGCTGGGGCAACCTACCAACGTGCCATGGTTGCTTTATTTCATGATATGATCCATCACGAGATAGAAGTATACGTCGACGATATGATTGCAAGGTCCCAAACTGAGGAGGAACACCTTGACCATCTACGGAAGCTGTTTGACCGTCTGAAGTTATACAAGCTGAGGTTGAACCCAAACAAGTGCACCTTCGGGGTGAGATCAGGAAAATTGCTAGGCTTCTTCGTAAGCGACAAAGGCATTCAAGTGGAACCTGCCAAAGTGAAATCCATACAAGAGATGCCAACTCCCAATACAGAGAAAGAAGTCAGAGGCTTTCTAGGACGTCTGAATTACATTGCCCGATTCATCTCGCATCTAACTGCTACCTGTGAACCAATCTTCAAACTACTGAAGAAAGATCAAGTAGTACGTTGGAACGATGAATGTCAGGCCGCTTTCGAAAAGATCAAAGAGTATCTCCAAGAACCACCCATTCTTATGCCACCGGTTGAAGGGAGACCTCTAATCTTATACTTGACAGTACTTGATAACTCAATGGGGTGTGTGTTGGGGCAGCATGACGAGTCTGGCCGAAAAGAACACGCCATTTATTACCTTAGCAAAAAGTTTACCGACTATGAGACCCGATACTCACTGCTCGAGAAGACTTGCTGCGCTTTGGTATAGGCTGCTCGCCGACTGAGACAGTACATGTTGACTCACACTACTCTGTTGATTTCAAAAATGGATCCAATCAAGTACATATTCGAAAAGCCCGCCTTGTCCGGAAGAATAGCAAGATGGCAAATGATCTTGACGAAATATGACATCCAATACATGACTCAAAAAGCAATCAAGGGAAGTGTATTGGCGGACCATTTGGCACACCAGGCAGTGGACGATTACCAGTCGATGAACTTTGAATTTCCAGACGAGGATATCATGGTAGTGACTGATTGTGAAGTACCTGGACCAGATGAAGGACCTGAGGAAGGATCCCGATGGTCTATGCACTTTGACGGGGCCTCAAACGCTTTGGGTAATGGTATCGGCGCTGTGATCATATCCCCTAAAGGAACTCATACTCCACTCATCGCCCGGCTATGTTTCAACTGCACCAACAACATGGCAGAGTATGAGGCATGTATCATGGGTCTTCAAGCTGCAATTGACTTAAGGATTAAGTTTCTGAGTGTCTTCGGAGATTCCGCTCTCATGATCAATCAGATCAAAGGCGAGTGGGATACGAAACACCCAAATCTTATTCCTTACAAGGAGTATGTGTCGACATTGCTTCCCCACTTCGAGGAGATAACTTTTGAACACTTCCCAAGAGAGGAGAATCAGTTAGCAGACGCATTGGCTACGATGTCTTCTATGTTCAAAGTCAAATGGGACAACGAGGCTCCTCGGATCATTATCTAGAAATTGGATGAACCTGCACATTGCTGCGATCTCGAGACCGAGGAGGTAACTGAAAAACCCTGGTATCATGAGGTGAAGAGGTACTTGGAAGCTCAAGAATACCCCGAGGGTGCATCTGTTAATGACAAAAAGTTTCTGAGAAGGTTCGCGGCAAAATTCTTCCTCAGCAATGGCATTCTCTACAAGAGAAACCATGATTCAACCTTACTGCGTTGTGTGGATAAGACTGAAGCAGAAAAGATCATGGCGGAGCTACATGAAGGTACATTCGGAACACATTCCAGTGGACATACCATGGCAAAGAAAATCCTTCGGGCAGGATATTTCTGGTCCACAATGGAAGCTGACTATTACCAGCATTCTCGGACGTGTCACAAATTCCAGATCTATGCTGATAAGGTGCACATTCCTCCGGTACCTCTGAACATCTTGATAACACCTTGGCCTTTTGCAATGTGAGGCATTGATATGATCGGAGAAATCAGACCTACAGCATCCAACGAGCATCGCTTCATCTTGGTAGCGATTGATTACTTCACAAAGTGGGTCGAGGCAGCTTCCTTCGCTACGGTAACCAAGAACGTCGTGGCACGGTTCATTTGGCACAACCTGATCTGTCGATACGGTGTACCTGAGAGGATCATTACGGATAATGGTACCAATCTTAACAACAAGATGATCACTGAGCTCTGCGAGCAATTCAAGATACAACACCACAACTCTTCTCCCTACCGACCGAAGATGAATGGGGCTGTAGAAGCAGCGAATAAGAACATCAAGAAGATTGTGCAGAAGATGACAGTGACCTATAAAGATTGGCACGAGATGTTGCCATTTGCTCTCCATGGGTACCGTACCTCAGCACAGACGTCAACATGGGCAACTCCCTTTTCCTTGGTCTATGGCATGGAGGCAGTCTTGCCTATTGAAGTCCAGATACCCTCTCTCCGGATAATGAAGGATGCAGGTTTGAGTGAAGATGACTGGATCCAGACTCGGCTTGATCAAGTAAACCTAATTGACGAAAAGAGACTCACTGCTATTTGTCATGGTCAGACGTACGAAAAACGGATGATCAGGGCATTTAACAAGAAAGTCAGACTACAAGAGTATCAAGTCGGAGACCTGGTAATCAAGCGCATAATTCTTCCTCAAAGCGATCCCAGGGGCAAATGGACCCCTACGTACGAAGGGCCATTTGTGGTTAAACATATCTTCTCGGGAGGAGCCATGATTCTAACCACCATGGATGGTGACGACCTTCCTCACCCTGCCAATGTAGACATAGTAAAAAGATACTACGCATGATCAAAGACCCGCTAGGTCGACTGGCCTAGGAAAAAATAAGGGCTTCCCGGCGAACCAAAAGGGTTCGGGCAAAAATAAGGGATGAAATGAAAAAAAATCTGTACGCCCGGCAAGTCGAAAACCTTAAAAGGCGGCTTGGGCAAAAATGGGTATCCCGGTGGACTGAAAACCCGAAAGGGCGGTCCAGGCAAAAGTTAGGGATAAAGCGTAATACTATGTCTCTTTGGATCACCTTGCATCCAGAATTCGGCATCAACTATCGGGCTCAGATGACTCCAATCAATCAGCTTCATCTTCAACTAAACAGCAGAGTGATGAGACGCTTGAAGACATAAAGGCGATAGCAGAGTTGGAACCCAGTGGGATTATTTTTCACATAGCTGTTTTGTTTCTTTTTCACAAAATTGTATAAACTCTATTTTGCTCAGCGGCGTTCTCTTACTAGGACGTCAGCCTCTTGTACAAAACGCCTATTTACAGGCAAATTTCAAAATTAATACAAGTTCAATTTCTTAGACAAATTACCCATCGTTTTTCCTTTTTTCTGTTTTGTTTTACAAAGAACGTCCAATGTTCATTTTTGATATATGCATTTGACATTAATTGCTAATCATGAATATTTGCATGCGAAACAAAGGACTAATTACAGATGACATCAGAAACAGGGGCAATAAAGAATTGTCTAAGCGATCTAGTTGCTCTGTCCACCGAGGTACCAGGGTAGGTTCGGCTGAAGAATGTAACCAAGTTACCTCAACTCCCCACAGAGTAGGACCAGATTTAGCAATACTCTCCCCAGGCAGAATTGGTCTCCCATCAACCCTAAAAAGGCATAATGTTCCCCTAGCAAGTCAGCGGTACTCTCCTCAAGCAGAGTTAGTCTACTGTCAGCCTTAAGGAAGTTGGGTATCCCCAGAGGATCTCAAAATTCCCCAGCAGAGTATAGGCATTCCTCAGCAAGCATCCCCGGCAGTCTTAATATAAGATTGTTCCCCGGTGGAATACCAGACACCCCAGTGGAATCCATGTTCCCAGTAGATTCTGGAAGCTTATCACCTGCAGAGTACGTACGTCTCTCCCCGACTTTATTTAAAGGTTATTTCCCCACCAGGGTATAACTGGGTTATCCTCAGCTAATTACCACAGAAAGATCGTTCTCGGCGAAGTTCTTCCTGTCCCCAGCGGAGTTCATCAAGTTCCCCAACATAACTTATCAGTGGAATCCCCAGCGGAGCTCTCATCAAAACCTAGGCGAAGTATCTCTTCCCACAAAGTAATTCCCCGCAGAGTAATCTCTCCAACAAGTTTATTCCCCAACGGAGTCATCTTCTCCTACCGGTTTATTCTTGCAACCATCATCCCCAGCGGAAACGAAGAACTCCACTCTTCAAAACATCAGCCCAGGATTCAACAAGTTCCCGGCACTCGTCAGGGATTTATTTTCCTAGACGAAAAATACATTCATAGACATTTCACATTTCATACATCCTGCTTATATACATGATAAAGTGCATACAACACTATCTCATTTTGAGCATCATGACATCATGCATTGCATACAACTGATGTTTTGCCTTTTCAGGAAAAGTCAATCCAAAGATGATTACTATCAACTATCGCAATTCCAGATTCGATACCTGTATCTAGCCAGGGCATATCTGTGAGTGATTGATTGTAGATTCAATACCTGTATCCAGCCAGGGCATATCTGCATGAAGAGTTTAGAGATTCGATACCTGTATCCAGCCAGGGCATATCTGTAGACGATCAAATTCCAGATTCGATACCTATACCCAGCCAGGGCACATCTGTAGACGACAATTTCCAGATTCGATACTTGTATCCAGCCAGGGCATATCTGTAGACGACCATTTCCAGATCCGATTCCTGTATCCAGCCAGGGCACATCTGTAGACGACAATTTCCAGATTCGATACCTGTATCTAGCCAGGGAATATCTGTAGACGACAATTTCCAGATTCGATACCTGCATCCAGCCATGGCATATCTGTATATGGCAAATTCAGATCCGATACATGTATCCAGCCAGGGCGCGTCTGTAAGCAACCTTTTGAAGTTCCGGATTCGATTCCTGTATCCAGCCAGGGCATATCTATGAGCGATTGATTGTAGATTCGATACCTGTACCTAGCCAGGGCATATCTGCATGAAGAGTTTGAAGATTAACAACTGTAACATGCCAGGAAACCATCTTCCTTTCTCAAAGTACGCAAGTTCTCGCTAAGGAATCTCTTACGCGATCAACACTTCCAAATGGCATCTATAAGCCCATTCCCGACAAGGTTCTGTCACGTCTCCAGATGGCATCTATAAGCCCATCCTCCTATCCACCATCTCTCCAAATGGCATCTATAAGCCCATTCCCGACATCACATTGCTGATACTCCACTATGCGAGTGCAAATTTCTGGGCACTGTAGTGTTCAATCATCTTCCACCTTTGGATCACGAAAGGCACACAAGCCAATCTACATCCTCAGGTATAAGAAGATTTAACAGGGGCAACTGTTGTACCCCAAAATTTGCCCTCCCATTTCATCAATATTTTCTCACCACAATACCCTTGGAGCTCAAGATCAAGTTAGGGTTTGCTCTGCTCAAGACTTCTCCTTGCACTGTTGACCCAAATTAGGGTTTGAGTTTGCACAAAGATGTTTTGACCTAAAAATCCCAAAGTAACTTTCATGCTTCATATTGGACTCACAAGTTTATCCATACCAAGTTTCAAGCCTTGATTCCAATCTTTGCCCAGTCAATTGGACAGTTGACCTAGAAATCAGCTGTATTGGGGAAAAAGTCAATTGTGGTCAATTGACAGTCAAACCTCATGATTTTTGACCCACATCAACATTATGAACTCATATGGACCATTTGATCAAGTTCGGATCACAATTCCACAAGAAATTTGATCAGATCACCAAAAGGGCAAAATGGTCATTTTTAGGGTTTTGACTGCACAAAGGCAATTTTTGACTGTTTGACCTAACCAATGGCAATTCAAGCTCACATATGGACTCAAGGACTCAATGGCATTGTCTTGACATGCTCAACAAGTTCAAAAGATCCCAAATGCACAAGATTGACAAATGAATTTTCCAGTCAACTGAGCCAAATTTGACTGTATACTAAAAAGTAAAACTTTGACTTTTTGGTCAAAATCAAGTGTCAAGATTCATTTTTCATCAAGACATGTAAAATTATGAAACTTGTTCATCAAGAAATCAAAAATCACAAATTAGGGTTTGAAATGAAGAAATTTCATAACTTAGAATTTTTCTAAGTTATGAAAATCCCTAATTTTTTCCTAGCTTTGTCCCATTTTTTTCATCAAGATATATTTGGATTCAAGCAAAACTCAAAACATGAAAGTTATAGTCAATTGCAAAATCTAAAACTTTGATTCACAAAGTTTCCTCAAAAGAAGCTTGTAGCTCAAGTTATGATTTTTGAAACAAGGGTGCAAAACATTCTTAACTTAGAAATTTTTTGACCTATTCTAAGCAGGATTTTTGCTCAACTTCATGGCCACTTTTCACATGCTTCCACTTGGAATTTCAACTTGCATTACAAAGATGGATTGTAGTACACATTCCAATATTTCCAAATTGTCCAAGAACTTCTCAAACACCCTTGTGGTTAGGTAGAATCGAATTGGCAAAGTTGGGCAAAAGTCACTTTGTTCATGGCCAAATTACATGTTCATAACTTTGCATTTTCAAACTCAGCATGGTTCAAGCTAGGTTACAGGCCTCTAATCCCTTTCTTACTCAATAATTCAATGCTAAACCATTGTGCCAAGATGTTATTTTGTGCATTTGGTCATTACATGAAGGATTAGTCTTAAGATGGAAAAAGCATTTTATTTATTCTTGTAAAGTTACACTTTATGTCAAGTTTACAATCTAAGAGGTACAAAGCAAATCTCTGAGGCACAAAGGTATGGACATATCCCACTGATCAAGACTAACATTTGCAGCATGCTTGAGGGGCCTGTGGTAGCCTACAACCTAACTTGGCATTTTTAACTTAAGAAGGAAGAAACTTGGCATTTTAAAACATCACCTCTCATTGCTGCAACAACAAGCCTAAACAAACTTCTTGAACACATTCCAAACATCAAACCTGACCTGAAACACGAGCCAACCACCTTCAATACCTCCCTAAACATCAAAACACCATTTTGCTGCACAAAACAGGGCATCCCTGCAGATTGAGTTGCACAACTCAGTTTGCTCGTGCGTTTTGGCCAAAGCTGGTTCATACACACTCCATAACATCCATACAAGCTATCCCAAGCCCTAGCTACAGACTGTAACACCTCTAACCAAGTTCACCATTTTCATTTTTTCAGTTGTGCAGGTTAACTTCCATAGCTCGTTTCAGTTAGTTCCAAAGCAAGCTAGAGGTTGGAGAAGCATCCCTGGACCTCAAGCAAGCTATACAAGTCCTCACATTGCATTGAAAGTACCTCCATTGTCATACACGATTCAAGCTGAACAGGTAAGTTTTTGAACTTCTATCTCTCTATCCAAGCATATTTAGGCTTAAGTTTGTGAAGAAAGCATGTTCTAATTATAGCCCTGAAGCCATCCATGTAGTTACTTTTCATTTATGTTGTGTATGCTGAGAGAATTTTGGACCTGAACATTGGAAAAAACTTAGGTCAGAAATTAGGGGAGAAGAAATTCTCTCTCATTTCTGAGAGTTAGATCAAGTTTTTTATATGTATGAACTCGTGACATGATGCTCTATAATGTTTGTGTTGTAAGTTTTTGTTAAAAGTCAAGGAATCCAGAGATAACATGGATGGAAGAAAGTGCGCGTTTTTTTGTGTTTGAAAGGTGCTAGAGGTTGAAGACAACCACCTTTGGGTTGGGCCTGATTCTTTTTTCTGTTTACACCATCTTTTTACACATACACCCCCCTGGCCCATTGCATAATATATTTGTCATTTTTGGTTTTTTCCTTTTGATTTTGATTTTATATTTTTATCCAAACATGAAAAAACATTAAAAATATTTTTCTCACATTTTTTGCATTTTATTTGGTATTTATTTTGTTTCATTTAGTTTATATGTAAATAAATAGGTATTTACTTTTTACTTAAAATACTTAAAATAATACAAATACATTTTTATTTTCTGATTTTATTTTATTTTATCTTTTGAAAACATTTTCTAAAAAATATACTTTTTTTTGTAAATAATAAATATTCTTATTTTTTGTACATATTTAATATATTTAATATATAATATATATACTTATATATTTATTAGAATATTTAGGATAAAAAACATAAAAATAATACATTTTTATTTTTATTAATATTTGACCTCAAAAATCACTTTTTTACAATATACTTCCTTTTATTTATTTTTTGTATATAATTAATAAATATCGCATATAATAAATAATAAATACTTCTTACTTAGAAAATTAGGGTTTTGCCCTAAAACATGGAAAAATATCAAAAAATTATCCTTTTTATTTTTGTTTATTTGTCACATGAAAAACACTTTTACATACATATAAAAATCATTTTTTGCATCTTGCATATTTATTTTATTTTATTTAATTATTGTACAATTAAATACCTTGTAAATTCCATTTGGATTGTAATAGTTTAGATTTAAATTTCTTGCTAAATATCCCCATTTGAACATTTGTACCCCCCATCCCATAATTATGTTGTAATTCTAAATATGCCATGATAGACTTAGGGTTTGTATGCAAAAATCAACCAAACAAATAGCTTGACCTAATTCAAAGATAACAAAGCATGAAAATGGACAACACCAATCACACTTGCACCCCTAGGGTTACTCCACTTGTTGCCTTCAATAATGGGCCATGTTGCATGTTGAGTTTCTTTGGCAAAACAAAAACAATATCAAATGATCATAGTCCCTCGATGACGCTTTCGAAAGTTGCCTAAAAATGATCAAGTCCCTTAAAGGAAAAATTACCAAAGACACTTAGCACTATTGCAATCATGGTCTAAACGATGACCCGCACCCGTCCCGTTAACATCCTAACACAAGATTATCCACCAAATACAATGGTGGAACAAAATTGTTAAAAGGGTTAAAACATAGAAAAAATCTTTGAGTAAATTTAGGGGTAGACAACTCTTAGTTACTTGAATAATATTGCAAAACAATCCTTGCCTACTTTTCAAAACCACACTCCACAACACTTTCAAAACAACTTTCAAAAACATTGAAAACTTTTCAAAAGATAAGTACACCTTTGTATACATTCAAACATGGATCATTACAAAGGTTTCCACCACATCGGCCTCTTTTTCAAAACATTTTCAAACCCACACACAAAGCACCATTTCAAACAATTGAAAATCAAGGCAATTGATCTAAGCAAGTAACTAAGAGCCCATGGATAAACATGGATAGAAAGGGTGCTAATACCTTCCCTTTCTATAATATACTCCCCGAACCCAAGAAAACATCTCAAAGGTTTTTGCTGTGCTTTTTAACCTTTCCTTAAGATAAAATAAAAAGTCGGTGGCGACTCTTGCTCAACCGAAACATTTGCGAAAACAAATGCAAAACCTCAAGTCAATTCTCCCACCGTATCACAGTTATGTTAAGTAATCGTAAGTGGACTTATATAGAAGTCACACCTATTTTGAGGTCGTTCAATAGCATTCTATGTACCATATGTTTAGATAAATGAATTGTAGATTATTCTCTAACAACATGTAGTACAAGTAAGAAAGGGATAAGATGAAGAGGGGGATGCATTGTATGAAATTAGGGTTTTAAATATCATCAACATCATTCATCTATTTTGGTGAATTTGGTTTCTCAACCTATCAACACCCAAGATCCAATGAGGTTGAGGAATTCGTCACCAAATGAAGTCCAAGTCAGAACCAAAATAAAAATAATAAAATAATATTTAATAAAACAAAATTAAAATGGTTAATAAAAAGGAAAATAAATGGTAAAAAACATAAAGTATATTAAAATACCAAATAAAAATCCTTAAAAAAAGTCAGAAGTCAAACATGATTCAATAATAGTTTACAAAAATTTTCAGAATTTTTTTAAGTCAGAAACTATTTTTAAAATTTGGAGAAAATAAGCAAAATAAATCAAAATTTGTGAAAAATAGTAAAATCAAAAATAAAAATAAAATGAGGTCACTAATATTTGTCAAGAGATCATTGGATCCTTCCATAAAATTTTTATAATTTTTAAAGACCATAAAGTATTTTTAAAATAATTAAAATAAAGCAAATAAAACAAAAATTATGAAAAATATCAAACATCAAAATAAAAATATGAAAAATATTCACAAAGTCAGAAGTAATTCAAAGTATTTTTGTATATTTTTTCATAATTTTTGGATAAAAAATAAGAGAGTTATGAATTTTTGAAATTAAAACAAATTTTGTAAAAATAAATAAATCAGAAAAATCCACACGCGTTGGATCTCATTCACTTATACACGCTGGCAGATCTAATGGATCTGAGGTGAGAGAGTATCATGAACCCAAGTCAAGGCACGCATATGTAACACAAGAAAGTCCAACAAATCAAAATAAAACAATTGGTTGAGCATCATTGGTTGAAGAACGGCATGTGGGTCGTCTTCAACCTCCAGCCTCCTGCAAATAGGGCAAAACCATGATTTTTAAATCTGTAAATTTAGATGCTCATAGTGGTATCATCAGACACGTCTCTTCAAGACGATCACAACCATATCCCCGCGCCAAATTTATATAAAACACAACTTACTTGATTTGGAAAAAACCAGAGATGTTTTGAAAAATTTGAAATCGAAAACAGAAGCATCAAATGCTTTGATTCACCAAAATTGAGTTAATAGCAAGCATCAGTGAACATCATAAACCATTCCAGTAATTTGAGTTAGAAGATTTGGTGCCTTAAACTACCTGAACAAAGTCAAATGAACTTTCTCTGTAAATGGACTTGGCTAGCACGATTTAGGGCACCTTAAGGCTTGATTATTCTTCTGTTAGCTTCACTGAAGTTCAAGGATGAAGGATCAACAAAGAAATTGGATTGAAAAGTGGAGAAAAGATAAATTCGAAAATTCAGAAAAGTGAGTTATGGAGGGAGTTTGACAGAGTGATTTTGACTGTTCAAGCTTACGAAAATGAGTGGAATAGAGCTTGTACTTATAGGAGAAGTGAATGGGATCAAGAGGAGGGGTGAATGATGCAAATTAAAATTAATTCGTGCACACTTGTGTACACAAGTAAAGTGTGTTCACATGGGCATTAAAACTCATCTAATTGATGTGTTTTGTCACTCTAAATAATTTAATTATCTTTGTTGATCATGCTTAAGCGAAAAACGCGTGGTAATTTGATGATTAGAAGCCATATTCTGAAAATTGAAATCTGACTTAAAGTGAAACTTTAGTTCCAAGGTACCCACTTTGAATCAATGGTATTCACAACTCAAGTGGTCTTAGGGTATAATTCTTGAAGCATTTGAAAGATAAGGTCACAATATTTTCAATGTTCAAAGAGTGAGATCAAATGGATGCTTGAGATAAGAGTTGTGATGAGTCAAAGTTGAGAAAAAGATGCTGACTTTTTGTACTTCGAAAAATTCTAAGTTTTTCTTCAAAAGTGACCTATAATGTTTTGATTCCAAACAAGTCCTTCCTCCAAAATCTTGCTTTGATCAATGATGCTAGCTTGAAGTGGATTTCCCAAAGAGCATTGTGAAACTTGAATCACTCAAAAAATCTAAATATTGAACAAGTTATGATCCCTTGAAATTGGTGAAAATCCATGAGGTGACCTATAATCTTTTGAGTTTTTGAGGCATCTTCCAATCATTTTCAAGTCTTAAACATAAAAGTAGAGTTGAAGATCACACTCTTAAGATAAATATGGAAAAATAATGGGCTCAAGGAGGTAAAATTTGACCAAGTTATGATCCTTTGAAGTAACATGTAAGGAATTTGATGACCTATCTAGAGGACTTGTAATCTTCCTTCATCATTAGGAATCTTTCATACAAAATTTGTTTGAAACAAATGAAGTGATTAGTTGATAACCCTTTAAAGAGAAGCATATCTTTAGAATAACTAAAAAATCTCAAAATATGAGCAAGATATAGCCCTTAGAAGTTCAAAACCCTAGATTCTAAAGCACCAAAATGACTTGGAAACCCCTTTCAATTTTGACTATCTTCTTTGCACAATAACTTTACCATGTGAATAGAAGTTGTTGTGGATGATAATAAGAATCAATATCAACAATAACCACTTACAAATATTAAGGGTTGAAAGAGTTATGCACTTGTGATCAAGGAAACAAGAACTTGTCCAATTAGGTCAAACTTCTTCAATCAATTCTTGCATCTTTTGACTTCCTTTGACAAATTAAGGCAAGATAAATCATTGTAGACCTTGTCATGATATTAATATAAAGCACTCTCAATGATGAAACTTTAATCTCAATGAATCTTTGTTGAAGAAGGCGTGGAAATAAACTCATGAACCTATGAATCAACCTGATGAAATGTGTTGTGCCCTCACATATAGTATCATCAATTAGAGCAAACATTCATTGTATTTGTTAGTTAAAAGCTAGTAAATACAAGACATATATGGTCACAATGAAAAACTCAAAGTGCTTGGTGACTCCTCATGAGAAATCCTAGAGATAGCGAGAAGAGCCAAACCCTAGTGTGGTCTTGATATGATTGAGTTGACATGAGATGATAGAGGAATCTTAGGGGGAAAAATTGGGGTATAACATTTGCCCTTATTTAAGTGTCTTCTATCTGGAGATACGAAGGTTAAAATCTTCGTGTCGACGCGATTGAAGATACTTAAATATAAAATAAGCCTTATTTTTGGCCCTAAGATGCCCTGCAATGCATATGATTGTGTATGCAAACAAACAAATCCATAGGTGACACAGGACACCACTGGGGAAACAGAAAATAAAGTAAAGGATCAAAAGAAAATACGACCAGGAAAATAAATCACTGGTGAACAAAAGACTCGACTCTATTGGGGTAAAGCCCAAGGAGGAGATAAAGCATCATCAACTCAAATATTAAGGAAAAAGCAATGGATGACAAAGATCAACAGATAACTGCAAACTATCACTCACTGAGAAGATAGCAAAAAAGGTAACGTCAACTCACAGGGAGAATAAATGGTAAGATAATATCGGTAAAAACCAATATTAGGGTAGGTAACAAACGATTAACATCAGTACTTATGATTGGAAACATATGAACTTATTTAGAGCAAAGTGAACCTCAACGACAAACTATCTCCCATAGTGACGAGACTACCATCCATTGAAGTAACAAATCTCAATAACAAACTATCTCCCATAATGACGAGACTACCATTCATTGGAGTAAACATCTCAACAATGAACTATCTCCCATAATGACGAGACTGCCATCCATCGGAGTAAACAAATCTCAACAACGAACTATCTCCTATAATGACGAGACTACCATTCATTGGAGTAACAAATCTCAACAACAAACTATCTCCCATAATGACGAGACTACCATTCATCGGAGTAAAAAATCTCAACAACGAACAATCTCCCATAATGACGAGACTACCATTCATTGGAGTAAACATCTCAACAACGAACTATCCCCCATAATGACGAGACTACTATTCATTGGAGTAACAAAATGAATCTTCTCGGAGAACTGACAGACTTACTGGGGAAGTACAAGTTGCTCAAATAAAGAGACAATCACTTGCTCCTATGAGAAGGAAATATAATAATTCTACTAGGAAATGAATCTTGGCTTCTCTAGGGATATGCCAACGCAGTCCTGCTGAGGAGATAAAGTCTTCTCATGCAAAATAAATGCATATTATCAAACCAGGGCTTAAAGCCTGCAGAAAACAGAATAATAATATTGTCGGGGACCATAGATTCGAATTAGAAATAAACCGGAGTAAAACAGTCAGCCAAGATAGCACCTGATGAGAAATAAACTCAAAAAGGAAACATAGACCATCGAGATAATGAGCTGGATAAGAAGGCTAAAGCATAATTCTTCCACGAGGGATAACTCAATGGGCAAATTGAAAGAATATACACTTTCTGCTTAAGGTTGACACTATTGGAGAGAGGGTAACATAACTCTGCAAAATAGGGTAACATGCCAACAAAATATTAATGAATGCAGATGAGCAATGAATGTTAAATTCAACTATGCATGATGTATGTATGAATGTATGATCTTTATCATGTATATGCTGATAAAACAGACATACAACACTAGGAATAACCAGACAAAAAGATCTTGGGTAAAGTCAACACTCGGCTAAATCACATCCAGGAGGAAAATTTAATAAGAAAGTAAGCACCAACTGAGAAAATAAATTCCTACTTCACGTATTAACTCCTCTGGGAAGAAACATAATCCAAAAATAATCAAGTTAAAACAGTAAATCAAAACAAATACAAGGATGTAATATCCTCCTCCGGGATTCACCGAGGAATATCACACATACTTCAATGGGGAAAATAATGTTTCAACGTCTAGATTACCATTGAAGATTATAATAATGACTTCTCTAAGGAAGATGAAAACTACATTGTCGAGATATCAACTGCGGATCTCGTGCTGACTTCATTAGGAAGGACCATACCACATTGTCAAGGGGAGGCCAAAATACATTCTTTAATACCAAGAGCGATGATTACACAAACTTCCATGGGGAGAAATTATGAAACCACACGGGGAAAACAACTTTCAAAGAGAAACGTTATCTCAACTTTAGTTGGGGATCTAAGAAGTTAAACAATACAACAAGAAGTCAAAATTATGTGGATTTTAAATCAAACCTAGCACTAGGCGAGAGAAAACCCAAAAAGTTGACAATTGTTTAAACACTTCTTAAAAAAGATGATGCCCTTGTCTAGTTGCCCGGGGAACAAACGAGATTAATAATAATTCCATTACTCTGAAGAGCGAGGCTTTACAAATGATTCTTCCTCAACACACAAAAGGAGAATGAACTTCCGTCATAGGAGTGAAGACCTCACTGGGGAATCTGGGATATAGGTTTCAACCATGCAAACCTGAAACCAAAATAACCAATAAATGAACCAAGATTTGACTGGGGAAATATGGGATTACGAATCCAACATTGCACCATACATCAATTGGTATCATCTCCAACTATTTGAGAAACACAAAGATCACGCGCATATCAGCAAGAGTGACATGGGAGAACTTTCCTGGGGAATACACATTTCCAAAATTTCAGATTCCGTCTATCCTCAGTGTGATCGGTGGATTTAGAACTAACTGTTTAAAGCTGGTTTCGCGAAATGTCGCAGAAGCAAGAGTCGCCCCCGTCTTTTATTTTCTCCAACATGGACAGGACAAAAGCACAACAAAATTCCTTATGAGAACGTTTCTCGGTTCGGGAGGTAGATTTATAGAAAGGGAAGGTGTTAGCACCCTTTCTATCCATGGTTATCCATGGGCTCTTAGATACTTGCTCTTATGTTTTCAAAATGTTTGCTTTTCAAAATGTGAGTGGGTTTGAAAAAGTTTCTTTGAAAGATTTCTGAATAACTCTTGTATCGGTCCTCAAGAGTGTTTGAAAAATTTGTTTTGAAAGCTTTTAGAAAGTGTCAGTGTGAAAAGTTTTTGTTTGTTTTTGAAGAGAGCAAGTATCCACGAGTCATCTACCTACCCTAAGGAATTAGGCTGTGTAAATGTCCTTAAGGTAATGCCATCCCACCATTGAGAGGTAGGTAGCACCACCGTTGGAGGTGTTCGGGTCAATTCGATTGTAGGGACAGTGTGGTCACCGAAGCAACAGTAGGACACCTTAGAAGCTACCCTTATGTCCTAGATCCTTTTTAATCCGAGGCAACCGTTTCGAGGCAACTGTTTCGAGGCAACTGTTTCGAGGCAACTGGATCATGGACATAAGGACCGCTAAAACGTCCTATACTTGACGACCACGTTTCGAAGGCAACGAGTGAGGCGTACCCTAGAAGTGGTGTGTGCATTTGTGTGTTGTTTTCATGTTAACAGTTATCTTTGATCATGGCATTGTGAGCTACGCGTCGTTTTTAATTACCATACATTCTTTCATGCAAGTAAGAATTTAAGAGTGCGGAAAGTAAAATACAGGAAGATAAAAGCTACGCTATTACAAGGCGCGGGTCTATACATCGCCAAAATACAAAGACCCGTTTTTGATAAAAGATGCGGAAAGTAAATAAATGCGGTAAACCTAATTACTATTACATCCGGAAAGCAGTTACATAATGATCAATGAGAAAAAATAAGAATAACGCTCGAAAATAATTAAATTGGGACGTCCGAGGGTTTTGACCCTTTGCTTGAAATTAAATTAAATTAAAGTCCAATTAATTATTTAATTAAAGAAAAGAAAGTATTTTTTATGTTTTTTGTATTTAATGAAAATAAGAAAAAAGAATTAAAAGGAAACCCTAAATCTAGATTATTTTAATTATTAAAGAAAATCTAATTTACTAATTAATTAATTTACATATTTATGTACAAAAAATAACAGTAATAATAAATAATGAATAATAATTAATAATAATAATTGATTTAAGAAAAGATAAAAATGTCAAAACCTAATTCTACGTATTTATTTATTAAGAAAAGTATTAGAATTTAAACCTAATTTAAACTAAAGTTAATTGTTAGTTATTTATTTACAAAAAATGTTAGTGGTGAAATTAATAATAATTGAATATATTTTACAATTTGATTTTCTGTTTTTATTATGGAAAAAATTATTTTAGTGAATTAATAATAATTATAGAAAAAGGGATTAAAAGAATTAGAAAAGAAAAGAAAATAAATTTATACAAACCAAGGGGGTGTCAGGCCCATGTGGAGGTTTTTTTTGGAAGTAATTCAAGCCCATTAAGACAAAGCTCGTTTGACTTTCCATGATTGTGTGCACATTGGTTGACTGGGGTACACCCTGGATTTCATTCTGAGACCACTGGATTGGACCTTGAAGCCACTTGGCAGGCTAACACGTGAGGATGCATAGTGAGACGTTGGAGAAGCGCTGCATGTGAACATGTTAAAACAAAAATCATTAAGTATATGGGGGGACCTGGGAATCGAACCCAGGTCCCAGCACTCACCAAGCCACGTCCCTTGCCAATTGAGCTATTGCGCGCGTTTGTACATATAATGGAAAACAAATATTATATAAAAAACAAAGGTTAATGGTATAAAACAAGAAAACGCGCCAGATTTTGAACTATCCAACCATGTGATGACACGCCTGTCTTCTTCTTCGTTTACCTGCAAAATATGAATAAGATAGCGGGGGTTTTAAACCCCCACTAAGTGAAAGTCTCAAAAAATAGCGATTACGCCCATAGATCATATAAATTGAGCGCGAGTATCTCAATGGATCAGGCTTGTTGCAACGAGTTCATCCATAGTGGTCTTGAGGTCCAATTTTACAGTGCAAGGAAAGCCCTAATTTTTGAGCTCTGAAACCCTAACGTTTGTTCATGGCAGATTTTGATACAAGCAATTTTAGCACAATTAAACTATACCAAAAGTTTCAGGGAGATGTCAGTAATACAAATCAATGATCAAAACATGGCAATGATGCGTAGAAATTAAAATTCGATTATGGAAATATTCGTTCCAACCATGACTTTGCTTTACCGTTTCTTTGAGTATGAGGACATGTTCTGGATAGCAATAGTTTCCTGGCAATGTCAGCAACGTATTAGAAACGTTTTTAGGCCTTGAATTTCCCTGCAAGTATGAAATCAGTTTCCAAGTTTTTGTTGAAATTTTGCAATTTGGTTATGGATTCTCAGCAACTTTTTCGTGTCTTTCTGAATGGGGTTAGGTCTTGCATATGTATGTGATGCAAATTAGGTCAAAATAAAGCCCATGAATCCATTGCAATAATGTTTCATATCTTTGATTTTCAATTATGTATTTCCAATCTTTTTTCATTGAAACCTTTGCCAATTATGGAAGATCTTCCTTTTTTGAATGTGAAACGACTTGGCCAGCTTGCCCTGATATGATTTGCTTCACAAAAGATCCAAAAACATATCTTTTTTAATTTTCCTATAATTAAAATCAATTAAATGAATTAATATAAATATAAATTCAATTAATTAATTAAAAATAAGAAAATAAATTATTTTGAGCTCAATGGGTCGTGCATAGGCTTTGGGTAATGATTCAAGGAAGAATTTGAAGCCCATTAGCAAATTTGAAGTGTTTTAGGCAAAGTTGACTTTTGAAAGTTCCCAAAAATTTCCCAAATTCTCCAATGCATATCTTGCTCCATTTTGAAGCTATGATCATGTTCTTGGACATTTTGGAAAGTTCTTGAAGTCCTCTAACCAATGTCTTTGGTCCCATGTCATTTTGATTTACCAATCTCAAGTTATGGTCTTTGACTTAAAGTGCCTTTTTGTTGACTTTTGAAAATGACCTATAATGTAGAAATTGATAACTTTTTGTGAGAGCATTTCTTGGACTTGGAGTGTGAAGATGAATTGTAGGAAATGTCATCCCCTTCAAAATGAGCATTGGATGGGATTTTTCTGATAAACCATGAAGAAGTTATGCCTTGGTCAATTTGCAGTTGACTTTTCAACTGTCCAAAAATAGAAACTTTTGCATCTTGAGACTTTTTGAGCCATGCTTGTGGAGTCATGATCAAGAATTGATCAAATGATGATTGAGGCTTCAAAATGAGATGTTGACCAAAAATTTTGATTTTTGACAGTCAAATGACCATTTTGCCCCTGTAGTTGACTGTGGGGCAATTAGGGTTTTTGACTGTGCAACTTGATGCTGTGAGTCTTGAAACTTGACATATGGATGCTTGACAATGTATATAGGCATATGGGACTTGATTGGACCCTTGAAAACCTCAATTTCTTTGCAAGAACCAAAACCCTAATTTTGACTGTGTTAGGAGGCAATTGGACTGTGCAACCCTTGAGAGATTTTGAATCATCTGGAGATTGATCTTGACAAATCTTGAAGAATATGGGAGGGAAAATTTTGGGGTACAACAGTTGCCCCTGTTCAATCTTCTTAGACCTGAGGATGTAGATTGGCTGGCATGCCTTTCGTAATCCGAAGGTGGAAGATGATTGAACACTAGAGTGCCCAGAAATTTGCACTCACATAGTAGAGAGTTAGCAGCGTGATGTAAGGAATGGGCTTATAGATGCCATTTGGAGGAACGATGGATAGGAGGATAGGCTTATAGATGCCATCTGAAGATGTGACAGAACCTTGTCGGGAATGGGCTTATAAACGCCATTTGGAGACTGTTGGTATGTGGATGGGCTTATAAATGCCATCTAGGTGTCGATCGCGTAAGAGATTCCTTAGCGAGAACTTGCGTATCTGAGAAATAATAATAATTACCTGGCCTGTTACCAGTGTTGATCTTCAAACTCTTCATGTAGATGTGCCCTGACTGGATACAAGTATCGAATCTTCAAACTCTTCAGACGTGCCCTGGCAGGATACAGGAATCGAGTCTGGAAAATAGTCGTCAACAGATACACCCTGGCAGGATACAGGAATCAGATCTTCAAACTCTTCAGACGTGCCCTGGAAGGATATAGGAATCGAGTCCGGAAAATAGTCGTCAACAGATACACCCTGGCAGGATACAGGAATCAGATCTTCAAACTCTTCAGACGTGCCCTGGCAGGATACAGGAATCGAGTCCGAAAAATAGTCATCAACAGATACACCCTGGCAGGATATAGGAATCGGATCTTCAAACTCTTCAGACGTTCCCTGGCAGGATACAGGAATCGAGTCCGGAAAAATAGTCGTCAACAGATACACCCTGGCAGGATACAGGAATCGGATCTTCAAACTCTTCAGACGTGCCCTGGCAGGATACAGGAATCGAGTCCAGAAAATAGTCATCAACAGATACACCCTGGCAGGATACAGGAATCGGATCTTCAAACTCTTCAGACGTGCCCTAGCAAGATACAGGAATCGAGTCCGGAATTAGTCGTCTACAGATACACCCTGGCAAGATACAGGAATCAGATCTTCAAACTCTTCAGACGTGCCTTGGCAGGATACAGGAATCGAGTCTAGAATTAGTCGTCAACAGATACACCCTGGCAAGATACAGGAATCGGATCTTCAAACTCTTCAGACGTGCCCTGGCAAGATACAGGAATCGAGTCCGGAATTAGTCATCAACAGATACACCCTGGCAGGATACAAGAATCGGATCTTCAAACTCTTCAGACGTGCCCTGGCAGGATACAGGAATCGAGTCCGGAAAATAGTCGTCAACAGATACACCCTGGCAAGATACAGGAATCAGATCTTCAAACTCTTCAGACGTGCCTTGGCAAGATACAAGAATCGAGTCCGGAAAATAGTCGTTAACAGATACACCCTGGCAAGATACAGGAATCGGATCTTCAAACTCTTCAGACGTGCCCTGGCAAGATACAGGAATCGATTCCGGAAAATAGTCGTCAACAGATACACCCTGGCAAGATACAGGAATCAGATCTTCAAACTCTTCAGACGTGCCCTGGCAAGATACAGGAATCGGGTCCGGAAAATAGTCGTCAATAGATACACCCTGGCAAGATACAAGAATCGGATCTTCAAACTCTTCAGACGTGCCCTGGCAAGATACAGGAATCGAGTCCGGAAAATAGTCGGTAACAGATACACCCTGGCAAGATACAGGAATCAGATCTTCAAACTCTTCAGACGTGCCCTGGCAAGATACAGGAATCGAGTCTGGAAAATAGTCGTCAACAGATACACCTTGGCAAGATACAGGAATCGGATCTGGAATTGCGACAGTTGATAGCAATTATCTTTGTATTGACTTTTGTCCTGAAAAGACAAAACGTTAGTTGTATGCAATGTCATGGTGTATGACATGCTTGATGTTCTAAGAATAAATGAGATTGTATGTTCATGATGCGTATGTGCATGCTATAATGTATGAAGATGTGATGTTTGAAATGTGGTATTTTCGTCTAGGAAAATAAATCCTTGACGAATGCCGGGAAGTTTAATCCTGGGCTGATGTTGAAGAGTGGAGTTGTTTGTTTCCACTGGGGATGACGGTTGCGAGAATAAACCTGTAGGAGAAGATGACTCCGTTGAGGAATAAACTTTGCGAATAGATTACTCTGCAGGGAGTTACTCTGTGGGGAAAGAGAGGTACTTTGCTGAGGTTGATGATAACTCCGCTGGGGATACCATTGTTGAGCTCTGTTGGAAGATTTGATGAACTCCGCTGGAGGATAGGAGGAACTTCGCCGAGGACGATCTTTCCATGGTAATTGGCTGAGGATAACCCAGTTATAAGCTCTGGTGGGGAAATAACCTTTGAATAAAACCGGGGAGGCGCGTTCGTACTCTGCAGGTGATAAGCTTCCAGAATCTACTGGGGATAAGCTTCCTGAATCTACTAGGGAGATTGATTCAACTCTCCTGGGGGGTCTTTTGGACTGTACTGGGGAAGTGGCTCCACTGGATGTCCGGTATACCACCGGGGAACAATCTTAGATCAACATTGCTGAGGATGCTTGCTAGGAATGTTTGTGTACTCTGCCGGGGAATATTGAGATCTTCTGGGGATACCCAACTTCTTGAGGCTGACAGTAGGTTAACTCTGCTTAGGGAGAGTGTTGCGGACTTGCTTGGGAGACTGTGCCTTGTCTGCTCGGGGGGAGTATGGCTAAACCTTGGCTCACTCTCTGGGGAATTAAGGTATCTTGATTACATTCTTCAGCCGAACTTACCTTGGTACCTGGTGGACAGAGCGACTGTACAATTCAGACAATTCTTATTGCCCCAGCTTCTGTGGGAGAAGGTACCTGTAGAGGTCTTGACAACTTCCGATTTGACAAATCTTTTTCTGGTAGGCAAGTGACGAGATGCCGGGACATAGTCGTACGCTTTTGATCCCTAACTTTTGCCTGGACCGCCCTTTCGGGTTTTCAGTCCACCGGGATACCTCTTTTTGCCCAAGCCGCCTTTTCAGGTTTTCGACTTGCCGGGTGTACAAATTTTTTCATTTCATCCCTTATTTTTGCCCGAACCCTTTTGGTTCGCCGGAAAGCCCTTATTTTTGCCTAGGTGTGTCAACCTAGCGGGTCTTTGATTATGCGCAGTATTTTTTTCTGACTATGTCCGTGCTCTCAGGATGTAGGGAGGTGCCCCTGTCAGTAGTGTTGCGTTGCCCTATTACCAGAAGATCTTCGTTTGATCGTCCAATGCCCCAAGTGATCCAGATGGAGATTTGCCCCAAGTTGGTTGGCCTTTTGAGAGATTCTCCGAATCTTGACTTAACTGCCCCAGATGATGGACCATGATCATATCTGCCCCTTGGTTGGAAGTACTTTTGTTCACTTAGATATTCGTCGTGTGAATTTCTCTGCTGTTCGAACAAATAGTCATATGCAAACAGTGTTATATCAAGAATGCAAAGCTTATGTCTGTCTTGAAGTTTTTGAAAATGCATTTTTTTTTATAAAGACAAGTGGATTTTTTGTAAACTGTGATGTCAACTCGTTATTTTACCGCAAGCCTTAAGGAGTCAGGATACCTTTTGTAACAGTATGCTTTCGAACTAACCCATGCTTCAGCTAGGACTTTTGAGGGTTATAACGTGGCCTAGTTCACGGTTTAAGAAACAAAGGATAAAGGCTCAAATTTTTATTTGTACCCACCCACTCTTCGTGATGTTCTTCAATCCTAACCTCAGCTAATCATGCGTCAAACCTTGTTTGAATCTTTGCTTTGATATACTAGTGATGGTTCGGATATTGACAATTTATTTTGAATAGGCAGTCATTTCCCTTTTTTTTTTGTTGAGAGTCTGTAGGACCTCTTTCTTTTTGATTTCATTATTCCTGTTTTTTGCCTGAACTATTTCTTTTTTGGAATTACAGTCAGCGGGATGTCCCAGTTTTGTAAGTCTCCTTCATAGGTTTTGACTTATTGGGCTTTTATTTTGAGATGTAATGACTGCCTGTCTTTATGATTATTCGGAACCATCACTGTCTTTTGTTTCAGAAGGACTCCTTTGATGCTATTCGTTGTGCACCTGGATCAACTGAGAAAACTACCCTGCCCCAGGTTATGATTAAGGGTTTTAATTTTTGAAAAGAAAAACTTCGACTTCTTTGGCTCAAAGGGGTTGACTAGGGATTATCTTCCTTATAACTCCACTGTTTAGGATTTGAAACAATGCCTGTACCTCATCAGCGGGGTCTGTTCAAAAGCATACTGTAAATATTGTGGTATCGTTTTCGTCATCCTCCCTCAAGAGGCTTATAATTTTCAATCAAGAGTTGATCATCACAAAAATATGAAAGCAGTTTGAATATAGCGAATGCGAATATATTGATTCAAAACAGACATATGCGATGCATTGATAAAGTAATAAAGTTTTCTATGACAATAGTTGTTTGAACAATCAAAAGAAAATTACAACTTGAACATTCGAATGAACAAAAGGTCTTCTCGTCTAGGGATAGTAGAAGAACTCGACCTGACCATCTGGGGTGAATTCCACTGCTCCTCCATCAATCAGGTCCTAGATCTTATTCTTCAGAGACCAGCAATCGTTTGTGGCATGCCCCGGGCTGTCAGAATGATAAGCGCAGCGAGCATTGGGGTTGTACCTTGAACGTGTCTTGTTGGGATTCTTAGGAGGGTCCCTTAGTGTGATCAGATTCAATCTCAACAGACGTTGTAAGGCTTGAAACAGCGACATGTTGAGCTGGGTGAACTGCCTTTTAGGCTTGTCTGGCTTGCTCTGATCAGCCCGTTGTTCTTGGCGAAGTCGTTGTTGGACCTGTGAAGTAGTAGCAATTTAGAGAGGTCTATTCTTCACCATGCCAGACTCTTGTCCTCTTGGAAGCTGATCAATGACCTGGTCCCTGACTTGGACTGGTTTCTTCATGTTGTATCTCTCTTGGTGGAGCTGACTGATCATGGTCTTCAACTCTTCCTGCTCCCGAGCTAAACCTTGGATGAGAGCCATTTTCCCCAGCATCTGAGTTCTCATTGCATCCACCTCAGCTTGTAGATGTTTCAGCCGTTCGTCCTTGTCATCTTCGGGACTTTTCTTGGCCAAGTTCCCCATGAGGAGTGTCCTCAACTCTTCCTGCCCCTTGGATAGGCTTAAGAAGATCTCCCTGAACTGAGTCTCTTGAGCATGAAGACCCTGGTTATCTTGTTGGGAAGCCATTGCTGAAATAAACAGCAGAGAAGGTAAGTGTCCTGTAACAAGGGTACATGTAATGCAATGATATGTATGATATGCATGCAATGTTTTCAAGGATCTCGCGGGGTAAACAAGAAAGATTGTTAGAACTTGAATTTTGTAGCTTGATTGAAGGGACTTAATTTTGTTGAGAGTCCTTCTTCAAGGGTCAAGGCTCACCATATCGAGTGGGTCATAGCCCCTGACTCAAGTTATCAACCTTGGCTTAGAGGAAAATAAATCCCCTTTTCCCCTTGCTAGACACTTTGATTCATCATGACCTGCATCACAAGCCCTTGAGATCCTTGAAATGGATTAGTCCTTATGAAGGATGTATGTAATGGTATGATGTTATGCTATGCGTGGAGTAATGTAGGTAAATCCTGTTATAAGCCCAGATTAAGGACTGTAAACAAAACCTGCAAGAACTTGTGTTGTTAGATAACAAGTATGCAAGTAGTTCAAGTATGAAGGCACACAAGTCACACAAGAGAGCCCTTAGATTTCAGGCCGGCATGAAGTTTAGGTACTACCCTCTTTCAGTTTCGTTGGTTAAGACCTGTCCTAGAAAATAGTAACCGGGTTCTAGAGGATCTCAATATCACTGACTACCCTCAATCGGTCATAACTCCAGCGTCGCAATCTTTTCTTGCGGCCAGAACCATCGCAAGAGTTTAGCCTCAATGAGTGTAGCATACTGCTACGGTTCTATTGGCCAAGTTGGGTCAATTTAGGGTTCTAAGGTCGGTTGGTACTTAATGACTCCTCAGAAGACCCATATTCTCCTCGTTGCAACACAAGGGATATCGGTACAGACCAAGGTGCCACACCAATGTAGCCACTGCTTCACCCGTGTCGGTCTACGCCGGACAGGTCCCTCACAGCTTATGCTACCTAAAAGGGTATCCCCAGATCCGGGTTAGGATCTATGAAACTCCGATGCAATTCCCACAAATATAAAAGCAATCAAGGCATACAATTAAAAACATAAGAGTGGTCTAATCCTAAGGTACACCTCACTTATTAAGTGTCCCCAACAGAGTCGCCAGTTCTGTGATCGGTGGATTTAGAACTGATTGTTTAAAGCTGGTTTCGCGAAATGTCGCAGAAGCAAGAGTCGCCACCGTCTTTTATTTTCTCCAACATGGACAGGACAAAAGCACAACAAAATTCCTTATGAGAACGTTTCTCGGTTCGGGAGGTAGATTTATAGAAAGGGAAGGTGTTAGCACCCTTTCTATCCATGGTTATCCATGGGCTCTTAGATACTTGCTCTTATGTTTTCAAAATGTTTGCTTTTCAAAATGTGAGTGGGTTTGAAAAAGTTTCTTTGAAAGATTTCTGAATAACTCTTGTATCGGTCCTCAAGAGTGTTTGAAAAATTTGTTTTGAAAGCTTTTAGAAAGTGTCAGTGTGAAAAGTTTTTGTTTGTTTTTGAAGAGAGCAAGTATCCATGAGTCATCTACCTACCCTAAGGAATTAGGCTGTGTAAATGTCCTTAAGGTAATGCCATCCCACCATTGAGAGGTAGGTAGCACCACCGTTGGAGGTGTTCGGGTCAATTCGATTGTAGGGACAGTGTGGTCACCGAAGCAACAGTAGGACACCTTAGAAGCTACCCTTATGTCCTAGATCCTTTTTAATCCGAGGCAACCGTTTCGAGGCAACTGTTTCGAGGCAACTGTTTCGAGGCAACTGTTTCGAGGCAACTGGATCATGGACATAAGGACCGCTAAAACGTCCTATACTTGACGACCACGTTTCGAAGGCAACGAGTGAGGCGTACCCTAGAAGTGGTGTGTGCATTTGTGTGTTGTTTTCATGTTAACAGTTATCTTTGATCATGGCATTGTGAGCTACGCGTCGTTTTTAATTACCATACATTCTTTCATGCAAGTTAGAATTTAAGAGTGCGGAAAGTAAAATACAGGAAGATAAAAGCTACGCTATTACAAGGCGCGGGTCTATACATCGCCAAAATACAAAGACCCGTTTTTGATAAAAGATGCGGAAAGTAAATAAATGCGGTAAACCTAATTACTATTACATCCGGAAAGCAGTTACATAATGATCAATGAGAAAAATTAAGAATAACGCGCGAAAAGAATTAAATTGGGACGTCCGAGGGTTTTGACCCTTTGCTTGAAATTAAATTAAATTAAAGTCCAATTAATTATTTAATTAAAGAAAAGAAAGTATTTTTTATGTTTTTTGTATTTAATGAAAATAAGAAAAAAGAATTAAAAGGAAACCCTAAATCTAGATTATTTTAATTATTAAAGAAAATCTAATTTACTAATTAATTAATTTACATATTTATGTACAAAAAATAACAGTAATAATAAATAATGAATAATAATTAATAATAATAATTGATTTAAGAAAAGATAAAAATGTCAAAACCTAATTCTACGTATTTATTTATTAAGAAAAGTATTAGAATTTAAACCTAATTTAAACTAAAGTTAATTGTTAGTTATTTATTTACAAAAAATGTTAGTGGTGAAATTAATAATAATTGAATATATTTTACAATTTGATTTTCTGTTTTTATTATGGAAAAAATTATTTTAGTGAATTAATAATAATTATAGAAAAAGGGATTAAAAGAATTAGAAAAGAAAAGAAAATAAATTTATACAAACCAAGGGGGTGTCAGGCCCATGTGGAGGTTTTTTTTGGAAGTAATTCAAGCCCATTAAGACAAAGCTCGTTTGACTTTCCATGATTGTGTGCACATTGGTTGACTGGGGTACACCCTGGATTTCATTCTGAGACCACTGGATTGGACCTTGAAGCCACTTGGCAGGCTAACACGTGAGGATGCATAGTGAGACGTTGGAGAAGCGCTGCATGTGAACATGTTAAAACAAAAATCATTAAGTATATGGGGGGACCTGGGAATCGAACCCAGGTCCCAGCACTCACCAAGCCACGTCCCTTGCCAATTGAGCTATTGCGGGCGTTTGTACATATAATGGAAAACAAATATTATATAAAAAAACAAAGGTTAATGGTATAAAACAAGAAAACGCGCCAGATTTTGAACTATCCAACCATGTGATGACACGCCTGTCTTCTTCTTCGTTTACCTGCAAAATATGAATAAGATAGCGGGGGTTTTAAACCCCCACTAAGTGAAAGTCTCAAAAAATAGCGATTACGCCCATAGATCATATAAATTGAGCGCGAGTATCTCAATGGATCAGGCTTGTTGCAACGAGTTCATCCATAGTGGTCTTGAGGTCCAATTTTACAGTGCAAGGAAAGCCCTAATTTTTGAGCTCTGAAACCCTAACGTTTGTTCATGGCAGATTTTGATACAAGCAATTTTAGCACAATTAAACTATACCAAAAGTTTCAGGGAGATGTCAGTAATACAAATCAATGATCAAAACATGGCAATGATGCGTAGAAATTAAAATTCGATTATGGAAATATTCGTTCCAACCATGACTTTGCTTTACCGTTTCTTTGAGTATGGGGACATGTTCTGGATAGCAATAGTTTCCTGTCAATGTCAGCAACGTATTAGAAACGTTTTTAGGCCTTGAATTGCCCTGCAAGTATGAAATCAGTTTCCAAGTTTTTGTTGAAATTTTGCAATTTGGTTATGGATTCTCAGCAGCTTTTTCGTGTCTTTCTGAATGGGGTTAGGTCTTGCATATGTATGTGATGCAAATTAGGTCAAAATAAAGCCCATGAATCCATTGCAATAATGTTTCATATCTTTGATTTTCAATTATGTATTTCCAATCTTTTTTCATTGAAACCTTTGCCAATTATGGAAGATCTTCCTTTTTTGAATGTGAAACGACTTGGCCAGCTTGCCCTGATATGATTTGCTTCACAAAAGATCCAAAAACACATCTTTTTTAATTTTCCTATAATTAAAATCAATTAAATGAATTAATATAAATATAAATTCAATTAATTAATTAAAAATAAGAAAATAAATTATTTTGAGCTCAATGGGTCGTGCATAGGCTTTGGGTAATGATTCAAGGAAGAATTTGAGGCCCATTAGCAAATTTGAAGTGTTTTAGGCAAAGTTGACTTTTGAAAGTTCCCAAAAATTTCCCAACTTCTCCAATGCATATCTTGCTCAATTTTGAAGCTATGATCATGTTCTTGGAAATTTTGGAAAGTTCTTGAAGTCCTCTAACCAATGTCTTTGGTCCCATGTCATTTTGATTTACCAATCTCAAGTTATGGTCTTTGACTTAAAGTGCCTTTTTGTTGACTTTTGAAAATGACCTATAATGTAGAAATTGATAACTTTTTGTGAGAGCATTTCTTGGACTTGGAGTGTGAAGATGAATTGTAGGAAATGTCATCCCCTTCAAAATGAGAATTGGATGGGATTTTTCTGATAAACCATGAAGAAGTTATGCCTTGGTCAATTTGCAGTTGACTTTTCAACTGTCCAAAAATAGAAACTTTTGCATCTTGAGACTTTTTGAGCCATGCTTGTGGAGTCATGATCAAGAATTGATCAAATGATGATTGAGGCTTCAAAATGAGATGTTGACCAAAAATTTTGATTTTTGACAGTCAAATGACCATTTTGCCCCTGCAGTTGACTGTGGGGCAATTAGGGTTTTTGACTGTGCAACTTGATGCTGTGAGTCTTGAAACTTGACATATGGATGCTTGACAATGTATATAGGCATATGGGACTTGATTGGACCCTTGAAAACCTCAATTTCTTTGCAAGAACCAAAACCCTAATTTTGACTGTGTTAGGAGGCAATTGGACTGTGCAACCCTTGAGAGATTTTGAATCATCTGGAGATTGATCTTGACAAATCTTGAAGAATATGGGAGGGAAAATTTTGGGGTACAACAGTTGCCCCTGTTCAATCTTCTTAGACCTGAGGATGTAGATTGGCTGGCATGCCTTTCGTAATCCGAAGGTGGAAGATGATTGAACACTAGAGTGCCCAGAAATTTGCACTCACATAGTAGAGAGTTAGCAGTGTGATGTAAGGAATGGGCTTACAGATGCCATTTGGAGGAACGATGGATATGAGGATAGGCTTATAGATGCCATCTGGAGATGTGACAAAACCTTGTCGGGAATGGGCTTATAAACGCCATTTGGAGACTGTTGGTATGTGGATGGGCTTATAGATGCCATCTAGGTGTCGATCGCGTAAGAGATTCCTTAGCGAGAACTTGCGTACCTGAGAAAGAAAAATAATTACCTGGCCTATTACCGGTGTTGATCTTCAAACTCTTCATGTAGATGTGCCCTGACTGGATACAGGTATCGAATCTTCAAACTCTTCAGACGTGCCCTGGCAGGATACAAGAATCGAGTCCGGAAAATAGTCGTCAACAGATACACCCTGGCAGGATACAGGAATCGGATCTTCAAACTCTTCAGACGTGCCCTGGCAGGATACAGGAATCGAGTCCAGAAAATAGTCGTCAACAGATACACCCTGGCGGGATACAGGAATCAGATCTTCAAACTCTTCAGACGTGCCCTGGCAGGATACAGGAATCGAGTCTGAAAAATAGTCGTCAACAGATACACCCTGGCAGGATACAGGAATCGGATCTTTAAACTCTTCAGACGTGCCCTGGCAGGATACAGGAATCGAGTCCGGAAAAATAGTCGTCAACAGATACACCCTGGCAGGATACAGGAATCGGATCTTCAAACTCTTCAGACGTGCCCTGGCAGGATACAGGAATCGAGTCCAGAAAATAGTCGTCAACAGATACACCCTGGCAGGATACAGGAATCGGATCTTAAAACTCTTCAAACGTGCCCTGGCAAGATACAGGAATCGAGTCCAGAATTAGTCGTCAACAGATACACCCTGGCAAGATACAGGAATCGGATCTTCAAACTTTTCAGACGTGCCCTGGCAGGATACATGAATCGAGTCTGGAATTAGTCGTCAACAGATTCACCCTGGCAAGATACAGGAATCAGATCTTCAAACTCTTCAGACGTTCCCTGGCAAGATACAGGAATCGAGTCCGGAATTAGTCGTCAACAGATACACCCTGGCAGGATACAGGAATCAGATCTTCAAACTCTTCAGACGTGCCCTGGCAGGATACAGGAATCGAGTCCGGAAAATAGTCGTCAACAGATACACCCTGGCAAGATACAGGAATCGGATCTTCAAACTCTTCAGACGTGCCCTGGCAAGATACAAGAATCGAGTCCGGAAAATAGTTGTCAACAGATACACCCTGGCAAGATACAAGAATCGGATCTTCAAACTCTTCAGACGTGCCCTGGCAAGATACAGGAATCGAGTCTGGAAAATAGTCGTCAACAGATACACCCTGGCAAGATACAGGAATCGAATCTTCAAACTCTTCAGCCGTGCCCTGGCAAGATACATGAATCGAGTCCGGAAAATAGTCGTCAACAGATACACCCTGGCAAGATACATGAATCGGATCTTCAAACTCTTCAGACGTGCCCTGGCAAGATACAAGAATCGAGTCCGGAAAATATTCGTCAACAGATACACCCTGGCAAGATACAGGAATCGGTTCTTCAAACTCTTCAGGCGTGCCCTGGAAAGATATAGGAATCGAGTCCAGAAAATAGTCGTCAACAGATACACCCTGGCAAGATACAGGAATCGGATCTGGAATTGCGACAGTTGATAGCAATTATCTTTGTATTGACTTTTGTCCTGAAAAGACAAAACGTTAGTTGTATGCAATGTCATGGTGTATTACATGCTTGATGTTATCAGAATAAATGAGATTGTATGTTCATGATGCGTATGTGCATGCTATAATGTATGAAGATGTGATGTTTGAAATGTGATATTTTCGTCTAGGAAAATAAATCCTTGACGAATGCCGGGAAGTTGAATCCTGGGCTGATGTTGAAGAGTGGAGTTCTTTGTTTCTGCTGGGTATGACGGTTGCGAGAATAAACCTGTAGGAGAAGATGACTCCGTTGAGGAATAAACTTTGTGAATAGATTACTCTGCGGGGAGTTACTCTGTGGGGAAAGAGAGGTACTTTGCTGAGGTTGATGATAACTCCGCTGGGGATACCATTGTTGAGCTCTGTTGGAAGATTTGATGAACTCCGCTGGAGGATAGGAGGAACTTCGCCGAGGACGATCTTTCCATGGTAATTGGCTGAGGATAACCCAGTTATAAGCTCTGGTGGGGAAATAACCTTTGAATAAAACCGGGGAGGCGCGTTCGTACTCTGCAGGTGATAAGCTTCCAGAATCTACTGGGGATAAGCTTCCTGAATCTACTGGGGAGATTGATTCAACTCTCCTGGGGGGTCTTTTGGACTGTACTGGGGAAGTGGCTCCACTGGATGTCCGGTATACCGCCGGGGAACAATCTTAGATCAAGATTGCCGAGGATGCTTGCTAGGAATGTTTGTGTACTCTGCCGGGGAATATTGAGATCTTCTGGGGATACCCAACTTCTTGAGGCTGACAGTAGGTTAACTCTGCTTGGGGAGAGTGTTGCGGACTTGCTTGGGAGACTATGCCTTGTCTGCTCGGGGGGAGTATGGCTGAACCTTGGCTCACTCTCTGGGGAATTAAGGTATCTTGATTACATTCTTCCAAGTGTTTTTTGACCTTGACAACTTCACTAGTCCATGACAATTTTTCACCAAGATGCAAGATGATTCAAGGAAAACTTTCAACATGAAAGTTGTAGATCTTGATGAATTCTACAAATTTGTACTTGAAGGTTGATGTACAAAAAATTCTAAGATTTGAAGATATAGGCTCATGAAGTCATGATATTTTTACAAAACACTTAGTGAAAAATTTACAAGTTTGGTCAGATTTTTGTCTCAACTTCTTGGAAATTTTTCACCTAGTTCCAATTTGATTTAGCTAAAGTAGTAAACTTGAAGGTTTTAGATAATTTTTCAAGCTTTCCAAAATGTCCAAGAACTTGAAGAGATCATTTTTTATCTAGGATAATCTAAGAGAAGAAGTTGGACATTCATTCTTGAATTTTAGGTCATTTTGTGATGAACCTTATGATCCAATCTTCAAGCATGCTGCATAAATATTGCTTTGCAGGCTTCTAACTTGCAAATCACTCCATAATTAATTATTTACACAACTGATTGAGCTATGATCCAAGTGCTTGAGCCATTGTCCAAGTGATTATTCAATTTTTGGCACAAAGTTAACATTGCCATTCTTGAAAAGTTGATTTATACACAATGTCAAATCTCCTTGAGCCCATACATTGTTGATTCTGATTCCAAAACATTTCAAAACAAGAATCAACCATCTACAAGCCTGTCAACCACCATACAAGCCCTTGTACTATGCATTGAAACTATGTATTTCAAGTTTGCTTCAAAATCAAGTCACATAACCATAACATGTGATCTTTGATTTCTGATTACTTGAGCCTCTAAAACCTTTTCTATATAAATAAAGAGGTTGTTTGCAAGCCTTAACACGGATTCAAGAGCCCTCTAACCCCCTCAAACTCCCTGAAACTCAAAATTGTACACAAAACCTCCATTATTGCAACTTCTAGCCAAAAACTTCAAACACCTAATCCCCTCGTGTGTTCCCATTATAAATCATTAAAACATCATCTACACATCATATACAACTCACCCCCGTGTCTGTTTCATAACCGTAACTGCACCTTCATCATCCTCCAAACTCAAAAACAACAACATGTAACTTGACTTCTCCAGAAAGTTTCAGCCACTTTCAGCTCCAAGTAAGCATTTCAATAGCTTCCTAGGAGTCCAATGAAGTTATCTAGATCATCACAACACCTCTAGGAGTGCTCAAACTTCAAACATGATTTCCATTTTTGAGGTAAGTTTTCTCAACTTTGAACTCCTTACACAAGCATCATTAATGGTTACTTTGTAAATAAAAAATGTAGACATCATTGCCCTGAAGTTAACCATGCCTTTAGTTTTCATTTATGTTAACTGTATGTGGATGTTGTACCCCAAAATTTTCCCTCTCCTTTCTCAAGACATTTCTCACAAGATCTCCAAAAGCTCAAGTTTGCACAAGTGTTAACTAGGTTAGACCATCTCCTAAAACACTGGTGCCTCAAATTAAGGTTTTGATTTTCACAAGGATAATTGGAATTATAATGCCTAAAATGACCTTAATGGATCATTATATACCTCAAAGAATACTCATGTCAAGTTTCAAGTCTTGAATCACAAATTTACTCAGTCAATTGACCAGATGACTGAAAATCAATTGTGTTGGGTAAAAAGTTAATTGTGGTCAAATTACTGTCAAACTTCAATATTTTTGATCTACATCAACATTTTGAAGTTATATTCACCAATTGATCAAATCTGGAGCATAATTCCTCAAGAAACACAGTCAAATCATCAAAAGGTCAAAATGGTCAAAATTAGGGTTTTGACTGTATTTGACTGATCATTGATTTTTGACCGAATGCATGATCTAATGGCTTGAAGCATAATCTAAAGGATTAAAATACAACATGTTCACTTAATTTCATGGCTCAAAACATTTCTTAATATTATTGAATTGATAGTTGAAATTTGATCAACTGATGAAAAGTCAACTGATGCACAAAAAGTCAAACTTTGACTTTTTGATCAAGATTTGATTTCAAAGATCATAACTCTTCAAGACATTCAAAAATATGAAGCTTGATCATCAAGAAATCAAGAAATTCAAAATTCAATGTGAAAAGTCAAACTTTTCAAGACTTAGAAATTTTTCTAAGTGTTTATACATGATAATTTCATTACTTCATGCCATTTTTTCACCAAGATGCAATATGATTCAAAGAAAAGTTTCAACATGAAAGTTGTAGATCTTGATGAGATATACAACTTTGATTTACTGGTCAAGTCCTATAAGTATTTATATTTTAAGTTATAAATTCATGAAGTCATTCACTTTTTCAAAAACACTTAGTGAAAATTTGACCTAGTTTAGGCAGATTTTTGACCTAACTTTTTGGAAAATTTTCACATAGTTCCAATTGGATTTTACAAAAGTGGAAAACATGAAAGTTGTATAGGATGTTTCAATATTTCCAAAATGTCAAAGAAATCAATGAGATCATTTTTGAGCTAGGAGAATCGAAGAGGAGAAGTTGGGCTTTCAAACTTGAATTACAAGGCATTTTTCATGAAGAACACTTGACCTAAACCATAGCTATGTTGCATAAATTCACTTTGCAGGCCTCCTAACTTGTGTTTCACTCCTTAATTTAATGTTTACACATTTGATTGAGCAATTATCCAAGTTCTTGAGCTATTATCCAAAGCAATGTTCTATTTTTGGAAGAAAGTTACCATTCCATTCTTGTAAAGCAAGCTTTTTACACAAAGTCAATGCATTGAGCTACTCACTTGTTTCTTCTGATCACACTCCATTGTAAAGTCAAGAAGCAACCTACATGCACCCAAAAAACTCAGACCATGCTTGTACTTAAGCCTTAGAACTATGAAAATCCATTTCAACTTGATTTCTCATATTTAACCAAACCATAACATGTTATCTCAAAATTCTGGTTACTTCTGGATGTCAAACCTCTTGCCTATAAATAGAGAGGTCATTTGCAACCTAGTGGACGAATTCACAAGCCCTCAAACACCCTGAAATTCCCTCTTAACCAGAAGTGCGTATACAACTCCATAACTTGTCATTTCTGGCCAAAAACTTCAATCTCATAATCCACTCGTGCGTTTTCCGTCTAAATCATTCTCAAGGCTTCTATACCTCAAATACAACTCATTCCAATCCCTATTTCCCAATTGTAGCTCCATTTACACAATTGTCCAAACTCAAAAACAGAGGTCTACAACTTGACTTCTCCAGACCATTTCAGCCACTCTCAACTCAAGCTAAGCATTGCATTAGCTTCCTAGAGGACCAAGGAAGCTAACCTGATAATTGCAACATCTTGAAACAAGCTCATTTTCAAAACACGACTTCCATTTTTCAAGGTAATTTTTATGACTTTTGAACTCTTCATATAGGCATTGTTAGCTTTCCATTTTCAAAGATAAAATGTAGACATCATAGCCCTGAAACTAACCATGTCCTTAGAATTCATTTATGTTGCCCGAGTAGTGAGAATTTTAAAGTTGAACTTTCTGAAAAAATTAGCTTAGATTTGGTACCATACAAACTTCATGCTCATCTTTGATTTATAGCTTAAGTTATTTACATTTCTGAAATCGTGATTAAATTTGGAGCAAGTTTGTTGTTTACATTTTTGCAAATGGTTGAGAGATGAGGAAGTTACAAAATTCAAAAATGGAGGTTCAGGCCTGGCGTGAGAAAGAAGATGAACATGTCTTCAAGAATGAGTTTAAAATATATATTTGTGGTTTTGTATAAACTAACAGATGTATAGCCACCCCAGTGATAAAGCGCGCGTCTGTTAACCCTTGGGACATGGGTTTTAGCCCTGGTGGTAACCTTTTTATTTTTCTTGTTTTATTTTCACAGATTCAGTGCAAGCAGCCCCCTAGCGAGCATGGTGTGCCTCATCTCTCAACCATTTGATCATCATCAGGCCAAATCCAATGCACCACAAGCCATGACCATGATGGACGTTCAAAGCCCCCCACTGGATCCACAAACAAGCACTGGGCTCCCTTGTCTTTGGGCCTAGCGTTTTTGCTATTTCTCACCCCCATTTTACTTTTGCAGTACTGACCCAAACAATTTCTTTTTTTCCTTTCTTATTTTTATTTATTATTTTCTTTTTAATCATTTGTTTTAAATCATAAAAATCATAAAAATATTAGATTTAGGTTTTTGTTTCATTAAATTAATTTTTGACATAAAAATTAATTTATTTTAACCACACTTTGTTTTACTTTTATTACATAGTTTGTAAATTAGTAAATTAGGGTTTACTAATTTTTACACATTAAAATATTTTCCTAAAAACAAAACTCCAAAAATGATTCTATTTTTCTAAAACATTTATAACATTTTAGGATTTAATTTATTTTCATAAATAAATTAGTTTATCACACTTTTCTCTTCTCTTTAATCAATTTGTAAATAAAAACAAAATTAGGTTAGAACTCCTAATTTCTTTTATGCAAAATTTTCAAACTCTTTTTCTCAAACAAAAAAAACAAACAAAATATTTTTCTTAAATATTTAAGTTCCTTTCAGGGTGTCTAAACATCCTTTTCCTCTTCACATATCCTATTTACTCTCTTATTATTATGTCTACACTTATGTAATTATTTATTAATTTGTAATAGTGATTTAGGGTTTATTGCTTTCATCCCCCATTCATAAATTTGTATTCCCACCCCCTAAATGATGTAATAGCGTAGAACTTTAAATTTCCGCAATTTACCGCTTTCCATTATTGCCAGTAATTAGGATTTGTATGGCAAGATAAAATCAATTTTAGAAAACCCTAATTTCAAAGACTAAAATACATGCAATCAAAACATAATTCATACATGCACCTCAAGGGTATACCCTACTCGTTGCCTCGGATTTAAACAGTCATGTCCCTCGAATGTGGGATGTTTTAGCAAAGACCCTCAATTTAAAGATCGTAGTCCTTCAATGACCCTTTGATGTTGCCTTCGATAAACGATTTTAGTCCCTTACGATAATTGCTAAAACATCTTACGAGTTGCCTTCTATGACTGTACGATGATCCACGCCTGTCCCTCACATCCAATGATATGGATCCTTCTCACCCAATGATAAAATAACACTATCTAAAGGAGGAGGAAAAGAACATAGAATTTTTGAGTAGGTAGATTGCTCACAAACTAAAGCAATTTTCACTCTTCACAAACTAAAACCATTCTCACACCTCATACTTTCAAAAACAAACATCTTTCCAAACACTCCAAATATTTTTTCAAAACAAACATTTTTGTATACATTCTCAACGATACGAGAATCGTTGCAAAATTGCCGCACCAAGGCGTTTTCAAAATATTCCCAAAATAAAATTTTTGTATACATTCTCAACGATACGAGAACCATTATAAAATCACCACTTTCAAAACATCTTCAAAAACATTTTCAAATATACACAAACACAAAAGCATTTCAAAGTGAGCTAGCAATTAAGAGCCCGTAGATAACTACAGATGAAAAGGGTGTTAACACCTTCCCTTTTCATAACCTACCCCTTGAACTCAAGAAGATTCTCAAAAGGTTTTTCTTGTTCTTTTCACCCTTTCCTTTATTGGATAAAAGAAAAGTCGGCGGAGACTATTGCTATCAGCAACAATTGTGATAAAACACAAAATACCCAAGTCAGTTCTCCCACCGTATTACAGAACTGGAAACTCTGATGGGGACTATATTAAAAGTGGGGTTACCTTAGAGACTAGACAACCTTTAATGCTTTCATTGTTTTTATTTCTTGCTTTACAGTATGGGTTATGTTTGGGTTTTGTATAGATCCTCTTCCCGGATCTGGGAACATTATTAGGTAAGTAACAAAGGTCGTGGAGATTGTATGGTGTAAATCGATATGGTTAAAGTGATAGATATGTTAGTGTGACACATTTGTTGGTACCGGTATCCCTTGTGGCAAATCGAGGAGAATACAAGGCCGCTGTATGGTGTCATGAAGCACTAACTGACCTTAGAACCTTTAGTTGAATAACTTAGCCATTAGGAAGTAGTGATATAGTTGGATTTGGTGCAGTCCAAAGTTGGTTGATACTCGATACTATGCTCATTGAGATCATACTTTTGGGATATTTCGGTCGCTAATAAAGAGGCTTGCGCTGAAACAATGGCCGATGAAGAAAGATCAATGATATTGAGATTCCCTAGAAGCCGATTGCTTTTTAGGACAGGTTGAACCAACTAAACTTCAAGAGGGTACTTACCTATGAACCCCATGCAAGCCTAAACCTAAGGGTTTGTTTGTTTTTTCTTGTATATGATTATATGTACCTAACATCATGACATTATACCATAACATTTGCACTAACCATTTCAAGGACCTGGAGATTTATCTTTGTCCTATTTTGTAGGATATGGCTTCCATTCGCAGAAATACCATCCGAATCAACCTTGTGAAAGTGTCTCATCAACTCAAGGAGTTAGCATCAAGGGTCCCTAAAAATTATCCGTTCACCAAGAAGTATGGTCGACCCCTTAACTTGGTTACCTCAAACTTTAAAGAAGTCATGATACATGTGCTTTTTCAATTCTTTGACCCTAAACATCACTATTTTACATTTCCTAATTATCAATTAGTACCTACCATGGAGGAGTTCTATCAAATGTTAGGAATGCCTATTCTTTATCAATTACCCTTCACGGTATTGAGAAAGACCTAAGACCTGAGGAGATTGCTCTAGCCTTACATTTGCAATGGTCCGACACTGTGGCTAATTGGGAAACTATAAGTGGTGTTAAAGGTTTTCTAGCTAAGTTTCTGTTTGAAAAGGCTCAACTATTTTGGGATGCTCTGGACTTTCAAGCCTTTGAAGAAGTTTTGGCTCTTCTAAACTATGGGGTGGTACTGTTCCCTAATCTATACCAACTTATAGATGTGAATGCAGTCAAAATCTTCCTATCTCGTAACCTGGTGCCTACCTTACTCAGAGACATTTTGCATTCTCTTCATGTCGGAACCATGAAAAGAAGGGGAATTATTATGTGTTGCAATCCTTTTCTGGCTAGGAGGTTTATTTTACACCTTCCTCGATCAGTTTTGAAGAATGAACAAGGCATGAAGTGGTCTTAAAGGTTGATGTCACTCTCGCATTCGGATATTCATTGGTGTTCTCGATCTTTGGAGGATGCCACCATTATTGGTTTTTGTGGGGAATTCCCTAATGTCCCACTCCTTGGAATTAGGGGAGGTATCACTTATAATCTTTTCTTATCTCTATGATAGTTTGGTTACACTCGGAGGGATGGTCTGCATGACGCGCTCATCCAAGGTATTATGTTTGACTATGAGAACAATGTCTAAGGTTATCGCCAAAGATTTGTACGAGCTTAGGGCATGGTGAACAAGTTTGATAGCAAAAAGTTGGGGCATAAGAACTCCATTACTTTGAAACCTTATCTCAAGTGGGTGCGAGCTCGCGCTCAAAACCTCATGATGCTGTATGTGGCCATCCTACCAATCATTATGGAGGCTGTTGCCGAAGGAGACGCTCCTTACACCATTCTTCATGTTGACATGCCTACTACTCTTGAAGAATTGCAAAGGTCACAGATTCAACTCAAGGGGGAGCGAGACACCTTTGAAGCCTAATTCTACTCAAGTGAGAAGAAAGTGTTGGAGCTCACAAGGCAACTCCACGAGGAGCAGAACTTGAATGCCTACATCAGTCCAAAGAGGAAGCGTCCATGGGAGACCTGAGTCTTTTGTTATATAATTATGTTATTTTTCTTTCATTGTAAGCCCAAGAGGCAGTTTGTAACCTTTGAATTTATCAATACAACCAATGTTTTATTTCTTTTTTTATTTAAGAAAATTTAAATCTTAAAGTCCTTGAAAGCATTGCATACGCATAACATGCATCATATCATAAGCAAGTTTTTCGACACAGGTTTCCTCATCTTTCTACTGTTTATTTTAGTATAAGATGGATCTCGAGCAAACTGTGAAGGACTTGCAGACTCAAAACTCTCAGTTTCAAGAAACTCTGCTCAACTTAGCAAATGGGGCAGCAAGAAATGATGGCTTTTCTTGTTACGAAGAAGAAGACAAAGAAGAATGATTTAATCAACATGGGGAAGAGGTTTAAAGGGCCCGTCATACAAGTTCAAGTTGAAGAAGACTCCTATGAGGAGGATGAGAATCAAGATGAAGATGCTAGGAGCACCCGTGCTGGGGGTGGAAACAATCAAATCTCTGAAGACAAAAATTATTTTGATGAAATATCCACCGACCGACGACAAGTATAAGCAACTAGAAGACGTATTGAAGGCTCTAGAAATCCAAGTTGTGCCTGGCTTGGACTTTGGTGACTTGGGTTTGGTGTCTGAGGTAGTCATTCCCCACAAATTTAAAATCCCTGCTTTTGCCAAATAAGATGGTGTCTCATGTCCAAAGCTTCACCTAAGATCTTATATCCGTAAAATTCATCCGGATACCGCTGATAAGAAACTGTGGGTGCACTTTTTCAAGAAAGTCTATCTGGGACGTAGTTGGAGTGGTTTTACCAATTGGAAAGGACTGACATCTATACTTGGGAGGATTTGGCCACTGCTTTTTACTACCAATATCAATATAACGCTGATCTTGCACCAACTAGGGTGCAATTGCAAGGAATGACCATGGGATTAAATGAGGGCTTCAAAGAATACACTAAAAATGGAGAGACTTGGCTGTTAGGGTGCAACCACCTTTAATTGATAGAGAGTTGGTAGAAATGTTTATGGGAAGATTGACTGGACCATTTTTCAACTTAATGATTGGAAGTTCATCATCCAGATTCACTTAATTGATCTTGACTGGTGAGAGGGTTGAAAGCGGGATTAAAAGCGGAAAGATACCCATGACCTCCACCTCAAATGTTGTGAAAAAGCCATTTATTGGTAAAAAAGAGACTAATGATGTGTATGGGTCAAGAAGCCATGCTAAGAATGATCGTCATCATTCAGCAGGGGTTATACTGATTTCCAATCCAACTCCAACTCAACGACCGCGACAACAAAATAGTCAACAAAGACCAAATGTCCAAAGAAGACAGTTTACTAAAATCAATATGCAACTATCTCAAGCTCTGCAACACCTATTGAAAGCTGATTTAGTGACCTTGTGAGATCCTCCTTCCAACCCTAATACTGCTTCTCCAAAATACAACCCCAATGCCAAATACGCTTACTACTCAAACAGTCTGGGACATGATACCAATGATTGTTGGTCTCTAAAGAATAAAATCTAAGACCTGATTGATAATAAGACAAATGAATTCGACCCTTCACCAACTCTCAATGTAATCACCACACCCATGCCAAATCATGGTAAGGGTGTCAATTTTATTGAAGATGCCTCTTTTGTTGCCTCCATCAATGACTTGACCACTCCTTTAAAGACTGTTAAAGAGAATTTGTTGAAAGTCGAGATATTCCCTGGTTTCCTCAAGACTATTGCTACTGTGTTGTACAAATTAATGATTGTGAATGGCTTAAGAGAGGTTTTCAACACCTGATGGATAGCCTTGCGATTCTATTCAAAAAAGCTCCATCTATAAAAAGTTTAACCCAAAGTGTATCTCAAGAATTTGAAGATGTGTCCATCATTACTATCTCAAACAAAACTATTAGGATCACCTTTAAAGGTTCTATTAGGATTCCTATTGAACCAAGATTAGCTCCACTAATTATCACCACACCGAGGACAGTCCCCTACTCTTCTGATAAGGTTGTGCCCTAGAATTACGGGACAAAAGTGTACTACCATGGTGTGATCGATGGGAATAGAACTGACTGTTTTGGAATGCTGGATCGCATTTGCGTTTATTTTTGCAAAATGTCGCGGTAAGCAAGAGTCGCCACCGTCTTTTATTTTATCCAACAAGGAAAGGACAAAAGCACAAAAAAATTCCTTTTTGAGATATTTCTCGGGTTCAGGAGGTAGATTATAGAAAGGGAAGGTGTTAGCACCCTTTCTATCCGTGGTTATCCACATGCTCTTAGGTACTTGCTCATTTGTGTTTTCAAAAGTTTGCTTTTCTTCGTGATTGTGGGTTTGAAAAGAGTTTTTTGTTTGAAAGGGGTGTAGGTGCGAAAATTTTTGTTTTGTTTAAAGGGAGCAAGTACTTAAGAACCATCTACCTACTCAAAAAGGAATTAAATTGTGCAAGTGTCCTTTAGACAATGCTAGCCCACTATTGATGAGTAGGTAGCACCGTCATTGGAGTTTTCGGGTCAATTCGATTAAGGGACATGTGGTCACTAAAGCAATGTTAGGATGCCTTAGTGGTAACCCTAATGTCTTAGATCATTTTATTCGAGGCAACCGTTTCGAGGAAACTTATGATCTTTGGACAAGAGGGCGACCTCTAAAACTTCCTATACTCAATGACCATGTTTGAGGCAACCAAGTGAGGTGTACCCTAAGAGTGGCATGTGCGAGTGTATTGTTTTTCAGTTATATTATCTTTGTACATGTTAATGGTGAGCTACTGTTGATTTTAGGTTAAAGATTAATCTTGTCATGCATTGCCTAGTATTCAAACATCTAACAGTTAATATTGTGCGGGAATTAAATTGCGGAAAATAAATCTAAGCTATTACAAGGCGTCGGGTATTTACATCGCCAAAGACAATACCTTTAAAATTAAATTGCAAAAAGTAAATAAAAGCGATAAATAAATAAATAATGTCCTAAGTTAAAAACTATTACATCCTCGAAGCAGTTACAATATTGAAATATGAATCAAAAATAATACGCGCGCGAGAAAATTAAATCGGAGTGTCTTAGGGTTTTGACCCTTTTATTAAATAAAGCATATTTTTGTTATTTTTGAATTAAAAATTAGCCTAAATTAATAATTGAATTAATTAATTAAATGAAAATATTTTTGGGTTTTTATTTTAATTAAGGAAATAAAATAAGAATGATTAAAAATATTAAAAACCTAATTCTAAATTAATTTTAATTTTTGCAAAATATGTTATTATTAAACCTATTTAAACTAAATAAATAAATTAATTGTTTATTTACAAAAATAAAATAATAAAATTAATGGAATTAATAAAAATATTATTTTTTTGTTGTTTCTGATTTTTTTATGAAAAAAAGTTAATTGGTTAATTAATTAGTTAAGATAATAATAATAAAATAGAAAAAATAATGAAGAGAAAATAAAATAAAGAACAAACTCAGGGGGGTGTTGGGCCTGAAGAAGGAGTATGAATGGCAATTCTTTGAGGCCCAGTTATGCCAGCCTATTTGACCTTGGTGCTTCCCTGCGTGCTTGTTGACCAGGGAGTATGGTGGATGCTCAATTCTAGCTTTTGGATCTTGGCCTGAAGCCACTTGGCACATTGAGATCTGGAGGCATTTGGTGATCCACGCTTGGAGTGCTGCATGAAATTATGTTAGATAAAATAATACAAAGGCATTGGGGGACCTGGGATTCGAACCCAGGTCCCATTGGTTTTTTCATCCACCTGCTTTCCAACTCAACTAGCGTGTGTTTTTGTTATTAGAATAAGCAATGAATATTATATGTAAAAACAATCAATACGCTGTAAACAAAGAAAATAAAGCGCGCGAGATTTGAAAGGACGAATGGGAGGGAGACGCGTCAGCGTCTTCTTCGTTGAGCCACTGGTTTCTTACCTGCGGATTTTTATCCGCAGCAAGATACGTAGGTTCTTCCTAAAATCACTTCCAGGCAATATAAATGCAAACTAAAATCATCCCCATGCTCGTTTCGTCCTCCTGAGTCCATCCATGGTCATGGCTTACTCCAATTTTTCCTGTAACTCAAATGCCTAAAAAGCAAGAACAAGAACCCTAGAATCGGGCATCACAATACAGGCCATGAAAAGCAAATTAAATAATGCAGAATTGTTAGAATTTGAATGTTAAGCATGATAGTGCAATCAAATTGGCAAAAAGATGCAAGGAGAATGGTTTACGATTCCATGTGCAGAGGCATATTCGTGATGACTTACAGCGAGTTTCAGAGGGTCTCAAGGCCTGGTTTTGATTGCTATAGCTTCACAGGATATCAGGCAAGGGAGTAGTGTTGAGCTTTTGCTTTGAAAGTGCCTCCAAACAAGAATTCGATCTCCCACTTTTCAAGCATTTTTTTGATTCTTGTCTGGCCGTTTCAACAGAGCTTTGTGTGTGTTCTAGGTCTACCTCACTTGTGTGCATATAATGGAATGTGTTTAGGTCAAAATTTGGGCCATAATCCTTATGCATTGAAGATGGAATATTTGACATGATCACCATTGATAAGCTTTCCATAATTGCATCAAATCTGAGATTTTGTGCATGTTTTGACTTGGCACGAATTTAATTGAGTGTTATATGATATTTGCTAATGACCACAAAAATCTTGTTACATCAATTTTTTAGATTTTATTTGATTTAATATTGATTAATAATGAATTAAATCAATAAAAATGAAATAAAACAGAAAAATAGACGAATGTCTGTGAAATTAAAGATGGAACACGTGTGTGTCCTGACAAGACCATATCAAGTGGAAAAAAGTGGGCCCTTTTGTCAAAAAATGGAGTTTTGAGGATAGTTGACTTTTGGCAAATTTGGAAAAATGCCAAACTTCAACAATGAATAACTTCCTCAATTTTGAACTTTTGGATGTGTTCTTGGACTTTTCAGAAACCTTGAGATGCCCTCTAACCAACCTTTCTGGTCTCATCTCATTTTGATGTTCCATTCTCAAGTTATAAGCTTTGGCAAAAAAGGTGTTTTTGTTGACTTTCAAAAATGACCTATAATGTCCAAATTTGTAACTTTTTGTGAGAGTATTTATTGATCTTGGGGTGTGAAGATGGATTGTAGGGAATTGCATACTCTTCAAAATGAGATTTGGATGGGTCATTTCTCATAAAGTATGAGAAAGTTGTGCTTGGTCAAAGTTGAGTTGACTTTTCCTGCAAAACCCTAATTTAGCAACTTTTGAATTTTGATGAATCTTGAGCAATCCTTGATGAATCATGATCAACCCTTGATAAAATGATGAATTATACTTCAAAATGAGAATGTTGACAAAAAATCTTGAGGTTTGACTGTATTTGGGACACAATTGACTTTTGCCCTAGCACAGTCGATTTTTGGGCCTCTTGAGCAATTGACTGACCAAACTTTCTCTGCAAGGCTTGAAATTTGACATGGATGAACTTGAGAGCATATTAGGACATTGGGAAGAACTTGAGGCCATTTGTATGTAAGGACCTTGATGTCATACAAAACCCTAATTTTGACTTGACTGCCTTAAGAGGTGATTTGACTGTCCAACTCTTGAGCTAACTTGAGTCACTTGAAGATTATTCTTGACATGTCTTGAGGAATATGGGAGGACAAATTTTGGGGTACAACACATGGTATCAAACAAGATTCGTGGATTGGTGAAGATGAAACTGCTGACATTACCAACATTGTTGGATCAAGTAAAGTCACTAGGATGGGGAGGATCATCTCTCCAAAGATTTCGCCTCCTACAACTACAACTACACCCATTAGTATTACTGTTGTTAAACCTGATGCTGATACTTGAGGAAAGGAAAAAATAACTGAGCCTGCTCTGACAGAGGCACCCACAAAAGATATTACCATTGAGGACCCATCTACCCAAGAGATGGAGGAGGTTCTAAAAATCATCAGAAAAAGTGATTACAAGATAGTGGAATAGTTGGGGAAAACACCCTCAAAGATTTCTATGTTGTCTTTGTTGCTATGTTATGAGGCGCATGCCCAAGCACTGATGAAGTTCTTGAAAAATTTACATGTCCCACAAGAAACTACAGACGTCCAATTTGAAAACTGTGTAGCAAGCTTGACTGCCGACAATGGTTTAGGATTCTCTGATGCAGATTTGACCTCGATGGGGAAGAATCACAATAAAGCTCTCCATGTCTCTATATAATGCAAGGTCATTACCATGGCACATGTATTAGTGGACTGGATCTTCTCTCAATGTCTTACCTAAAGGAGATTTGGATAGATTGGACTGTGATGGGCTGGTGTTGAAACCTAGCGAAATTGTAGTAAGGGATTTCGATGGTTCTAAGATGATGGTCCATGGAGAGGTTGATCTACTTATCAAGGTTGGGTCTCAAGTCTTGAACTCAACATTCTATGTGATGGACATCCGTCCTGCTTATTATTGCTAGCTTGGACGCCCATGGATACATGGGGCAGGTGCGGTGACTTCCGCACTACATTAAAAGTTGAAATATCAGGTCAAGGGGAAATTGTTACCGTCTGTGGTGAAAAAGAGTTTGTGATTAGTCATCTAAATTCATTCAAATATGTTGAAATGGATGGCGAGTTCATTGAAACTCCTTGTCAAGCCTTTGAAGTGGTCTCTCCCATGGTTGCTGTTTCCAAGGCCATTCCTGACACTCCCGAAGTTGCTAAAGATACACCAAGGGTGGTTTTTCTCAAAGATGCTCGTGTTGTTATTGAAGATAGGGGTTGCACCATTTAGGGACAACTTCCTGATTTCCCTTTCAAGTCAGACAAATTTGGGTTGGGCTTCACTTCCAAGGCTCAAAAGGAGGTTCGACGTGTTCGTGCAGGGAAACCACCTCTTTACATTAGTAACCATGAGGTTAATTCCCTTGAAGACTCTGATACTGATTGTGACTTTGATGATTGGATCTACCCGACTGCTGATGAAGGGCTCAACAACTGGCAGACCAAGGACTTCATCCCAATCTCCTTCAGCTAGGAGTAATTGCCATTTACTATTTTTATTACTTTGAGAACTTTGTCTGTAATTTCCATTAAAACAATGAATTTAAGCCATGTGCCTTGCCCGGGACACAGTGGTTCATTCACTACAAGAAAATTGGCAGATTGCGACAGGTATTTTTGTAGATTACGACGGTTAAAACCGTCGCAATTTGCTTTCCACGACGGTTGCTTTACCGTCGCAGAAGTGTGTGTCCCCAACCTATTTCGCGACGGTTACAAAAACTGTCGTTCAAATTTACGACGGGTTGATACCGTCGTGACTATCTTTTGAGTTTCTTTTAATTATTGATGGCGACGGTTTGATACTGTCGTGAATATCTTTTGAAATTGATTAAATTGTTTATGGCGACGGTTCGATACCGTCATGACTTTTGTTGATTATTTTTAATTGTTGATTACGACGGTTCGGTACTGTCGCCATGAGTTTTGTTTATGTCTTGATTTTTTTTTATTTTCTATTATATATATTTTTATTTAAATTATTATCTATGTAAAAAATTTTAAATATAGTTCTTTGTATTGAGGCCATATTCCCAATTATTAACTGTTCCTACTAATGTTATTTATTCACAAACTTCATCATATTTCAAACCATAGAGAAGTGTTCCTACTAATGTTATTTATTAAACATATAAACAAAACATGTACCATAGGAAGAGAAAGACTGGTAAGATACGATCAAAATGATCTATATCAGATGACGCTCTTAGAAGGAATAATTTTAAAGAATCATATTTTATTTCCAAAATAAATATAATGAGTTGAGTGGCTTTTACACTCTGCTGTACAAACTTTATACCTCAACTATCAATACAACCTTGGTATTGCAAAGCTCAATTGCTTCACCAAAAATATTTTGAATTAAAAAATGACTAACAAGGAACCCAAAAAGACATGCTCACCAACAACCCTTGTTTCCCTACACAAAATTAATACCAAGCAGCTATGAACAAAGAAATAAGCCTATACATCAAACCACTACAAAGAAAATCATGTGGTTAAGTATACTTGACTCAGAACAACTGAACATCCATTTTGAGTTTGTTCTGTTTCCATTTTGGCAACGTGTAAAATTCGCTCCTGGCCATTCCCAGTTTCTCTTTGAACATGTCGTTTGACAGGTAAGCCTGCATGCACCAACCTCAAACAAGTCAGAATCAAAATTAAAAAATCATGACTTAATTCTAAGATGTAACCTACAAAGAATGGAGGAAAAACAACAAAAAGACATGTTGTCGTTATAGTATACCTCCCGTTTAGTCACGTCAATGTCTGGCATAGGATCGGTAGAGTCTGTGTTAACACTTTCATATGGGTATACTGGAAGACCTTCATTATCTTCAGCTTCACCTTCTTTCACATCTTCCTGTATAGTAAGAGATTCTTCTATGCTGCTCGTAGAATTCTCATTGTCACTATTTGTCTCTGGGTCCGATTTGGAGGTACCTGTACTCCATTCAAATCATAGCAGACCAGACAAAAGAATAAGCATATTTTATAAAAGAACAAATTCTAACAGCAGCATAAAATAAAATCACAATGAGCTCGTCTACTTCGTACCTTTAATCGACCTAGGAAACAAACTTCCTCGTGCTGATGGCCGTTCAAAAGCAGAAGTAATGTTAGATATGGATGAAGATTTAGATGTTGGTGATGATGAATCTGGTGTCTTAGATTTTGGGTACAGTTTTCTAATCATTGGAGGTGGAGTTGAAAGGTTTCTAACATTTGAGCTCTCGAAAGTAGCTGCCAAGGCATTGAAGGCCGGAGATCTTCTCTGCGCACGAGCCCGGTCAGGACTAACAGACATACTGCGGGAGCGTTGTGATTTCTCTGGCAAGCCACCAGACCTTCCCCCATAAGATACAGATGCTCTTCTTTTGGGTTTATGAAAATGTAACCAAAGAGATCAATGCAAATACAATCAGGAGTGGAGGTCCAATCTTGTCCTTGAAAAAAGACCGTTTGGTCTGTAATAAATTTATAAGTCTGCAAATTACAAGCATTACTTTTCAAAATTACAAACTGAGAACATCCATCAGTGTAGAAATATCAGATGAACAAAATCATATAATTCGTAATTGACATGCCCACTGTCAAAATAAATTTCTAGACACTAATTTAAAAAAGAAAAGACAAACAGTATCATTACAGTATGTCCAAGTTAATATAAGAAATTTGAAAAGAAATAAACTTTAAATTGAGAACGTGAATCAGCTTCCAACTTTTTGTAGTATACCAAACTCCAAAATATTTAAAAGGTCCTATGTTGTGTTTGTCCCTTACTTTTTGCTGAAATTCTTTCACAAGTACATATAAAATTCTATTACCATTTACATTTTATTAAAATGACACAATTTTATTTTGTGTTGCATTTGTTTTAAAAAGGCTAGTGATACAGTTTAACATTTAGCTCTTAAGTTATAATCATTACCCATCAATTTATGGTGGCAGGGAACTAGATTAAGATCTTCTGCATCTGACTTTTTACTGAAACCTACATTTTCAACTACATTAGCATACTAACACCACTTATCTTATAGAAAGTTACTGAAACCTATTACCACTCTCCAATAGATAAAAAAACATATACAGTGCTCTAGAACTATACCAACTAATGTAGAAGTTTAATATCTTATTATGGGTTAGAGGTGAAATTGCTAAATAGATAGAGGAAAAAACTTGTTATGCAGTTACATCTAACTAATTACAAGAACTTGTTGAAAAAACTTATTAATTAGTGTGAAAGATAGAGTGAAATTCTTACATGATTATTATAGAGGTAACACTGCATTTCCTTTCTATGCTCATATATTACGACTGCATTCAAAGCCCCGGTGACAGACAGAGCAATAACCTGTTATTGGTAATGAGTGAAAATGGAAAGAAAAACTAAATACAAAACTAAATAAAAACACCCAATTTGAAAGGCAATAGTTGTGATACTGGAGCATTGTTAAATTACATCATATAAAACACCCAATCTATGAACAAAACTAAGGGTTTCTAACTATAATTTCTTATTAATCACTTATTTTTACTAAATAAGCTTAAACAAACAACCACAAATTCAACTACAACAGTACTATATTTCAATTTAAAGATAATTTATAAAATTCACAAAAATGAATAAAACCCTGAAATAACATATTAGAAAACCTAACATCGGTTCAATCTATTGAAACTCAAAATCAACCAACCCTAAGATTCAAGTGAATCTCCAGTGCTAAGTCAATGTTAAAGAATGAGAGAGATATGTGAAGTGTTACAGAAAAGTGGTTATATGCGAGAATGAGAGAGATATGTGAAGTGTTACAGAATAAAGAAAAAGTGCTACACAAAACTTACAGGTTTGAAGACAAAGATGCTTGATGTAAAAACCTAAACTGTTAAAACCGTGCAATATCAAGCTTATAAATTACAGTTTCATTATCTGAATTTTCTTTCTACAGAGCAATTAAACCGATGTTCGCCCAAACCCTAAATTGAACAATTTCATTTAACCTAAATTGAATCGACGGAATAACAAGAATCGATAAAAATTAAACAGGGAGATTAAAGTGTGATCTGAAAAATGGAAGAAGATTAGGGTTTTAGGGAAAGACTAACCTTGGACTGTTGAGAGAGTTGAGGGACCTCTCTGAAGCGGCTTGGTTGACTCATACTCATAAAGAAAGGCTTGCTTATACGTCTTTCTAGCGTATGCGCGCTTCCGCATGTGATATTATCACTGCAAGCAGAAGTAGAGAAGTATATGTGATTGGGGAGGAGGATCAGGTACAAATGAAAGCCAGTGGTGATTCGTGACTATGAACAGCCGGAGAGGGCATCCATTTCTTTTTTCTTATGTTCCTCAGAAAGAGTTACTTAAAAACTTTATAATTGTTTTACCAAAAAAATTGATGTTTTATGTATTTTAAGAGCTTTTTAACTTTTTTACGGCGACGGGTGTTTTACCGTCGTGCCCATGAGAATTTTTAAAGGTTTTGGGTGCGACGGTTGTTTTACCATCGTGAAATGAATTTTAGGACGGATAATTTTACCGTCGTGAAAGGTTTAAGGGTGCGACGGGTGTTTTACCGTCGTGATATGCCTTTTAGGACGGTTAATTTTACCGTCGTGACTAGTTGTTGGTGAAAAATCAATGTTAAAAGTGTTAAATGGGGGCCGACGGTTGTTTTACCGTCGTAATAATAATATTATGATGGTTAAATATACCGTCGCAAAATAAATATTAGGGACGGTTGGTGTCAACTGTCGTAAACACTGTCTCTATATGTCAATTACGACAGTTATCACATAACTGTCGCAATTTTTGTGTCGTTAAACACTAATTTTCTTGTAGTGATTTGTTAAGGGTCTGTGGTTATCATATACCATATGCTCATTTTAATGAAAAACATTGGACTACTTTGCATTTAAATTTTGCGCTCTTTGCTTCTCTTTACTTTATTGCATTTTGAAACAACCATGTGATCTTACATGCATACACACACACACACACACACACACACACACACACACACACACACACATTTGCAGATCCACATCCACTCCAGATCTCATTGACAACGACTCCGCTATTGCCATCTATGACTTTGAAAATCCAATCTATCAAGCCAAAAACAAAGGTGGCGAAGATTGTGAAATACCCAGGGAACTCGCCAGACTTCTGTTACAAGAGGAAAAGACCATTCAACCACACGAGGAGTTAGTTGAAGTAATAAACCTAGGTACTTAGGCAGACAATAAGGAAGTCAAGATCGGCGCCAACTTGAAAGACTGTGTCAAGAGAAGATTGGTCCAGATGCTACACGACTATGTTGAAGTGTTCGCTTGGTCATATGAAGATATGTCGGGACTTGATACTGATATCGTAGTTCATCGTCTGCCAATGAAACAAGATTGTCCTTCGGTCAAGCAAAAAGTTCATCGCATGCGGCCATATATGTCTGAGAAAATAAAAGTTGAGGTAATGAAACAGTTCGATGCAGGTTTCCTAGCAGTAATATCATACCCTGAATGGGTGGAAAATATTGTCCCGATACCTAAGAAAGATGGAAAAGTCAGTATGTGTGTAAACTATATGGATTTGAATAGGGAAAGCCTCAAGGATTCTTAATGTATGATATACAACTTATAATTCAAAACTCAAAAATAAATTGTATTCAATGTGAGAGTGAACATTGTAATTGTTATTCTATACATATTAGTTACGATGAAGACATAAATAAGAAGTTCTTGAATCATTTACACGTGTTCTAAAACATATCTTAATATAGTCAATTATTACTAATTATGATATAATTAAGTGAAACTATTTTATATTATATTCATAAGTATCCTTGCGGACATAATTAAGCGTGACAATGCTGACATAAGTATCCTTGCTGACATAATTACATAAGAGTCTACAATAGATTTTAAGACAAAAATATGTGAAAAAGCTTAAACTCTAAATTGAAGTGTTGAAAAATTATACGTTATTTTAGGTGCATAGGAGGGGTGAGGTAGGGAAATTCCATATTCCCTATGTTATTTTGTATAGTAGAAGATGTGCTTAGTCTGACTATTACTTCAGGTCTTTAGAATAGAAAAAACAAACCTATGAGCTTAGATAGGGAGATATTGGGTCATACATGTACTTTATGCATGCAACAAGAAATTAAAATCGACGATCCTTAAAATTTGACAAATATATGGGAGGTACCAAGATAAATAATCGGTAAGAACAAGATTTGGATATGTGTTTAATCTCTGAGTTTTGCTGATAATAAACATATATTTTATGAAGAACAGTTTTAGTTCTAATAGTTTTATTGAGTGTACAAATATATTATTAGAATTTTGGATAGTCTGAATCAATATATCATCAGAATCACTTTATCACTGAGAAGAAGAACTATTGAGTTTTGTTTCTAATGTAACATCAGTAGTTCTATAGAATGCTGAATGTTCGACAAGAAAAGAATCTCAATGAGTTTCCAAGAAGAAAGAGTTTGTGATAAGTTGTTGCTTCTAGATCAAAAATCAAGACTACACAAGAAACAAGTTTCTAACGTAGAAGATCCGAAGTTAAGATTCATTCATTAGAAGAGTTGCTGCTTAGATTCTAAAGACGAAGTCGAGATTCTGAACACATATGGAGAAAGATTCTACTTCAAGATCAGAAGTCAAGATTTGCTCCTCAGAAGAGTTGCTGCTCATATTTTTGAAGACAAAGTCAAGATTCTGAAGACTCAGAGAGTTCATGGAATACGCACCTTCATTCAACATCAGAAGTATTCCACCAGAAGAAAGGATCAAAGAAAGAAAGATATCGTTGACTCATTTGTAATCAACATTTCAAAGTCTATCATAAGGCAAGATCAAAGGATGATATCTTCTCAAGCCAATCTACTCAACGAAAGTAATATTCGTCAGAAGATAAATATCATCAAAAATACTATTTCACTCAACAAAAGAAATATTGTGAGCATTTCTATAGAAACATCAGCAGTTCTACGGAATGTTGAATGCTCATCAGAAAGGGAATCAATTCAAAGATTAAGAGATCAGAAAGAAGGAATTCAAATTTAAAATGATGTACTGATATAAGTTATTGCTTCAGAAATCAAAAATCAAATATGTAGCTTAGAAAATCTAATTATCAAGAAATCAAGACAATACCAATAAGTCAAGATCAGAAAAACTTTCACTCTCAAAGAAGACATTGTTCATCAGAGAAGTATTTGCTTATATATCTGAAGACAATATTCAACTATCTGAAAGACTTTGACTATACAACAATGAAGAATCTTCTAGATTATTATCACTCCTGAAATCATAAATAGTCCAACAAAAAGAAAAGAAGACAAACACAAGATCAAGAGTTATCTTCCAAGCTTACTACTTCAAGCATCATTAGAAGATAAAGTCTTAAGAAACTTAGCCATGAAGTTTATAGTACAGTCAATACGTTTAAAATATTCCACTACTTGCTTATATATTGTATTATGTTTTCTCCCACAATGAAATGTTACTGTTACTGTAGTTGGAAAAGGAAAGCGACATCTTCGTACCACCAACGATCTTATTCTCAAGCCTATATAAAGAGACCTCATCAGCATTTGAAGATTGACGAACTATCAAACATTATAACTCTTGAATCAAATTTCTAAAAAACTGTGAAACACCAAGAGAAAAGAAGAATCACTATTCATATTCATCTACAAATATTATTCTAGAGAAATATCAAGAGCACAAGAGCGGTTGCTCGATAACGTGATAAGATATTAAGGGTTAAACCCAAAGAGTTATTGCTCATTATTTGTGTGTTTTAATCTTAGAGTTCTCAATACAAGACTTGTTGCTCATTATTTGTATTAGAGATTTTGTTCTTCATAGTTATGTTAATCTGCTTATTTAGAAGAAAACATTGTAAATATAGTTGATTGTAATTATGTTAAGAATTGATTATTACCTAAAGTGACTAGGTTGTTAGTTTGAGACTTGAGAGGAATAAGGTGTCCGTTAGACTATTAGAAGGTTATGGTTAGTCATTGGCGGGTAACCCGTGTGTTGTACCCCAAAATTTTCCCTCTCATTTTATCAACATTTCTCATCACAAGGCTCTTGGAACTCAAGATCAAGCTAGGGTTTGCTCTGCTCAAGACATCTCCTTGCACTGTTGACCTAAATTAGGGTTTGAGGTTGCACAGAGATTTTTTGACTTAAAATGCCTAAAGTGACTTTCATACTTCATATTGGACTCATAAGTTTGTCCATACCAAGTTTCAAGCCTTGAATCAAATTTTTGCCCAGCCAATTGGACTGTTGACCTAGAAATAAGCTGTATTGGGGAAAAAGTCAACTATGACCAATTTACAGTCAAACCTCATGAATTTTGATCCACATCAACATTATGAACTCATATGAACCATTTGATCAAGTTTGGACCACAAATCCACAAGAGATTTGATCAGATCATCAAAAGGGCAAAATGGTCATTTTTAGGGTTTTGACTGTACAAAGGCAATTTTTGACTGTTTGACCTAACCAATGGCAAATCAAGTTCAATCATGGACTCAAGGACTCAATGACATTATCTTGACCTATTCAACAAGTTCAAAAGATCTCAAATGCATAGGGTTGACAAATGAATTTTTCAGTCAACTGATCAAAATTTGACTGTACACTGAAAAGTCAAACTTTGACTTTTTGGTTAAAATCAAATGCCAAGAGTCATTTTTCTTCAAGATGTGTCAAATTATGAAAATTGTTCATCAAGAAACCCAAAATTGCAAATTAGGGTTTGAAATTGAAAAATTTCATAACTTAGAATTTTTCTAAGTTATGAAATTTTCTTAATTTTTCCCAACTTTGTCCCACATTTTCACCAAGATGCAAATGGATTCAAACAAAACTTAAAACATGAAAGTTGTATTCCATCACAAAGTCTACAGATTTTATTCACAAAGTTTTCTCAAAAGAAGCTTGGATCTCAAGTTATGATTTTTGGAACAAGGGTACCTAAAACTTTTAACTTAGAGAAATTTTGCCCTAATTTAGGCAGGATTTTGACCCATCTTCTTGACCATTTTTCACATAGTTCCACTTGGAATATAAAGTTTCATTTCAAAGATGGATTATATTAGATGTTGCAAGCTTTCCAAATTTTCAAATAACTCCTCAAACACATTTGTGGTTAGGGAGAATCGAATGTTTGAAGTTGGCAAAAACTCATTTTGTAACCATGGCCAATACATGTTCATACAAGTTACAAAACCTGACCAAACTAGCTTTGTACTTGATTACAGGTCTCTAAACCAATTTACACTCAAAAATTAAATGCAAATACATTGGACATTGGTGTTATTCTGATCATTAGAGCTTGGCACAATGAATAATTCCATTTTGGGCATAAAGATAACACTTCCATTTACATAAAGCATGCTTTATGTCAAGTTTCATTTCTTGAGCCATACACCAAACCCTTTGCTGCAAACAAGGCTCCCTAATGTCAGGAAAAGTTCAACAACTTTGTGCAGCTAGGTTACAAGCCAGTACAGCCCTTGCATTGTCAACTCTCACTTTTTGCTTCAAAACCAAGTCATTGTGCCAAAAGTACATAACTTGCATATCTGATATATTTACCTTAAGCCAACATTTCAAACAAGTTTTTGCACATCCCTTGGAGCCAGAAACACGAGCCATTTACCCCTCAAACACCCTTGTACACAAAAACCACATTTTCTTGCAAAACAGGGCAGGCCCTGCAGAATCACTTCCATCTTCACATTGCCTCGTGCGTTTTGCCCCAAACTTGTTCCAATACCTTCCATTCAACTCACTCAAGCTATCCCAAACCTCCATTGCCAACTGTAACTCCATTTACAGTGTTCACCATTTTCTTTTCAAGCTTGCGCAGATTGACTTCTAGAGGTTGATTCAGGGACATTCAAAGCAAACCAAGCATTGGGAAAGGTCCAGGGAACATCAAGCAAGCTCAAAAGAACCTCAGGACTCAATGAAAGTTGCTGCATTGTCCAACTCGAATCCAACTGAAACAGGTTTTTCATCAACTTCTATCTCTGTATTTAGGAATATTTAGCCTTAGGTTTGTGAATGAAAGATGTAGTACTCATTGCCCTGAAACCATACATATGCTCAATTTTCATTTATATTAAGTGTGCTAGGAGAATTTCATCCATGAACATGCTGAAAAAGTTAGGTTAGATTTTAGGGCCAGAGAAATTCTCTCTGGTCTTTGAGAGTTAGATTTAATGCTTTATGTGGTTAGATTCGTATTTAAATTCTCTACAAGTTTCATGTTTTGAGTTTTGGCAAAAGATCACGTTTCTAGGATGTTCAAGTTTGTATAACAGGCGCGTGTTTTCAAAAGTATGGAGGAAGAAGATGAAGCTAATGGGCTGGGCTTGGCTTTCTTGCTTCTTACACCCTCCTTTTGCTAAATGCACCCCCTGGCCCATTTCCTTTATATTTTGTCATTTTTGTATTTTAATTTCATTTCTGACTTTGTTTATTTATTTCCAACCATAAAAAATGCTTAAAAAATATTTTCATAATTTTTTACATTTATTTGGTATTTATTTTAATTATTACTAGCATTAAAACATTTTATATATTTTCATATTATTTTGTTTAAATTTAAAAATAATGTAAATAATACTTTTATTTTCAATTCTTATTTTTATTCACATTGAAAATATTTTCTGGAATATATCTTATTTTTGTGAATATTTTATTTTATTTTATACATATTTAATATATATATATATATATATATATATATATATATATATATATATATATATATATATATATATATATATATATATATATATATATATATATATATATATATATATATATATATATATATATATATATATATATATATATATATATATATATATATATATATATATATATATATATATATATATATATATATATATATATATATATATATATATATATATATATATATATATATATATATATATATATATATACTTTATTTTATTAAAAACATAGAATAAAAATACAAAAAATAGTACATTTTTATTTTTATTATTTTATACTAAAAAACACTTTTTTTTCAATATATTTTTATTTTTGTACATATTAATATATTTTTGTATATAAATAATATAAGATATTATTTTCTTAAAGAAATTAGGGTTTATCCCTTTTAATAAATAAAATTAATCCTTTTTATTATTTATTTCTTTATATTTCTTTACATTGAAAATATTTTTACATACATAAAAACTTCTTTTTTGCATGATACATTTTATCTAATATTTATTTATTTTGTTATTTAAATATTGTACATTTAAATATTGTTGCATTGTAAATTCAATTTGGTTGTAATAACTTAGGGTTTTAAATTTCTTGCAAAATAATCCCCTATCCAAAATTGTACCCCCATCCCCATTGTTTACCGTGAAAAATGGTAAACAACCGCTGATCTTTCAAAAGATGACTTATTTGGTGACTCGCAGGATCGATCAGATTGATCCTAAGACATGGCTGATTTTAGAGAGTTTAAATGCTTTAAAATAGAGAGTTTCGACTAATCCTAATGGTGATTAACGCAAGTAAGGTAGAGACACTTTAAGTAAATTGCATGGAGAAAAGCTTGATAAAGTAAATAAAAGCATTAAAGGCTTGTTAAATAAATGACTTCGACTGAGATAAATAAGTGAAAGCGATAAATTGCTTGAATGTAAAAGATTTCGATTAAGGTAAATGGTGTTTCACACATACATTCTCAATGATTCTTTCTCTCACGCTGGGTACTTGAATCTAAATGAGTAACTTGTATACAATGATGAACACACTTAATAACTACGTGAACACTTAGTATTTATACTAAAAAATCCTAAGTAACTGCTGGGCAGTTACATCGCTTCGAGGTGACACCACATGGCACGTTCACAACCCTCAACGCCTACTTCCACGCCACGTTGCGCTTGGTAACTGCTGGGAACCGTTTTCCCTCCAACAATTCGAAATTCAAACCGTTCGATCTTGGGCATCAGGGAACTTGGTCGAAAGGTTTCTCCTTCGACGTTGAAAACAACATGATTCCAACTTAGAGAAATTTCTCTAAGTATCTTGTCATTCTTTGATAATCCTTCGATGTGATCAGCTGATCGAAGCCTTCTTGTGTAGGAAACTCTTCTAACTCATAATTAATGATCCATATGATAATAGAATGTGGGTGTCGAATTTAGGAGCCAACACCCATATCAAAGTTGTAATAGCTTAGATTTATTTTTACGCACTTAAATGCTTATGCCATGATTAGAGAATTAGGGTTTGTATGCAAAATCAAAACCAACAATTAGTTTGACCTAATCAAAGACAAAAATGCATGAAAAATAAACACTGTTGTACCCCAAAATTTGCCCTCTCATTCTTCAGGAAATCACCCTGGATTCTCAGAGTCTCTCTGAAACAAATCCAAGTCCTGAATTATCATTTCTTCCCAAGCAAACCATTTACAAGAGCAAAATGATCACACAAGCTCTAAAGGCAACGCTTTTACCTTGAAAAATTAAATTCTAAACATTTGGAATTTTTCTCTAAAAATGGATGTTTAAGAAGAAAATAGCACTTCAGAACTTCTGGACCAACCCCCAGACAGAAACGGTCAGAAGTTGCAAGCTTGGCTCAACGCAGTCAGAAGTTGGCTCTTCAGCAGCTACATTAACTCAGTTAGAGGTTGCAAACGTGGTTCAACACGTAAGCCTCAAACAGAACATGGCTCTTTCAGCAGTTAGGCAGGTTCAACCAGAGTTTGCTAGAGGAATGAAAAGGAAGCAAAGAAGTCTGAGGGCTCCTTCAGAACATGCTGGAATCAGAAGATGAAAGGGTCAGAAGAGTGGGTGTTACACTGACACAGAATCTCTAAGTCCAGGATTTCCAGAAGCAAATCCAAGGAAAGTGTCAGAAAGTCAGGAGAATCCCCAGAATTTGCTGAGACAACAAGAGCCCAAGATCAGAGCTTGGTTCACGTTGTTTTTGGTAAAACAGAACTGCTGGTTCAGGTTTTCACCTATTACAAGAATTTTGGTGTTGATAAGTCTCATCACCATTTAATGCTCATTAATTCTCCCAACCACTCCTGAACATTCATCCAAGAGGTCTCTTCACGTGTGGCTTGGTAAACACCTTTATGCAGGCTTAGGCATGGTTCTATGCACCACCTTCCACCTATAGAGGTCACTTCTCCACAATCCTTGCCTGTTGTTCCAGCCTAGGCTTAAAAGCTGTACATTATCACAACATTCCATGAACTTCTTTAAAAAAAAAACAATTTAACCTTTATTGGCGCCTTTAACGTTGAAGAATCCACAAGAGCTTTGCCTATAAATAGAGCACCCTTGACCACTAAGAAGCGGTCCAGAAAACCAGAATAGATTGCTAGAAGAGAAACATAATTTTTTAGCAAGAAAATACTTTAAAACTCTGTCAAAAAATCTTGGTGTTTCAAGAGCCTCAAACATAACTTTGAATCTCCTGTCTCAAAACCTCATTTGTACCCAGATTGCTTCTTGATTAAAGAAATACGCCCCTACAGCTTCTGACCACATACACTCTCCATCCACCCCTTCAAAAAAGAACCTGTCCATAACACCATCAGAGCTAAAAGCTAGCTCTCACTCACAAACTTTTCCAACAGCCAAGTAAGCACCTGCTGACCTTCATCACGCTGCTAAGCATCATCAGCTTTGCATGCTCAAATAAACATAATGTAAATATCATGTTGCTGCTGTTTGCGTTCTGAGGATTTTCATACCTCAGAATGTTTGAGTAGGAAGTAAATCAGTGTAGAGCCTGCCTGTGACCTTGTTGGTTCTGTCTCCTAAAACACTTTGACATTTGCTGAAGCTGTCCCAAACATGTTTTCTGTTTTGTGGAAAAATAACAAAACTGCAGATGTTCTGACTAGCACAGGGAGAAGCCAAGTGCTTTAGCACATCTGAAGCCTGTTCTGCTGTCAATAATATCAGAACTTCTGAAGATTATTGTATCTCCAGCAGGATTAGAACTTCTGATTTCCCCACTAACAAATTTTTGTCTTGCAGTGCATGGGGGTCAGAACTTCTGATCTTCCCACTAATAGGTTTCTGTTTTGCAGGTGCTAGAGTCAGAAGTTCTGACTCATACAGTTTAACCAAAAGGTTGATAATCTGGCAGCAGGCCTGAGTCAGAACTTCTGATGGCCTCTCAGCAGCGCGCTGACTCTCTCTCTTTCTCTCTATCTTGCCTTTGTTATTTTCTTTTCTTATCTATTTTTCTCGTTGAAACACCCCATGTACAAATATGTATCCCCACCCCTCTAATTGCTGTAATAGCGTAGGATTTTATATTTCTGCTTTTTATTGCTTTCAAATATAAATGCTAGTAATTAGGATGTGTATGGCAAGATAAAATCAATGAAATAGAAAATCCTAATTCAAAGATAAACTCTTGTATGCAATAAAACACACTTGCACACAAACACCCCTAGGGTTACATCCACTTGTTGCCTTCAAAAATGGGCCATGTTACGCATGCAAAGTATCTTGGTAAAACAAACAAAATCAAAAGATCATAGTCCCTCGATGACGCTATCCGAAGTTGCCTTACAAAATGATCTTAGTCCCTCAAAAATGCTAAGATACTTTGCAAAATTGCTATCATGGTCTATACGATGACCCGCGCCTGTCCCGTTTACATCCTAACACAAGGTTGTTCACCAAATACAATGGTGAAACAACACTGTTAAAAGGGTTAAAACATAAGAAAGATCTTTGAGAAATCTAGGGTAGATAGCTCTTGGTTACTTGATCAAAATTTGCAAAGAAAACATCCTTGCTACTTTTCAAAAACACACTTCACAACACAATTTCAAAACAACCTTCAAAAACATTGAAAACTTTTTCATAAGACAATACACCTTTGTATACATTCAAACAAGAGTCATTACAAAGGTTGCCACAAATGGCCTCTTTTCAAAATATCTTTCAAAACCACACACAAAACACCATTTCAAACTATTGAAAATGCAAAAGCAAGTGATCTAAGCAAGTAACTAAGAGCCCATGGATAACCATGGATAGAAAGGGTGCTAATACCTTCCCTTTCTATAATCTACTCCCCGAACCCAAGAAAACATTTCAAAGGTTTTTCCTGTGCTTTTTAACCTTTCCTTAGGATAAAATAAAAAGTCGGTGGCGACTCTTGCTAAACCGAAACATTTGCGAATAAAAAACGCAAAACCTCAAGTCAGTTCTCCCACCGTATCACAGAACTGGCGACTCTGCTGGGGAGTACTTTTTAAGTGGAGTAATCTTAGGGCCTAGATCACTCTTTTGCATGACTAATTGTTTGCTTTGATTGCTTTACATTTTGGTTCTCTTGTTTGGGCTTGAAATCCTACACCCGGATTTGGGAAACATTCATAGATAGCAATACGTTGTGGAAACTATGCGGGGTATACCGACACGGTTGAAGTATTAGATATATTAGTGCGACATATTTGTGAGTACCGGTAACCCTTGAGTTCAATCAAGGAGAGTACGGGGCCGCTGAGTGATGTCACTAAGCACTAATGACCTAGAACCTTACTTGACCATCTTGGCCTTTTATTAGGGGTAGTGAGATGGCCGGCTTTGGTGCAGTCCGAAGTTGGTAGATACTCGATAATACACTCATTGAGGGTTGTTTTCTTAGAATATTTTGGTCGCTAGTTAAGTGGCTAAACCAAAACAATGAACATGGAAAACAATCCAATGATATTGAGCTCCTTAGAACCTGGTTACTATTTATAGGACAGGTTTTAAGCCAACTACACTCAAGAGGGTACTTACCTATGAAACCTCATGCAAGCCTGAAACTAGGGTTTTTGTGTGACTTGCTTGTACATATGTTTGTGCATACATCATGAACATCATAAAGCATCATATGCATCCACTAACCATTTCAAGGGTTTGGATCTTCATCTTTGTTCCTGTTTTGTAGGTCATGGAAATTCTTCGCAGGAAAACTATCCAAGTCAACCTTGTGAGAATCCCTCCTCAACTCAAGGAGCTTACATCCAGAATTCCAGAAAGCTCTCTCTTCAGTGAAAGACATGGTAGACTTCTCAACCTAGTCAACACCAACATTGAAGAAGACATGGTGAAAGTGCTGTTCCAGTTCTTTGACCCCCTTCACCATTGTTTCACCTTTCCCGACTACCAATTGGTGCCTACTTTGGAGGAATTTTCTCAACTCCTGAGAATTCCTATTCTTAATCAACTACCCTACAACGGTACAGAAAAAGAACCGAAGCCTGAAGATGTTGCTCGAGCACTACACTTGCAACCATCTGACATCAAGGGGCACTGGGAAACCAGAAGTGGTGTCAAGGGCTTATTGGCAAAGTTCTTGTTTGAAAAGGCACAAGAGTGTTGTAATTCTTTGGATCTACAAGCCTTTGAAGAGATTGTGGCACTCCTCATTTATGGGTTGGTCTTGTTCCCAAATCTTGACCAACTTATAGACGTGAATGCTGTCAAGATTTTCCTATTCAAGAATCCCATACCTACATTGCTTGGGGACATCCTCCACTCATTTTACACACGAACAATAAGGAAGAGAGGTGTTCTCATGTGCTGTACTCCTCTCCTTGCAAGGTGGTTTATTTCTCACCTTCCACAATCAGTTTTGAAGAATGAACAAGGTTCAAGGTGGTCACAACGATTGATGACCCTCACACATTCAGATGTACATTGGTGTTCTCGGTCCAGAGAAAATGTCATCATCATCGATCGTTGTGGTGAGTTCCCTAATGTCCCATTACTTGGCATTAGGGGAGGCATTACCTACAACCCTTGTTTAGCTTCAAGACAATTTGGATATGCACGGAGGGATGGCCCTCATGACATGCTGATTCCTGACCTAGTTTTTGACTTCGACAACGATGCGCAAGGACTTCGCCAAAGATTCATCAGAACTTGGAGGATGCCTAACAAGGTAGATAGCAAGACACTGGGGCACAAGAACTCCATCCCTCTTGAGCCTTACCTCAAGTGGGTACGAACCTGCGCCCAGAGTCTTATGATGCCTTACCCCTACATTCTCCCTTTGATCAAAGAGCCTGCTAAGGAAGGAGAGGTTCCATACACCATCCTACATCCTGACATGCCAACATCATGGGAGGAAATGCAGAAGAGTTGGATCCAACTCAAGGAAGAAATGGATACTTTTGAAGCCAGCTTCTACGCCAGTGAGAAGAAGGTTTTGGAGCTTACCCTCCGACTTCACGAGGAGGAGACCCTCAACACTTACATCGCACCAAAGAGGATGCGCAACGTCTTTTTACCTTAAGAAGTTTTTGTAATATTTGGCCCATGGGGCATTTATGTACTGACAAAATTTCTTCTTATTAATATGACGTGTGTTCTTTTTGTCTGCAACAAACTTTGAATTTCTAAATCCTTGAATGCATTGCATGAATAAACATATCATTCATCATATGCATAAACAGGTCTTCACACCAGGTTTCCTTATCTTTCTTCTGTTTATTTCAGTAAGATGGATATTGAGCAGACGATCAAAGATCTGCAGGCACAAAACTTGCAGTTTCAACAGCTCCTTATGACCTTGGCAAAGGGTCAGGAGGATCTTAAAGCACTGTTAGGGAATAAAGAGCAAGAAAAAGGAAAAAAGAAAAAGAAAAGAGTTGGGGTAGCTACACTGGGAAGAAGATTTGAGAATGAAGCTAGGAGAGTTCTTGAATTCCCCTCCACATCTGACGAGGGGACCGGTAAGGGAAAAGGAGCTGCATTACCTTCTGAATCCGAGGCTGAAGAGGAAGAGGTTGAGGAAGATGAATATTATTCAGAGCAGCAATACCCGCTAGCGGACGATAAATACAAAAACCTAGAGGATAGACTGGCAGCTATGGAGCTGCAAAGGGTTCCCGGATTAGATTTTGAAGAATTGGGATTGATTGTTGGGATTGTGATCCCTCCAAAGTTTAAGGTGCCAACTTTTGCAAAATATGACGGTCTGTCTTGCCCAAAGATGCACCTAAGGTCGTATGTCAGAAAAATTCAACCTCATTCATCCGATAGAAATCTTTGGGTACACTTCTTCCAGGACAGCCTGTCTGGTACACAGCTAGATTGGTTTTACCAACTTGAGAGGTCAGAGGTGCATAACTGGGAAGACTTGGCAGCCGCCTTCTATCGCCAGTATCAATACAACGCCGACTTGGCGCCAACCCGTACTCAGCTACAAAATATGGGGATAGCCTCAAATGAGGGATTCAAAGAATATGCCCAGAAATGGCGCGACTTGGCCGGTAGGGTGCAACCACCGCTTTCAGATAGGGAGCTAGTTGATATGTTCTTGGGGACCCTATCTGGCCCTTTCTTCAACCATTTGATCGGGAGCTCTTCTGTAGGGTTTACTGAACTGATTCTGACTGGCGAAAGGGTGGAAGCTGGTATTAAGAGTGGGAAAATTCAAAAGGATGCCTCTGCATCCACAACTGTTAAAAAACCATTCCCGGCCAAGAAGGAAGCAGCCGTTATATACTCTCAGAAAGGATCGGGAAGAACTGAGCGCCGACCGACTATAGGAGCCGTGATGATTCAAAATTCGTCAAATGATCAGCCTCGTAACAACCAGTCTAGGCCTAAACAACAATGGGGAGAACGGCCACAACGGCAGTTCACCCGCATCAACATGACGCCCGTACAGGTTCTTCCCCATTTGTTGAAGCTGAATCTCACCAATATCAAAGAAGCGCCAAAGAATGTGAATACCACTTCCCCACATTATCATCCCAACGCAAAGTGTGCCTATCATTCTGACAGCACCGGGCATGACACCAAGGATTGCTGGGCGCTTAAGAATAAAATTCAAGATTTGATAGATGCTAAAGAGGTTGAGTTCGACGCCCCTGAGAAGCCAAATGTAATCTCCGCTCCAATGCCAAAGCATGGTCGCAATGTCCATGATGTTGAAGAAGATCTGTTTGTTTCTACCGTTGATGATCTAATAACTCCACTAATGACAATCAAGTTGAATCTGTTGAAGGCTGGGATTTTCCCAGGTTGTAAAGAAGATTGTTACTTTTGTTCCTCCCTACCGATCGACTGTCCATTGCTGAAGATAGGCATCCAACGCCTAATGGACAACCAACAAATTCTTTTCGAAAAGACTCCTGTTACTCCAACTCCTATCAATGAAGTTTCAATAATAACCATTTCCGCCAATCTTTCCAAGGTCCCAAAAAGGCCTGTTAAGATTACATCCGCTCCGAAGATTGTACCCTTGAAAATAACCATGCCTGGGCCCGTCCCATACAAATCTGACAAATCAATACCGTGGAATTATGGTGGAGAAATCTACTACCATGGTGTTAAACAAATTGAGATAACTGAAGAGAGCTCTGACGAAGAAACTGCTGACATTGGAAACATTGCCGGTACGAGCAAAATTACCCGAAGTGGAAGAATTTTCTCTCCAGAGATTACCCCTCCAAAGGCAATCTTTGGACCCTCAGCTGCTCCCAAGGTTACCCCTGCACTAATAAAACTTTCTGCAAGAACTCCAATGATTGAAGAAGCTATTACTCCTGTGGTTGTCCCTTCTGCTGCTGCTAATGACAAGGGGAAAGGGATCCAAGAAGAGCTCGTTAGGATGAGGGCTCAGCCATTGGTCATCCCCGAAACCTCTAAGAAAGAAATGGAGGAGATTCTGAAAATAATCAAGAAAAGTGATTATGATGTGGTGGAGCAACTGGGGAAAACCCCCTCAAAGATCTCCATGTTGGCCCTACTGCTTTGTTCGGAGGCTCATGCCAAAGCATTAATAAGATTTCTGAAGACAGCCCACGTGCCCCAAGAAACCTCAGCCGATCAGTTCCAGGATTGTGTAGCCAGCCTTACCGCCGACAACGACCTGGGTTTCTCTGATGCTGACCTAACTCCGAAGGGAAGAAAGCACAATGACGCACTGCATGTGTCAGTTGAATGCCGAGGAACCACTCTCTCCCATGTCTTGGTCGATACTGGTTCTTCCCTAAATGTGCTGCCTAAGAAAGCTCTGGACCGATTAGATTGTGAAGGCTTGGAGCTGAAACCAAGTAATATCATTGTCAGGGCCTTTGACGGGTCTAAAAGGATGGTGCATGGGGAGGTCGACATTCCCATCAAGGTAGGCACCAAAGTGTTCCACTCAACCTTTTATGTGATGGACATCCGCCCATCATACTCTTGCTTGTTAGGAAGGCCGTGGATTCATAGTGTTGGGGCAGTCACTTCCTCTCTACATCAGATGCTGAAATACCCTGTTAAGGGAAAAATCATAACTGTACACGGTGAGGAGGAGTACATGATCAGTCATCTGAATTCCTTTCAATATGTGGAAGTGGATGGCGAATTCATCGAAACACCCTTTCAACACTTTGAGGAAGTTTCTCCCGAGGTGGCTGTAGCAAAGGCAGTAGCTGAGGTACCCAAGCAGGTGGCCAGGATGGCATCTCTGAAAGACGCAAAGGCTGCAATGAAGGAGGGGAAGAGCACAGTGTGGGGATAGTTGCCTGACTTTCCTCACAAGACGGACAGGTTTGGGTTAGGGTTTACGGCCGTGGGGCAAAAGGCTATGCGTCGCTCAAAAATTGAAAAGGCACCCATCAAGATTTCTCCTCATGGAATCAATGCTTTAGAAGATGAAGACGAAGAGGCCAACTTTGAAGACTGGATCTTTCCAACCATCAAAGGGGGGCTGCACAACTGGGAGGCGAAAGACTTCGTTCCCATTACTTTCATCAATCAGTAATTTATCTTTTGAACATTTCTTGTTGGTCTGTAATAATTACTCTAAAACAATATGCATACTATTTTTCACCTCATGCCTTGCCCGGGGCATGTAGGTCCATTTGTAAGGGTTTTGATTCTCTTCATAATCATATGCCATGTTTAATGAATCATTGGACGTTTTTCATTTATAAACTGTTGTGTTCATTTTCTTTCCTTTTGCATTTTTGTTTGTTTAAGGATGGCTATCCCTTACACACACCCACACTCACAAATGCAGGTACCCATCCACTCCAGATTCCATGGGTGACTATTCTGTTGTATCCTTCAATAACTCTGAAGATTTGGTCAATCAGGCTGAGTACGAAGATGACGAAGATTGTGAAGTACCGGGAGAGCTAGCCAGACTTCTACAACAAGAAGAGAGGGCCATCTTACCTCATGAAGAGTTGTTGGAAACTGTCAACTTAGGAACAGAGGAAGACAGGAAAGAAGTACAAATGGGTGCTAATCTGGAACCAAGTGTCAAGGAACGCCTAATACAGCTGTTGAATGAATACTTTGAAATCTTTGCCTGGTCTTATGAGGACATGCCAGGGTTAGACACAGATATCGTGGTTCACCGTCTCCCTACAAGAGAGGACTGTACACCGATCAAGCAAAAAGTCCTCCGAATAAGGCCCGACATGTCTGAGAAGATTAAAGATGAAGTAATGAAGCAATTCAACACTGGTTTCCTGGCTGTTACATCCTATCCACAATGGGTTACTAACATCGTGCCAGTACCTAAAAAAGACGGCAAGGTCAGAATGTGTGTGGACTACCGGGATTTGAACAGGGCTAGCCCTAAAGATGATTTTCCGCTGCCACATATCGACATCTTGATTTATAACACGGCTCAACACAAAGTATTTTCTTTCATGGATGGATTCTCGGGCTACAACCAGATTAAAATGGCCCCCGAGGACATGGAGAAAACAACCTTTGTTACACAATGGGGTACCTTCTGCTACAAGGTGATGCCGTTCGGACTGAAGAACGCAGGGGCAACCTATCAACGCGCCATGGTAGCTTTGTTTCATGATATGATACATCATGAGATCGAAGTTTATGTGGACGACATGATAGTTCGATCACAAATAGAGGAGGAACACCTTGAACATTTGCAAAAGCTGTTTGCCAGGTTGAAGGAATACAAACTCAGGCTGAATCCAAGTAAGTGCACTTTTGGAGTTAGGTCTGGTAAACTTCTGGGATTTATTGTCAGCAACAAAGGCATTGAGGTCGATCCAGCAAAAGTAAAAGCTATACAAGAAATGCCTGCCCCCCGTACTGAAAAGGAGGTTAGAGGATTCTTGGGACGCTTGAACTATATCGCCAGGTTCATCTCTCACCTGACGTCTACTTGTGAGCCAATTTTCAAACTATTAAAGAAAGATCAGGTAGTCGAATGGAACGATGATTGTCAATGCTTTTGATAAGATCAAGGAGTATTTGCTAGAACCTCCTATTCTTATGCCACCCGTTGAAGGAAGGCCGATGATCATGTATCTGACTGTTTTGGACAACTCAATGGGGTGCGTACTGGGCCAACATGACGAGTCTGGTCGAAAAGAGCATGCCATTTATTACCTTAGCAAAAAGTTTACCGATTGTGAGACTCGCTACTCACTGCTCGAGAAAACTTGCTGCGCTTTGGTATGGGCTGCTCGCCGACTAAGGCAACATATGTTGACTCATACCACTTTGCTGATTTCCAAAATGGACCCGATCAAGTATATCTTCGAGAAGCCTGCTTTATCTGGAAGAATCGCTAGATGGAAAATGATCCTGACTGAGTATGACATCCAGTATACTACCCAAAAAGCTATAAAAGGGAGTGTACTAGCTGACCATCTAGCCCATCAGGCTATCGAAGATTATCAATCCATGAGATTCGACTTCCCGGACGAGGACATCATGACTTTGGACAACATGGAAGGTAATGGGCCGTATGACGGACCTGAAAATGGATCCCGATGGACCCTGTACTTTGATGGTGCTTCAAATGCACTTGGAAACAGTATCAGTACGGTACTCATTTCTCCAGAAGGTTGTCATACACCTTTCACTGCCCGACTTTATTTCAGCTGTACCAACAACATGGCCGAATATGAAGCTTGCATCTTTGGTCTCAAGGATGCTATAGAATTGGGGATCAAATCTTTGGTTGTATTTAGGGACTCAGCTTTGGTTATCAGTCAAATCAAAGGAGAGTGGGATACCAAACATCCTAATCTTATCCCATACAAAGAACATGTCTTGACATTGCTGCCTCATTTCGAGCAGATCACTTTTGAGCATTTCCCGCGAGAAGGGAATCAACTAGCAGATGCTCTGGCTACAATGTCTTCCATGTTTAAACTCAACTAGGATAACGAGGCTCCCCAAATCACCATCGAGCGAATGGATGAACCTGCGCATTGTCATGAGATTAATACCGAAGAAGTAGTGGAACAACCCTGGTTTCATGAAATCAAAAGGTATCTCCAGACTAGAGAATATCCTGAAGAAGCTTCAGTCAATGACAAGAAGTTCTTAAGGAGATTTGCTGCCAAGTTCTTCCTAAGCAATGGCATCCTTTATAAGCGCAACCATGATTGTGTTTTACTTCGTTGTGTAGATAAAGCTGAAGCAGAGTTGATCATGACTGGGATACACAGCGGCACATTTGGCACCCACTTAAGCGGACATACGATGGCTAAGAAGATTCTAAGGGCAGGCTATTACTGGTCTACCATGGAAGCTGATTTCCATCAACATTCCCGTACTTGCCACAAATGTCAGGTCTACACCGACAAGGTTCATATTCCTCCTGTTCCTCTCAATGTTTTGATGGCTCCTTGGCCATTCGCAATGTGGGTCATTGACATGATTGGAGAGATCAAGCCCACGGCATCCAATGGACATCGCTTCATCCTGGTCGCCATTGATTATTTCACCAAGTGGGTCGAAGCAGCTTCCTTTGCCTCTGTTACAAAAAATGTAGTTGCCCGCTTCATCAAGCAGAACCTCATATGCCGGTACGGTGTCCCCGACAGGATCATCACAGACAATGGTACAAATCTAAACAATACTATGATCACCGCTCTATGCGAACAGTTCAAGATTTATCATCACAATTCATCTCCCTATCGGCCGAAGATGAACGGTGCTGTTGAAGCTGCGAACAAAAACATCAAGAAAATCATTCAGAAAATGACAGTTACCTACAAGGACTGGCATGAGATGTTACCGTTTGCTCTGCATGGATATCGTACCACGACACGTACTTCAACAGGGGCAAATCCATTTTCTTTGGTATATGGCATGGAAGCTGTCCTACCTATGGAAGTTCAGATTCCTTCTTTAAGGATTATGAAGGACGCTGGTTTGAATAAAGACGGTTGGATTCAGACCCGACTTGATCAACTCAATTTGATCGACGAAAAGCGACTCACTGCTGTTTGCCATGGTCATACGTACCAGAAACAGATGATCAAGGCTTTCAACAAGAAAGTCAGACGTCAAGTATACCAAGTCAGAGATCTTGTAATCAAGCGGATTATCTTGCCGCAAAGTGATCCCAGGGGCAAATGGACTCCTACTTACGAAGGACCATTTGTAATCAAGAGCATCTTTTCTGGTGGTGCAATGATTCTGACCACCATGGACGGTGACGATTTGCCATACCCTGCGAACGCATACATAGTCAAAAGATACTACGCATAAAACAACCCGACAAGTCGAAAACCCGAAAGGGCGACTTGGGCAAAAATGGGCATCCCGGTGAACCGAAAACCCGAAAGGGAGGTTCAGGCAAAAATTAAGGATAAAACAAAAAAAATCTGTACACCCGGCAAGTTGAAAACCCGAGAGGGTGACTTGGGCAAAAAAGGATTTCCCGGTGGATCGAAAACCCGAAAGGGCGATTCAGGCAAAAGTTAGGGAATTAAAGCGTATGACTATGTCTCGTCGGATCACTTTAAAGAACAATCTCTTCATCAACAAGCTCCGAGCTTCTGATCAATCCAATCATCGGCGGATGAAGCATTGAATGGACAAGATATTCAGAGTGGTGAAGGCTATAACAGAATAGAATCCCATAGAATTGTTACACATAGCCATCTTTCTTTTGTATAAAATTTTCAATTTTTTACGACAACATCCTCTTACTAGGATGTCTGTCTCCTTTGTACAAAGACACTCATAAAAAGTTAATACAAACACTTTTCCAAATACATAAATTTGCTTTGTCTTCCTTTTGAGGAACGTCCAATGTTTTGTTAAATAGGCATATGCATTTGAACATAATGATTTTCTTACAAATCAAGAAAGATGATTGCTGATAGGTTGAAGGTAAAGATAGATATCTTAATGCCCTTTCAGAAGGAATCCCCAGCGGAATTAAACTCCAAATTCCTCAACAAAGTTAAAATCCAGAACTTAATTCCCTAAATAGAGTTAAACTTCAGGATCCTCAGCAGAACGAGAGCTTTCTCAAAGCTGATTTTCCCAGCCAGAGAGCCTTCCAAAATCTAAATCCCCTCAGAGTTAAGTTTCAAGATTCCCAGTGGAGCCAAAACTGTTAATCCCCAGCGGAGCTAAAACTTCCAACTATCGATCCCCAGTGGAACCAGATTAGTGAACATTCTCCCCACCGAGATAATTCCCATCAGATTGAAGATTCTCAGTCTTACTTCTCCAGCATAAGTCTACCAGGTTCTGGACTCCCCCAGTAGAGATCATCAGAATTCTCATTCCCCACAAGTCACCAAGGAGTTTCAATCCCCAACAGTGGTCCTAAGATCCCTCAACAACTGAAGATCTTGTTCCCCAAGCAGTCAGCGTCAACAAGGATGGCTCAGCTTCAGCAATCAAAGATTCCTGCAATCCCCTGCAGCAGTCAAGGATTTACTTTCCCATGCAGCAGTCAAGGATTCACTTTCCCTTGCAGCAGTCAAGGATTCACTTTCCTCTGCAGCAGTCAAGGATTCACTTTCCCCGGCAGCAGTCAAGAATCCATTATCTCCCGCTATCCGGATTCATCTATCCTCAGCAAGACAACTCATCAGCTTACATGCGCATTCATTACATTCATGTCATAAACATTGATATAACATATATTGCATCATACATTTCATGCAACATAACTTTGTGTTTCAGCTAATATTTTACCCTTTTCAGGATAAGATTAATAAGCTAAGACTTCTGAAAACAGTTTACGGATTCTCCAAACATGGATGTTAATCTATCGCTTGTTCGGATTCAACTTTTGAAAACAGTTTACGGACGCTTCCCAACATGGATGCTGATCTATTGCTTATTCAACTTCAAGACTTCTGAAAACAGTTTACGGATTCTCCAAACACGGATGTTAATCTATCGCTTGTTCAGATTCAACTTTTGAAAACAGTTTACGGATGCTTCCCAACATGGATGCTGATCTATTGCTTATTCAACTTCAAGACTTCTGAAAACAGTTTACGGATTCTCCAAACACGGATGTTAATCTATCGCTTGTTCAGATTTAACTTTTGAAAACAGTTTACAGACGCTTCCCAACATGGATGCTGATCTATTGCTTATTCAACTTCAAGACTTCTGAAAACAGTTTACGGATTCTCCAAACACGGATGTTAATCTATCGCTTGTTCAGATTCAACTTTTGAAAATAGTTTACGGACGCTTCCCAACATGGATGATGATCTATTGCTTATTCAACTTCAAGACTTCTGAAAACAGTTTACGGATTCTCCAAACACGGATGTTAATCTATCGCTTGTTCAGATTCAACTTTTGAAAATAGTTTACGGACGCTTCCCAACATGGATGCTGATCTATTGCTTATTCAAGTTCAAGACTTCTGAAAACAGTTTACGGATTCTCCAAACATGGATGTTAATCTATCGCTTGTTCAGACTCAACTTTTGAAAATAGTTTACGGACGCTTCCCAACATGGATGCTGATCTATTGCTTATTTAACTTCAAGCCTTCTGAAAACAGTTTACGGATTCTCCAAACACGGATGTCAATCTATTGCTTATTCAGACCCCCAGTCCAGAGATATTCCAAACATGGATACCTTTCTGATACTCACTCACTCATCAACGACATACATTTCAACAAACATTCCAGATGGCATCTTTAAGCCCATCCCCCGACAAGATTCTGTCACATCTCCAGATGGCATCTTTAAGCCCATCTCCATCAAGATTCTACCATCTCCAAATGGCATCTGTAAGCCCATTCCCTCGACTATGTTTTGGAAGAGTGCAAATTTACGGGCACTCTAGTGTCCAATCCTCTTTTACCTTTGAGTCGCGAAAGGCAAACTTGCCAATCTAACTCTTCAGGATCAAGAAGATTGAACAGGGGCAGCTGTTGTACCCCAAAATTTGCCCTCTCATTCTTCAGGAAATCATCCTGGATTCTCAGAGTCTCTCTGAAACAAATCCAAGTCCTGAATTATCATTTCTTCCCAAGCAAACCATTTACAAGAGAAAAATGATCACACAAGCTCTAAAGACAACGCTTTTACCTTGAAAAATTAAATTATAAACATTTGGAATTTTTCTCTAAAAATTGATGTTTAAGAAGAAAATAGCACTTCAGAACTTCTGGACCAACCTCCAGACAGAAACGGTCAGAATTTGCAAGCTTGGCTCAACGCAGTCAGAAGTTGGCTCTTCGGCAGCTACATTAACTCAGTTAGAGGTTGCAAACGTGGTTCAACACGTAAGCCTCAAACAGAACATGGCTCTTTCAGCAGTTACGCAGGTTCAGCCAGAGTTTGCTAGAGGAATGCAAAGGAAGCAAAGAAGTCTGAGGGCTCCTTCAGAACATGCTGGAATCAGAAGATGAAAGGGTCAGAAGAGTGGGTGTTACACTGACACAGAATCTCTAAGTCCAGGATTTCCAGAAGCAAATCCAAGGAAAGTGTTAGAAAGTCAGGAGAAACCCCAGAATTTGCTGAGACAATAAGAGGCCAAGATCAGAGCTTGGTTCACGTTGTTTTTGGTAAAACAGAACTGCTGGTTCAGGTTTTCTCCTATTACAAGAATTTTGGTGTTGATAAGTCTCATCACCATTTAATACTCATTAATGCTCCCAACCACTCCTGAACATTCATCCAAGAGGTCTCTTCACGCGTGGCTTGGTAAACACCTTTATGTAGGCTTAGGCATGGGTCTACGCGCCACCTTCCACCTATAGAGGTCACTTCTCCTCAATCCTTGCCTGCTGTTCCAGCCTAGGCTGAAAAGCTGTACATTATCACAACTTTCCATGAACTTCTTTAAAAAAAAACAATTTAACCTCTATTGGCGCCTTTAACGTTGAAGAATCCACAAGAGCTTTACCTATAAATAGAGCACCCTTGACCACTAAGAAGCGGTCCAGAAAACCAGAAAAGATTGCTAGAAGAGAAACATAAATTTTTAGCAAGAAAATACTTTGAAACTCTGTCAAAAAATCTTGGTGTTTCAAGAGCCTCAAACATAACTTTGAATCTCCTATCTCAAAACCTCATTTGTACCCAGATTGCTTCTTGTTTAAAGAAATACGCCCCTACAGCTTCTGACCACATATACTCTCCATCCACCCCTTCAAAAAAGAACCTGTCCATAACACCATCAGAGCTAAAAGCTAGCTCTCACTCACAAACTTTTCCAACAGCCAGGTAAGCACCTGCTGACCTTCATCACACTGCTAAGCATCATCAGCTTTGCATGCTCAAATAAACATAATGTAAATATCATGTTGCTGTTGTTTGCGTTCTGAGGATTTTCATACCTCAGAATATTTGAGTAGGAAGTAAATAAGTGTAGAGCTTGCCTGTGACCTTGTTGGTTCTGTCTCCTAAAACACTTTGACATTTGTTGAAGCTGTCCCAAACATGTTTTCTGTTTTGTGGAAAAATAACAAAACTGTAGATGTTCTGACTAGCACAGGGAGAAGCCAAGTGCTGACTTTGACGTTAGCACATCTGAAGCCTGTTCTGCTGTCAATAATATCAGAACTTCTGAAGATTATTGTATCTCCAGCAGGATCAGAACTTCTGATTTCCCCACTAACAAATTTTTGTCTTACAGCGCATGGGGGTCAAAACTTCTGATCTTCCCACTAACAGGTTTCTGTTTTGCAGGTGCCAGAGTCAGAAGTTCTGACTCATACAGTTTAACCAAAAGGTTGATAATCTGGCAGCAGGCCTGAGTCAGAACTTTTGATGGCCTCTCATCAGCGCGCTGACTCTCTCTCTTTCTCTCTATCTTGCCTTTGTTATTTTCTTTTCTTATCTATTTTTCTCGTTGAAACACCCCATGTACAAATATGTATCCCCACCCCCTAATTGCTGTAATAGCGTAGGATTTTATATTTCTGCTTTTTATTGCTTTCAAATATAAATGCTAGTAATTAGGATGTGTATGGCAAGATAAAATCAATGAAATAGAAAATCCTAATTCAAAGATAAACTCTTGTATGCAATAAAACACACTTACACACAAACACCCCTAGGGTTACATCCACTTGTTGCCTTCAAAAATGGGCCATGTTACACATGCAAAGTATCTTGGATTTTCCCGTGTAAGGCTTTTTGGGAGTGTCAGAAGGTGTGGCCTCTTGGATTTTCCCACTCTTGATACCAGCTTCAATTCTTTCGCCAGTCAGGATGAGATCGGTAAATCCTGCAGATGAATTACCAATGAGATGATTGAAGAATGTCCCGGATAGGGTCCCCAAGAACATATCAACGAGTTCCCGGTCAGTTAATGGAGGCTGTACCCTTCCAGCAAGGTCTCTCCATCTCTGCGCGTATTCCTTGAAACCTTCACTTGACCCTAACGACATACCCTGGAGTTGGGTACGTGTGGGAGCAAGGTCGGCATTGTACTGGTACTGCTTGTAGAATGCAGTGGCTAAGTCTTCCCAGGTACGGATGTTGACTCCATTCAATTGATAGAACCACTCGAGCTGAGTCCCTGAAAGACTCTCTTGGAAGAAATGGATCCATAAGTTTTTGTCAGCTGTATAGGGCTGGATCCTCCTTGTGTAAGCCCTGAGATGTAATTTAGGACAGGATGCCCCGTCGTATTTAGCAAAGGCAGGTGCCTTAAACTTGTGCGGGATCACTACCCCAGAAGACAGACCTAGATCCTCGAAGTCCAGGCCAGGCACTTTTTGTATCTCCATAGCACTTAGCCGGTCTTCCAACTGTTTGTACCTATCCTCAGCCGGAGGGTACTGTTCGTCATTGAAATCTGTCTCATTGTCAGAGACCACTGGGCTGGGAATCCTTTCCTCTTGATGACTGCCTTTCCCCACAGATGGAGTTGTCCTCTCAGCTTGATCCTGCAGGGTGTTACCAGATCTGCGTCTAGGGCTGAACAAAACAGTCCTCTTCTTCTTCTTTTCCTTTTTCAAGAGCAGAGCCTTCAGATCCTGTTGCCCCTGGGTCAAATTCATGATCAGCCCTTGGAACTGGGCGTTCTGAGCCTGGAGGGCCTTGATAGTGTGCTCGGTTGAGGATTCAGGATTCATGACGAGACTGCTGAAATAAACAGCGAAGAAGGTAAGTAACCTGCAGAGAAAGGGTACCTGTTATGCAATGATATGTATGATATGCATGCAATGATTTCAAGGACCTCGAGGGGTAAACAAATTGTTAGAATTGGAAACTGGCAACTTGATTGAAGGTACTTCATGTTGTTGAGAGTCCTTCTTCAAGGGTCAAAGGCTCACCATATCAAGTGGGTCATAGCCCCTGACTTTAGTCATCATGTTGGTTTTGATTTCCAAACAACCTTGGTTAGGGGAACCTTCTTCAGGAGTCAGAGCTCACCATGTCAAGTGGGTCATAGCCCCTGACTGCCTTGGCTAGAGGAAAATAAATCCTCTTTGCCCCTTGCTGGGATAGTTGATTCACCATGACCTGCATCACAAGCCCTTGAGATCCTTGAAATGGGTTAGGATGTATGCAATGGTATGATGTTATGGTATGCATGGGGTAATGTGAGTAACCCTGTTATGAGTCCTGATTAAGGACTGCAAACCAAAACCTGCAAGAAACTTGGTAAAACTTGTCATGAGTTCCAATTAAAGACTAAGACAAACCCTGCAAGAAACTCGGTAAACCTTGTTACGAGTTCTAGTTAAGGACTAAAACAAAAACCTGCAAGAAACTTAGTAAGCCTGTTACGAGTCCCAATTAAGGACTATAAACAAAACCTGCAAGTGGTTCATGTGTCAGATAGATAACAAGCATGCAAGTAGTCAAGTACGAAGGCACACAAGTCACACAAGAGAAAGCCCTTAGAGTTTAGGCCAGCATGGGGTCTGGGTATTACCCTCTTGAAGTTGGTGGGTTCAACCTGTCCTATCAAAGTAACCGGGTTCTAAGGTTCCCAATATCACGGGATTGCTTTCATTGTTCATCGTTTCGATTTAGCCACCGAACTGGCGACCGAAATATTCTAGGAAAGCAACCCTCAATTGAGTGTAGTATCGAGTATCAACCAACCTCGGACTGCACCAAAGTCAGTTATCTCACTACCCTAAAGAGGCCAAGATAGTTCAATTAAGGTTCCTAAGGTCTGTTGATGCTTCACGACACCACGCGGAGGCCCCGTACTCTCCTTGACTGAACTCAAGGGTTACCGGTACACACCAAAGTGCCACATCAACGTAGCAGACTGTTTCAACCATGTCGGTATACCCCGCACAGTTCCCTCACAGCCTTGTTGCTACTTTCTAAGAAGGTATCCCCAGATCCGGGTTAGGATCTATAGAACTCCCAAGACAGTCCCACATTTTAAAGCAAGCAAAGAAAGAAATTGAAAACACAGTGATCTTAGTCCTAAGGTACACCTCACTTTAATATCTTAATTCCCCAGCAGAGTCGCCAGTTCTGTGATCGGTGGATCTGGAACTGACTGTTTAATGCTGGTTCGCGAAATGTCGCGGAAGCAAGAGTCGCCACCGTCTTTTATTTTCTCCAAATGGAAAGGACAAAAGCACAGAAAAATTCCTTAAAGAGATCGCTCTCGGTTCGGGAGGTAGATTATAGAAAGGGAAGGTATTAGCACCCTTTCTATCCATGGTTATCCATGGGCTCTTAGATACTTGCTCATTTGTGTTTTCAAAAATGGTTTGTTTGCTTTTCAACTGTGGGTTTTAAAAAAGTTTCTTTGAAAATTTCAGTTCGACTCTTGTATCGGTCCTCAAGAGTGTTTGAAAAAATGCTTTCGAAAGCTTTTTGAAAATGTGTTGGTGTGAAAAGTATTTTTGAATTTGTTTTGAATTTAGAGCAAGTATCTAGAGTCGTCTACCTACCCTAAGGAATTCGTCTGTGTAGATGTCCTTTAAAGTAGTGCCATCCCACCATTGAGAGGTAGGTAGCACCACCGTTGGAGGTGTTCGGGTCAATTCGAGGTTCGGGACATGGTGATCACCAGAGCAATGGGAAGACGCCTTAGAAGCTACCCTCATGCCAGGTTCCCGGATCATGAGGACTTACTAAGACATCCTCTACTCGACGATCACCTTTCGAGGGAAGGCAACAGTGAGGCGTACCCTAGGGGTGGTGTGTGCGATTCGTGTGTCGTTTTCATTTGCATTTATCTTGTCATGTTATTGGTGTTCTACGCTTGTTTTTACTTTGTCCATACATTCTTTCATGCTTTTGATTAACAGTTAAAAAGTTGCGAGGAAATAAAATCTAAAGCTATTACAAATGGCGCGGGTCCACATCGCCAAAATTAACCAGGACCCGATTTGACAGAACATAAATAAAGTAAAAGTGCGAGAAGTAATTACAAGGCTTCGGGAGAGGTACATAATTATTTAAACGGAATAAAATAATAATGCGAATTAATAAGAAATTAAGAGCGAAACGTGGGCGTTGGACCCTTTTTGCAAAAATTAAATTAATGAGAAATTAATAAATTAAAAAAGAAAGAAAGAACTAGTTTTTTGGTATTTTTATGTATTTTAGGATTTAATAGAAAAAATTAATTGCAATTAAACGCTAACCCTATTCTATTTTATTTTAATTTTTAAGAAAACATTAGACTTTAACCTAAATTAAACCTAATTTTTATTTTCATGCAATTTTAATTAAAAAATAAAATGTTTAATTATTTAATATATTTATGAAAGAAAAATAAAAAAGGATAGAAATTATTATTTAAACCTATTTCTACATTTTTTAGGTTTTTTTGTTAAAAGTATTAAAATTACACTTAAATTAGAACTAAATATTTACATGCAAATTTATTTAAGAAAATACTAAGATAAAAATTATTTATTGTTTTAACCCTTTTTTTTTTAATTTTTTATGATGTTTTATATTTTTTTTGTGAAAATAAGGAATTAATTAAAGACAATAATCAAAAGAAAATAAATAAAAAAATAAGAAAAACATAAAGAAAGTGAAAAAATTGCAAACCAAGGGGGGTTCAGATCCCAAATTAGGAGACATTCTATAGCAATCCAGGCCCACTCAAATTGATGGCCTCTTTGACTTTTCAGGACACGTATACACGCGTTGACCAGGGTGTATGGTGTTCTCCAACCCAGGGCCTTTGATCTGATGCTCCAAGACGCGTGTACGCTGGATTCTGATGGTGTATCATGGACTATAACGTAGGCGCTGCATGTGAACGTTAAATGAAAAATAACATAGAAATTATTGAAGACCTGGGGCTCGAACCCAGGTCAGGAATGTTACCAATAGCCTTGCTCACCACTAAGCCATTCCACGCGTTTTGATATATAATAAACAAACAAATATAATAAAAGAAAACAATCCCTTAATGCCTTCAGCGCGCGAATTTTTGAACTGGCCTATCACGTCTTGCCACCACACCATCTTCTTCATCGTGTTTTATTTTTCCTGAAACAATAACCACATAAGCAACGGTTTTCACGCGTCGTTGAAAGTACCATATGAAAAAATAGCGAATAGGCCATAAGGCCTCATAAATTGATCGCGAGTGCTGGTTTCTATTCGTCCAAACGCGTTGAATCCAATGGCCTTGGTCTCAACCTCCAATTTTGCCTTATTTCAAAAGCCCTAATTCTAAGGTTGAAGAACCCTAAATGTCAACAATGGCATCTTTGCATACAACACATAAAAACGCAATTAGTTCACATGGTAAGCATCAGAATGCATCATTGAATAAGAATACATAAACTAAATGTCATGGAAATGCCTCAAAATTAAGATACGAGTATGCAATTTTATGAGAAAAATTTGGATTCTGTACAGCGATTCTTGAGGTTTGGATGACTGTTTTTGATTGGGAATCGTCCAATGATGCTTGAGGAAGCTAATGAGATGAGAATCGTGCTTTGAATCAACCTGTAAAGATGATTTCAGAATTGACTTTTTTGAGAAAAATTTCAAGTTTGGTTATGGCTTTGTTGAGCTGCTGCGTGTATATGAACATTAGGGTTTCCTTTAGGCTTATGTACTGAGTCCATTAGGTTAACAAATTTGATCAGAATCTCTTGTATTCATGAATTTGAAGATTTGATTTTTCCACCATGATTTCCATATCTTTTTCCATGTGTTTTTGGTTCAAATCAGCTCCAATCTCTCCATATCTTTCCTTATTTGCATATGAACGAATTATTGAGAATAAAACATGTACAAAAAGATTTGTTAGGTTAAGTTAAATATTTTTCACATATTTAATTGATTTAAGTGAATTATTATAAATAAAAATTCAAATAAATAAATAAAAAATGAGAAAATACTTCCCTTTGGGCCAAGTGGTCGTGCACATGCCATGGATGATGATTTGTGGAAGAAAAATGGGCCCATTAGCAATTTTAGGTCATTTGGATCAATGTTGACTTTTCAAAATATCCAAAAATTTCCCAACTTCTACAAGGCATAACTTGCTCAATATTTAAGCTTTTCTCATGTTCGTGGACATTTTGGAAAGGACTTTGAGTCCTCTAACCAATGCCTTTGGTCCCATGTCATTTTGATTTACCAATCTCAAGTTATGGCCTTTGACTTAAAGTCCCTTTTTGTTGACTTTTGAAAATGACCTATAATGTTGAAATTGATAACTTTTTGTGAGAGCATTTCTTGGACTTGAAGTATGAAGATGAGTTGTAGGAAATGTCTTTCTCTTCAAAATGAGCTTTGGATGGAATTTTTCTGATAATCCATGTGAAAGTTATGCCCTGGTCAATTTCAGTTGACTTTTTCAGCTGTCCAAATAAGGAAACTTTTGCATCTTGATGATTTCTGAGCCAAATTTTGAGAATCATGATCAAGCATTGATCAAATGATGTTTGTGGCTTCAAAATGATATGTTGACCAAAAATTTGAACTTTTGACTGTCAAATGACCATTTTGCCCCTACAGTTGACTGTAGTGCAATTAGGGTTTTGACTGTGCAATTTTGTGCTGAATGTCTTGAAACTTGATATGAGGATGCTTGACCATGTTTGTAGGCATGTGAGACTTGATTGGACCTTTAGAAACTTCATTTTCTTGATCAGACTCAAAACCCTAATTTTGACTGTATAGGAGATCTTTGACTGTGCAACCCTTAGGGAGATTTCGAAGCTTTGACTTGGCAATTTCTTGGAGAATATGGGAGGGCAAATTTTGGGGTACAACAGTTGCCCCTGTTAAATCTTCTTAGACCTGAGGATGCAGATTGGCTGACGTGCCTTTCGTAATCCGAAGGTAGAAGATGATTGGACACTAGAGTGCCCAGAAATTTGCGCTCACATAGTAGCAGTGATGGTGGAATGGGCTTATAGATGCCATTTAGAGATTGCTGGATAGGATGATGGGCTTATAGATGCCATCTGGATATCGATCGCGTAAGATATTCCTTAGCGAGAACCTGGATACCTGCAAAAGAAAAAAAGAGTACCTAACACGTTGCAAGAACTGGTTTTCGGATGGTTGGTATAGATGTGTCCTGACTGGTTACAGGAGCTGAGTCTGGATCTTCAAAAGGTGATGAATGAACCAGGGATGGTTACTACCTTAGCATGAATGGTAAGAGAACCTTGGGTGACTTTAACTTCAACAACGCTCGTTGAGAAAATCTTGGTGAGAATTACCATCTTCGCAGTATCGGGAAGAGAACCAAAGGAAATTATAATCTGAAAGGGATTATCACCTCACTCACCGTCGGAGAGGGAACCATAGGGAATTATAATCTGAAAAGGAATTATCACCTCACTCACCGTCGGAGAGGGAACCATATGAAAAGGAATTATCACCTCACTCACCGTCGGAGAGGGAACCATCTGAAAAGGAATTATCACCTCACTCACCATCGGAGAGGGAACCATAGGAAAAGGAATTATCACCTCACTCACCGTCGGAGAGGGAACCATAGAAAAAGGAATTATCACCTCACTCACCGTCGGAGAGGGTACCATAAGGAAAGGAATTACCACCTCACTCACCGTCGGAGAGGGAACCATAAGGAAAGGAATTATCACCTCACTCACCGTTGGAGAGGGAACCATTAGGAAAGGAATTACCACCTCACTCACCGTCGGAGAGGGAACCATCTGAAAAGGAATTATCACCTCACTCACCGTCGGAGAGGGAACCATAGGAAAAGGAATTATCACCTCACTCACCGTCGGAGAGGGAACCATCTGAAAAGGAATTATCACCTCACTCACCGTCGGAGAGGGAACCATAGGAAAAGGAATTATCACCTCACTCACCGTCGGAGAGAGAACCAATAGGAAAATATAACCTGGGATATCTTCTACTGAGTCTTTATCAGAAAAATCTATTGGGAGTCGATTTAGCTGGACTAGAGAAGGCCTGGGACTGGATAAGAAATCTTTGGAGTCGATTAACTGAACCGGTCTAGGTCTTGAAATATGATTGAGAATTTCAACTGCATCTTTCCTGAAAGGTAAAGGTCAGTCATATGCAATGCATGATATGGATCAAGCAATGATGTTCTCAACATAAATGAGATTTGTATGATATGACGCGTCTATGCATGCTATAATGATGTATGCGATGTTTATGAATGTATTTTTTCGTTTAGGAAAGTAAATTCTTTGACGGGTGCCGGGAAGTCACTCCTGGGCTGATATTGAAGAATAAGCTTTTACTTCCGCTGGGGATGATAGTTGCAAGAATACCGGTAGGAGAAGGTGACTCCGTTGGGGAATAAACTTGGCAAATGGAAGATTCTGCGGGGAGAAAAGATACTCTAGCGACCATGCTGGGAAGCAATACTCTGTGGGAAGAAGGATACCTTGTTGAGTTGTTGATAATAACTTGCTGGGGATATCCTTGTTGTGTTGGAAGTGTTAATAGACTTCGCTGGGGTAAGAAGACTTCGTCGAGGACGCTCTTTCCGTGGCTTTTGGCTGAGGATAACCCAGTTATATCCTGTTAAGGAAATAACTCTTTGAATAAAGCCGGGAGACGCGTTCGTGCTCTGCGAAGGATAAGCTTCCAGAATCTACTGGGGATGAGCTTACTGCTTGGGGGAGATGAATTCCAACTTTCCTGGGGAAGCTGGATTGGACTCTCCTGGGGAGATTTGGAACTGTAATTTTGCAAGTTGAAAGAGGGAAACTATGTAGGGTTGCCTGCTGATGAGCTCATGTAAAACCGTATCTGAAATGGAGAAGGAACCTGGGTAGGGTTACTTTGATGATGAGTTCGTGTAAAACTTCGTTCTTGGAAAGGGAGAACCTGTGTAGGGTTTCTGGGTGACGAGCCCATGTAAAACTGCATCTTGAAGAGAGGGAACCAGTGTAGGGTTGCTTGGTGAGGTAAGTTCATGTAAAACTTCTTGATGAACCGGGGTTAGGTCATCTTGAGATAGGTCCATGTAAGACTTCTGGGGGGAACCGGGGTTAGGTTGCCGCAGGATAAGTTCGTGTAAAACTTCTTGACGAACCGAAGTAAGGTCATCTTGAGATAGGTCCATGTGAGACTCTTGGAGGAACCGGGGTTAGGTTACGGCAGGATAAGTTTGTGTAAAACTTCTTGATGAACCAGGGTTAGGTCATCTTGAGATAGGTCCATGTAAGACTTCTGGAGGAACCGGGGTTAGGTTACGGCAGGATAAGTTTGTGTAAAACTTCTTGATGAACCGGGGTTAGGTCATCTTGAGATAGGTCCATGTAAGACTTCTGGAGGAACCGGGGTTAGGTTACTTGGATAAGTTTGTGTAAAAACTTCTTGATGAACCGGGGTAGGGTTATTTGTGATAAATCCATGTAAGATTTCTAGAGGAACCGGGGTTAGGTTACCTTAGGATAAATCCATGTAAGATTTCTGGAGGAACCGGGGTTAGGTTGCCTTGGGATAAATCCATGTAAGATTTCTGGAGGAACCGGGGTTAGGTTGCCTTGGGATAAGTTCGTGTAAAACTTCTGGATGAAAATTGAGAAGGAACCGGTGTAGGGTTGCATGATTTTGAGTAAGTGGATGATTGTCCTGTTTGGTCTCGGATGTTAACCCACGATCTGGAATTTGTAAAGGTAGATGGTAATCATCCTTATGTTGATCTTTCCTTTGTACTTTGGTTGACAGAGCAATTAGATTGCCGGGATAACTCATTATTGCCCCTGTTTCGGAGGTGAGGGAAGAGGATACCTGTGTGGGTGATTGACAAATCTTCGGGTAGACAAGTGATGAGATACCGGAACATAGTCGTACGCTTCGATCCCTAACTTTTGCCTGGACCGCCCTTTCGGGTTTTCGACTTGCCGGGTGTACATATTTTTCCATTTTCATCCCTTATTTTTGCCCGAACCCTTTTGGTTCGCCGGGAAGCCTTTATTTTTGCCTAGGTGTGTCAACCTAGCGGGTCTTTGATTATGCGTAGTGTTTTTTCGACTATGTCCACGCTCTCAGAATATAGGGAGTTGCCCCTGTTGGAAGTATTTTGCCATGCCCCAGATAATGGGCAATGCTCCTACTGTGCCCCTTGATTGGAGGTACTTCTGTTCACAAGGTGTTCGTCGTGCGAATTTCCCTGCTGTTCAAACAAATAGTCATATGCAAACAAGGTTATTTTAAGAATGCAAAAGCCTATGTCTGTCTTGAATTTTGAAAATGCATTTTTTGTAACACAGTGCGGTGTCAACTCAAGATTTTACAGCAAACCTTCAGGAGTCAGGATACCTTCGTAACAGTATGCTTTCGAACTAACCCATGCTTCAGCTAGGACTTTTAAGGGTTATAACATGGCCTGGTTCACAGTTCAAGAAACAAAGGATAAAGGCTCAAATTTATTTGTACCCACCCACTCTTCGTGATGTTCTTCAATCCTAAGCTCAGTTGATCGTGCATTAGACCTTGATTGAATCTTTGTACTGACGTTCCAATGATGGTTCAGATATTGATGATTTATTCTGAATAGGCAGTCATTCCTTTTTGTTATTGTTGAGGGTTTGTATGACCTCTTTCTTCTTTGATTTTGTTATCCCTATTTTTTGCCTGAGCTGATTCCTTTTTGGAATTACAGTCAGCGGGATGCCCCAGTTTCGTAAGTCCCTTTTATAGGTTTTGACTTCTTGGGCTTTTCATTTATGATTTTTTTTTGATAACGACTGCCTGTCTGTACGATTGTTCTGAACCATCACTGTCTTTTGTTTTGTAAGGACTTCTTTGGTGCCATTCGTTATTCACTTAGATCAACTGAAAGAACTACCCTGCCCCAGGTTATGATTAAGGGTTTTAAATTTCGAAAAGAAAAACTCCTACTTCTTTGGCTCAGAGGGGTTGATGAGGGATTATCTTCCTTATAACTCCAGTGTTTAGGGATTGAAACAATGCCTGTACCTCATCAGCGGGGTTTGTTCAAAAGCATACTGTACATTGTGGTATCGTTTTCGTCATCCTCCCTCAAGAGGCTTAGAATTTTCAATTAAGAGTTGACCATCACAAAAATATGAAAGCAGTTTTAAGCATAGTAAGCATAATTAAATCAAGACAGACATGTGTAATGCATTCATGAAATAAAAGAGTTTAACATGATAATTGTTTATCTGAACAAGAAAAGAAAAATACAACTTGAATTCAAATGAACAAAAATCTCTCGACTCTAGCCATGTTTTGGCAATGGAGCAGTGATCACGTTGGGAGTTTCGGCAGGCTCGAATTCAATCTCTTTAGCATCGATCATATTCTGAATCTTGTATTTCAGCGCCCAACAATCCTCGGTATCGTGCCCCGGGCTATCAGAATGATAAGCACACCTTGCTTCTGGATTGTAGCTTGGAGAGGAGGTCTTGGGGTTTGCAGGAGGGTTGATCACTGCAATCAGGTTCATCTTCAACATGTGCTGCAATGCTTGTGACCATGGCATGTTAATGTTGGTGAATTGTCTTTTAGGCTCGTCCGGCCTCCGCTGGTTTCCCTTTTGTGGTTGGCAGCATGGTGCAGAACCAGAGATCATGACTGCCCCTGCATGCTGGTCACGACGACTCTTCTGGCTGTATGCAGCATTAGATTCTTTCTTTCCCGTGTAAGGCTTTTTGGGAGTGTCAGAAGGTGTGGCCTCTTGGATTTTCCCACTCTTGATACCAGCTTCAATTCTTTCGCCAGTCAGGATGAGATCGGTAAATCCTGCAGATGAATTACCAATGAGATGATTGAAGAATGGCCCGGATAGGGTCCCCAAGAACATATCAACGAGTTCCCGGTCAGTTAATGGAGGCTGTACCCTTCCAGCAAGGTCTCTCCATCTCTGCGCGTATTCCTTGAAACCTTCACTTGACCCTAACGACATACCCTGGAGTTGGGTACGGGTGGGAGCAAGGTCGGCATTGTACTGGTACTGCTTGTAGAATGCAGTGGCTAAGTCTTCCCAGGTACGGATGTTGACTCCATTCAATTGATAGAACCACTCGAGCTGAGTCCCTGAAAGACTCTCTTGGAAGAAATGGATCCATAAGTTTTTGTCAGCTGTATAGGGCTGGATCCTCCTTGTGTAAGCCCTGAGATGTAATTTAGGACATGATGCCCCGTCGTATTTAGCAAAGGCAGGTGCCTTAAACTTGTGCGGGATCACTACCCCAGAAGACAGACCTAGATCCTCGAAGTCCAGGCCATGCACTTTTTGTATCTCCATAGCACTTAGCCGGTCTTCCAACTGTTTGTACCTATCCTCAGCCGGAGGGTACTGTTCGTCATTGAAATTTGTCTCATTGTCAGAGACCACTGGGCTGGGAATCCTTTCCTCTTGATGACTGCCTTTCCCCACAGATGGAGTTGTCCTCTCAGCTTGATCCTGCAGGGTGTTACCAGATCTGCGTCTAGGGCTGAACAAAACAGTCCTCTTCTTCTTCTTTTCCTTTTTCAAGAGCAGAGCCTTCAGATCCTGTTGCCCCTGGGTCAAATTCATGATCAGCCCTTGGAACTGGGCGTTCTGAGCCTGGAGGGCCTTGATAGTGTGCTCGGTTGAGGATTCAGGATTCATGACGAGACTGCTGAAATAAACAGCGAAGAAGGTAAGTAACCTGCAGAGAAAGGGTACCTGTTATGCAATGATATGTATGATATGCATGCAATGATTTCAAGGACCTCGAGGGGTAAACAAATTGTTAGAATTGGAAACTGGCAACTTGATTGAAGGTACTTCATGTTGTTGAGAGTCCTTCTTCAAGGGTCAAAGGCTCACCATATCAAGTGGGTCATAGCCCCTGACTTTAGTCATCATGTTGGTTTTGATTTCCAAACAACCTTGGTTAGGGGAACCTTCTTCAGGAGTCAGAGCTCACCATGTCAAGTGGGTCATAGCCCCTGACTGCCTTGGCTAGAGGAAAATAAATCCTCTTTGCCCCTTGCTGGGATAGTTGATTCACCATGACCTGCATCACAAGCCCCTGAGATCCTTGAAATGGGTTAGGATGTATGCAATGGTATGATGTTATGGTATGCATGGGGTAATGTGAGTAACCCTGTTATGAGTCCTGATTAAGGACTGCAAACCAAAACCTGCAAGAAACTTGGTAAAACTTGTCATGAGTTCCAATTAAAGACTAAGACAAACCCTGCAAGAAACTCGGTAAACCTTGTTACGAGTTCTAGTTAAGGACTAAAACAAAAACCTGCAAGAAACTTAGTAAGCCTGTTACGAGTCCCAATTAAGGACTATAAACAAAACCTGCAAGTAGTTCATGTGTCAGATAGATAACAAGCATGCAAGTAGTCAAGTACGAAGGCACACAAGTCACACAAGAGAAAGCCCTTAGAGTTTAGGCCAGCATGGGGTCTGGGTATTACCCTCTTGAAGTTGGTGGGTTCAACCTGTCCTATCAAAGTAACCGGGTTCTAAGGTTCCCAATATCACGGGATTGCTTTCATTGTTCATCGTTTCGATTTAGCCACTGAACTGGCGACCGAAATATTCCAGGAAAGCAACCCTCAATTGAGTGTAGTATCGAGTATCAACCAACCTCGGACTGCACCAAAGTCAGTTATCTCACTACCTAAAGAGGCCAAGATAGTTCAATTAAGGTTCCTAAGGTCTGTTGATGCTTCACGACACCACGCGGAGGCCCCGTACTCTCCTTGACTGAACTCAAGGGTTACCGGTACACACCAAAGTGCCACATCAACGTAGCAGACTGTTTCAACCATGTCGGTATACCCCACACAGTTCCCTCACAGCCTTGTTGCTACTTTCTAAGAAGGTATCCCCAGATCCGGGTTAGGATCTATAGAACTCCCAAGACAGTCCCACAATTTAAAGCAAGCAAAGAAAGAAATTGAAAACACAGTGATCTTAGTCCTAAGGTACACCTCACTTTAATATCTTAATTCCCCAGCAGAGTCGCTAGTTCTGTGATCGGTGGATCTGGAACTGACTGTTTAACGCTGGTTCGCGAAATGTCGCGGAAGCAAGAGTCGCCACCGTCTTTTATTTTCTCCAAATGGAAAGGACAAAAGCACAGAAAAATTCCTTAAAGAGATCGCTCTCGGTTCGGGAGGTAGATTATAGAAAGGGAAGGTATTAGCACCCTTTCTATCCATGGTTATCCATGGGCTCTTAGATACTTGCTCATTTGTGTTCTCAAAAATGGTTTGTTTGCTTTTCAACTGTGGGTTTTAAAAAAGTTTCTTTGAAAATTTCAGTTCGACTCTTGTATCGGTCCTCAAGAGTGTTTGAAAAAATGCTTTCGAAAGCTTTTTGAAAATGTGTTGGTGTGAAAAGTATTTTTGAATTTGTTTTGAATTTAGAGCAAGTATCTAGAGTCGTCTACCTACCCTAAGGAATTCGTCTGTGTAGATGTCCTTTAAAGTAGTGCCATCCCACCATTGAGAGGTAGGTAGCACCACCGTTGGAGGTGTTCGGGTCAATTTGAGGTTCGGGACATGGTGATCACCAGAGCAATGGGAAGACACCTTAGAAGCTACCCTCATGCCAGGTTCCCGGATCATGAGGACTTACTAAGACATCCTCTACTCGACGATCACCTTTCGAGGGAAGGCAACAGTGAGGCGTACCCTAGGGGTGGTGTGTGCGATTCGTGTGTCGTTTTCATTTGCATTTATCTTGTCATGTTATTGGTGTTCTACGCTTGTTTTTACTTTGTCCATACATTCTTTCATGCTTTTGATTAACAGTTAAAAAGTTGCGAGGAAATAAAATCTAAAGCTATTACAAATGGCGCGGGTCCACATCGCCAAAATTAACCAGGACCCGATTTGACAGAACATAAATAAAGTAAAAGTGCGAGAAGTAATTACAAGGCTTCGGGAGAGGTACATAATTATTTAAACGGAATAAAATAATAATGCGAATTAATAAGAAATTAAGAGCGAAACGTGGGCGTTGGACCCTTTTTGCAAAAATTAAATTAATGAGAAATTAATAAATTAAAAAAGAAAGAAAGAACTAGTTTTTTGGTATTTTTATGTATTTTAGGATTTAATAGAAAAAATTAATTGCAATTAAACGCTAACCCTAATTCTATTTTATTTTAATTTTTAAGAAAACATTAGACTTTAACCTAAATTAAACCTAATTTTTATTTTCATGCAATTTTAATTAAAAAATAAAATGTTTAATTATTTAATATATTTATGAAAGAAAAATAAAAAAGGATAGAAATTATTATTTAAACCTATTTCTACATTTTTTAGGTTTTTTTGTTAAAAGTATTAAAATTACACTTAAATTAGAACTAAATATTTACATGCAAATTTATTTAAGAAAATACTAAGATAAAAATTATTTATTGTTTTAACCCTTTTTTTTTTAATTTTTATGATGTTTTATATTTTTTTTGTGAAAATAAGGAATTAATTAAAGACAATAATCAAAAGAAAATAAATAAAAAAATAAGAAAAACATAAAGAAAGTGAAAAAATTGCAAACCAAGGGGGGTTCAGATCCCAAATTAGGAGACATTCTATAGCAATCCAGGCCCACTCAAATTGATGGCCTCTTTGACTTTTCAGGACACGTATACACGCGTTGACCAGGGTGTATGGTGTTCTCCAACCCAGGGCCTTTGATCTGATGCTCCAAGACGCGTGTACGCTGGATTCTGATGGTGTATCATGGACTATAACGTAGGCGCTGCATATGAACGTTAAATGAAAAATAACATAGAAATTATTGAAGACCTGGGGCTCGAACCCAGGTCAGGAATGTTACCAATAGCCTTGCTCACCACTAAGCCATTCCACGCGTTTTGATATATAATAAACAAACAAATATAATAAAAGAAAACAATCCCTTAATGCCTTCAGCGCGCGAATTTTTGAACTGGCCTATCACGTCTTGCCACCACACCATCTTCTTCATCGTGTTTTATTTTTCCTGAAACAATAACAACATAAGCAACGGTTTTCACGCGTCGCTGAAAGTACCATATGAAAAAATAGCGAATAGGCCATAAGGCCTCATAAATTGATCGCGAGTGCTGGTTTCTATTCGTCCAAACGCGTTGAATCCAATGGCCTTGGTCTCAACCTCCAATTTTGCCTTATTTCAAAAGCCCTAATTCTAAGGTTGAAGAACCCTAAATGTCAACAATGGCATCTTTGCATACAACACATAAAAACGCAATTAGTTCACATGGTAAGCATCAGAATGCATCATTGAATAAGAATACATAAACTAAATGTCATGGAAATGCCTCAAAATTAAGATACGAGTATGCAATTTTATGAGAAAAATTTGGATTCTGTACAGCGATTCTTGAGGTTTGGATGACTGTTTTTGATTGGGAATCGTCCAATGATGCTTGAGGAAGCTAATGAGATGAGAATCGTGCTTTGAATCAACCTGTAAAGATGATTTCAGAATTGACTTTTTTGAGAAAAATTTCAAGTTTGGTTATGGCTTTGTTGAGCTGCTGCGTGTATATGAACATTAGGGTTTCCTTTAGGCTTATGTACTGAGTCCATTAGGTTAACAAATTTGATCAGAATCTCTTGTATTCATGAATTTGAAGATTTGATTTTTCCACCATGATTTCCATATCTTTTTCCATGTGTTTTTGGTTCAAATCAGCTCCAATCTCTCCATATCTTTCCTTATTTGCATATGAACGAATTATTGAGAATAAAACATGTACAAAAAGATTTGTTAGGTTAAGTTAAATATTTTTCACATATTTAATTGATTTAAGTGAATTATTATAAATAAAAATTCAAATAAATAAATAAAAAATGAGAAAATACTTCCCTTTGGGCCAAGTGGTCGTGCACATGCCATGGATGATGATTTGTGGAAGAAAAATGGGCCCATTAGCAATTTTAGGTCATTTGGATCAATGTTGACTTTTCAAAATATCCAAAAATTTCCCAACTTCTACAAGGCATAACTTGCTCAATATTTAAGCTTTTCTCATGTTCGTGGACATTTTGGAAAGGACTTTGAGTCCTCTAACCAATGCCTTTGGTCCCATGTCATTTTGATTTACCAATCTCAAGTTATGGCCTTTGACTTAAAGTCCCTTTTTGTTGACTTTTGAAAATGACCTATAATGTTGAAATTGATAACTTTTTGTGAGAGCATTTCTTGGACTTGAAGTATGAAGATGAGTTGTAGGAAATGTCTTTCTCTTCAAAATGAGCTTTGGATGGAATTTTTCTGATAATCCATGTGAAAGTTATGCCCTGGTCAATTTCAGTTGACTTTTTCAGCTGTCCAAATAAGGAAACTTTTGCATCTTGATGATTTCTGAGCCAAATTTTGAGAATCATGATCAAGCATTGATCAAATGATGTTTGTGGCTTCAAAATGATATGTTGACCAAAAATTTGAACTTTTGACTGTCAAATGACCATTTTGCCCCTACAGTTGACTGTAGTGCAATTAGGGTTTTGATTGTGCAATTTTGTGCTGAATGTCTTGAAACTTGATATGAGGATGCTTGACCATGTTTGTAGGCATGTGAGACTTGATTGGACCTTTAGAAACTTCATTTTCTTGATCAGACTCAAAACCCTAATTTTGACTGTATAGGAGATCTTTGACTGTGCAACCCTTAGGGAGATTTCGAAGCTTTGACTTGGCAATTTCTTGGAGAATATGGGAGGGCAAATTTTGGGGTACAACAATAGTCTATACGATGACCCGCGCCTTTTCCGTTTACATCCTAACACAAGGTTGTTCACCAAATACAATGGTGAAACAACACTGTTAAAAGGGTTAAAACATAAGAAAGATCTTTGAGAAATCTAGGGTAGATAGCTCTTGGTTACTTGATCAAAATTTGCAAAGAGAACATCCTTGCTACTTTTCAAAAACACACTTCACAACACAATTTCAAAACAACCTTCAAAAACATTGAAAACTTTTTCATAAGACAATACACCTTTGTATACATTCAAACAAGATTCATTACAAAGGTTGCCACAAATGGCCTCTTTTCGAAATATCTTTCAAAACCACACACAAAACACCATTTCAAACAATTGAAAATGCAAAAGCAAGTGATCTAAGCAAGTAACTAAGAGCCCATGGATAACCATGGATAGAAAGGGTGCTAATAACTTCCCTTTCTATAATCTACTCCCCGAACCCAAGAAAACATCTCAAAGGTTTTTCCTGTGCTTTTTAACCTTTCCTTAGGATAAAATAAAAAGTCGGTGGCGACTCTTGCTAAACCGAAACATTTGCGAATAAAAAACGCAAAACCTCAAGTCAGTTCTCCCACCGTATCACAAACACAATACACACTTGCACCCCTAGGGTTACAATCCACTTGTTGCCTTCAAAAATGGGCCATGGTATTCATGTCAAGTGCTTTGGCAAAACAAAAACAAAACAAAGATCATAGTCCCTCGATGACGCTATCTGAGTTGCCTAAACAAAATGATCAAAGTACCTCAAAGAAATTGCCAAAAATACTTGACACAATTGCTATCATGGTCTATACGATGACCCACGCCAGTCCCGTTTAACATCCTAACACAAGGTTGTTCACCAAATGCAATGGTGAAACAACACTGTCAAAAGGGTTAAAAACATAAGAAATATCTTTGAGTAAAATAGGGTAGATAGCTCTTAGTTACTTGATCAAAAGCTTGCAAAAACATCCTTGCTATTTTCAAACACACCTCACAACAGAATTTCAAAACATTTCTCAAAACAAACTTTCAAACATTGGAACATTTTCAAAAGATAAAAATACCTTTGTATACATTCAAACAAGAATCATTACAAAGGTTGCCACAATGATGGCCTCTTTTCAAAACATCTTTCCAAATCACACACAAAGCACCATTTCAAACAATCGAAGAGCACCATTTCAAACAATTGAAAAGCAAAACAAGTGATCTAAACAAGTAACTAAGAGCCCATGGATAACCATGGATAAAAAGGGTGCTAATACCTTCCCTTTCTATAATCTACTCCCCGAACCCAAGAAAACATCTCAAAGGTCTTTCCTGTGCTTTTTGACCTTTCCTTAGGATAAAATAAAAAGTCGGTGGAGACTCTTGCTAAACCAAAACATTTGCGAATACAAACGCAAAACCTCAAGTCAGTTCTCCCACCATATCACACCGTGCATCTGTAATCTATTGAGATTAGTGGATCAAGTCCTTGTTGAAGGAGAAATCACCTGAGGAGGGTGGACAAGAGTAGCCTAGTTAGAGGTGAACCTGGATAAACCAAAGTGCCTTTTATAGTCTTTCTTTAGCCATATTCTTTCTAGTTTGTTTGATAATTATTTTTCATAAAACAACTTATTAGAAAACCCAATTCAAACCCCACTTTCTTGTGTTTTTCTTACCCTTCAATTGGCATTAGAGCTTCGGCTCTTCATTGATTTGTAAATTAAACACTTAACTGTGTAGAGAGATCCAGTTGAGAAAAAATTACTATGGTTGCGCCTGCAAACAATAATGAAAAGATAACTACTTTACTAAGCCTCTTATTTTTGATGGAGAAAGATTTGAATACTGGAGAGATAGACTAAAGAGTTTCTTTCTAGGCTATGATGTAGATCTTTGGGGTCTGATTACAGATGGTTATAGGGAACCTATATATGAAGAAAGTATTCCTATTTCTAGAAGTCAAATGAATAAAGATCAGAAACAACAAAGTAAGAATCATTATAAATCCAGAACCATTCTTCTCAGCGCTATCTCTTATAATGAATATGAAAAAATTACCAACAGAGAAACAGTTAAGGAGATCTTTGATTCATTAAGAATGACTCATAAAGGAAATGCTCAAGTAAAGGAAACTAAAGCATTATCTTTAATTTAGAAGTATGAAGCATTCAAGATGGAAGAAGATGAAACTGTTGAAACCATGTTCTCAAGATTTTAAAACTTAGTAGCAGGACTCAAAGTTCTGGATAAATGGTATACTACAGCGGATCATATTAAGAAGATCGTCATAAGTCTTCCAAAGAAGTGGAGACATATGGTAACAACTTTGAAGCTTTTTAAAGATCTGAAAAAAATTAACCTTGAATAGTTGATTAGCTCTTTAAGAAGGTACGAAATAGATTTAGAGGAAGATGAACCTCAGAAAAGGGTGAAGTCTACCATTCTAAGGTCTAAATAAGAAAAATTTAAGTCTGGAAGACTCAAAGCTCTTAAATCTGAAGAAGAAGAAGGAGAAGATTCGGTTGATGAAGACTCTGATAAAGATGATGAACTATCATTACTTTCTAGAAGAGTGAAACAAATCTGGAAAAGACAAAACAATTCTAGAAGATTCAGAAGAGACTACTCAGATTCTTATTCAAGAGGCAACAAAGAAGTTACATGCAATAAATGTAACAAACTAGGACATTACAAAAAGGATTGCCCCAATCTAAAAGACTCCAAAAATGAAGGTTCCAAGAACAACAACTTCAAAGAAAAAAAGAAAGGACTCATGGAAACATGGGAAGATTCAGAAGCATCGGGATCAGATTCTGATGAAGAGCATGCTAACAGAGCATTCAAAAATATCATCTCAAAAGAAAGCTCATCAGATACAGAGTCAGACTCTGAAGAGGTATTTTATGAAATTACTCGTGCTAATCTAGAAGTAGCTCTATCTGACATTCTGAGTAAGTACCAAGAACTTAAACAAAATTTCAAGAACTTGACAAAAGTTCATGAACATGCTGTTGAAGAATATGGTAGGTTTGAAAAAGAAGTTTTTAAATAAAAACAAAAGAATTATGTTTTAGAAAAAGATAACACTTTTCTAGATAAAAACTATTTGAAACTTGAAGAAACTCTTTCTAAAGCTCCACCATCTTCCGAAACTATCTTGTACAAATATGACAAGGAGTTTAAAAAGTTCTTGAACAAAAGCCTAGATAGAAGCAAGATGGCTCCCATGATCTATGGTATTAGTCATAAGGGAAAAAGAGAAATAAGTAATGACTCTGATAACGATCATAAAGGTAACAAACCTAACTCTCCATTTTCCTACCATTATACATCAGCACAAACGCAGAAGTTTACTACAGTACGAAAACCAAAATTCATCAAGAATTCTGGTAAAACTAACCCAAAAGGACCCAAAATAATGTGGGTACCAAAAATTAAAATAGTGTATATTGCAGATCTGTTAAATAGAAATATAAAGACACCAGTCATGGTACCTGGACTTTATATGTTAACAACTCATAATGGAAAGAAATCTTATGTTCCAAAATATGAAATTTGAAGAAATTAAAGTTGTGGGCCTCAAAGAAAGTCATCAGAAGAAATGGAGATTGAGTAAACAACACATCTATCCAGAAGCACTTATTATCCTTCAGAAAATTAAAATAGGGGGTAAATTTGTCATAAGTTTCATATCTACTTTAAAAGTTTCTTGCCTCCTTCTCTTAAATAATACTTTCTTATCAAACAACTCTTCTTATTTCTACTGATAAGAAGCTATCTATATAAGAAGTTTTATAAAGACAAATCTTTATATGTTCTTGTATCAAAGATCATTAATTGATGTCACATCAAAATATATGACTATGACTCGTAAAATCTACATGTCATGTTATAACGATTGAGTGTCTCATTGAGCAGTGGAACAATTGAGAATAGGTTATTATAATCATTATTTATATCCCCTAGTTCTAGTTATTTATTTTAAAAGTTTTATTAAGTTACCCACTCTTTCACTCTCACACTCTTTCGTCACATCACTCACAATATAAATTTTATTTCTCATCTGAAAACCCTAAAACCCATTCTCTCACCAAAAGTTGCTTATCCATGGTGTAGCGGTAGAAATGTGAAAGACTAAGCCATTGGATTGACTAGACTTTATACAAATCAAAATAAAAATCGCCACCGCGCTTTATTGTTTCCAAAGGAATGGGAAAAGAGAGAATAACCCAAAAAGAGGGGGAAATATTCAAGGTAAGGGGGTTGGTTATGCAAAGGGAAGGTATTAGCACCCTAAACATCTACGGTACTCCGCAGGAACCTCTTTGAAAAATCTGTATATTTTGGCTATAAAAAATGTGTTGTATATAGAATGGATGGTGGAGGTGAGAAAAGAAATATTTTTATGATTTTTGCACGCGCCGCGGTTGCGAACCTTTAGTGCCTACGTACCACCTTTCGTGCAATAGGGGATCAGGGTACACGTAGTTCCTCTTTTAAAAATTTGAAACACAAGTGTGTTGGTTGATTTTATGAGATAAGACATCATTGCAATTGTCCGTGTGAAAAACATACTTACTACCCACAATCATGAGAAAGGAGAATTTGCATCATCTCAAAGTGGAGGATATGACTTGGATTTTAAAATCAACAATGCCTTACTCAACACCCAAGTGGAAAATATCTCACTTCACTACATATTGTAGAAGTATAGTTGTTTGCATCACTACAAGGATTGACAAGAGTCTAATCTTTTGAGAAAAGTTTAAAGATAAAAGGCAAAGTGGCAAAATGGTTTGAAATGAGATTGATAGACTTTTAGTCTTCTCACAAAAAATGTCAAGATATTATTAAATTAATTGAAGTTTATTTATGAAAATGTTTTGAAAATGCATGGACCTAAGTCCAAGTTATTATGAAAATGTTTCGAGTTTCAAAACAAGAAGAGTTTTTTTTTAAGGAGGAAGAAGATATTTTGAAATTAAAGAAGATGGGAGGAGAAGAAGAGACTATCCTAAAGCATAAGGTAAAAGCTAAGGATAAGAACCGTCTAACCAACAAGAAGCCAATACTTGACATTATGAGTCAATATAGAATTCCCATTCTTCAGATTGAAACCAAGCAAGCAAAGATATTAGACCTCTTGAGAGAACCAAACTTCAAGTGTTTTAAGTCTTCGCAAAAATTGGGCAGAGTAACGGCTGTATACGGGTGAATTCCAGATTACAAACAAAGATCGTAATCTCAATAACCTGCACACAAAACAAACAAACAACCCAATGTCTTGAGGTAAACCTCAAGAACTCCAGACAAAATAATGAATTAAGGTCACAAAGTCTCCAAGATAGGCCAAGGTCTCTAATCCTAAGTCCAAGAAGTCCATCACTCCATAATGCAAAGGATAGTAACCATGTAGTCCAAGTATCATTAATGATTTTTATGGTTCTTGTTGATTATTAGGTGTCTTTAAAAAAGAAAGAAAAAGCTCAAGTGAGCAAAATAAAAATGACATAAAAGTAAATGCTCAAGTGAGCAAAGATGAAAATAGCATGAAATGTAAAATGCAAAAAGTAAATGGTACATAAAGCATGAAAATAAAAGCGTAAAGTAAAGTTAATTGTTAGTAATTAGTGGTTAGTTGGATGACCATCTTGAAACTTGCATTTGGAACTCATTAGGGGATTGGTAGAACCAAAGCCTCTATACAACAAGTTGCATTTGCTTTTTGTCAAGTATATTATCCATTTTGGAATTCTCACAAGGCAACATGTAATGATCAACGATGTTTAAGTGATCCGCGTTGACCAAAGGTGTTGTAGATCCATCAGAGGATTGGTAGAACCAAAGCCTCTACACAATGAATCTCAAGGTTATTGGATCAAAGAGATCAAATTAACATACTTGGGCTTGCAATCATAAGTTTGGGCCACGAATGATCATTTATTCGAATCGGGACAAAATTTAGCGCTATGTTAAGCAATTGTAAGTGGACTTATATAGAAGTCGCACCTATTTTGAGGCCGGTCAATAGCAATCTATGTACTTCATGTTTGGATAAATGATATAGAGATTACCATCCCTTAACATGTAGCACAATTAAAAAAGAAAGGGATAAGATGAAGAGGGAGGGAAATGATAAGCTAATTTGGATCACCATTTCAAAATTCTTTCATCTTTAAATTCAACCACTCCTCTAGATGGATTAAAGCACTAAACATATCATTAATCCAAAGCACCAAAAATGAATTAAATAATTCACTCTTAGGTAGATTTGAATTGATGAACATTTATCCAACTTCATCTACATCACAAAGTCCATTGAGTTTAAAGACAAACTGGACATTTAAAATTGCAATCCAAACCAACAATCACAAGGAGTGAGTAGAAAAAGCATTTTGGATCAAAGCTGCCCCAAAACAAGGCAAAAAATACATTTTGTTATGGTGTAAATCGATTTACACTACTATGTAAATCGATTTACACAGTATAATTTTCAAAAATTCGTGCAAAATTGTGCTGTGTAAATCGATTTACACTACTATGTAAATCGATTGCACACAGAAGCAGTAGCAAAAATAGCATTTTAAAAGGGAAATTGCTTGTTCAAACTTTCCATCAAACACCTTATGATCATGGATCCACTTGAGCACGAAAATTCCATCAAATTATGAGAAAATAACACCATTGGAATCACGAAATAATGCTCAAAGAATCAATCCCAAAGATCACCAAGAGATCACATTGTGAAAGATGAATTATCCAAACTTACCAAAGGTAGATCTAGAGAATTATCAAACAACTTCAAGAATTTTCTTCAATTCAACCACAAGAATCAATTGACCAAGCTTGGATGTAGAGAATTGACGGAGAAAAAGTGTTTGGATGAAGGTTTAGCTCAAAGATTAGCAAGCTTCAATGCAAAGCTTACTAACTTTTTGAAAATGGAGCTTTGAGTGAATTTTGGTAGATGGAGAGAATTGAGAGATTTTTTAGCAAGGTGGATTTGGCTATCAAAAGCTTGAAATTTGAATGAAATGAGGGCTCTATTTATAGAGTTTTAGGATTGGGATTAGTGGTAATTTGGTAATTGATTCTTGGAGCCAAAATTTGAATTAATGATAATTCTTTAAAATATTAGAGCCAAAATTTGAATTAATGATAATTCTTCTTAAAAATGAAAGATTGGCACTAAAATTTGAATTAATTATACATCTTTCAAAAGTGAAGGAAAATTGGAGCCAAACATTTGACAAGTTTAAAATGCTGATTTTTTTTTTCAAATTTTCACTCTATGCAAATCGATTGCACTATATTGCAAATCGATTTGCACAGTGTATTTTTCCAAAAATTATGCAAAATTCACTTTGTGCAATCGATTGCACTCTATGAGCAATCGATTGTACAGTGAAAAAAATGAAATTGTTTTAATTCTTTTTCTTTGCAAATAGAGATTTTAGGAAAATAATACCAGAAATCCTTATTTGTCAGATGCTTCAACTTGCTACCTACAAAACAAAAATATACAAAGACAAAGACAAATATTTTTTGTATTTCGATTAGAAGTTAGTCAACAACACGTATACAAAATACACAACCAAGGTGCTTGGAGATTCCTCAAGAGCAAACTTAAAGATAGGAAAAAAGAGGAAGAACCAACCCTAATGTGATCTTGTTATGATCGAGTTGATATGATATGATAGAGGAATCTTAGGGGCAAAAATTGGGGTACAACACATGGATGTATAATAATTGGAACTATATAATTTCTCTCAAGAATGGAAACGACAAGAAGCATCTCAACGGAGTAACTAAAGCAATTCTCCTCAAAATCCTTTAACACTTCGTCAACTATTTCTTGTGTATCAATAATGCAAAAGATCTCAATCCTCGATCAACATACGCATGTTCATATGGCAACTCCTACAAATCTGTTAGAAGTCATCCCTGAACTTCTCGTAGATTTTGAGAACTTAAAGGAAAATGGCGTGGATTTGATTGAAGAACTCAATTTTCAAGAATGGGGAAATTATTTCAAGCGTCTTCATGGTCATGTATACAAGAAATTAGTAAAAGAGTTTTGGAGATTTTCCATCACCGATAAAAATCACATTGTCTCTCATGTTTTGGTGCTAAAATTATTATCAGTGTTAAATCAATTGCTATCTTACTGGGATGGAAAAAGCAAGAGGAAAACTAGTTTATGGAGCAAACTCTAAATCAAAATTCTTACATAATGTGATAGAACCAGCTATCTTTGCCGATGGAAAACAAAGAATTACAAAAGAGAAATCTTCAAGCCTAATGGAACTCAACAAGAATCCTCGCATATGGTTCAAGATCATCTTGGGATGCATACATCACAGACCGTTAACAAGTTCAACTGATTCAATCAATACTAATCAGAAGTATATCCTTTACTATTTGATGAAGAAAGAAAAGATACATTTACCCTCTCTACTCTTTAATCATCCGAGGGATACTATTATTGAAACAAGGATGATGGATCCACAAAGCCTAAAAAGAGTTGCGTCCCACTGGGAAGATTAATATCAGATGTTCTAACTGAAAGTGGGATTATAGATTTTCTGATTGAGACAAAAAGGATGGAGGATATTACTGCAGAAACTAGAAAACCATTTAATGGAAACAATCTTAAGAGTATGAGAATTGTTGAAAAAGTGATTAAACCAAGAATAATCGTTGATCTACCAGGAATAATATTTCAGAGAACACCAGTTGATGTTTATACTTACTACACTAAGCAAGACTCGTTAGAAGTTCTTCCAGCCTATGTCAAAATGCTTCAGGAAGAAGGTTTTGATACTTATGTTATCTCCTATCATTCTTTTCCAATAAATCCTCCCCCATTTTGTAAAAGAAATTTTTTAGCTCTTTAAAAGAAGGAAAAAGCTTCAAAGAAAAGGCTAAAATCTCTGAACCCCAAAAGAAGCTTCATCAACTCTTCAATCTAATTCATTCATCCCCATTGAAGAATCCAACATATCTGAAGCACATCAAACTTTATCCTTTTCATAATCAGAAACTTATACCACCAGTGTTCCCACCATGTCATTGTTTGAATTTTCATTTTCATCAGAAAAAAATTTAATCAATCAAGTTAAAAACACTTCAAATGTGCCTACAACCTCTTTGCCCAACTCCTCTCCTCAAATCAATTCTGAAGCCACTTCATCAGAAATTTTCTTTACTACTCAAGTTTCCATTCCAGTATCTATCAAACTTTGTAACAACCACTCTTCTCAAATAATTACATCGAAACCTTCAGATCCATCCTCACCAAACATCAGCTTAGATTCTGAGCACCTTCAAACTAAAGAAGGTAACTCTGATGAAGAAACCACCTTTGACCATCAAAAATCAGTTCGATCATCAATGGGTCTTGAGGAATATATTACAAAATTCAAAGAAAATACACTCAGAAGATTAGAAAAGATTCATGAAGTATCCAATATCAACACTAATTCCTCCATCTATCAGCAACCTGGAATATGTTTAAAAGATGGATATCAGTTGAATTCATCAGAATTAAAAATATCTTGGGTGAAACTAAAGAGATACATGTCAAAGAAGATGAAGAGATATTTTTGGCTATAGAAGCTCAGAAAGTCGCAGAACGAGAATCTGCTAAGAAAGCAGAAGAAAATGTTACAAAAGCTGCAGGGAAGGGACATGAAGAATTAGAAGAACTCTCTCAAAATAGTTATGGTGTGTTCACTCGTCTTCTAACAACTCTTGAGGAAATTCAAAAGGAACATTAGTTGATTAAGAAAACACTGCAAAACCATAAGGATACCAATAACTTTATCCAGGAGATGCTCCACAAACTTCTTCACAAGAATCAGAACCCTTCTATCTCTTAAGCACTCTAGGACTTATTTTGTGTTTTTAAGAATCAGAACCCTTTTATCTATGTTTTATATCTTTTTGATTATGACAAAAAGGGGGAGAAAGCATAATGATTTTGATATATATATCTATTTCTAAAAATATCTTAGCTTGCATTTATAACAAAGATATATATATATATGCAAAAGCTTTTAGAAATGTGTTTCAGGTATAAAGTAAATGAACTAAGAACTTCTAAAGGCTAGAAGGTTCAGTAAATTAAGTTGTGGTAAAAGGATTTCTAATGTTTTGGAAGGGTCGGTTGATCAAACTCTGATAAAAGAAATTCTAGGTTATAGAATTTTCAAAGAGATTGAGTGTTGATAACGAACTTAAAAATAGAAGGGTATGATAGATCAAGCTATGATAATAAACCTAACTGTTGATTAGAAGGTTCTAATGAAGAAAGAATGTCTGATAAAGCAAACTCTGATAGACTGCTTCCATCTGCTTTAAACCAGAATTCTCATAATGGATAACATTGCTTCTAAGCTCTGAAAGATCATAGGTGTATAATTCAGGGAGAGTTTTCTAAACTCTTACTTTACTTTGTTTACGATTTAACCCTGTAAAATTGTTTCAACAAAATATATGGTTTTGTCATCATTAAAAAGGGGGAGATTATAAGAACAAGATTTGGATCCGTGTTTAATCTCTGAGTTTTGATGATAACAAGCATAAATTTATGAAGAAAAAAATTAGTTCTAATGGTTTCATTGAGTGTGCAGATACATTATTAGAATTCTGGATAGTCTTAATCAAGATATCATTAGAATTAATTTATCACTCAGAAGAAGAACCATTGAGTTATGTTTCTAATGTAACATCAGTAGTTCTATGGAATGTTGAATGTTCGACAAGAAAAGAATCTCAATAAGTTTCCAAGAAGAAAGAGTTTCTGATAAGCTGTTGCTTCAAGATCAGAAATCAAGACTGCACATGAAACAAGCTTCCAACACAGAAGATCAGAAGTAAAGATTCGCTCATTATAAGACTTGTTGCTTAGATTCTAAAGATGAAGTAGAGATTCTAAACACATTAGGAGAAAGATTCTACTCCAAGATCAGAATTCAAGATTTGCTCATTAGAAAAGTTGTTGCTCGTATTTCTGAAGACAAAGTCAAGATTTTGAAGACTCATAGAGTTCATGGAATATGCACCTTCATTCAACATCAGAATTATTCCATCAGAAGATAGGATCAAAGAAATAAAGATCTTGTAAACTCATTTCTAATCAACACCCCAAAGTCCATCAGAAGACAAGATCAAATGATGATATTTTCTCAAGCCAATCTACTCAACAGAAGTAATATTCATCAGAAGATAAATATCATCACAAAGACCACTTCACTCAACAGAAGAAATATTCACTACTACGAAAAACCTATTTAACAACGGTTGGAAAAATCATATAATCATACAGGTCTAGTCGTTGTTGTGTAGAGTATTGTTGTAAATGCATAACTTACAATCACGGTTCTGGGACTGTTATGGTATATTGAAAAGTTCACGTAATATCACAACGGTTAGTTAACTTAACTGTTGTCGTATGTCTTTTAATAAAATAAAAAAATAGCAGTAGAACAACAATAGCAGTAAGAACATTAAAAACAACAAGAATAATATGAACAACATGAAAAACAATAAAAATAACGGCAACAATAACAAGAACAAGAAGAACAACAACAAGAAAAACAAAAACAAGAAGAGCAACAACAAGAATAATAACAACAACAAAAACAACAACTAGAAGAAGAATAACAATAATAACAACAACAACGCATAACAACAACAATAACAAGAACAACAACAAGAACAACAATAACAAGAACAAGAACATCAAGAAAAACAACAAGAGCAATAACAACTAACATTGCTAACTTGAATCCATACTTTCCTTGTCTCATTCAAGATGGAGAATAAATGACGGAGTTCTGAAATTTAAAAATTAAAGAAATGCTGCTTTCGAGTTTTGCTTATGGAAGAAATGATATTTTCGAGCTTGGTTTAGTGGAAAAATAGAGTATTGTAAATGAAATATGATGTTTGAAGGTAGAAGATTAAGTTTGTCTAAGTTTGAAGTTTGTATAAGTTTTAGGTTTCACGCGGATCGCTAACAGTGGTGTCCTGAGCGTTGATAGTAATTAAAATAGACAATTAAGATTTATTTAAGGATGGTGAAAAAACTCAATAAATACACTACATACAACAACGGTTGTGTTAAATAACTGTTGTGATATGTATTTTAATAAAATATAAAAAATACAGCACTAGAAAAGAAACAATAGCAAGATTCGAACTCATGACCATACACGCTACATACAACAATAGTTGTATTAAATAACCGTTGTTGTATGTATTTCAATAAAATATAAAAAATATAGCAGTAGAATAACGGTAACGTCAAGATTCAAACTCATGACCATATGCCACTTTTTACCACGGTTGGAACTTCCAACCATGATGAAAAGTGGCTTAAATATGAAAATAAAAAAGCGTGCCTAGTTTAATAGATTCTACCGCTGTGTATCCTTTGATGTGATGACTTGGGTGTTATTGTTTGTGCGTTTTGTAGTAGTGATTGTGACCATTTCTAAAGAAACATCAGCAATTTGAATGTTGAATGTTCATCAGAAGGGGAATTAATTCAAAGATTAATAAATCAGAAAGAAGAAATTCAACATCAAAATTAGATGTACTAATATAAGTTGTTGCTTCGGAAATCAGATATCAGATATGAAGCTTAGTAAAGCTGATTATCAAGAAATCAAGACAAGACCAAGAAGTCAAGATCATAAAAGCTTTCACTCTCAAAGAATACATTGTTCATCAGATAAGTTGTTGCTTATATATATGAAGACAATATTCAACTATGTGAAAGACTCTAACTATACAACAATGAAAAATCTTCTGGATCATTATCACTCCTCAAATCAGAAACAATTTAGCAAGAAGAAAAGAAGACAAAGACAAGATCAAGAGTTATATTCCAAGCTTTACTACTTCAAGCAGAAGTAAATCATCAGAAGATAAAGTCTTAAGAAACTCAGCCACAAAGTTTATAGTACAATCAATACGTTTAAAATATTCCACTACTTGCTTACGTATCGTACTATGTTGTCTTCCAAGATGAAATGCTATTGTTATTGTAGTGGCAAAGGAAAGCGAAATCTTCGTACAACCAACTGTTGTATTCTCAAGCCTATATAAAGAGACTTCATGAGCATTTGAAGATTGATGAACTATCAACTATTATCACTCTTGAATCAAATTGTTGAATTATTGTGAAACACCAAGAGAAAAGAAGAGTCACTATTCATATTCATCTATAAATATTATTCTAGAGAAATATCAAGAACACGAGAGTTGTTGCTCAATATTGTATTAATATATTAAGGGTTAAACACAAAGAGTTATTGCTCATTATTTGTGTGTTAATCTTAGAGTTCTCAATCGAAAGAGTTGTTGCTCATTATTTATATTAGAGACTTTGTTCTTCATAGTTGTGTTAATCTTCTTATTTAGAAGCAAACATTGTAAACGCAATTGATTGTAATTCTGTTAAGAATTGATTATTACCTCAAGTGACTAGGTTGTTAGTATGAGACTTGAGAGGGATAAAGGGCCTGTTAGACTCTTAGACGGTTGTGATTAGTCACCGAAGGGTAGCCCGTGCATATGTAATTTGTTGAGATTAGTGGATTAAGTCCTTGTTGAATGTGAAATCACCTGAGGGTGGACAAAAGTAGCCTAGTTAGTGGTGAACCTTGATAAACCAAAGTGTCGTTTATAGTCTTTCCTTAGCCATATTTTGTCTAGTTTGTTTGTGAATTATTTTTCATAAAATAGCTTATTAGAAAACCTAATTCAAACCCCTCTTTTCTTGAGTTTTTCTCACCCTTCATAATCAATAAGAGCAAGAGTAAGTTTTATGCACGAGCAATGAAACACCACATAATAATTATAATTCAAAATCATGTTGGCTTCAGCCAGGGCCATATCCCTTTCTCCTACCTAGGTTGCCCGGTATTCTAAGGTAACCCTAAAGGAATTGATTTCCAACATATAATAGATATAATTCAGATAAAATTGGAATGTTGGAAGGTTCCCTGCTAACTATAACAGGCAGAATTCAGCTCATAAATACAATCATCTATGGTATGTTGATCTACTATTTTCACCTATACACATGGCAAAAAAAACTAACAAATATTGACAGATGGTTCAAAAAAATCATATAGAGCAGGAATGTAATGACTAGGAAATTTTGTACCATGGGTTGGAAAATAGTTTATAGACCATGTGAGGAAGGGGGTTTAGGCCTTAAATCGACAATGCAGCTCAATCAAACCTTAATCTTACACATTAGTTGGAAAATTATATCATCAAATGATGATTGGGCAGTGATATGCTAATACAAATATCATAAGAATAATACACCTAGAAACTACCATATAGAGTCATATATTTGGTCGAGCATACATCTTTATTATAAAAAAATTAGAACAAATACGCAATGGATAATTGACACAGGTGAACAAATAGACTATTAGACCGATGATTGGTTAGGGCAACCCCTTAGTACAATTATTAACATTCTCCTTTAATAAAGACACAACTTTAAGACTAACGTTGCATACATAATAGAAGAAGGTAGATGGCTATACCTCATGTAATCACATACGTACTTCCAACAATGGCAACAAGAATCTAGCAGATACACAAGAATCTAGCAGATACACATAGGCGTGTTTAAAACTGAAGCGACCCAATAAAACTGATAACCAAAACAAATTAAATTGAAAATCGAAAAAAGTTATATTTAGTTTGGACGTGTTCTAGTTATTTTCTAACAAAACCGCATGGTTTAGTTTGATTTGCGGTTTATATTTTGTAAGCCGAATCAAACCAAATCAAATCGTATTACGTTACAAAATGTTAAAAACTATTTTATATTCTTTTAATTCTTTACAGAAATCAACAAGTATTATGTGTGTATTTTATCATATTCTTTATATGATATTTATTTTAATTTACATATAAAAATAAAATATTATTTATTTATAAATACTATTAATTTTATTTGAGATAAAATACTATATATTTATTTTTGTTTTCATTTTTAATTTGTTAACGTTGATAAGGATAAGAATAAAAAAAATTATGTACATTACTTTTGCATTCTTTTATATATAAAATATAACTGTATTTCAAATTTATTTAAGAATGTAATTTCATGAATATTGTCCTTTAGGCATAAGAGAAAAGTATAAAACATAGTTCATATTTATGTATCAAGTTATAAACTAATTTGAACAATAAACTTATTTTATGATAATGTATAATCAAAATTAAGTTGTCCTATTGTTGTACCCCAAAATTTTCTCTCTCATGTTTTCTCTTATATGGGTGGTCACAAACACTTGATTAAAGAAAAATAATTTTTTTGAAGATAAACAAGGTGTCTTCGATTAGCTTTGAGACAGGGTGTTTTCGATTAGCTCTTGAGCAGTTTGTTTTTTCGATTTCCATCTGGACAAGGAGATTCGATTGGGCATCTAAAACCCTTTGACCAGGCTTTGGTCTGCAAGTCTTCGATTGGGTACTGGGCCTCCTTCGATCAAGATAAGTTCACAAATTCTTCGATTGGGCGTTGGGCTTCCTTCGATCAAGATAAGTTCACAAAGTCTTCAATTAGGTACTGGTCTTCCTTCGATCAAGTTAAGTTCACAAGGCTTCGACTACGCAAGGCAAGAACCCCCTACAAGTTTGTTTCGATTCACAAGGGCAAAAGCTTCCCCTGTGCTTGCTTTCAATGCACAAGGCCAAGACCCTTTCAACTGGCCTTCGATTCACAGAGAAATGACCTCCTCATGCTAACATCCACAAGGCATTGGCTTCCTTTGTGCTAGCTTCAACTGGGCAATGGTTCCCTTTAAAACTGCTTGCGTCAACTCTATCTCCGAACCTTTCAGCATATGATTGCCACATTATGAGCCCACATTGGTGAACCATTCGAAGAATTCACGAGTCATACATGTGCACTATTCGAAAGACACACAAAAGGGTCATTCGAAGGATGTACATGTGTTCCATTCGAAGGCTGTACAAGTGTACAGGTGTTCCATTCGAAGGAAGTAACAAAAGGTCCATTCGAAGGAAGTAACAAAAGGTCCATTCGAAGGGTACATAGGAGGTCCATTCGAAGGAGGCAACTTAAGGCCAATCGAAGAGCAAGGACTGAAGGCATTCGAAGGAGCCAAAGTGTCCAGGTTCATGCAACCTACGAAAATGGCAAGAATGTAACATAAATAAATGATTTCCAAATTCTTGAAGGCCATGTCAAAGACTTGATTCTTGCCATATTTATCAAGCTTAGACCAAAGGTATCCCAGGATTTCGATTCCCATCAAGTTGGAGGCCCAAAACAACTCAGAGTAAGCTGGCAGAAACACATGATTGGATCAAATATGGCAAGTTTTCATGAAAAAATCAAATCAAATCTCTCCCTCATGATGATCAAAGATTTGGTACACAATTGTTGACCTAAATCTTTGCCTATATAAACCCAACAATTCCAGACACAAAGGGACGACCTCATACACGCATATACACTGCCTAGAGAGCTACAGAAAATTGCCAAAAATCTAGCGAAGTAGTGAAATTCGAACAGTCAATTCCAGCCACATTCAGTCCTTTTCAGGCGTCCCATCATCCCCTTGAGGATCCCATGAGTTCCTACCATCCCTCCTTGACGTTTAAAGAACCTTAAAACAAGCAGGTTTCGTTGCTCCGGTAGGGTAAAATTCTCACGCTCTTATCTCTCTGTTCATGCAATTTAAATAAATTCGATGCACAGATCCATACTCATGTTGTTGTTTAGATTTGTTTTAACATAACACATGCCAGGTTAAGGAAGGAATCCATAAACACCTTTGTTAGGGTAGCCTGCGATGTTTTAGTCATATATCCCAGTGCAAACACCTTCAGTCCAAATCAGTGCCATGGTTTTAACACCTCAGTATTTTATGATATTTTCAAATATACAGTTTTCTTGTTGTTTGTCTTAATGTTTGAACAGATGGCCTAGTGGTGAAGGATGTGTGTTTAAGCTAGGAAAGCTTGGGGTTCGACACCAGGTCTAGATCGAAAATCACCTCATGTCATGGATCAAAGGAGACATTTTCTATCCTAGATCGAAGGAGATAGCTCCTATCCTAGATCGAAGGAGACCGCTCATACCCTGGATCAAAGTGGACAGTTCCTTCCCGGGATCGAAGGATCTCTATTCACTGTCTTATTCTTAATTTTGTTTATTTCTTTTGTTTCTTGTCTTTTTATTAGCCTTAAAACAAAATCACAAAAAATTAGGTCTAGTTTTTTTTTTTTTTTTTAAATTAAAATTATTAACTAATTAATTTAATTACCTTAACATTTTTCTTAAAATAAAAATGATAGACTCAAGATTTATTTCATTCAAACCTTTCTTAGCAAAAAATACAAAAATATTAGAATTAGGTTTAATGTCATTTGATATTTATTTTCTTAATTAAATTTAGATTTAAGATAATTTTAAGAATCTTCTTAATAAACACAAAAACAACCAAAAAAGATTTTTATGTTTTACTTAGAAATTTCTTAGGGTCTTTAGACGTTTGTCTCTATTTCGCGCGCATTATCTTATTCTCGCATTTTTCATAATAAGATATTTGCTGACAATATATAATAGATTAAACGAGGTCTTTATCTCTTTTCTTTATTTTCTTTCCGCATTTGGATATGTAAATACCCCCTCCTCGAAGCAATGTAATAGCGTAGATTTAAATTCCCGCAATTTTAATTTCTGCAAGAATATTAACTGCTAGTAATTAGGCTTGTATGGAAAGATTAAAATCAAATGTTAGCGAACCTAATAACAAAGATAAATGAACTAAATTGAATCACTTGCACACATGCACCTCTAGGGTACCCCACTTTGGTTTCCTACGGAAATAAAACAGTCATGTCCCTCGAGACAGGGACGCTTTAGCAAAGACTCGTAAATCAAAAGATCATAGTCTCGTGATGACCCTACAATTGCCTTTCGGTAAATGATCTAGTCCCTAAACAAAAATTTATAAAGCGTGTCTACATGTTGCCTTTATGACTGTACGTCCCTTCGAATGTCCCTCAAAACATCCAAACCTACTCACTAATACTAGGATAACACTGTCTAAAGGATAGGAGGAAAAGAATAACCTTTTCAAGTATAAGTAGATAGTTCTTATATGCTATGCTCCAAACAAACTTTTACACCTATACCTTTCAAAAACAACTTTCAAAAACATTTGCTTTGTTAACACTCTTGAGGACTTATACAAGAGTTATCACAAAGCGAATCGCCACACTAAGGCATTTCAAAACATTTTTCAAAAACATATAAAGCACAAGGTACTTTTAAAATGAGCTAAGCATCTAAGAGCCCGTAGATAACTATGGATGGAAAGGGTGCTAACACCTTCCATTTCCATAATCTACCCCCCTTACTCAGAAAATTCTCGAAAAGGTCTTTTTCTGTTCTTTTCACCCTTTCCTTAATTTGTATAAAAGAAAAGTCGATGGCAACTCTTGCTTACCGCAACATTTGCGAACACAAACTCAAAACCAGTATAAACAGTCGGTTCTGCCACTGTATCACAGAACTGGCAACTCTGCTGGGGACAATATGAATGAAAAGTGGGGTTACCTTAAGAGTTAGTTCATTTTAAAAATGTTGTAATTGCTTGCTTTGTATGCTTTATCCTTGGAGGGTTGTTACTATAGATCCTACACCCGGATCTGGGGGCATCATTTTAGGTAAACATCAATAGATCATGGAGACTGTACGACGTAGACCGATATGGTTGAAGCGATATATGTGTTAGTGTGACACTTTGGTTGGTACCGATATCCCTTATGTTGAATCGAGGAGAATACGGGGCCGCCGTATGGTGTCGTGAAGCACTAACGGACCTTAGAACCTTAGTTGAACAAACTTGGCCATTACAAAGTAGTGAAATAGCTGGCCTCGGTGTAAAGCTGGGGATTGGTTGATACTCGATACTACACTCATTGAGATCATACTTTCAAGATGTTTCCGCCGCAAGAAAAAATTGCTAAGCTGAAATAATGCTCAATAAAGAAAGACCAGTGATATAGAGACTCCTTAGAACCCGGTTACTATTTCTAGGACAGGTTGAACCAACTGAAATTCAAGAGGGTATTTACCTATAAACTCCATGCAAGCCTAAACCTGAGGTCTTGTATTTTTTGCTTGTGTGATACGGTGGCAAAACCGACTGTTAATACTGGTTTTGTGTTTTGTATTTGCAAATGTTATGGCAAGCAAGAGTCGCCACCGACTTTTCTTTTATCCAACAAAGGAAAGGGTGAATAGAACAGAAAAAGACCTTTTTTCGAGATTTTCTGAGTAAGGGGGGTAGATTATGGAAAGGGAAGGTGTTAGCACCCTTTCCATCCGTGGTTTCCCACAGGCTCTTAGGTACTTGCTCACTTTGAAAACTGTTTGTGTTTGTGTGCTTTGAAAGTTTTTTGTTTGCTTTATGGTAACTCTTGTATCAGTCCTCAAGAGTGTGATAAATCATTTTTGAAAAATAGCTTTTGAAAGTGTGTAGGTGTGAAAAATTCAGTTTTGAGCAAGTACCTAACAATTATCTACCTACTCGAAAAAAGGATGTTCTTTTCCTCCTTTCCTTTAGATAGTGCTATCCTACTATTAGTGAGTAGGTAGCCCTATTGTTGGATGTTGAGGGACTATCAGAAGGGATACTATGGTCATTAAAGGCAACATGTAAGGATATCTTAGCATTCGAAAGGACTATTATCATATAGGCAACATCGAGGGACAAGATCATTTCTCGTAGGCAACTCGAGGGACATTTGGGGACTATGATCTTTTATGATGACTTTTAAACTGAGGGCCATTGCTAAGATATCCCTACTCTCGAGGGACACGACCATTGTTTTCCAAGGCAACCAAGTGAGGTTTATCCTAAGGGTGCAAGTGTGCAACAATGTGCTTTTTCAGTTATGTTTATCTTACAATTATTGACCTAATCATTAATTTGATTAATCTTGTCATGCACACCTAATTTACTAGCAATCATATACAAGCATGTAAAGAAAAAGGAAGAAATAAAGTCCTACGCTATTACAGGGCTTTTGTACCCCAAAATTTACCCTCCCATTTTACTCAACACATGTTCATTGAAATCCTCAACTTGCCCAAGGATGCCCAAGGGTTGATCAGGCAAATGCTCTCCTAAGACAATGAACCTCAAACTAGGGTTTTCATTTTCATCAAGATGGGTGAACTACAAAGGTCTCAAACCTTTTCCATGGTCCTAATATTTTCTCAAGATCATTCATGCCAAGTTTCATGCCTTGCACAAGAAGTTTGCTCAGTCAACTACTCAAATGCCTGAAAATCAACTGTGTTAGGTCAAAAGTCAACTGTGACTCACATATAGTCAAACTTCAAGATTTTTGGTCAACATCAAAATTTTGAAGTAATACCCATAATTTGATTAATGGTTGATCATGATTCCCCAAGAAATGCTCCTAATCCATCAAAACACAAAAGTTGCTAAATTAGGGTTTCTCAAGAAAAGTCAACCAAATTTTGACCAAGCATAACTTTCTCATACTTTATCAGAAATTTCTCATTCAGATCTCATTTTGAAGAGAATCCAATTCCCTACAACTCATATTTATCCCTCAAGTTCAAGAAATGCACTCATGAAAATATATAAATTCATACATTATGGGTCCTTTTCAAAAGTCAACAAAAACACCTTTTGGGTCAAAGCTTCTTACATTAACATGGAGGATCCAATTGAGGTGAAACAAAAAGGTTTGTTTAGGGGACATCCTAAGCTTTCTAAAAATTCCAATAACACCCTCTTAGGGTCAAAATTGAAGGAGATATGCATTGTCAAAGTTGGCCATTTTTGAAAAATTGTCAAAAGTCAACAATACCCAAAATTGCATTTTTTGTCAAATGGGCCTAACTTTTTATGCTTGCATCTTACTTCTAACTTGGTCCACGACCCAAACACTCTCCCACATATCATTGAATTTATTTATTTAATTTATTTTGATTTTAATCATTTAAAAAATCAAATTAAATCAAATAAATGATATAAATTAGTAAAGATTTGTTTTTGATCTGATTTTGAATAGAATCACAATCCAATTATGTTTTCGAACAAAATCAAATCGTGCAAAGGGTGATTGGGATGAGAATGTCATGATTTGGCTTGATTTAGGAAGAAATAATGCAAAGAGGAAATCAAATCCAATCTTCATAATTTTCCAAGATTTGAATACTTTTTGTTGACCTAATTCAGTGCACTACATATATAGAACAATTCCCAAGCACAAAAAAAAAGGACTGACCACGTGAAGCTGCCAAGACAAGTTGCCACTCTTTGCCAAAAAGTCTCAAGACAAATTCCATATTAGAGCCACCCTCAAGGATATTTAAGGGTTGCAACACGTTCCTGGACACCTACAGAAGCTTTTCCAACCATTTGCACGCATTAAGAAGCCCAGAATCAGCTTCCACATCTCTCATGGTTTACCATATTTCTTGAATTCGATTTTGATTATTTGCGCATGGTTAAAATTTTTTAAGCATACCTTCATGTTTATATTGTCATTTGGAACGCATTGGTTTGATTAATTATAAGTTTTGATGCATATATGGACAATTGCCATTATTAGGGTTTATGCTTGCATTTTAGGGCTTTTTGATACAGGTAAAATCAGGGCAAAAAAATGGGTATCATCATACTCACGAGATCAAGCCTGGATGATTGGTATACTTGGATTTCATTTATCTTGTTTATTTGATACTTTTTGAGATGAACAGGTTTTAGTTACATGCATTGAACCGTAGATAAAAGCCTTTACCTAATACGACGATGCTGAGGAAGAAGAAGACTGTGTGGTAACGTCCCATTGGACTATTTGAATATTAGTGCATTTTTTCTGGGCACTATGCGTGTTTTCATTATATATTATTTCGTGTATTGATATTAAAAAAAGGCCAACTGGCCCAGTGGCGTGCAGGAAGGCTGTTAAGGCGCTATAAGTTAGAGGTCAGGGGTTCGACCGCTGCCTCCAACATTTGTTGTTTTTTCTTCAAATCCCTTGCAGGTTTCATGCGCTTCAGCATCCAGCATCCACCATACACCTCAGATCTCACCCTTGGGATCCATCATCAAACAGATCTAACGCCCCAACCTTGAGGGTCCACCATGAACCATCAGAAAGAAATCCCCAGGGAATCATGCGCTAGACGCTGGGCCATCATCTTGGGCCTTTGCAAATTTGGAAATGCACCCCCCCAAATTGCTTCTCACAATCAGGCCCAATTCTAATTCTCTTTTTATTTCTTTTATTTTATTATTTGTCTTAATTATTTTTTTTACAAAATCATTTTTTAAAATAAAAAATCAGAAAATTACAAAAAAAAAATTAGGTTTAGTTTTTTTCATAAAATATTTAATTGCATTAATTAATTAGGTTAATTAGGTTAACTTAAATTATTTTTTTCCTTAATTAAAATAAAATATAAATTAGGTTAATTTGCAAGATTAATTACTTTTCTCAAAAAAATCCAAAAAAATCTCTTCTTTATTCATCAATTAATTGTTTCTAAACTTAACATTAATTCCCCGTATTTAATTTTGTCGCGCGCATTCTTTTCCCCCTATTTTATTAATTATTTTAACTGCTCTGAGTTTGTAATAGTTAATTAGGTTTACTATTTTGCATTTATTATTTTCCCCTGTCTTTGATTATGTAATCCCCCTCCCCAAGGCCTTGTAATAGCTAGGGTTTTAATTTCTCGCACTTTACTTTTTGCAATTATAAACTGCCTTGATGTATGGATAATAGGCTTGTATGGAAATAATAACATTAAAAAGGTAGATAACACTAATCATGTAAAGATAATGTTAACTGAAAATAAACACTTGAACATATCCACTCCTAGGGTTTACTCCACTCTGGTTGCCTTCAGTAAACAGTCATGAAGCATAGGGAATTTTAGTGGTTGCCCTCTAGTCCCAAAAGATAAAAAATGTCCTGTTTGAATGTTGCCTCGGAAAGATCTTTACGATTTTAGGGTAATTACTAAAGTTTCCTAAACATTGCTTATGTGATCGTACTCGTCCCTTTCGAACGTCCCTTAAAATTCCAACAACGGAGCTACCTACTCCTTAATAGTAGGATAACACTGTCTAAAGGAAAACGAAAAAAGTTTTTTCGAGTAGGTAGATAGTTCCTATGTACTTGCTCAAACAAAAAAATATCACACAAACACTTTCAAAACATTTTTCAAAACAACTTCGTCACACTCTTGAGGACAGATACAAGGGTTATCACGAAGTTAAACAAAAAAACTTTTCAAAAATATAAACACACGAAAGCAATTTCAAAAAATGAGCAAGTGCCTAAGAGCCCATGGACAATCATGGATAGAAAGGGTTCTAACACCTTCCCTTTCTATAATCTACCCCCATACTCAAAAACTCTCGAAAAAAGGTTTTTTCTGTTCTTTTCCCTTTCCGTTTTTGGATGAAATAAAAGTCAGTGGCGACTCTTGCTTACCACACATTTGCGAATACAAAATGCAAAACCAGTATTAAACTGTTGGTTCTGCCACCGTATCACAGAACTGGGGACTCTGCCGGGGAATATAATAAGTGGGGTATACCTTAGGATCTAGGTCATTTCTAAAAATTGCTTTCTTGTTTTGCTTTGCCTGCTTTATATTCAAGGGTTTTGTTGGGGTTATGTAGATCCTACACCCGGATCTGGGAACACCTTTTAGTTAAGTAGCAATAAACTGTGAGGGAACTGTGCGGGGTATACCGACACGGTTGAAGCAGTAGCTACATTGATGTGGCACTTTGGTTGGTACAGGTAACCCTTGAGTCAATCAGGGAGAGTACGGGGCCGCCGCGTGGTGTCATAAAGCATCAAATGACCTTAGAACCTTTAATTGCATAACTTGGCCAGTAGGACGTAGCGAGATGGCCGACTTTGGTGTATTCCCAAGGTCGATAGATACTCGATGCTACACTCATTGAGGTTTGACTCTTGAGTTTTATTTGGTTGCGAGTCAATCGCCTATTGGATGAAGCTCGGGGGAAAGATCAGTGATATTGAGATCCCTTAGAACCCGGTTACTATTTATGGGACATGTTGAACCAATCCAGCTTCAAGAGGGTATGAACTTTAAAACTCATGCATGTCTTAAACCTAATAACTTGGTGTGACTTGTTTGGTGCTTGCTATACATGTGATTTTTTAGCATAATCATGACATCATAAGCACGGCATATCATACTAACCATTTCAAGGATTTTTTAGGGCTCATCTTTGCTTTGTTTTGTAGGACATGGCATCCGCCCGTAGGAACACTATCCAGATTAACCTTGTGAAAGTGCATCTCCAACTAAAGAACTTGGCATTAAGGATTCTTGAAAGCTCTCCCTTCAATGAAAAGCATGGTCGGTTGCTTAACTTGGTCACTTCAAAACCTGATGAAGAATAGTTAAAAGTGCTATTTCAGTTCTTTGATACTTTGCACCACCGCTTCACCTTCTCGGATTACCAACTAGTGCCTACTATGGAGGAATTTTCTCGGTTGTTGGGGGTACCTATTCTTGATTCGTTACCTTTCAGCGGTATGGAAGAACATCCAAAGCCTGGAGAGATTGCTCAAGCTCTGTCCTTACAACGGTCCGACGTAGTGACAAATTGGGAAACTATAGGAAATGTCCAAGGAATCCTGATTAAATTTCTATTCAAGAAGGCTTATTATTTTTGGGATACCATGGATTTACAAGCTTTCGAAGAGGTATTGGCACTCCTCATCTATGGGATGGTACTTTTCCCTAATACGGACCAACTCGTAGAGGTGAATACTATTAAGGTGTTTTTGTCTCATAATTCGATACCTACATTACTTGGGGATGTTCTACACTCTCTGTATGCTCGCACTCTAAAGAGAAGGGGGACCCTCCTGTGTTGCACTCCTCTATTGGCTAGGTGGTTTATTTCACACCTACCCAGGTCTATTTTGAAGAATGAGCAGGGTATGAAATGGTCTCATAGGTTGATGTCCCTTACACATTCATACATTCATCAATGTTCACGATCCTCGGAAGATGTTACCATCATCGATCACTGTGGTGAATTCCCTAATGTCCCTCTCTAAGGCATTAGGGGAGGAATCACTTATAACCCTTGTTTGTCATTGTGGCAGTTTGGTTATGCGAGAAGGGATGGTCCTCATGATACCCTTATCCAAGGAATCACCTTCAACTATGAGAATGATGCTCAGGGTTACCGCAAAAGGTTCATAAAAGCTTGGGGCATGATACATAAAATTGATAGCAATACACTAGGGTACAAGAATTCTATCCCTCTTGAGCCTTATCTCAGATGGGTATGAGCCCGTGCCCAAAGTCTTATGATGCCTTACCCTGCTGTCCTACCAATAATTGTGGAGCCATTTGCCGAAGGAGACACTCCTTATCTTGTTCATCATCCTGACATGCTGTTCGCAGTGATTTCTGGCGAAACAACCGCTAGTTTTCCAAACAAATTTGATATGTATGGTTACTCGCAGGATCGACTAGATTGATCCTAGGACATGTGTCTTAACATTAATTGTAACACTTACTTGACGGTTTATGTTGAACACGACGTAGTGCTTGTGCATGTGTTTGTGTAAAGGCTTAAAATACAAAGACTTCTAGAATTAAATTCAAATGTAAAGGTTTGGACAAAATGTCTTAATCAAAAAAGGTTTGAATGTAAATACTTGACAATGAAAAGACTTAAAACTGGAATTAAAGGACTTGATTGTAAAGGAAAGAGCCTTTTAAAAGAAACTTGATACATAAAGCTTCACAGGAAAATGAAGCAATTCGACAGAACATAAAGAAATTAAGAACGATTGCAGGAGTACGTAAAAGAATGGTTCAAAAGAAATTATATTGATAAATTCATTTCAAAGATAAAATGTGTGATGTCATACGTACATTCTCAATGAACTCTTTCTATGTAACTTGGTATTTGAGTATTTCATGAGTATTGTACGAATTATGATCATCTTCTCTCCCTAACACTAAGGAACTATTTATAATGTTCTAACCATAACAGTATTATTCTAATGAAAAGCCACGTCGCTTCTTGCATGTCTTTCGAAACTCTAAGGCTTCCACGCGTCTTTCTTATCCAAAGAAACTATTTCTAATTTCAAACATTCCCGCTCAAGCCTTCAGCAACAACTTTCTCATGTGGCCGTCGAAACGCGCGTTTTTGACAAAACAAAAACACTTGTCCTTTCAAACTGTCTTCTTCGACTCAGATCCAGTAACAACATACTTCGTCTATAGCTTTTTCAAGACATCTTGTGGAAATTTAAATGAATGATTCCTTTATTATCCTGGTCGAAATTCCCAGCAAAAAAATTGCCCCCAATAAATGTCTGTTTCGAATATGTGCAGAAATAGGCATTTCTTGTGATTTACGTTATTTCGACCAACAAAGAGAATATTTTTGTATTTTAACGATATCATCATGACATCTCCAATATCAATCTCCTCAAGGGGGTCTTGAGCCAACTTCTTAGGACTTGACGCTGTCGGATCTTTTTTGAACCCCAAGGGTTCTTCGTCATAGATGGCGTCTAATCTTTGACTTACCTGCTCACCTTGACCCTGTTCATCAGTTGATTCTGAGTTGAGGTTTGCTCCATATTCTTCCACTTTGGTTGTTTTGGTAGTGGCTTCGCTAACCACATTTGTTGTTGTAGCTTCAACAACCGCCTGTCTTTTATTCTCGACTACATAAGCCGAAAGTCTTTCAAAGAAAGAGGGTTCAAACATGGTCAATGTCTGCGTCCCAGCCAATTGGCTGTATTGGAGAACTTCTTTCGACATTCTTCTGGTCTTCCAGTTCTCCCATAATTTCTCTGTCCCAGCGAAATCCATTTGGGAGCAAAGTTAGATAATACAACGCATTCTTGTTTGGTAAGTAGCAATCTCCTACCACACCACATGGTCCAATGTTTGCTAGATTTTTGTCAAAGATGGTTCTATCTACCGTGTTTACCTCCGACATGTAGTAACCTTGATCCCCTTCGATGTTTTCTATAATTCCATCCTCTCTCCATATGGTTAATATTTGATGCATGGTCAATGGCACTGCCCCCACCCCGTGTATCCACTCTCTCCCTAGAAGCAAATTATAATTTCCTTTTGCAGGAATCACCATGAACATAGTTGGTCTTGTCACAGACCCAACTGTCAAGTTTACTTGAATTACCCCTAGGGTGTGACCTATTTTCCCTTCATAGTTAGACATCACCATATTGTGAGGTTTAATGTCCGTATCGAACATCCCTATTCTTTTCAACATATAATGAGGCATCAAGTTAACTGCAACCCCTCCATCCACCAGTATTTTGTTAATACCAGTGTTTTAGATCTTGGCCCTTATATACAAAGGTTTCAGATGGTTTCTCATAGCTCCATCAGGCCTTTAGAAGAAGGCATTTTTCTCTTCGACTGCTCCATTATTGAGGACGTAGTAACACACTGGTCTGTGTTTCGCCATCTCCTCTTCATCAGCTTCTTCGCAGTCTTCAACTTCAGTTTCCTGATAGTACTCATGGGGGATAACGAATACCACGTTGCAATTCATGTTCAGAGACGACACGCCATCGGAGTCGAAATCGTCTGTCAACATATCTTCAGATTTTATAGGATTTTCTTGAGTCACTTCTTTCGTTTTCTGCTGTTCCTCAGTGAACAACCTTTGTCCTACCGGCGGTTTGACGGATGTCGATGTTCCAAATACTGCTTTGGTATTGCTTGATTCACCTAGCTCTTTCTGCTTTGATTTCCTTTCTGTTTTCCTTTCTCTCCGGTGTCTACGCCACTGGGATCTTGACATGGGGTTTTTTCCTTTGTAATTGTCTAGCCTATGAGCCTCCCTTGTTGATGCCTGGAATTGCCTTCTATAGGCGAAAGCTGTTCTTCCTCCCTTGTCGAAACTCCTCCACTTTGATTTCTCATCATTAACATGCATCCATCGGTCAATTGGTATCTTAGCAGGTAATTTGAACTAGACTCTTCTTGCCTTGGGATGTGGGCTATCTGGTCTTTTCGACGTTCCCCTTTTGTCAAACACGTACATCCTTGGGTTTGCATCCCTTGGCTCCCAGCTACCATGGAAAGGGATTCGTTCAAACATTTTAGCAATCTCCTTGTCATATACTGCGCCACATCTTGGGCACATCAGGATTTCTGATTCTTCTTTGCAACATCGAAGTATGAAAACCAAAAGCGTTTCGCCTGGCCTTGGGTATACTCTCATCAGTTAACTTTCTTGGCGCCAATTTCCTTGGGTGTTGATGTGTTGGACCCTCTCATAATTTTCAGCCACTCTTCGACTCAACATAATGGAGCACCTTGGGCACATCAACGTCTTATGGGCATTCCTCTCATGGCATCTCCACAAGTATTCGCGCAGATTCTCATTTGCCTTTGGGTATCCAAAACTCTTCTTCTTTTGTTCCATCAGCAGGCAGTTTTCCAATTCTTCCATCTCTGAAGCGGGTTGGTCCAGATTGACCATGTTGACTCCCATGGGTACTTCAGAGATTTCCATTTCTTCGAACCTAACTCTGAGACCTTCTGTAGTCTCATTAGTAATTTTCAAAGAACCCTCAGTAGTCCTAAATTTGATTTGTCCAGCCTGGGGGTCTTCAACGTCAGTGTCGAAGGATCCTCTAGTGTTTAGGCTATCAGTAGCCTGCTTTCCATCTTCCATGATCTTTGCTTGGTCAGTGTTGACTATGTCCACCATATTGATATCCAAAGGTTCAGCGTAGTTGGTGGCAGCCACATCCAAAGGATCAACATCCACCTTTATAGGACATTTTCCTTTATCAGCAAATTTCAGACGTCCATCCTTGATAGCATTCTGAATTAATTCCCTGAAAAGAAAACAAGCTGATGTTTTATGGCCAAGAAAACCATGGTATTTGCAATAACCTCTTTTCTTCCGTTGTTCTAACGAAGGAACTTTGGTGTTAGGAGGCACTATCATTTGGCCATCCTTTACCAGTAAATCAAATATTTCGTCACATTTAGTGACATCAAAAGTGTAAGTTCTTTTAGGATATTTATCATTGTTTTCCTCTTCGGCGGGGATCTTCCCATTCGAAGGTGTTAACATTTTACAAGAGTAAGAGGGTGCCTCTTTTAATTCAGCCAAATCTATTTCTACTTCTTCAACACCATAAGGGTTGTTATGCGGCTCATATTCTTCATTTTCGGCTTCGACATAGGCTACCCTTTATTTTTTATGATTTTTACTTGCCCTGGCCTTTTCAGCTTTCAGTCGTTCGACCTGTCGAACTCTATCTGCCAACTGGGCCATATCTCTCAAGTGTTAAGTATCTAATTTCTTTCTAATGGAATAATCTAATCCACCTGCAGCCATTTCGACTAACTCATGCTCAGGCACCACAGTAAAGCATCTAGATTTCAGAAGACGGAACCTATTCAGGTAGTCATCTATGGGTTCTGTGAATTTCCTCTTTACGCTTTCCAATTCCTTCAAACTTATCTTCGTTTGTCCCACGTAAAATTGTTCATGGAATAGTTTCTCTAAGTAAGACCACGTATCTATGGAACTAGGAGGTAATGTGGTGAACCATGTAAAAGCATTTTTGGTTAGTGAACTAGGGAAATATTTTATTCTTAGGTCTTCATTGTTTGCCAAGTTTCCTAACTCTGTCAAATATCTGGCTATGTGCTCAATAGTGGATTCATTTGTATCCTCTGAGAAATTGGTGAATTTCGGGATCTTGTGACCCCTTGGCAATTCTGTTTGTAGAATAAATTCCGCTATAGGGGAAGTGTAGTTGGGGCGTCGAAATCCTGTGTTTAAACCATTATTAGCCATGATTCTTTCGACTATATTTGTTATATTATTTTCTACCAACAGGTTGTCTTGTCTCATTCTATGAACAACTTCATCTGCATCTTGGCCTCTATTGACCATGGCTATTCTCCTGAGTGGTTCCTCAGGATTTGGCTGTCGAATACCTACTGGTTCAACTCTTGGTTCATCGACAATATTTTGTCTAGGTTGTTGAACCTGGTTTATGGTTAGTTCTTCTTGAACTCCTATGATATTCTACCTGCATCGAACAGGTGGTTGGGGGTTCCCAAAGAAATCCGCTATTCGTGACATATGCGCTGACAACTGTTGGTATGATTGGGTGTTTTCTTGATTGGTTCTGTTTATATTCTGGATTAGGGGAGAAAAAATAGTATTCATTTCCCTCGCCAATATTCCAACCATATCATGGTTACTAGCGTCCATTTTTTGTCTAAGTGCTGCCTGGGTATTTGTTGTTAAAGCAGGCATCTGGGCTGACAGGCCTTGGTTTTAGGCGCTTCGACCAATTGAACCAACATTTTGAATCGGCGAAAAAGTACTTATGTTAGGTTGCGTATATGCGGAAGTGCCATTGTGTAAACCACACATGAATGATGATGAGGGCCCTCCATATGATTGTTCTGTCCAAGGCCTAAAATTTTTAAATCCTGGTGGCCTGGGGGGTGTCGAAGGTGGTACTTGGCCTCCTACATATGTCAAAATAGGGCCATTTTGAGTATTCGAAAGAGACTCTGATGTACCCCCAAAGGGGGGCACATTGGTCAAACTAGTCACATAAGCAGTTCCTGTGTAAGGTGGATTCGAATTAGTTGCGGCCATTGATCCTATTGATGTTGGAATGGCCTGGGAACTAGTTGTCGAATTTGTACCAACCGTTCCTGATCCTTGTGGAGGATTTTGTCCTCCTTGATCATTAGTTGTGTTAACCATTCTTCTGGTATGTTTTTTCTTAGGTATTGGTTGAGATTCACTAATAATTCTGCCACTCCTAAGGTTCATACAACACTTTTGCGTATTTTACCAGAAAATAGTCTTTTAAACCGTCTGTTATGATTACAACTGGTTTTTTCTTAAAACGTTATGACACAGTCCCACCAGGTGTGCCAATTTGTTCGCAGTGATTTCTGGCGAAACAACCACTAGTCTTCCAAACAAATTTGATATGTATGGTTACTCGCAGGATCGACTAGATTGATCCTAGGACATATGTCTTAACATTAATTGTAACACTTACTTGACAGTTTATGTTGAACACGACGTAGTGCTTGTGCATGTGTTTGTGTAAAGGCTTAAAATACAAAGACTTCTGGAATTAAATTCAAATGTAAAGGTTTGGACGAAACGTCTTAATCAAAAAAGGTTTGAATGTAAATACTTGACAATGAAAAGACTTAAAACTAGAATTAAAGGACTTGATTGTAAAGGAAAAAGCCTTTTAAAAAAAACTTGATACATAAAGCTTCACAGAAAAATGAAGCAATTTGACAGAACATAAAGAAATTAAGAACAATTGCAGGAGTACATAAAAGAATGGTTCAAAAGAAATTATATTGATAAATGCATTTCAAAGATAAAATGTGTGATGTCATACATACATTCTCAATGAACTATTTCTCTGTAACTTGGTACTTGAGTATTTATGAGTAATTTTGTACGAATTATGATCATCTTCTCTCCCTAACACTAAGGAACTATTTATAATGTTCTAACCATAACGGTATTATTATAATGAAAAGCCACGTCGCTTCTTGCATGTCTTTCGACACTCTAAGGCTTCCACGCGTCTTTCTTATCCAAAGAAACTATTTCGAATTTCAAACATTCCCGCTCAAGCTTTCAGCAACAACTTTCTCACGTGGCCGTCGAAACGCGCGTTTTTGACAAAACAAAAACACTTGTCCTTTCAAACTGTCTTCTTTGACTCAGATCCAGTAACAACATACTTCGTCTATAGCTTTTTCAAGCCATCTTGTGGAAATTTAAATGAATGATTCCTTTATTATCCTGGTCGAAATTCCCAGCAAACACATGCCAACTGATCATGAGGAGTTACAGAAATCTTGGGTTCAACTTAAAGAGGAGCGGGATACGTTCGAAGCTCACTAGGCTACTTCATGAAGAAAGGAACATAAACGCCTACATTGCACCAAAGAGGATGCCCTCTTGGGAGACCTAGTTTTCTTTTTGTTTTAAGTTTTGTTTATTTGATTATAAGCCTAAAGGGCATTCTTTGTAACCGTCCGAACTTATTAATACAATTAACATGTTTTTCTTTTTGGTTAAACAAATTTGATCCTTTACAAGTCCTTGAAATCATTACATACGCATACCATCCATGACATTGCATAAACAAGTACCATTACAGGTTTCTCATCTTCTTTGCTGTTTATTTCAGCAAAAAATGTCTTATGAACAAAGCATCAAAGATCTTCAGGCACAAAACGCCTAATTTCAACAGATGTTCATAACTTTGGAAAAAGGGCAGGAAGATCTGAAGGCTCTCATCCTGAAGGAAAAGAAGAAGAAGAAGAAGAAGGTCTCTGGTGTTCTGAATCTGGGCAGAAGGTTCAGAGGGCCGTTAAAGCAACCAGTTGATCTGACCTCCTCGTCCAAAGAAGGGGAGAATCAAGAGAGGGAGACAAGGGAGAAGGACCCTAGCCTTGAAGTTTATGACAATGATACAGACTACAATGATAAGCAGTATCCTCCCACTGAGGATAGGTACAAACAATTAGAGGATCGGCTGAGCGCTATGGAGATCCATAGAATACCATGGCTGGATTTTGAAGAGCTGGGATTGGTGTCTGGGGTAGTCATCCCACAAAAGTATAAAGCTCCGGTCTTCGTAAAGTATGATGGTGTGTCTTATCCCAAGCTTCATCTTTGTTCCTATGCGAGGAAGATTCAGCCTCACACTGCTGATAGGAAGTTGTGAGTTCACTTCTTTCAAGACAATCTATCAGGGACTAAGCTTGAATGGTTCTATCAACTAGGGGGAACCAATGTCTGTAACTGGGAGGATTTGACTGCTGCTTTTTACAAGCAGTATCAATATAACACTGACATTGCCCCTACTCGTACTCAACTCCAGAGTATGTCCATGGGTGCAGGTGAAGGCTTTAAGGACTATGCGTAAAAGTGGAGAGATCTGGCTAGGAGAGTACAACCCCCTTTGTCTGATAGGGAGTTGGTTGACATGTTTCTTAGGACGCTGTCTGGTCAATTCTTCAATCATTTGATTGGTAGTTCATCAGCTGGTTTCACCAAGCTGATATTAACAGGAGAGTGGGTAGAAGCTGGGATCCGGAGTGGCAAAATACAGAATGACACCTCTTCGAGCTCAGTAAAGAAGCCTTTCATAGGTAAGAAGGAAGTCAGTGCTATCTATAGCCCAAGAGGTCAGAGCAGAGCTGAACACCGTCCAACGGTAAATGCTGTGATGATACCTAGGCCCGCAGTTACCCGACAATGCAATAATCAACAAAGGGTAGAAAGACCGAAAAGGCAGTTTACCCGGATTAACATGACATTGACTGAGGTTCTACCCCATCTGCTAAGATTCAACTTGGCATCCTTGAAAGAGGCTCCCAAGAATCCTAACACCACATCTCCTCGGTACAATCCAAAAGCTCGGTGTGCATACCATTATGAGAGTCCTGGCCATGATACAAATGACTGCTGGGCTCTGAGAAATAAAGTAAAAGATCTGATTGAAGCCAAGGAGATTGAGTTTGATGCTCCAGAGAAGCCCAATGTCATAAGTGCTCCCATGCCTAAGCATAATTGTGGAGTTAATGCCATTGATGCTGACCTGTTCGTTACCTCTGTTGATGAAGTTTCTACTCCTCTTATGACTGTTAAGGAGAGTTTGTTGTTGGCCGGTTTATTTCCGGGTTGTGGTGAAGGTTTCCACATGTGTTCATCTTTGCCCACTGGTTACTATTTGCTGAAGGCAGGTGTTCAACGCCTGATGGACAATAGATAAATTTTGTTCGAAAAGACTTTGATTCCGACTGTTCCATTTGAAGATGTTGCCATTATAACCATTTCCGCCAATCCTTCCAATGTCTCCTCTAAAAGACCTATTTGGATTACACATGCTCCAAGAATTGCTCCGCTAATAATCACTTTACCTGGTCCCATACCGTACTCCTCGGACAAAGATGTCCCGTGGAATTATGGCGCCGATGTTTACTATCATGGCGTTAAACAAGATTTGAAAGCTGAAGAAGCTGATCCTGATATCAGTAACATTTTCGGGACCAGCAAGATCACCAAAAGTGGAAGGATTTTCTCTCCTAAGATCTCCCCAAAGACTGTCATTAAGCCTGTTGTTATTTCACCTGCTGTTCCTACCGGTACTTCTGTGACTACTCTCATTCTTACTCTAATTGTTACTCCTGCCGTTGAGTCATCTGGGACTCGGGGAAAAGAAGCCGTAGGTGAGCCTTCCTAGACAGAGGCACCTAGAAAGATTGTTGTGGAATCCTCTAAGCAAGAGATAGAGGAAATATTAAAAATAATTAAGAAGAGCGACTGCAATGTGGTCGAGCAGCTGGGGCAGACCCCCTCGAAGATATCAATGTTATCTTTGTTGTTATGTTCCGAGGCCCATGCAAAGGCTTTGATTGCATTCCTCAAGATCGCGCATGTGCCGCAAGAAACCTCAACCGATCAATTCAAAGACTGTGTGGCCAACTTGACTGCTGACAATGGGCTGGGTTTTTCAGATGTCGACTTAACACCGAAAGGGAGGAAGCATAATGATGCTCTGCATGTCTCGATCAAATGCATGGTGTGATCGGTGGATCTGGAACTGACTGTTTAACGCTGGTTCGCGAAATGTCGCGGAAGCAAGAGTCGCCATCGTCTTTTATTTTCTCCAAATGGAAAGGACAAAAGCACAGAAAAATTCCTTAAAGAGATTGCCCTCGGTTCGGGAGGTAGATTATAGAAAGGGAAGGTGTTAGCACCCTTTCTATCCATGGTTATCCATGGGCTCTTAGATACTTGCTCATTGTGTTTTCAAAAAGTTTGTTTTCTTTTCAACTGTGGGTTTTAAAAAAGTTTCTTTGAAAATTCCAGTTCGACTCTTGTATCGGTCCTCAAGAGTGTTTGAAAAATTGCTTTCGAAAGCTTTTTGAAAAGGTGTCGGTGTGAAAAGTATTTTTGATTTGTTTTGAAATTTAGAGCAAGTATCAAGAGTCGTCTACCTACCCTAAGGAATTCGTCTGTGTAAATGTCCTTTAAAGTAGTGCCATCCCACCATTGAGAGGTAGGTAGCACCACCGTTGGAGGTGTTCGGGTCAATTCGAGGTTCGGGACATGGTGATCACCAGAGCAATGGGAAGACACCTTAGAAGCTACCCTCATGCCAGGTTCCCGGATCATGAGGACTTACTAAGACATCCTCTACTCGACGATCACCTTTCGAGGCAAGGCAACAGTGAGGCGTACCCTAGGGGTGGTGTGTGCTATTTGTGTGTCGTTTTCGTTTGCATTTATCTTGTCATGTTATTGGTGTTCTACGCTTGTTTTTATTTTTGTCCATACATTCTTTCATGCTTTTGATTAACAGTTAAAATATTGCGAGAAAAAAATAAATCTAAGGCTATTACAAATGGCGCGGGTCCACATCGCCAAAATTAACCAAGACCCGATTTGACGGAAAATAAAGAATTAAAGAAAATAAAGTGCAGCATATTAATTTACAAGGCCTTGGGAGAGATACATAAATATAAAGAATAAAAATAAATATGCGAATTAAATAAGAATTACGAACGAGGGCGTTGGACCCTTTTGCAAAAAATTAAAATTACATGAATTAATTAATTAAGAAAAGAAATCGTTTTTTTGTTTTTTTTTTGGTATTTTTTAGTGTTATAAGATTTAATAGAAAAAAGAAAGAATTAATTAAAATTAACTACTAACCCTAATTCTACTTTATTTTAATTTATTTAGGAAAACATTAAACTTTAACCTAAATTAAACCTAAATTTTTTTTATATACAATTTAATTATGAAAATAAATGAAATAAGTAATATTATTATAGAAGGGAAAATTAAAAGAAATAAAAACAATAATTAAACCTATTTCTACATTTTTTAGATTTTTTATGAAAAGAATTAATATTGCAAACCCTAGTTTAAACTAAATTTATTTACATGCATTTATTTATAAGAAAATATTAAAATAAAAATATTTATGGTATTTTCCTTTTTTTTTGATTTTTAGGCATTTTTTGTATTTTTGTAGAAATAATTAATTGATTTAACACAATAAAGAAAGTAAAATAATTATTGAAAAGGATAAAATATAAGGAAAATTGCAAACCAGGGGGGGTACAGACCCCAATATGGAGGTTTTGGCCTTAGCAATCTGGCCCATTTAGCAAGGTCTGGTAGACTTTTTTGAATCACGTGTGGTGCGTTGACTAGGGCGTAGCGTGCTCTCCAATTTTTAGCCTTTGATCTGATCCCAATATGCACGTGGCTGACTGGATGATGAAGGAACATGATGGTCTTCAATATGATGCCTGCATGTGATGATGAATTGGAAAAGAATATGGAAATAACGTAGACCTGGGGCTCGAACCCAGGTCATATACATTGCCAACGTTCTCGCTTGCCACTGGACCACTACAACGCATTTGTTATATAATAAACAAACAAATAATATAAAAGAAAGTGGGTTAATGCTTGGAAACGCGCGCGAATTTTTGAACAAGCCAATCAGCGTGTGCCACGACCTCGTCTTCATCACTATCCCTGAAACATAAAATATGAGGCAACGGTTTTATATGCGTTGTTTAAGGTCAGTTTTGAGAAAATAGCGAATAAGCCTAGGTCACTCATAAATTAGGCGCGATAGGGGCTTTCTCTTCGTCCAGATGCACTGGTTTGAATGGTGGTAGTCTTGAGTCTCAATTTTCCCTTGGGTGAAAAGCCCCAATCTGAAGCTTGCAAAACCCTAGAACTTGGCAATGGTGAAATCATGTATACAGCATAAAAACTCAATTAAGTTATATAATTAGCATTAGAACAAGTCAATAATCATGAATCAATGAATAAAAGTTACAAAAGATGCGTAAATCATGATGCACGATTATGAAATTTTCTTGATACAGTTTGCGTTCATGTTACCAATTCTTGGAGTTTGAATGGATGTTTGTGATTGTAATATGTTCAGTAGACCTTGAGGAAGCTAATGGAACAAGTTTCGTGCCTTGAATCCACCTAAAAAGTGTTTTTCAGATTTGAGTTCTTAGAGAGAAAATTCAAGTTTGTAATGGAGTATTCTGAGCAGCTGCGCCTCTAGCATGATTAGGTTTATGTTTATGCTTATGTAGTGAACAAATTAGGTTAACAAAATTGATCAAAATCTCTTTCATTCATGACTTGAAGATTTGATTTTTTCACCATGATTTCCATATCTTTTTCCATGTGCTTTTGTGTCAATTAGGATCCAATCAAGCCAAATCTTTCCACATTTGCATATGCACGAAATATTGAGTCTAAAACATGTATAAAAAGATTGGTTAGGTTAAGTTAAATATTTTTCATATATTTAAATGATTTAAATGAATTAATATAAATAAAAATTCAAATAAATAAATAAAAAATGAGAAAATACTTCCCTTTGGGCCAAGTGGTCGTGCATATGCTTGGAATGATGAATCATGGAAGAAAAATGGGCCCATTAGCAATTTTAGGTCATTTGAAGTAATGTTGACTTTTCAAAATATCCAAAAATTTCCCAACTTCCACAAGGCATAACTTGCTCAATTTTTAAGCTTTTCTCATGTTCTTGGACATTTTGGAAAGGTCTTTGAGTCCTCTAACCAATGCCTTTGGTTCCATGTTATTTTGATTTAACGATCTCAAGTTATGTCCTTTGACTTAAAGTCCCTTTTTGTTGACTTTTGAAAATGACCTATAATGTTGAAATTGATAACTTTTTGTGAGAGCATTTCTTGGACTTGAAGTATGAAGATGAGTTGCAGGAAATGTCTTTCTCTTCAAAATGAGCTTTGGATGGAATTTTTCTGATAATCCATGTGAAAGTTATGCCCTGGTCAATTTCAGTTGACTTTTCCAACTGTCCAAATAAGGAAACTTTTGCATCTTGATGATTTCTGAGCCAAATTTTGAGAATCATGATCAAGCATTGATCAAATGATGTTTGTGGCTTCAAAATGATATGTTGACCAAAAATTTGAACTTTTGACTGTCAAATGACCATTTTGCCCCTACAGTTGACTGTAGTGCAATTAGGGTTTTTGACTGTGCAATTTTGTGCTGAATGCCTTGAAACTTGATATGAGGATGCTTGACCATATTTGTAGGTATATGAGAGTTGATTGGGCCCTTGATAACTTCCTTTTCTTGATCAGACTCAAAACCCTAATCTTAACTGTATAGGAGACCTTTGCCCTGTGCAACCCTTGGGGAATTTTGCAGCTTGACTTGGCAATTTCTTGGAGAATATGGGAGGGCAAATTTTGGGGTACAACAGTTGCCCCTGTTCAATCTTCTTAGACCTGAGGATGCAGATTGGCGGACGTGCCTTTCGGAATCCGAGGGTAGAAGATGATTGAACACTAGAGTGCCCAGAAATTTGCGCTCACAGGTTAGCAGTGTGATGGGGGGAATGGGCTTATAGATGCCATTTGGAGATTGCTGGATAGGATGATGGGCTTATAGATGCCATCTGGATGTTGATCGCGTAGGAGATTCCTTAGTGATAACCTGCATACCTGCAAAAGAACGAATGAGTACCTGACACGTTGCAGGAGCTGGTTTTCAGATGCTTGGTATAGATGTGTCCTGACTGGTTACAGGAGCTGAGTCTGGAGCTTCAAGCGGCGATGAATGAACCAGGGATGGTTACTGCCTTAGCATGAATGGTAAGAGAATCTTGGACGATTACTACCCCAACTGGAACGCTGAGAGAATCTTGGGTGTCTTCTACTGGGATAAGAATCAGGGAGATCTTAGGGTCGATCTGACTGAACCAGAGAAGGCCTTTGACTGGATAAGAATCAGGAAAATCTTAGGGTCGATTTAACTGAACCGGACAAGGTCTTGAAATATCTTCAACTGGATAAGCATCAGGGAGATCTTAGGGTCGATCTGACTGAACCAGAGAAGGCCTTTGACTGGATAAGCATCAGGAAAATCGTAGGGTCGATTTAACTGAACCGGACAAGGTCTTGGAATATCTTCAACTGGATAAGCATCAGGGAGATCTTAGGGTCGATCTTACTGAACCAGAGAAGGCCTTTGACTGGATAAGCATCAGGAAAATCTTAGGGTCGATTTAACTGAACCGGACAAGGTCTTGGAATATCTTCAACTGGATAAGCATCAGGGAGATCTTAGGGTCGATCTGACTGAAACAGAGAAGGCCTTTGACTGGATAAGCATCAGGAAAATCTTAGGGTCGATTTAACTGAACCGGACAAGGTCTTGGAATATCTTCAACTGGATAAGCATCAGGGAGATCTTAGGGTCGATCTGATTGAACCAGAGAAGGCCTTTGACTGGATAAGCATCAGGAAAATCTTAGGGTCGATTTAACTGAACCGGACAAGGTCTTGGAATATCTTCAACTGGATAAGCATCAGGGAGATCTTAGGGTCGATCTGACTGAACCAGAGAAGGCCTTTGACTGGATAAGCATCAGGAAAATCTTAGGGTCGATTTAACTGAACCGGACAAGGTCTTGGAATATCTTCAACTGGATAAGCATCAGGGAGATCTTAGGGTCGATCTGACTGAACCAGAGAAGGCCTTTGACTGGATAAGCATCAGGAAAATCTTAGGGTCGATTTAACTGAACCAGGCTAGGTCTTGAAAGATGATTGAGAATTTAGCTGATTCTTTCCTGAAAGGTAAAGGTCAGACATATGCAATGCATGACATGAATCAAGCAATGATATTCTCAACATAAATGAGATTTGTATGATATGATGTGTCTATGCATGTTATAATGATGTATGTGATGTTTTATGTATGTTTTTGTCTAGGAAAGTGAATCCTTGACGGGTGCCGGGGAGTCGTATCCTGGGCTGATGTTGAGGAATAGATTTAGCTTCCGTTGGGGATGATAACTGCAAGAATACCGGTAGGAGAAGATGACTCCGTTGCGGAATAAACTTGGCAAATGAAGGATTCTGCGGGGAGAAAAGATACTCTAGCGACCATGCTGGGAAGCAATACTCTGTGGGGGGAGGGATGCCTTGCTGAGTGTGGATAATAGTTTGCTGGGGATAGGAAGACTTTGTCGACGACGCTCTTTCCGTGGCTTTTGGCTGAGGATAACCCAGTTATATCCTGTTGAGGAAATAACTCTTTAAATAAAGTCGGGCGACGCGTTCGTGCTCTGCGAAGGATAAGCTTCCAGAATCTACTCGGGATAAGCTTACTGCTTGGGGAGATGGATTCCAACTTTTCCTGGGGAAACCAGATTGGACTTTTCTGGGGAGTTTTGATATGCTGGGGAAGTGATCCCTTTGAATGTTGGTATACCGCCGGGGAACAATCTTTAGGGCGAGACTGCCGGGGATGCTTGTTAAGAATATATGCTGCTGGGGAAGTATTGAGATCTACGGGAGGATACTCAATTTCCTTGAGATTTATCAACTCTGCTTGGAGAAGAATGTATTGACCTGCTGATTTACTCTCTGGGGATTTAATATGTACTTGGTCGTGTTCTTTAGCCGAACCTACCTTGGTACCTTGGAGGACAGAACAATTAGATTGCTTAGACACTCTTTATTGCCCCTGTTGATGTAGGAGAGGGAGACCTGTGAGGTGCTGATAGTGGTTGATGGACAACCTTCTTCTGGTAGGCAGATGACAAGATGCCAGGACATAGTCGTATGCTTTGATCCCTAACTTTTGCCTGGACCGCCCTTTCGGGTTTTCAGTCCACCGGGATACCCATTTTTGCCCAAGCCGCCTTTTCAGGTTTTCGACTTGCCGGGTGTACAGATTTTTTCATTTCATCCCTTCATTTTGCCCGAACCCTTTTGGTTCGCCGGGAAGCCCTTATTTTTGCCTAGGTGTGTCAACCTAGCGGGTCTTTGATTTTGCGTAGTATTTTTTCGACTATGTCCGTGCTTTCAGAATGTAGGGAGTTGCCCCTGTTAGAAGTGTATTGTCATACCATCAGAAGGTATTTGATTAGGCAGGATTCGTTGCTGGAGTGCCCCAAGTGACTCAGGCGGAGATTTGCCCCAGGCTATTTTGGCCTTTGAGAGATTCTCCGAATCTTGATTGGATTGCCCCAGATGATGGACCATGATCATGGGTGCTCCTTGATTTGGAAGTGCTTTTGTTCACCAGATACTCTTCGTGCGAATTTCCCTGCTGTTCAAACAAAAAGTCATATGCAAACAAAGTTATGTTAAAAATTCAAAGCCTATGTCTGTCTTGAAGATTTTGAAAATGCATTCTTTTTCATAAAACAAATAAATGTTTGTAAAACGTGATGTCAACTCCGTATTTACCGTAGGCCTTAAGGAGTCAGGATACCTTTCGTAACAGTATGCTTTCGAATTAACCCATGCTTCAGCTAGGACTTTTAAGGGTCATAACGTGGCCTGGTTCACGGTTTAAGAAACAAAGGATAAAGGCTCAAATTTTATTTGTACCCACCCGCTCTTCGTGATGTTCTCCAAACCTAAACTCAGCTGATCATACGTTAGACCTTGTTTGAGTCTTTGCTCTGATTTTCCGGTGATGATTCGGATGTTGATAACTTATTTTGAATAGGCAGTCATTCCTTTTTTGTTGAGGGTTTGTAAGACCTCTTTCTTGTCTGATTTTTGTGTTATCCCTTTCTTTTTTTTTCCTGAACTGTTTCCTTTTTCGGAATTACAGTCAGCGGGATGCCCCAGTTTTGTAAGTCTCCTTCATGGGTTTTGACTTAATGGGCTTTTATTTTGAGAAGTAATGACTGCCTCTCTTTATTGATTATTCGGAACCATCACTGTCTTTCCTTGTTTTGTAAGGACCTCTTTTGATGTTGTTCATTATGCCCTTGGATCAACTGAGAGAACTACCCTACCCCAGGTTATGATTAAGGGTTCTGATTTTCAAAAAATAAAGACTCCTACTTCTTTGGCTCAGAGGGGTTGACGAGGGATTATCGTCCTTATAACTCCAGTGTTTAGGGATTGAAACAATGCCTGTACCTCATCAGCGGGATCTGTTCAAAAGCATACTGTAAAGATTGCGGTATCGTTTTCGTCATCCTCCCTCAAGAGGCTTAGAATTATTGATTGAGAGTTGATATCAGAAAAAATATGAAAATAATTTGTGTATAGTGAATACGAATATATTGATTCAAAATAGACATAAGCGATGCATTAATGAAATAACAATGTTTTAACAATGAGTAAATGTTTAAGCAGAAGAAAATTGCAATTTGAACATTCGAATGAACAAAAGTCTTTTCAGTCCTAGCCATGTTTCGGCAAGGGAGCAGTGATCATGTTGGGAGTCTCGGCGGGCTCGAACTCGATCTCTTTAGCATCGATCATATTCTGAATCTTGTACTTTAGTGCCCAACAATCCTCAGTATCGTGCCCCGGGCTATCAGAATGATAAGCACACCTCGCTTCTGGGTTGTAGCTTGGAGAGGAGGTCTTGGGATTTGCAGGAGGGTTGATCACCGCAATCAGGTTCATCCTTAACATGTGCTGCAAAGCTCGTAACCATGGCATGTTGATGTTGGTGAATTGTCTCTTAGGCTCGTCCGACCTGTTCTGATTAACCCGCTGTTTTTGGCGAGGTCGTTGTTGGACCTGTGAAGTAGTAGCAACTCGGGGAGGTCTATTCATTGGACCCGACCTTTGCCCTCTTGGAAGCTGTTCCATGACCTGGTCCCTGATTTGGGCTGGTTGCTTCATGCCTTGAGGAAGCTGACTGATCATGGCCCTCAGCTCTCCTTGCTCCTGAGCTAGACCTTGAATGAGGGCCCTTTTCCCCAGCATCTAGGTTTTCAATGTGTCTACCTCAGCTTGTAGACATTTCAGCTGTTCGTCCTTGTCATCTTCAGGACTCTTTCTGATCAGATTCCCCATGAGGAGTGTCCTCAACTCTTCCTGCCCCTTGGATAGGCTTAGAAAGATCTCCTTGAACTGAGCCTCTTGAGCAAGAAGGTCTTGGTTATCTTGTTGGAAGGCCATTGCTGAAATAAACAGCGAGGAGGGTAAGTGACCTGCAACAAAGATACCTGTTATGTAATGATGTGTATGACATGCATGCAATGTTTTCAAGGACCTCGCGGGGTAAACAAGAAAATTTGTTAGCATTTGGATCCGGTAGCTTGATTGAAGGAACTGTATGTTGTTGAGAGTCCTTCTTCAAGGTCAAAGGCTCACCATATCCAGTGGGTCATAGCCCCTGACTTTAGTCATCATGTCTGGTTTTGATTTCCAAGCAACCTTGGTTAGGGGAACCTTCTTCAAGAGTCAGAGCTCACCATATCAAGTGGGTCATAGCCCCTGACAACCTTGGCTAGAGGAAAATAAATCCTCTTTGCCCCTTGCTGGGATAGTTGATTCACCATGACCTGCATCACAAGCCCTTGAGATCCTTGAAATGAGTTAGGATGTATGCAATGGTATGATGTTATGGTATGCATGGGGTAATGTGAGTAAACCCTGTTATGAGTCCCAATTAAGGACATAAACAAAACCTGTAAGAAACTAGTCTGCAAGAAACTCAGTACATTATGTTATAAGCCCTAATTAAGGACTATAAACAAAACCTGCAAGAAACTCAATACGCTCCATTATGAGTCCTAATTAAGGACTATAAACAAAACCTGCAAGAAACTTAGTAAGCCCTGTCATGTGTCCCAATTAAGGACTAAAACAAAACCTGCAAGCAGTTCATGTGTCAGATAAAGCATGCAAGTAGTCAAGTACAAAGGCACACAAGTCACACAAGAGAAGCCCTTAGAGTTTAGGCCAACATGAGGTCTAGGTATTACCCTCTTTCAGTTTGTTGGTTCATACCTGTCCTAATCAAAAGTAACCGGGTTCTTAGAGGATCCCAATATCATTGACTAACCTCAATCGGTCATAACTCCAGCATCGCAATCTTTTCTTGCGGCCAGAACCATCACGAGAGTTTAGCCTCAATGGGCGTAGCATACTGCTACTGTTCTAAAGGCCAAGTTGTGTCAATTAAGGTTCTAAGGTTGTTGGTGCTTAATGACTCCTTAGAAGACCCATATTCTCCTCGTTGCGACACAAGGGATATCGGTACAGACCAAGGTGCCACACCAACGTAGCCACTGTTTCACCCGTGTCGGTCTACGCCGGACAGGTCCCTCACAGCTTATGCTACCTAAACAGGATATCCCCAGATCCGGGTTAGGATCTATGTAACTCCCATGCAACCCACAAATTTAAAGCAGACAAGTCAATACAATTAAAAGCACAGTTATGAACTAACCCTAAGGTACACGTCACTTTTAAGAGTTATCCCCAGCAGAGTCGCCAGTTCTGTGATCGGTGGATCTGGAACTGACTGTTTAACGCTGGTTCGCGAAATGTCGCGGAAGCAAGAGTCGCCACCGTCTTTTATTTTCTCCAAATGGAAAGGACAAAAGCACAGAAAAATTCCTTAAAGAGATTGCCCTCGGTTCGGGAGGTAGATTATAGAAAGGGAAGGTGTTAGCACCCTTTCTATCCATGGTTATCCATGGGCTCTTAGATACTTGCTCATTGTGTTTTCAAAAAGTTTGTTTGCTTTTCAACTGTGGGTTTTAAAAAAGTTTCTTTGAAAATTCCAGTTCGACTCTTGTATCGGTCCTCAAGAGTGTTTGAAAAATTGCTTTCGAAAGCTTTTTGAAAAGGTGTCGGTGTGAAAAGTATTTTTGATTTGTTTTGAAATTTAGAGCAAGTATCAAGAGTCGTCTACCTACCCTAAGGAATTCGTCTGTGTAAATGTACTTTAAAGTAGTGCCATCCCACCATTGAGAGGTAGGTAGCACCACCGTTGGAGGTGTTCGGGTCAATTCGAGGTTCGGGACATGGTGATCACCAGAGCAATGGGAAGACACCTTAGAAGCTACCCTCATGCCAGGTTCCCGGATCATGAGGACTTACTAAGACATCCTCTACTCGACGATCACCTTTCGAGGCAAGGCAACAGTGAGGCGTACCCTAGGGGTGGTGTGTGCTATTTGTGTGTCGTTTTCGTTTGCATTTATCTTGTCATGTTATTGGTGTTCTACGCTTGTTTTTATTTTTGTCCATACATTCTTTCATGCTTTTGATTAACAGTTAAAATATTGCGAGAAAAAAATAAATCTAAGGCTATTACAAATGGCGCGGGTCCACATCGCCAAAATTAACCAGGACCCGATTTGACGGAAAATAAAGAATTAAAGAAAATAAAGTGCAGCATATTAATTTACAAGGCCTTGGGAGAGATACATAAATATAAAGAATAAAAATAAATATGCGAATTAAATAAGAATTACGAACGAGGGCGTTGGACCCTTTTGCAAAAAATTAAAATTACATGAATTAATTAATTAAGAAAAGAAATCGTTTTTTTTTTTTTGGTATTTTTTAGTGTTATAAGATTTAATAGAAAAAAGAAAGAATTAATTAAAATTAACTACTAACCCTAATTCTACTTTATTTTAATTTATTAGGAAAACATTAAACTTTAACCTAAATTAAACCTAAATTTTTTTTATATACAATTTAATTATGAAAATAAATGAAATAAGTAATATTATTATAGAAGGGAAAATTAAAAGAAATAAAAACAATAATTAAACCTATTTCTACATTTTTTAGATTTTTTATGAAAAGAATTAATATTGCAAACCCTAATTTAAACTAAATTTATTTACATGCATTTATTTATAAGAAAATATTAAAATAAAAATATTTATGGTATTTTCCTTTTTTTTTGATTTTTAGGCATTTTTTGTATTTTTGTAGAAATAATTAATTGATTTAACACAATAAAGAAAGTAAAATAATTATTGAAAAGGATAAAATATAAGGAAAATTGCAAACCAGGGGGGGTACAGACCCCAATATGGAGGTTTTGGCCTTAGCAATCTGGCCCATTTAGCAAGGCCTGGTAGACTTTTTTGAATCACGTGTGGTGCGTTGACTAGGGCGTAGCGTGCTCTCCAATTTTTAGCCTTTGATCTGATCCCAATATGCACGTGGCTGACTGGATGATGAAGGAACATGATGGTCTTCAATATGATGCCTGCATGTGATGATGAATTGGAAAAGAATATGGAAATAACGTAGACCTGGGGCTCGAACCCAGGTCATATACATTGCCAACGTTCTCGCTTGCCACTGGACCACTACAACGCATTTTTTATATAATAAACAAACAAATAATATAAAAGAAAGTGGGTTAATGCTTGGAAACGCGCGCGAATTTTTGAACAAGCCAATCAGCGTGTGCCACGACCTCGTCTTCCTCACTATCCCTGAAACATAAAATATGAGGCAACGGTTTTATATGCGTTGTTTAAGGTCAGTTTTGAGAAAATAGCGAATAAGCCTAGGTCACTCATAAATTAGGCGCGATAGGGGCTTTCTCTTCGTCCAGATGCACTGGTTTGAATGGTGGTAGTCTTGAGTCTCAATTTTCCCTTGGGTGAAAAGCCCCAATCTGAAGCTTGCAAAACCCTAGAACTTGGCAATGGTGAAATCATGTATACAGCATAAAAACTCAATTAAGTTATATAATTAGCATTAGAACAAGTCAATAATCATGAATCAATGAATAAAAGTTACAAAAGATGCGTAAATCATGATGCACGATTATGAAATTTTCTTGATACAGTTTGCGTTCATGTTACCAATTCTTGGAGTTTGAATGGATGTTTGTGATTGTAATATGTTCAGTAGACCTTGAGGAAGCTAATGGAACAAGTTTCGTGCCTTGAATCCACCTAAAAAGTGTTTTTCAGATTTGAGTTCTTAGAGAGAAAATTCAAGTTTGTAATGGAGTATTCTGAGCAGTTGCGCCTCTAGCATGATTAGGTTTATGTTTATGCTTATGTAGTGAACAAATTAGGTTAACAAAATTGATCAAAATCTCTTTCATTCATGACTTGAAGATTTGATTTTTTCACCATGATTTCCATATCTTTTTCCATGTGCTTTTGTGTCAATTAGGATCCAATCAAGCCAAATCTTTCCACATTTGCATATGCACGAAATATTGAGTCTAAAACATGTATAAAAAGATTGGTTAGGTTAAGTTAAATATTTTTCATATATTTAAATGATTTAAATGAATTAATATAAATAAAAATTCAAATAAATAAATAAAAAATGAGAAAATACTTCCCTTTGGGCCAAGTGGTCGTGCATATGCTTGGAATGATGAATCATGGAAGAAAAATGGGCCCATTAGCAATTTTAGGTCATTTGAAGTAATGTTGACTTTTCAAAATATCCAAAAATTTCCCAACTTCCACAAGGCATAACTTGCTCAATTTTTAAGCTTTTCTCATGTTCTTGGACATTTTGGAAAGGTCTTTGAGTCCTCTAACCAATGCCTTTGGTTCCATGTTATTTTGATTTAACGATCTCAAGTTATGGCCTTTGACTTAAAGTCCCTTTTTGTTGACTTTTGAAAATGACCTATAATGTTGAAATTGATAACTTTTTGTGAGAGCATTTCTTGGACTTGAAGTATGAAGATGAGTTGCAGGAAATGTCTTTCTCTTCAAAATGAGCTTTGGATGGAATTTTTCTGATAATCCATGTGAAAGTTATGCCCTGGTCAATTTCAGTTGACTTTTCCAACTGTCCAAATAAGGAAACTTTTGCATCTTGATGATTTCTGAGCCAAATTTTGAGAATCATGATCAAGCATTGATCAAATGATGTTTGTGGCTTCAAAATGATATGTTGACCAAAAATTTGAACTTTTGACTGTCAAATGACCATTTTGCCACTACAGTTGACTGTAGTGCAATTAGGGTTTTTGACTGTGCAATTTTGTGCTGAATGCCTTGAAACTTGATATGAGGATGCTTGACCATATTTGTAGGTATATGAGACTTGATTGGGCCCTTGATAACTTCCTTTTCTTGATCAGACTCAAAACCCTAATCTTAACTGTATAGGAGACCTTTGCCCTGTGCAACCCTTGGGGAATTTTGCAGCTTGACTTGGCAATTTCTTGGAGAATATGGGAGGGCAAATTTTGGGGTACAACACATGGGCACCACTATGGCTCATGTTCTGGTGGATACTGGGTCTTCACTAAATGTTCTGCTTAAGAAGGCTCTTGATCGGCTGGATTATGAAGGCTTGACCTTAAAGCCTAGTAACATTGTGGTAAGGGCTTTTGACGGGTCGAAGAGAATGATGCATGGGGAGGTGGACATCCCTGTCAAAGTAGGATCTCAGACCTTTGGGTCCACCTTCTACGTGATGGACATCAGGCCGTCATACTCTTGTTTGTTGGGTCGTCCTTGGATCCATGAAGCTGGGGCTGTTACTTCCACACTACACCAAATGTTGAAATATCTGGTGAAGGGGAAGATTGTTACTGTGCATGGAGAAGAAGAGTATATGGTGAGCCACCTGAACTCCTTCAGGTATGTGGAGATGGACGAGGAATTCATAGATACTCCTTGTCAAAACTTTGAAGAGGTTCCCCAGATTTTGGCGTCAACCGAAACTACCACTAGAACCAAACCTCCTCTGAAGATGGCTTATCTCAAGGACGCCAGAGCAGCAGTTGAAGAAGGTGGGTGTACCAATTGGGGACAACTCCATGATTTTACTCGCAAAATTGAGAAATTTGGTTTGGGCTCTACTTCAGGAGCTCAAAGGGTTGTTCAACGCGCTCGGGCTGGAGGACCTCCCCTACGCATCAATAATCATGGGGTCAATGCTATTGAAGACAGTGAGGAAGATTCTGATATTGACAGCTGGATCTACCTGACTACCAACGGTGGACCAAGTAATTGGATGGCCAGAGATTTTATACCAGTTTCTTTCATTCTACAGTAATTGTCTTACTTGTTTTCCAAGTTTGTAATAAACAATTTAAACTTTATGGCCTTGTGTCTTACCCGAGGCACAATGGTCCTTATATGTCATTTCATATATCATCAATAAAACATTGGACGTTCCTTGCATACAAATTTTGCGCTCTCTGTTTTTATTTTCGGATTTTACTTTATCAATACAACTATGCTCTTACACACACTCACATATCAAACTGCAGATCCATATCCATTCTGGATCCCATGGATAACAGTTCTGCTATTGCCAACCATGACTTTGAAAATACGATCAACCAAGCCGAGGACGAAGGTGAAGACGATTGTGAGGTACCTTGAGAACTTGCTAGATTGTTACAACGGGAAGAAAAGGCTATACAGCCTCATGAAGAGCCAATTGAGACAATAAACTTGGGCATGGAGGTAGACAGAAAAGAAGTCAAGATCGGCGCAAATCTGGAGACTAAGATCAAACAGCGGTTGATACAGATGTTACACGACTATGTTGAGATCTTCGCCTGGTTATATGAAGACATGCCTGGTTTAGACACTGATATTATAGTACATCATCTGCCAACTAAAGAAGATTTTCCTTCGGTTAAGAAAAAAGTCCGCCGTATGCACCCTGAAATGTCAGAGAAGATCAAAGAAGAGGTTATGAAACAGTTCAACACTGAGTTCTTGGCTGTCACCACCTATCTGCAGTGGGTTGCTAATGTTGTTCTGGTACCTAAAAAGGACGGCAAGGTACGGATGTGTGTAAACTACAAAGACCTGAACAGGGCGAGCCCCAAGGATGACTTTCCGCTTTCTCACATTGATGTTCTGGTTGACAATACCGCACAACACAAAATCTTCTCCTTCATGGATGGTTTCTCTGGCTACAACCAGATCAAGATGGCTCCTGAAGGCATGGAGAAGACAACCTTTGTCACACAGTGGGGCACCTTCTGTTACAAGGTGAAGCCTTTTGGGTTGAAGAATGATGGGGAAACTTATCAGCGAGCCACGGTCGCCTTGTTCCACGATATGATTCACCATGAGATTGAGGTTTATGTTGACGACATGATAGCCAGGTCTTAAACTAAAGAGGAACACCTTGATCATCTACAAAAGCTGTTTGACAGGTTGAAGACATACAAGCAGAGGCTAAATCCGAACAAGTTCACTTTTGGGGTAAGGTTTGGTAAGCTTCTGGGTTTCATTGTCAATGAAAAAAGTATTCAGGTAGACCCTGCGAAGGTAAAGGCCATACAAGAGATTCCAGCTCCCCGTATAGAGAAGGAGGTTAGAGGATTCTTGGGACGCCTGAACTATATCGCCAAATTCATTACACATCTGACTGCTACTTGTGAGTCCATCTTCAAGCTTCTAAAGAAAGATCAAGTGGTAAAGTGGAATAACGAATGCCAGACTGCTTTCTAAAGGATCAAGGAATACCTTTAAGAACCACCAATTTTCCGATGCCTCCGGTTGAAGGAAGACCTTTGATATTGTACTTAACAATGCTAGACAATTCAATGGGGTGTGTGATGGGGCAGCACGACGAGTCTGGTCGAAAAGAGCACGCAATATACTACCTTAGCAAAAAATTTACTGACTGTGAGACAAGATACTCACTGCTCGAGAAAAATTGCTGCACATTGGCATGGGCTGCTCGCCGACTAAGACAGTATATGCTGACCCACACTACTTTGTTGATATCTAAGATGGATCTAATCAAATACATCTTCAAGAAGCCCGCAATCTCCGAAAGAATAGCAAGATGCCAGATGATCTTAACTGAATACGATATATAATATACAACCCATAAAGCAATCATGGGAAGTGTATTAGCGGATCATTTGGCTCATCAGGCCGTGGATGACTACGAGTCCATGAATTTTGAGTTCCCAGACGAGAATATTATGCTAGTGACTGGCTACGAAGAACCTGGACTGGATGAAGGACCTGAAGAAGGATCCCGATGGACTATGGTTTTTGATGGAGCTTCGAACGCACTCGGTAATGGCATTGGTGCCGTAATCATATCTCCTGAGAGCTGTCATACTCCTTTCACTTCCCGACTATGTTTCAACTGTACTAACAACATGGCGGAGTATGGAGCCTGTATCATGGGTCTCAAAGCTGCTATCAATCTCAGGATCAAGTTCTTAAATGTCTTCGGGGATTCAGCCTTAGTGATAAGTTAGATCAAAGGCGAATGGGATACGAAACATCCAAATATCATCCCATACAAAGATCATGTACCGACGTTGCTCCCACACTTTGAGGAGGTAACCTTTGAACATTTCCCACGAGAGGAGAATCAGTTAGCGGACGTGCTAGCCAACATGTCTTCTATGTTCAAAGTCCGGTGGGACAACAAAGCTCCCCGAATCACCATCGAAAGGTTGGATGAACCAGCATATTGCTGCGAGATTGATACTAAAGGGGTAGCAGACAAACCTTGGTTTCACGAAGTAAAAAGGTATCTCGAGGTTCAAGAATATCCCGAAGGGGCATCTGTCAACGATAATAAATTTCTGAGAAGGTTCGCTGCGAAATTCTTCCTCAGTAATGGAATCCTCTATAAGCGCAATCATAACTCTATGTTACTGCGGTGTGTAGACAAGAGCAAAGCAGAGAGGATTATGACAGATCTACATGAAGGTACCTTTAGAACCCATTCAAGTGAACACACCATGGCTAAAAAGATCCTACGGGCAGGATATTACTGGTCTACTCTGGAAGCAGATTGTTATCAGCATTCCCGAACCTGCCATAAGTGCCAAATCTATGCTGATAAAGTGCATGTGCCTCCAGTTCCTTTGAATGTCTTGACGGCTCCTTGGCCCTTTGCAATGTGGGGCATTGATATGATCGGAGAAATCATACCTACCGCTTCCAATGGGCATCGCTTCATCCTGGTGGCCATTGATTACTTCATAAAATGGGTTGAGGCGGCCTCTTTTGCTACTGTGACCAAGAACGTCGTGGTGTGGTTTATCAGGCATAACCTGATCTATCGGTATGGTGTGCCAGAGAGAATTATCACTGACAATGATACGAATCTCAACAACACGATGATCACCGAACTCTGTAAGAAATTCAAGACACAACATCATAACTCTTCTCCCTACCGACCGAAGATGAATGGCGCTGTTAATGCGGCTAACAAGAACATTAAGAAGATTATACAGAAGATGACAATGACATACAAAGACTCGCATGAGATGTTACCGTTCGCTCGTCATGGGTATCATACCTCAGCAAGGACGTTGACAGGGGCAACACCCTACTCTCTGGTATATGGCATGGAGGCAGTCCTACCCATTGAGGTCCAGATTCCTTCTTTAAGGATTATGAAGGATGCGGGTTTGAAAGAAGATGACTGGATCCAGACCCGACTTGACCAACTAAATTTGATCGATGAGAAGAGACTTACTGCTGTCTGTCATGGTCAAACGTATCAAAAATGGATGATCAAGGCTTTCAACAAAAAAGTCAGACGTCAAGAATATCAAGTCGGGGATCTAGTGATCAAACACATCATACTGCCGCAAGGTGATCCCAGGGGCAAATGGACTCCCACCTACGAAGGGCCATTTATGATTAAAAACATTTTCTCAGGTGGAGCCATGATTCTAACCACCATGGACGGTGACAACCTTCCTCACCCTGTCAATGCAGACATAGTGAAAAGATACTACGCATGATAAAAGACCCGCTAGTCGACTGGCCTAGGCAAAAATAAGGGCTTCCCGATGAACCAAAAGGGTTCGTGAAAAAATAAGGGATGAAAATAAAAAAATCTGTACACCCGACAAGTCAAAAACCTGAAAAGGAGGCTTGGGCAACAAAGGGTATCCCAGTGGACTTAAAACCCGAAAGGGATGTCTAGGAAAAAGTTAGGGATGTAAAGCGTATCACTATGTCCCATTGGATCACCTTGCGATCATACCTCAGTATCAACTGTCAAGCTCGAACGGAACCAATCAATCTAATCAGCTTCAGACAAGCAACAAAGTGATGAGACGCTCAAAGATATAGCGACAATAGCGGACTTGGAACCCAATGGGATTGTTGTACATAGCTGTTTCCTTTTTTTTACATAATATTGTATAGATTTCATTTTTACAGCGGCGTTCTCTTACTAGGGCATCCGCTTCCTTGTACAAAAACGTCTGTTATAGGACAACTTTGAAAATTAATACAAATCATTTTTATAAAACTATTTCTTTTTCTTTTTCTGTTTTGTTTTGCAAGAGCGTCCAATGATTTATTCTTGACATATGCATTTGAATATGATTGTTGTTCATAAATATTTACATAAGAAACAGAAAGACAATTTCTCGTAACTTAAGAAACAGGGGCAAAAACAAAAAATGTCCAAACCCGACAGTTACTCTGTCCAGCAGGTACCAGAGCAGAGACAGCTTTGAAACACAGTCATAAATGCATACAACCTTGTGACATTTGTACTCCCCACAGAGTAAAGAGGTGATCAAAGCATTGATCCCAGCTTCCCCAAAGCAGGAGGTACTTTCCCCATCCGGTTCCCTTCAGAGAACTGACAATTTTATTCCCCCAGCCGAATTTCATAATCGCAAGCGGGTCATAAAATTTGTCTCCCAAGCAGAGTTTATTTCCCTGAATGCAGAAACTCAATCCCTGGATGAGTTTACCCCTCAAGTTACGGAAGTTCACTTTCCAGCAAAATTATTCCCCCGTAGAGTTATTCTCAAACAAAGTATCTCCCTGGCAGAATATTCACAAACAACAAGGAGTGAATCTCCATCATAGTCATTTATGTTCTCTATTGCCAGCGGAAGTAGAAGAACCGCAGTCCTCTACAACAGGCAGGAATGCTATACTCTCCAACAGCAGCCGAGGATTTATTTTCCCAGACTCAGACATGTCATAATAGCATTTCATGTTCATGCATCATGACATGCACATACAATCACATACAACATAGTCTCATTTATTTTAAGAACATCATCTCGCAATGCATTCCATGCAACGCATATAATCAACCTTATTATCTTTTCAGGAAAGACAATTATCACCAACAATTCCAGCAGTTATACAGGTCATATCTGCAGACGGCTAATGAAAAATCAATTCCCGAAACCAAACAGGTCAACTAAGATATGTGACCAAATGAAGTAACCCTACGACCCGGGTTCCTTCCCATAAGTCCTACTATCCAGGCTTCCACCTTGAAGTAACCCTACTGTCCAGGTTTCTTCCTATAGCCCTACTATCCAGGCTTCCACCTTGAAGTAATCCTACTATCCAGGTTTCTTACCATAGCCCAACTATCTAGGCTTCCACCTCGAGGTAACCCTACTATCCAGGTTTCTTCCCACAACCTTAATATCTAGGATTCCACCTTGAAGTAACCCTACTATCCAGGTTTCTTCCCATAGCCCTACTATCCAGGCTTACACCTTGAAGTAACCCTACTATCCAGGTTTCTTCGTATAGCCCTACTATCCAGGCTTCCACCCTGAAGTAACCCTACTATCCAGGTTTCTTCCCATAGCCCTACTATCAAGGCTTCCACCTTGAAGTAACCCTACTATCCAGGTTCCTTCCCATAAGCCTTACTATCCAGGCTTTCATCTTGAAGTAACCCTACTACCCAGGTTTCTTTCCACAACCCTACTATCCAGGCTTCCACCTTGAAGTAACCCTACTATCCAGGTTCCTTCCCATAAGCCCTACTATCCAGGCTTTCATCTCGAAATAACCCTACTATCCAGGTTCCTTCCCATAAGCCCTACTATCCAAGATTTCACCTTGAAGTAACCCTACTACCCAGGTTCCTTCCTATAAGCCCTACTATCCAGGCTTCCACCTTGAAGTAACCCTACTATCTAGGATTTCATTTCGATGTAACCCTACGACCCAGGTTCCTTCCCATAAGCTCTACTATCCAGGCTTTCATCTTGAAGTAACCCTACTATCCAGGTTTCTTCCCATAGCCCTACTATCCAGGCTTCCACCTTGAAGTAACCCTACTATCCATGTTCCTTCCCATAAGCCCTACTATCCAGGCTTTCATCTCGAAGTAACCCTACTATCCAGGTTCCTTCCCATAAGCCCTACTATCCAGGCTTTCACCTTGAAGTAACCCTACTATCCAGGTTCCTTCCCATAAGCCCTACTATCCAGGCTTCCACCTTGAAGTAACCTTACTATTCGGGCTTTCATTTCGAAGTAACCCTACGACCCAGGTTCCTTATCATAGCCCTACTATCCAGGCTTTCATTTCAAAGTAACCCTACTATCCAGGTTCCTTCTCATAGCCATACTATCCAGGATTTCATTTCGAAGTAACCCTACTATCCAGGTTCCTTCTCATAGCCCTACTATCCAGGCTTTCATCTCGAAGTAACCCTACTATCCAAGTTCCTTATCATAGCCCTACTATCCAGGATTTCATCTTGAAGTAACTCTACGACCCAGGTTCCTTCTCATAGCCCTACTATCTAGGCTTTCATCTCGAAGTAACCCTACGACCCAGGTTCCTTCTCATAGCCCTACTATCCAGGCTTTCATCTCGAAGTAACCCTACGACGCAGGTTCCTTCTCATAGCCCTACTATCCAGGCTTTCATCTCGAAGTAACCCTACGACCCAGGTTCCTTCTCCCTTATTTCCAGACAACAGTTTACAACACTGTAAGACCTGGACCCGACCAGATACAGTCAATCTCACATTTCCCCAGTAAGTCGCGGTGCAGCCTGGAACCTAACTATATATGCAGCTTACTCGCCACCTCCTCAATCAGGAGTTAATTCCCCAGTAGACTAGTGGACAACCGAAGCTCCTATACTCTATCTCCCAGGACGTAAACCGACATTCCCTGGTAAAGCCCCTCTCAACGACAGGTACAGGAATTCTCGTAAAGGAATCTCTTATGAAACCGATATCTTTTCTGGATGGCATCTTTAAGCCCATATACGATGATTCTCTGTCGACTTCCAAATGGAATATGTAAGCCTATTCCCGATATCACAAATCAGTGTTACTTCATGCGAGTGCAAATTTATAGGCACTTTAGTGTTGAATCATCTTTTACCTTCAGATCACGAAAGACAGACCAGCCAATCTACATCCTCAGGTTTAGGAAGATTGAATAGGGGCAGCTGTTGTACCCCAAAATTTTCCCTCCCATTTTACTCAACTTATGTTCATTAAAATCCTCAACTTGCCCAAGGATGCCCAAGGATTGATCAGGCAAATGCTCTCCTAAAACAATGAACCTCAAACTAGGGTTTCCATTTTAATCAAGACGGGTGAACTCCAAAGGGATAAAACCTTTTCCATGGTCCTAATATGTTCTCAATATCATCCATGCCAAGTTTCATGCCTTGCACAAGAAGTTTTCTCAGTCAACTGCTCAAATGCCTGAAAATCAACTATGTTAGGTCAAAAGTCAACTGTGACTCACATACAACCAAACTTCAAGATTTTTTGGTCAACATCAACATTTTGAAGTAATACCCATCATTTGATCAAGGGTGATCTTGATTCCCCAAGAAATGCTCCTAATCCATCAAAACTCAAAAGTTGCTAAATTAGGGTTTCTCAGGAAAAGTCAACCAAACTTTGACCAAGCATAACTTTCTCATACTTCATCTGAAATTTCTCATCCAGGGATCATTTTAAAGAGAATCAAATTCCTTACAACTCATCTTCTTCCCTCAAGTTCAAGAAATTTACTCATGAAAAGATATAAATTCATACATTATGGGTCCTTTTCAAAAGTCAACAAAAACACCTTTTGGGTCAAAGCTTCTTACATGAACATGGAGGATCCAATTGAGGTGAAACCAAAAGGTTTATTTAGGGGACATCCTAAGCTTTCTAAAAATTAAAAGAACACCCTCTTAGGGTCAAAATTGAAGGAGATATGCATTGTCAAAGTTGGCCATTTTTGGAAAATTGTCAAAAGTCAACAATACCCAAAAATGCATTTTTTTGTCAAATGGGCCTAAATTTTTAGGCCTCCATCTTACTTCTAACATGGTCCACGACCCAAACACTCTCCCACATATCATTGGTTTTATTTATTTTAATTTATTTTGATATTAATCATTTAAAAAATCAAATAAAATCAAATAAATGATATAAATTAATAAAGATTTATTTTTGATCTGATTTTGAATAGAATCACAATCCAATTATGTTGTCAAACAAAATCAAATCGTGCAAAGGGTGATTGGGATGAGAATGGCATGATTTGGCTTGATTTAGGAAGAAATAATGCAAAGAGGAAATCAAATCCAATCTTCATAATTTGCCAAGATTTGAATACTTTCTGCTGACCTAATTCAGTGCACTACATATATAGAACAATTCCCAAGCACAAAAAAAGGATTGACCACGTGAAGCTGCCAAGACAAGTTGCCACTCTTTGCCAAATAGTCTCAAGACAAATTCGATATTAGAGCCATACTCAAGGAGATTTAAGGATTGCAACACGTTCCTGGACACCTACGGAAGCTTTTCCAACCATTTGCACGCATTAAGACGCCCATAATCAGCCTTTATATCTCTCACGGTTTGCCATATTTCTTGAATTCGATTTTGATTATTTGCGCATGGTTAACATTTTTTAAGCATACCTTCATGTTTATATTGTCATTTGGAACGTATTGGTATGATTAATTATAAGTTTTAATGCATATATGGACAATTGCCATTATTAGGGTTTATGCTTGCATTTTAGGGCTTTTTGATATAGGTAAAATCAGGGTAAAAGATGGGTATCATCATACTCACGAGATCAAGCCTGGTTGATTGGTATACTTGGATTTCATTTATCTTGTTTATTTGAGATTTTTGAGATGAACAGGTTTTAGTTACATGCATTGAACCGTAGGTAAAACCTTTACCTAATACAACGGTGCTGAGGAAGAAGAAGACTGCGTGGCATGTCACATTGGACTATTTGTATATTAACGCGTTTTTTCTAGGCACTATGTGTTTTTTCATTATATATTATTTCGTGTATTGATATTAACAAAAGGCCAACTGGACCAATGGCGTGCAGGAAGGCTGTAAAGGCGCTATATGTGAGAGGTCAGGGGTTCGACCCTACCTCCAACATTTGTTGTTTTTTCTTCAAATCCCTTGCAGGTTTCATGCGCTTCAGCATCCAGCATCCAGCGTCCACCATACACCTCAGATCTCACCCTTGGGATCCATCATCAAACAGATCCAACGCCCCAGCCTTGAGGGTCCACCATGAACCATCAGAAGGAAATCCCCAGGGAATCACGCGCTAGACGCTGGGCCATCATCTTGGGCCTTTGCAAATTTGGCAATGCACCCCCCCAAATTTCTTCTCACAATCACGCCCAATTCTAATTCTCTTTTTTATTTCTTTTATTTTATTATTTGTCTTAATTATTTTTTTTACAAAATGATTTTTTTAAATAAAAAATTAGAAAATTACAAAAAAAATATTAGGTTTAGTTTTTTTTCATAAAATATTTATTTGCATTAATTAATTAGGTTAATTAGGTTAACTTAAATTCTTTTTTTCCATAATTAAAATTAAATAGAAATTAGGTTAATTTGCAAGATTAATTACTTTTCTCAAAAAATACAAAAATATCTTTTCTTTATTCATCAATTAATTGTTTCTAAACTTGACATTAATTCCCCGTATTTAATTTTGTCGCGCACATTCTTTTTCCTAATTTTATTAATTATTGTAACTGCTCCGAGTTTGTAATAGTTAATTAGGTTTACTATTTTGTATTTATTATTTTCCTCGGTTTTTGATTATGTAATCCCCCTCCCCAAGGCCTTGTAATAGCTAGGGTTTTAATTTCTCGCACTTTACTTTCCGCAATTATAAACTGCCTAGATGTATGGATAATATGATTGTATGAAAGAATAACATTAAAACGGTAGATAACCCTAATCATGCAAAGATATCATTAACTGAAAATCAAACACTTGCACATATCCACTCCCAGGGTTTACTCCACTTCGGTAAACGGTCATGAAGCATAGGGAATTTTAGTGGTTGCCCTATAGTCCCAAAAGATCAAAAATGACCCGTTCGAATGTTGCCTCAGAAAGATCTTTAGGATTTTAGGGTAATTACTAAATTTCCTAAACATTGCTTATGTGATCGTACTCGTCCCTTTCGAACGTCCCTTAAAATTCCAACGACGGAGCTACCTACTCCTTAATAGTAGGATAGCGCTGTCTAAAGGAAACCGAATATACTTTTTTCGAGTAGGTAGATAGTTCCTAGGTACTTGCTCAAACAAACAAATCTCACACAAACACTTTCAAAGCATTTTTCAAAACAACTTCGTCACACTCTTGAGGACAGATACAAGGGTTATCACGAAGTTAAACAAAAAAACTTTTCAAAAACATAAACACACGAAAGCAATTTCAAAAAATGAGCAAGTACCTAAGAGCCCATGGAAAACCATAGATAAAAAGGGTGCTAACACCTTCCCTTTCTATAATCTACCCCTGTACTCAAAAACTCTCGAAAAAAGGTTTTTTATGTTCTTTTCCCTTTCCTTTGTTGGATGAAATAAAAGTCGGTGGCGACTCTTGCTTACGGCATATTTGCGAATACAAAATGCAAAACCAGTATTAAACTGTCGGTTCTGCCACCGTATCACAAGGGCTTTGGGACAATTACATAAAAAGTGAAAGGAAATCAAAATGTGGAATTTTAAATCTAAACTATTACATTCCATAATCAGTTACGTTATTAGGAATAAATAAACTCGCGCGAAATTGAAAAGACGTCTAAAAAGCCTAAGAACTATTAAATAAAATTCTTTTTATTGTTTTTGTTTATTTAAGAAAATATTAAATTAAAATCCTAAGTCTATTTTAGTTTTAATTTAAGCAAAAAGTTAAAATAATTAATTAACCAATTAAAAAAAGGAAAACTAAGCCTAATGTTTTTTTCTTATGATTTTGATTTTTTTATGTAAAAAAAAATTAAAAGAAATAAAGAAAATAAAATAAGTAAAGGGCGTCAGAATATGGATAGCGTGATCTAGAAAAACACTAAGCCCATAAATTGGCAAACTCAGAGTCAGCACGAGACTTAATGCAGTTAGCCACTGGAGGGCCCATCATGAGCACTCAAATCTATAGCACTTGATCTGACTCTGTGATGTTCTAATGGTGATGATTTGATGATGATGATCTGATGAAACTTGATTTGATGACACAGGATCTGATGGTGAACGCCCGGATCTACAATAAACTGATTAGAAAGAGAAAAATGCAAGATCTGGATACTGAACCCAAATCCTTTCGTTATACGTGCTCCCCTTCACTAGCTGGATATGTTTATCAATTGTTATTACAGATGAACAAACAAAATATATGTAATTCCAGATCATCAAAAACTGCACGCGCTAATATCGGAATCACCTAAAAGGATGCTATGTAGGGGTTGCTGGAGTCAGCCCATCAGAGCCAACCTTCTGGTTGTATGCTCTAATGGGCTCAGAATAAACGTGGATTTTGTGACCTGTCTAGTGTATAATCAGAGCCTGCGCAAACACGTTAGAACAAAATAGGATGCTACCTTCAGAAAATGAAATTAGAAAATATACCTATGATCGGTATTTAGATCTGTGGTGTTGATGATTCCCCTAGAGATTTCAGAATCAGAATGTGGACACCAGTTTGGACCTGAAGGTGCCTGCAAAGCGTGTTTCAATGGGGGCACTTTTGAATTTTTGAGAACTGTGGTGTGCTTTTTTCTTCCTGTGGTAGCGTGGATGTGTATTCTCTTCTCCCTCTTCTTATTTGATTTGTGTTTGACGTCTTGTATTTATAGGTGGTGGAGTGGACAAAGAATGTGGAAAGAAACACGACTTTAAAGACCAGCCATTAAACATAGCTTTGAAAACAGAATCAAACACATTAAAAGATTTCCATTTTGATAATTTTTATGCCTGTATGAGATTCTGAATGAACCTGGACATGTGAGGGTTTGCGCCTCATACGAATTTGAACTGCTCAGAGTTTTCCTTATCATAACTTCATCAATCAACCTTTCAAGCGTTGTTCTCATTGATGAATCTGATTTCTGACTCGAATTGTTCAGAGTTTTCCCTATCAAAACTTCTTCAATCAGCCTCTCAAGCATTGTTCTCATTGATGACTCTGATTTCTGAATCGAACCGTTCAGAGTTTTCCCTATCAGAACTTCTTCAATCAGCCTCTCAAGTATTATTCTTATTGATGATTCTGGATTCCAGTTTGAGACGCTCAAAACTTTCCTTATCAGAGCAACCAAATTTTCATCGTCAGAACTTCTGAGCTTGAGACACCTCATACCTTCAAATTTTTATACTTTCTTTAAACAAGTGTTTGTAAAAAAGTCTTGAAAAAATGAGGGGGCAAATTTTGGGGTACAACAGCTTGTGTGTGATTAATTTTCCTAAAGATGACATCATGCATCATAACATCCATTTTTCATTACACTGACCATTTCAAGGACCAAGGGAACTTATCTTTGTTCTGTTTTGCAGATCATGGCTTCCGCTCGTAGAAATACTATCCGAACCAGCTTTGTGAGAATACCTCTCCAACTTAAAGAGCTATTATCAAGGGTGCCTGAGACATCCTCATTTACCAAGAAATATGGTCGACTTCTCAATCTAGTTACCTCGAGTTTTGATGAGAAGATGATGAGTGTACTATTTCAGTTATTTTACCCGAAACACCATTGGTTCACTTTCCCAGACTATCAGCTGGTACCCACTGTTGTACCCCAAAATTTGCCCTCGTATTTTTCCACAAGAAATCACAGCCTCGGGCGTTTCCTAATTTTTCAGACTGGCTCAAGAATCGGTCAAACAGACTTTTCTCGTCAGGCAGATAAAATTAGGGTTTTCATTGATTTTAAAGCAGTTCAGGAAGATTGCCAAGGTTTGGTTGAATTGGCTCAAGTTTTGATCAGGCAGGCGCTTCTCTGACATTTAATCAAGAACTAGGGTTCTGTGCGCATATTTCTTAGAAAAAATTAATTTTACAGTTCTTTTCAGTTTACTCTGAGATTTGGATTGAGGCATTTGAATCAAGGAATTGCAGTGTTTTGTTTAATCAGTAAAGGCTAAGGCATTTGATTTGAGATGAGATAAAAGCTGAGGTACTTAAATTGAGAATCTACAGTGTTTGATTTGATCAGTAAAAAGGTAAATATCTGGATATTGGTTTGATTAACTGTGCATTTGGAGATTTGAAGCGCTAGGTTTATTATTGATTGATGTCAAGACCACAGTGTTTATCAATCGTTTATTTATTCTAAGATTAGAATAATTGGGATTTATTTCCATTTTATTATAATTTAAGGGTTATAAACAATTAAATAAACATTTGAAAAGAAGAGAAAGAATTAACTGATCAAGATTGGATTTTATTCATCTTTAATTATTTGTTACAATTGTTATCTGAATATAGTGTTTACTTACAAAGTATTCATAATAATAATGGTTACAATGATTACAATTGAAATAAAATTTCATCCTAATTCCTAAGTCTTCATCTTCTATCCAAATGCTCCCTCTGCTCATTTGATTTTATCTGCAAAAACAAAGAGAAAGAGAAAAGTCAAAGCAGATAAAATTAAAAAGACAGACAGTAATTTAAAGATTCATCATTAAAGGCAACTGGCCAGAATCAGTTTGCCCTCTCTACAAATCACGAGATTTCTCCCGGTTCACAAAGAGGGATGAAAAATGCTTGAAAAAGAAAAAGACATGAAATGCACAAAAATTGTAATATTGCACAATTTTAAAAATGGTCAAAAGCTGCATAGTTCAAACAAAATCCAAAGGCAAACTGAACTAAACTGAACTAGAACTTCAAAGTTCCAATTTCAAACTTTCCACAAGTACAAAAGGCTATCAAAAGGCTGTCAATAAAATTGCAGGAAAGCTGGAGAAAGAGATAAAGTATGCAGAGTAAACCAATATTGCAAGCAAGCAAGTTTCAATTTCATCATTTCCTATGGCCAGCTACCTTTTCAGTAAAAGTACAAACATAAACAATATTTTATGCTGTAATCTGTACTAGAGAGAGAGAGAAGAAAGAAAAGAAAAAAGGGCTTACAGGTTTAGGCATGAGGAAAAGATATAAAACAAACTGAGATAACACAGAGAGAAGGGAGGCAGAAACAAGATAAACAAAAGGAGAACCTCACAAAACTGTCAAAAAAGAAACAGAACTGCCCAGCCTGAAGCCTAAACCATTCAAAACCTTCACAAGTCTCACCAAAGCCTTACCTGTTTCAAATATTTCAAAGCCTTTCAAACTGCTTCAACCAACACATAACCAAAAAACACAAACTCAGTACACACAAGTCCTGAACCTGCTTGTAAACCTGTGTCACAACCTGCCATACTTCCAAGCCTCATACCTGCATCAAGCATGACAAAGCCAAGCCTTGAAACCTAAACCTGTGTTTCTAAACCAAAAAACCAGTCCAAAACATCAAAAGGCCTTTCAAACCAAAAGCCTTTAACCTGCAATAGCAAGCCAAAGCCCAGATCTGTCCAGCCTAAAACCTGTGTCTAAACTCAGTACACACAAGTCCAAAACCTGCATTAACCTTCAAAGACCACAAGCCTTACCATTCAAAGCACCAACCCTGTCCAAACCTAAACCCAAAGGAAACAACTCAAATTCATATCAAGCTTGCAAGCCTAAGCAACAACCAACCAAACCCTTAGAAAATTTTCATCACTGGGAAAAGAAATCATCAAAGCATTTCAAGGCAACCAAACATATCATCAACAAATATCTCAGCATACTCAGTATAACCAACATCAACAAGCATATTCAGTATAGCCAACATCAACAAGCATATTCAGTATAGCCAACATCAACAAGCATACAGTAGCAGAAGCCAACAAGAAGAAGAGGGCAACTGAAGCGAAGTTCACAAAGAGGAAAAGAAGTGTCAAAGCTAGGCAACTCATAATAAGCATACAAGCGAGCTAGGCAACAGAAGCGAGGCAAAGAGACAGAAGAGGAAAAGAAAGTCATACAAAGGGTTTTCAAGCTTATCATCATTAAACCCTAAACAACAAAAAAAGAAGCAATACAAAAGTACCAGGTTCTCCAACGAAGCAAACGAGCTCAACATCACACGTCCTCCACCCTTGGCCGCCCACAACGCCTCCGATCCATACTCCTCCGTCTCCAAAGTCATAGGTAGTATTCTTATACCCTTTTCATGCATTTCAAATGGCAAACAAAAACACATAATATCAGAATACGAAATCAGAACATGCAAGGACAGAAATGACAAACCCTAAAAACATCCAAAAATGTTACCTTTTTTTCTCATTTCTTGCGTTGCCCAACCAATGGAGGGAAGAGGACGAATGGTGACGTTGGTGGCCTTGGGCAAAGGACGTTATCTAGGCGCTTGGCGAAGAAGATAAGGAAGAAGACGAAACCAAAAAAACGGCGCCTCTGTATTTCCCAAACCCTAACTCATCCAAAATGAACAAAACAATTGTAACCCTAAATTGTTAAACAGCGCTACGGGCCTTGCCCTTTTCCAGTAACCTAAGCCCATTAAGCACGCCCTGCACCCTCTTTTTTTTTGTTTCTCAGCCAGTTATTTTGATTGGGCCTCCAATTTCCCTTTTGGCCCATTCATCTTTTTTTTTCATTTTTTTAGCTAATATTTTTTATCATATCATATTTTAACATACCATTTTTATATCAATTTTCATTAACTCTTTTTATATAAAATATTCCTAATCACTCTTTTTATTTTTAAGCTAGTATAAATTAATATACATAAAATTAGATTTCTTAAAACATTTCTCTTTTTTTCTTTTCTTTGATTAAATCTTTTGTTTTATACATAAGGCATTAATTTTCTTAAAACATTTTTTTTTCTTTTTATAAAAACCCTTGTATAAAATATTCATAGAAATACATAAAAAAAATAGATTTTAACTTAAACATTTTCTTTTATTAAATTTTCTTTTCTTTGTACATACAAATATCCAAACAATAATACATAAATAAAATACTCAATTTTCTCATTAACAATACTAAATTTTCTTATGAAATTAACAATTTCCACACTTGTAAATAAATCTCATACACTTACACAGTTACAATACACAAATACGTCGATACATTTACTTTGCTTTACACATATACATTTGCTATTCTTATACATTGCTATACATTATATTTTACATTTGCGCAATTCGATTTGGTTGTAAATTATTGGACACTACTCTCCTAAAGTCTCATCCCCATTTGTAAATTTGTACCCCCACTCCCGGATACTTATTTGTAATAGCGTAGACTTTAAATTCCCACAATTTACCGCTTTCAAATATACCATGGTTAGACCTAGGGTTTGTATGTACATAAAATCAAACGCTAGATAACCTAATACAAGACAAATACATGAAATCAATACACAATCACACTTGCACCCCTAGGGTAATCCCGCTTGTTGCCTTCCAAAATGGGCCATGCTTGCACGTCGAGTTTCTTTGGAAAACCAATTCAAATGATCATAGTCCCTCGATGACGCTTTCGAAAGTTGCCTAATCAAAAATGATCATAGTCCCTTCAAACAAAATTGCCAAAGACACTTGGCATCATTGCATTCATGGTCCATACGATGACCCGCGCCTGTCCCGTTAAACATCCTGAACACAAGATTGTCCACCAAATACAATGATGGAATAAAATTGTTAAAAGGGGTTAAAACATGAGAAAAACCTTTGAGTACAATAGGGGTAGACAACTCTTAGTTACTTGATCAAACTTGCAAAAACACTTGCCTACTTTTCAAAACCACACTCCACAGACACTTTCAAAACAAACTCTCAAAAACATTTGAAACATCTTTTCGAAAAGATACACACCTTTGTAAAACACCCAAACACGAGTTATTACATTGGTTGCCTAAGACAAGGCATCTTCTTCAAAAACATTTTCAAAACACACACACACACACACACACCATTTCAAGCAATTTGAAAATCAAAGGCAAGTGATCTAAAAACCAAGTAACTAAGAGCCCATGGATAACCAAGGATGAAAAGGGTGCTAATACCTTCCCTTTTCATAATCTACCCCCCCGAACCCACGAAACATCTCAAAAGGTTTTTCCTGTGCTTTTTAACCTTTCCTTTAGGATAAAATAAAAAGTCGGTGGCGACTCTTGCTCAACCGAACAAGTGCGAATACAAACACAAAACTCAAGTCAGTTCTCCCACCGTACCATAGAACTGGCGACTCTGCTGGGGATATTTCTAAAAGTGGGGTTACCTTAGGGTTTAGATCACCTTTACATTCTTGCTTTAATTGCCTTGGTTGCTTTACTTTTTGGGTCCTTGTTTGGGTTTGTTGTAAATCCTACACCCGGATTTGGGGCACCTTTTTTAGGTAAATAACAAAAAAAAAACTGTGAGGGAACTGTGCGGGGTATACCGACATGGTTGAAGCAGTAAGCTATGTTAGTGTGACATATTTGTGAGTACCGGTAACCCTTGAGTTCAGTCAAGGAGAGTACGGGGCCGCTGAGTGATGTCGTGAAGCACTAACGAACTCTTAGAACCTTAATTGACCATCCTAGCCTTTTTAGGGGTAGTGAGATGACCGACTTTGGTGCAGTCCGAAGTTGGTAGATACTCGATACTACACTCATTGAGGGTTGTTTTCTTGGAATATTTTGGTCGCCAGTTAAGTGGCTAAACCGAAACAATGAACACAGAAAACAATCCAATGATATTGAGCTCCTTAGAACCCGGTTTCTATTCTAGGACAGGATGAGCCAACTAACTTCAAGAGGGTACTTACCTACAACCTCATGCAAGCCTAAACCTAAGGACTTGTTTGCGTTGTGTGAATATGATTACCTGTATATACACTCACTTTCTTTTGCATACATGTACATAACATCATAACATCATACCATAGCATTTTCAATAACCATTTCAAGGATCTCGAGGGTTCTTTTGATGCAGGGTTACGTTGAACCAGACGTCTACCAAGGGGCAAGAGGTTTTCTCCTCTAAACAAATGCCATCAAAGATCAAGTGCAACAACTTGAATCAGGGGCTATGACCCACTTGACATGGTGAGCTTGATTCTTGTGGAAAGACATCCACTGATACAAAGTTCTCCAATCAAAGATCGAGTGCAACAACTTGAATCAGGGGCTATGACCCACTTGACATGGTGAGCTTGATTCTCGTGGAAAGACATCCACCGGTGCAAAGATCTCCAATCAAAGATTAAAGTTCAACCTCTAACGTTCTCTTGTGTTTACCCCAAGAGATCCTTGAGAGCATGCATCCATATATCATGCATTGCATCATAACAGTTTTTCCTTTTTCAGGTTTCCTTACTCTCATACTGTTTATGTCAGTAGAGATGGCTCTAGAAAGGTCTATCAAAGATATCCAAGACCAAACCGCTCAGCTGCAGGAAATGTTCTTGAACCTGTCTCTGGGGCAAGAAGAAATGAAAGCTCTCCTCACAAAGGGCTTGGAGAATTCAAACAATGCCAGGAGTGACCAGCTGGGGGAACTACAGTTTGATTTGGCAACATTGAGGATCCAAGTGATGGGGCAGCTAGTGGGCCATATGGCTCTCATCCAAGACCTGTCTCAAAGACAAGAGGAACTCAGAGTTCTCGTCAGCCAACTGCTTCGGAACAGCCAACTGGGGCAAACATCTGAGGTTGAAGAGCAAGTCACAGCTCAACCCCCATCCACTCAAGAAGACAAGGGGAAGGCTCCTCTGCTTGATTCAGGGTCACAAGCCCATCAACAACCTTGCCAACATCAACGGGGTAATCGACGTAAGCAAGAGACGTCGGGAAGACAGTTCACTGAGACTGACATACCGTCATCTCTGATACTGGAACGTTTGTTGGAGGTCAATCTGACTGCTTTGAGGGATCCTCCTCGGAATCCCAATACCTTCGCTCCTTACTATCATCCTGACGCATTCTGTGTTTACCACTCCTATAGCCCGGGGCATGACACCGACGACTGTTGGGCCTTGAAGAACAAGATTCAAGATCTGATTGACATTGGAGTACTGAGGTTCATGCCAGACGGCGAGATGAAAATATTCCGTGAAGGGTTTCTCCACCTGAAGTGACAAAGCTCAAACTGAAAGACTTTTGCTTCATTTGAATTTTCAAAGTTGTAATTTCTTTTGTTTTTCAAACAATTAACTGTTGATGTTAAACTCTGTTTCATTAATGCATCGCATATGTTTGTCTTGAATTCATCCATTCGTTTTCACTACTCTTATGCTTTCTTTATGATATTTAACTCTTGATAAAAAGCTATGAGCCTTTAGAGGGAGGATGATGAAACAATACCGTAATCTCACAGTATGCTTTTGAACAGACCTTGCTGATGATGTACAAACATTTCTTTCAATTCCCAAACACTGGAGTTATAAGGAAGATAATCCCTAGTCAACCCATTCGAGCCAAAGAAGTAGGAGTTTTCTGTTCTAAACAATCAAAACCTTTGATATAAACCTGGGGCAGGGTAGTATCTCAGTTAATTCAAAAGAAAATGCGCATTGAAGTCGCAAACTCTCAGTTCGTAACACAACGAATGAAATCAAAAGCATTCCTTTGGAATCAAAAGACAATGGTGGTTCCCTATCACATAGGCAGTCAATCTCTCAAAAGAGAAAAGCCCACCAAGCCAAAACCTGTAAAGGAGGCTTAAGAAAGCTGGGGCATCCCGCTGACTGTGATCTCGAAAACAGAAACAGTCAGGCAAAAGTTAGGGATAACAAATCAAAATCAAAATAGAGAGGTCATTACAAATCCTCAACAACATGAAAAAAAATGTTGCAAAGAAAAAAGAGATGATGACTGTCTTCCAAAATTCAACTGGTGAACCATCACCCAAAAGTCGTTCCAAACTCGAATAGAGTGCGACGCACAATTAACTGAGCTTAGGGTTGAAGAACATCACGAAGAGCGGGTGGGTACAAATACACTTTGAGCCTTTATCCTTTGTTTCTTAAACCGTGAACCAAGCCACGTTACAATCCTTCAAAAGTCCTAATTGAAGCTTGGGTTAGTTCGAAAGCATACTGTTACAAAAGGTATCCTGACTCCTGTAGGGCTTTGCTCTAAATCTTGTGTTGATTTGTCTTATAAAAAAGTTTTCTGCTAAAAAACGCATTTATTAAAACTTCGAGACAAACATAAACTTTGCATTGCTTGAATATCACTGTTTGCATTTGGATATTTGTTTGATAGCGAAGAAATTCATACAGCGAATGTTCGGAGAAACGAAAACTCTCTCAGTGAGTTAAAATCACTTCAAAAGGATGACACTTCCAACGACAAATATCCTATCAACAAGGGACATGACATGTCACTATCCAGTTAACCTGGGGCAGTCCAGTCAAAGTTTTCAATAGATCTTTCAAAGTTCAGTTAACCTGGGGCAGTCAAGTCAAGATTTCAAGAAATCTCTCAATTTGCAGAGTAATCTGATTCAAGACTCCTTCATCACCACTTGGGGCATTCGAATGTCAAAAGTGTTCAACAATTCCTTCATCACCTGTCGGAAGATACAGTCCAGATGTGCTCCAGACACGGTTGCCATTCTGTCACCTTTCTTAAGTTCCAGATCAACACCTGTAACAAGCCAGGAAAATATCTGCGGACGACTGATTGTGGATTAACACCTGTAACAAGCCAGGAAATTATCTACATCACCACTTGGGGCATTCGAATGTCAAAAGTGTTCAACAATTCCTTCATCACCTGTCGGAAGATACGGTCCAGATGTGCTCCAGACACGGTTGCCATTCTGTCACCTTTCTTAAGTTCCAGATCAACACCTGTAACAAGCCAGGAAAATATCTGCGGACGACTGATTATGGATTAACACCTGTAACAAGCCAGGAAATTATCTACATCACCACTTGGGGCATTCGAATGTCAAAAGTGTTCAACAATTCCTTCATCACCTTTTGGAAGATACGGTCCAGATGTGCTCCAAACACGGTTGCCATTCTGTCACCTTTCTTAAGTTCCAGATCAACACCTGTAACAAGCCAGGAAAATATCTGTGGACGACTGATTGTGGATTAACACCTGTAACAAGCCAGGAAATTATCTACATCACCACTTGGGGCATTCGAATGTCAAAAGTGTTCAACAATTCCTTCATCACATGTTGGAAGATGTAGTTTTACACTGACTCATCATCAGGAAACCCTACACCGGTTCCTTCTCAAACTCAAAAGATTCTTGTAATCCCCAACCAGAGAGCCTTACAGAATCTAATTCCCCTCAGTAGTCAAGATTCTTTTACCCCCAGCAGAGTTCATCAAGTTTATTCCCCAACGGAGTAATCTTCTCCTACCGGTTTATTCTTGCAACCATTATCCCCAGCGGAAACGAAGAACTCTACTCTTCAACATCAGCCCATGATTTGAACTCCCGGCACTCGTCAAGGATTTATTTTCCTAGTCGAAAACACATTCATAGACATTTCACATCATAAACGCATGCATATACGCATCATATCACACTATCTCATTTTGAGCATCATGACATCATGCATTTCATATATCATGACATTGCATACAACTGATGTTTTGCCTTTTCAGGAAAAGGTCAATCCAAAGATGATTACTATCAACTATCACAATTCCAGATTCGATACCTGTATCCAGCCAGGGCATATCTGTAGACGACCATTCCAGATTCGATTCCTGTATCTAGCCAGGGCATATCTGTGAGTGTTTGATTGTAGATTCGATACCTGTATCCAACCAGGGCATATCTGCATGAAGAGTTTGAAGATCAACCCCTGTAACAGGCTAGGAAATTATCTTTCTTTCTCAAGTACGCAAGTTCTCGCTAAGGAATCTCTTACGCGATCGACACACAATTCCAAATGGCATCTATAAGCCCATTCTCGACAAAGTTCCATCACACCTCCCGATGGCATCTGTAAGCCCATCTCCACGACTATCCATTACACTTCCAAATGGCATCTTTAAGCCCATTTCCATATGGCATCTCTAAGCCCATCCCCCGACCAGATTCTGTCACATCACCAGATGGCATCTCTAAGCCCATCCCCCGACCAGATTCTGTCACATCACCAAATGGCATCTTTAAGCCCATTCCCTCTACCATCACGTCACCGAGTGCAAATTTTCGGGCACTCTAGTGTCCAATCTCCTTTTACCTTCGAGTCGCGAACGACAAACTTGCCAATCTAACTCTTCAGGTTCAAGAAGATTGAACAGGGGCAACTGTTGTACCCCAAAATTTGCCTTCGTATTTTACCACAAGAAATCACAGCCTCGGGCGTTTCCTGATTTTTCAGACTGGCTCAAGAATCGGTCAAACAGACTTTTCTCGTCAGGCAAATAAAATTAGGGTTTTCATTGATTTTAAAGCAGTCCAGGCAGATTGCCAAGGTTTGGTTGAGTTAGCTCAAGTTTTGATCAGGCAGGCGCTTCTCTGACATTTAATCAAGAACTAGGGTTCTGTGCACATATTTCTCAGAAAAAAATTAATTTTACAGTTCTTTTCAGTTTACTCAGATTTGGATTGAGGCATTTGAATCAAGGAATTGCAGTGTTTTGTTTAATCAGTAAAGGCTAAGGCATTTGATTTGAGATGAGATAAAAGCCGAGGTACTTAAATTGAGAATCTACAGTGTTTGATTTGATAAGTAAAAAGGTAAATATCTGGATATTGGTTTGATTAACTGTGCATTTGGAGATTTGAAGCGCCGGGTTTATTATTGATTGATGTCAAGACCACAGTGTTTATCATTCGTTTATTTATTCTAAGATTAGAATAATTGGGATTTATTTCCATTTTATTATAATTTAAGGGTTATAAACAATTAAATAAACATTTGAAAAGAAGAGAAAGAATTAACTGATCAAGATTGGATTTTATTCATCTTTAATTATTTGTTACAATTGTTATCTGAATACAGTGTTTATTTACAAAGTATTCATAATAATAATGGTTACAATGATTACAATTGAAATAAAATTTCATCCAAATTCCTAAGTCTTCATCTTCTATCCAAATGCTCCCTCTGCTCATTTGATTTTATCTGCAAAAACAAAGAGAAAAAGAAAAGTCAAAGCAAATAAAATTAAAAAGACAGACAGTAATTTAAAGATTCATCATTAAAGGCAACTGGCCGGAATCAGATTGCCCTCTCTGCAAATCACGAGATTTCTCCCGGTTCACAAAGAGGGATGAAAAATGCTTGCAAAAGAAAAAGACATGAAATGCACAAAAATTGTAATATTGCACAATTTCAAAAATGGTCAAAAGCTGCATAGTTCAAACAAAATCCAAAGGCAAACTGAACTAAACTGAACTAGAAATACAAAGTTCCAATTTCAAACTTTCCACAAGTACAAAAGGCTATCAAAAGGCTGTCAATAAAAATGCAGGAAAGCTGGAGAAAGAGATAAAGTATGCAGAGTAAACCAATATTGGAAGCAAGCAAGTTTCAATTTCATCATTTCCTATGGCCAGCTACCTTTTCAGTAAAAGTACAAACATAAACAATATTTTATTCTGTAATCTATACTAGAGAGAGAGAGAGAGAAGAAAGAAAAGAAAAAAGGGCTTACAGGGTTAGGCATGAGGAAAAGATATAAAACAAATTGAGATAACACAGAGAGAAGGGAGGCAGAAACAAGATAAACAAAAGGAGAACCTCACAAAACTGTCAAAAAAGAAACAGAACTGCCCAGCCTGAAGCCTAAACCATTCAAAACCTTCACAAGTATCACCAAAGCCTTACCTGATTCAAATATTTCAAAGCCTTTCAAACTGCTTCAACCAACACATAACCAAAAAACACAAACTCAGTACACACAAGTCCTGAACCTGCTTGTAAACCTGTGTCACAACCTGCCATACTTCCAAGCCTCATACCTGCATCAAGCATGACAAAGCCAAGCCTTGAAATCTAAACCTATGTTTCTAAACCAAAAAACCAGTTCAAAACATCAAAAGGCCTTTCAAACCAAAAGCCTTTAACCTGCAATAGCAAGCCAAAGCCCAGATTTGTCCAGCCTAAAACCTGTGTCTAAACTCAGTACACACAAGTCCAAAACCTGCATTAACCTTCAAAGACCACAAGCCTTACCATTCAAAGCACCAACCCTTTCCAAACCTAAACCCAAAGCGAACAAATCAAATTCATACCAAGCTTGCAAGCCTAAGCAACAACCAACCAAACCCTCAGAAAATTTTCATCACTGGGCAAAGAAATCATCAAAGCATTTCAAGGCAACCAAACATATCATCAACAAATATCTCAGCATACTCAGTATAACCAACATCAACAAGCATATTCAGTATAGCCAACATCAACAAGCATACAGCAGCAGAAGCCAACAAGAAGAAGAGGGCAACTGAAGCGAAGTTCACAAAGAGGAAAAGAAGTGTCAAAGCTAGGCAACTCATAATAAGCATACAAGCGAGCTAGGCAACAGAAGCGAGGCAAAGAGACAGAAGAGGAAAAGAAAGTCATACAAAGGGTTTTCAAGCTTATCATCATTAAACCCGAAACAACAAAAAAAGAAGCAATACAAAAGTATCAGGTTCTCCAACGAAGCAAGCGAGCTCAACATCACACGTCCTCCACCCTTGGCCGCCCACAGCGCCTCCGATCCATACTCCTCCGTCTCCAAAGTAAGAGGTAGTATTCTTATACCCTTTTCATGCATTTCAAATGGCAAACAAAAACACATAATATCAGAATACGAAATCAGAACATGCAAGGACAGAAATGACAAACCCTAAAAACATCCAAAAACATTACCTTTTTTCTCATTTCTTGTGTTGCCCAACCAATGGAGGGAAGAGGACGAATGGTGACGTTGGTGGCCTTGGGAAAAGGACGTTATCTAGGCGCTTGGCGAAGAAGATAAGGAAGAAGACGAAACCAAAAAAACGGTGCCTCTGTATTTCCCAAACCCTAACTCATCCAAAATGAACAAAACAATTGTAACCCTAAATTGTTAAACAGCGCTACGGGCCTTGCCCTTTTCCAGTAACCTAAGCCCATTAAGCACGCCCTGCACCCTCTTTTTTTTTTGTTTCTCAGCCAGTTATTTTGTTTGGGCCTCCAATTTCCCTTTTGGCCCATTCATCTTTTTTTTCATTTTTTTAGCTAATATTTTTTATCATATCATATTTTAACATACCATTTTTATATCAATTTTCATTAACTCTTTTTATATAAAATATTCCTAATCACTCTTTTTATTTTTAAGCTAGTATAAATTAATATACATAAAATTAGATTTCTTAAAACATTTCTCTTTTTTTCTTTTCTTTGATTAAATCTTTTGTTTTATACATAAGGCATTAATTTTCTTAAAACATTTTTTTTTCTTTTTATAAAAACCCTTGTATAAAATATTCATAGAAATACATAAAAAAATAGATTTTAACTTAAACATTTTCTTTTATTAAATTTTCTTTTCTTTGTACATACAAATATCCAAACAATAATACATAAATAAAATACTCAATTTTCTCATTAACAATACTTAATTTTCTTATGAAATTAACAATTTCCACACTTGTAAATAAATCTCATACACTTACACAGTTACAATACACAAATACGTCGATACATTTATTTTGCTTTACACATATACATTTGTTATTCTTATACATTGCTATACATTATATTTTACATTTGCGCAATTCGATTTGGTTGTAAATTATTGGACACTACTCCCCTAAAGTCTCATCCCAATTTGTAAATTTGTACCCCCACTCCCGGATACTTATTTGTAATAGCGTAGACTTTAAATTCCCGCAATTTACCGCTTTCAAATATACCATGGTTAGACCTAGGGTTTGTATGTACATAAAATCAAACGCTAGATAAACTAATACAAGACAAATACATGAAATCAATACACAATCACACTTGCACCCCTAGGGTAATCCCGCTTGTTGCCTTCCAAAAATGGGCCATGCTTGCACGTCTAGTTTCTTTGGCAAAACAATTCAAATGATCATAGTCCCTCGATGACGCTTTCGAAAGTTGCCTAATCAAAAATGATCATAGTCCCTTCAAACAAAATTGCCAAAGACACTTGGCATCATTGCATTCATGGTCCATACAATGACCCGCGCCTGTCCCGTTAAACATCCTGAACGCAAGATTATCCACCAAATACAATGATGGAATAAAATTGTTAAAAGGGGTTAAAACATGAGAAAAACATTTGAGTACAATAGCGGTAGACAACTCTTAGTTACTTGATCAAACTTGCAAAAACACTTGCCTACTTTTCAAAACCACACTCCACAAACACTTTCAAAACAAACTCTCAAAAACATTTGAAACATCTTTTCGAAAAGATACACACCTTTGTAAAACACTCAAACACGAGTCATTACATTGGTTTCCTAAGACAAGGCATCTTCTTCAAAAACATTTTCAAAACACACACACACACACACCATTTCAAGCAATTTGAAAAGCAAAGGCAAGTGATCTAAAAACCAAGTAACTAAGAGCCCATGGATAACCATGGATGAAAAGGGTGATAATACCTTCCCTTTTCATAATCTACCCCCCCCCCCCCCCCCCCCCCCGAACCCACGAAACATCTCAAAAGGTTTTTCCTGTGCTTTTTAACCTTTTCTTTAGGATAAAATAAAAAGTCGGTGGCGACTCTTGCTCAACCGAACAAGTGCGAATACAAACACAAAACTCAAGTCAGTTCTCCCACCGTACCACACCCACCATGGAATAATTCTCTCAAATATTGGGTATACCTGTTCTTGATCAGATTTCTTTGACTAGTTTAGAAGAAGCTACAAAGCCAGAAGTCATTGGAACAACTTTGCATCTGAAATGATCCGATATTGTATCCAACTAGGAAACAAGAAGTGGTGTCAAACGGTTTCTAGCCAAGTTTTTGTTTGAGAAAGCTCAGCATTTTTGGGATACTCTGGACTTACAAGCCTTTGAAGAGGTTCTGGCCCTTCTAATCTATGGTTTAGTGTTGTTCCCTAATCCAGACTCACTCATTAATGTGAATGCTATCAAGGTTTTCCTCTGCCGTAACCCTATGCCCACTCTACTCGGAGACATCTTGTATACCCTCCACACTCGCACCATGAAGAGAAAAGGGATTATTATGTGTTGCGTGCCTTTGCTGTCTAGGTGGTTTATTTCTCACCTCCCTAAATCAGTATTGAAGAATGAAGAAGGTTTGGGTTGGTCGTGAAGGATAATGTCACTCTCTCACTCGGATTATATCTAGTATTCCTGATCTATGGGAGATATTTCTGTCATTGACCGCTGCGGGGAATTCCCTAATGTCCCACTACTTGGCATTAGGGGGGGCATAACTTATAATACTTCTCTGGTTTTGCGATAATTTGGTTATGCTCGAAGGGATGGTCCCCATGATATGCTTATCCAGGGCATTGTGTTTAACTATAAGGAAGATGTTCAAGGGTATCGTCAGAGGTTCATACGAGCTTGGGGCATGGTAAACAAATTTGATACCAAGACCTTGGGGCCTAAGAATTCCATCCCTATGGAACCTTATCTTAAATGGGTACGAGCTCGCACTCAGAACTTTATAATGCCTTATATAGCCATCTTACCAGTGGTTGTGGAGCCTGTCACTGAAGAAGATGTTCCTTATACAGTTCTCTATCCTGACATGCCCATTGATCTTGAAGAGCTGCGAAATACTGGATTCAGCTGAAGGAGGAACGAGATACCTTTAGAGATCATTTCTATGTCAATGAGAAGAAAGTGTTGGATCTCATGAAGCAACTTGACGAAGAAAAACGTCTTAACGTCTATCTCGGCACGAAGAGGAAGCGCCCATGGGAAACCTAATTACTTAGATTTTAAGAGCTTTTAATTTTCAATTGTAAGCCTAAAAGGAAATTGATTTGAATTCTACTAATAAAATCTTTGTTTCATTTTGGTTCACAAATTTAAATTTCCCGAAGTCCTTGAAAACATTGCATTAAACATATCATGCATAACATTACATAACAGGTCTTCTAGTACTGATTTCTCATGTTCTCGCTGTTTATTCCAGCAAATAGAATGGCTCTCGAACAGAACAACAAAGATCTCCTAACTCAAAAGGCTCAATTCAAGGAAATGTTCCTAAACATATCCCAGGTTTTTCCATATCTACTGAAGTCCATTTTGGTAACTCTGAAGGAGGCCCCGAAGAATCCTAATACTGCCTCTCCCCGCTACAACCCGAATGCCCAATGTGCCTACCATTATGAAACTCAGGGGCATGATACAAATGACTGTTGGGATTTAAATAATAAGGTGCAGGATCTCATTGAGGCGAAGGAGATTGCATTTGACCTTCCCGAGACACCTAGCGTAATAAATGCGCCAATGTCCAAACATGGCCAAGGTGTCAATGCTGTTGATGATGATTGTTTTGTTTCCTCCGTGGATGAATTAACTACTCCTCTTATGACCTTTAAAGAGAATCTATTGAGTGCCGATTTATTTTCGGGCCGTGGTGAAGGTTGCCACTTATGTATGACTCTACCATATGGTTGTTTGTTATTAAAGATGGGCGTCTAGCGCCTGATGGTTAACAAAGAAATTATGTTCGAAAAAGTTCCTCGTGCAAGAAGTTCATGTGAAGATGTTTCAATAATCACCATTTCTGACAATCCTCCCAGGGTCTCCACCAAAATACTCGGCAGGATTACATCTATTCAAAAGTTTGCTCCCCTGATCATCACCCTTCCCGGGCCAATACTGTATTCCTCAGATAAAGCTGTTCCTTGGAATTATGGGGCTGATGTCTATTACCATGGTGTCAAGCAATACCTATTGGCTGTTGAAGATAAAGCTGCTGAAGGTACTGGTTATGACGTCGACAATATCGTTGGGACTAGTAAGATAACGAGAAGCAGTAGAGTTTTCTCTTCTGAGATCTCTCCGAAAACTGTTCCTACTCCTGTGATCATTCCTGCTCCTGCTCCTGCCAGTACTCCCATTACTACTCCTGTGATTATTCTTGCTGCTGCTCTTGTCTGTATTCCCATTGCCACTTCTACTGTTAGTCCCGCTGTTGTCCCTGCTACTGAGTCGGACGAGACTCGGGGCAAAGGGGTATTGGTTGAGCCTGTCCAGACGAAGGCGCATCCAGAAGCCATTCCTGAGGTTTCTAAAAAAGAGATGGAAGATATTTTAAAGATGATCAAGAAGAGTGATTATAATGTCGTGGAACAATTGGGGCAGACCCCTTCAAAAATCTCAATACTGGCCCTACTTTTGTGCTCTAAAGCCCATGCCAAGGCTTTAGTAAAATTCCTGAAGTATGCCCACGTGCCTCAAGAGACCTCCGCTGATTAATTCGAGAATTGCATGGCTAGTTTGACAGCTGACAATGGCATGGGATTCTCTGATGCAGATTTAACTCCCAAGGGAAGGAAACACAATGATGCCCTGCATGTCTCCATTGAGTGCATGGGCACTACATTAGCCCATGTTCTGGTGGATACATGCTCGTCACTAAATGTCTTACCCAAGAATGCTCTTGACCAGTTAGATTGCAAAGGACTCACACTAAAGCCCACTAGCATTGTGGTGAGGGCCTTCAACGATTCTAAAAGAATGGTGCATGGGGAGGTGGACGTGCCTATCAAAGTGGGTACCCAGACCTTTAATTCCACCTTCTATGTGATGTAATCCGAACTTCTTATTCCTATTTATTGGGCCGACCTTGGATCCATGGGGCTGGTGCTGTAACTTTCGCCCTACATAAGATGCTAAAGTACCCAATCAATGGGAAAATTATCACAGTCCATGGGGAGGAGGAGTACATTGTGAGCCACTTGAATTCTTTCAGGTATGTTAAAATGGACGGTGAGTTCATTGAGACCCCCTGTCAGAACTTTGAGAAGGTTTCACAGACCGTTACTGTGACCAAGACCACTTCCAGTGTTCCTAAGACTACTAGACCTCTGCTGAAGATAGCTTCTCTGAAGGATGCCAAGGCAATAGTCGAATAAGGTGGGTGTATAATTTAGGGCCAACTTCCGGATATTCCGTACAAATCTGACAAATTTGGTTTGGGTTTTACTTTAGGAGCCCATAGAGCTATCCTTCGTGCTCACACCGGGAGACCACCTTTACGGATCAGCAACCATGGAGTCAACGCTCTGGAAGACATCTATAGTGATTATGACCTAGACAAGTGGATCTTCCCAACCATCAGCAGTGGACTCAGCAATTGGGAGGCTAAAGACTTTGTGCCCATTACCTTTATTCAAGAGTAATTTGTCTTTTTTGTTTTTGAGGAAATGTAATATTTGAATAATTGAAACATTAAAGCCTTGTGTCTTACCCGACGCACAATGGTTTATTTGTGAGGGTTATCGCTTCATTTTCATATGTCATCAATAAAACATTGGACGTGTTGCATACAAATTTTGTGCTCTTTGTTTTTCTTTTTTGCTTCTTTACTTTATCAAAAATATACAGCTATACTCTTACACACACCCACATATCAAACTGCAGATCCACATCCACTTTGGATCCCATTGATAACGGTTCTGCTATTGCTCATTATTGCTTTGAAAATCTGATCTACCAAGCCGAGGACAGAGGTGAGGAAGATTGTGAAGTACCGAGAGAACTTGCCAAACTGTTACAACAGGAAGAAAGGGCAATACAACCTCATGAAGAGCCAGTTGAGATAGTTAACTTGGGTACTAAAGAGGAAAAGAAAGAAGTCAAGATAGGTGTCGATCTGGAGCATAGCGTCAAAGAGCGGTTAATTCAGATGCTACATGACTATGTTGAGGTTTTTTCCTGGTCATATGAAGACATGTCGGGACTTGACACCAATATTGTGGTTCATCGCCTACCTACAAAAGAGGAATGCCCTCAAGTGAAATAGAGGGTTCGTCGTATGCAGCCGGATATGTCAGAAAAAATCAAAGCCGAAGTCATGAAACATTTCAACGCTGGTTTCTTAGCCGCCACCTTATATCCATAATGGGTTGCCAATATTGTTCCAGTACCTAAGAAGGACGGTAAGGTACATATGTATGTGGATTACAGAGACCTGAACAGGGAAAGCCCCAAGGATGACTTTCCGCTTTCCCATATCGATGTTCTGGTTGACAACACCGCACAACATAAAGTATTCTCCTTCATGGATGGTTTCTCCGGGTATAATCAGATCAAAATGGCACCTAAAGACATGGAGAAAACAACCTTTGTCACACAGTGGAGCACTTTCTGTTACAAAGTTATGCCATTTGGGTTAAAGAACGTCGGGGAAACCTATCAACGGGCCATGGTAGCTTTGTTTCATGATATTATCCATCACGAGATAGAGGTCTACGCTGATGATATGATAGCCAGGTCTCAAACTAAAAAGGAACACCTTGATCACCTGCAGAAACTGTTTGAAAGGCTGAAGAATTACAAGTTGAGGTTGAATCCGAATAAATGCACCTTTGGAGTAAGATCTGGTAAGCTCTTGGAATGTAATGAGATTATTTCACATGGCTATTATTTTTTTTCAATTCTTGTTTTTACTTTCGACGATTTCCTCTTACTAGGATCTCCATCTCTTTGTACAAAAACTGCATATTCATGGGCAAAATATCAATACAAATATACTTTGAAGTGTAAACTTTCTGTTTTTATTTTGAATGCAAACTTGTCCAATGACTAAAATTGAACGAACATATGCGTATGAACATAATTAAATCTATTTGGCACATGTGTCATGCTAAACAGGATCACGCACCTCTTTAATGTATATGGAATATCCCCACAAGTTATTTCATTAACATTATCCCTACAAGACGGCTACAATAAACCAATCCTCAACCAAGTTACCCACAAAGTCTCTTTACACAGGTTAATCTCCAACTAGAGTCTCAATCTCTTGGCAGCTCTCTCCCCAGCCAAGTTGATCCTACAAGTAGAAGCCTTGTGGATCTCTTCCTCAAAGAACTCACCTCATTAGCAGTTCATCAAATATTCATCAACATGGTTTATTTCCCCAACAAACAACGAGTAGCATAACTCCCCAGCCGAGTTCAATTTCCCCCGGCATAGTCTGACCTCCCCAACTGAGTATATCCTCCCCAAGCTGAGTATATCCTTCCCAAGCTGAGTATATCCTCCCCAAGATGAGTATATCCCCCAAGCCGAGTCTGTCTTCCCCGATTGAGTCCACACTCTCCAGCTTGAGTTTGCCTTTTAGACTATTCCAAATCATAGGGTCACAACCCCTAATCCTCAGTAAAGTCGTCAACAAAAACTTTACTATCTCCAAAAGATACTATGAAGCCTGGACCCGACCAGATAATAGTCAACTTCTCAAATCACTATAGAGTCTGGATCCGACCAGATAATAGTGTAACCTTTCAACTAACTATGAAGACTGGATCCAACCAGATAATGGTTAACTTCGCAAGATACTATGAAACCTGGACCTGACCAGATAATAGTTTAACTCTTCAAGATAGAAGAACTTGGACTCAACCAGACCATGGTTTAACTTCTTTCCCCCAATAGAGTTTACCTCTACCCCCAACAAGTTACTGTGAAGCCTGGATCCGACCAGATATCAGTTTTCAACTTCATCTTTTCAAGAAAGTTATTGTGATGCCTGGATCCGACCAGATAACAATTCCCCTTAGAAGCTTGTTGTGAAACCTAGAACCCAACCAGATAACAACTAAGTTCCAAATAAGTTACTGTAAAGCCTGGACTCGACTAGATATCAGTTCAACTCTATTTCTTCAGACAAGTTTATTGCAAAGCCTGGACCCGACCAGATAGCAACTAACTTCATCCACCTCAAAATATGTGAAGCCTAGATCCGACTAGATATCAGTTGAATTTCATCTATTCAAGCAATTATTGTGAAGCCTGGAGTCTGACCAGATAATAACTAGCTACATTCATCAGTAAGACACTATAAAGCCTAAACTCAACCAGATAATAGTATAACTGTTCAAAAACTATGAAGCATGGACCCGACCAGATAGTAGTTACCACTTCAAGTTACTAGGAAGCCTGGACCCGACCAAATATCAGTCCAACTTCATCCTTTCTAGCAAGTTACTATAAAGCCTGGAATCCGACCATATAACAGTTAACTTCCTTATCCCCAACAAGTTGTTGTGAAGATGAGAATCCAACCGAATAACAACCTAACTCCACTCTCCCCAAGAAATTTTCTACGAAGCCTGGAATTCGACCAGATAATAGTTAATTTATTTCTTCACCAGTAAGCTACCGTGAAGCCTGGACCCGACCAGATAGCAGTTTGACTTCCTCATCCTCAGTAAATTGTGAAGCTTGGATTCGACCAGATAATAGATGACATTCAAGAAATATTCCCCAGCGGAAGAATCCTTTCAACAAAGTTTGAAGATATGTATACTCTTCATCCCCAACAACAATCCGGGATTCAGCTTCCCAAAATTCCTCAGCAGTAGTCAGGGATTTATTTTCCCAGATAAATATGCATCCCACATTCATACATCATAGCACATACATATGAAATACACTTAGCACAATCCCATTCATCTTGTGAACATCATGCATACATCTGCATTTAACTAACCTTTTTCCACAGGTAAAACATCAAGTTTTAGTATAAATTGATAAAAGATTTATGTTGATACTTCTTCCAGTATTTACCATCATTCCTCCAAATGGCATCTATAAGCCCATTCCCAATACATCTTCGAGTGCAAATTCTGGGCACTCTAGTGTTCAATCATCTTCCACCTTCAGGTCACGAATGGCAGATCCGCCAATCTAACTCTTTAGGTTTAAGAAGATTGAACAGGGGCATATGTTGTACCCCAAAATTTTCACTCTCATTTCTTAAGTAATCTCTCATAAGATCTCATTGGTTCAAGACAACACAAGGGTTGATCAGCTCAAGACACCTCCTCAAACACTGATGACTGAAAATTAGGGTTTGAATTTTCACAAGGGCAAATGGACTTTTAATGACTCATATGACTTTCATGGATCATTTTGGACTCTCAAGATTGTTCAAGTCAAGTTTCAAGTCTTGGATCACATTTTTGCTCAGTCAATTGATCAATCGACCTAAAATCAACTATATTGGGGAAAAAGTCAACTATGGTCAATTTACAGTCAAACTTCATAAATTTTTATCCATATCAACATTATGAACTCATATATATCATTTGATCAAGTTTGGATCATAATTCCTCAAGAAATTTGATCAGATCATCAAAAGGGCAAAATGGTCAAAATTAGGGTTTTGACTGAGAAGGTTCAATTTCTGATTTTTGATCTAGCAAATGACTTATTTGTTTGAGACATGATCTCAAGGACTCAAATACATCATTTTGACCTAATGGAATGGCTCAAAACATCTCTCAAGATCAATTGGTTGACAGATGAATTTCAGTCAACTAATGAAAAGTCAAACTTTGACTTTTTGGTCAAAATCAAGTATCAAATATCACAATTCATCAAAACATGTCAAAATATGAAACTCATTCATCAAGAAATCAAAAAGTCAAGATTTCATTTTGAATAGTCAAAATTTCTAAACTTAGAAATTTTTCTAAGTGTTGGAAAATTCATATTTTTTCATAACTTTGAGCCAAATTTTCACCATGATGCAAGATGATTCATGGAAAACTTCCAACTTGAAAGTTGTAGATATTAATGAGATATAAAAAAATGTAGAGCAGGAATTTTTATAGAAATGCTTGGATTTTAAGTTATAAATTCATGAAGTCATGGCATTTTTGAATAAACACTTAGAGAAATTTTCAGCAGTTTTGGTAAAGTTTTTATCCCAACTTCTTGGCCAATTTTCATCAAGTTCCAGTTTGATTTAACAAAAGTGGTCAACATGAAAGTTGTAGAGGGTGTTTCAAGATTTCCAAAACATCCAAGAGTATGAATTTGTCATATTTGAGCTAGGAGATTCAAGGGCCTGAAGTTGGCATTCATTCTTGAATTGCAAGCCATTTTTGTTGAAGAACACATAATCCAATTGGCATGATGTGCTGCATAATCTTACTTTGCAGGCCTTGTGACTTGCAAATCTTACCATAATTTAACGTTTACATAAACTTTTGAGCTATGGTCCATTTGGTTTAAGCATTGTCCAAGTGATCTTTCCATTTTTGGCACAAAGTTGACATTGCCATTCTTGCAAAGTAGCTTTAATCACAAAGTCAGCTCTCCTTGAGCCTCTAACTTATTCCTTATACACACACTCAACATACAAAATCAGAAGGGCATGCTTAAAGTATCTAACAACTCTATGCAACAAAGTACAAAGCATTGGAACTATGATCTTCAAGCCTGCTTCATGTACAATCTAACCTAGCCATAACATGTGATTCAAAAATATGAGTTTGTTTCAAGTCTCAAAACTTCTCTATAAATAGAGAGTCCAATTGCAAGAGAAAGGGGACATAAAATTAGAAGGAGAAACTAACACTCAAAATCATTTTTGCTGTCAAAAATCAGATTTGTCCATAAAACCTCCATTTTTGAGCTTTGAAGTCCAAATCTTTGAATCTCATACCTTGCAAGTTTTCTCCAAACAAACCATCCAAACACTTCACATACACCATATTGAAGCTGTTCAAACATAAGAATAACTTCTGTAATATCACTATCACCATCTTCCAAACTCAAAAAAACATACATTGCAACTTGACTCGGTTGGAGCTGTTCAACCATTTTCGGCACAAAAGGAAGGTTGAAGCTACTTCAAGAAGGTTCAAAGGAGCTCGATCAATGACCACTTTGCACCCGAAAACATTCATACGTTTTCTAAAGCTTCCGCTTTGAGAGATAAACTTTCTCAAACTGTGATATCATTGTTCATACATCATTGGTTTTTGCATTCAAAAGATACAACAAGACAGATCAAAAGAGAAAAACTAGCAAAAAGCCAGACCAGAGGCTGACATGGGTGCCCGTGTCACACGACATGGCCCGTGTCAGCTTAGTTGGGTTAAAAACATAATAAAATGCAGGGATAGGGGATGACACGGGTGCCCGTGTCAAACAACACGGCCCGTGTCAGTGTTACTGGTTCAGACAGGAGCAGAAAAAAGATGGACAGGGGCTGACACGGGCGCCCATGTCACATGAAACGGCCTTGTCCAATTTGCTGGAACAAAAACAGTGTAGAGACGTCATGGACAGGTCCTGACATGGATGCCCATGTCATCTAACACTGCCCATGTTAGCTCAGGCACCAATTTTCTTGATTTTTGAGATTTTCTAGCTTATTTTGGACATATTGCATTGCTTGGAAATGACCTAACACTGTAAAACCTTTGTTTTCAAATGAAACCTCAAAAAATCATTTTTCTAAACAATTTTTTATTTTAAAGTTAACTTAGACTTAGGTTTTTCTTCAATGAAATTAATTACAAAACCTTTTCTATAAAAAACCCTAAAAAACAATTTCTCTCACTTTACATCTTCTTGCATATTTTACTATTTTTTGAATTATAAATTACGAAATTGTCAAAGCCTTGTAATAGTAATTATGGTTTACTTTTCTTTCAAATCCCCATTTTTAAATTTGTATTCTCCCTCCCCAATGATGTAATAGTGTAGTAATTTTACTTTCTGTAATTTATCGCTTTATATAAATGCTAGTAATTAGAGTTTGTATGGAAAGATAAAATTAAAAAGTAGAAAACCCTAATCCAAGACAAAAAAATGCATGTAAATCAAATACATTTGCACACTTACACCCTTAGGGTAATTCCACTTTGTTGCCTTACAAAAATGGCTATGTTATGCATGTGGGATATCTTAGCAAAAAGAAATAAAAAATACAAGATCATAGTCCCTCGATGACGCTATCAATATTGCCTTTCAAAAATGATCTTAGTTCCTCAAAGAGAAATGCTAAGATATCTCATAACATTGCTATCATGACTATACGATGACCCATGCCCGTCCCTTTACATCCAAAGATAAGGCTTCTCACCAAATCAATGGTAAGATAGCAATATCAAAGGAAAGGAAGAAATGAATAAAGAATTTTGAGTAGGTAGATTGTTCCTAGTTGCTTGCTCATTTTCAAATCAAACACTCTTGCTTATTTTCAAAACAAACACCAACACTTTCAAAACACTTTCAAAACATTTTCCAAGCATGAAACATTTTCAAAAGATCAACACTTTGTATACGTTCTTACGAACGAGAACTATTAAAAGTTTGCCTAAACGAAGGCGCCTTTTCAAAATACTTTCAAAAACCACACAAAGCACATTTTCAAACAAAATCAAGTGATCTAGTAAGCAACTAAGAGTCCATAGATAACTATGGATGAAAAGGGTTCTAACACCTTCCCTTTTCATAATCTACCCCCCGAAATCAAGAAACAATCTCAAAGGTCTTTCCTCTTCTTTTCAGCCTTTCCTTTTGGATAAGAGAAAAGTCGGTGGTGACTCTTGGTAACCGCAACATTTGCCATAAAACGCAAAATACCCAAGTCAGTTCTCTCACCGTATCACAGACGTGTTGCATACAAATTTTATGCTCTTTGTTTTTCTTTTCTTCCTCATTACTTTATAAGAAATATACAAATATACTCTTACACACACCCACGTATCAAACTGCAGATCCACATCCACTATGGATCCCATTGATAACAGTTCTGCTATTGCTCATTATGACTTTGGAAATCCGATCTACCAAGTCGAGGACGAAGGTGAGGAAGATTATGAAGTACCAGGAGAACATGCCATACTTTTACAACATGAAGAAAGGGAAATACAACCTCATGAAGAGCCAGTTGAGACAGTTAACTTGGGTATTGAAGAGGACAAGAAAGAAGTCAAGATAGGTTCCGATCTGGAGCATATCATTAAAGAGTTCTTAATTCAGATGCTACATGACTATATTGAGGTTTTTGCCTGGTCATATGAAGACATGCCGGGACTTGACACCAATATTGTGGTTCATCGCCTACCTACAAAAGAGGAATGCCCTCCAATGAAATAAAAGGTTCGTCATATGCGGCAGGATATGTCAGAAAAAATCAAAGCCTAAGTCATGAAACAGTTCAACGCTATTTTCTTAGCCGTCACCTCTTATCCATAATGGGTCGCCAATGTTGTTCCAGTACCTAAGAAGGACGGTAAGGTACGTATGTGTGTGGACTACAGAGACCCGAACATGGAAATCCCCAAGGATGACTTTCCACTTCCCCATATCGATGTTCTGGTTGACAACACCTCACAAGATAAAGTATTCTCCTTCATGGATGGTTTCTCCGGGTATAATCAGATCAAAATGGCACCTGAAGACATGGAGAAAATAACCTTTGTCACACAGTGGGACACTTTCTGTTACAAAGTTATGACATTTGGGTTAAAGAACACTGAGGCAACCTATCAACGGGCCATGGCAGCTTTGTTTCATGATATGATCCATCATGAGATAGAGGTCTACGTTGATGATATTATAGCGAGGTCTCAGACTGAAAAGGAACACCTTGATCACCCGCAGAAACTGTTTGAAAGGTTGAAGAAATACAAGCTGAGGTTGAATCTGAATAAATGCACCTTTGGAGTAAGATATGGTAAGCTCTCGGGCTTCATCGTCAGCAATAAAGGCATTGTAGTCGACCCTGCAAAGGTCAAAGCTATACAAGAATTGTTGATTGGCTATTATCTGGTCGGATTCCGGGCTTCAACCATGATGTTAACTGTTATTTGGTCGGGTCCAGGCTTCACAGTATGGTGAGCTGCTATCTGGTTGTATTCCAGGCTTTGTAGTTTCTTTAACTGGAATAGAAATCAAAAAAATCTTAGTGTCGATTTAACAGAACCAGAGAAAGGTCTCGAGTTGTCTTCAACTAGAATAAAAATTAAGAAAATCTTAGTATCGATTTAATTGAACCAGAGGAAGGTCTTGAATTAACTTTAACTGGAATGGAAATTAGGAAAATCTTAGTATCGATTTAACTGAACCAGATAAAAGTCTTGGAATATCTTCAATTGGAATAGAAATTAGAGAGATCTTAGTATCGATCTAACTGAACCAGAGAAGGTCTTGAATTAACTTTGACTGGAATGGAAATCAGAAGAACCTTAGTGTTGTACCCAAAAATCCCCCCTCTCAATTCTCAAGGCTTTTCTCACAAAGATTCTCAGGGTTCATGCTCGCACAGGTGCATTGGGATCTTCCAGTACTAAGTTATAAAGAAAACTGTCAAAAAGGGAGAAAGCAGATAAAAATAACATTTTGACAAATTTGGAGAAAATTAGGCCTCCTTCGATTCAACACCCTTTGATTGGACCTCATTCGATTCATCCCCCTTTCAATTGGACTTTGCACCTCCTTCGATTGCTCAAAATTAGCTGCCTATAAGCCTACTTCGATTTGGACAAGTTTACTGCCTACAAGCCTGCTTCGATTGGGCACATGCTGCCTGCAAGCCTGCTTAGATTGGGCATATGCTGTCTGCAAGCCTGCTTTGATTGGGCATATGTTGCCTGCATATTTGTTTCATTTGGACAAGCTTCGATGGGACAAAGTAACCATCTCTATACATCCTTCGGATCCACTTGCACCAAGGGCCTCTTGCAGACTTTGCCTCTCACAAGCTTCGTTTGAGCCAAAAGATATCTTCATACAAGATTTGACTAAGTTCTTGCTTCCATTGAAAGAACACCCTTCGATTCAGAAGCAAGGAACTTCCCTCTTGCTAAACAGACACTGGGAAATGACTCCCTTTATGTTTGTTTCGATCCACATGCTTCGATTGGGCAATATGCTTCCTTCAAACACGAGATTTCGATTGGGCATTGTGTTTGCTTCAATCGAAGCTTTGACTGGGCATTAGCTTCCTTCGAGTAAGCTTGTTTTGACCACAAGCTTCGATTGAGGCAAAGGCTTCCTTCGGACAAGTGTGCTTCGATCTCATTCTTGCATTTAACTCAAGAACAAATCTCACTTATCAGGTTACTTTGCTTCCAAATCTTTATAATCAGAGGCTTGTACAAAGGTTTTAAACTTTGTCTTTTGGATAATACTATTCTTGGTTAAAATAGAAAAAGGCTACATACTCTTTCTTTTCATAGAGAGTACTTTAATCACAAAAGCAGCTTCCAACCTGAATTTTGTCTGAACGAAAAGCAGGGCTAGAAGCACAAGTCACATCTTCTGCACCCCAACTTTCAAAAGGCCCCCACTTGTACTTTCACGTTACCTATTTTTTATTATTCTTTGCAAGGCTGGCTATGGACAAACATGTCCACTTTTCTCTATAAATAGAGGAATTCTTTGCAAAGGCAAAGAGGATTTTTTGACTAGAGGAACGAAACCTCCAAAATCTTCTCAAACACAAAACTCTTAAGTTCATCAACACTTGAGAAATAAAAAAAAACCCCGAACCATACTCACCTCCTTTGATTCTGAAGAACTCCCCACTCTTCAGTATCCTTTGAATCCAGCTTGGAAAGAAACATAACACTTGTTTCTTTCTTTCTTCGAATTAACATCTGAGGCCTAGCTTTTTCTCCTTCCCTTCGAATCCAGGGACATTCCAGACAACCACCTAAAGGCCCAACACACGTTCTAACCTCCAACAAAGTAAGTCATTCTTACTCTTGAACCTTTTGTTTCATGACATAACATGTGAGTAACTTTCCCTTTTGTTTGAAACATGTACATAATACTTTGTTCTTTTCGTTTCCACCCTCTTAATATATTCTCAGAACTACCCCCTTTTCGTTTGATTTTTGTTTACCTGAACATGCTTTAACTATTAAACTATTTGCAAGACAAATACTAGCATGTCCTTAGGCCATATTGCCATTTAATTCCTTAAACGAAAGAGATGGGGGGAAAAAGACATAAAAAGAAGCCTTAGGCTTCAATGCTAACTTCCAGGCCCAGCCAGAACGCATGCTCATGCTGACTTCCAAGCCCCAGAAAGCCAAAATCGAAGGACATGACTTGCTGATGCTAGCCCCAATCAAAGAAGGCAACAAGGCAGAAAGGCAGAACCAGAAGGCGCGCCCTGCTGACTTCCACGCCCAATCGAAGGCCATGACCTGACTGGTGCCAAGGACCAATCGAAGGCCAGGACTTTCTGAATGCCAACTCCCAATCGAAGAACTCCAACAGAAGCAGAATCGAAGGATGCTCATCCCCCCAATCGAAAGAGCTCATTTTTATTCTTTTTATTTTATTTTTGCCTTTATATTTCTATGCACTTCAATATGGTTGTAATAGTGTAGGATTTATTTTCTGCATTTTTTATTACTTTTGTACAAATGCTAGTAATTAGGTGTGTATGGAAAGACAAAACCAATAAGTAGATCACCAAAAATCAAATACAAAATGCATGCAATCAAACACACTTTGCACACATGCACCCTTAGGGTAATCCCACTTGTTGCCTCAGAGAAATAGTCATGTCCCTCGAACATGGGCGTTTTATCAAAGACTCTCGATAAAAGATCATAGTCCCTCGATGACCCTCGATGCTGCCTTCGGTAAATGATCTAGTCCCTCAACGACATTGCTAAAATGTACCATAGGTTTCCTTCTATGACTATACAAATGTCCCACGCCTGTCTCTTCACATCCAACGATGGGGCTTCTTACCAAATCAATGGTAAGATAGAAACATATAAAGGAGGAGGAAAAGAATATTTACGACCTTTTGAGTAGGTAGGTTACTCCTAGTTGCTCGCTTACTCACAACAAAAACATTTTATACACTAACACTCTCATTTGAAACATTTTCAAAAGACAACACTTTGTACGCATTCTTATAGAAACAAGAGCCATTACAAAGACACCTTTTCAAAATCACTTTCAAAAACACACTCCACAAACACCTCTTTGAACTATTTTCAAAACAACACTTTGTACGCGTTCTTATAGAAACGAGAACCATTACAAAGACATTTTCAAAATACTTTCAAAAACCACACCACAAAGCACACTTTCAAACAAAAGAAAGTAATCTAGCAAGAAACTAAGAGCCCGTACATAACTACAGATGAAAAGGGTGCTAACACCTTCCCTTTTTATAACCTAGCCCCCAAACTCAAGAAAATATCTCGAAAGGTCTTTCTTGTTCTTTTTAGCCTTTCCTTTGGGATAAAAGAAAAGTTGGTGGCGATTCTTGCTATCCGTAAAAATTGTGATCAAACGCAAAACACCCAAGTCAGTTCTCCCACCGTATCACACTTAGTATCGATTCAACTGAACCAGACAAAAGTCTTGGAACATCTTCAACAGGAATAGAAATTAGAGAGATCTTAGTATTGATCTAACTGAACAGGAGAAGGGCTTGAATTAACTTTGACTGGAATGGAAATCATAAGAATCTTAGTATCGATTTAACTGAACCAAACAAAAGTATTGGAATATCTTCAACTGGAATAGAAATCAGAGAGATCTTAGTGTCGATCTGACTGAACCAGAGAAGGTCTTTTAAGAACGTCTTTCTGAGGAAAATGCTGAAATAGACTTTCATTAGACGTATCTTTTGAGAAGACTACCAGGTCACGTAAGTAGTCAAAGGTATTTGTTGATTTGATCTTTCCTTAAAAGGTGAAGAGTTAGTCGTATGCAATGTCATGATGTATGAAATGCATTGTGTAATGATGTTCTCAAAATAAATGAGATTGTGCTGGATGCGATGTGTATGCGCATGCCATGATGTATGAATATGGAATTCTATTGTGATGTTTCCTAGTCTGGGAAAATAAATCTCAGACTGCTACTGAAGAGTGTACTGGGAAGCTGAATCCCATACTGTTGTTTGGTAGGTGAGGAAAGTGATTCTTTCATTCCCGCCGGGGATGATGAGTGGAGACGATTTGTTGGGTATTTCCTCCCATTTGAGGATATTCTGCCAGGGATCTTCGACTCCTGCTTGAGAATGGCTTTGTGGGGAGGAAGATGCTCTATTGGAAGATTTTGTCGATGTAGAGAAATTAACTCTGTTAGGGAATGAGCTTCCGCAGTTGGAGAAATAAATTCTACCTGGGAGGAGGTTTCATAAACTGTTTAAGATTATAAAGCTCGGTTGGGGAACACAGATTTCAGCTCTTGACTGGATGAAGTAATTTCTGCTTGGAGAAAGAGAGATCAAAACTTTGGTTGTTTCCACTCTGTGGGGAATATAGACGTCACAGGGTTGTATGTAATAGTGACTTCATCTCAAACCGTCTCTGCCCTTGTACCATGCTGGACAGAGTAACTGTTGAGACTACAAATTACTTTTTTAGACTTTGCCCCGTTTCTTAAAGTCATTAGTAACTGTGTTTCTATTTTTTATGCAAATATTTATGAACAATAATCATATTCAAATGCATATGTCAAAAATAATCATTGGACGTTTTTGCAAAACAAAACAAATGGTTTTGTACTTTCAAGGAATGATTTGTATTGATTTTTTGAAGTTCTCCTATAACAGGCATTTTGTACAAAGAGACCGACTTTCTAGTAGGAGAACACTGTCGTAAAAAATGAAAACTACACAAAACAGTGTACAAAGAGAAAACGACTATGTGTAATAATCCCATTGAGATTAAAATATTCTATTTCCCCTATGTCTTCGAGCGTCTCACCACTTTGCTACATGTCTGAAGCTGACTTAATTGATTGGTATCGTTTGAGCTTGATAGTTGATACTGAAGTCTGTTTGCAAGGTGACCCAATGGGACATAGTTGTATGCTTTAAATCCCTAAGTTGTGCCTAGACCGTCCTTTCTAGTTTTCAGTCCACCGGGATACCCTTTTTTGCCCAAGCTGCCTTTTCAGGTTTTCGACTTTCCAGGTGTACAGATTTTTTTGTATTTATCCCTAATTTTTGCCCAAACCTTTTTGGTTCGCTGGGATGCCCTTATTTTTGCCTAGGCCAGTCAACCTAGCGGGTCTTTATTCATGCGTAGTATCTTTTCACTATGTCCGGATTAACAGAGTGAGGAAGGTCGTCACCATCCATGGTGGTTAGGATCATGGCTCCACCCGAAAATATACTTTTGATCACAAATGGCTCCTCGTACGCGGGAGTCCATTTTCCCCTGGGATCACCTTGTGGAAGTATGATGCGCTTGATTACTAGATCACCCACTTGATACACTTGACGTATGACCTTTTTGTTAAAAGCCTTGATCATCCGGTTTTTGATACATTTGACCATGACAGACAGTAGTAAGCCTTTTCTCATCAATCAAATTCAGTTGATCAAGTGGAGTCTGGATCCAATCATCTTCGTTCAAGCCCGCATCCTTCATGATCCTCAAAGAAGGGATATGGACTTCAATAGGTAGGATAGCCTCCATACCATACACCATAGAATAAGGTGTTGCCCCTGTTGGCGTACATGCTGAGGTGCAGTAACTGTGAAGAGCAAATGGTAACATCTCGTGCCAGTCTTTATATGTCACCGTCATCTTCTGTATGATTTTCTTAATGTTCTTATTTGCAGCTTCCACAATGTAATTCATCTTCGTCCAGTTAGGGGAAGAATTATGATGCTGGATTTTGAATTGTTTACAGAGTTCGATGATCATTGTATTGTTGAGATTTGTAACATTGTCCATGATGATTCTCTCTGGCACATCATACCAACAAATCAGGTTATGTTTGATAAACCATGCCATGACATTCTTGGTAACGGTAGAAAAAGAGGTGGCCTCAACCCACTTGGTGAAGTAATCAATGACCACTAAGATGAAGAGATGCCCATTGGAAGCGGTAGATCTAATCTCTCCGATCATGTCAATGCCCCACATTGCAAAGGGCCAGGGATCCATCACGACATTCAGATGAACTGGAGGTACATGCACCTTATAAGCATAGATCTGGCATTTGTGACAAGTTCAGGAATGCTTATAACAGTCTGCTTCCATAGTGGACCAATAGTATCCTGCTTGTAAGATCTTTTTAGCCATGGTATATCCACTAGAGTGGGTGCCAAATGTACCTTCGTGTAAGCCTGCCATAATCCTCTCTGCTTATCTCTTGTCTACACACCGAAGTAAAGTAGAGTCATGATTGCGCTTGTATAAGATTCCATTACTGAGGAAGAACTTTGCGGAGAACCTCCTCAAAAACTTCTTGTCATTGACAGATGCCCCCTCAGGATATTCTTGAGCCTCGAGATACCTTTTCACTTCATGAAACCAAGGTTTGTCTGCTACCTCTTTAGTGTTAATCTCATAAAAGTATGTTGGTTCATCCAACCTCTTAATAGTGATCCGAGGAGCCTCGTTGTCCCACTTGACCTTGAAAATAGATGACATAGTAGCTAGCGCGTTAGCTAACTGGTTCTCTTCTCATGGGAAATGTTCAAAGGTGACCCCTTCAAAGTTTGGAATCAATGTCAGCACATGTTCTTTGTAAGGGATGAGATTCAGGTGCTTTATGTCCCACTCCCCTTTGATTTGACTTATCACCAAGGCTGAATCCCTGAAAACGCTCAAGAACTTGATCCTCAGGTCAATGACAGCCTTCGGGAGATATGATTACAACACCAATGCCATTGCTGAGTATGTTGATGGCTCAATCAAAGACCATGGTCCATCGGGATCCTTCCTCAGGTCCTTCATTCGGTCTAGGTTCTTCACAGTCAGTCACTAAAATAATATTCTCATCTGGGAATTTGAAGTTCATGGATTGGTAGTCATCCACAGCCTGATGAGCCAAATGATCAGCTAGTACACTTCCCTTGATTGCTTTCTAGGTTGTGTATTGGATATCATATTTGGTCAAGATCATTTTCCATCTTTCTCTTCTTCCAGAGAGAGCGGGCTTCTCGAAGATGTACTTGATCGGATCCATCTTAGATATCAACAAAGTGGTGTGGGTCAACATATACTGTCTTAGTCGGCGAGCAGCCCATGCCAAAGCGCAACAAGTTTTCTCGAGTAGTAAGTATCTTGTTTCACAGTCAGTAAACATTTTGATAAGGTAGTATATCGCATGCTCTTTTCGACCGGACTCGTCATGCTGCCCCAGCACACACCCCATTGAATTATCCAACACTATTAAGTACATTATCAAAGGTCTTCCTTCAATTGGAGGCTCTTGAAGGTATTATTTGATTCTCTCGAAGGCAGCCTGGCATTCGTCATTCCACTTTACCACTTGATCTTTCTTTAGGAGTTTGAAGATTGGCTCACAAGTAGCAGTTAAATGGGAAATGAACCTGGCAATGTAATTCAGGCGTCCCAAGAAGCCCCTAACCTCCTTCTCAATGCGGGGAGCCGACATCTCTTGTATGGACTTCACCTTTGCAGGGTCTACCTGAATACCTTTGTCACTAACAATGAAGCCTAGTAGTTTACCAGGCCTTACCCCGAAGGTGCACTTGTTCAGATTTAATCTTAACTTGTACGTCTTTAACCTATCAAACAACTTTTGCAAGTGATCAAGGTGCTCTTCTTCAGTTTGAGACCTGGCTATCATGTCGTCCACATATACCTCTATCTCATGGTGAATCATGTCATGAAACAAAGATACCATAGCTTGCTGATAGGTTGCCCAAGCGTTCTTCATCCCAAACGACATCACTTTGTAGCAGAAAGTTCCCCATTGCGTGACGAAGGTTGTCTTCTCCATGTCTTTGAGTGCCATCTTGATATGATTGTAACCAGAGAAACCGTCCATGAAAGAAAAGATCTTATGATGTGCGGTGTTGTCAACCAGAACGTCAATGTAGGGAAGCGGAAAATCATCCTTGGGGATTGCCCTGTACAAATATATGTAGTCCACACACATCCGTACCTTGCCGTCTTTTTTAGGCATCGGGACTACGTTAGCAACCCATTATGGATAAGAGGTGACAACTAAGAACCCAATGTTGAACTGTTTCATAACTTCTGCTTTGATCTTCTCTGACATTTCAGGGCGCATAATGGTGGACCTTTTGCTTTACCGGAGGGCAATCTTCTTTAGTTGGCAGACGGTGAACCACAATATCCGTGTCTAGTCCCGTCATGTCTTCATATGACCAGGCAAAGATCTCGACATAATCATGCAACATCTGTATCAACCGCTATTTGACATCAAGCCCCAAATTTTCACCTATATTGACCTCTTTTCTGTTCTCTTCTATGCCCAAGTTTATTGTCTCAATTGTCTCTTCATGAGGCTGTATTTCCCTTTCTTCTTGCTGTAACAACCTAGCAAGTTCTCCGGGTACCTCACAATCTTCCTAACCTTCGTCCTCAGCTTGGTTGATCGGATTTTCAAAGTCATAACCGACAATAGCAGAATTGTTATCAATGGGATCCAGAGTGGATATAGATTTGCAGTTTGATACGTGAGTGTGTGTAAGAGCATAGCTGTATTGATAAAGTAAAAAGAAGAAAAGAAAAATAGAGAGCGCAAAATATTTATGTAGAACGTTCGATTTTTTATTAATTCCATATGAAATTGAAACATGATAACCCTCACAAATAAACCATTGTGCCCCGGGTAAGACACAAGGCCATAGAGTTTATACTGTTTAATTATTACATATAAAAAACACAAATACAATTACTTCTGAATAAAAGTAATTGGTACAAAGTCTTTTGTCATCCAGTTACTGGGCCTACTGTTGGTAGTAGGGAAGATTGAGCTATCCACGTCATAGCTACTATCAATATCTTCTGTGGCGGAGACGACATCAATAGCATTGATTCCCGAGCCATGCTTGGGCATGGGTGCATTTATGACGTTGGGAGTTTCCAGAGCATCGAATTCAATCTCCTTTTCCTCGATCATATCCCACACCTTGTTCTTCAAAGCCCAGCAGTCGTTCGTGTCATGCCCCGAAGTCTCAGAATGGTAGGCGTATCGAGAATTTGGATTGTAGCGGGGAGAGGCAATATTAGGATTCTTCAGGGATTTCCTCAAAGGTACCAGATTGGACTTCAATAATTATGGAAAAACTTGAGACAAAGTCATATTTATCCGGGTAAACTGTCTTACCGGCCTTTCCGTTCTAGGCTGATTGTTCTGTTGTTGAATAGGTGCAGGTTTAGAGATCATAACAACCCCTACCACCGGACGGCGTTCAGTTCTGTCCTGATTCCTTTGATTGTAAACATCATTGACCTCTTTCTTTCAAACGAAAGGTCTCTTTCCCGTACTTGAAGAGGCGTCCTTTTGAATCTTGCCACTTCTGATCCCAGCTTCCACTCTCTCTCCTGTCAAGATCAATTCAGTGAAGCCAGCTGAGGAACTTCCAATCTGATGATTGAAAAACAGACCAGATAGAGTACCTAGAAACATATCCACCAACTCCCTATCAGACAGGGGGTTGGACTCTTCCTGCTAAGTCCCTCCACTTCTGTGCATAGTCTTTAAAACCTTCTCTCGAACCCATAGACATACTTTGGAGTTTGGTACGGGTGGGAGAAAGGTCTGCATTATACTGATACTGCTTGCAGAAAGTAGCAGCCAGGTCTTCCCAGTTACGAATATTGGTCCCCTCCAGCTGATAGAACCATTCTAGTTGAGTCCAGAATAGACTATCTTGAAAGAAGTGGACCCATAAGTCCTTGTCAGCAGTGTGAGGCTGGATCTTCCTCACATAAGATCGGAGGTGCATCTTGGGACACGAAACCCCATCATATTTTGCGAACACCGGCACCTTGAACTTTTGCGGGATGACAACCCCAAAGACCAAACCCAGCTCTTCAAAATCCAGACCTGGTACCTTCCAGACCTCCATTGCATTCAAATGATCCTCCATCTTTTTGTATTTTTCATCAGCAGGAGGATACTTCTCCTCATCATACTCAGATTCATCATCAGATTCTTTTAGACTGGAGTCTACCTCTCTTGTTTCCTCCTCTTGATTGTCTCATTCCTTTGATGAAGTTATCAGTTTAGAGGCTCACCGCACTGGTCCTCTGATCCTTCTTCCCAAGTTCACCATACCAGTTGGTTTCTTTGGCTTCTTCTTTTCTTTAACAATTAGGGCTTTTAGTTCTTCTTGCCCCTTGGCCAGAGCCATGATCATCTGTTGGAACTGTGCATTCTGGATTGAATATCCTTCACTGTTTGTTCGACAACCATTGCTTTACTGCTGAAATAAACAGTAAAGAGGATGAGAAACCTGCTTTGAAACCTGCTTATGCAATGATATGTATGATATATGTATGCAATGTTTTCAAGGATTTCTAAGACTCGAGTTTGCTTAAACAGAGAGAGAACAAACATTAACTATATTAAGAAGTTTTATTGATCACAATAATGCCTCTTGGGCTCACAAGGTAACAAAGCAAAAATAAAACTCTCCAAGCAAAGGAAAACTCAAGCTTCCCACAGGCGCATCCTCTTTGGTGCAATGTAAGCGTTTATACTCTTCTCCCCGTGAAGTAACCTGGTGAGCTCTAAAACCTTCTTCTCTCTAGTGTAGAATTGGGTTTCGAAGGTATCCCGTTCTTCTTTGAGTTGGATCCAAGATTTCTGTAGTTCCTCAAGATCAATTGGCATGTCAGGATGAAGAACAACGTAAGGAGTGTCTCCCTCGGCAATTGGCTCCATAATAACAGGTAAGATGGAAGGGTAAGGCATCATAAGACATTGAGCACGAGCTTGCACCCATTTGAGGTAAGGCTCAATAGGAAGGAATTCTTGTGCCCCAATGTCTTGCTATCAACTCTGTTTATCATGCCCCAAGCTCGAATGAACCTTTTACGATAATCCTGAACATCATTCTCATAGTCAAATGTGATTCCTTGGATGAGTGTGTCGTGAGGACCATCCCTTCTAGCATAACCAAATTTCTGTAACGCCAAACAAGGATTAAAAGTGATTCCTCCCCTAATGCCTAAGAGAGGGACATTAGGGAATTCCCCATAACAATCAATGATGTTGACACTCTCCAAGGATTGAGAACACCAATGAATATCCGAATGTGTGAGAGACATCAACCTATGAGACCATCTCATACCCTACTCGTTTCTCAAAACAGACCGATGTAGGTGCAAAATAAACCACCTAGCCAATAGAGGAGTGCAACACAGAAGGGTCTCTCTTCTCTTTAGAGTGCGAGTATGCAGAGAGTGTAGAATATCCCCAAGCAAAGTAGGCAACGGATTATGAGAAAGAAAAATCTTAACCGCATTCACATTTATGAGTTGGTCAGTGTTAGGGAATAGTACTATCCCATAGATGAGAAGGGCCAACACTTCTTCAAAATATTGTAAATCCAGGCTATCCCAAAAATAGTGACCTTTCCCAAATAAAAACTTAACTGGAAATCCTTAGACACCTCTTCTGGTTTCCCAATTTGACACTACATCAGACCGTTGTAAGGATAGAGCTTGAGCAATCTCTTCAGGCTTTAGGTCTCTTTCCATACCGTTAAATGGAAACTGATCCAGGATATGCATTCCCAACAACTGAGAAAACTCCTCCATAGTAGGAACTAGCTGGTAATCAGGGAAAGTGAAGCAGTGATGTAACGAGTCAAAGAACTGAAAGAGCACCTTTAACATTTCTTCATCAGGGTTTAAGGTGACCAAGTTGAGAAGTCGACCATGTTTTTAAGTGAAGGGAGAGCTTTCAGGAATCCTTGATGCTAAGTCCTTGAGTTGAGGATATACTTTCACAAGGTTGACTTGGATAGTGTTCCTGCGAGCGGATGTCATGTCCTACAAAACAAGACAAAGATAAGCCCTAGAAAATCCTTGAAATGGTTAGTATGATATGCTATGTTATAATGTCATGATTATGCTAAGAAATCACATATATAGCAAGCACAAGCAAATCACACCAAGACCTTAGGTTTAAGGCTTGCATGGGTTTTAAGGTAATACCCTCTTGAAGTTTGGATTGGTTCAACCTGTCCTATAAATAGTAACCGGGTTCTAAGGGATTTCAATATCACTGATCTTTCCCACAAGTTTCGTTCCGATAGGCAACTGACTTGCAACCAAACAAAACTCGGGAGTCAAATCTCAGTGAGTGTAGCATCGAGTATCTGCCGACTTTGGGAATACACCAAAGACGGCCATCTCACTACGTCCTAATGACCAAGTTATTCAATTAAAGGTTCTAAGGTCAGTTGACGCTTCATGACACCATGCAGCGGCCCCGTATTCTCCTTGATTAACTCAAGGGCTACCGGTACCGACCAAAGTGTCACATAAACATAGTCGTTGCTTCAACCATGTCGGCATACCCCGCACAGTTTCCACGATCTATTTCTACTTACCTAAAAGGTTTCCCCAGATCCGGGTGTAGGATCTATAGTAACCCATACAATACCCTTAAAAATAAAGCAATCAAACAGACAAAGAAAATAATTTTAAAATTATCTAGACTCTAAGGTAAACCCCACTTTTATAGATCCCCAACAGAGTCGCCAGTTATGTGATACGGTGGCAGAACCGACTGCTAATACTAGTTTTGGATTTTGCATTCGCAAATGTTGCGGTAAGCAAGATTCGCCACTGACTTTTCTTTTATCCAACAAAGGAAAGGGTGAAAATAACAGAAAAAGACCTTTTTCAAGATTTTCTGAGTAAGGGGGGTAGATTATGAAAAGGGAAGGTGTTAGCACCCTTTCCATCTGTGGTTTCCTACGTGCTCTTAGGTACTTGCTCATTTTGAAAACTGTTTGTGTTTGTGTGCTTTGAAAGTTTTTTGTTTGCTTTATGGTAACTCTTGTATCAGTCCTCAAGAGTGTGATAAAGCGTTTTTGAAAAATAGCTTTTTAAAGTGTGTAGGTGTGAAAAATTCAGTTTTGAGCAAGTACCTAACAATTATCTACCTACTCGAAAAAAGGTCGTTCTTTTCCTCCTTTCCTTTAGATAGTGCTATCCTACTATTAGTGAGTAGGTAGCCCTATCGTTGGATGTTGAGGGACTATTGAAAGGGACGCTATGGTCATTGAAGGCAACATGTAAGGATATCTTAGCATTCGAAGGGACTGTCATCATACATGCAACATCGAGGGACAAGATCATTTCTCGTAGGTAACTCGAGGGACATTTAGGGACTATGATCTTTTATGATGACTTTTAAACTGAGGGTCATTGCTAAGATATCCCTACGTTCGAGGGACACGACCATTGTTTTTCGAGGCAACCAAGTGAGGTATACCCTAAGGGTGCAAGTGTGCAACAATGTGCTTTTTCAGTTATGTTTATCTTGCAATTAGTTACCGAATGATTAATTTGATTAATCTTGTCATGCACACCTAATTTACTAGCAATCATATACAATCATGTAAAGAAAAAGTGAGAAATAAAGTCCTACGCTATTACAGGGCTTTGGGACAATTACATAAAAAGTGCAAGGAAATCAAAATGCAGAATTTTAAATCTAAACTATTAAATTCCATAATCAGTTACATTATTGGGAATAAATAAATTCGCGCGAAATTGAAAAGACGTCTAAAAATCCTAAGAACTATTAAATAAAATTCCTTTTATTGTTTTTGTTTATTTAAGAAAATATTAAATTAAAATCCTAAGTCTATTTTAGTTTTAATTTAAGCAAAAAGTTAAAATAATTAATTAACCAATTAAAAAAAGGAAAACTAAGCCTAATGTTTTTTTTCTTATGATTTTTATTTTTTGATGTAAAAAAAAAAATTTAAAATAAATAAAGAAAATAAAATAAGTAAAGGGAGTCAGAATATAAATAGCGTGATCTGGAAAAACACTAAGCCCATAAATTGGAAAACTCAGAGTCAGCACGAGACTTAATGTAGTTAGCCGCTGGAGGGCCCATCTTGAGCACTCAAATCTAGAGCACTTGATCTGACTCTGTGATGTTCTAATGGTGATGATTTGATGATGATGATCTGATGACACCTGATCTGATGACACAGGATCTGATGGTGAATGCCTCGATCTGCAATAAGCTGATTAGAAATAGAAAAATGCAAGATCTGGGTACTGAACCCAGATCCTTTCATTATACGCGCTCCCCTTCACTAGCTGGACCTGTTTATCAATTGTTATTACAAATGAACAAACAAAATAAATGTGATTCCAGATCATCAAAAACTGCATGCACTAATGTCGGAATAAGCTAAAAGGATGCTATGCAGGGGTTACTGGGGTCAACCCATCAGATCCAACCTTCTGGTTGTATGCTCTGATGGGCTCAAAATCAGCGTGGAGTTTGTGACCTATCTAGTCTATACTCAGAGCATGCGCAAACACATTAGAACAAAACAGGATGCTAGCTTCAGAAAATGAAATTAGAGAATATACCTATGATCGGTTATTTGGATCTGTGGTGTTGATGATGCCCCTGGAGTTTCAGAATCAGAATGTGGACACCAGTTTGGACCTGAAGGTCCCTGCAAAGCGTGTTTCAATGGGGCACTTTTGAATTTTTGAGCACTGTGTGTGCTTTTTTTTTCCTGTGGCAGCGTGGGCCTGTATTCTCTTCTCCCTCTTCTTTTTTGATTTGTGTTTGACGTCTTGTATTTATAGGTGGTGGAGGGGACAAGAAAATGGGGAAAGAAACACGACTTTAAAGACCAGCCATTAAACATAGCTTTGAAAATAGAATCAAACACATTAAAAGATTTCCATTTTGAGAATTTTCATGCCTTTATGGGATTTTGAGTGAACCTAAACAGGTGAGGGTTGGTGCGTCATACGAATTTGAACTGCTCAGAGTTTTCCTTATCAGAACTTCTTCAATCAGACTTTCAGGCGTTGTTCTCATTGATGACTCTGATTTCTGACTCGAATTGTTCAGAGTTTTCCCTATCAAAACTTCTTCAATCAGCATCTCAATCTTTGTTCTCATTGAAGACTCTGATTTCTGACTCGAATCGTTCAGAGTTTTCCCTATCAGAACTTCTTCAATCAGCCTCTCAAGTATTGTTCTTATTGATGATTCTGGATTCCAGTTTGAGACGCTCAGAACTTTCCTTATCAGAGAAACCAAAATTTCATCGTCAGAACTTCTGAGCTTAAGACACCTCATACCTTCAAATTTTTATACTTTTTTTAAACAAGTGTTTGTAAAAAAGTCTTGAAAAAATGAGGGGGAAAATTTTGGGGTACAACAGCTTATGTATGATTAATTTGCCTAAACATGACATCATGCATCATAACATCCATTTTTCATTACGCTGACCATTTCAAGGATCAAGGGAACTTATCTTTGTTCTGTTTTACAGATCATGGCTTCCGCTCATAGAAATACTATCCGATCCATCTTTGTGAGAATACCTCTCCAACTTAAAGATCTAGTATCGAGGGTACCCGAGACTTCCTCATTTACCAATAAATATGGTCGACTTCTCAATCTAGTTACCTCGGGTTTTGATGAGAAGATGATGAGTGTACTCTTTTAGTTCTTTGACCCCAAACACCATTGCTTCACTTTCCCATACTATCAGCTGGTACACACCATGGAAGAATTCTCTCAAATATTGGGTATACCTGTTCTTGATCAGATTCCTTTCACTGGTTTAGAAGAAGCTCCAAACCCAGAAGTCATTACAACAACTTTGCATCTAAAACGGTCGGATATTGTATCCAACTGGGAAACAAGAAGCGGTGTCAAAGGGTTTCTAGCCAAGTTTTTGTTTGAGAAATCTCACCATTTTTGGGATACTCTAGACTTACAAGCCTTTGAAGAGGTTCTGGCCCTTCTAATATATGGTTTAGTGTTGTTCCCTAATCCAGACCCACTCATTGATGTGAATGCTATCAAGGTTTTCCTCTCTCGTAACCCTGTGTCTACTCTACTTGGAGACATCTTGTATACCCTCCACTCTCGCACCATGAAGAGAAAAGGGATTCTTATGTGTTGCGTGCCTTTGCTGTCTAGGTGGTTTATTTCTCACCTCCCTAAATCAGTATTGAAGAATGAAGAAGGTTTGGGTTGGTCGTGAAGGATAATGTCACTCTCTCACTCAAATATTCTCTGGTATTCCCGTTCTATGGGAGATATTTCTTTCATTGACCGCTGTAGGGAATTCCCTAATGTCCCACTACTTGGCATTAGGGGAGGCATAACTTATAATCCTTCTCTGGCTTTGCGACAATTTGGTTATGCTCTAAGGGATGGTCCCCACGATATGCTTATCCAGGGCATTATGTTTAACTACGAGGATGATGTTTAAGGGTATCGTCAGAGGTTCATACGAGCTTGGGGCATGGTAAACAGATCTGATACCAAGACCTTGGGGCCTAAGACTTCCATCCCTATGGGACCTTATCTCAAATGGGTACGAGGTCGCACTCAGAACTTTATAATGCCGTATATAGCCATCTTACATGTAGTTGTGGAGCCCGTCACCGAAGAAGATGTTCCTTATATAATTATCCATCCTGACATGCCCACTGATCTTAAAGAGCTGCAGAAATCCTGGATTCAACTAAAGGAGGAACATGATACCTTTAGAGATCATTTCTATGTCAATGAGAAGAAAGTGTTGGAGCTCATGAAGCAACTTCACGGAGAAAAAAGTCTTAACCTCTATCTCGACACAAAGAGGAAGCACCCATGGGAAAACTGATTGCTTAGTTTTGTACCCAAAAATTTTCCCTCCCATATTCCTCAAAACATTTCAAGAAGGATCCTCAAGTTGCTCAAGGTAGTCCAAGGGTTGGCCAAACAAGCTCTCTCCTAAGGCAGTCTACCTCAAATTAGGGTATCATGTTGCATCAAGACACTTGAGTCCAAGGGATCCCAAATGATCACCAATGTCATAATGTGTTCTCAAGATCATCCATGTCAAGTTTCAAGCCCTACAAAGGAAATTTGCTCAGTCAATTACTCAAAGGCCTGAAAATCGATTGTGCTAGGTCAAAAGTCAACTATGGCCTACATACAGTAAAACTTCAAGATTTTTGGTCAACATCCTCATTTTGAAGTATATTTCATCATTTGATCAAGGATTGATCATGATTCATCAAGGAATGCTCATAATTCATCAAGAACCAAAAGTTGCTAAATTAGGTTTTGCAGGAAAAGTCAACTCAACTTTGACCAAGCATAACTTTCTCATACTTTATGAGAAATGACCCATCCAAATATAATTTTGAAGAGGATGAAATTCCCTACAATCCATAGTCATCTCCCAAGTTCAAAATATGCCCTCACAAGAAGTTATGAATTTGGACATTATAGGTCATTTTGAAAAGTCAACAAAAACATCTTTTTTTATCAAAGCTTCATGCTTGAGAATGGAATATCAAATTGAGATGAGACCAAAAGGGTTGCTTAGAGGACATCTCAAGCTTTCTAAAAAGTCCAAGAAAACCTCCAAAGAGTAAAAATTTAGGAAGTTATGTATTGATGAAGTTGACCTTTTTTGCAAAATTGCCAAAAGTCAACTATGCCTAAAACTTCAAATTTTGACAAATAGGCCCAATCTTTTTCACTTGTTTTGAGTTGGCAACATAGTCCACGAGATCTAGCCTTTTCCACTTGTCCTTATCATGTTTTTATTATTTATTTTTATTTTTATTTGAATTAATTCAATTTAAATCAAAACAAATCATATAAAATACAAAATATTGAAAACAAAAGATTTTGTGCTTGTTTCAGGTTTCAATTACAGCTAGCATCAAATCAAACTCGTGCAAGGCGTTAGGGTGGAAAAAAAGATTGGTTTTAGGCCAATTTTGGAAATATTTTTAAGGTGAATCAAATCAAGATCAAGGACTTTGATGAAAGAAGATTTAGGCCAGGTTTTCAAACCTAATTCACTCCTTAATACATATAGAAGCAATATAGATCAAAATCTAGGTTGAAAATCAGGCACAACAAGGAGAACAGACTTGAAAAAAATCAAGAAAAAGTGCAAGATCAAATTCCTATTTCCAGGCATCCTCAAGGCCTTCTAACTATCCCAATCGATTCCTGGGAGTGTCAGCAAGCTAAAGCCATCAAGAACCAAGCCTTTCCAATACCCTAAAGCGCTGTAAGTCCATCACGATATCCATGAAATTTTGAATTCGGTTAGCATGATTTAGGAATTGATAGCATGAACTAATGGTATATTCATGATCCTTAAGACATATGCAAGCTTTCTGTGTTTAATTTCATTTATATAGCCTGTATTAGAATGTGTCATTGTTAGGGTTTCATAGCTCGCTTTGGGGTTTTTGAATCCAGACAAAATTAGGCCATGAAAGGGACACAAATAAACTTAGTAGGACCAGACGAATCTAACCATGGCTTTGGCTTCTATTTATCATGTTTGTATTTGATTATTAGAACTGGCAGGGCTGTAGCGACGGACGTTGTTTGTAGGTAAAGGTTGTCAAAACTTTTAGCCTTAGAGAGAGGACAGGGATGATGGCGTGGCTCCATCTGATTCGTCCATTTGAATTTTCGCGCAAAATTTTTATTGCTTCGCTTGTTTTATATATAATGATTTTTGTTTATATTATGTACAACAAATACAAAGTGATGCAGTGGTAGCCAGGCAAGCATTAAGGCATGGGAGTGCTTGAGGTCAGGCGTTCGAACCCTGCCTCCAACATTTGTGTTTTTCTTAATTTATTTCAGGTAATCACATGCGTGCATAAATCCAAGGCCTATCATACTCCATCAAGATCTGGTATGCCAAGTGGCCAGATGGCCAGATCCAAAGGTCATCATCTGGAGAAACACCATAAGCCACAATCAACATGCAACATTGGATCCAAAAAGTCAAGCGTGAACCTCTCCTTTTGGGCCCAGATTTGGATATTTACACCTCCCAGAATTGCTTTTGCAGGCCCAATTCCTCATTTTTTTAAATATGATTTTCATTTAATCTATTTATTTTATTTACTAACCAATTAAATTAATTTTCTTTTTATCAAAAAAATCACAAAAAAAAATGTTTCTATCCAATTAAATTTAAGATATTTATTTTTATTAAAAAATTAATTAATTTAATTAGGTTTGATTAATTTAGATAACTTTGATTTCTTTTTGTACATAATTAAAATTAATTAGAACAAATAGGTTTTATTTCTAATTTAATTATTTTTTTTTCTTAAAAATAACCAAAACATAAAAAATAGGTCTTGTAATTATTTTTATTAATTAATTTAATCATTAATTAATATTTGTATTTAATTTAGAAAACTTAATTCTTTTCTTTAAAAAATATTGAAAACAACAAAAACATTTTTCTTTTGATTAGGAGGGTCAAAACCCTAATTTCTCGCCGATCTAATTTTCATCGCGCACTTTATTTTTATATTGATGTAACTGCCTACAGTTTGTAATAGTTTAATTAGGACATTTATTTTCTTTTATCGCTTTATTTTCCAAAGGGTTTGTTTTTGGCTATGTAAATACCTGAAGCCTTGTAATAGCGTAGTTTAATTTCCGCATTTTAAATTCTGCAAATTATTAACTGTTAGATGTATGATAATAGGATGCATGACAAGAATGTATGATTAATTTGAAAACAGTTAGATCACCCTAAATGTGCAAAGATAAATAAACTGAAATTGAATCACTCGCACATGCGCACTCCTAGGGTACACTCCCACTTGGTTGCCTTCGGTAAGCGGTCATTGAGTATAGGATGTTTTAGTGGTCGTCCTTTTGTCCAAAGATCAAAGTTGCCTCAGAAAGGTTGCCTCAGATATTGTTGCCTCAGATAAAATGATCTAGGACATTAGGATTATTACTAAGACATCCTAACATTGCTTTAGTGACCGTACGTCCCTTTTGAATTGACCCTCAAAACTCCAACGACGGTGCTACCTACTCACTAATAGTGGGATAGAATTGTCTAAAGGAAACAAACATAGAACGATTCTTTTTTCGAGTAGGTAGATTAGTTCTTAAGTACTTGCTCAATCCAAACAAACTTTTTCACACTTACACTCCTTTAGAAACAAAGTTTTCAAAAACACTTCATTACACTCTTGAAGACAGAAGCAAGAGTTAAATTGAAGTCAAAACAAAAACTTTTCAAAGCACACAAACACAAAGAAAACAATTTTGAAAATGATGAGCAAGTACCTAAGAGCCCGTAGACAACTAATGATAGAAATGGTGCTAATACCTTCCCTTTCTATAATCTACCCCCCGTACTCATAAGTATCTCGAAAAAGGAATTTTTATGTGCTTTTTCCTTTCCTTGTTGGATAAAATAAAAGACGGTGGCGACTCTTGCTTACCGCGACATTTTGCAAACACAAACGCAAAATGCAAACCAGCAAATTCCTTAAAAAATAGGGAAACACGTCCCGGTTCTGGCCACCGTATCACAGAACTGGCGACTCTGCTGGGGAGCTCATAGGTGGGGTGTACCTTAGAAATAATTCATTATATTGTTTTCAATTGTTTGATCTATTTGCTTTATCTTTGTGGGTTTCGTATCGGAGTTACTATAGATCTTAACCCGGATCTAGGGATACCTTTTAATTAAGTAGAAATAGACTGTGAGGGAACTGTACGGCGTAAACCGATACGGTTGAAGCAGTAGCTACATTGGTGTGACACATTAGTTGGTATTTATATCCCTTGTGGAGGAGCAAAGAGAGTATGGGGCTGCTAATGGGTCATTAAGCATAAACTGACCTTAGAACCTATAATTGACCAACTTGGCCATAGAAAGTAGCAGTATGCTACACTCATTGAGGCCATACTCTTGCGATGATTCTGGCCGCAAGAAAAGATTTCTAAACTGGAATTATGACCGATGGAGGATGGTCAGTGATATTGAGAACCTCTAGAACCCGGTTACTATTACTAGGACAGGTTGAACCAACTAAACTGAAATAGGGTAATACCTAAACTCCATGCCAGCCTGAAATTTAAGGGCTATTGTGTGACTTGTTTGCCCTTACCATGTTTGCTATCTGTGATACCTGTGGTGTGTTTTTATCATGACATCATGCATCATGACATCGCATGCATATTTCATTAGACTAACCATTTCAAAGACCGAGGGGATTCATCTTTGTTCTATTTTGCAGATCATGGCATCTATGCGCAGAAATACCATTCAGATCAGCTTCGTGCAGATACCTGCTCAGCTTAGAGAGTTGGTTTCAAGGGTTCCTGATACTTCTTCCTTTGTTAGAAGACATGGTCATCTCCTCATCCTGGTCACTTCCAAGTTGGATGAGCAAATGATAAGTGTGTTGTTCCAGTTCTTTGACCCGTTGCATCACTGTTTCACCTTCCCGGACTATCAGCTAGTCCCTACATTGGAGGAGTTTTGTGATTTACTTGGCATATCTATTCTAGAGAAGACACCCTTTATAGGTTTGGAGATAGCTCCTAGGCCAAAGGATATTTCTTCAGCCCTCCATCTAACAATGGCTGATGTAGTATCTAACTGGGACATTCAGAGTGGGATTAAATACTTCCTGGCTAAGTTCTTGTTTGATCAAGCTCAACAGTTCTGGGATAGTTTGGACTTTCAAGCATTTGAAGACATCCTGGCTCTCCTCATCTATGGCCTAGTTCTATTCCCAAATTCAGATTCTTTTATCGATGTGAACGCAATCAAGATCTTCATGTCCGTAATCCAGTGCCTACTCTCTTAGGTGATATTCTGCATGCTCTTTATACCCGTACTGTTCAGAGAAGGGGAACTCTCATGTGTTGTACACCGCTGCTGGCGAGGTGGTTTATTTCTCACCTCCCCAAATCTGTATTGAAAAATGAGGAAGGTATGGGTTGGGCTTACAGGATCATGTCCCTTGCTCATACGGACATCCTTTGGAGTACTAAAGATATGGAAAAAGTAGCTGTCATTGATCGGTGTGGGGAATACCCCAATGTTCCATTGCTTGGAATTAGAGGAGGAATAACCTATAATCCTTGTTTGACTTTATGACAGTTTGGACGAGCTCGAAGGGACGGTCCTCATGAGCTGCTGCTTCCAGACATTGTCTTTGACTTCAAGGGGGATGTTGAGGGACATCGTCACAGATTTATACGAGCTTGGGATAGGGTGAACATGTATGATCCACATGAGCTAGGAATTAAGACTTCTCTCCCAATGCAACCGTATCTCCAGTGGGTTCGAGCCCGTGCTCAAAAGCTGGGGATGCCATACGAAGTTGTCTTACCGGTGATTGTGGAGCATAATGATGAAGAAGGGGTTCCTTATACAATCCTCCATCCATACATGCCTACTGATCTGGGGGCATTGAAGAGGTCTTTGATCCAATTAAGGGAAGAACGGGATAACTACAGAGAGAAGTATCATGAGCATGAGCGGAAGATCCTGAAGCTTACAAGGCAGTTGGAGACTGAGAGGACAATCAACGATTATGTCAGCATGAAAGGAAAATGACCATGGGAGTTCTGATGTCTTTTATTGTTTCTAGTTTAGATTTGCTTTTCAGTATTTCTTTTGTAACGCCTTAAAGGCATTTGTTAAACATTGTTTCAAGTTTTAATCTAATAAAAGTGTGTTTTATTTTGGTTTACAAATTTGAATCTCCCTAAGTCTTTGAAATCATTTCATATGCATTCCATTACCATAAACCTCATTACAGGTACCCTTACAGGTTTCTTATCTTCTTCGCTGTTTATTTCAGCACAACATGTCTTCTGAAACACTTACTGATCAAGCCATCAAGGCTCTTCAAGCTCAGAATGCCCAGTTCCAAGAAATGTTCCTGAATTTGGCCAAGAGTCAACAAGATCTGAAGACTCTTATCTTGAAGGACAAGAAGAAGAAGAAGAAGAAGAAGAAGAAGAAGAAGAAGAAGGTGGTCCTCCTGAATATGGGTCACAGATTTGAGAACAGGTTGAGACAAGAAGCTGATTTATCTCACTCATCTGGAGGGGGAGAGAATCAAGAAGAAAGGAAGGGTCCTAGCCCTGTAGTTTCTGACAATGACACAGACTTTGATGAAGACCAGTATCCTCCTGCCAAGGATAGGTATAAGCAACTCGAAGACCGGTTGAGCGCAATGGAGGTCCAGAAATTCCCTGGTCTGGACTTCAGAGATTTAGGTTTGGCATCTGGGGTGGTGATCCCACATAAGTTTAAAGCTCATGTCTTTGCTAAGTACAAAGGGGTCTCCTGCCCGAAGTTACACCTCCGCTCGTATGTTAGAAAGATTCAACTATATACTGCCGATAGGAACCTCTGGGTTCATTTCTTTCAAGATAGTCTGTCAGGGACTCAACTTGAATGGTTCTATCAACTGGAAGGAGCTAATGTCCGCAACTGGGAGGACCTTGCTGCTGCTTTTTATAAGCAATACCAGTATAATGCCGACCTTGCTCCCACGCGTACCCAACTTCAGGATATGTCTATGGGTGCGAGCGAAGGTTTTAAGGACTACACTCAGAAGTGGAGAGATCTTGCTGGAAGAGTACAACCCCCTCTAGCTGATAGGGAGTTGGTGGATATGTTTCTTGGGACTTTGTCTGGTCCATACTTCAATCATTTGATCGGAAGTTCATCGTCTGAGTTCACTGAGTTGATTATGACTGGGGAGAGAGTTGAGGCCGGTATTAAAAGTGGCAAGATACAAAAAGGTGCTTCGTCAAGTATAGAGAAGAAGCCTTTCAAGAAGGAGTCTAGTGCAGTTTACAGCTCGAGGATCCAAAATTGACCCGAACGCCGCCAAGCAGTTAATGCGGTAGTTATATCAAGACCAGTTATTTCCCCATAATGCAACACTCAGCAAAGAGTAGAGAAACCACAAAGGAAGTATACTCGGCTCAGTATGACTCTATCTCAAATTCTGCCGCAATTGTTGAAGACGAACTTGGTCACTCTGAGGGAGGCTCCAAAGAGTCCCAATACTACATCACCGCTGTATAATCCGAACGCCTGCTGTGCTTATCACTCCGATAGCCCAGGGCATGATACCAATAACTGCTGGGCTTTGAAGAATAAAATGCAGGATCTGATTGATGCTAAGGAAATTGAGTTTGAAGCGCCGGAAAAGCCTAATGTCATGACTGCTCCTATGCCCAAGCATGAAGTGAATGCTGTGGATGGTGGCTCGTTTGTAACTTCTGTAGAAGACATTTCTACTCCGTTGATGACGGTGAAAAAGAACTTATTATTGGCCGGTTTATTTCCGGGCTGTGGCGAAGGTTGCCACCTGTGTTCCATCCTACCAACTGGTTGCCATCTATTGAAGTCTGGTGTCCAACGCCTGATGGATAACAAAGAAATCTTGTTCGAGAAAACTTTTGTTCCATTGATTCCTGTTGAAGATGTTTCCATAATCACCATTTCCGCCAATTCTTCCAAGGCTTCCTCGAGAAAGCCTGTTAGAATTACATCTGTTCCGAGAGTTGCTCCATTGATCATTACTATTCCTGGACCTATCCCTTACACATCGGATAAGCCTGTCCCGTGGTACTATGGGGCCGATGTGTATTATCATGGGATTAAACAATACTTGAAAGTTGAAGAGGCTGATACTAATGTCAGCAACATTGTTGGGTCTAGCAAAGTCACCCGAAGCAGAAGACTTTTCTCTCCTGAGATCTCCCCACCAACTATTCGGAAGCCTGTTGCTATTTCACCTGCCAGTATATCTGCTACTGTCCCTGTTCGTGTTCTAATCATTACCCCTGTCACCAAGTCATCTGGCACTCGGGGAAAAGGGATCACCAGTGGGCCTGCCCAGACGGAGGCACCGAAGAAGATTACTGTTGAAACCTCTAGGCAGGAGATATAGGAGATTTTGAAGATCATCAAGAAAAGCGACTACAACGTAGTCAAACAGCTGGGGAAAACCCTTTCGAAGATCTCTATGTTGTCTTTATTGCTGTGCTCAGAAGCCCATGCTAAGGCTCTGATTGCTTTCCTGAAAACTGCGCATGTGCCCCATGAAACATCTGTTGATCAATTCAAAGACTGTGTGGCTAGTTTGACCGCTGACAACGGGTTGGGTTTCTCCGACGCAGATCTGACTGCCAAAGGAAAGAATCACAATGACGCCCTGCATGTTTCAATCGAGTACAGGGGCACTACTCTAGCTCACGTGATCGTGGACACTGGGTCCTCGTTGAATGTTTTACCCAAGAAAGCGTTAGACCGGTTAGACTGCAAAGGGTTGGTGCTGAAGCCAAGTAATATTATGGTTAGGGACTTTGACGGGTCCAAAAGGATGATACATGGAGAAGTGGATGTTCCAGTTAAGGTTGGTTCTCAGACTTTCGCGTCTACATTCTATGTGATGGACATTCGACCATCTTATTCTTGTTTGCTGGGTCGCCCGTGGATCCATAAAGCTAGGGCAGTAACTTCTACGCTCCACCAGATGTTGAAATACCCAGTGAAAGGGAAAATCGTTACAGTACGAGGATAAGAGGAGTACATGGTAAGCCACCTCAACTCTTTTCGGTATGTGGAGATGGATGGGGAGTTCATTGAAACCCCGTGTCAAAACTTTGAAGAAGTCCCCCAGACTCTGGCGTCGACTGAAACTGTTGCCCAAGATCCTCCAATGAAGATGGCTTACCTCAAGGATGCCCGGGCTGTTATTGAAAAAGGTGGGTGTGCGAATTAGGGCCAGCTCCCTGACTTTGCACACAAGACTGACAATTTTGGTTTGGGTTTTACTGCAGAAGCTCAAAGGGCTGTTCGGCGTGCACAAATTGGAAGACCTCCCCTGCGTATCACTAATCCGGAAGTGAGTGCAATTGAAGATGATAATGAAGAGTCTTAGTTTGACAGCTGGATTTACCCGACTACCGATAGTGGATTAAGCAATTGGACGGCGAAGGACTCCGTGCCCATTTCTTTTATTACACAGTAATAAGACTTTTGTTTTGAGATTTGTAACAGACAGTTTAAAACTTTACGGCCCGATGCCTTGCCCGAGACACCGTGGTGTTGTTTGAGGGTTTATTATGTGTGATTTCCATATATCATCAATAAAAGCATTGGACGTCTTTCTTGCATTACAAATTTTGTGTTCCTTGTTTTTCTTTTCTATCTTGCAAAACAGTTATGTGTCTTACACACACTCACATATACAGGCATACATCCACTATGGATCCCACTGATAACAATTCTGCTACTGCCAGTTATGACTTCGAAAGTCCGATCAACCAAGTCGAGGACGAAGGTGAGGATGATTGCAAAGTGCCTGGTGAACTTGCTAGACTGTTACTTCAGGAAGAGAGGGCCATACAGCCGCATGAAGAGCCAGTGGAAACAGTAAATCTAGGTACAGAAGTAGACAAGAAAGAGGTCAAGATTGGTGCAAATCTGGAGTCTAGTGTTAAACAACGGTTGATACATATGCTGTGTGACTATGTTGAGATCTTTGCTTCGTCTTATGAAGATATGCCTGGGTTGGATACTGATATTGTGGTTCATCACTTGCCAACTAAGGAAGACTGTCCTCCAGTGAAACAGAAAGTTCGCCGAATGTGCCCAGAGACGTCTGAGAAAATCAAGGCTGAAGTTATGAAACAGGTTGATGTCGGTTTTCTAGCAGTTACTTCTTACCCACAGTGGGTTTCCAATGTGGTTTCGGTGCCGAAGAAGGATGGTAAGGTTCGTATGTGTGTGGACTATAGGGATCTGAACAGGGCGAGCCCCAAGGATGATTTCCCTCTGCCTCATATCGACGTTCTAGTTGACAACACCGCACAACATAAGGTCTTCTCCTTTATGGATGGTTTCTCCGGTTACAATCAGATTAAGATGGCTCCCGAAGATATGGAGAAGACAACCTTCGTCACACAGTGGGGTACCTTTTGCTACAAAGTCATGCCTTTCAGATTGAAGAATGCTGGGGAAACGTGTCAGCGCGCCATGGTCGCTCTGTTCCATGACATGATTCATCATGAGATTGAGGTATACGTTGATGACATGATTGCAAGATCCCATACTGAAGAGGAACATCTTGACCATCTCCTGAAGTTATTTGACAGGTTGAAGTTGTATAAGCTGAGGTTAAACCCGAACAAGTGCACCTTCAGAGTGAGGTCCGGTAAGCTGTTGGGTTTCGTCGTTAGTGATAAAGGTATTTAGGTGGATCCTGCAAAAGTAAAGGCTATACAGGAAATGCCAGCTCTTCGAACAGAAAAAGAAGTCAGAGGCTTTTTGGGACGTCTGAACTACATTGCCCGATTCATCTCACACCTAACTGCTACTTGTGAGCCAATCTTCAAGTTACTGAAAAAAGATCAAGTGGTAAGATGGAATGATGAATGTTAAGCCGATTTCGAAAGGATAAAGGAATATCTCCAAGAGCCACCTATTCTGATGCCTCCAGTTGAAGGGAGACCTCTGATCTTATACTTGACAGTACTCGACAATACAATAGGGTGCGTGCTGGGGAAGCATGACGAGTCTGGCCGAAAAGAGCATGCTATTTATTACCTTAGCAACAAGTTTACCGACTGTGAGACCAGATACTCGTTGCTTGAGAAAACTTGTTGCGCTTTGCCATGGGTTTCTCGCTGGCTGAGACAGTATATGCTGACTCACACTACTCTATTAATATCAATGATGGATCCAATCAAGTATATCTTCGAAAAGCCTGCCTTGTCCGAAAGAATAGCAAGATGGCAGATGATCTTAACCGAGTATGACATCCAATACACGACCCTAAAAGCAATCAAGGGAAGTGTGTTGGCAGATCATTTGGCACATCAGGCAGTGGACGATTACCAGTCTATGAACTTTGAATTCCCGGATGAGAACATCATATTAGTGATCGACTGTGAAGAGCCTGGACCGGATGAAGGACCTGAGGAAGGATCCCGATGGTCTATGTACTTTGATGGAGCTTCAAACACCTTGGGTAATGGCATTGGCACCGTGATCATATCTCCTGAAGGCTCTCATACTCCATTCACCGCCCGATTATGTTTTAACTGCACCAACAACATGGCGGAGTATGAAGCGTGCCTTATGGGTCTTCGAGCAGCTATTGACCTAAGGATTAAGTTCTTAAGTGTATTCGGAGATTCCGCTCTCGTGATCAGTCAGATCAAAGGCGAGTGGGATACGAAACACCCAAATCTTATTCCTTACAAGGAGTATGTATTGACTTTGCTTCCACACTTCGAGGAGATAACCTTTGAACACTTCCCAAGAGAGGATAATCAGTTGGCGGACGCGCTAGCTACCATGTCTTCTATGTTCAAGGTCAGATGGGACAACGAGGCTCTCCAGAATACCATTGAGAGGTTGGACGAACCCGCATATTGCTGTGACATTGAGACTGAAGAGGTAACAGATAAACCCTGGTTTCATGAGGTAAAGAAGTATCTCGAGGCTCAGGAATACCCCGAGGGTGCATCTGTTAATAATAAGAAGTTTCTGAGGAGGTTCGCGGCGAAGTTCTTCCGTAATGGTATCCTTTACAAACGTAATCATGATTCAACCTTACTGCGATGTATGGATAAGAGCGAGGCAGAAAGGATCATGGCGGAGTTACATGAAGGTACTTTCGGAACTCATTCCAGTGGACATACCATGGAAAAGAAAATCCTACGGGCAAGATATTATTGGTCCACCATGGAAGCCGACTGTTATCAGCATTCTCGAACCTGTCATAAGTGCCAAGTCTATGCTGATAAAGTGCACAGACCTCCAGTTCCTCTGAATGTCTTGACAGCTCCTTGGCCCTTTGCAATGTGGGGCATTGATATGATTGGTGAGATCAGACCTACTGCGTCCAACGGACATCGTTTCATCTTGGTAGAAATTGATTACTTTACAAAATGGGTTGAGGCAGCTTCCTTTGCTACAGTGACCAAGAACGTCGTGGCACGGTTTATTCGACACAATCTGATCTTTCGATATGGTGTACCAGAGGGGATCATTACGGACAATGGTACAAATCTCAACAATACAATGATCACCGAGCTCTGCAAGCAGTTCAAGATACAACATCACAACTCTTCTCCTTACCGACTGAAGATGAATGTGAAGTGGTGAAAAACACAAGAAGGGGGGGGGGGGGGTTGAATTGTAAAACTGAAATCTTAAAGCAATTGACAAGATATTTTTATCCTGGTTCGTTTGATCTCAAACTACTCCAGTCCACCCGTCAAGGTGATTTCGCCTCTCTCCAACGAGGTCTTAATTCACTATATTCAACTGAATATTACAGACTGCTTTAACAACTGCTAAAGCCTTCTTGATTCAAACCACAACCCGGTTTGTCAAGGCAACACTTTCTTACAAAGGTATAAAACAATGTGTGTGGATGTTTTTTACAAAACTTTATCACAACTGTGATGTATACACAAAATGAAGCTTAGAAACTAGATTGCTAAACAATAATGGAATATCAGAGTATGTGGTTTAGCAAAACTGGTAGAACGAAGATTATGGTTCAGCTTTGTGCCTGTAGAGATTTGGAGAGCATTAGCCATTATAATCTTCAAAGCCTTGTTTATATAGCACTTGAGAAGATGAACGTTGAATGCAATATTCTTGATTCAATGCTAATAACAAGCTTTCCTTTTTGAGCAGATCTTGTCTAGAATGAGGCCGTTGGAATTAATTAGCTTTCAATGCACAGTACCGTTGCTTCTTCAATGCACGTTCTGGCTTGGCTCATTCTGATTCTGCTTCGCTGCTGATGAACTATTGTGTTTCTGTATCAGAGTGTTTGAGCGCAGTCTTGTTCATCAGGCTTCAGCATGTACGTGAGTTGATCATCTGATCTTGACGTTCTGATGTGGCAACTTCTGATGCTGGTGTATGAAATCAAATTCTGATGCTGAATAAACGTGATCTTGCTTATGTCAATCAGAGTATCTGCAAGTCAGAACATAATAATTTTAGGCAGCAGATAGTTCAAACATGAAACCTTTTTAAGTACTATATCTTTTCACTTTGTTATCATCAAAACTTAAATATAGGGTAGTAGATTCAAACATTGTTCTAACAATCTCCCCCTTTTTGATGATGACAAAAACTAGATATTTTAAATGAAAAATAACGTGAAAAGGTATTTGAAAATGTATCAGAGTAAGAAGTACGGAGAGGTCAGAGTTAAGAGATACTCCCCCTGAGTTGATTACTTCCCTTTGATTATACGTGTTCTTCAGGATCAGATCTTTTTCTTTCTTTGAACATCAGATTATCAGAGTCTTTGACTTATCAGAGAGCAGAGCTTCAGAGCTTTTCCTGTCAGAGCTTTGCTTTGGATCAGAGTATTAGGACGATCAGAACTTCATATTGATCAGAGCAACATTGATCAGAGCTTCTACATTTTGATCAGAGCTTCTAGTCTTCAGAGTGTCCAGGAGCTTCCTTGTGCCTGTAGACTTTAAACAAAACAGAAAAAACATTTCAAGTAATAGAGTTAGAATGTTTGAGAATTTCTGTCTAGTTAGCCGTTATTGATTTAAATATCATTCTTGTTCTCCCCCTTTTTGTCAGCAATCAAAAAGTGTTGGTGATGTGCTAAAACAATTAAGATCAGAAAAACAAATTATATTAAGATAGTTCAGAATCAGAGCAAGAAAATATTACAAAAACTTAATCAAAACAGTACATCAGAAAATGAAGAAAACATGAAAAAAGGTCATGCATGAAAAAGATTTAAGGTTGAGGAGGCAAGCGTGTAAACAGGCGCTCCAGCATCGCTTGAATCTTTTCAGAAGTTTCATTTTGCTTATGAACCATGCTGACAACAGTGTCAATCTTGCTGTCCTGCACATCCATTCTTGCTTTCATCTTCTGATCGTTGTCATCCATCCGCTGTTGTAGACGCAAGTCATTCAGCCTTAGTTCTTCCAGAGTCTGCCTGTCCAAGGCAGCTTGAGAAGCATCAGAAGGAGGAGGCTTCTCAGAACTTTCAGCAACATCTTCTGCTTGACTTTCAGCCTGAATGGTCTTGTCTTCTTCTGATGGTTGCACCTTTGCAGCTTGCTGTTTCTCAGACCAAGATTCACTGTCCAGAGGGAGCACAACTTCCTGAGGCAGCTGACTTTCAACTTCCTTCAGCAGCTTGCTGAAGTTCTGTTGTGCCTGCTCATAGTTGATATCCTGCAACTTGAGGGCTTCAGCACGTACCCATAGTCTGAACTGTGACCAGAGCTGATCAGAAGCAGCTGGGTCAATCATCCCAGGACAGACTTGCTTCAAAGAAGCAATCCATTGCAGCACACCTGTTTCAAAATTCAAAATACCAGAGCCAACATCTGGTTGCTTTGGTTTTGGGATGGCAATTTTGTGTCTTAGATCAACAAGACGTTCAAGACTGGTTAGGTCAATGAAAGTCCTGCTGAGGTTTTCAGCGGTTTTCTGAGAGGCTGTTTGTTTTGGAGGAGGGGTATCAGAGTCAGATATCTCGATTGGAGTAGGTGGTGTTTTGGGAGTTTTTGGAGGTGTTGATTCTTCTGAAGATGGTAACTGGGGCATGACAATAGTGGTTCCACATGGCAACTGGATTGCCAGCGGTGAAGGTTGAGGTGAGTGAGGGTCAGATTTATGAGGAGAAGGGGTTTCAGAATGGTGAAACTCTGTTTATGGTGAAGGAGGATTTATTTCTGGTTGGGGAGATGGAGGTGGAATCTCTGATTGCTCAGGGATCAGAGGTTCTTCTGTGAGTGGTTGTTGTTGTTGTGGTTCTGGTTCTGGTTGTTGTTGTATTTCTAGTTCAGGTTGTTGTTCTGGTTGTGGAGGAGGAACATTTTGTGGTTCAGGGTTTGGTTTAGCAGAAGCATGTTCACGCTCAATATAAGCCAGCACTTGGTCAAGTGCTGTTGTTGTTGAAATTGTTGGTTGTTTGGGTTGTTTAGTTCTAGGTCTTCTAAGTAGTAAGGCCTCAGAAGGGTCTTCTGGTATGGTTTCATCAATGGTAGGGATTGGGATTGATATTCTATGGGAGGTTTGAGGAGCAGCAGATGCTGGAATAGTAGATGAAATTAAAACATGGGCAGCAGATGAAATACCTCTTTTCTTTGGAGTCTGCTGAGATGAACCTTCTGATGGCGCTTTCCTCTTCTTTGTCTTCTTCAGAGTCACTTCTGGTTGGGGTTGACTCAGATCTTTGATCTTCAGCTTTGAACCTGTATCTTCTGCCTTGTACGCATCTGGGTACCTGAGAAACATCTCTGGTTTGGATTCCATTTCAGAAAATACCGGAAAATCACTCAGAGGCACTCTTCTGCTGGAGATATCAGCAGTTGAAGTAGCTCTGGGTTCCTTCTGAATATTTTCTATCAGCTTCATCTTTTTCAGATTCTTAGCGTTCAGCGGTTTCCCAATTGTTGGTTCAATAGTGCTCAGCTCCTGAGCTTCTATCAGATGTTCAATCAGCCTATTCTCTGTCAGAATATCTGATATAAGCCTTCCAAACGGTATCCAGTCCCTCTTGGTTCTTTCTTCTTCTCTTGTTTCTTTCACACTGGTTTTGAGATGGTTGAACAGGAAGTGAGCCAGATTTATCTTAATCTTCTGATCAATAAAGTAGATCAGAAACTGCTGATCCACATTTATATAATCAGGAGAACTTGTTGGTTTCCTGTGGTTGAAGCATCCCAGAACAATCTTAGCCCATACTCTGCAGTGATCCTTCAGATCCTTAATTTTGCTGCTGGGCATTCCAAGAGTGAAAATCCTGTTGGCTACCACACCTACATCAGCGCATCTTTCAGCCATGTCCACACAACGGACTCCACCACCACTTTGACCGATTAGCCTTGCAATGAGATCTTCAGAAATCACAATCTTCTTCCCCATGACAGAGGAGATGACTAGATGTTTTGAAACCTTAGCGTGAATCCAAAATTCCTTGACTAGCGCTGGGAATGTTGGTCCAACCAACCTATCGAAATACCTCTCCCACTTTTGAGCCCTAATTTCTTCAGTTAGGTCAAAACCATTTTCCTTCAAGCTTTCAAAGTCAATGATTAACTCAGAAAGCACTTCAAGGTTCTTTACCGGAGTGAGAAGAGTTCTGAGTGGCACCTGATATTGCTCAGAAGTTGCTTTCTTCTGATTGCCTGCAGAAATGCTGGAGGATGCCATTGTTCACACTAAAAAAGCTTTGAGAATGAATTGAGAAAAGAGTTTTGTAGAAGATGAACTCAGAAATATGCAGAAAAGGCTTGAGAGTTAATGATAAAGCGTAAAGAATGAATGAGAGATTAATGTGCTTAAATAGAGTTTTCAAAATTGTTTTGAAAAGTTAAACGTTTTTAAGAGAGAGAAAAAATAATGATTGCCATTTAAAAAGCGTGATTACTTTTCATTAAATGCTTGCTGATTTTGGGGGATTTGAGAAAGATACTTAAAAACGGTTACCAGACATGTGTCTCAATGCACCCAATCAGCGCTTTGCCTTCTCAGAAGCGTGCACGCGTTCTGCTTCAGAGATATGCTGATGATTGGATGACACTTGTTTGATGTAGTGATCAGCACGTCTGTCTTTGAGATTAGACTCTCAGATCTTTAGACTTGCATCTGATACAATCTGCATGTTCTATCTTTCTGAAAGGAGATTGATCAGAAGTTCACAGTAAAAATAATTACATTCTGAAAGTAAATATATGGAATTAAAACATTTTCATTCTGGGCATACTTTCATGCTGAGATGTTTCAGAATGAAATTAAACCTATCTTCTGAAAGGGGTTTGGTAAAGATATCAGCCCATTGATGGTCTGTATCTATAAATTTTAAGTTCAAAATACCTTTCTGAATATAGTCCCTAATGAAATGATGCTTTATTTCTATATGCTTAGCTCTAGAATGTAAGATAGGATTCTTACTTAAGCAAATAGCAGAAGTATTATCACAAAGTATAGGAATGTTACTCTCAAAAATCTGGAAGTCTTCAAGCTGACTTTTCATCCAGAGCATTTGTGTGCTACATCCTGCTGCTGCTATGTACTCAGCTTCTGCTGTTGACAGAGCAATTGTTGATTGCCTTTTGCTGGACCAAGAGATCAGATTTTCTCCCAGAAACTGGCAGCTTCCAGAAGTACTTTTATGTTCCACTCTGTCTCCAGCAAAATCAGCATCACAGTAGCCTACTAAGCTGTAATCACTAGATTTTCTATAAAACAAACCCAGATTAGTAGTACCTTTCAGATACTTGAAAATTCGCTTAACAGCTGTTAAGTGAGATTCTCTAGGATCTGATTGGAATCTAGCACAGATGCAAACGCTGAATAATATGTCAGGTCTTGAAGCAGTCAGATAGAGGAGAGAACCAATCATACCTCTGTAGACTTTCTGTTCTACACTTTTGCTTACCTCTTCTCTTTCCAGAATGCACGTGGGATGCATTGGAATCTTTGATGGCTTACATTCTGAGAGGTCAAATTTCTTCAGAAGATCTCTGATGTATTTGCTCTGATGAATGTAAGTACCTTCTGGAGTTTGATTGATCTGAATTCCTAGAAAGAATTTCAGTTCCCCCATGAGGCTCATCTCAAATTCTGCCTGCATACACTTAGCAAATTTTCTTCCAAGAGAAGGATTAGTAGAACCAAAAATGATATCATCAACATAAATTTGACAGACTAAGATGTCACTCTTAACTGTTTTACAGAATAGAGTAGTGTCCACTTTCCCTCTGGTGAATTCATTTTCAAGCAGAAAGTTACTTAGCCTTTCATACCAAGCTCTGGGAGCTTGTTTCAGACCATACAGTGACTTCTTTAGTTTGAAAACATGTTCTGGATGTTTTGTATTTTCAAAACCTGGGGGTTGGTGAACATAAACTTCTTCTTCTATATAACCATTTAAGAATGCACTTTTGACATCCATCTGATACAGAGTGATGCCTCTATTAACAGCAAATGAAATTAAAAGTCTGATAGATTCTAACCTGGCGACTGGAGCAAAGGTTTCTGTATAGTCTATCCCCTCTTGCTGACTATAACCTTGTGCAACCAGTCGTGCCTTGTTTCTGATGACTTCACCTTGTTCATTTAGCTTGTTTCTGAACACCCATCTTGTTCCAATGACGTTGAATCCTTTTGGTCTGGGAACGAGATCCCATACGTCGTTTCTGGTGAATTGATTCAGCTCTTCTTGCATTGCCAGAATCCAGTCATTGTCCAGAAGTGCTTCATCAATAGAAGAAGGTTCAATCAGAGACACAAGTCCCATAAGAGTTTCTTCAGAGTTTCTGAAGCTTGCTCTTGTTCTGATTGGATCTTCCTTTCTTCCTAGGATAGTCTCTTCTGGGTGATCCAAGCTGCTTCTGGGCAATCTCTTCTGAGGTTGATCAGCAGTTGTTGTAGGATTTCTAGCAGTGCTCCTTTCAGACGTTGAAGGAATGTCTGTGTTGAGAGCTTCTGATGACTTGTCTTCAGAACCTGCAAATTCAATTTCTATACCTGCAAAAGTTTCATTCTGCTTTGACTTTTCAGAGTCAAGCTTGTCATCAAAACGAACACTGATTGATTCTTCCACAATCTGTGTTTCTGTATTGTATACTCTGTACCCTCTTGAGCGTTCAGAGTATCCTAACATAATACACTTCTGTGCCTTAGAGTCAAACTTGTTCAAATAATTCTTTGTATTCAATATAAAGCAAGTACATCCAAATGGATGAAAATATGAAATGTTGGGCTTTCTGTTCTTCCACAATTCATATGGAGTCTTTTCCAGAATAGGTCTTATTGAGATTCTATTCTGAATGTAGCACGCTGTGTTTATTGCCTCTGCCCAGAAAGTCTTAGCAACGTTTGTCTCATTGATCATGGTTTTGGCCATTTCTTGCAATGTTCTGTTCTTTCCTTCTACAACTCCATTTTGTTGGGGAGTTCTAGGACAAGAGAAATCATGCAGAATGCCTTTGTCATTAAAGAATGACTCAAAATCTTTATTTTCAAATTCTCCACCATGATCACTTCTGACTTTAACGATTCTAAGATCCTTTTCATTCTGAACTTGGTTACAGAAGGTAACAAACACAGAGTGTGACTCGTCCTTGTGTCTTAAGAACTTTACCCATGTCCATCTGCTATAGTCATCTACGATTACTAACCCATACTTCTTTCCACTGACAGAAGCAGTTTTAACTGGTCCAAATAAGTCAATGTGCAGAAGTTCTAATGGCTTAGAGGTGGAAACAACATTTTTGGATTTAAAAGAAGGTTTTGCAAATTTGCCTTTCTGACATGCTTCACACAGAGCATCTGAATTGAACTTCAAATTAGGAAGTCCTCTGACCAGATTGAGTTTGTTAATCTGAGATATTCTTCTCATACTAACATGCCCCAATCTTCTGTGCCAGATCCACTGCTCGTTGTTAACAGACAGAAGACATTTTACATTCTGACTCTTTAGTTCAGAAAGTTTGATTTTGTAAATGTTGTTTTTCCTCTTACCATTAAACAGGATAGTCCCATCTTTCTGACTAACAGCTTTACATGATTTTTGATTAAAGATTATATCACAACCGTTATCACTTAATTGACTTATGGATAACAGATTATGCATCAATCCATCTACTAGCAGAACATTATTAATAGAGGGAAGATTTCCATTACCTACAGTTCCAGAGCCAATTATCTTTCCCCTCTGATTGCCTCCAAAGCCAACGTGGCCTCCAGGCTTAAGTTCCAGGCTTTGGAACATATGCCTTCTTCCCGTCATGTGTCGTGAGCAGCCAGAGTCCAGGTACCATGACTGGTGTTTCTGACTTGCTGCTAAAGATATCTGCAACATGTATTATTTTATCCTTAGGTACCCAGATTTTCTTGGGTCCTGACTTGTTAGTTTTACCAAAACTCTGGTTGAATTTTGGTTTCACAGAGTGCTTACTGCTAGTATATTTGATGTCGTGTGTGTGACCATACACAAAGTGTGAATTTAGGGGAGTGTGTTTAATGGTTAAGTCCATGACATTCTTTGGTGTAGGAACCTTACCTTGGTATCCTATTCCTTTCCTGTCGTTTCTGCTAACTCCATAGATCATTGAAGCCATTCTGCTTCTATCTATGCTTTTAGCAAGGAACTTCTGGAAACTGTGATCATACTCCTTGATGATCTCATCAGCGTTGCTGGGAGTTTCAGAAATTGGTTCCTTCTGAGAGTTTTGTAAAGTGTTTTCTAATTTTGAAATTTTATCTCTCAGCTCAGAATTTTCCAATTTGAGACTCTCAGACTTATTAGAGTCAGATTCAAGATTCCTTTTCAGGTCTCTGAATTTAGCTCTAATCTGCTGATAACGTTCCAGAATTTCATTAAGGCTTTCAGCAAGTTCAGCCTTTGTAAAGTTAACAGCGAAGTTAGGAAATACTTCTTCTGTGTCTGATTCTGAGTCTGATTCAGAGGCTTCACTATCATCTGGAATGTTAGCCATGAGAGCTATGTTTGCCCTTTCATCATCTGATTCTGAGTCGGCTTCAGACGAGTCAGAGTCATCCCATGTGGCCATGAGACTTTTCTTCTTCTCTCTGCCAAACTTCTTTTTGGGCTTTTCCCTCTGAAGCTTTGGGCAGTCACTCTTGTAGTGCCCTTGCTCATTGCACTCATAGCAGATGATGTCTTTGGTGTTTGGCTTCTTGCTACTGGAGGAGCCTTCAGATCTTCTGTATCTAGAGGAAGATTCTGTCCTTCTGTATCTGGAAGAAGACTCGTTCTGATCAGATCTTCTGGGATTCCTGAACTTCCTTTGTCTTTGCTTCCACAGTTGATTTACTCTTCTGGAGAGAAGGGAAAGTTCGTCTTCTTCTGATGAGGATCCATCAGATGTTTCTTCAACTGCCTGCAAAACTTTAGATTCAAATTTTTTGTTAGATTTTAATGCTAAAGGCTTACCTTGCTTCTGAGGCTCGTCAGCTTCTAGCTCTATCTCATGACTTCTGAGGGAGCTTATAAGTTCCTCCAAAGTGATTTTGTTGAGATCTTTAGCTAGCTTCAGAGCAGTAACCATAGGCCTCCACTGCTTGGGTAAACTTCTGATGATTTTCTTGACATGGTCAGCAGTAGAGTATCCTTTGTCCAGAACTTTGAGACCAGCTACTAGAATCTGGAATCTAGAGAACATAGTTTCAATGGATTCAGATTCTTCCATTTTGAACGCCTCATACTTCTGAATGAGCGCCAGAGCTTTTGTTTCTTTGACTTGAACGTTGCCCTCATGCGTCATTCTGAGAGAATCAAAGATGTTCTTTGTTGTGTCTCTGTTGGAGATCTTTTCATACTCAGTATAGGAGATGGCACTGAGGAGGATGGTTCTGGCCTTATGGTGATTCTTGAAGTCACGCTTTTGTTGATCAGTCATTGATTTTCTATCAATCTTCTGACCACTTGCATTCACAGGGTGCGTGTATCCATCTGTCACCATATCCCACAGATCAGCATCATGTGCTAGAAAGAAGCTTTCAATTCTGTCTTTCCAGTAATCAAAGTTTTCTCCATCAAAGACTGGAGGTTTGCCACTGAATCTGTCTCTGTCCTCATTGTTGTCATTGCTGAAGTGAGAATTGTTTCCTGCCATTGTGTTTTTCTGACGCTGGATCTTGTACTGACACGGTTAAGTGTTTTAGCTCAGAACCAGGCGCTCTGATGCCAATTGAAGTGGTGAAAAACACAAGAAGGGGGGGGGGGGGGGGGGGGTTGAATTGTAAAACTGAAATCTTAAAGCAATTGACAAGATATTTTTATCCTGGTTCGTTTGATCTCAAACTACTCCAGTCCACCCGTCAAGGTGATTTCGCCTCTCTCTAACGAGGTCTTAATTCACTATATTCAACTGAATATTACAGACTGCTTTAACAACTGCTAAAGCCTTCTTGATTCAAACCACAACCCGGTTTGTCAAGGCAACACTTTCTTACAAAGGTATAAAACAATGTGTGTGGATGTTTTTTACAAAACTTTATCACAACTGTGATGTATACACAAAATGAAGCTTAGAAACTAGATTGCTAAACAATAATGGAATATCAGAGTATGTGGTTTAGCAAAACTGGTAGAACGAAGATTATGGTTCAACTTTGTGCGTGTAGAGATTTGGAGAGCATTAGCCATTATAATCTTCAAAGCCTTGTTTATATAGCACTTGAGAAGATGAACGTTAAATGCAATATTCTTGATTCAATGCTAATAACAAGCTTTCCTTTTTGAGCAGATCTTGTCTAGAATGAGGCCGTTGGAATTAATTAGCTTTCAATGCACAGTACCGTTGCTTCTTCAATGCACGTTCTGGCTTGGCTCATTCTGATTCTGCTTCGCTGCTGATGAACTATTATGTTTCTGTATCAGAGTGTTTGAGCGCAGTCTTGTTCATCAGGCTTCAGCATGTACGTGAGTTGATCATCTGATCTTGACGTTCTGATGTGGCAACTTCTGATGCTGGTGTATGAAATCAAATTCTGATGCTGAATAAACGTGATCTTGCTTATGTCAATCAGAGTATCTGCAAGTCAGAACATAATAATTTTAGGCAGCAGATAGTTCAAACATGAAACCTTTTTAAGTACTATATCTTTTCACTTTGTTATCATCAAAACTTAAATATAGGGTAGTAGATTCAAACATTGTTCTAACAGAATGAGGCTGTTGAAGCGGCTAATAAGAATATTAAGAAGATTGTGCAGAAGATGAGGATGACATACAAAGACTGGAACGAGATGTTACCATTCGCTCTTCATGGGTACCGTACCTCAGCACATATGTCAACATGGGAAACCCCCTATTCCTTGGTATATGGTATGGAGGCAGTCTTGCCCATTGAAGTTCAGATACCCTCTCTTCGGATTATGAAGGATGCAGGTTTAAGCGAGGACGACTGGATCCAGACCCGACTTGATCAACTGAACTTAATCGATAAAAAGAGACTTACCGCTATTTTTCATGGTCAAACGTATCAAAAGTGGATGATCAAGGCATTTAACAAGAAAGTCAGACGACAAGAGTATCAAGTTGGGGATCTGGTGATGAAGCGCATCATCCTACCACAAGGTGATCCCAGGGGCAAATGGACCCCTACTTACGAAGGACCATTTGTGGTTAAGAACATTTTCTCAGGAGGAGCTATGATTCTAAGCACCATGGATAGTGACGACCTTCCTCACCCCGTCAATGCAGACATAGTGAAAAAATACTACGCATAATCAAAGACCCGTTAGGTTGACTGGCCTAGGAAAAAATAAGGGCTTCCCGGCGTACCAAAAGGGTTCAGGAAAAAATAAGGGATGAAAATGAAAAAATATGTACACCCGGCAAGTCGAAAACCTGAAAAGGCGGCTTGGGCAAAAAAGGGTATCCCGGTGGACTGAAAACCCGAAAGGGAGGTCCAGGAAAAAATTAGGGATTAAAGCGTAACACTATGTCTCATTGGATCACCTTGCAACCAGACTTCGGTATCGACTAACAGGCTCAAACGGCGCCAAACAATCTGATCTACCTTCAACCAAGTAGTAAAGTGATGAGACGCCCGAGGATATAAAGGCAATAACAGAGTTGGAACCCAGTGGGATTATTCACATAGCTATTTTTCTTTGTTTTTCACAAATTGTATAAATCCTATTTGTTCGGCGGCGTTCTCTTACTAGGACGTCAGCCTCTTGTACAAAACACCTATTTACAGGCCAAACTTCAAAGTCAATACAATTCATTTTCACAAATAAATTTCAAGTTATTTTCTTTTTCTGTTTTGTTTTGCAAGAACGTCCAATGTTCATTTTGGATATATGCATTTGACAATAATTGCTGCTCATAAATATTTACATGCGAAACAAAAGACGATTCCTCGTAATATCGAAAACAGGGGAAAATAAGAAATGCCCGAACCGTACAATTGCTCTATCTACCAGGTATAGGGATAGACCTAGTTGGAGAAATCCATTAAAGGTATATTCACTCCCCGCAGAGTAAGAAGAAGACAGTGGTGTTAACTCTCCCCAGCTGAGGCTCACAACCACGAATGGGTCGACAATATTCTCCCCCAAGAAGAATTTATCTACCATCAACACTGAAAATTTATCCCCAGTGGAGTTTGGAGAATTATCCCTAGTAGACTCTGGAAGATTGTCCACAGTAGAGTCTAAAAGGTTATTCCAGTGAATTCGCAACTGGAAAATCATCCCCAACAGAGTTCATTCCTTTTACAAACAGAAACTCAATTCCCAACAGAGTTTATCATCACTGGCAATGATGATTCATCCCCAGCCGAGGTTACTTCTCCAAATCAACAGGTCCTCTAGCAGAATATGTCATCCCCACAGAGTCGTTTTCTCATCAGTTTATTCCCCAGCGGAGTTATTCTCTCCTACAAGATCATTCTCACAAACATCTTCATTCACTATCCCCAGCGGAAAACGAAGAATTCATCTCTTTTCTCCAACAGCAATCCGGGATTTATTTTCCCCAGCAAAAAACATCACATTTCCATACATCATGACACATGCATATACGCATCATACAAGCACAATCTCATTTATTTTGAGAACATCATTGCTTGATACATATCATGCATTACATATAGCTAACCTTTACCTTTCAGGAAAGATACAATCAAATTCTCACAAAATTCAAGCTGTGAAGCCCGGGTATGACTGGATAATAGTTTAATCCCCAGTTGAATAACGGACGACCGAAGCTCCTAAAATTCAACTTTCCTCTTTAACAGAGATGTTTCCTCAGTCGAATACGGACGACCGAAGTTCCTAAAATTCAACACAGATGATTCCTCAGTAGAATACGGATGACCGAAGTTCGTAAAATTCAACAGAGATGATTCCTCAATAGAATACGGACGACTGAAGTTCCTAAAATTCAACAGAGAAGATTCCTCAGTAGAATACGGACGACCGAAGTTCCTAAAATTCAACAGAGAAGATTCCTCAGTAGAATACGGACGACCGAAGTTCCTAAAATTCAGCAGAGAAGATTCCTCATTAGAATACGGACGACCGAAGTTCCTAAAATTCAACAGAGATTCCTCAGTATATTACGGACGACCGAAGTTCCTAAAATTCAACAGAGATGATTCCTCAGTAGAATACGGACGACCGAAGTTCCTAAAATTTAACAGAGATGATTCCTCAGTAGAATACGGATGACCGAAGTTCCTGAAATTCAAATAGAGACGACTCACCAACAGAATAACGGACGACGAAGCTCCTAAAATTCTACTTCTCTCAACAAAGATCAGCCTTCCCCACCAGAATTTTCCTCAATGACAGGTATACAAGCTCTCGCTAAGGAATATCTTATGCGATCAACACTCCTTCGGATGGAATCTCTAAGCCCATCTCCCATCATCAGTCTCCAAATGGCATCGTTAAGCCCATTCCCGATATCACAAGACGGACGCCACTCCATGCAAGTGAAAATTTCTGGGCACTCTAGTGTTCAATCATCTTCCACCTTTATATCACGAAAGGCAGACAAGCCAATCTAAATCTTCAGGTTTAAGAAAATTGAACAGGGGCAGCTGTTGTACCCCAAAATTTTCCCTCCCATATTCCTCAAAACATTTCAAGAAGGATCCTCAAGTTGCTCAAGGTAGTCCAAGGGTTGGCCAGACAAGCTCTCTCCTAAGGCAGTCTACCTCAAATTAGGGTTTCATGTTGCATCAAGACACTTGAGTCCAAGGGATCCCAAATTCTCACCAATGTCCTAATGTGTTCTCAAGATCATCCATGTTAAGTTTCAAGCCCTACAAAGGAAATTTGCTCAGTCAATTACTCAAAGGCCTGAAAATTGACTGTGCTAGGTCAAAAGTCAACTATGGCCTACATACAGTCAAACTTCAAGATGTTTGGTCAACATCCTCATTTTGAAGTATATTTCATCATTTGATCAAGTATTGATCATGATTCATCAAGGAATGCTCATAATTCATCAAGAACCAAAAGTTGCTAAATTAGGGTTTTGTAGGAAAAGTCAACTCAACTTTGACCAACCATAACTTTATCATACTGTATGAGAAATGACCCATACAAAGCTCATTTTTAAGAGGATGAAATTCCCTACAATCCATCTTCAGCTCGCAAGTTCAAAATATGCACTCACAAAAAGTTATAAATTTGGACATTATAGGTCATTTTGAAAAGTCAACAAAAACACCTTTTTTGTCAAAGCTTCATACTTGATCATGGAATATCAAATTGAGATGAGACCAAAAGGGTTGCTTAGAGGACATCTCAATATTTCTAAAAAGTCAAATAACACTTCCAAAGAGTCAAAATTGAGGAAGTTATGCATTGATGAAGTTGACCTTTTTTGCAAAATTGCCAAAAGTCAACTATGCCTAAAACTTCAAATTTTGCCAAATGGGCCCAATCGTTTTCACTTGTTTTGAGTTGGCAACATAGTCCACGAGCTCTAGCCTTTGCCACTTGTCCTTATCATGTTTTTATTATTTATTTTTATTTTTGTTTGAATTAAATCAATTTAAATCAAAACAAATCATATAAAATCCAAAATATTGAAAACAAAAGATTTTGTGCTTATTTCAGGTTTCAATTATAGCTAATATCAAATCAAACTCGTGCAAGGCATTAGGGTGGACAAAAAGATTGGTTTTAGGCCAACTTTGGAAAGATTTTTAAAGTGAATAAAAATCAATATCAAGGACATTGATGGAGGAAGATTGAGGCCAGGTTTTCAAACCTAACTCACTCCTCAATACATATAGAAGCAATACAGATCAAAAGCTAGGTTGAAAAACAGGCGCAGCAAGGAGAACAGACTTGAAAAAAATCAAGAAAAAGTGCAAGATCGAATTCCCATTTCCAGGCATCCTCAAGGCCTTCTAACTATCCCTATCGATTCCTGGGAGTGTCAGCAAGCTAAAGCCATCAAGAACTAAGCCTTTCCAGTACCCAAAAGCGCTGTAAGGCCATCACGATATCCATGAAATTTTGAATTCGGTTAGCATGATTTAGGCATTGATAGCATGAACTAATGGTATATTCATGATCCTTAAGACATATGCAATCTTTCTATGTTGTTTAATTTCATTTATATAGCCTGTATTGGAATGTGCCATTGTTAGGGTTTCATAGCTCGCTTTGGGGTTTTTGAATCCAGGAAAAATTAGGCCATGAAAGGGCCACTAATAAACTTAGCAGGACCAGACGAATCTAAGCATGGCTTTGGCTTCTATTTATCATGTTTGTATTTGATTTTGAGAACTGGCAGGGCTGTAGCGACGGACGTTGTCCGTAGGTAAAGGTTGTCAAAACCCTTAGCCATGGAGAAAGGACATGGATGATGGTGTGGCTCCATCTAATTCGTCCATTTGAATTTTCGCGCAAAATTTTTATTGCTTCGCTTGTTTTATATATAATGATTTTTGTTTATATTATGTAAAACAAATACAAAGTGATGCAGTGGTAGCCAGGCAAGCGTTAAGGCGTGGGAGTGCTTGAGGTCAGGGGTTCGAACCCTGCCTCCAACATTTGTGTTTTTCTTAATTTATTTCAGGTAATTGCATGCGTGCATAAATCCAAGGCCTATCATACTCCCTCAAGATCTGGTATGCCAAGTGGCCAGATGGCCAGATCCAAAGGTCATCATCTGGAGAAACACCATAAGCCACAGTCAACATGCAACATTGGATCCAAAAAGTCAAGCGTGGACCTTTCCTTTTGGGCCCAGATTTGGATATTTACACCTCCCAGAATTGCTTTTGTAGGCCCAATTCCTCATTTTTTTTATGTTATATTATTTTCATTTAATCTATTTATTTTATTTACTAACCAATTAAATTAATTTTCTTTTTATCAAAAAAATCACAAAAAAATATTTTTCTATCCAATTAAATTTAAGATATTTATTTTTATTAAAAAATAATTAATTTAATTAGGTTTGATTAATTTAGATAACTTTGATTTCTTTTTGTACATAATTAAAATTAATTAGAAAAAATTGGTTTTATTTCTAATTTAATTATTTTCTTTTCTTGAAAATAACCAAAACATAAAAAATAGGTCTTGTAATTATTTTTATTAATTAATTTAATCACTAATTAATTTTTGTATTTAATTTAGAAAACTTAATTCTTTTCTTTAAAAAATATTGAAAACAACAAAAACATTTTTCTTTTGATTAGGAGGGTCAAAACCCTAATTTCTCGTCGATCTAATTTTCATCGCGCGCTTTATTTTTATATTGATGTAACTGCCTACAGTTTGTAATAGTTTAACTAGGACATTTATTTTCTTTTATCGCTTTATTTTCCAAAGAGTTTGTTTTTGGCTATGTAAATACCCGAAGCCTTATAATAGCGTAGTTTAATTTCCGCATTTTAAATTCCGCAAACTATTAACTGTTAGATGTATGATAATAGGATGCATGACAAGCATGTATGATTAATTTGAAAACAGTTAGATCACCCTAAATGTGAAAAGATAAATAAACTGAAATTGAATCACTCGCACATGTGCACTCCTAAGGTACACTCTCACTTGGTTGCCTTCGGTAAATGGTCATTGAGTATAGGATGTTTTAGAGGTCGTCCTTTTGTCCTAAGATCAAAGTTGCCTCGGAAAGGTTGCCTCGGATATTGTTGCCTCGGATAAAATGATCTAGGACATTAGGATTATTACTAAGACGTCCTAACATTGCTTTAGTGACTGTACATCCCTTTCGAATTGACCCTCAAAACTCCAACGACGGTGCTACCTACTCACTAATAGTGGGATAGCATTGTCTAAAGGAAACGGACATAGAACGATTATTTTTTCGAGTAGGTAGATTAGTTCTTAAGTACTTGCCCAATCCAAACAAACTTTTTCATACTTACACTCCTTTACAAACAAAGTTTTCAAAAACACTTCATTACACTCTTGAAGACAGAAGCAAGAGTTAAATCGAAGTCAAAATAAAAACTTTTCAAAGAACACAAACACAAAGAAAACAATTTTAAAAATGATGAGCAAGTACCTAAGAGTCCATAGATAACTACGGATAGAAAGGGTGCTAATACCTTCCCTTTCTACAATCTACCCCCCGTACTCAGAAATATCTCGAAAAAGGAATTTTTCTGTGCTTTTTTCCTTTCCTTGTTGGATAAAATAAAAGACGGTGGCGACTCTTGCTTACCGCGACATTTTGCAAACACAAACGCAAAACGCAAACCAGCAAATTACTTAAAAAATAGGGAAACACGTCCCGGTTCTGGCCACCGTATCACACTTAGATTTTAAGAGCTTTTAATTTTCAATTGTAAGCCTAAAAGGAAATTGATTTGAATTCTACTAATAAAATCTTTGTTTCATTTTGGTTCATAAATTTAAATTTCCCGAAGTCTTTGAAAACATTGCATTAAACATATCATGCATAACATTACATAAAAGGTCTTCCAATACATATTTCTCATGTTCTCGCTGTTTATTCCAGCAAATAGAATGGCTCTCGAAAAGAACAAAAAAGATCTCCAAACTCAAGAGGCTCAATTCAAGGAAATGTTCCTAAACATATCCCAGGTTTTTCCATATCTACTGAAGTCCAATTTGGTAACTCTGAAGGAGGCCCCGAAGAATCCTAATACTGCCTCTCCCCGCTACAACCCGAATGCCCGATGTGCCTACCATTCTGAAACTCCAGGGCATGATACAAATGACTGTTGGGCTTTAAAGAATAAGGTACATGATATCATTGAGGCGAAGGAGATTGCGTTTGACCTTCCCGAGACACCTAACGTAATAAATGCGCCAATGCCCAAAGATGGCCAAGGTGTCAATGCTGTTGATGATGATTGTTTTGTTTCCTCCGTGGATGAATTAACTACTCCTCTTATGACCTTTAAATAGAATCTATTAAGTGCCGGTTTATTTTCGGGCTATGGTGAAGGTTGCCACTTATGTATGACTCTACCAGATGGTTGTTTGTTATTAAAGATGGGCGTCCAACGCTGGATGGTTAACAAAGAAATTATGTTCGAAAAAGTTCTTCCTGCAAGAAGTTCATGTGAAGATGTTTCGATAATCACCATTTCCGACAATCCTCCCAGGGTCTCCACCAAAAGACCCGTCAGGATTACATTTGTTCCAATGTTTTCTCCCCTGATCATCACCCTTCCCAGGCCAATACCATATTCTTCGGATAAAGCCGTTCCTTGGAATTATGGGGCTGACGTCTATTACCATGGTGTCAAGCAAGACCTATTGGCTGTTGATGACAAATCTGCTGAAGGTACTGGTCATGACATCGACAATATCGTCGGGACCAGTAAGATAAAGAGAAGCGATAGAGTTTTCTCTCTCGAGATCTCTCTGAAAATTGTTTCTACTCCTGTGATCATTCCTGCTACTGCTACTTCCAGTACTCCCATTATTACTCATGTGATTATTCTTACTGCTGCTCCTGTCTGTATTCCCATTGCCACTCTTACTGTTAGTCCTGCTGTTGTCCCTGCTACCGAGTCGACTGAGACTCAGGGCAAAGGGGTATTGGTTGAGCTTGTCCAGATGAAGGCGCATCCAGAAGCCATTCTTGAGGTTTCTGAAAAAGAGATGGAAGAGATTTTAAAGATAATCAAGAAGAGTGATTATAATGTCGTGGAACAATTGGGGCAGACCCCTTCAAAAATCTCAATGCTGGCCCTACTTTTATGATCTGAAGCCCATGCCAAGGCTTTAGTAAAATTACTGAAGTCTGCCCACGTGCTTCAAGAGACTTCTGCTGATCAATTCAAGAATTGCATGGCTAGTTTGACAGCTGACAATTGCATAGGATTCTCTAATGCAGATTTAACTCCCAAGGGAAGGAAACACAATGATGCCCTGAATGTCTCCATTGAGTGCAGGGGCACTACATTAGCCCATGTTCTGGTGGATACATGCTCGTCACTGAATGTCTTACCCAAGAATGCTCTTGACCAGTTAGATTACGAAGGACTCATACTAAAGCCCAATAACATTGTGGTGAGGGTCTTCGACGGTTCTAAAAGAATGGTGCATGGGGAGGTGGACGTCCCTATCAAAGTAGGTACCCATACCTTTAATTCCACCTTCTATGTGATGGACATCTGTCCTTCCTATTCCTGTTTATTGGGTCGATCCTGGATCCATAGGGCTGGTGCTGTAACTTCCACCCTACATCAGATGCTGAAGTACCCAGTCAATGGGAGAATTATCACAGTCCATGGGGAGGAGGAGTACATGGTGAGCCACTTGAATAATTTCAGGTATGTTGAAATGGACGGAGAGTTCATTGAGACCCCATGTCAGAACTTTGAGGAGGTTCCACAGGCCATTGCTACGACCAAGACCACTACCAGTGTTCCTAAGACTACTAGACCTCCGCTGAAGATGGCTTCTCTGAGGGATGCCAAGGAAGTAGTCGAAGAAGGTGGGTGTATAATTTGGGGTCAACTTCCAGATATTCCCTACAAATATGACAAATTTGGTTTGGGTTTTACTTTAGGAGCCTAGAGAGCTGTCTGTCGTGCTTGCGCCAGGGGACCACCTTTACGGATCAGCAACCATGGAGTCAACACTCTGGAAGACATCGATAATGATTATGACCTAGACAAGTGGATCTTCCCAACCATCAGCGATGGACTCAACAATTGGGAGGCTAAAGACTTTGTGCCCATTACCTTTATTCAAGAGTAATTTGTCTTTTTTGTTTTTGAGGAAATGTAATATTTGACCAATTGAAACATTAAATCCTTATGTCTTGCCCGAGGCACAATGGTCTATTTGTGAGGGTTATCGCTTCATTTTCATATGTCATCAATAAAACATTGGATGTGTTGCATACAAATTTTGCGCTTTGTTTTTCTTTTCTTCCTCTTTACTTTATAAAAAATATACAACTATGCTCTTACACACACCCACGCATCAAACTGCAGATCCACATCCACTCTGGATCCCATTGATAACGGTTCTGCTATTGCTCATTATGACTTTGAAAATCCGGTCTACCAAGCCGAGGACGAAGGTGAGGAAGATTGTGAAGTACCAGGAGAACTTGCCAGACTGTTACAATAGGAAGAAAGGGCAATACAACCTCATGAAGATCCAGTTGAGACAATTAACTTGGGTACTGAAGAGGATAATAAAGAAGTCAAGATAGGTTCCGATATGGAGCATAGCGTCAAAGAGCGGTTAATTCAGATGCTACATGACTATGTTGAGGTTTTTTCCTGGTCATATGAAGACATGCCAGGACTTGACACCAATATTGTGGTTTATCGCCTACCTACAAAAGCGGAATGCCCTCCAGTGAAACAGAAGGTTCGTTGTATGAGGCCAGATATGTCAGAAAAAATCAAAGCCGAAGTCATGAAACAGTTCAACGCTGGTTTCTTAGCCGTCACCTCTTATCCATAATGGGTCGCCAATGTTGTTCCAGTACCTAAGAAGGATGGTAAGGTACGTATGTATGTGGATTACAGAGACCTGGACAAGGAAAGCCCCAAGGATGACTTTCTGCTTCCGCATATCGATGTTCTGGTTGACAAAACCGCACAACATAAAGTATTATCCTTCATGGATGGTTTCTCCGGGTATAATCAGATCAAAATGGCACCTGAAGACATGGAGAAAACAACCTTTGTCACACAGTGGGGAACTTTCTGTTACAAAGTTATGCCATTTGGGTTAAAGAACACCAGGGTAACCTATCAACGGGCCATGGTATCTTTGTTTCATGATATGATCCATCACGAGATAGAGGTCTACGTTGATAATATGATAGCCAGGTCTCAGACTGAAAAGGAACACCTTGATCACCTGCAGAAACTATTTGAAAGGTTGAAGAAATACAAGCTGAGGTTGAATCCGAATAAATGCACCTTTGGAGTAAGATCTAGTAAGCTCTTAGGCTTTGTCGTCAGCAACAAAGGCATTGAAGTCGACCCTGCAAAGGTCAAAGCTATACAAGAAATGCCAACTCCTTGCACTGAGAAGGAAGTTAGGGGATTCTTGGGACGTATGAACTACATTTCCAAATTCATTTCACATCTGACCGCTACTTATGAACCAATCCTCAAATTGCTGAAGAAAGATCAAGCAGTAAAGTGGAATGACGACTTCCAGAATGCTTTTGACAAAATCAAAGAATATATTCAAGAGCGTCCAATTTTGTTGCCGCCAGTTGAAGGAAGACCTCTGATCATGTACTTAACAGTGTTAGAGAACTCAATGGGGTGTGTGCTGGGCAGCATGACGAGTCTTGTCGAAAAGAGCCTGCAATATACTATCTTAGCAAAAAGTTTACCGATTGTGAAATAAGATACTCACTGCTCGAGAAAACTTGTTGCGCTTTGGCATGGGCTGCTCGCCGATTGAGACAATATATGTTGACTCACACTACCTTGTCGATATCTAAAATGGACCCTATCAAGTACATCTTTAAGAAGCCCGCTCTCTCTGGAAGAATAGCAAGATGGCAAATCATCCTGACCGAATACGACATCCAATATACAACCAAGAAATCAATTAAGGGAAGTGTACTAGCTGATCATTTGGCTCATTAGGCTGTGGATGACTACCAATCCATGAATTTTGAGTTCCTGGACAAGAACATCATGTTAGTAACTGATTGTGAAGAATCTGGACCAGATGAAGGACCTGAAAAAGGACCCCGATGGACTATGGTTTTGATGGAGCTTCCAACGCTCTTGGCAATGGCATCGACACTGTGATCATATCTCCTGAAGGTTGTCATACTCCTTTCACTTCCAAATTGTGTTTCAATTGTACCAATAATATGGTTGAGTATGAAGCACACATCATGGGTCTCAAAGCTGCTATCAACTTAAGGATCAAGTTATTGAGTGTATTTAGAGACTCGGCCTTAGTAATCATCCAGATCAAAGCAGAATGGGACACGAAACATCCTAATCTTATCCCTTACAAAGAGCATGTGTTGACACTAATTCTGCACTTTGAAGAAATTACATTTGAGCATTTTCTATGAGAGGAAAATCAACTAGCAAACGCGCTAGCTACAATGTCATCCATGTTCAAGGTCAGATGGGATAATGAGGCTCCTCATATCACTATTGAGAGGATGGATGAACCAGCATAGTGTCACGAGATTCGTACTGAAGAAGTAGTAGACAAGCCTTGGTTCCATGAAGTCAAAAGATATCTCGAAGCCCAAGAGTATCCTGATGGAGCTTCAGTCAACGATAAGAAGTTCCTAAGAAGGTTCTCCGCAAAGTTCTTCCTCAGTAACAGGATTCTCTACAAGCACAACCACGACTCTACCTTGCTTCTGTGTGTAGACAAGAGTGAGGAAGAAAAGATTATGGCTGATTTACACGAAGGTACCTTTGGCACTCATTCCAGTGGATATACGATGGCTAAAAAGATCCTACGGGAAGGATACTATTGGTCCACTATGGAATCAGACTGTTATTAGCATTCGCGGACTTGTCACAAATGCCAGATCTATGCTGACAAGGTGCATGTGTCTCCTGTTCCTCTAAACATATTGACTGATCCTTGGCCGTTTGCAATGTGGGGCATCAATATGATTGGGGAAATCAGACCTACAACTTCTAATAGGCACCTCTTCATCCTGGTCTCCATTGATTACTTCACGAAGTGGGTCGAGGCAGCTTCATTTGCTTCTGTTACCAAGAACGTTGTTTCCCGATTCATCAAACATAGCCTTATATGTCGGTACGGTATTCCAGAAAGAATCATTACAAATAATGGTACAATCTCAATAACACTATGATCACTGAGCTTTACACGCAATTCAAGATCCATCATCATAACTCTTCTCCTTATCGACTGAAGATGAATGGCGCTGTCGAAGCTGCTAACAAAAATATCAAGAGAATCATACAGAAGATGACAATGACATATAAAGATTAGAATGAGATGTTACCATTTGCTTTTCATGGTTACCGTACCATAATGCACACTTCAATAGGGGAAACTCCTTTCTCTTTGGTATATGGTATGGAGTTGTCTTACCCATAGTAGTCCAAATCCCTTCCTTGAGAATCATAAAGGATGCAAGGTTGAGTGAAGACCAATGGGTCCAGACTCGACTTGATCAATTAAACTTGATTGATGAGAAAAGACTCGCGGCTTCCTTCCATGGTCAGATGTGCCAAAAACGTATGATTAAAGCTTTTAACAAGAAGGTTAGACGCCAGGTATATCAGGCTGGTGACTTGGTAATCAAGCGCATCATCCTTCCATAAGGTGATCCCAAGGGAAAATGGACTCCCACATATGAAGGGCCATTTGTGATCAAGAACATATTTTCTGGTGGAGCCATGATTTTAACCACTATGGACGGTGACGACCTTTCACACCCGATAAACGCGGACATAGTTAAAAGATACTACGCATAAACAAAGACCCGCTAGGTCGACTGTCCTAGGAAAAAATTAGGGCATCCTGACGAACCAAAAGGGTTCGGGCAAAAATTAGGGATATACATAAAAAAATATGTACACCCGGCAAGTCAAAAACCTGAAAAGGTGGCTTGGGCAAAAAGGGGTATCCCGGTGGACTGAAAACCCGAAAGGGCGGTCCAGGAAAAAGTTAGGGATTTAAAGCGCATAACTATGTCCCGTTGGATCACCTCATCCAATATTCAGTATCAACTATCAAGCTCAAACATTACTAATCAATCCAATAAGCTTCGGACGAGCAGCGAAAGAGATGAGACGCTCAAAGACATAAAGGAAATAGCAGAATGAGAACCCAATGGGATTATTTCACATAGATATTTTTCTTTGTATAATATTTTTGTATATTTTCCGTTCTTATGACGAAATTCTCTTACTAGGATGTCTGTATCCTTGTACAAATATGTTTATTCAAATTAATACAAAGTTATCTCTTTGAAAGTGCTAAACGCCTGTTTTTGTTTTTCTGTTTTATTTGCAAAACATCCAGTGATTATTTTTGAACATATGCATTTGAATGTGGTTACCGCCTACAAATATACACATAAAAAACAGAAGGGCATTTACTAATGACTTTAAGAAATCTGACAATATCTAAGGGCCATCCACAAAATCCCCACAGATGTTTTCCCCGCCAGATATTTTCTCCAGCAGGTACAGAGGCAGAGATATCCTACTAAAAGGTCACTGCCATGTTCTCAGTATGCATCCTAATGGTGTCGGGTTCTCATATCCCCGGCAGAGCAAGAATCTCCAATTACTGCTCCAACAAAATCCCCCCTGGAGTTGCCAAGCTTCTCAGGACTCCCGAACAGGATTTCAACAAAATCCCCAAGCAGTTTATGGAGTTCACCTTCCCCAACAAAGTTTATTTCTCTAACAACGGAAGTTCATCCCCCAGCGTTTCAACTTCAACAAATTTGAAGACCTACATTTCTTTACCCCCAGTAACAATCAAGGATTTATTTTCCCTAACTCAACAACCCTGCAATAGAATAGCTGATACGTTCATACATTGCATTCATACATCATTTTTACAAACATCATAGCATATGGAACACACATGCATATATCACAATCTCATTTATTTTGAGAGCATCATGCAATTCATACATCATGACATCACATGAAACTGACTTTACCTTTCCAGGTTGAGTTTGCAGAAAGACAAACACTATCAACTTACACAACATGTCAAAGATTAATTCCCTAAACCAGAAGGGAAAACTATCTACATGACCAAGTTGTATGAACTCCCGAAGCAAGTCGGGTTTACCAAAAAATACAACAGGCCACAAATTAATGCTCGAAACCGGACGTGGAAACTATCTATGTGACCAACAAAACAAGTCCCAGATTAATACCTGTAACAAGCCAAGACAACTATCTGTCGACGACCAAATGTAGATTAATACCTGTAACAAGCTAGGAAAACTATCTACATGAGGAGATTGAAGATTAATACCTATAAAAATCCAGGAAAACTATCTTTCTTTCTCGGGTCAGAAATTAAATACCTGTAACAAGCCAGGATAACTATCTCAGCGACCAACAACTTTGAAGTTCCAGATTAACACTTGTAACAAGCCAGGAGAACTATCTGTGGATGACTGATTGTAGATTAATACCTGTAACAAGCCAGAAAAACTATCTACAAAAGGAGATTGAAGATTACTACTTGTAACAAGCCAGGAAAACTATCTTTATTTCTTAGGTCAGAGATTAATACCTGTAACAAGCCATGATAACTATCTCATCGACCGACAATTTTCAAGTTCCAGATTAATACCTGAAACTAGACAGGACAACTATCTGCGAATAGATAATTTGTAGATTAACACCTGAAACCAGACAGGAAAAATATCTACATGACCAGACGAAGCAATCTTACATGGGTTTCTTCTTATGATCTTCGAGATACAGTCTAACACGGACTCATCCTGAAATAATCCTACACGAGTTCCTTCTCAACTTTCCAGATGCAGTTTAACACGAACTCAACCTGAAACAGCCCTACACAGGCTCTTTCTAATACATTTTCATGTAACGACTAATTCCATTATCCCTAGCAAGTTAATGTGAGGCATGGATTTCAACCAGAAAACAATAAACTTTCATCTCTATAGAGATAACTCTTTAGCAAAGTCTTGGACGACTGAAGTTCCTAGACTCTATTCCCCATAGAGTTTCCTCAAGCAAGAGAACACCAGAAACCCATATTCTCCCAACGGAGTCCTCCTCAGACAACAGGAACAGAAATCCCCACAAGGAGACCTCTTAGGAAGTCAATATCTACTTTGGATGGCATCTTTAAGCCCATTCCCTACACAATCAACCAACACATCATCGAGTGTAAATTTCTAGGCACTCTAGTGTTCAATCATCTTCCACCTTCAGATCACGAAAGGCAGACAAGCTAATCTACATCTTCAGGTTTAAGAAGATTGAACATGGGAAGCTGTTGTACCCCAAAATTTGCCCTCTCATGTTTTCCAAGATTTTCTCTTATATGGGTGGTCACAAACACTTTGTTAAAGAAAAATAATTTTTTTGAAGATAAACAAGGTGTGATACGGTGGCAGAACCGACTGTTTAATACTGGTTTGTGTTTTGCGTTTTTTATTCACAAAATGTCGCAGTAAGCAAGAGTCGCCACCGACTTTTATTTCATCCAACCAGAAAGGAAAAAAGTACAGAAAAATCATTTTTCGAGATTTTGAGTACGAGGCGTAGATTATAGAAAGGGAAGGTGTTAGCACCCTTTCTATCCATGGTTTTCCATGGGCTCTTAGGTACTTGCTTATTTTTAAATTGCTTGTGTTTGTGTGCTTTGTTTTTGAAGAATGTTTTACCTCATGATAACCCTTGTATCAGTCCTCAAGGGTGTGACGAAGTTGTTTTGAAAATTATTTTGAAAGGTGTAAGTGTGAAAAGTTTTAATTTGAGCAAGTACCTACTAGCATCTACCTACTCGAAAAAAGATCGTTTCTATTCTTGTTTCCTTTAGACAGTGCTATCCTACTATTCAGAAATAGGTAGCACTATAGTTGGAGTTGTAAGGGTCAATTCGAAAGGGACATACAGTCACTAAAGCAATATTAGGATACCTTAGTGATAATCCTAGAGTCTTAAGATCTTTTCGAGGCAACATTTCCGAGGCAACATTTCCGAGGCAATGTTCGAATGGGACATTTTGATCTTTTTTAGACTAGATGGAAACCACTAAGACATCCTATGCTTAATGATCGTTTATCGAAGACAACCGAAGTGAGAGTATACCCTAAGAGTGATATGTGCGAGTGATTTGTTTCAGTTATTTATCTTTGCACATTAGGATTTTCTAACCGTTTTAATTTATCATGCATTCTTGCCATACAATCCTATTAGCATACATCTAGACAGTTAAATATTTGCAGGAGTTAAAAATGCGAGAAAATAGACCTAACTATTACAAGGCTTTGGGGAGGGGGATTAATTACATAGCCAAAAATCGGGGGAAAAGCGATAAGTAAAACCCTAGTTAAAACTATTACATCCTCAAAACAGTTACAAAATAATGGAAAAATAATTAACAAGCGCGCGGCGAATTAAATGCGAGGCAATTAGGGTTTTGACCCTTTGACTAATCCTACTTGCGATTGATTAAAGAAAAATGTTTTTTTGTCATGTTTTGTTATTTAAGAAAATACTGAATAATTAAACTAAAAGAAAATCCTAAGTTCTAATTAATATTATTTTTTGAAAATAAATAAATAAATAAATTCTAAATAACCTATTTTTGTATTTTGTGTGAAAAAGAAGAGAATTAAATCAAGAACTTAAACCAAATTTTTCTAATTGGTTTTAATTATAAAAACAAGTTAAAATTTCCCTAATTTAAATTAAACTAAATTAAATTAAATTTTGATAAAAAACCTAATTCTAATTTTTTTTGTGAATTCTTGATTTTGTGATTTTGTAAAAAAAAGTGACTAATTTTGTTAATTAAAACAATTAAGGAAAATATTAAAAGAATTAAAAAATAAGGAGAAACAAAAAAAGAAGAAATGGGCCTGATAGTGTTGCTGAAGAGGGGGGTGTAAATCTGGATTTTCTGGCCCAACACTCCAAATCCTGTTTGACCACGCCTGATTTGGTGCGTATGTTGACTTTGAGGTGTACCATGATCCTCTCATGGTAGGCGTTGGATCTTGGTAGCTAGGCATCCAGTGGCCAGGTGCTGAGGGTGTATGGAAGGTGTGTGATGGAGAATTGTATTAGATCTGTCTGAAATAATCAAGAAAATAATAAAATGCACACGCCTGGGATTGAACCAAGGACGTGTGCATCAAAGGCATTCCCTCCAACCATCTGCACTAGTGTGTTAACTTGTAAGTATAATAACAATAAAGCATAATATAAGAAAAGAAAAAAGAAACTGGATCCAAGGCGCGAATATTCAAATGTCCCAATGGTTGCTAGACACGCCAACATCTTCCTCCTTTGTCCGTCATTTTAGAAAGAATACTTTTACCTACAAACGTTCGCTATAGGTATAACCCCATTCATCTCCAAAATTGCATACGAGCAATATAAATGAAAAGTACTGGTACCAATTAACTCGTCTCATCCTCACGAGCATCATGGTACCAGAATCAAGGCCTAATTTTGCCTGCATTGAAAAACCCTAAACAAGAACAAAAATCCCTGACAATGGAAATATCAGGTACAAGCATAAAAAATGCAATTAAATGGCATGGTTAGCTTGCAAATATGATGACAAACACGAATATAACAATCAAAAGTGATAATGATGCAAGAATCGTGCTAATCAAATTGAAAAAAAATGCCAAACCGTGTGAGTTACAGTTGGTGATTATGAGTGCTTCAAGCCTTGCAATTGATCCAATTGGCTTCTGGGAAGGTCCAGCAATGGATTAGAAAAGTTGGAATGGTCTGAATTAATCTCTAGATGCAAAAACAATCCAACACTTTTTGCCACTTTTTTTTGAGTTTTGTTCTATGCTTCTCACGACCTCTAACCCTTGTTTTTTGATCTGGAAAGCTTCATTATATAACCTAAAATTAATTAGGTTAAAAAACTTGGCATGAATCTTTGCATTTATCCAAGATTTAATTTGATTTTCAAGTTGTATGATATGTTCCTATTTTGAAACAAATCATGCCTTTCTTGTACCAATTGGCCTTAACTCGAATTGATCTCGTAAACTCAGCATATCTTGATTTCTAATCTGTCAAAAAAACAAATCAAATCATATCTTTATTAATTTTCATCATTTATGTGATTTAATCGAATTTTTAATTAATGAAAAATCAAAATAATTTGAAAAATGAAGCACATAATGAGTGAGTGAACATTTGAGTCATGGACCACATTATAATTGAGGTGCAAGCATAAAAAGTTGGGCCCATTTAGCAAAAAATGCAAATTTGAGCACATTTAACTTTTGGCAATCTTGCAAAAATGGTCAACTTGGCTAATGCATAACTCTTTCAGTTTTGAGCCTAGAGAGGTGTTCTTGGAATTTTTAGAAAGCTTAGGATGTCCTCTAAACAAACCTTTTTGTCTCATCTCAATTGAGTTTTCCATGTTCATATATGAAACTTTGACCCAAAAGGTGTTTTTGTTGACTTTTCAAAAGGACCTATAATGTCAAAATTTATATCCTTTTGTGAGTGCAAAATTTGGACTTGGGAGCTGAAGATGAATTGTAGGGAATTGCATCCTATTCAAAATGATCTTTGGATGGGTCATTTCTGATAAAGTATGAGAAAGTTATGCTTGGTCAAAGTTGAGTTAACTTTTCCTATAAAACCCTAATTTAGCAACTTTTGGGTTTTGATGAATTGTGAGAAATACTTGAGGAATCATGATCAACCCTTGATCAACTGATCAATAATACTTTAAAATGAGGATGTTGACCAAAAATATTGAAGTTTGACTGTATGTGGGCCATAATTGACTTTTGATCTAGCATATTTGATTTTCAGGCATTTGAGCAATTGACTGAGCAAACTTCTTCTACAAGGCTTGAAACTTGACATGGATGATTTTGAGAACATATTAGGACAATGGTGAGCATTTTAGTACTTTTTGGTTCACACATCTTGATGAAAATATAAACCCTAATTTGAGGTAGGCTGCCTTATGAGAGAGTTTGTCTGGTCAACTCTTGAACTTCCTTGAGCAATTTGGGGACCTCACTTGCCATGTGTTGAGAAATATGGGAGGGAAAATTTTGGGGTACAACAGCTGCCCCTGTTCAATCTTCTTCAACCTGAAGATGTAGATTGGCTGCTCTGCCTTTCGTGATCTGAAGGTGCAAGATGATTGAACACTAGAGTGCCCAGAAATTTGCACTCGCATGAAGTGATACTCGATTTGTGATATCGGGAATGGGCTTACAGATGCCATTCGAAAGTTGCTAGATAATTGTCGGAGATGGGCTTGAAGATGCCATCCGAAGAGTTGTCGATCGCATAAGAGATTCCTTTGTGAGAACCCGCATACCTGTTGTCGAGGAGGATTTCGCTGGGGAATGCTGGTCTCTGTCTTGAGAGAAATATAGTTTTAGGAGCTTCAGTTCTCCGTTACTCTACTGGGGAATAATTCCGGTTTAGGAAGCAGAAGTGAACTGCGTATCTGGTCGAGGTATATGCTGCACCGCGACGTTATGGGGAAATGTGAAATCAATTGTGTTTGATCAGGTCCTGGTCTTACAGTGTTGTGGACTGTTGTATGGGGATAAGAGAGGAAGAACTCGGATAATAAGGTTATGAGAAGGAACCTGGATAGTAGGGTTACTTTGACATGAAAGCCTGGATAGTAGGGCTGTGAGAAGGCACCTAGATAGTAGGGTTACTTTGATATGAAATCCTGGATAGTAGGGCTGTGAAAAGGAACCTGGATAGTAGGGTTACTTTGATATGAAAGCATGGATAGTAGGGCTTGAGAAGGAACCTGGATAGTAGGGTTACTTCGATATGAAAGCTTGGATAGTAGGGCTTGAGAAGAAACCTGGATAGTAGGGTTACTTCGATATGAAAGCCTGGATAGTAGGGCTTGAGAAGGAACCTGGATAGTAGGGTTACTTCGGTATGAAAGATGGGATAGTGGGGCTTGAGAAGGAACCTGGATAGTAGGGTTACTTCGAGATGAAAGCTTGAATAATAGGGCTGTGAGAAGGAACCTGGGTAGTAGGGTTGCTTCGAAATAAGTTTGGGTAAAACTGCAGAGGGAGCCTAGGTAAGGTTTCTTTATGATGAGTCTGTGTAGGACTTCTGTGAGGAACTTGCGTATCGATTATTACTCTATTTATCTTCGAGTGTTGATCATGGATTATAGGGTTAGTTATGTGTGATGCATGAGATGCATTGTATGATGAAAGGAATACAGGGTTAGTTATGTGCGATGCATCAGATGCATTGTATGATGAAGTTCTCAAAATAAATGAGACTATGTTATATGTAATGTATGCACATGTCATGACGCATGAACATGAAATGCTGACGTAATAATTTGAGTCTGGGAAAATAAATCCCTGACTGTTTTTGGAGAGTATGAGAAATGGTATTCCTGACTGCAGTAAAAAACATAGTTCCTCTACTTCTGTTGGGGATGGTGAACAAAGATGACTAACTGGGGATTCACATTCATTCAGCTGGTGAATATTCTGCCGGAAGAGACCCTGTTTGAGGATAACTCTGCGAGGAATAACTCTGTTGGAGAGGAGATACTCTATTGATAGATCTGCTGATTTGGAGAAATAAACTCAGCTGGGGATGAATTTTCGTTTCTGGTGATAATGAATTCTGTTGGAGATTAACTTTCTGCTTGGGGAAAAATTACTGACTCCCTCGCGATCGTGAACCTTAGCTGGGGAGAGGTATGTCCTGTTCAGGAAATCTAACATCACTGTCTTTGGGTACTTTTTACTCTATGGGGAGTGTATATACCACTACTCATGTTCTCGAGCTGGCTCTATCCCGGTACCTGATGGGCAGAGTAACTGTGAGGTTTGGTACTTCTTGTTTTCCCTATTCCTGGAATTACGAGTAATCGTCTTTTGTTTCTTGTGTAAATATTTGTGAGCAGCAATCATTTTCAAATGTATATATCAAAAATGGATCATTGGACGTTCTTGCAAAACAAAACAGAAAAAGAAAAAGAAACAAATTGAAGTTTCGTAAAAATGACTTGTATTGATTTTGAAATTGGCCTGTAATAGGCTTTTTTGTACAAAGAGGCTGACGTCATAGTAAGAGAACGCCGCCGAAAGAGATTGCAATTTGTGTAAAAGAAATAAAAATAGCTATGTGAAATGACCCCATTGGGTTCCAACTCTACTATTTCCTTTATATCTTCAAGCGTCTCATCACTTTGCAACTTGGTCGAAGGTGGATCTGATTGATTGGGGCCGTCTGAGCTTGATAGTCATTATTGAAGTCTAGTTGCAAGATGATCCAATGAGACATAGTGTCACGCTTCGATCCCTAATTATTTCCTGGACCGCCCTTTCAGGTTTTCAGTCCACCGGGATACCCTTTTTTCCCCAAGCCGCCCTTTCAGGTTTTTGACTTGTCGGGTGTACAGTTTTTTTCATTTTCATCCCTTACTTTTGCCCGAACCCTTTTGGTTCGCCGGGAAGCCCTTATTTTTTCCTAGGACAGTCAACCTAGCGGGTCTTTGATCACGCGTAGTATCTTTTCACTATGTCTGCATTGACGGGGTGAGGAAGGTCGTCACCATCCATGGTGGTTAGAATCATAGCTCCTCCCGATAAAATGTTCTTAACCACAAATGGCCCTTCGTATGTGGGGGTCCATTTTCCCCTGGGATCACCTTGCGGTAGTATGATGTGTTTGATCGCTAGATCCCCAACTCGATATTCTTGACGTCTGACTTTCTTGTTAAAAGCCTTGATCATTCGCTTTTGATACGCCTGACCATGACATATAGCAGTAAGTCTCTTTTCATCGATTAAATTCAGCTGATCAAGTCGGGTTTGGATCCAGTCGTCTTCGTTCAAACCTGCATCCTTCATAATCCTGAGAGAGGGTATCTAGACTTCGATGGGTAGGACTGCCTCCATGCCATACACCAAAGAGTAGGGTGTTGCCCCTGTCGACGTCCGTGCTGAGGTACGGTACCCATGAAGAGCGAATGGTAACATCTCGTGCCATTTTTTATATGTCACCGTCATCTTCTGCACAATCTTCTTTATGTTCTTGTTAGCTACTTCAACAACCCCATTCATCTTCGGCTGGTAGGGAGAAGAGTTATGATGTTGTATCATGAACTGTTTACAGAGCTCGGTGATCATTGTGTTATTGATATTTGTACCATTGTCAGTAATAATTCTCTCTGGTACACCATATCTACAGATCAGATTATGTCGGATGAACCGCGCTACGACGCTCTTGGTTATTGTAGCAAAGGAAGCTGCCTCAACCCACTTTGTGAAATAATTTATAGCCACCAGAATGAAATGATTCCCGTTAGATGCAGTAGGTCTGATCTCGCCGATCATATCGATGCCCCACATTGCAAAGGGCCAAGGAGCTGTCAAAACATTCAGGGGAATCGGAGGTACATGCACCTTATCAGCATAGACTTGGCACTTATGACAAGTTCGAGAGTGTTAGTAACAATCGACTTCCATAGTGGACCAGTAATATCCTTCCCTTAGGATTTTCTTCGCCATGGTGTGTCCACTAGAATGGGTTCCGAAGGTGCCTTCATGTAACTCTGCCATGATTCTTTCTGCATCGCTCTTGCCTACACACCGTAGTAGTGTGGAGCCATGGTTACGCTTATAGAGGATCCCATTGCTAAGAAAGAACTTTGCAGCGAACCTTCTCAGAAACTTTTTATCATTAACAGATGCCCATTCGGGGTATTCTTGAGCCTCAAGATACCTCTTGACTTCGTGAAACTAGGGTTTATCTGCTACCTCTTCAATCTCAATGTCACAACAATGTGCGGGTTCATCCAACCTCTCAATGGTAATCTGGGGAGCTTCATTGTCCCACCTAACTTTGAACATAAAAGACATGGTAGCTAGCGCGTCCGCCAACTGGTTCTCTTCTCGTGGGAAATGTTCAAAGGTTACCTCCTCAAAGTGTGGGAGCAATGTCAGTACATACTTTTTGTAAGGAATAAGATTCGGGTGCTTAGTATCCCACTCGCCTTTGATCTGACTTATCACCAGAGTGGAATCTCCGAATACACTCAAGAACTTAATCCTTAGGTCAATAGTAGCTCGAAGACCCATGATACACGCTTCATATTACGTCATATTATTGGAGCAGTTGAAACATAATCGGGTTGTGAACGGAGTATGACAGCCCTCAGGAGATATAATTACAGCGTCAATGCCGTTACCCAATGCGTTTGAGGCTCCATCAAAATACATAGACCATTGAGATCCTTCCTTAGGTCCTTCATCTGGTCCAGGTTCTTCGCAGTCGGTTACCAACATAATATTCTCATCCAGGAACACGAAATTCATGGACTGGTAGTCATCCACGGCCTGATGCGCCAAATGATCTGCCAATACACTCCCCTTGATTGTTTTTTGGGTTATGTATTGGATGTCGTACTCAGTCAAGATCATTTGCCACCTTGCTATCCTTCCGGAGAGAGTGGGCTTCTCGAAAATATACTTGATCGGATCCATCTTCGATATCAACCAGGTAGTGTGAGTCAGCATATACTGTCTCAGTAGACAAGCAGCCCACGCCAAAGCGCAACAAGTTTTATCGAGCAATGAGTATCAGGTCTCACAGTCGGTAAACTTTTTGCTAAGGTAGTAAATGGCGTGCTCTTTTCGACCAGACTCGTCATGCTGCCCCAACACACACCCCATTGAATTGTCTAGCATTGTCAAGTATAATATAAAAGGTCTTTCTTCAACTGGAGGCATAAAAATTGGTGGTTCCTAAAGGTATTCCTTGATTCTTTCGAAAGCGGTCTGGCAATCATCATTCCACTTTACCACTTGATCTTTCTTCAGCAGCTTAGAGATTGGCTCACAAGTAGCAGTCAGATGTGAAATGAACCTGGCGATGTAATTCAGGCGTCCCAAGAAACCTCTAACTTCTTTTTCTGTGCGGGGAGCCGACATCTCTTGTATGGCCTTTACCTTTGCAGGGTCCATCTGAATACCTTTGTCACTGACAACAAAACCCAGAAGCTTACCAGACCTTACCCCGAAGGTACACTTGTTCAGATTCAACCTCAGCTTGTACGTCTTCAACCTGTCGAACAGTTTCTGGAGATGATCAAGGTGCTCTTCCTCAGCCTGAGACCTGGCTATCATGTCATCAACATAAACCTTGATCTCATGGTGAATCATATCATGGAACAAAGCGACCATGGCGCGCTGATAAGTTTCCCCAGCATTCTTCAACCCAAAAGGCATTACCTTGTAACAGACGATGCCCCACTGTGTAACGAAGGTTGTCTTCTCCATGTCCTCAGGAGCCATCTTGATCCGGTTATAGCCAGAAAAACCATCCATGAAGGAGAAGATCTTGTGCTGCATGGTGTTGTCGACTAGAACATCAATGTGAGGAAGTGGGAAGTCATCCTTGGGGATTACCCTGTTCAAATCTCTATAATCAACACACATATGTACCTTACTGTCCTTCTTAGGTACCGAAACAACGTTGGCAACCCACTGCGGATAAGAAGTGACAACTAAGAATCCTGCGTCGAACTGTTTCATGACCTCTGCCTTGATTTTCTCTGACATTTCAGGGCGCATACGGCGGACCTTCTGCTTTATCAGAGGACAGTCTTCTTTAGTTGGAAGGCGATGTACCAGAATATCAGTGTCCAAACCAGACATGTCTTCATAGGACCAAGCGAAGATCTCAACATAGTCGTGTGGCATATGTACCAACCTCTGTTTGACACTAAGCTCCAGATTTGCACCTATTTTAACCTCTTTCATGTCTTCCTCTGTACCCAAATTCACTGACTTGACTGGCTCTTCATGAGGCTGTATGGCCCTTTCTTCCTGCTATAATAGTCTAGCAAGTTCTCCAGGCACCTCACAATCATCCTCACCTTCGTCCTCGGCTTGGTTGATCGGATTTTTGAAGTCATAACTTGCAGTAGCAGAGCTGTTATCAATGGGATCCAGAGTGGATATGGATCTACAATATGATATGTGAGTGTGTGTAAGAGAATAGCTGTTTTGATAAAGTGAGAGATAGAAAAGAAAACAAGGAACGCAAAATTTGTATGCAAGAAACATCCAATGGTTTATTAATGATATATGAAATGACAAATAATGGCCCTCGCAAACAAAGCCAAGGTGCCTCGGGCAAGGCACCGGGCCGTAAAGTTTCACATTGTTTATTACAAATCTTAAAACAAATGAGGTAATTACTGCAGAATAAAAGAAACAGGTATGAAGTCCCTAGCCGTCCAGTTATTCGGTCCACCGTTGGTTGTTGGGTAGATCCAGCTATTGATGTCTGAATCCTCTTCACTGTCTTCAATTGCATTAATTCTCCGATTGCTGATGTGTAGAGGAGGTCTTCCAGCCCGAGCGCGCCTAACAACCCTTTGAGCCCCTGTAGTAAAGCCTAAACCAAATTTGTCAATTTTGTGACTAAAATCAGGGAGCAGACCCCAATTGGTACACCCACCTTCTTCAACCGCATCCCTGGCGTCCTTGAGAGAAGCCATCTTCAACGGAGGCTTGTTGGTAGTAACTTCAGTTGATGCCAAGACCTGAGGGACCTCTTCAAAATTCTGATAAGGAGTTTCTATGAATTCCCCGTCCATATCTACATAGCGAAAAGAATTGAGGTGACTCACCATATATTATTCTTCACCTTGCACTGTGACAATCGTTCCCTTCACCGGATACTTCAGCATTTGATGGAGCGTGGAAGTAACTGCCCCAACCTCATGGATCCAAGGACAACCCAACAAGAAAGAATATGAAGGCCTGATATCCATTACGTAGAAGGTGGACCCAAAAGTTTGAGAACCCACTTTGAAAGGGATGTCCACCTCCCCGTGCACCATTCTCTTCGATCCGTCAAAAGCCCTTACCATAATGTTACTAGGCTTTAGAGTCAAACCCTCACAATCCAAACGGTCCAACGCTTTCTTCGGCAGAACATTCAGTGAAGACCCGATATCTACCAGCACATGAGCCGTAGTGGTGCCCCTGCACTCAATCGAGACATGCAGATCATCATTACGCTTCCTTCCTTTCGGTGTCAGATCCGCATCTGAAAAACCCAGCCCATTGTCAGTAGTCAGGTTGGCCACACAATCTTTAAACTGACCTGCTGAAGTTTCCTGCCGCATATGCACAGTCTTGAGAAATGCAATCAAAGCCATCGCATGGGCTTCAGAACACAACAGGAGAGACAAGATGGATATCTTTGATGGGGTCTTGCCCAGCTGCTCGACCACATTGTAGTCGCTCTTCTTGATAATTTTCAGTATTTCCTCTATTTCTTGTTTAGAGGCTTCCACAACGATTTTCCTAGGTGCCTCCGTCCGGGCAGGCTCACTTATAATTTCCTTGTCCCAAGTCCCAGATGGCTCAGCAATAGGGGTAATAACTGGAGTAGGAACAGGAGAAATGTCAGGAGTGCTGGTTGGAGCAGCAGTTGAAATAATAGTAGGCTTGCTGATCTTTGGAGATATCTCAGAAGAGAAAACCCTTCCACTTTGAGTAACCATACTAGTCCTGATAATATTCCTGACATCAGTATCAGCTTATTCATTCTTCAGATCTTGCTTAATTCCATGATAGTACACATCAACACCATAATACCATGGGACAACCTTATCTGAGGTGTACGGGATGAGACTAGGAATAATGATTATTAGTGGAGCAATTATTTGAACAAGTGTAATCCTAACAGGTCTTCTTGAGGGAACCTTGGAAGGATTGGCAGAAATGGTTATAATAGCAACATCTTCATTTCGAACAACAGGAATCATAGTCTTCTCGAACAAAATCTCTTTCTGATCTATCAGACACTGAACACCTGACTTCAACAAATGGAAACTAGAAGGTAGAATCGAACACATGTGGCAACCTTCACCATAACCCGAAAATAAACCAGCCAACAACAAATTCTTCTTAGCAGTCATAAGAGGAGTAGAAATTTCTTCAACAGAGGTTACAAACAAATCAGTGTCAACAACATTAACTCCACGACCATGTTTGGGTATGGGAGCAGTTATAACATTCGGATTTTCTGGAGCATCGAACTCTATCTCCTTAGCTTCAAGAAAGTCTTGTACTTTGTTTTTTAGAGCCCAGCAATTGTTTGTATCGTGGCCAGGACTCTCAGAATGGTAGGTGCACTGCGCGTTGGGATTGTATCTGGGAGAGGTAGTGTTTGGATTCTTGGGAGCCTCTCTCAAGGTAGCCAAGTTGGATTTTAATAAATGAGGCAGAACTTCAGCAAAGTCATGTTGATGCGGGTAAAATGCCATTGTGGCCTTTCTCCCCTTGGTTGATTATTGCATTGTGGAGCAACTGCGGGTCTTGGTATCACTACAACATTTACCGTTTGACGGTGTTCAGATCTGCTTTGGCCCCTCGGGCTATAGACCACACTGGCTTCCTTCTTACCAGCGAAAGGCTTCTTTGCTTAACTCGAGGAGGCATCCTTTTGTACCTTACCACTCTGAATTCCAGCTTATACTCTTTCTTCAGTTAAAATCAGCTCAGTGAAACCAGATGACGAGCTGCTAATCAAATGATTGAAGAACGGACCAGACAGCGCACCAAGGAACATATCCACCAACTCCCTATCAGACAAAGGGGGTTGAAATCTCCCAGCCAAGTCTCTCCACTTTTGAGCATAATCTTTAAAACCTTCACCTGCACCCATGGATATACTCTGGAGTTGAGTACGAGTGGGAGCAAGGTCGGATTATACTGATACTGCTTGTAGAAAGCAGCAGCAAGATCTTCCCAGTTTTGGACACTGGCTCCCTCCAACTGGTAGAACCATTCAAGCTTAGTCCCTGACAGACTATCTTGTAAGAATTTCCCCTACAGATTTCTATCAGCGGTGTGGGGTTGAATCTTCCTAACATACGAACGGAGATGGAGTTTTGGGCAGGACACTCCATCATACTTGGCAAAAACCGGAGCTTTGAACTTATGAGGGATGACCACTCCTGATACCAGACCCAATTCTTTGAAATCCAGACCAGGTATCCTCTGAACTTCCATAGCACTCAAACGGTCTTCTAACTGCTTGTATCTATCCTCAACAGGAGGATATTGCTCATCATCATAATCAGTATCGTTCTCAGAGACTGCAGGACTAGGGTCCTTTTCCCCTTCTTGGTTCTCCCCTTCCTTGGATGAAGAGGTCAGATCGGTTTGTTACTTCAACCTTTCTCCAAACCTTCTGCCCATATTTAGAATACCGACAACCTTCTTCTTCTTCTTCTTCTTCTTCTTATATTTCAAAATGAGGGCTTTCAGATCTTCTTGCCCTTTAGCCAGACTTATGAACATCTGTTGGAACTGGGCGTTCTGTGCCTGAAGATCCCCGATGGCTTGATCGGAAGACATTTTTACTGAAATAAACAACGAAGAAGATGAGAAACCTATAGTGGTACCTGTAATGATGTGTACGATAATGGGATGCGCATGTAATGATTTCAAAGACTTCGGTAAATTTAAATTTGTAAACCCAAAATAAACAAAAACTTTATTAGCTTAAATTTGAAGGTTCAAAATGCCTTTAAGGCGTTACAAATAAGTAAATAAAACAAATCTAAAACTAAAAAGAAAAATCAAAAGTCCCATGGACGCTTTCTCTTTGTGCTGATATAATCATTGAGTACTCTTTCTTCCTCGAGCTTCCTGGTGAGCTTTAAAACCTTCCTCTCTTGCTCATGGAACTGTTCCCTATAAGTATCCCGCTCATTCCTCAGCTGAAGCCAAGACCTCTGTAACTCTCCAATATCAGTGGGCATGTAAGGATAGAGAACCGTGTAAGGAATGCCTTCTTCAGTAGTGGGCTCCACAATCACTGGTAATACGGCCACATAAGGCATCATAAGCTTCTGGGCCCGAGCTCGTACCCATTGGAGGTAAGGCTCCATAGGAATGGAAGTCTAGGTCCCAACTCTTTGGGGTCAGATCTATTTACCATGCCCCAAGCTCGTATGAACCTCTGGCGATACTCATTAACATCATCCTCATAGTTGAATACAATGCTCTCAATAAGTAACTCATGGGGACCATCCCTTCGAGCATGACCAAATTTTCGCTAAGCTAGACAAGGATTATAAGTTATACCCCCTCTGATACCAAGTACTGAGATATTAGGGTACTCCCCACAGCGGTGAATGATAGCGATGTCTTCCATAGCTCGGGAACACTAAAGAATATTCGTATGAGCGAGTGACATTATCCTGTGTGACCAACTCAAACCTTCTTCGTTCTTTGGTACAGACTTAGGGAGGTGAGAAATAAACCACATCGACAACAACGACATGCAGCACATAAGATTCCCTCTTCTCTTCATGGTACGAGTATGGAGAGCGTGTAAAATATCTCCAAGCAAGGTAGGCACAAGGTTGCGAGAAAGGAAAATCTTGATAGCATTCACGTCTACGAAGGAGTCCGGATTAGGGAAGAGAACTAAACCATAAATAAGAAGAGCCAAGACTTCCTCAAAAGCCTGAAAATCCAAATCATCCCAAAATAGCTGAGCTTTGTCTATCAGAAATTTGGCTAGAAAACCCTTGACTCTGCTTCGAGTTTCCCAATCGGATACCATGTCGGCCCGTTTTAAATGCAAAGCTGAGGCAATGACTTCTGGCTTAGGAACTTCTTCTATACATATGAAGGGTACCTGTTCAAGAATGGGTATGCTCAATAGCTGAGAAAATTCTTCCAAGGTGGGTACCAACTGATAATCTGGAAAGGTGAAGCAGTGATGCTTGGGATCGAAGAACTGAAAAAGTACGCTCATCATCTATTCATCAAGGTTTGAAGTAACCAAGCTGAGAAGTTGACTGTGTCTCTTAATGAAAGTAGAAGTTTCAGAAACTCTTGATACTAGCTCTTTGAGTTGGTAAGGTATCTACACAAAGCTGATTCAGATAGTATTTCTATGCACGGAAGCCCTGATCTGCAAAACATAACAATGATAAATTCCCTTGGTATTTGAAATGGTTAGTGTAATGAAGCATGAATGCCATGTTATGATGCATGATGTCATGATAAACCACAGGTATAACAAACACAGGTATTGCAAACACAATCAAATCACACAAAGCCCTTAGGTTTAAGGCTTGCATGAGGTCAAAGGTAATACCCTCTTGAAGTTAAGTTAGTTTCAAACCTGTCCTAGAAAAGTAACCGGGTTCTAGAGGATCTCAATATCACTGACCATCCTTCATCGATCATGGTTTCAGCTCACGCAATCTTTTCTTACAGCCAAAATATTCCAAAAGTATGATCTCAATGAGTGTAGCATCGACTATCAACCAGTTCTCATCTCTACACCGAGGCCGACTATCTCGCTACTTTTAATGGCCAAGTTGGGAAATTAAAGTTTCTAAGGTCAGTTGATGCTTTACGACACCACGTAGCGGCCCCGTATTCTCCTCATTTCACCACAAGGGATACCGGTACCAACCAAAGTGCCACATCAACGTAGCTACTGCTTCAACCGTATCGGTCTCGCTGTATAGTTCCCTCACAGTCTATTGCTACTTACCTAAAAGGTGTTCCCCAGATCCGGGTGTAGGATCTATAGTAACCCTAAACAAAACCCTCAAAAATAAAGCAAACAAAGCAATCAAGAGAAGCAATTTTAATGACCTAGATCCTAAGGTATACCCCACTTATTACTCCCCAGCAGAGTGGCTAGTTCTGTGATACGGTGGCAGAACCGACTGTTTAATACTGGTTTGCATTTTGTGTTTTTTATTCGCAAAATGTCGTAGTAAGCAAGAGTCGCCACCAACTTTTATTTCATCCAACCGGAAAGGAAAAAAGTACAAAAAAAAATCCTTTTTCGAGATTATGAGTACAGGGGGGGGGGGGTAGATTTTAGAAAAGGAAGGTGTTAGCACCCTTTCTATCCATGGTTTTCCATGGGCTCTTAGGTACTTTCTTATTTTTAAATTTCTTGTGTTTGTTTGCTTTGTTTTTGAAGAATGTTTTACCTCGTGATAACCCTTGTATCAGTCCTCAAGGGTGTGACGAAGTTGTTTTGAAAATTGTTTTGAAAGGTGTAAGTTTGAAAAGTTTTGATTTAAGCAAGTACCTACTAGAATCTACCTACTCAAAAAAAGATCGTTTCTATTCTTGTTTCCTTTAGACAATGCTATCCTACTATTAAGAAATAAGTAGCACCGTCGTTGGAGTTGTAAGGGTCAATTCGAAAGGGACATACGGTCACTAAAGCAATATTAGGATACCTTAGTGATAACCCTAGAGTCTTAAGATCTTTTTGAGGCAACATTTCAGAGGCAACATTTCGGAGGCAACTTTCGAATGGGACATTTTGATCTTTTTTAGACTGGAGGGCAACCACTAAGACATCCTATGCTTAATGATTGTTTATCGAAGGCAACGGAAGTGAGAGTATACCCTAAGAGTGATATGTGTGAGTGATTTGTTTCAGTTATTTATCTTTTCACATTAGGGTTTTCTAACCACTTTAATTTGTCATGCATTCTTGCCATACAATCCTATTAGCATACATCTTGAAAGTTAAATATTTGCAGAATTAAAAATGCGAGAAAATAAACCTAACTATTACAAGGCTTCGGGGAGGGGGATTAATTACATAGCCAAAAATCGGGGGAAAAGCGATAAGTAAAACCCTATTTAAAACTATTACTTCCTCAAAATAGTTACAAAATAATGGAAAAATAATTAACAAGCGTGCGGCGAATTAAATGCGAGGCGATTAAGGTTTTGACCCTTTGACTAATCCTACTTGCGATTGATTAAAGAAAAATGTTTTTTTTGGTCATGTTTTGTTATTTAAGAAAATAATGAATAATTAAATTAAAAGAAAATCCTAAGTTTAATTAATATTAATTTTTGAAAATAAATGAATTAATTAATTCTAAACAACCTATTTTTGTATTTTTGTTTGAAAAAGAAGAGAATTGAATCAAGAACTTAAACCTAATTTTTCTAATTGGTTTTAATTATAAAAACAAGTTAAAATTTCCCTAATTTAAATTAAACTAAATTAAATTAAATTTTGATAAAAAACCTAATTCTAATTTTTTTTTGTGAATTCTTGATTTTGTGATTTTGTAAAAAAAAGTGATTAGTTTTGTTAATTAAAACAATTAAGGAAAATATTAAAAGAATTAAAAAATAAGAAGAAACAAAAAAAAAGAAGAAATGTGCCTGATAGTGTTGCTGAAGAGGGGGGTGTAAATCTGGATTTTTTGGCCCAACACTCCAAAGCTTGTTTGACCATGCCTGATTTGGTGCGTGTGTTGACTTTGAGGTGTACCATGATCCTCTCATGGTAGGCGTTGGATCTTTGTAGCTAGGCATCCAGTGGCCAGGTGCTGGGGGTGTATGGAAGGCGTGTGATGGAGAATTGTATTAGATCTCCTGAAACAATCAAGAAAATAATAAAACGCACACGCCTGGGATCAAACCCAAGACGTGTGCATCAAAGGCATTCCCTCCAACCATCTGCGCTAGCGTGTTAACTTGTAAGTATAATAACAATAAAGAATAATATAAGAAAAGCAAAAAGAAACTGGATCCAAGGCGCGAATATTCAAACGTCCCAATGGTTCCTTGACACGCCAACGTCTTCCTCCTTTCTCCGTCGTTTTAGAAAGAAGAATTTTACCTACAGACGTTCGCTGTAGGTATAACCCTGTTCATCTCCAAAAATGCATACGAGCAAGATAAATGAAAAATACTGGTAACAATCAACTCGTCTCATCCTCACGAGCATCATGGTACCAGAATCAAGGCCTAATTTTGTCTGCATTGAAAAACCCTAAACAAGAACAAAAAACCCTAACAATGGCAATATCCGGTACATGCATAAAAAATACAATTAAATGGCATGTTTAGCTTGCAAACATGACGACAAACACGAATATAACAATCAAAAGTGATAATGATGCAAGCATCATGCTAATCGAATTGAAAAAAAATGCCAAACCGTGTGAGTTACAGTTGGTGATTCTGAGTGCTTAAAGCCTTGCAATTGATCCAATTGGCTTCTGGGAAGGTCCAGCAACAGATTAGCAACTTTGGAATGGTCTGAATTGATCTCTAGATGCAAAAATAATCCAACATTTTTTGCCACTTTTTTGAGTTTTATTCTATGCTTCTCACGACCTCTAACCCTTGTTTTTGATCTGGAAAGCTTCATTATATAACCTATAATGAATTAGGTTAACAAACTTGGCATGAATCTTTGTATTTATCCAATATTTGATTTGATTTTCAAGTTGTATGATATGTTCCTATTTTGAACCAAATCATGCCTTTCTTGTACCAATTGGCCTTAACTCGAATTGATCTTGTAAACTCAACATATCTGGATTGCTAATCTGTCAAAAAAACAAATCAAATCATATCTTTATTAATTTTCATCATTTATTTGATTCAATCCACTTTTTAATTAATGAAAAATCAAAATAATTTGAAAAATGAAGCACATAATGAGTGAGTGAATATTTGAGTCGTGGACCACATTATAATTTAGGTGCAAGCATAAAAAGTTGGTCCCATTTGGCAAAAAAATGCAAATTTGAGCACATTTGACTTTTGGCAATTTTGCAAAAATGGTCAACTTGGCCAATGCATAACTCTTTCAATTTTGACCCTAGAGAGGTGTTCTTTGACTTTTTAGAAAGCTCATGATGTCCTCTAAACAACCCTTTTGGTATCATCTCAATTGAGTCTTCCGTGTTCATGTATGAAGATTTGACCCAAAAGGTGTTTTTGTTGACTTTTCAAAAGGACCTATAATGTCAAAATTTATATCTTTTTGTGAGTGCAAAATTTGTACTTGGGATCTGAAGATGAATTGTATAAAATTGCATCCTCTTAAAAATGAGCTTTGGATGGTTCATTTATGATAATGTATGAGAAAGTTATGCTTGGTCAAAGTTGAGTTGACTTTTCCAATAAAACCCTAATTTAGCAACTTTTGGGGTTTTGATGAATTGTGAGCAATCCTTGAGGAATCATGATCAAACCTTGATAAAATGATGAATAATACTTCAAAATGAAGATGTTGACCAAAAATCTTGAAGTTTGACTGTATGTGGGCCACAATTTACTTTTGACCTAGCACAATTGATTTTCAGGCATTTGAGCAATTGACTGAGCAAACTTCTTCTGCAAGGCTTGAAACTTGACATGGATGATTTTGAGAACATATTAGGACAATGGTGAGTATTTGAGTCCTTTTTGGTTCACACATCTTGATGAAATAGAAACCATAATTTGAGGTAGGCTGCCTTAGGAGAGAGTTTGTCTGGTCAACTCTTGAACTTCCTTGAGCAATTTGGGGACCTCACTTGCCATATGTTGAGAAATATGGGAGGGAAATTTTGGGGTACAACACAAGGTGTCTTCGATTGGCTTTGAGACTGGTTGTTTTCGATTAGCCCCTGAGAAGGTTTTTTTTCCGATTTCCATCTGGCAAGGAGATTCGATTGAGCATCTAAAACCATTCGATCAGGCTTTGATCTATAAGTCTTCGATTATGCACTGAGCCTCCTTCGATCAAGATAAGTTCATAAAGTCTTCGATTGGGCACTGGGCTTCCTTCGATCAAGATAAGTTCACAAAGTCTTCAATTGGGTTCTGGGCTTCCTGTGATCAAGTTAAGTTCACAAGGCTTCGACTGTGCAAGGTAAGAATCCCCTACAAGTTTGTTTCGATTCACAAGGGCAAAGGCTTCCCCTGTGCTTTCTTTCAATTCACAAGGCCAAGATCCTTTCAACTGGCCTTCGTTTCACAGAACAATGACCTCCTCATGCTAACATCCACAAGGCATTAACTTCCTTTATGCTAGCTTCGACTGGGAAATAGTTCCCTTCGAAACTACTCGCGTCAACTCTATCTCTGAACCTTTCAGCATATGATTTCCATAATATGAGCCCACATTGGTGAACCATTCGAATAATGCACGAGGCATACATGCGCGTTATTCAAAAGACACACAAAAGGGTCATTTGAAGGATGTACAAGTGTTCCATTCGAAGGATGTACAGGTGTTCCATTCAAAGGAAGTAACAAAAGGTCCATTCAAAGGGTACTTAAGAGGTCCATTCGAAGGAGGCAACTTAAGGCCAATCGAAGAGCAAGGACTGAAGGCATTCGAAGGAGCCAAAGTGTCGAGGTTCATGCAACCTACGAAAATGGCAAGAATGTAACATAAATGGATGATTTCCAAATTCTTGAAGGCCATGTTAAAGAATTGATTCTTGCCATATTTATCAAGCTTCGACCAAAGGTATCCCAAGCTTTTGATTCCCATCAAGTTAGAGGCCCAAAACAACTCAGAGCAAGCTAGCAGAAACGCATGATTGGATCAAATATGGCAAGTTTTCATGAAAAACTCAAATCAAAACTCTCCCTCATGATGACCAAAGATTTGGTACACAAATGTTTAACTAAATATTTTCCTATATAAACCCAACAATTTTAGATGCAAAGGGACAACCTCATACACGCATATACACTGCCTAGACAGCTACAAAAAATTTCCAAAAATATAGCGAAGTAGTGAAATTCGAACATCCAATTACAGCCACATTCAGTCCTTTCCTTGCGTCCCATCATCACCTTGAGGATCCTAGGAATGCCTACCAGCCCTCCCTGACATTTAAAGAACCTTAAAGCAAGCAGGTTTCGTTTCTCCAGTAGGGTAAAATTCTCACGCTCTGACCTCTCAGTTCATGTAATTTAAATAAATTCGATGCACAGATCCATACTCATGTTGTTGTTTAGATTTGTTTTGACATAACACATTCCAGGTTAAGGAAGGAATCCAGAAACACCATTGTTAGGGTAGCCTGCGATGTTTTAGTCGTATCTCCCTGTGCAAACACCTTCAGTCCAAATCAGTGCCATAGTTTTAACACGTCAGTATTTTATGATATTTTCAAATATACTGTTTTCTTGTTGTTTGTCTTAATGATTAAACAGATGGCCCAGTGGTAAAGGATGTGTGTTTAAGCTAGGAAAGCTTGGGGTTCAACACCAGGTCTAGATAAAAAATCACCTCCTGTCATGGATCGAAGGAGACAACTCCTATCGTAGATTGAAGGAGATAACTCATATCCTAGATCGAAGGAAACCTCTCATACCCTGGATCAAAGTGGACAGTTCCTTCCCAGGATCGAAGGATCTCTATTCTTTATCTTATTCTTGATTTTGTTTATTTCTTTTGTTTCTTGTCTTTTTATTAGCGTTAAAACAAAATCACTGAAAATTAGGTCTAGTTTGTTTTTTTTAAATTAAAATTATTAACTAATTAATTTAATTACTTTAACATTTTTCTTAATATAAAAATGATAGTCTTAGATTTATTTCATTCAAACCTTTCTTAGCAAAAAATAAAAAAATATTAGAATTAGGTTTAATGTCATTTGATATTTATTTTCTTAATTAAATTTAGATTTAAGATAATTTTATGTATCTTCTTAATGAACACAAAAACAACCAAAAAAAGATTTTTATGTTTTACTTAGCAATTTCTTAGGGTCTTTAGACGTTCGTCTTTATTTCGCGCGCATTATCTTGTTCTCACATTTTTCATAATAATATATCTGCTGACAATATGTAATAAATTAAACTAGGTCTTTATCGCTTTTCTTTATTTTCTTTCCCCATTTAGATATGTAAATACCCCCTCCTCGAAGCACTGTAATAGCGTAGATTTAAATTCCCGCACATTTAATTTCTACAAGAATATTAACTGCAAGTAATTAGGCTTGTATGGAAAGATTGAAATCAAACGTTAGAGAACCTAATAACAAAGTTAATGAACTGAATTGAATCACTTGCACACATGCACATCTAGGGTACCCCACTTTAGTTTCATTCGAAAATAAAATAGTCATGTCCGTCGAGACAGGGACGCTTTAGCAAAGACCCGTAAATCAAAAGATTATAGTCCCACGATGACCTACAGTTGCCTTTTGGTAAATGATCTAGTCCCTAAGCAAAAATAGCTAAAGCATCTATACATGTTGCCTTTATGACTGTACGTCCCTTCGAATGTCCATCAAAACATCCAACGATAGGGATACCTACTCACTAATAGTAGGATAACACTATCTAAAGGATAAGAGGAAAAGAATAACCTTTTCGAGTATAAGTAGATAATTCTTAGATGCTATGCTCCAAACAAACTTTTACACTTACACCTTTCAAAAACCACTTTCAAAAACATTTGCTTTGTCAACACTCTTGAGGACTGATACAAGAGTTATCATAAAGCGAATCGCCACACTAAGGAATTTCAAAACATTTTTCAAAAACATACAAAGCACAAGGTACTTTTAAAATGAGCTAAGCATCTAAGAGCCCGTAGATAACTATAGATGGAAAGGGTGCTAACACCTTCCCTTTCCACAATCTACCCCCTTACTTAGAAAATTCTCGAAAAGGTCTTTTTCTGTTCTTTTCACCCTTTCCTTAATTTTGATAAAAGAAAAGTCAGTGGCGACTCTTGCTTACCGCAATGTTTGTGAACACAAACGAAAAACCAATATAAATAGTAGAAGTGATAATGACCTAGAAGATTCTTCTTTGTTGTAGATTCAGAGTCTTTCAGATGTTTGAACATTGTCTTTAGATGTATAAGCAGTAACTTATCTGATGAACAATGTCTTCTTTGAGAGTGAAAGCTTTTCTGATCTTGACTTCTTGGTCTTGTCTTGGTTTCTTGATAATCAGCTTTTCTAAGCTGCATATCTGATGTCTGATTTCTGAAGTAATAACTTATATCAGTACATCTTATTTTGATGTTGAATTCCTTCTTTCAAATCTTTAGAAATCTAATCTTTGGATTGAGTTGAAAGAAACATATTATGTTAGCTACATCTTATTGTCTGATCATGGTCTCTTAATCTTTGGATTGATTCCCTTTCGGATGAATATTCAACATTCCTTAGAACTGTTGATGTTTATGTAGAAATAGTCACAATATTCCTTCTATTGAGTGCAACGGTCTTTCTGATGATATTTATCTTCTTACGAATATTACTTATGTTGAGTAGATTGGCTTGAGTAGATATCATCCTTTGATCTTGTCTTATTATGGACTTTGAGATGTTGATTAGATATGAGTCCAAAATATATTTCTTTCATTCTTTCTTCTATTGGAATACTTTTGAGGTTGAATGAAGGTGCATATTCCATGAACTCTCTGAGTCTTCAGAATCTTGACTTTGTCTTTAGAAATATGAGCAGCAACTCTCCTGATGAACAAATCTTGAATTCAGATCTTGGAGTAGAATCTTTCTCCTTATGTGTTCATAATCTTAACTTCGTATTTAGAATCCAAGCATAAACTCTTCTAATAAACGAATCTTGAATTCTGATCTTATGCGTTAGAAGCTTGTTTCTTGTGCAATCTTGATTTCTAATCTAGAAGCAGCAGCTTATCAGAAACCATTTCTTTTTAGAAACTCATTGAAATTATTTTCTTGTCGAAAATTCAGCATTCTATAGAACTACTGATGTTACATTAGAAACAAAACTCAATGGTTCTTCTTATGATGATATCTTGATTAAGACTATCCAGAATTCTAATAATGTATCTGTACACTCGATGAAACCATTAGAACTAAAATTATCTTCATAAAATATATGTTTGTTATAATCAAAACTCAGAGATTATAGACAGATCTAAATCTTGTTCTTACAATCTCCCCCTTTTTGATGATGACAAAACCATGTATTTTGATGGAACAATTTTACAGGGTTTAATCATAAACAAGTTAAAGTAAGATTTTAGAAAACTCCCCCTGAGTTGGAAACTCCATTGGGATAAACAATCTCCCCCTGAATCATAAACTTATGATCTTTCAGAGCTTAGGAGCAATGTTCTCCTTTCTGAATCTTATGAACATCATTGATTTAACCTTTAAGCTTACCAAATTATCCATGCTTTCTCAGAACATTTGAAACTTGATTTATCATAGTGAATGCAATTTCATTTTCAATGTTCTTTATAGTAGTTATGCACATTCTAAGTAATTTTATAGTTTATATCATGTTAGAATGTCATGTAACTCATAGGGTTAGAGAATTATCATTAATCAAAATCATTATTCTTTCTCTCCCTTTTGTCACAATCAATAAGATAACATAAGTACTTAATTGATTTTTGAATTATTTTAAGCTGGTCTAACTAAAGTAAGAGAACAAAGATGAGAGAAACTTGAAAAAGAATTAACAACATAATTATCAAGACGATAAAAAAATGATAATCAAAAGGTAACATTAGAAGGACAAACAGATCAAAATAAAACTATTAAAAACATAAGACAATAAATAAATCAGACTAATCAACCATGCAAAAAGTAGATAAGAGAGGGTTAAAACAAAACAAAAAGCCTAAGGTAAAAGCTTGTTTTGGTTGTTTTGTTAAAACTTGCTAATAAAATCCTTAATAAAGTTATTGAATTCCACTTGACTGGTCAAAAAATCTCTAACCATTTCTTGTTCCTTCTACATCTCCTCCATAGTTTTTAAAAGCTTAGGGAATAAACCAGAACTTTTTTTTGAGAGTTCTTCTATCTAATCTTATTCTTTTTCTTGCAACTTCTCTCTCAGCGGCCTCTTTCTCAGTTGCTTCCTTTTCAGCAGCATTTTGAGCATCCGGAGCTAAAGCTCTTTCCTCTTATTCAATTACATACTTATCCTTGGTTTGATGAGATAGATTCCAGATTCTTAAAAATTAAGCATTTATCCATTTGCTAAACTCATCACAGGTGTTGCCCAGATGAGATGAATCAGTACTTGAGCCAGATAAGTTATGGAGTTCTTCAATTTTTTCCAGAGTATTTTCCTTGAATAGAGAGATGATATCTTCAATACTCATTTTTATATTAGAATTCTGAATGTCAAAAGTAATTTCTTCAGCAGGAGACTCTTCTGGTTTTGTGGAGTTGATTGATGGATTGTGATTACCAACAAGATATGATAAGGAAGGATCAGAAGCTTCTAGTGTTAAGATTTGAAGAGTTGGATATGTGGTAACATGAGAGATGTTTGTAGAGAAATGAGGAAGGATCTCAGGAGGACAAGTTGGAAATAAGATTGTTGTAGTAGAAGTGGTGATATCCTTTAGAGGAACTGAAACATTTGTTTCAGAAACATGCAGAGTTTATGAGGAAACAAAATTTTAATTATTTGAAACAAAAGCAGAAGGGTCTTAGAACAAGCCGTTAAGATTTCATTTAAAGAAAAAACAAATTTTAGCCAAGAAGTGGTTTGTGTGATGGTGGTGGTTGGGATGAAAGTTTCTGAAGAAAAGAACCGTGAAAAGGCTTTATGAGATAAGGATGTTTAAGGGAGAGGAGAGGTGATGACAATTATGGAGAAAGTTAAATTCATGTAGGAAGTGGTAAGACTATGTTCCTAAGATCAGAGCTCGAACAAATGACATCAGTATTAGAAGTAGTTACCTCACATGAGGAAAAAGGATAAGAAGATACAAATACTTCATCAGTGTCTATGGATGGATATTTCCTTTTATTTTGCTTCGCGTTGTACCCAAAAATTTTCCCTCTCATCTTATTCAAGACATGCTCATAGAGGTCCTCAATTGCTCAAGGTTGACCAAGAATTGATCAGACAAATTCTCCTCCTAAGCAATGGACTTCCAACTAGGGTTTCGATTTTCACCAAGAAGTTTGGTTTCCAAAGGCCTCAAGTGATTTCCATGGTCCGTAATATGTCCTCAAGGATGTCGATGCCATGTTTCATGCCTTTCATCATAAGTTTGCTCAGTCAATTGCTTAAATGTTTGAAAATCAAATATACTAGGTCAAAAGTTAACTGTGGCCAATATACAGTCAAACTTCAAGATTTTTGGTCAAAATCAACATTTTGAAGTGATATTCATAATTTTATCAAGGGTTGATCATGATTCCACAAGGAATGTTCTCAAATCATCAATAATCAAAAGTGCAAAATTAGGGTTTCTAAGAGAAAGTCAACTAAACTTTGACCAGGCATAACTTTTACACGCTTCATCCATTTTGCCCTAACAAAAGCCCATTGTGAAGAAAATTCATTTCCCTACAAGTTTTTGTTTGTCCTCAAGTTCAAAAAATACATCATTGGAAATATATGTGCCAATATATTACATGTCTTTTTGAAAGTCAACAAAAAGACATTTTTTGTCAAGGCAAGTTACGTTAAGATAATTTCTCCAATTGTAAAGATGGTCAAAAGAAATATTATAGGGGACATTTTGGGCTTTCTAAAAAGTCCAAGATCATATTCAAAGGATAAAAATTGAGCAACATATGAGTTTCATAAGTTAGGGAATTTTGAGGAATTTCAAAAAGTACACATTAAGCAAAATTGCATTTTTAGACTAATGAGCCTACTTTTTGGACTTCAAACATGTCCATACGGTCTTAAAGGACATTTAAGTCCATTTTTGCATGGCCTTTATCTTATTGGTATTTATTTTGATTTTTATTTAATTTAAAATTAAATAAATAAAGATAAAATGTAAAGGTTAGTGGGCCATGACATTTGGGTTTGATTGATCCACGGAGAAGCCTATATTTTTGTGCAAAATACATCAAGCTTGTCTAGGTTCATACAAGAAAAAAAAAGGGAAAGAATGCAACAATTTTGGAAATATTTCAAATGTTGATTTTCCTTTTAAACCATGGCTTAAAGTGTTGATATCATACCATATTGGTTCACCTAATTCACTCCTCTATATAAACATCATTTTTGCAAGCCTCATAGATGCAAAGACCCTGCCTGAAAGAAGCTCCAAAATTTCTCAAAAAAATTCAAATTTGTGAAATTCAAAGATCTTGCTCCAGCATTCCTCCATTTAAACCAGGCCTTGCATCGTGCTCCCGAGGCTCCCAGGAGGCCACACCATCCTCTATTTATACTTGAAGCTACCTGAAATCGGCCAACGAGTCACCCATGTTTTGGTATGTACTTCTGATCTCAATCTTGCTAAATACATGTTATTAACAAATTTAATGGTCATATATGTGTTTATTGAAGGTCATAGGACATGTTTGACGTGATGCATACAATTGTTACGGCTTAGAATACAGCTTGCCATTGTTAGGGTTTTGAAGTTGTTAAGCATCGATCTGGGCGATACAAGCCATTTCAGACTAAACCAATACCATGGCTGGATTCACACCATATGATTTATGGGGGGTAGTCTGAATTTGGAATGTTAATCTTGTTGTTTGTGCAGGTTTTAAATTTTCGGATGATCGGAGGGGACGATCGGAGTTTGACTCCAATGTCCCTAAGTTGGTTAACTCCGATTATAGGCTGGCGTGGTAAAAATTCATGTCCTGATTGGTCCATTTGAATCCATCTTGGGGCGCGTTTAAAAAATTTGAAAGTTTGAATTGATTTCTCATTTTATTGTTTTCATTTTATTATATCAATGAATAAGCAGGTTGGTTGAGTGCTGAAGCGCGCATTTGTAAAGTTGGAGGGCTTGGGTTCGATCCCCAGGTCTTGGATTTTATTTTTCTAACCATTATATTTCAGATCCAGTATAGCGTAGGTCCAACATAGGCGAAACGTGTCTTGTTTCGTAGCCAATAGATATCCATTCAGTCCAAATCCACAGTCCAGAAAAGGTCTCCATGATAGACCCTTAAGGGCAAGCAACATTGAATCAGGCGCAACTTTTGGGCTCTCTTAAATATGGGCCTAACCAATTCAATGTTACCCCCCCCCCCCCCCCACCCCCCCCATTTCACTTTGAACACCAGGCCCATTTTTTTAATAAATTTTATTCTTTTTAGTTTATATATTTCTTTTTTGTTTTATATTATTTTCAAAACCATTTTTATTTAATCATAAAAATAAAAAAAAGAAACATAAAAACTTAGATTTAGATTTTCTTTAACTTAATTTTCATATTAATTTAGTTAATTACTTTAACTTATTTCCTTAATTTAAAATCAATTAGAACTAGGGTTTAATTAATTTCAATCCTTTTTCATAAAAAATATATATAAAAAAATATTAGAATTAATTTCTTTTTTAAGTTTATATTTTTATTTAATTATTTAATTTAAATTAAACATTTCCTAAACCAAATAAACAAAAACAACAAAAATATTCCAAGTGTGTAGAAGTCTTTGGATTTTACTTCCCTTTCCATATTTGCACGCTTATTTTAAATTTCGTATTATTTTTTTTTAATTATTATTTGCCAATATTGTAATACACTAATTAGGTATTCTTTTACTTTTTGTTTCCCCATTTTGTACTTGTAAACTCACCTTCCCGAAGCCATGTAATAGTTAGGTTTTAAATTCCGCACTTTAAATTCGTGTACATATAGTAACTGTTAGATGTATGCCTAATAGGATTGCATGACAAGAATTAAAAACGAAAAAACGTTAGCAAACCTAACCTCAAAGAAAAATAATTGAATACAACACACTCTCACACGCGCACCTCTACGGTATTCCCACTTCGGTTGTCTTCGGAATAAAATGGTCACGATTCTTGAATGTAAGAGATTTTAGTGGTTTCCCTGTAATGATCTCCAACCCTACATCAACTCATAGACAAAATAATAAGCACAAGCAAGATGCGTCTAGAAAACAATTCACCAAACTCAACATGCCTTTACCTCAGGTGTTGCAGCATCTAATGACGACTAGCTAGGTCACTCTGAGGGATCCTCCTCAAAATCCAAACACTAAATCTCCCCGTTATAATACAAATGCTCGCTGTGCCTATCACTCCAACAGTCCAGGGCATGATGCCAATGATTATTGGGCTCAGAAGAATAAAGTTTAGGACCTTATTGATGCAAAGGAGATTGAATTTGACCCTCCTGAAACTCCCAATGTAATAACCGCACTGATGCCAAAACATGATAGAGGTATCAATGTTGTTGATGATGTTGTGTTTATTTCTTTTATGGGTGAATTAACTACTCCTCTTCCAGTTGTTAAGAAGAATCTCTTACGAGTTGGTTTATTTCTGGGTTGTGGTGAAGCTTGCCACCTATGTGCGTCTCTACCCAATGGTTGTTTATTGTTTAAGATAGGTGTTCAAAATTTTATAGGTGATTGGGAGATCCTCTTTGAGAAGGTTCCCTCTGAGAAAAGTTTATGTGAAGATGTATCTGTGATACGGTGTCAGAACCGACTGTTATATACTGGTTTTTACGTTTGTGTTTGAAAATTTCGCGGTAAGCAAGAGTTGCCACCGTATTTTCTTTTATCCAATAAAGGAAAGGGTGAAAAGAATAGAAAAAGACATTTTCGATATGTTTTCTGAGTAAGGGGGGTGGATTATGGAAAGGGAAGGTGTTAGCACCCTTTCCATCCGTAGTTATCTACGGGCTCTTAGAGGTTTTCTCATTTTGAAATACTTTTGTGCTTTGTGTTTGAAAATGTTTTGAAGACGCCTTGGTACGGCGAACTTTGTAATGTTTCTCGGGATAGTAGAGAAAATATACAAAGTGTTTTGAAATGTCTTTTGAAAAGTAGTATTTGTGTAAGTGCAAAAATATTTGAGCAAACTTCTAACAACTATATACTTTTGTACTCGAAAAGGTGGTTCTTTTCCTCTTTTCCTTTAGACAGTGCTATCCTACTATTGGTGAGTAGGTAGCCTTGTCGTTGGATGTATGAGGGACATTCGAAGGGACATTACAGTCACAAAGGCAATTTATGGAGACGCTTTAGGAATTTTCTTTTAGGGACTAGATCATTTACCGAAAGGCAACTGTAGGGTCATCGAGGGACTATGATCTTTTTTTGATTTATGGGTCTTTACTAAAGCGTTCCTGCCTCATGACTGTTTTATTTAAGGCAACCAAAGTGGGCGTACCTTAGAGGTGCTTGTGTGCAATTGTGTTCAATTCAGTTATTTATCTTTTTATCAAGTTTGCTAATGTTTGATTTCAGTTTTGTCATGCAAACCTAGTTAATAACAGTTAATATATTGCATAATATTAAAGTGCAGGAATTTAAATCTACGCTATTACAATGCTTCGGGGAGGGGATTTTCATTATACAAGGATAAAGGGGATAAAGCAGTAAATATCCTAATTTTATCTATTACACCCAATAAACAGATACAATAATAGTAAAAATACGAAATTAAATAAACGTGCACAAAGTTGAAAACACGTCTGAAAATGTAAAAGAAAATCTTTTTGTTGTTTTTAGTATAAACGAAAATAAAGCCTAAGTCTATTTAATTTTAATTTTAAGAAAAAGATGTTAAAATAATTAATTAATTTATTCATAAATTAATTTGATTAATAAAACACTAACCTAATATTTTTTGTGATTTTTGATTTTAAGATTGATTCAAATTATAAAGTAAAAAAAAGAACAAAGAATAGGAACATAAAGGGCCTCCTTCGATTGCAGGGAGGAGTGGGCCTTTCGATTGAAGTGAAAAAATGGGGCTTCGATCCAAGGAATGTTTTCTTTTGAATGAAGGGTGTCATCCTTCGACCCAAGGAGATATTGCATTTCGATTGAAGGGTGCCACCCTTCGATCCAGGGAGATACTGCCTAGAAGTCCTTGCTGGAAACTGTTTAATGGGTCCCTTGTGAGGACGCATCTGCCAAAATATGTTAGCGAAATAAAACGAAGGACCTGGGTATTGAAACCCAGGTCCTTCGATCCTGTGCGCGTTGGGTCTTTTCAGGCTATATCTGCAGCACGTGTTAGAAAACGAAAAACATGACCTGGGTGCCAAACCTAATCCCTTTGATTCTATCTAGAATGAAAAATTGAATGAAACAATAAATATGGATGTGTTATATAAATACAGAGTTTTACATTTTACCCTCTCTTACCAGTAGTTGGAACTTTCGATTTGGCACTTTCTTGATGTGGGTACCTTCGATCTGGGACTTCTGGGCGTGGATACTTTTGTTGAAGGGTTTCCTTGGCTTGGATTACTTATGAAAATTTTGACAACCTTTGGTGGGTTTGTGGGCAGCGTATCTCTAATCTTTTTCGTCCCCCTCTTTTGCTTGCAAGCATGCTACTTATATAGAGTAGGAGGGAGGGGACAAGAGAAGTAATGTTTGTAACAACCATTTGAATGCCATGAATACCAATATGTAACCTTAGCCAAAGGTAAGGGATTTTGTCCATTTTTGGATTTGGCATAAATGTGGACATACTGGCCTTTGAATTCTCTCTTTCGAATAGGATGATGGCCTCCTTCGAATGGCCCTGATTCAGCTCCTTCAAACAACTCTAATTCATTTCCTTCGATTGGGTCTGATTCAGTTCATTCGAATAGTTCTGGGAAGCTCTGATGCTTCAAATCGAAGGAAGCTCTGATGCTCCAATCGAAAGAACCTCTTATGCTCCAATCAAAGGAACCTCTGATGCTCCAAATCAAAGTAATCTCTGATGCTCTAATCGAAAGAACCTATGATGCTCAAATCGAAGAAACCTCTAATGCTCCAAATTGAAGGAAGCTCTGATGCTCCAATGAAAAGAACCTCTGATGCTCCAAATCAAAAGAAGCTCTGATGCTCCAAATCGAAGGAAGCTCTGGTGCTCCAATCGAAAGAAGCTCCGATGCTCCAAATTGAAGGAACCTTTAGGAATGCTAATCGAAGGATCCTGTTGCAAGGCCAATCAAAAGGTTTTTGCTGAAATGCTAATCGAAGGGCATTTTGGAGATGCCAATCGTAGGGAACTTGAAAACACTACTCACAAATTTCCTTTTTCTTAGGCAAGGGTTCGTGACCAACCATGTAGGGGAAGACATTGGAAAACACGAGAGGGAAAATTTTGGGGTACAACAGCCGCCCCTGTTCAATCTTCTTAAACCTGAAGATGTAGGTTGGCTTGTCCGCCTTTCGTGATCTGAAGGTGGAAGATGATTAAACACTAGAGTGCCCAGAAATTTTCACTCATCTGAATTGATACTAGACTGTGTAGGTAATATCAAGAATGGCTTATAGATTCCATTTGGAAAAGATGATAGGAGACTGTCAGAGATGGGCTTAAAGATGCCATCTAAGGAGTATGATGGAGAGTCATCGGAGATGAGCTTAAAGATGCCATCCAAAATAGATGTTGACTTCATAAGAACTATCTTTGTGGGGACTCCTACTTCTGTTGTCTGAGGAGGGATTCACTGGGGAATGCCTCAATGGATAATGAAGGAATCTTTAACGATTGCTACCTCAACAAATGATGAAGGAATCTTGGACGATCGCTACCTCAATGGATATTAAAGGAATCTTTGACGATTGCTACCTTATTAGATGATGAAGGAATCTTTGATGATTACTACCTCAACAGATAATGAAGGAATCTTGGACGATTTCTACCTCAACGGATAATAAAGGAATCTTTAACGATTGCTAACTCAGTAAATGATGAAGTAATCTTTAACGATTTCTACCTCAGCAGATGATGAAGGAATCTTGGACGATTGCTACCTCAATAGATAATGAAGGAATCTTTGACGATTTCTACATCAACAGATAGTGAAGGAATCTTAGACGATTGCTACCTTAATGGATAATGAAGGAATCTTGGACGATTGTTACCTCAACAGATGATGAAGGAATCTTGGACGATTGCTACCTCAATGGATAATGAAGGAATCTTTAACGATTGTTACCTCAGTAGATGATGAAGGAATCTTTGACGATTTCTAACTCAATGGATAATGAAGGAATCTTTAACGATTACTACCTCAGTAGATGATGAAGGAATCTTTGACGAATGCTACCTCAACGGATAATGAAGGAATCTTGTACGATTTCTACCTTAACAGATGATGAAGGAATGTTGGATGATTGCTACCTCAATGGATAATGAAGGAATCTTTGACGATTGCTACCTTAACAGAAAGTGAAGGAATCTTGCACAATTTCTACCTCAATGGATAATGAAGGAATCTTTAACGATTGCTACCTCAGTAGATGATGAAGGAATCTTGGACGATTGCTACCTCAACAAATGATGAAGGAATCTTGGACGATTTCTATCTCAATGAATAATGAAGGAATATTTGACGATTGCTACCTCATTAGATGATGAAGGAATCTTGGACGATTGCTACCTCAATGGATAATGAAGGAATCTTTTACGATTGCTACCTCAATAGATGATGAAGGTATCTTGGACGATTGCTACCTCAGTAGATGATGAAGGAATCTTGGATGATTTCTACCTCAATAGAGTACCAGAAATTTGTCTGGTTAGACGAAAATTTGTCTGTGTATAGACTTTACCTGAAAAGATAAAGGTTTAGCTGCATGCAATATTATGATGCATGGAGTGCAAATGGCGTCCTTCAAAAAACGAGATTGTGATATATGCATTCGTATTGCGTATGTTATGACATCTGTAAAATGATTGATGAATTAAATGTATGAACATGTTAGTCATTCCATTGTTGTATTGTTGAACCAGGGAAAATGAATCTCTGATTGTTGCTGGAGAGTACCGGGAAGCTGAATCCCGGACTACTGTTGGTGTGTGAAGAAAGTGATTATTTAATTTCTTCTAGGGATAATGAATGGAGATAGTTTTGTTGGTGATTCCCTTTCTCTTCCGAGGATCTTCGACTTCTATTTGAGAATGATTTCTCCATGGGGAAGAGTTCTGTTGGGAGACTTCACCAATCTGGAGAACAAACTCTGCTGGGGGATGAACTTCCGCAACTAGAGAAATAAACTCTACTTGAGATTTATAAAAATCTATTATGGAAGGTGAAATCCATAAACTGCTTTGGGGATTTTGTTGAAAATCCCGTAGGGGAATCTTTAAAGGCTTGGCGACTTCACTGGGGAAAACCTGATGTCAGAGCAGTAGTTGGAAATTCATGTTCTTCCGGGGATACAAGAACACCTGACATCACTAGGTTATAAGCTGAAGATATGGCGGTGACTTTTTAGTAAGATGCCCCTGCCTCTGTACTTGCTGGAGAAAGTACCTGTAGAGACATAGTGGATGTTTTGAGTGTCATCCCAACTCCCGGGGTGCTTGGTAAATGCTGATCAGGGTGATAAACCTTCTACTGATTAGACAAGTGACAAGATGACGGGACGTAGTCGTACGCTTTAATCCCTAACTTTTGCATGGACTGTCTTTTTAGATTTTCAGTCCACCGGGATAGCCTTTTTGTAACAGTATGCTCTAGAACTAACCCATGCCTCAACTAGGACTTTAAGGGTTGTAACGTGGTCTGGTTCATGGTTTAAGAAAAAAAGGATAAAGGCTCAAAGTTTATTTGCACCCACCCGTTCTTCGTGATGTTCTTCAGTCCTATACTCAACTAATTGTGCATTTCAAATCCCAATTTAGTTTGGCATCTTGTCCTTGATATTCTTGTGATGGTTCAGAAATTGAACGTTTGTTTGAGAAGGCAGACATTTTTGTAACCTTTTCTTTTTGTTGAGGATTTGTAGGACCTCTTTCTTTTTTATTTTACCATCCATGTCTTTTTCCTGAACTGTTTCTTTTGTGATTACAGTCAGTGGGATGCCCCCAGTTTTTTTCTTAAGTTTCCTTCATAGGTTTTGACTTAATGGGCTTTTATTTTAAGAGATAATGACTTCCTATTCTTAACGATTATATGGAACCATCAACATCTTCTACACTATTTGTCGTGTATGAAGGGAAAGCTTGCGACTGAATGCACATATGAATTAACTGAGAAAACTACCATGCCCCCAGGTTATGATTAAGGGTTTTAATTTTTGTGAAAAGAAAAACTCCTACTTCTCTGGCTCAAAGGGGTTGACTAGGGATTATCTTCCTTATAACCTCACTATTTTGGATTTGAAAAAAAAATCATGTACATCGTCACCAAGGTCTGTTCAAAAGCACACTGTGAGATTGTGGTATCGTTTTCGTCATCCTCCCTCTAAAGGTTTAGAGCTTTTTAACCAGGAGTTTGAATATCACAAAAAAGAAATAAAAACAAAGTTTGAATATAATGAATACGAATGAAATAATTCAAGACAAACATATGCAATTTATTAATATGAATAACCAAAGTTTGACATAAAGATAAATGTTTTAAGCAACAATGGAATTACAACTGATAATTCAAATGCAATAAACACTCTCAATTTTGGCCATGATTTGGCATGGGAGCAGTGGTCACACTAAGGTCTTAGGAGAGTTAAATTCAATCTCCTTCCTGTTGATCAAATCCTGAATCTTGTTCTTTAAAGTCCAACAGCTGTCGGTGTCGTGCCAAGGGCTATCAGAATGGTAAGCATATTTTACATTAGGATTGTGCTTAGGAGAAGAGGTATCAGGTTTTTGAGGAGGATCTTTTAGTGTAATCAGCTCCGCTTTTATCAATTGTTGTAATGCTTGAGACAAAGGCATATTAATATCAGTGTATTGCCTCTCTTGATATTTTATCCTACGCCTATTGCCCCGTTGATGTTGAACGGGTGTAGGATCAGACATTAACACTGCTCCCACGGACTGACGGTGGTTATTTGTATTATGGTGCCTTTGACTATAGACAACATTAGTTTCTTTTCTACCACCAAATGTCTTCCTCTCAATATTAGAGGATGCCGCCATTGGAATCTTCCCACTCTTGATACCGCTTTCAATCCTCTCCCCAGTCAGAACCATTTCTGTAAAACCGGATGAGGAAATTCCAATCAGCAAATTAAAGAATGGGTCTATCAGAGTGCCCACGAACATGTCCACCATTTCCCGATCAGTCAGAGAAGGTTGAACCCTGCCAGCTAGATCCCTCCATTTTTGTGCATATTCCTTGAACCCTTCTCTTGAGCTCGTGTACATATTCTTCAGTTGCACTCGAGTTGGTGCCAGGTCAGCATTGTATTGGTACTTCTTGTAGAAAGCAGCATCCAAGTCTTCCCAGGTATGGATGTCAGTTCCTTCTAGCTGATAGAACCAATCCAGTTGAGTGCCAGCTAAACTTTCTTAGAAGAAATGGACCCATAGCTTCCGTTCAGCAGTGCGAGGCTGGATATTTTTGACATATGACCTCAGTGAAGCTTGGGATAGGAAACACCATAATATTTTACAAATATAGGGACCTTGAACTTAGGTGGGATGACCACCCCTGGAACCAAGCCTAATTCTTCAAAATCCATATCGGACACCCTTTGGATCTCCATGGCATTGAGCCGATCCTCCAGTTGTTTGTATTTATCGTCAGCAGGAGGATATTGCTCCTCAGAATAGTTAGGTTCATCTTCTTCAGACGCTGGATTGTTGTCTCCTTCATCTGATTCCTCGTCCTCTTCCTCTTGATTATCCCCTCCCTTTGATGGGGTTGCGAAATCTAGAGCTCGGTTAGCTTGTCTTCTTCTTCCCACACTCAAAACACGAACTGGTTTCTTTGCCTTCTTAGCCTTCTTTTTGACGATCAGAGATTTCAAGTCTTCTTGCCCCTTGGTCAGAGTCAGGAACATTTGTTGGAACTGAGAATTTTGAGCCTAAAGGTCTTTGATTGTTTGCTCAAGAGCCATTTCTTTATTTGCTGAAATAAACAACAAATAAGATGAGGACCCAGCTTTGAAACCTATTTATGCAATAACATGTATGATATGCGTATGCAATGTTTTCAAGGACTCACGGGGTAAACAAGAAGATGTCAGTAGTTGAAATTTGTAGCTTTGAAGAACTTCATATTGTTGAGTGTCCTTCTACGAGAATCAAGCTCACCATATCAAGTGGGTCATAGCCCCTGACTCAAGTTGTTTAGTTTTGATCTTTTAACTGCATTGGCTAGAGGAAAATAAATCCCCTTGCCCCTTGCTAGACGTCTGATTTATCATAACCTGCATCACAAACCCTTGAGATTCATGAAATGGTTAAGGAAATGTTGTGGCATGATGTTATGATGTGTATGCTATGTGTTAAGCAAAAGTGTAAGGTGATGAAGAAAAGTGGGTCTAAGAAGTCCAGGTTACTGGATAATGACTGTAAACAAATCCTGCAAGGAGATCATGTTGTTAGATAAAAACCCAGCAAGTAGTTCAAGTTGAAAGCAAAGAAATCACACAAGCAGCCTTAGGTTTAGGATTGCATGGGGTTTGTAGGTAAGTACCCTCTTGAAATTTAGTTGGCTCAACCTGTCCTAGTAATAGTAACTGGGTTCTAAGGGATCTCAATATCACTGACCTTCCCTTCAGAAATTGTTTCAGCTCCGCACCGAAGTATTGCGGCCAAAAAATCCTGAAACTCTAGCCTCAATAAGTGTAGTATCGCGTATCAACCAATCTTCGGTCGAAACTAAAGTCGGTTATCTCACTACTTCCTAATGGCTAGGATGAGTCAATTAAAGGTTATAAAGGTTAGTTAGTGCTTAGTGACACTATGAGGAAGCCTAATGTTATCCTTAACTTACTCAAGTTATATTAGTATAATCCAAAGTATCGCACTAACGTAGCCACCACTTTGTCCATATCGGTCTACACTGTACAACCTCCATGATTTATTTCTACTTACCTAATAAGGTGCCCTAGATCCGGGTGAAGGATCTTTTAGTAACAACCCAAGCAACCCTCAAAGATAAAGCACACAATGTAAAGCATATTAGAAAATGAACTAACTCTAAGGTAAACCCCACTTTTCTATGTTCCCCAGCAGAGTCGACAGTTTTGTGATACGGTGGCAGAACCGACTGTTATATACTGGTTTTTGCATTTGTGTTCGCAAATTTCGCGGTAAGCAAGAGTCGCCACCGTCTTTTCTTTTATCCAACAAAGGAAAGGGTGAAAAGAACAGAAAATACCTTTCCGAGATGTTTTCTGAGTAAGGGGGTAGATTATGGAAAGGGAAGGTGTTAGAACCCTGTGATACGGTGGCAGAACCGATTGTTTAATACTGGTTTGCATTTTGCGTTTTTTGTTCTCAAAATGTCGCGGTAAGCAAGAGTCTCCACCGACTTTTATTTCATCCAATCGGAAAGGGAAAAAAGTACAGAAAAAAATCCTTTTTCGAGATATTCTGAGTACGGGGGGTAGGTTATAGAAAGGGAAGGTGTTAGCACCCTTTCTATCCATGGTTTTCCATGGGCTCTTAGGTACTTGCTCATCTTTTTAAATTGCTTGTGTGTATGCTTTGTTTTTGAAAAGTTTGATTGCGTGATAACCCTTGTATCAGTCCTCAAAGGTGTGACGAAGTTGTTTTGAAAGTTTGTTTGAAAAGTGTAAGTGTGAAAAGTTTTGATTTGAGCAAGTACCTACTAGCATCTACCTACTCGAAAAAAGATTGTTTCTATTCTTGTTTCCTTTAGACAGTGTTATCCTACTATTGAGAAATAGGTAACGCCGTCGTTGGAATTGTCAGGGTCAATTCGAAAGGGACGTACGATCACTAAAGCAATGTTATGACATCTTAGTAATAACCCCAAAGTCTTAAGATCATATTCAAGGCAACATTTCTGAGGCAACATTTCCGAGGCAACATTCGAACGGGACATTTGATCTTTTTAGACAGGAGGGTAACCACTAAGACACCCTATACTTAATGATCGTTTACCGAAGGCAGCCGAAGTGAGAGTATACCCTAAGAGTGATATGTGCGAGTGATTTGTTTCAATTATTTATCTTTGCACATTAGGGTTTTCTAACTGTGTTAATCTGTCAGGCATTCTTGCCATACAATCCTATTAGCATACATCTAAACAACTTAAATATTTGCAGGGATTAAAAATGTGAGAAAGTAAATCTACGCTATTACAAGTCTTCGGGGAGGGGGATTAATTGCATAGCAAAAAACCCGAGGAAAAAGCGATAAGTAAAAGTCCTAAATTAAACTATTACAAACTAGTGAGCAGTTACAACAATATTGTCAAAATAAATAATAAGCGCGCGATGAATCAAATACGAAACGACTAGGGTTTTGACCCTTGACTAAACCTATTGATGATTGGTTAAAAAATAGTTTTTGTTTATTTTAAAAAAAATAATGGCATAGTTAAATTGAAAAGAAGATCCTAAATTCTAAGTGATTTTAAATTAAGGAAAATAAATTAATTTAATCTAAAACCTATTTTTGTATTTTTATTTATTTGAGAAAACTAAAAGAATTAAATCAAGAATTTTAACCTAATTTCTATTTGATTTTATTTGTGAAAATAAATTACAATTTCCCTAAGTTAACACTAAATTAAATTAATTTTGATAATATAAAAAAAAACTAATTCTAATTCTTTATGAATTTTTGATTTTATGATTTTTATGAAAAAAAAAGATTAATTTGTTAATTTAAATGATTAAAGAAATATTAAAAAAATTAAATAAAATAAAGAAAAGAAATAAAAGGGCCTAGTTACAATGCTGAAAGAGGGGGTGGAAATTGAATTTTTGGGCCCAACAAGGCTAAGGCCTGTTTGACTTTGCCAGATCTGATGCACACGTTGACTTGGGGTACATGGTGGAACTTCAATACAAAGGCATTGGATTTGGATGGAGATGTGTTTGATGGTTGGATCTTGATGGCATATGGTGGACGTACGCTAGTGCTACACGCTTGATCACCTGTTGAAAGATAATATGAAATAAATATGGGACCTGGGGATCGAACCCAGGTCCTTATGCACGTTTCCAATACACGCTTGCCAACTGAGCCACGCGTTTTTGTTGTTCACATAATGAAAGTAAAACAATATAATCAAAAACAAATAACATATTCAAAAGATGCACGAAAATTTAAACCACCCAACCAGGGATTGCCACGCCTAATCTTCTTCCCCAAACCGTCGTTTTAGGAAATCATGCTTTTACCTACAGACGTTTCGCTGTAGCTACAAACCTGTGCCATTAAACAATTCTATACAAGCAATATAAATGAAATTCTAAGGTAGCAATCAACTCTTCTCATCCTCACGAGTATCATGGTACCAGAATCCAAGCCCAATTTAGCCTATATTGCAAAGCCCTAAAACAAGCCAAGAAACCCTAACAATATCGTATCATGATTCCTGTACTAAAAACACAATTAAACAATACCAATAGCTTGCAAACTCAATGATAGACAAGAATATATGAATCAAACGTGCTAATGGTGAGTAAATCAATGAAATTGAAATCAAAATTTTAGGACAAACCGTGGCCTCTGTACTTACGATTCCTGGCGTGAAAAGGCTTGCAGTTGATTGAGATCCCTTCTGGAGATGTCCATGAGTCTGTTGGTATCGTTAGAATGGCTTGGTTTGGCCTCTAGGATGAAAATTGAATCACCACTTTTCTTGAACTTTTTCAGTTTTGCTCTTAGCTCTGCACGACCTCTAACCTCTCCCTCTTTCCTTGGCTATCTTATGTATATGTAATGCAACATATTAGGTCAACAAAAACAAGCTGAATCTTGGTCCATTATGAAGATTTGATTTGGTCTTTATCTTTGTATGATATCTTTCTATATCAAGCCAAATCATGCCAATTTTGGTTCAATTTGTTTTTGCACGTTTTGGATATGATTTTCCAGCATAATTGGATTTGATTCCACCCAAAATTTGATCACAAAACAAATCTTTGATATTTTTTGCTATTCATTTGATTTAATTTGACTTTTAAATGATAAAAATCAAAGTAAAATAAATAAATAAAGTAAAAGGTGTGTGGGTGCTGATTTGGATCGTGGACCATGTCATAAGCAAGATTTAATCATGAAAAACTAGGCCCATTTGACAAAAAAATGCAAATTTGAGCACATTTGTCTTTTGGCAATTTTGCAAAAAAGGTCAACTTGGCCAATGCATAACTCTCTCAATTTTGACCCTAGAGAGGTGTTCTTGGACTTTTTAGAAATCTTAGGATGTCCTCTAAGCAACCTTTTTGGTCTCATCTCAATTGAGTCTTCCATGTTCATGTATGATGCTTTGACCCAAAAGGTGTTTTTGTCGACTTTTCGAAATGACCTATAATGTCAAAACTCATATCTTTTTGTAAGTGCATATTTTGAACTTGGGAGATGAATATGAATAGTAGGGAATTGCATCCTCTTCAAAATTAGCTTTTGATGGGTCATTTATGATAAAGTATGAGAAAGTTATGCTTGGTCAAAGTTGAGTTGACTTTTCCTACAAAACCCTACTTTGGCAACTTTTGGGTTTTGATGAATTATGAGTAATCCTTGAGGAATCATGATCAACCCTTGATCAAATGATGGATAATACTTCAAAAGATGTTGACCAAAAATCTTGAAGTTTGACTGTATGTGGGCCACAATTGACTTTTGACCTAACACAGTCGATTTTCAGGCCTTTGAGCAATTGACTGAGCAAACTTCTTCTCCAAGGATTGAAACTTGACATGGATGATCTTGATAAAATATTAGGACAATGTTGAGCATTTGAGTCATTTGTGGTTCATATATCCTGATGAAAAATGAAACCCGAATTTGAGGTAGACTGCCTTAGGAGAGAGTTTGTCTGGTCAACTCTTGAACTTCCTTGAGCAATTTGGGTACCTCACATGAAATTTGTTGAGAAATATGGGAGGGAAAATTTTGGGGTACAACAGCTGCCCCTGTTCAATCTTCTTAAACCTGAGGATGTAGATTGACTTGTTTGCCTTTCGAGATCTGAAGGTGGAAGATGATTGAACACTAGAGTGGCCAGAAATTTGGACTCGTATGAATTGGCACTTGACTTGTGATATCGGGAATGGGCTTATAGATTCCATTTGGTAGTTGCTAGAGAATTGTCCGAGATGGGCTTAAAGATGCCATCCGAAGAAGTGTCGATCGCACAAGAGATTCCTTTGCGAGAACTCGTATACCTGCTGTTGAGGAGGACTTCATTGGGGAATACTGGTCTCTGTCTTGAGAGAAATATAGTTTTAGGAGCTTCAGTTGTCCGTTACTCTACTGGGGAAATAACTCTTGTTTGGGGAGCGGAAGTGAACTGCGTGTTTGGTCGGGGTATATGTTGCACCGCGACTTTCTGGGGAAACATGAAATCAATTGTGTTGATCGGGTCCCGGTCTTACAGTGCTATGGACTGCTGTCTGGGGATAAGAGAGGAAGAACCCAGATAGTAAGGTTATAAGAAGGAACCTGGATAGTAGGGTTACTTTGATATGAAAGCCTGGATAGTAGGGCTGTGAGAAGGAACCTGGATAGTAGGGTTACTTCGATATGAAAGCCTGGACAGTAAGGTTGTGAGAAGGAACCTGGATAGTAGGGCTGTGAGAAGGAACCTGGATAGTAGGGTTACTTCGATATGAAAGCCTGAATAGTAGGGCTGTGAGAAGGAACCTGGATAGTAAGGTTACTTCGATATGAAATTCTGGATCGTAGGGCTGTGAGAAGGAACCTGGATAGTAGGGTTACCTCGATATGAAAGCCTGGATAGTAGGGCTGTGAGAAGGAACCTGGATAGTAGGGCTACTTCGAGATGAAAGCCTGGATAGTAGGGCTGTGAGAAGGAACTTGGATAGTAGGGTTACCTCGATATGAAAGCTTGGATAGTAAGGCTACTTCGATATGAAAGCCTCGATAGTAGGGCTGTGAGAAGGAACCTGGATAGTAGGGTTACCTTGATATGAAAGCCTGGATAGTAGGGCTGTGAGAAGGAACCTGGATGGTAGGGTTACTTCGATACGAAAGCCTGGATAGTAGGGCTACTTCGATATGAAAGCCTGGATAGTAGGGCTGTGAGAAGGAACCTGGATAGTAGGGTTACCTTGATATGAAAGCCTGGATAGTAGGGTTGTGAGAAGGAACTTGGATAGTAGGGTTACTTCGATATGAAAGCCTGGATAGTAGGGATGTTTCGTTATGAGTTTGAGTAAGACTATAGAGGGAACCTGGGTAAGGATGTTCTCGTCGCACCGATGATTACTCTATTTAGCTTCGAGTGTTGATCATGGACCTGCTTGAAATTATTGCTAATAACTGTCTTTCCTGAAAGAAATACAGGGTTAGTTATGTGTGATGCATGAGATGCATTGTATGATGACATTTCTCAAAATAAATGAGACCATGCTATATGTAATGCATGCACATGTCATGATGTATGAACATGAAATGCTGATGTAACAAACTGGGTTCGAGAAAATAAATCCCTGACTGCTGTAAAAAACCATAGTTCCTCTGCTTCTGTTGGGGATGGTGAACAACGATAACTATGCTGGGGATTTGCCTCTTGGCTGATAAATATTCTGCCGGAAGAGACCCTGTCCGAGGATAACTCTGCAGGAAAATAACTTTGTTGGAGAGGAGGTACTCTGGTGATAGATCTGCTGATTTGGGGAAATAAATTCCACTGGGGATGAATTTCCGTTGCTGGTGATAATGACTTCTGTTGGAGATTGAATTTCTGCTTGTGAGAGAAATAAACTCTGCTTGGGGAAAAATTTACTGACTCGCCCGCGATTGTGAACCTCAGCTGGGGAGAGTTATGCCCTATTCGGGAAAGTTAACATCACTGTCTTTGGATACCTTTTACTCTGTGGGGAGTGTATGTACCACTACTCATGTTTTGAGGTGGCTCTATCCCTGTACCTGATGGCCAGAGTAACTGTAGGGTTTGGGCACTTCTTGTTTGTCCCTGTTCCTGGAATTACGAGTAATTGTCTTTTGTTTCTTATGTAAATATTTATGAGCATCAATTATTTTCAAATGCATATATCAAAAATGAATCATTGGACGTTCTTGCAAAACAAAATGGAAAAAGAAAAACAAATTGAAATTTCTTGTGAAAAATGAATTGTATTGATTTTTGACGTTGGCCCATAATAGGCATTTTTGTACAAAGAGGCTGACGTCCTAGTAAGAGAACGCCGCCGAAAGAAATTACAATTTGTAAAAGAAAGAAAAACAGCTATGTAAAACAATCCCATTGGGTTCCAACTCTGCTATTGCCTTTATATCTTCAAGCGTCTCATCAATTTGCTACTTGGCCGAAGGTGGATCAGATTGATTGGCGCCGTCTGAGCTTGATAGTCGATACTGAAGTCTGGTTGCAAGATGATCCAATGAGACATAGTATTACGCTTTGATCCCTAATTTTTGCCTAGACCGCCCTTTCGGGTTTTCAGTCCACCGGGATACCCTTTTTTGCCCAAGTCGCCTTTTCAGGTTTTCGACTTGCCGGGTGTACCATTTTTTTCATTTTCATCCCTTACTTTTGCCCGAACCCTTTTGGTTCGCCGAGAAGCCCCTACTTTTGCCTAGGCCAGTAAACCTAGCGGGTCCTTGATTATGCGTAGTATTTTTTCATTATGTCTGCATTGACGGGATGAGGAAGGTCGTCACCATCCATGGTGGTTAGAATCATAGCTCCTCCCGAGAAAATGTTCTTAACCACAAATGGCCCTTCGTATGTGGGGGTCCATTTGCCCCTGGGATCACCTTGGGGTAGTATGATGCGTTTGATCACCAGATCCTCGACTTGATATTCTTAACGTTTGACTTTCTTATTAAAAGCCTTAATCATTTGCTTTTTATACGTCTGGCCATGACAGATAGAAGTAAGTCTATTTTCATCGATTAGATTCAGCTAATCAAGTCGGGTTTGGATCCAGTCGTCTTCGTTCAAACCCGTATCTTTCATAATTCTGAGAGAGGGTATTTGGAATTCTATGGGTAGGACTGCCTCCATGCCATACACCAAAGAGTAGGGTGTTTCTCCTGTCGACGCCCGTGCTGAGGTACGGTACCCATGAAGAGTGAATGGTAAGATCTCTTGCCAGTATTTGTATGTCACCGTCATCTTTTGCACAATATTCTTGATGTTCTTGTTAGCTGCTTCAATAGCCCTATTCATCTTCGGCCGGTATGGAGAAGAGTTATGATGTTGTATCTTGAACTACTTACAGAGCTCGATGATTATTGTATTGTTGAGATTTGTACCATTCTCAGTAATAATTCTCTCTGGGACACCATATCGACAGATCAGATTGTGTCAGATAAACCGCGCCACGTCGTTCTTGGTTACTGTAGCAAAGGAAGCTTCCTCAACCCACTTCGTGAAATAATCAATAGATACCAGAATGAAACGATATCCGTTAGACGCAGTAGGTCTTATCTCACCGATCATGTCGATGCCCCACATTGCAAAGGGCCAAGGAGCTGTCAAAACATTTAGGGGAACCAGAGGCACATGCACCTTATCAGCATAGACTTGGCACTTATGACAGGTTCGAGAGTGCTGATAACAATCGGCTTCCATAGTGGACCAGTAATATCCTGCCCGTAGGATTTTATTCTCCAAGGTATGTCCACTGGAATGAGTTCTGAAGGTACCTTCATGTAACTCTGTCATGGTCCTTTCTGCCTCGCTCTTGTTTACACACCGCAGTAAGGTGGAATCATGGTTATGCTTATAAAGGATTCCATTACTGATGAAGAACTTCGCAGTGAACCTTCTCAGAAACTTCTTATCATTAACAGATTCCCCTTCGGGATACTCCTGAACCTCCAGATATCTCTTTACCTCGTGAAACCATGGTTTATCTGCTACCTCTTCAGTCTCAATGTCGCAGCAATGTGCGGGTTCATCCAACCTCTCAATGGTAATCTGGGGAGATTCATTGTCCCACCTAACTTTGAACATAAAAGACATGGTAGCTAACGCATCCGCTAACTGGTTCTCCTCTCGTGGGAAATGTTCAAAGGTTATCTCCTCAAAGTGTGGGAGCAACGTCAGTACATACTCTTTGTAAGGAATAAGATTCGGGTGCTTCGTATCCCACTTGCCTTTGATCTGACTTATTACTAGAGCGGAATCTTCGAATACACTCAAGAACTTAATCCTTAGGTCAATAGCAGCTCGAAGACTCATGATACACGCTTCATACTCCACCATGTTGTTGGTGCAGTTGAAACATAATCAGACGGTGAACAGAGTATGACAACCTTCAGGAAATATAATTACAGCGCCAATGCTGTTACCCAATGCGTTCGAGGCTCCATAAAAATACATAGACCATCGGGATCCCTCCTCGAGTCCTTCATCCGGTCCAGGTTCTTCGCAGTCGGTCACCAACATGATATTCTCATCCGGGAACTCAAAATTCATGGACTGGTAGTCATCCACGGCCTGATGCGCCAAATGATCCGCCAATACACTCCCCTTGATTGCTTTTTGGGTTGTTTATTGGATGTCGTACTCGGTTAAGATCATCTGCCATCTTGCTATCCTTCGGGAGAGAGCGGGCTTCTCGAAAATATACTTGATCGGATCCATCTTTGATATCAACAAGGTAGTGTGAGTCAGCATATACCGTCTCATTCAGCGAGCAGCCCATGCCAAAGCGCAGCAAGTTTTCTTGAGCAATGAGTATCGAGTATCACAGTCGGTAAACTTTTTTCTAAGGTAATAAATGGTGTGCTCTTTTCGACAAGACTCGTCATGCTGCCCCAGTACACACCCCCTTGAATTATCTAGCACTGTCAAGTATAAAATCAAAGGTTTTCCTTCAACTGGAGGCATCAGAATTGGTGGTTCTTGAAGGTATTCCTTAATTTTGTCGAAAGTGGTCTGGCATTCACCATTCCAATTTACCACTTGATCCTTCTTCAGTAGCTTGAAGATTGGCTCACAAGTAGCAGTCAGATGTGAAATGAACCTGGCGATGTAATTCAGACTTCCCAAGAAACCTTTAACTTCCTTTTTTGTGCGGGGAGCCGACATCTCTTGTATAGCCTTTACCTTTGCAGGGTCTACCTGAATACCTTTGTCACTGACAACAAAACCCAGAAGCTTACCAGACCTTACCCCGAAGGGACACTTTTTCGGGTTTAACCTCAACTTGTACGTCTTCAACCTGTCAAACAGTTTCTGGAGATGATCAAGGTGCTGTTCTTTAGTCTAGGACCTGGAGATCATGTCATCCACATAAACCTCAATCTCGTGATGAATCATGTCGTGGAACAAAGTGACCATGGCGCGCTGATAAGTTGCCCCAACATTCTTTAACCCAAAAGGCATTACCTTGTAGCAGAAGGTTCCCCACTGCGTAATGAAGGTTGTCTTCTCCATGTCCTCGGGAGCCATCTTGATCTGGTTGTATCCAGAAAAACCATCCATGAAGGAGAAGATCTTGTGATGCGCTGTGTTGTCGACTAGAACATCAATGTGAGGAAGTGGGAAGTCATCCTTGGGGCTTGCCCTGTTCAGATCTCTGTAGTCCACATACATCCATACTTTACCATCCTTCTTAGGTACTGGAACGACATTGGCAACCCACTGCGGATAAGAAGTAACAACTAAGAATCCTACGTCGAACTGTTTCATGACCCCTGCCTTGATTTTCTCTGACATTTCAGGGCGCACACGGTGGACCTTCTTCTTTACCGAAGGGCAGTATTCTTTAGTCGGCAGTCGATGTACCACAATATCAGTGTCCAAACCAGGCATGTCTTCATAGGACCAGGCGAATATCTCAACATAGTCGTGTAGCATTTGTATTAACCGTTGTTTGACACTAGGCTCCAAATTCGCACCTATTTTAACCTCTTTCCTGTCTTCCTCTGTACCCAAATTTATGGACTCAACTGGATCTTCATGAGGTTGTATGGCCCTTTCTTCTTACTGCAATAGTCTAGCAAGTTCTCCAGGCACCTCACAGTCATCCTCACCTTCGTCCTCGGCTTGGTTGATTGGATTTTTGAAGTCATAACTGGCAGTAGCAGAGCTGTTATCAATGGGATCTAGAGTGGATATGGATCTGCAGTATGATACTCTAGTGTGTGTAAGAGAATAGCTGTTTTGATAAAGTGAGAGACAGAAAGTAAAACACAAGGAGCGCAAAATTTGTATGCAAGAAACGTCCAATGCTTTATTAATGATATATGAAATGACAAATAATAGCCCTCACAGGCAAAGCCAAGGTGGCTCGGGCAAGGCACCGGGCCGTAAAGTTTCAAATTATTTATTACAAATCTTAAAGGAAAAGTCAATTACTGCAGAATAAAGGAAACATGTATGAAGTCCTTCGTCATCCAGTTATTCGGTCCACCGTTGGTTGTTGGGTAGATCCAACTGTCGATGTCTGAATCTTCTTCATTGTCCTCAATTGCATTAACTCTCCGATTGCTGATGTGTAGAAGAGGACTTCCAATCCGTGCGTGCCTAACAACCCTTTGAGCCCCTGTAGTAAAGCCTAAACCAAATTTGTCAGTTTTGTGAGTGAAATCAAGGAGATGACCCCAATTGGTACACCCACCTTCTTCAACTACAACCCTGGAATCCTTGAGAGAAGCCATCTTCAGTGGAGGTTTGTTGGTAGTAACTTCAGTTGACGCCAAAGTCTGAGGGACCTCTTCGAAGTTCTGACAAGGAGTTTCTATGAATTCCTCGTCCATTTCTACATAGCGGAAGAAATTGAGATGACTCACCATATACTCTTCTTCACCTCACACTGTGACAATCTTCCCCTTCACCGGATACTTCAGCATTTGATGGAGTCTGGAAGTAACTGCCCCAGTCCTATGGATCCAAGGGCGACCCAACAAGCTAGAATACGATGGCTTGATATCAATTACATAGAAGGTGGAACCAAAAGTCTGAGAACCCACTTTGACCGGTATGTCCATCTCCCCGTGCACCATTCTTTTTTATCCATCAAAAGCCCTTACCACAATGTTACTAGGTTTTAGAGTTAAACCCTCACAATCCAAACAGTCTAACGCTTTCTTCGGCAGAACATTCAACGAAGATCCGGTATCTACCAGCACATGAGCCATAGTGGTGCCCTTGCACTCGATCGAGACATGCAGAGCATCATTATGATTCCTCCCCTTAGGGGTCAGATCCGCATCTGAAAAACCTAGCCCATTTTCAACAGTCAGGCTGGCCACACAATCTTTGAACTGATTTGCTGAAGTTTCCTGTGGCACATGCACAATCTTGAGAAATGCAATCAAAGCCTTCACATGGGCTTTAGAACACAACAACAAAGACAACATGGAGATCTTTGACGGGGTCTTCCCTAGCTGCTCGACCACATTGTAGTCGCTCTTCTTGATAATTTTCAGTATTTCCTCTATTTCTTGTTTAGAGGCTTCCACAACGATTTTCTTAGGTACCTCCGTTCAAGCAAGCTCACCTATAATTTCCTTTCCCCAAGTCCCATATGGCTCAGCAGCAGGGGTGGTAACTGGAGTGAGAATAGGAATAGTAGCAGGTGTACTAACTGGAGTAGGAACAAGAGAAATGTCAGGAGTGCTGGTTGGAGCAGCAATTGGAATAAGAATAGGCTTGATGATAGTCTTCGGGGAAATCTCAAGAGAGAAGACCCTTCGACTTCGGGTAACTTTACTAGTCGCGACAATATTACTGACATCAGTATCAGCTTCTTCATTCTTCAGATCTTGCTTAATACCATGATAATACACGTTAGCACCATAATGCCACGGGACAACCTTATCTGAGGTGTACGGGATGGGACCAGGAACGGTGATTATAAGCAGAGAAATTATTTGAATAGGTGTAATCCTAACAGGTCTTCTCGAGGAAACCTTGGAAGGATTGGTGGAAATGGTTATAATGGAAACATCTTCAGTGGGAACAACGGGAATCATAGTCTTCTCGAACAAAATTTCTTTATTATCCATTAGGCGCTGGACACCTGACTTCAACAAACGGCAACCAGAAGGTATAAGCGAACACATGTGGCAACCTTCACCACAACCAAGAAATAAACTGGCCAATAACAAATTTTTCTTAACAGTCATCAGAGGAGTAGAAGTTTCTTCAACAGAGGTCACAAACAAATCAATGTCAACAATATTAACCCCACGACCATGTTTGTCCATAGGAGCAGTTATTACATTCGGCTTTTCTGGAGCATCAAACTCTATCTCCTTAGCATCCAGCAAATCTTGTACTTTGTTTCTTAGAGCCCAGCAATCATTTGTATCATGGCCAAGACTCTCAGAATGGTAGGCATACTGCACGTTGGGATTGTATTTGGGAGAGGTACTGTTTGGATTCTTGGGGGCCTCTCTCAAGGTCGCCAAGTTGAATTTTAACAGATGAGGCAGAACTTCAGCCAAAGTCATGTTGATGCGGGTAAATTGCCACTGTGGTCTTTCCACCCTTTGTTGATTATTGCATTGTGGAGCAACTGCGGGTCTTGGTATCACTATAGCATTTACCATTTGATGGTGTTCAGGTCTGCTTTGGCCCCTCGGGCTATAGACCGAACTAGATTCCTTCTTACCAGTGAAAGGCTTCTTTGCTGAACTCGAAGAGGCATCCTTCTGTATTTTTCCACTTCGAATGCCAGCTTCTACTCTTTCTCCAGTCAAAATCAAATCAGTGAAACCAGATGATGATCTTCCGATTAAGTGATTGAAAAATGGACCAGATAGCATCCCTAGAAACATGTCAACCAACTCCCTATCAGACAACGAGGGTTGGACTCTTCCAGCCAAGTCTCTCCACTTTTTAGCATAGTCCTTAAAACCTTCACCTGCACCCATGGACATACCCTGGAGCTAAGTACAAGTGGGAGCAAGGTCGGCGTTGTACTGATACTGCTTGTAGAAAGAAGCAGCAAGATCTTCCCAGTTTCATACATTAGCTCCCTCCAACTGATAGAAGCATTCAAGTTGATTCCTTGACAGACTATCTTGAAAGAAATGGACCCACAAATTTCTATCAGCAGTGTGGGGTTGGATTTTCCTGACGTAAGAGCGGAGATGGAGCTTTGGGCATGACACTCCATCATACTTGGCGAAAACCGGAGCTTTGAATTTATGAGGGATGACCACTCCTGATACCATTCCCAATTCTCCGAAATCCAAACCAGGTATCTTCTGAACATCCATAGCACTCAACCTATCTTCTAGCTGCTTGTACCTATCCTTAGTAGGAGGATATTTCTCATCATCGTAATCAGTATCTGTTGTACCCCAAAATTTGCCCTCCCATATTTCTCAAAATATTCCAAGAAAAATTCACAAGTCCAACCCGGCGCGTCATATTCAGGTATTCTTTCTCCAAGATATCTCTGATAACATATTCTCAAATTCAGGTTCGGCTCAAGAGATAATTCTTTAAAGAAGGTATCCGAATGTGCGAGTTTTCTTGAAGAAATATGGTGAAAAAATGTGCTGAAAGTGCAGTTTTTACGCGCTAAAAAAATTCATAACTTGAAGATCGTGACTCATTTTGAACCCGTTCCGGTGGCCAAAATTCCGTCTTGACATTATCTACGTTTTCATCTCTCACGGCAGGAAGCCAATTTCGATCAGAAGGTCTTCAAAAATGTGGATTTATCAAGTATTTTCGTGCAGAAAATTTGTGACAGAAGTTTATTTGCGTCATATTCAAAAAATCATAACTTGGTCGATTTTCATCGTATCGAGCTGGTTCCGGTGCCAAAATTTCACAAATTGAGTTGACTACATTTTCACAGAAGGAATTGAGTTCAAACGGTATTCAAAAGGCCTTCGTTTTTTGCTCAGAGTGCGTGACACACTGAAAATCCTGAATGCTGAATATTATTTCATCTGAGCCGAAACTTCGAAAATTCATAACTCGGTCAATTTTTATCGGATTGGACTCATATTTTTACACAAGGTCACTGACTCATAGATCTACAACTTTGCTTCAAAAGTCGAGACCAAATTATGCACCGATCAATACCAGTTTTTTATTGAAGAACGTGTCAGAGCCGACACTGGAGCCCAAAATAAGTTTGTCTGAGCTGAAACTTCAAAAATTCATAACTAATTCACCGTTTATCCGATTGAGTCGATTTTCGGACAGGAGTTAGTTCTCGATGTCGGCTACATTTTGTTTTCACATTTCAACTTCAAAAAATGCACTTAAGTCCCTGCGATTTAGCCTGGAAAGTGACGAATTCAAGTGAATATTGGAGGCCCAATTGCACATTCAAAGCCCATTTTCTTTACCCTAATTTCCACTATATAATCACCTTCTTGTCACACAAACCAGGGGGGAGAAAAAAAGAAAAAGGAGGAGAAAGAAGAGAAAAAGAAAAAAAAAACTTGCCACAACACTGTTAGATTATCAAATTCTTTCAAGAACCCTAAAACCTTGAAATCCTTATTACAAATCCCTCTCTCACCACAAACAGGCCATCACAGTTATAAACCAATACCTCACTCCTTCTTCAGTAAGGATAAGGCTGGCTTGATTTCCATGATCCTAATTTTCCAGTAAGGCATAAAAGCATTCAGGTCACTAATCTTCCAGTAAGGGTAAGATTGATTTGATCTCCATGATCAAAAGGGTATAATCATTCATACATGCCATATTGTGCCTAAACATTAAATTTCTTCATATGTTGGTTTTATTTGAATTTTTATGATTTTATTTAATGTGTTCTTGAGGTTCAACACTGCAGATTTAGACAGGATCCCACGTTCATTAAGGAACGTTGAGGCCAAAAGGCCAAAAGCCAAATGGCCAAAAGCCAAAAGCTAAATGGCCACAGTAGAAAAACATATGCATGACCCCAATACATGGCGAGACAGACAGATTAAGGAACGTTGAGGCCAAAACGCAAATGGCCAAAAGCCAAAAGCCAAATGGTCAAAGTAGAACAACTTATGCATGATATGATGAGGCCAGAACATAAATGGCCAAACCACTCCAATTCACCTCCAAAAAGGGGACAGAAACCCCCCAAGGTATTGTATTTTCTTTCTTTTCCTTATTTTATTTATTTCAATTATTTCTTTTTTTTAATTAATTCCTTTAATTTAACTTATTTTCATAAAATATAAAAAATAGTAAAAAACAGAAAAGTCATAAAAATCAAAATATATTTATTTAATTACTATTTTTTGTAAATAAATTTCACTAATAATTAATTATTTATTTTTATAAATCAAAATTGCATGTAAATAATTAGATTAATTTTAGGTTTAATTTTAACATGTTTTTCTTAATAAATAAAAAAATTAGAATTAGGGTTAATATTTTAATTTCATTTAATCTTTCTCATAAAAATACAAAAAAAACATAAATATCAAAAACTCAAAAAAAAAAAATAATTTCTTTTTTCTCTTTAATTTCATTAGTTTAATCATTTAATTTAATTTCATTAAAAAGGGTCCAACGCCCTCGCTTCCAATTTTAATTCCAATTCGCGCATTTTATTTTATTTCTTATAATATTAATGTAATTCTCCCAAAGCCTTGTAAACTCGGACATTTTATTTCTCGCACTTTACTTCTTTATTTTCTGTCAAATCGGGTCCTGGTTTAATTTTGGCGATGTGGACCCGCGCCTTTTGTAATAGCTTAGAATCTTTTACTTTCTCGCAATATTTTAACTGTTAATAAATGCATGCAAGAATGAATGATAAAATAAAAACAAACGCATAGATCACCTTGACATGAATAAGACAAAATAACTGAACATGACACACAAATCACACACCACCCCTAGGGTACGCCTCACTGTTGCCTTGCCTCGAAAAGTGATCGTCGAGTAGAGGATGTCTTAGTAAGTCCTCATGATCCGGGAACCTGGCATGAGGGTAGCTTCTAAGGTATCTTCCTATTGCTCCGGTGATCACCATGTCCCGAACCTTCGAATTGACCCGAACACCTCCAACGGTGGTGCTACCTACCTCTCAATGGTGGGATGGCACTACTTTAAAGGACATTTACACAGACGAATTCCTTAGGGTAGGTAGACGACTCATGGATACTTGCTCTCTTCAAAAACAAACAAAAATCTTTTCACCAACACATTTTCAAAAGCTTTCAAAGCAAATTTTTCAAACACTCTGACGTACGAGTCGAACTGAAATTTTTCGAAGAAACTTTTTAAAACCCACAGTTGAAAAGCAAACAAACCTTTTGAAAACACAAATGAGCAAGTATCTAAGAGCCCATGGATAACCATGGATAGAAAGGGTGCTAACACCTTCCCTTTCTATAACCTACCTCCCGAACCGAGAGCAATCTCTTTAAGGAATTTTTCTGTGCTTTTGTCCTTTCCATTTGGAGAAAATAAAAGACGGTGGCGACTCTTGCTTCCGCGACATTTCGCGAACCAGCGTTAAACAGTCAGTTCCAGATCCACCGATCACAGAACTGGCGACTCTGCTGGGGAACCCTTAAAGTGAGGTGTACCTTAGGGCTAGCTTATAACTATGTTTTCAATTGTTTTCCTTGTGTGCTCTAAATTGTGGGTTGCTTGGGAGTTCTATAGATCCTAAACCCGGATCTGGGGGATACCTTTCTTAGAAAGTAGCAACAAGGCTGTGAGGGAACTGTGCGGGGTATACCGACATGGTTGAAACAGTCTGCTACGTTGATGTGGCACTTTGGTGTGTACCGGTAACCCTTGAGTTCAGTCAAGGAGAGTACGGGGCCTCCGCGTGGTGTCGTGAAGCATCAACAGACCTTAGGAACCTTAATTGAACTATCTTGGCCTCTTTAGGGTAGTGAGATAACTGACTTTGGTGCAGTCCGAGGTTGGTTGATACTCGATACTACACTCAATTGAGGGTTGCTTTCCTGGAATATTTCGGTCGCCAGTTCAGTGGCTAAATCGAAACGATGAACAACGAAAGCAATCCCGTGATATTGGGAACCTTAGAACCCGGTTACTTCTGATAGGACAGGTTGAACCCACCAACTTCAAGAGGGTAGTACCTAGACCTCATGCTGGCCTGAACCCTAAGGGCTCTTTTATGTGACTTGTGTGCCTTCATACTTGACTACTTGCATGCTTGTTATCTGACCCTTGATGTCTTGCAGGTTTTGTTCATAGTCCTTAATTGGGACTTATAACAGGGTGTACTAATCACTTGCAGGTTCTGTTTATAGTCCTTAATTGGGACTCATGACATGTTTCACTTAGGTTTCTTGCAGGTTCTGTTTATAGTCCTTAATTGGGACTCATAACAGAGTATACTAGATTTCTTGCAGGTCTTGTTTATAGTCCTTAATTGGGACTCATAACAGAGTATACTAGATTTCTTGCAGGTCTTGTTTATAGTCCTTAATTGGGACTCATAACAGGGTACTAAATTTCTTGCAGGGTTGTTTATAGTCCTTAATTGGGACTCATAACAGGATACTGAATTTCTTGCAGGGTCTGTTTATAGTCCTTAATTGGGACTCATAGCAGGGCTTACCTACATCACCCCATACATAGCATGACATCATGCCATTGCATACATCCTAACCCATTTCAAGGATCTCAAGGGCTTGTGATGCAGGTCATGATGAATCAACTATCCCAGCAAGGGGCAAAGAGGATTTATTTTCCTCTAGACCAGGTTGTCAGGGGCTATGACCCACTGGATATGGTGAGCCTTTGACCCTTGACGAAGGACTCTCAACAAAAATGAAGTTCTTACAATCAAGCTATCGGTTCCAACTCTAACAAGTTTCTCTGTTTACCCCGCGAGGTCCTTGAAAACATTACATGCATATCATACATCACATTGCATTGCAGGTATCCCTTTGACAGGTTGCTTACCCTCCTTCGCCGTTTATTTCAGCCGATCGTCATGAATCCTGAATCATCAGCCGAGCAGACTATCAAGGACCTCCAGGCTCAGAACGCCCAGTTCCAAGAGCTGATCATGAATTTGACCCAGGGGCAACAAGATCTGAAGGCTCTGCTCTTGAAGAAGGACAAGAAGAAGAAGAGGACTGTCTTGTTCAGCCCTAGACGCAGATCTGGGAATACACCGCAGACTGAAACTGAGAGGACAACCCCATCTGTGAGGGAAAGCAGTCACCATGAGAGGGAGGTGCCCAGTCCAGTGGTCTCTGACAATGAAACAGATTTCGACGACGAACAGTACCCTCCGGCTGAGGACAAGTACAAACAGTTGGAGGATAGGTTGAAGGCTATGGAGGTTCAACAGGTACCTGGGCTGGATTTCGGAGATCTGGGTTTGTCAACTGGTGTGGTTATTCCTCGGAAGTTCAAAGCACCATCCTTTACTAAGTATGACGGGGCGTCTTGCCCCAAGCTGCATCTAAGGTCCTATGTTCGGAAGATTCAGCCATATACGGTGGACAAGAATTTATGGATCCACTTCTTCCAGGAGAGTCTTTCAGGGACTCATCTCGAATGGTTCTATCAACTGGATGGGACCAAAGTTCGTAACTGGGAGGAGTTGGCTACTGCTTTCTATAAGCAGTATCAGTATAATTCCGACCTTGCTCCTACGCGTACCCAACTCCAGGGTATGTCGTTAGGATCAAGTGAAGGTTTTAAAGAGTACGCGCAGAAATGGAGGGACCTTGCTGGAAGGGTACAACCACCTCTGACTGACCGCGAGCTCGTAGACATGTTCTTGGGGACCCTGTCTGGTCCATTCTTCAACCACCTAATTGGGAATTCTGCTGCTGGGTTTACAGATCTTGTCTTGACTGGGGAGAGAATCGAAGCTGGTATCAAGTCGGGGAAGATTCAAGAAACCACATCTGCTGATACTCAGAAAAAGCCCCACAGCGGAAAGAAAGAGTCCAATGCTATACATGGTAAAAAGGGTCGTCATGATGCAGGGGCAATCCAGATTTCTGATCCCACGCCCGTTCAACCAAGAAAGAGCAATAGGCGTAGGATAAAGCATCAAGATAGGAAGTATACTGACATCAACATGTCTTTGTCTCAGGCATTACAGCAATTGCTGAAGGCGAAAATGATCACACTTAAGGATCCTCCTCAAAATCCTGACGCTTCCTCTCCCAAGTACAACCCGGGCGTGAGATGTGCCTACCATTCTGACAGTCCTGGACATGACACCGACGACTGTTGGACCTTGAAGAACAAGATCCAGGATTTGATTGACGCCAAGGAGGTCGAGTTTGAACACTGATCCTACACCGAATCATCGAGAATGTCTTTTGTTCATTCAAATATTCAAGTTGTATTTTTCTTTGATTGTTCAAACATTTATTCATGTTAAACATTGTTATCACATTAATGCATCGCTTATGTCTATTTTGAAACAATATATTCGTATTCACTAAATGCAAATTATTTTCATATTTTTTTTCTGATGATCAACTCGTAAATAATAATGCTAAGCCTCTTGAGGGAGGATGACGAAAACGATACCACAATGTACAGTATGCTTTTGAACAGACCCCGCTTATGAGGCACAGGCATTGTTTCAATCCCTAAACACTGGAGTTATAAGGATGATAATCCCTCGTCAACCCATCTGAGCCAAAGAAGTAGGAGTTTTTCTTTTCGAAATTTAAAACCCTTAATCATAACCTGGGGCAGGGTAGTCTCTCAGTTGATCCAAGTGCATAACGAATGGCACCAAAAGAGGTCCTTACAAAACAAAAAAAGACAGTGATGGTTCAGAACAATCATAAAGACAGGCAGTCGTTATCAAGAATCATAAATGAAAAGCCCAAGAAGTCAAAACCTATAAAAGGGACTTACAAAACTGGGGCATCCCGCTGACTGTAATTCCAAAAAAGGAAACAGTTCAGGCAAAAAAGAAAGGGATAACAAAATCAAAAAGAATGAGGTCTTACAAACCCTCAACAAGAAAGGAATGACTGCCTATTCAAAATAAGTTATCAACATCCGAATCATCACCGGAAAATCAGAGCAAAGACTCAAACAAAGTCTAACGTATGATCAACTGGGTTTAGGTTTGGAGAACATCACGAAGAGCGGGTGGGTACAAATAATTTGAGCCTTTATCCTTTGTTTCTTAAACCGTGAACCAGGCCACGTTATAACCCTTAAAAGTCCTAGCTGAAGCATGGGTTAGTTCGAAAGCATACTGTTACAAAAGGTATCCTGACTCCTTAAGGCTTACTATAAAGAAGGAGTTGACATCACGTTTTACAAACAATCACTTGTTTTATGAAAAGCATGCATTTTCAAAATCTTCAAGACAGACATAAGCTTTGCATTTTTAACATAACTTTGTTTGCATATGACTTTTTGTTTGAACAGCAGGGAAGTTCGCACGACGAATGCCTAATGAACAGAAGCACTTCCAATCAAGGGGCATGACATGACTATTGTCCATTATCTGGGGCAGTCCAATCAAGATTCAGAGAATCTCTCAAAAGGCCAAATAGCCTGGGGAAAATCTCCGCCTGAGTCACTTGGGGCACTCCAGCAACGAATCTTGCCTGATCAAATACCTTCTGGTGGCATGACAAAGCACTTCTAATAGGGGCAACTCCCTACATTTTGAAAGCACGGACATAGTCGAAAAAATACTACGCAAAATCAAAGACCCGCTAGGTTGACATACCTAGGCAAAAATAAGGGCTTCCCGGCGAACCAAAAGGGTTCGGGCAAAATGAAGGGATGAAAGGAAAAAACATGTACACCCGGCAAGTCGAAAACCTGAAAGGGCGGCTTGGGAAAAAATGGGTATCCCGGTGGACTGAAAACCCGAAAGGGCGGTCCAGGCAAAAGTTAGGGATCAAAGCGTACGACTATGTCCTGTCATCTTATCACCTGCCCACCAGAAGAAGGTTTGTCCATCAACCACTATCAGCACCCCACAGATGCCTTCTCCCATAGAAACAGGGGCAATAATAAGTGGTCTAAGCGATCTAATTGTTCTATCCTCCAAGGTACCAAGGTAGGTTCAACTAAAGAACATGACCAGTACATCTTAATTCCCCAGAGAATAAGTCAGCAGCCAGTACACTCTTCTCCAAGCAGAGTTATCAAATCTCAAGGAAATTGGGTATCCTCCCGTAGATCTCAATACTTCCCCAGCAGCATGCATCCCCGGCAATCTTGGTCTAAAGATTGTTCCCCGGCGGCATATCAAATATTCAAAGGAATCACTTCCCCCGCAACTCAAAACTCCCCCAGGAGAGTCCAATCCAGTTTCCCAAGGAAAGTTGGAATCCATCTCCCCCAAGCAGTAAGCTTATCCCCAGTAGATTCTGGAAGCTTATCCCTCGCAAAGCGCGAACACGTCGTCCGGCTTTATTTAAAGAGTTATTTCCTTAACAGGATATAACTGGGTTATCCTCAGCCAAAAGCCACGGAAAGAGCGTCCTCGACGAAGTCTTCTTATCCCCAGCGAAGTCTATTAACACTTCCGATACAACAATGGTATCCCCAGCAAGTTATTATCAACAACTCAGCAAAGTATCTCTCTCCCCACAGAGTATCACTTCCCAATATGATCGTCAGAGTACCTTCCTCCCCGCAGAATCTTCCATTCGCCAAGTTCATTCCTCAACGGAGTCATCTTCTCCCACCGGTATTCTTGCAACTATCATCCCCCAGCGGAAACAAAATCTATTATTCAACATCAGCCCGGGAGTGACTTCCCGGCACCCGTCAAGGATTTACTTTCCTAGACGAAAAACACATTCATAAAACATCACATACATCATTATAGCATGCATAGACGCATCATATCACCCCAATCTCATTTATTTTTGAGAACATCTTAAAATCAGGCAATTCATGCATTATGACATTGCATACAACTAATTCGTTACTTTTTCAGGAAAGAACGATCAATAGATAAAAGTCTTTACCCGTTGAGGTAGTAATCATCCCAGATTCCTTCATCATCCTACTGAGGTAGTAATCGTCCTAGATTCCTTCATCATCCTGCTGAGGTAGTAATCGCCCAAGGTTCTCTCATCGTCCCGCTGAGGTAGTAATCGTCCCAGATTCCTTCATCATCCTGCTGAGGTAGTAATCATCCCAGATTCCTTCATCATTCTGCTGAGGTAGTAATCGTCCCAGATTCCTTCATCATCCTGCTGAGGTAGTAATCGTCCCAGATTCCTTCATCGTCCCGCTGAGGTAGTAATCGTCCCAGATTCCTTCATCATCCTGCTGAGGTAGTAATCATCCCAGATTCCTTCATCATTCTGCTGAGGTAGTAATCGTCCCAGATTCCTTCATCATCCTGTTGAGGTAGTAATCGTCCCAGATTCCTTCATCATCCTGCTGAGGTAGTAATCATCCCAGATTCCTTCATGATCCTGCTGAGGTAGTAATCGTCCCAGATTCCTTCATCATCCTGCTGAGGTAGTAATCGTCCCAGATTCCTTCATCATTCTGCTGAGGTAGTAATCGTCCCAGATTCCTTCATCGTTCTGCTGAGGTAGTAATCGTCCCAGATTCCTTCATCGTCCTGCTGAGGTAGTAATCGTCCCAGATTCCTTCATCATATATTTGGAGTAGCAATCGTCTCAGATTCCTTCATCATATCCTTATCAAAAAACCTCCTCTGGTTCAGTCAGATCGACCCTAAGATCTCCCTGATTCTTATCCCAGTAGAAGACACCCAAGATTTTTCTCAACGAGCGTTGTTGAAGTTAAAGTCACCCAAGACTTTTCTCAACGAGCGTTGTTGAAGTTAAAGTCACCCAAGACTTTTCTCAACGAGCGTTGTTGAAGTTAAAGTCATCCAAGATTTTTTTCAACGAGAGTTGTTGAAGTTCAAGTCGCCCAAGGTTCTCTTACCATTCCTGCTAAGGCAGTAACCATCCCTGGTTCATTCATCATCGTTTGAAGCTCCAGACTCGGCTCCTGTAACCAGTCAGGACACATCTATACCAAGCATCTGAAAACCAGCTCCTGCAACGTGTCAGGTACTCATTTGTTCTTTTGCAGGTATGCAGGTTCTCGCTAAGGAATCTCCTACGCAATCAACATCCAGATGGCATCTATAAGCCCATCATCCTATCCAGCAATCTCCAAATGGCATCTATAAGCCCATTCCCCCATCACACTGCTAACATGTGAGCGCAAATTTCTGGGCACTCTAGTGTTCAATCATCTTCCACCTTCGGATTACGAAAGGCACGTCCGCCAATCTGCATCCTCAGGTCTAAGAAGATTGAACAGGGGCAACTGTTGTACCCCAAAATTTGCCCTCCCATATTTCTCAAAATATTCCAAGAAAAATTCACAAGTCCAACCCGGCGCGTCATATTCAGGTATTCTTTCTCCAAGATATCTCTGATAACATATTCTCAAATTCAGGTTCGGCTCAAGAGATAATTCTTTAAAGAAGGTATCCGAATGTGCGAGTTTTCTTGAAGAAATATGGTGAAAAAATGTGCTGAAAGTGCAGTTTTTACGCGCTAAAAAAATTCATAACTTGAAGATCGTGACTCATTTTGAACCCGTTCCGGTGGCCAAAATTCCGTCTTGACATTATCTACGTTTTCATCTCTCACGGCAGGAAGCCAATTTCGATCAGAAGGTCTTCAAAAATGTGGATTTATCAAGTATTTTCGTGCAGAAAATTTGTGACAGAAGTTTATTTGCGTCATATTCAAAAAATCATAACTTGGTCGATTTTCATCGTATCGAGCTGGTTCCGGTGCCAAAATTTCACAAATTGAGTTGACTACATTTTCACAGAAGGAATTGAGTTCAAACGGTATTCAAAAGGCCTTCGTTTTTTGCTCAGAGTGCGTGACACACTGAAAATCCTGAATGCTGAATATTATTTCATCTGAGCCGAAACTTCGAAAATTCATAACTCGGTCAATTTTTATCGGATTGGACTCATATTTTTACACAAGGTCACTGACTCATAGATCTACAACTTTGCTTCAAAAGTCGAGACCAAATTATGCACCGATCAATACCAGTTTTTTATTGAAGAACGTGTCAGAGCCGACACTGGAGCCCAAAATAAGTTTGTCTGAGCTGAAACTTCAAAAATTCATAACTAATTCACCGTTTATCCGATTGAGTCGATTTTCGGACAGGAGTTAGTTCTCGATGTCGGCTACATTTTGTTTTCACATTTCAACTTCAAAAAATGCACTTAAGTCCCTGCGATTTAGCCTGGAAAGTGACGAATTCAAGTGAATATTGGAGGCCCAATTGCACATTCAAAGCCCATTTTCTTTACCCTAATTTCCACTATATAATCACCTTCTTGTCACACAAACCAGGGGGGAGAAAAAAAGAAAAAGGAGGAGAAAGAAGAGAAAAAGAAGAAAAAAAACTTGCCACAACACTGTTAGATTATCAAATTCTTTCAAGAACCCTAAAACCTTGAAATCCTTATTACAAATCCCTCTCTCACCACAAACAGGCCATCACAGTTATAAACCAATACCTCACTCCTTCTTCAGTAAGGATAAGGCTGGCTTGATTTCCATGATCCTAATTTTCCAGTAAGGCATAAAAGCATTCAGGTCACTAATCTTCCAGTAAGGGTAAGATTGATTTGATCTCCATGATCAAAAGGGTATAATCATTCATACATGCCATATTGTGCCTAAACATTAAATTTCTTCATATGTTGGTTTTATTTGAATTTTTATGATTTTATTTAATGTGTTCTTGAGGTTCAACACTGCAGATTTAGACAGGATCCCACGTTCATTAAGGAACGTTGAGGCCAAAAGGCCAAAAGCCAAATGGCCAAAAGCCAAAAGCTAAATGGCCACAGTAGAAAAACATATGCATGACCCCAATACATGGCGAGACAGACAGATTAAGGAACGTTGAGGCCAAAACGCAAATGGCCAAAAGCCAAAAGCCAAATGGCCAAAGTAGAACAACTTATGCATGATATGATGAGGCCAGAACATAAATGGCCAAACCACTCCAATTCACCTCCAAAAAGGGGACAGAAACCCCCCAAGGTATTGTATTTTCTTTCTTTTCCTTATTTTATTTATTTCAATTATTTCTTTTTTTTAATTAATTCCTTTAATTTAACTTATTTTCATAAAATATAAAAAATAGTAAAAAACAGAAAAGTCATAAAAATCAAAATATATTTATTTAATTACTATTTTTTGTAAATAAATTTCACTAATAATTAATTATTTATTTTTATAAATCAAAATTGCATGTAAATAATTAGATTAATTTTAGGTTTAATTTTAACATGTTTTTCTTAATAAATAAAAAAATTAGAATTAGGGTTAATATTTTAATTTCATTTAATCTTTCTCATAAAAATACAAAAAAAACATAAATATCAAAAACTCAAAAAAAAAAAATAATTTCTTTTTTCTCTTTAATTTCATTAGTTTAATCATTTAATTTAATTTCATTAAAAAGGGTCCAACGCCCTCGCTTCCAATTTTAATTCCAATTCGCGCATTTTATTTTATTTCTTATAATATTAATGTAATTCTCCCAAAGCCTTGTAAACTCGGACATTTTATTTCTCGCACTTTACTTCTTTATTTTCTGTCAAATCGGGTCCTGGTTTAATTTTGGCGATGTGGACCCGCGCCTTTTGTAATAGCTTAGAATCTTTTACTTTCTCGCAATATTTTAACTGTTAATAAATGCATGCAAGAATGAATGATAAAATAAAAACAAACGCATAGATCACCTTGACATGAATAAGACAAAATAACTGAACATGACACACAAATCACACACCACCCCTAGGGTACGCCTCACTGTTGCCTTGCCTCGAAAAGTGATCGTCGAGTAGAGGATGTCTTAGTAAGTCCTCATGATCCGGGAACCTGGCATGAGGGTAGCTTCTAAGGTATCTTCCTATTGCTCCGGTGATCACCATGTCCCGAACCTTCGAATTGACCCGAACACCTCCAACGGTGGTGCTACCTACCTCTCAATGGTGGGATGGCACTACTTTAAAGGACATTTACACAGACGAATTCCTTAGGGTAGGTAGACGACTCATGGATACTTGCTCTCTTCAAAAACAAACAAAAATCTTTTCACCAACACATTTTCAAAAGCTTTCAAAGCAAATTTTTCAAACACTCTGACGTACGAGTCGAACTGAAATTTTTCGAAGAAACTTTTTAAAACCCACAGTTGAAAAGCAAACAAACCTTTTGAAAACACAAATGAGCAAGTATCTAAGAGCCCATGGATAACCATGGATAGAAAGGGTGCTAACACCTTCCCTTTCTATAACCTACCTCCCGAACCGAGAGCAATCTCTTTAAGGAATTTTTCTGTGCTTTTGTCCTTTCCATTTGGAGAAAATAAAAGACGGTGGCGACTCTTGCTTCCGCGACATTTCGCGAACCAGCGTTAAACAGTCAGTTCCAGATCCACCGATCACAGTATCATTGTCAGAAACTACGGGACTAGGGTCCTTTTCCCTTTCATGGTTCTCCCCGTCCTTGGATGAAGAGGTCAGATCAGTTTGATGCTTCAACCTTTCTCCGAATCTTCTGCCCATATTCAGAATTCCGACCTTCTTCTTCTTCTTCTTCTTCTTCTTCTTCTCTTTCAGAATAAGGGTCTTCAGATCCTCTTGTCCTTTATCCAAACTTATGAACATCTATTGGAACTGGGCGTTCTGTGCCTGAAGATCTTTTATGGCTTGATTGGAAGACATTTCTGCTGAAATAAACAGCAAAGAAGATGAGAAATCTGTAGTGGTACTTGTAATCATGTGCATGACAATGGGATGCATATGTAATGATTTCAAAGACTTTGGGAAATTTAAATTTGCAAACAAAAATGAACAAAAATTTATTAGCTTAAATTTGAAAGGTTCAACAATGCCTTTAAGGCGTTACAAAGAAGTAAATAAAACAAATCTAAAACTAGGAAAAGCAAAAATCAAAAGTCCCCCATGGATGCTTCCTCTTTGTGCTGATATAGTCATTGATCACTCTTTCTTCTTCGAGTTTCCTGGTGAGCTTCAAAACCTTCCTTTCTTGCTCATGGAACTGCTCCCGGTAAGTATCCCGCTCATTCTTCAGCTGAATACAAGACCTCTGCAACTCCCTAGGATCAGTGGGCATGTAAGGATAGAGAATCGTGTAAGGAATGCCTTCTTCATTAGTGGGCTCCACAATCACTGGTAATACGGTCGCATAAGGCATCATAAGCTTCTGGGCACGAGCTCATACCCATTAGAGGTAAGGCTTCATAGGAAGGGAAGTCTTCGGTCCCAATTCTTCAGGGTCAGATCTGTTTACTATGCCCCAAGCTCGTATGAACCTCTGACGATGCTCCTTAACGTCATCCTTATATTCGAATACAATTTCCTCGAGAAGTAACTCATGGGAACCATCTCTCCGAGCTCGACCAAATTGTCGCAAGGATAGACAAGGATTGTAAGTTATACCCCCTCTGATACCAAGTAATGGGACATTAGGGTACCCCCCGCAGCGGTCAATAACAGCAGTGACTTCCATAGCCCGGGAACACCAAAGAATATTTGTATGAGCAAGTGACATTATTCTGTAGGACCAACCCAAACCTTCTTCATTCTTCAGCACAGACTTAGGAAGGTGATAAATAAACCACCTTGACAACAACGGCATGCAGCACATAAGAGTCCCTCTTCTCTTCATAGTACGGGTATGGAGGGCATGCAAGATATCTCCAAGCAAGGTAGGCACAGGGTTGCGAGAGAGGAAAATCCTGACAGCATTCACATCTACAAAGGAATACGGATTAGGGAAGAGAACCAAACCATAGATAAGAAGAGCCAAGACATCCTCAAAAGCCTGAAAATCCAAGTCATCCCAAAATAGCTGAGCCTGATCTATAAAAAATTTGGCTAGAAAACCTTTGACCCCGCTTCGAGTTTCCCAATTGGATACCTCATCAACCCGTTTCAAATGCAAAGCTGAGGTGATTTATTCTGGCCTAGGAACTTCTTCCATACCTGTGAAGGGTACCTGTTCAAGAATGGATATGCCCAATAGATGAGAGAATTCTTCCAAGGTGGGTACCAGCTGGTAATCTGGAAAGGTGAAGCAATGTTGCTTGGGATCGAAGAACTGAAATAGTACGCTCATCATCTGTTCATCAAGGTTTGAAGTAACCAGGCTGAGAATTTGACCGTGTCTCTTAATGAAAGTAGAAGTTTCGGAAACTCTTGATGCCAGCTCTTTAAGTTGGGCAGGTATCTGCACAAAGTTAATTCAGATGGTATTTCTGCGCATGAAAGCCATGATCTGCAAAACAGAACAAAGATACATTCCCTTGGTCTTTGAAATGGTTAGTGTAATGAAATATGAATGCCATGTTATGATTCATGATGTCATGATAAACCACAGGTATAGCAAGCACAAATATTGCAAACACAGTCAAATCACACAAAGCCCTTAGGTTTAAGGCTTGCATGAGGTCAAAGGTAATACCCTCTTGAAGTTGAGTTGGTTTCAAACCTGTCCTAGCAAAGTAATCAGGTTCTAGAGGATCTCAATATCACTGACCATCCTCCATTGGTCATGGTTTCAGCTCACACAATCTTTTCTTGCAGCCAAAATTATTCCGACAGTATGGTCTCAATGAGTGTAGCATTGAGTATCAACCAGTTCTCAGCTCTACACCAAGGCCGGCTATCTAACTACTTTCTAATGGCCAAGTTGGGCGATTAATGGTTTTAAGGTCAGTTGATGCTTAACGACACCATGCAGCGGCCCTGTATTCTCCTCGTTTATCCACAAGGGATACCGGTACCAACCAAAGTGCCACACCAATGTCGCTACTGCTTCAACCGTATCGGTCTATGCTGTGCAGTTCCCTCATAGTCTATTTCTACTTACCTAAAAGGTATTCCCCAGATCCGGGTTAGGACATATAGTAATCCCAAACAGAACCCTCAAAAATAAAGCAAACAAAGCAATTAAGAGGAGCAATTATGATGAACTAGATCCTAAGGTATACCCCACTTATTTTTTCCCAGCAGAGTCGCCAGTTCTGTGATACGGTGGCAGAACTGACTGTTTAATACTGGTTTGCATTTTGCGTTTTTTGTTCACAAAATGTCGCGGTAAGCAAGAGTCGCCACCGACTTTTATTTCATCCAATCGGAAAGGAAAAAAAGTACAGAAAAAATCCTTTTTCGAGATATTCTGAGTACGGGGGGTAGGTTATAGAAAGGGAAGGTGTTAGAAACCTTTCTATCCATGGTTTTCCATGGGCTCTTAGGTACTTGCTCATCTTTTTAAATTGCTTGTGTGTGTGCTTTTTTTTTGAAAAGTTTGACTGTGTGATAACCCTTGTATCAGTCCTCAAAGGTGTGACGAAGTTGTTTTGAAATTTGTTTGAAAAGTGTAAGTGTGAAATTTTTGATTTGAGCAAGTACCTACTAGCATCTACCTACTCGAAAAAAGATTGTTTCTATTCTTGTTTCCTTTAGACAGCGCTATCCTACTATTGAGAAATAGGTAGCGCCGTCGTTGGAATTGTAAGGGTCAATTCGAAAGGGACGTACGATCACTAAAGCAATGTTAGGACATCTTAGTAATAACCCCAGAGTCTTAAGATCATATTCAAGGAAACATTTCTGAGGCAACATTTCCGAGGCCACATTTCCGAGGCAACGTTTCCGAGGCAACATTCGAACGGGACATTTGATCTTTTTAGACAGGAGGGTAACCACTAAGACACCCTATAATTAATGATCGTTTACCGAAGGCAACCGAAGTGAGAGTATACCCTAATAGTGATATCTGCGAGTGATTTGTTTCAATTATTTATCTTTGCACATTAGGGTTTTCTAACTGTGTTAATTTGTCATGCATTCTTGCCATACAATCCTATTAGCATACATCTAAACAGCTTAAATATTTGCAGGGATTAAAAATGCGAGAAAGTAAATCTACACTATTACAAGGCTTCGGGGAGGGGGATTAATTACATAGAAAAAAACCTGAGGAAAAAGCGATAAGTAAAAGTCCTAAATTAAACTATTACAAACCAGTGAGCAGTTACAACAATATTGTCAAAAAAATAATAAGCGCGTGATGAATCAAATACGAAACGACTAGGGTTTTGACCCTTGACTAAACCTATTGACGATTGGTTAAAAAAGTTTTTGTTTATTTTAAAAAAAAATAATGGCATAGTTAAATTGAAAAGAAGATCCTAAATTCTAATTGATTTTAAATTAAGGAAAATAAATTAATTTAATCTAAAACCTATTTTTGTATTTTTATTTATTGAGAAAACTAAAAGAATTAAATCAAGAATTTTAACCTAATTTCTATTTGATTTTATTTGTGAAAAAAAATTACAAATTCCCTAAGTTAACACTAAATTAAATTAATTTTGATAATATAAAAAAAAACTAATTCTAATTTTTTTATGAATTTTTGATTTTATGATTTTTATGAAAAAAAAAGATTAATTTGTTAATTTAAATGATTAAAGAAATATTAAAATAATTAAATAAAATAAAGAAAAGAAATAAGAGAAGAAAAAAATGGGCCTAGTTGCAATGTTGAAAGAGGGGGTGGAAACTGAATTTTTGGGCCCAACAAGGCTAAGGCCTGTTTGACTTTGCCAGATCTGATGCGCACGTTGGCTTGGGGTACATGGTGGACCTTCACTGGAAAGGCATTGGATTTGGCTGGAGATGCGTTTGATGGTTGTATCTTGATTGCATATGGTGGACGTACGCTAGTGCAACATGCTTGATCACCTGTTGAAAAATAATATGAAACAAATATGGGACCTGGGGATCAAACCCAGGTCCTTATGCACGTTTCCAATACACGCTTTCCAACTGAGCCACGCGTCTTTGTTGTTCACATAATGAAAGTAAAATAATATAATAAAAAACAAATAACGTATTCAAAAGATGCGCGAAAATTCAAACCACCCAACTAGAGATTGCCATGCCTCATCTTCTTCCCCAAACCGTCATTTTAGGAAATCAGGCTTTTACCTACAGACGTTTCGCTGTAGCTACAAACCTGTGCCATACAAAAATTCTATACAAGCAATATAAATGAAATTCAAAGGTACCAATCAAATCGTCTCATCCTCACGAGTATCATGGTACCAGAATCCAAGCCCAATTTAGCCTATTTTGCAAAGCCCTAAAACAAGCCAAGAAACCTTAACAATGGTGTATCATGATTCCTGTACTAAAAACACAATTAAACAATACCAATAGCTTGCAAACTCAATGATAAACAAGAATATATGAATCAAAAGTTCTAATGGTGAGTAAATCAATGAAATCAAAATCAAAATTTTGGGACAAACCGTGGCCTCTGTACTTACGGTTCCAGGCGTGAAAAGGCTTGCACTTGATTGAGATCCCTTCTGGAGATGTCCAGGAGTCTGTTGGTATCGTTAGAATGGCTTGGATTGGCCTCTAGTATGGAAATTGAATCACCACTTTTCTTAAACTTTTTCAGTTTTGCTCTTGGCTCTGCACGACCTCTAACCTCTCCCTCTTTCCTTGGCTATGTTATGTATATGTAATGCAACACATTAGGTCAACAAAAACGAGCTGAATCTTGGTCCATTATGAAGATTTGATTTGATCTTTATCTTTGTATGATATCTTTCTATATCAATCAAAATCATTCCAATTTTAGTTCAATTAGTTTTTGCACGTTTTGGATATGATTTGCCAGCATAATTGGATTTGATTCCACCCAAAATCTGATCACAAAACAAATATTTGATATTTTTTGCTATTTATTTGATTTAATTTGACTTTTAAATGATAAAAATCAAAATCAAAATAAATAAATAAAGTAAAAGGTGTGTGGATGCTGATTTGGATCGTGGACCATGTCATAAGCAAGATTAAATCACTAAAAACTAGGCCCATTTGACAAAAAATGCAAATTTGAGCACATTTGTCTTTTGGCAATTTTGAAAAAAAGGTCAACTTAGCCAATACATAAGTCTCTCAATTTTGACCCTAGAGAGGTGTTCTTGGACTTATTAGAAATATTATTATGTCCTCTAAGCAACCCTTTTGGTCTCATCTCAATTGAGTCTTCCATGTTCATGTATGATGCTTTGACCCAAAAGGTCTTTTTGTTGACTTTTCAAAATGACCTATAATGTCAAAATTCATATCTTTTTGTGAGTACATATTTTGAACTTTGGAGATGAGGATGAATTGTATGGAATTTAATCCTCTTCAAAATGAGATTTGGATGGGTCATTTATGATAAAGTATGAGAAAGTTATGCTTGGTCAAAGTAGAGTTGACTTTTCCTGCAAAACCCTTATTTGTCAACTTTTTGGTTTTGATGAATTGTGAGCAATCCTTGAGGAATCATGATCAACCCTTGATCAAATGATGGATAATACTTTAAAATGAGGATGTTGACCAAAAATCTTGAAGTTTGACTGTATGTGGGCCACAGTTGACTTTTGACCTAACACAGTCGATTTTCAGGCTTTTGAGCAATTGACTGAGCAAACTTCTTATGCAAGGCTTGAAACTTGACATGGATGATACTGAGAACATATTAGGACAATGGTGATCATTTTAGTTCTTTGTGGTTCATATATCCTGATGAAAAATGAAACCTTAATTTGAGGTAGATTGCCTTAGGAGAGAGTTTGTCTGGTCAACTCTTGAACTTCCTTGAGCAATTTGGGTACCTCACATGACATTTGTTGAGAAATATGGGAGGGAAAATTTTGGGGTACAACACACCGTTTCCATCCGTAGTTATCTACGGGCTCTTAGAGGTTTGTTCATTTTGAAATACTTTTGTGCTTTGTGTTTGAAAATATTTTGAAGGCGCCTTGGTACGACAAATTTTGTAATGTTTCTCGGGATAGTAGAGAAAATATACAAAGTGTTTTGAAATATCATTTGAAAAGTAGTTTTTGTGTAAGTGCAAAAATGTTTGAGCAAACTTCTGACAGCCATCTACTTTTGTACTCGAAAAGGTGGATCTTTTCCTTTAGACAGTGCTATCCTACTATTAGTGAGTAGGTAGCCTTATCGTTGGATGTATGAGGGATATTCGAAGGGACATTATAGTCACAAAGGCAATTTGTGAAGACGCTTTAGCAATTTTCTTTTAGGGACTAGATCATTTACCGAAAGGCAACTGTAGGGTCATCGAGGGACTGTGATCTTTTTTTAATTTATGGGTCTTTACTAAAGCGTTCCTACCTCATGACTGTTTTATTTAAGGCAACCAAAATGGGTGTACCTTAGAGGTGCTTGTGTGCAATTGTGTTCAATTCAGTTATTTATCTTTTTATCAAGTTTGCTAACGTTTGATTTCAGTTTTGTCATACAAACCTAGTTACTAACAGTTAATATATCGCATAATATTAAAGTGCAGGAATTTAAATCTACGCTATTACAATGCTTCGGGGAGGGGATTTACAACATACAAGGATAAAGGGGATAAAGCAGTAAATATCCTAATTTTATCTATTACACCCAGTAAAAAAATACAATAATAGTAAAAATATGAAATTAAATAAACGCGAGCAAAGTTGAAAACACGTCTAAAAATGTAAAAGAAAAATATTTTTGTTGTTTTTAGTATAAACGAAAATAAAGCCTAAGTCTATTTAATTTTAATTTAAAGAAAAATATGTTAAAATAATTAATTAATTTATTCATAAATTAATTTGATTAGTAAAACACTAACCTAATATTTTTTGTGATTTTTAATTTTAAGATTGATTCAAATGATAAAGTAAAAAAAAGAACAAAGAATAGGAACATAAAAGGCCTCCTTCGATTGTAGGGAGGAGTGGGCCTTTCGATTGAAGTGAAAAAATGGGGCTTCGATCCAAGGAATGTTGTCTTTCTATTGAAGGGTGTCATCCTTCGATCCAGGGAGAGATTGCCTTTCAATTGAAGGGTGCCACCCTTCGTTCCAAGGAGATGTTGCCTAGAAGTACTTGCTGGAAACTATTTGATGGGTCCCTTGTGAGGATGCATATGCAAAAATATGTTAGCGAAATAAAACACAGGATCTAGGTATCAAAACCCAGGTCCTTCGATCCTGCGCGTGCTGGGTCGTTTCAGGCTATATCTGCAGCACGTGTTAGGAAACAAAAAACATGATCTAAGTGCCAAACCAAAGCCCTTTGATTATGTCTAGAATGACAAATCGAATGAAACAACAAATATGGATGTGTTATATAAATACAAAGTTTGACATTTTACCCTCTCTTACCAGTAGTTAGAACCTTCGATTTGGCACTTTCTTGATATGGGTACCTTCGATCTGGGACTTCTGGGCGTGGATACTTTTGTTGAAGGGTTGCCTTGGCTTGGATTATTTATGAAAAATTTGAAAACCTTTGGTGGGTTTGTGGGCAGCATATTTCTAATCTTTTTCATCCCCCTCTTTTGCTTGCAAGCATGCCACTTATATATAGTAGGAGGGAGGGGACAAGAGAAGTAATGTTTGTAACAGCCATTTGAATGCCATGGATACCAATATGTAACCTTGGCCAAAGTTAAGGGATTTTGTCCATTTTTGGATTTGGCATAAATGTGTACATACTGGCCTTTGAATTCTCTCTTTCGAATGGGATGATGGCCTCCTTTGAATGGCCCTGATTCAGCTCCTTCGAACGGTTCTGATTCAATTCCTTCGAATGGGTCTGATTCAGTTCATTCGAATGGTTCTGGGTTCTGATTTGAAGTGTTCAAAACTTCCCTCTTCCTTAGTATGCCAATTGAAGGACACTTCGCTTTGATGTTCCAATCGAAGGAAGCTCTGATACTCCAAATTGAAAGAGGCTCTGATGCTCCAAATCGAAGGTAGCTCTGATGCTCCAATCGGAATAACCTCTGATGCTCCAATCGAAGGAAGCTCTGATGCTCCAAATTGATGGAAGCTCTGATGCTCTAATTGAAAGAACCTCTCATGCTCCAATCGAAGGAACCTCTGATGCTCCAAATTGAAGGAAGCGCTGATGCTCTAATCGAAAGAACCTCTGATGCTCCAAATTTAAAGAAGCTCTGATGCTCTAAATCAAAGGAAGCTCTGGTGCTCCAATCGAAAGAAGCTCTGATGCTCCAAATCGAAGGAACCTTTAGGAATTCCAATTGAAGGATCCTGTTGCAAGGCCAATCGAAAGGTTTTTGCTGAAATGCCAATCGAAGGGAACTTGAAAAAACTACTCACAAATTTCCTTTTTCTTAGGCAAGGGTTCGTGACCAACCATGTAGGGGAAGATCTTGGGAAACATGAGAGGGAAAATTTTGGGGTACAACAGTATTGATTATTACCATCTCTAATAATCCTACAAGGGCCTCCTCCAAAATGCATATAAGGATTACTAGCAGCCCTAAAATTGCTCCCCTGATCATTACCTCTTCAGGGCCCATACCATATTCCTCAGACAAAGCCGTTCCTTGGAATTATAGAGCCGACGTTTATTATCATGGCGTCAAGCAAGACCTATCGGCCATCAAGAATGAATTTACTAAAGATACTGATCCTAACATTGACAACATTGTTGGGACCAGTAAAATTACCAGAAGCGAAAGAATTTTCTCTCCTGAAATCTTTCCAATGACTGTTGCCACTCCTTTTGTGATTCCTGCTAAAACCCCCATCGTTACTCCTGTTGTTACTCCTGTTGTTATTTCTACTACTGAGTCAGCTGAGACTCGGGGCAAAGAAATATCGGTTGAGCCTGCATGGACAAAGGAACCTAAAGAAGCCATTCACGAGGCCTCCAAGCAAAAAATGGAGGAAATTTTGAAAATCATACGGAAAAGCGACTACAATGTTATGGACCAATTGGGATAAACCCCCTCAAAAATTTCAATGCTGGCCTTGTTGTTATGCTCTGAAGCCCATGCTAAAGCCTTGGTGAAGTTTCTAAAATCTGAACATGTGCCACAAGAGACTTCTGTCGATCAATTCGAGAACTATGTTGATAGTTTGACTGCCGATAATGGACTAGGTTTCTTCGATGCTGATTTGACTCTCAAGGGAAGAAAACATAATGATGCCATGCATGTCTCTATTGAATACAGGGGAACTACTCTAGCTCATGTATTAGTGGACAATGGTTCATCTCTGAATGTTCTACCCAAGGGTGCCTTAAACAGATTGGACTGTGAAAGACTTACATTGAAGCCCAGTAACATTGTGGTGAGGTCTTTTGATGTTTCCAAAAGGATGGTACATGAGGAGGTGGACATCCCGATCAAATTTGGTTCATAAACTTTTGAATCCACTTTCTACGTGATGTACATTCGCCCATCTTACTCCTGCTTACTAGGACGCCCTTGGATTCATGGGGTTGGCGTCGTAACTTCCACTTTGCATCAGATGTTAAAATATATGGTTAATGGAAAGATTCTTACAGTCTGTGGTGAAGAAGAGTATATGGTAAGCCACTTGAACTCTTTCAGATATGTCGAGATGGATGGCGAGTTCATCGAGACCCCCTATCATAATTTTGAAGAGATTCCTCAGACGATCGCTGTTACCAAGGCTGCTGTTGTTGTTCCAAAGATTACCATACCTCCACTGAAAATGGCTTCTCTAAGAGATGCTAAGGCTGTAGTTGAAGAAGGTGGGTGTAATATTTTGAGCCAACTCCCTGACATCCCCTATAAGTCTGACAAATTTGGTTTGAGTTTCACTTTAGGAGCTCAAAAAGATGTTCTTCGTGTTCGCGCTGGAGGACCACCACTACGCATCAACAACTATGGAGTCAATGCTGTAGAAGACACTGACAGTGACCTGGACAATTGGATCTTTCCTATTTTTTTACCGCAAACAATCCCTCCCATTTTCATACAAGACATACTCCTAGAGGTCCTTAATTGCTCAAGGTTGAACAAGAATTGATCAGACAAATTCTCCTCCTAAGCATTGGGGGAAAATAATCACAAAAAAGGTTCAGAGTTGTCAAACTCAAATTTCAAGTTCTAGCCTCCCTTAGTCCAAACCCAAGATCTCAATCAATTCCTGGAGGTTCCCTGGAGTTGTCCCAACCATTTCCAAGCCTTGAAGCATTGCCAAACGTGTTCTCCATTCATCACAGTTTGCTTCCCTTTTTTGAATTCGTTTTGTATAATTCATACAATATCATTGTGTTTTAACCATGCATATTTAACCTTTTGAGCATTTGCAAACTTTTGATTTAGTTTGATTACAGTTTGGATGCCGAAATCGCATACTACCATTTCTAGGGTTTGGCCCTTAGAATTGGGGATTTTCATAACAGGCAAAATTAGCCCAAAGTAAGGGCCCTATCATGTTCAGGAGGTTGAGAGAAATCAACCTATGGCCTCAAACTAAATTTATTTTATGTATTATGCTTGTTTTAAATGTAGGGTTTACAGTGACGAACAAAAAAGTGTCACTTTAGGTATTATAATATAAGACGACAGAGGGAGGAAGAAGATGATGTGTTGGTAGCCCTCCATTGGCTTATTCAAATCCAGCGCGCGCTTCATTTTTTTAAAATACTTTTTATCTGTTTTTTTATATATAATATTGTTATGTTATATTGATTAATGAATGGATAGTTGGCTCAGTTGGCAAAGCGCGCTTGTGTGAAGGGAGAGGACCTGGGTTCGAATCTCATGTCCAACATTTTCCATTTTCATGATATTTTATATAGGATCTAGTATTATACATGGCTAGAAGAGCATCATGCATCATCAGATCTGACCATCAAATCACAATCAAGCTGGAATCCAAGAGTCTTGAAAGGAGATCCATCATGCACCCTGAAGGCCACTTCTCACTAGATCCAAATAAGCAATATTGGCTTCAGCATTTGGGCTTGACGTTTCAGCAACAACACCCCCTATTTTTTCTTTCAGCACCCCAGCCCATTTGGGCATTTTTTGTTTTGTTTGTTTTTTTTAATTATTTATTTTGTCTTCTTTTTATTATTATTATTTAATTAACTAAAAAAATCTAAAAACACAAAAAAAATTAGGCATAGATTTTTAATTTCTTTAATTAATTGATTAATTAAAATTTTAACTATTTTTTTAATTTAAAATGAACTAGAACTTAGAATTTAATTTAATCATCTTCTTTTCATAATAAAAATTGCAAAAAATATTAGGATGGTTTAGAATAATTTTTAATTAATAATTTTCTCTTTCTTTTAATTAATTAATTCGATTTAATTTATGTTTCAATATTTTCATAACAAAAATACAAAAAATATATTAGCATTAATTTTATTTTATAACCTAGATTAATTTTCCATTTTAATATTCATTTTTCTTATTTAAATTTAGAATTAATTTTTCTTTAACAAAACCAAAAACAAAAAAAGATTTTTCTTTACTAAGAATTTTCCTGAGGTTGTTAGACGCATTGTTTTATCTTGTGCGCGTTTATTTTTATTTTCGCATTTTTATAAATGTAACTGCATACTGGTATGTAATAGATTAAATAGTGATTTTTACAGTTTCTTTTATTTTTTCTCCCCCATTTTATACAGTGTAACTCCCCCTCCCCGAAAGCCATATAATAGTCTAGATTTATGCTTTCCACACTTTATTTCCTGTACATTTTAACTGTTAGTAATTAGGCGTGTATGGAAAGACTAATAATCAAATGTTAGTAAACAATAATAAAAAGATAAATAACTGAATTGAACATAATCGCACACAAGCACCTCTAGGGTATCCCACTTTGGTTGTCTTTCATAAATAAAACAGTCATGAGGCAGGAACGCTTTAGCAAAGACCCATAAATAAAAAGATCATAATCCATCAATGACCCTACAGATGCCTTTCGGTAAATCATCTAGTCCCTAAAAGAAAATTGCTAAAGCGTCTCCACAAGTTGCCTTCGTGACTGTAAAACGTCCATTCGATTGTCCCTCAAACATCCGACGACAAAGCTACCTACTCACTAATAGTAGGATAGCATTGCCTAAAGGAAAAGAGGAAAAGAACGACCCTTTTCGAGGAATAAAGTAGATAGTTGTTAGAAGTTTCCTCAAACATTTTGCACTTACACAAATAACAACTTTTCAAAAACAATTTTAAAACACTTTGTATACTTTCTCCACTATCTTGAGAAACATTACAAAGTTCGCCGTACTAAGGTGTTTTTAAAACATTTTCAAACACAAAGCACAAAAGCATCTTGAAAAATGAGAAAACCTCTAAGATCCCGTAGATAACTACGGATGGAAAGGGTGCTAACACATTCCCTTTCCATAATCTACCCCCTTAATCAGAAAACTCTCAAAAAGGTCTTTTTATGTTCTTTTCACCCTTTCCTTTGTTGGATAAAAGAAAAGATGGTGGCGACTCTTGCCTACCGCACATTTGCGAATACAAAATGTAAACCAGTATTAACAGTTGGTTCTGCCACCATATCACACCTACTATCAATGGTGGACTCAATAATTGGACGACTAGAGACTTTGTGCCTATTCCTTTTATCCAGGAGTAATCGTTTTTCTGCTTTTTAAGATATGTAATTTTTGAACAATTTAAACTCTAGAGCCTTTTGTCTTACCCGTGACACAACAGTCTATTTGTGAGGGTTATCACTTCATATTCATTTGCCATTAATAAATCATTGGACGTTTTTCATGCAAATTTTACGCTCTCTGTCTCTCTTTTTGCTTTTATTGTGTCAAAATGGCTATGCACTCTTACACACACACACATATAAAATTGCAGACCTACATCCACCCTGGATCCCGTTGATAACAGTTCTACTATTGCCAGCTATGACTTTGAAAATCCGATCTACCAAGATGAGGACAAAGGTGAGGAAGATTGTGAAGTACCAGGAGAACTTGCTAGACAATTACAACAAAAGGAAAGGGTAATACAACCTCATGAAGAGCCAGTTGATACAATAAATTGGGGTACTAGGTGCCAACTTAGAAAATGGTGTTAAAAAATGATTAATTCAGATGTTACATGACTACGTTGAGATATTTTACTGGTCATACAAAGACATGCCGGGACTTGACACTAATATTGTGGTTCATCGTCTGCCAACAAAAGAAGACTGCCCTCTAATGAAGCAAAAGGTTCGAAGTATGCGTCCTGAGATGTCAGAAAAGATCAAGGCTGAGGTCATGAAACAGTTCAATACCGGATTCTTAGCTGTTACTTCTTATCCACAATTGGTTGTGAATGTGGTACCGACACCTAAAAAGGACGGTAAAGTGCGTATGTTTGTGGACTAAAAAGTGCGTATGTGTTGGAATAAACTGATCATGGCTTTTGTTCTTGAAATGGCTGTTGGAAAGGAATGTTCCAGTATGAGTCTTGAAAATGATATTCTGACTAACCAATTCTGAGAAAACTCGTACTGAGTAACAAATCTCGAAATGATTCACAAATGGATCTGGAAGATACTTGCCCCTGATAGGGTCACTGACCAAGTTTCTCAGCTGTTTGAAATTCCTTGACAAGGAAAGCTTATTTGCAAGCAAATTTTTTTATTCAAACATGGTAATTTTAATGCAAACTTCATGCAAAAGTTTTTCAATTCAAAATCATTTTTGAAATGATATTACTGGTGTATAGAAAATGCATCACTGGTAAAACACAATGGTTTATACTTTTAAAGTAAAAGAGAAAGCAAAGGTATGAACATACCAAGATAAATGATTTTCAAAAAATCTTAGGAGCCAGTTTACGTAACCTTGTTGTAGTATGCTTTCAAAAGAAACATGTCTTCAATTAGGTCTTTCAAGGTTGTAACATGGTCTGGTTCACGGTTTAATAAATAAAGGATAAAGGCTCAAAGTTTATTTGTACCCAACCCAATCTTCAGGACGTTCTTCATTCCTACGTTCAGTTAATTCAGAATATGCAATCAGGTTCCAAGAGATTTTGGAATTGTATTTACGGTAGCAATGACGATAATTCAGAAGCTAAGGGATTTTTGAGAATGACAGTCAGTTCTTCTTACATCATTTGTTGTTTTGAGGACTTTTGTCAACTCTAGTGGATAATTTTGAAGATTTTAAGACCTCTTCTGATTGAATTTATTATTCCCGACTTTTGCCTGAAGTGTTTCATTAGGAGTTACAGTCAGCGGGATGCCCCCTTTTTTTTCATAAGTCTCCTCCATAGGTTTTGAATTAGCGGAAATTTTCTTTTGATTTTTCTTTTCATGTCATTTTTCTTTTTGGAAAGATAATGACTTCCTTGCTCAATGATTACGGAGAACCATCTTTGTAATTTTCTATTTGAGAACATCTTTGAGACTTCTTGGTGTATGCAAAGGAAAGCTTGATCATGGTCTTTATTGAAAGGTGTCTTGTATGATTTCTCTTGTAATTGAATGCACATCCAAATTAACTGAGAACTACCCATCCCCAGGTTAGGATTACGTGTTTTTTCGTATAGAAAGGAAAGCTTCAGCAGGCTCTCAAAACAAAAGCAGTACATCTTCCCGATTACTCGGTAAACGATACTACAATCAAAGGAGCCCCCACTGAGTGGGGGATATCATGTCTCCTTTTTTGTGATTACTCCCTCAAATTTAACATGACTATAGCACCCGTCCTATCTTAAGTTTTCCCAAAGTACGGGTAGAAGAATTATAAGAAATCACCAAGCCCCTGAAAACCAAGAAAATCTAGACAAACATATATACAACATAACGAGAAGTAATAAACAGCAAGTAAAACAATACATAAAATCTCATAAAAAATAAACAAACAAATATAGGATTGACCCACTTAGGAATGGACCAGCAATAGTTCAATCTGTCCCCAGTGAAGTCGCCAACTTTCTCTGTCGCGCACAATCATCGTCAAAGAAGAGCAGATGAACAAAATGCGACAATGATGATATGAAAAGAAATATAGCGGTAAAGATTTGAGATTAAGCAATCAATTGACTTATATCAACACAATGAAGTCGCCACCACACTTTATTGTTTCCAAAGGGAAATGGGAAAAAAGCGAACAAAACCCACAATGAAATAAAAGATCAGAGATCGAGGTACGTGAGTCGGCTATGCAAAGGGAAGGTATTATCACCCTAAGCATTTATGGTACTTCGCAGGATCAACTTTGTTTAGTTTCTTTTAAAAGGGGTGTCATGTAAAGATTTACTTGCTAAAGGAAAATAATGAATGTTTATTTGCAAACAAAAGAAAATGAAATGCTTTTTTATTATTTTTGTTGCTCGCCTTGGGTCGTAAGACTTAATGCCTACGTACTCCCCCGTGCAATGGGAAATTCAGAGCACCGTAGTTCGGCTAGAAAAGACTAGTCTGTTGATTGATTTTAAACAAGGAGACAAGTCGTCATTGTTAGGAGAGAAATCCCGACTAACGCCCACAAGGTGTGAGAAAGATGGACCCTGCGTCAGCAAGAGTGATGGTTTGAGAACTCCTCTAGTACTATAGTGGAAAAGTCGACACCTTTATAACCATGAGGATAGGAAAATGTTGCTCAACTATCAATGAATCATGTCTCAACTTGAAAAATGTTTTGAAGGTAAGAGGTGCTCGAGCGCACAAAAGGTTTGAATGAGTTAAAGTGTTTTTGCTAATTTTGAATGATGTCAATGAATGATTAAATGAATTGAAGCTTGTTTAAAGAAAATAAGTTTTAAAAGAAAAGGAACTCGACAAAGCCGAGGTTTTTTATGAAAGAGGTTTGTGTTTATAAACAAGAAGAGTTTTCAAAAGGAGGGAGAAGATTTTGAAAAGTGAAGAAGATGGGAGGAGATGAAGGGACTATCCTAAAGCATAAGGTTAAAGCTAAGGAAGAGAATTGTATAACCAACAGGAATCCAACACTTGATAATATTGGTCAAGATAGAATTCCCATTCTTTGGATTTAAAACAAGCAAGGATACTAAGCCTCTTGAGAAAACCAAGCTTTAATTACATTAATTCTTCACAAAAATTGGGCAGAGTAACGGCTGTATACAGATGAATTCCAGATTACAGGCAAAGTATGTAATCACAATAACCTGCACACAAAATAAACAAACAACCCAATGTCTTGGGGTGAACCCCAAGAACTCCAGACAAAATATCAATTAAGGTCACAAGGTCTCCAATACAAGCCATGGTTTCTATTCCTAAGTCCAAAAAGTCCAATACTCTATAATGCCAAGGATAGTAACCAAGTAGTCCAAGTATCATTAAAGTTTTTTATGGTTCATGTTGATTATTAAGTATCTTTAAAAGGAAAAGAAAAGCTCAAGTAAGAAAAATAAAAATGACATAAAAGTAAGTGCTCAAGTGAGCAAAGATGAAAACAACATGAAATGTAAATGCTAAAGTAAATGGTACATAAAGTAAAAGCATAAAAATAAAAGCATAAAATAAAGTCAATTGTTAGAAGTTAATGGTTAGTTGGATGACCATCTTGAAACTTGCATTTGGAACTCATTAGAGGATTTGTAGAACCAAAGACTCTCAATAACAAGTTGCATTTGCTTTTTATCAAGTATATCATCCATTTAAGAATCCCCAAGGAAACATTTAACGATTAATGATGTTTAAGTGATCCGCGTTGGCCAAAATTGATGAAGATCCTTTGGAGGATTGGTAGAACCAAAGCCTCCTAATAATGAATATCAAGGTTATTGGATCAAAGGGTTCAAATCCACATACTTGGGCTTGCAAACATAGGTTTCGGCCATGAATGATCATTTTCTCAAATCGGGACAAAATTTAGTGCTATGTTAAGCAATCGTATGTGGACTTATGCAGAAGTCGCACCTATTTTGAGGTCGATCAATAACAATCTATGTACTTCATGTTTGGATAAATGATATAGAGATCATTATCCCTTAACATGTAGAAAAAATAAAAAATAAAGGGATAAGATAAAGAGGGAGGGGAATGATAAACTAATTTGGATCACTACCTCAAATTTCTTTCATCTTTAAATTCAATCACTCATCTTGGTGGATTAAAGTACTAAACATATTATTAATCCAAAGCACCAAAAATAAGTTAAATAATTCACTATTTGATAGATTTGAATTAATGAACATTTATGCAACTTCATCTACACCCAAAGTTCATTGAACTTAAAGAGAAATTGGCCATTTAAAATTACAATCCAAATCAACAATCAAAAGGAGTGAGTAGAAAAAGAGAGATAGATCAAAACAGCCCCAAAACAAGGCAGACAAAGAATTATTGTTCTGTTACAATCGATTGCACTACTGATGTAATCGATTGCATCAGTGTTTTTTCAAAAAAACGTGAAATTCTGTTGTGACAATCGATTGCGCTGTTCTAGCAATCGATTGCACCCTGTTAAAATCAGAAAATCAGCATTTCAAAAGGCCAAATTCTTGTTCAAACTTTCTATCAAACACCTTATGATCATGGATTCAATTGAGCACCAAAATTCTATCAAATTATGAGAAAATAGTATCAATGGAATCACAAAATAATGATCAATGAATTAAACCCAAAGATCAACAAGAGATCACATTGTGAAAGATGAAAAATTCAACTTACCAAAGGTAGATCTAGAGAATTATCAAAACAACTTCAAGAATTTGCTTCAATTCAGCCCCAAGAATCAATTTCCCAAGCTTGGATGTAGAGAATTGATGAATAAAAAATGTTTGGATGAAGGTTTAACTCAAATATTAGTAAGATTCAATGCAAAGCTTACTAACTTTTTTTGAAAATGGAGCTTTGAGTGAATTTGGTAGATGGAGAGAATTGAGAGATTTTTTAGCAAGGTGGATTTGGCTATCAAAAGCTTGACATTTGAATGAAATGAGGGCTCTATTTATAGAGTTTAGGCTTGGGATTAGTGGTGGTTTGGTAATTAATTCTTGGAGCCAAAATTTGAATTAATGATATATCTTTCAAAAAATGAAGAAAAATTGGAGCCAAAATTTTAATTAATGATATATCTTTCAAAAACAAAGAAAGTTGGAGCCACAATTTGAATTAATGATATATCTTTCAAAAATGAAGAAAAATTGAAGTCAAAATTGACAAGCTTGAAATTGCTTTTTTTTTTTCAAAATTTCACTCTGTGCAATCGATTGCACTCTGGGAGCAATCAATTGCATCAATGTTTTTTTTCCAAATATTGCACAAAATGCACTCTTTGCAATCGATTGCACCCTAAGAGCAATCGATTGTACAGTGAAAAAATGAAATTTTTTTAATTATTTTTCTTTGCAAATAAATATTTTAGGGAAATAATATCGGAAAACCTTATTTGTCAGATGCTTTGACTCGGTACCTATCAAAAAAAATATACAAAGACAAAGAATAATATTTTTTTTTGTATTTTGATTAGAAGTTAGTCAACAACAAAAGAGCAAACTTAAAGATAAGATGCAAATGTGATGAACGAAGCTTATTATTAATGATTGTGACCAAATAATAAAATATGATATGAAAGTGCGATTGAAAAAGTTAGGGGCGAAATTTAGGGTACAATAACTGCCCCTATTTAATTATCTTTTTGCCAGATAGGTGGAATGTAATTAAATACAAACAAACCTGAATTTCGTCCCTGATGCGATGAGATGATAACATATGTTATGAATGAATGCGTGGACTTTTTTTTTTACATATATTTTTTGAATGATGTATGAGATGGGACATGCTCTGTGGGAATATGGAAAGACTTGAAACTAGAAATTTATGGTAGTTCAAATGAAATGATGTGTAAAGACACGCTAGGGAAACAACAAGATATTTATGGATATCTGTCTGGGTGACGAAGAGTAACCATCAATACTTGGAAAAAAGATAAAAACTTGAGAAGGAAAGCAGCGACATCCAAGAATGGCATTGAATGAGGCGAGAAACTCTCTGGAAAAGACAATCAGAAGCATCTAGAAGAACCTTAGATGTGGGATGCGACCAAATCTGAAGCTACATCAGAGTCGTCCAGGAAAGATGCTGGACGAAAAAGAAACGCGACATCCAACATTGGCTTTGGATGAAGGGAAAACTCAACATCTAATAATGGAGTTTGACTCTTTTGTGGAGGTAAGATTGGAAGTTTGATTCCTCAACATGGAGAACTCTGCCAAATTTTCTTGGAAAGAAAATATATTAAAACCAAATTTGTCACACTTGTAAATTGTATTGAACTGATGATTTTCTGAGGAATGACATTGAGAACTGCTTAGAGATTTGTCCCAGATTAGCTGTCTGTTGAAGATAAACTAATCATGGCTTTAGTCAAAAGTTGCTGGAAATGAGTTGATCATGGCTTCAGCTCTGAAATGACTATTGGAGATAAGCTGATCATGGCTTTACTTCTTGAAATGTTTGTTGAAATAAATTGATCATGGCTTCAACTCTGAAATGACTATTGGAGATAAACTGATCATAGCTTCAGTTCTTGAAATGACAGTTGGAGATAAACTGATCATGGCTTCATTTCTTGAAATGATTGTTGGGAATAAACTGATCATGACTTCAGTTCTTGAAATGACTGTTGGAGATAAACTGATCATAGCTTCAACTCTTGAAATGACTGTTGGAATAAATTGATCATGGCTTCAGTTCTTGAGATAACTATTGGAAATAAACTGATCATGGCTTCAGCTCTTGAAATATTTGTTGGAATAAACTGATCATGGCTTCAGTTCTTCAAATGACTGTTGGAAAGGCATGCCCCAATATGGTCTTGAAAATGATCTTCTGGCTAACCAATTCTGAGAAAACTCGTACTGAGCAACAAATATTGAACTGATTCACAAATGGATCTAGAAGATACTTGCCACTGATAGGGTCACTGACCAAGTTTCTCATCTGTTTGAAATTCCTTGACAAGGAAAGCTTGTTAGCAAGCAAAATTATTTATTCAAACATGGTAATTTTAATGCAAACTTCATGCAAAAGTTTTTGAATTCAAAATCATTTTTGAAATGATATTACTGGTGTATAGAAAATGCATCACTGGTTAAAACACAATGGTTTATACTTTTAAAGTGAAAGAGAAAGCAAAGGTATGAACATACCAAGATAAATGATTTTCAAATAATCTTAGGAGTCAGTTTATGTAACCTTGCTGTAGTATGCTTTCAAAAGAAACCTGGTTTCAATTAGGTCTTTTGAGGGTTGTAACGTGGTCTGGTTCACGGTTTAAGAAATAAAGGATAAAGGCTCAAAGTTTCTTTGTACCCAACCCAATATTAGTGATGTTCTTCAATCCTACGTTTAGGTAATTCAGGATATGCATTCAGGTTCAAATAGATTTTGGAATTTCACTTATGGTAGCAATGGCGATGATTCAGAAGCTAAGGGATTATTGAGAATGACAATCACTTCTTCTTACATAATTTTGTTATTTTGAGGACTTTTGTCAACTCTGGTGGAGAATTTTGAGGATTTGAAGACCTCTTCTGATTAAATTTATTATTCCCGACTTTTTCCTAAACTGTTTCATTTGGAATTACAGTCAGCGGGATGCCCCCGTTTTTTTGCCTAAGTCTCCTTCATAAGTTTTGACTTAGTGAGATTTTTCTTTTGATTTTTATTTTCATTTCATTTTTCTTTTTGGAAAGATAATGACTGTCTTGCTCAATGATTACGGGGAACCATCTTTGTCATTTTCTGTTTGAGAGCATCTTTGACACTTCTTATTGAAAGCAAAGGAAAGCTTGATCGCGGCCTTTATTGAAAAGTATCTTTTTATGATTTCTCTTGTAATTGAATGCACATCCAAATTAACTGATAACTACCCATCCCCAGGTTAAGATTATAGGTTTTCTCGTATAGAAAGGAAAGCTTTTGCATGCTCCCAGGTCGAAAGCAATACGTCTTCCTGATTACTCGATAAACTACACAACAGTCAAAGGGGCTTCCACTAGGTTGGGGATCTCATGTCTCCTTTTTTGGGATTAATCCCTCAAAGTTAACATGACTATACCGCCCGTCCTATCTTAAGTTTTCCCAAAGTTCGGGTAGAAGACTTATAAGAAATCACCAAGCCCTTGAAAACCAGGAAAATCCAGACAAACATATGTACCACATAACAGGAAGTAATAAACAACAAGTAAAACAACACATAAACACTCATAAAAAAGAAACAAACAAATCTAGGATTGACCCACTTAGGAATGGACCAGCAATAGGTCAATCTGTCCCTAGTGAAGTCTCCAACTTTCTATGTCGCACACAATCGCCGTCAAAGACGAGCAGACAAATGAAATGCGATAGTGATGATAGGAAAAGAAATGTAGCAGTAAAGATTTGAGATTAAGCCATCAATTGAGATATATCAACACAATGAAGTCGCCATCGCACTTTATTGTTTCGAAAGGGAAATGGGAAAAAAGCTAATAAAACCCACAATGAAATAAAAGATCAGAGATCGAGGTATGAGTGTTAGTTATGCAAAGAGATGGTATTATCACCCTAAGCATCTACGGTACTCTATAGGATCCACTTTGTTTGGTTTCTTTTAAAAGAAGTGTTATGTAAAGGTTTACTTGCTAAAGGAAAAGAATGAATGTTTATTTGCAAACAAAATAAAATGAAATGTTTTATTTTTTATTTTTGTTGCTCGCCTTGGGTCGTAAGACTTAGTGCCTACGTACTCCCTCGTGCAATGGGAACGTCAGAGACCCGTAGTTCGGCTAGAAAAGACTTGTATGTCGATTGATATTAAACAAGAAGACAAGTCGTCATTGTTAGGAGAGAAATCTCTACTCACGCCCATAAGGTGCGAGAAAGATGGACCCCTGCGTCAGCAAGAGTGAGGGTTTGGGACCGCCTCTAGTACTCAAGTGGAAAAGTCGACACCTTTATAACCATGGGGATAGGAGAATGTTGCTCGACTATCAATGAATCATGTCTCATGTTGAAAAAAGTTTTGAAGGTAAGAGGTGTTCGAGCGCACAAAAGGTTTGAATGAGTTTAAGTGTTTTTGTTAATTTTGAAAGATGTCAATGTATGATTAAATGAATTGAAGTTTCTTTAAGGAAAATAAGTTTTAAAAGAAAAGGCACTAGACAAAGCTGAGGTTTATTATGAAAGCGGTTTGTGTTTATAAATAAGAAAAGTTTTCAAAAGGAGGGAGAAGATTTTGAAAATTGAAGAAGATGGGAGGAGATGAAGGGACTACCCTAAAGTATAAGGTAAAAGCTAAGGAAGAGAACCGTCTAACCAACAAGAAGCCAACACTTGACATTATGAGTCAATATAGAATTCCCATTCTTTGGATTGAAACCAAGCAAGGATACTAAACCTCTTGAGAAAACCAAGCTTTAATTGCATTAAGTCTTCACAAAAATTGGGCAGAGTAACGACTGTATACACATGAATTCCAGATTACAGACAAAGTATGTAATCACAATAACCTGCACACAAAATAAACAAACAACCCAGTGTCTTGGGGTGAACCCCAAGAACTCCAGACAAAATATCAATTAAGGTCACAAGGTATCCAACACAAGCCATGGTTTCTATTCCTAAGTCCAAGAAGTCCAATACTCCATAATGCCAAGGATAGTAGCCACGTATCATTAACGTCTTTTATGGTTCATGTTGATTATTAAGTATCTTCAAAAGGAAAAGAAAAGCTCAAGTGAGCAAAATAAAAATGGCATAAAAGTAAATGCTCAAGTGAGCAAAGATGAAAATAGCATGAAACATAAATGCTAAAGTAAATGGTACATAAAGTAAAACAATAAAAATAAAAGCATAAAATAAAGTCAATTGTTAGAAGTTAATGGTTAGTTGGATGACCATCTTGAAACTTTCATTTGGAACTCATTAGAGGATTGGTAGAACCAAAGCCTCTCAACAACAAGTTGCATTTGCTTTTTGTCAACTATATCATCCATTTAAGAATCCCCAAGGCAACATTTAATGATTAATGATGTATAAGTGATCTGCGTTGACCAAAATTGATGAAGATCCTTTAGAGGATTGGTAGAACCAAAGCCTCCTAACAATGAATCTCAAGGTTATTGGACAAAGGGTTCAAACCACATACTTGTGCTTGCAAACATAGGTTTGGGCAACAGATGATCATTTTCTCAAATCGGGAGAAAATTTAGTGCTATGTTAAGCAATCATAAGTGGACTTATATAGAAGTCGCACATATTTTGAGGTCGGTCAATAGAAATCTATGTACTTCATGTTTGGATAAATGATATAGAGATCATTATCCCTTAACATGTATCACAAATAAAAAAGAAATGGATAAGATGAAGAGGGATGGGAATGATAAACTAATTTGGATCACCACCTCAAATTTCTTTCATCTTTAAATTCAAACACTCATCTTGGTGGATTAAAGTACTAAACATATCATTAATCCAAATCACAAAAAATGAATGAAATAATTCACTCGTTGATAGATTTGAGTTAATGAACATTTATGCAACTTCATCTACACCCAAAGTTCATTAAATTTAAAGAGAAATTGGCCATTTAAAATAGCAATCGAAATCAACAATCAAAAGTAGTGAGTAGAAAAAGAGAGATGGATAAAAATAGCCCCAAAACAAGGCAGAAAATGAATTTTTGTTCTGTTACAATCGATTGCACTACTGATGCAATCGATTGCATCAGTTTTTTAAAAAAAACGTGAAATTTTGCTGTGACAATCGACTGCGTTGTTACAACAATCGATTGCATCCTGTTAAAATCAGAAAATCAACATTTCAAAAGGCCAAATTCTTGTTCAAACTTTCCATCAAACACCTTATGATCATGGATTCAATTGAGCACGGAAATTCCATCAAATTATGAGAAAATAGCACCAATGGAATCACAAAACAATGCTCAATGAATTAAACGCAAAGATCAACAAGAGATGACATTGTGAAAGATGAAAAATCTAACTTACCAAAGGTAGATCTAGAGAATTATCAAAACAACTTCAAGAATTTACTTCAATTCAGCCCCAAGAATCAATTTCCCAAGCTTGGATGTAGAGAATTGATGAAGAAAAAATGTTTAGATGAAGTTTTAGCTCAAAGATTAATAAGCTTCAATGCAAAGCTTACTAACTTTTTTTCGAAATTGGAGCTTTGAGTGAATTTGGTAGATCGAGAGAATTGAGAGATTTTTTTAGCAAGGTGGACTTGGCTATCAAAAGATTGACATTTGAATGAAATGAAGGCTCTATCTATAGAGTTTAGGCTTGGGATTAGTGGTGTTTTGGTAATTAATTCTTGGAGCAAAATTTGAATTAATGATATATCTTTCAAAAAATGAAGAAAAATTGGAGCCGAAATTTGAATTAATGATATATCTTTCAAAAATGAAGAAAATTGAAGCCCAAATTTGAATTAATGATATATCTTTCAAAAATGAAGAAAAATTGGAGCCAAAATTGACAAGCTTGAAATTGCTGATTTTTTTTTTCAAAATTTAACTCGGTGCAATCGATTGCACTCTGGGAGCAATCGATTGCATCAATGTTTTTGTTTCAAATAATGCACAAAATACCCTATGTGCAATCGATTACACTCTAAGATCAATCGATTGTACAGTGAAAAAATGAAAAAAAATTAATTATATTTCTTTACAAATAAAGACTTTAGGGAAATAATACTGGAAAACCTTATTTGTCAGATGCTTTGACTCGGTACCTACAAAACACAAATATACAAAGACAAAGACGAATATTTTTTTTTGTATTTTGATTAGAAGTTAATCAACAACACAAGAGAAAACTTAAAGATAGGATGTAAATGTGATGAATGAAGCTAATTATTAATGATTAAGACCAAATGACAAAATAAGATATGAAAGTGTGACTGAAAAAGCTAGGGGCGAAATTTAGGGTACAACACGGTATTATGATTATCTCCCCAGAGGTCTGTCATACACCCTTCACTACCAGATTATGCTTCAACTATACCAACAATATGTCCGAATATGCAACATGCATTATGGGTATCAAGGATGATATCGATATGAGGATCAAGTTCTTACAGGTATATGGAGACTCAGCCCTGGTAGTCAGTAAGATCAAAGGATAACGGGACATGAAGCATCCTAATCTCATCCCCTACCGAGAGCATGTGTTGACATTGACTCCATATTTTTAAGAAGTTACTTTTGAGCATATTCCACGAGAAGAAAACCAGTTAGCGGACGCGCTAGCTACCATGTCATCTATGTTTAAGGTCAGATGGGATAACGAAGCCCCTTAGATCACTATCAAAAGATTAGAAGAACCGACACACTATTATGAGGTTGATACTGAGAGAGTAGAGGAAAAGCCTTGGTTCCACGAGGTAAAAAGGTATCTTGAAGCCCAAGAATATCCCGAGGGGGCATCCATAAATGACAAGAAATTTTTAAGAAGATTCTCTACCAAGTTCTTCCTGAGTAACAAAATTCTCTATAAGCGCAACCATGATTCTACCTTACTGCGGTGTATGGATAAGAGAGAAGCGGAGAAAATTATGGAAGATATGCACGAAGGTAACTTTGGAACCCATTCTAGTGGGCATACAATGGCTAAAAAGATCCTACGGGCAGGATACTATTGGTCCACTATGGAAGCAGATTGTCATCATCACTCCCGAACTTGTCACAAATTCCAAATTTATGCTGACAAAGTACATGTGCCTCTGGTTCTGTTAAATGTATTTACTGATCCTTGGCCATTCATAATGTGGGGCATTGATATGATTGAAGAGATTAGACCTACTGCTTCCAATGGACGCCATTTCATCCTTGTCACCATTGATTATTTAAGGAAGTGGGTAGAGGCAGCCTCATTTTCTTGTGTTACCAAGATTGTTGTGGCACGGTTCATCAGACATAATCTTATCTGTTAGTATGGTATTCTAGAAAGAATTATCACAGATAATGGGACCAACCTCAATAATACTATGATCAGCGAGCTCTGTACACAATTTAAAATCCAACATCATAACTCTTCTCCTTACTGGCCGAAGATGAATGACGTTGTGTAGGCTGCCAATAAGAATATAAAGAAGATCGTACAGAAGATGAAAGTGAAATATAAAGACTGGAATGAGATGTTACCGTTTGCTCTTCATGTTTACCGTACCTCAGTGTGCACATCCACAGGGGCAACCCCCTTTTCTCTCGTATGCGGTATAGAAGCTGTCTTACCCGTTGAAGTCCAGATCCCTTCCCTGAGAATCACGAAGGATGCAGGTTTAAACAACGATGAATGGGTTCAGATTCGACTTGACCAATTGAACCTGATTGACGAGAAAAGGCTCGTGGCTGATGGTCAAATGTACCAGAAACGTATGATAAAAGCTTTTAACAAGAAGGTCAGACGTCAGGTATATCAAGTGGGTGACATAGTAATCAAGCGCATCATCCTGCCACAAGGTGATCCCAGGGGAAAATGGACTTCTACATACGAAGAACCATTTGTGATCAAGAGTATATTTTCCGGTGGAGCTATGATATTAACCACCATGGACGATGACGACCTTCCACACCCTGTAAACGCGAACATAGTTAAAAGATACTACGCATAAAAAGAGACCCGCTAGGTTGACTGACCTAGGAAAAAATAAGGGCATACCGGCGAACCAAAAAGGTTCAGGCAAAACTTAGGGATATGTATATGAAAAATATGTACACCCGGCAAGTCGAAAACCTGAAAAGGCGACTTGGGCAAAAAAGGGTATCCCGGTGGTCTAAAAACCTGAAAAGGCGGTCCAAGCAAAAATTAGGGATTAAAAGCGTAAGACTATGTCCCATTGGATCATCTTACAACCAGACTTCATTATCCAAATTGACAAGTTCGAATGGTATGGATCAATCCAGTCAGCTTCTGCCACGCAGCAAAATGATGAGACACTCAAAGATATAAAGGCAATAGCAGAATTGAAACCCAATGGGATTATTTCAAATAGCTGTTTTATCTTTGTATAATACTTTGTATAAATTTCATTTTTTACGACATTCTCTTATTAGGTTGTTTGTATCCGTATACAAGGACGCCTGTTATAGGAAGATTTCTTCAAATTAATACAAAATTATCTCTTTGAAAGTGCAAAATACTTGTTTTTTATTTTTCTGTTTTGTTTGCAAAAACGTCCAGTGATTATTTTTGAACATATGCATTTGAATATGATTACCGTTTATAAATATATGCATAAAAATAGAAAGACAATTACTAAAGGCTCTAAGAGTTGGGACAATGTCGAAAAGCCGTCCGTAAATCCCCACAGGACACCCCTACGAGACCGTTTTCACAAAATTCATCACCGACAAGGGTACATTCCTCAGTAGGTACAGAGACAGAGACGTCCTCCCACAAAGTCAGTTCCATATCTTCAGTGTATAGCCTAATGATTTCAGATATTCCGACATTTCTTAAATAGATCGAGAGTTTCAATCATCTCTCCAGCATCTTGGAGCATTCCTCAGCATGGTCTATAATTTTTATTGGGTTCCCCAATAGGGTTTCATAAAATCCACAAACAGTTTATAAAGTTTTACTTCCCCAGTAGAGTTTATTTTTCTAGTTACAAAAATCCATCTCTAAACAAATTTAACTTCAACGCATAATAAGGAACTACATTCTTCATCTCCAGCAGCAGTCAAGGATTTATTTTCCCCAGTTCAACAAAACTGCAAAGAACATCTGATACGTTCACATATTACATTCATACATCATTTTTACAAGCGTCATAGCATATACATACAAAATGCATATAACACAATCTCATTTATGTTGAGAATATCATTACCCAATGCATTTCATGCATCATGACATTACATACAACTAACTCTTTACCTTTTCAAGAAAAGATCAACAGACAAATATCATCAACGATTTTCACCAGTTCCAGATTAATTCCTGAAACAAAACAGGGCAACTATCTATGAACAACTGGTTGTAGATCAATTCCCGAAACAAGACGGGGCGACTATCTACAAGAACATGTTAGAGATTAATTCCTGAAACCAGACAAGGCAACTATCTCACCAACCAACAAAAGCAGGTTCCAGATTAATTCCCGAAACAAGACGGGGAAACTATCTGAAGTAACAACTCAACAATACGACCAGAGGACGGTTGATTCAATTTTATGTAAAGCCTGGAACCCGACCAGATAACAATTTTAGTTGTTGCGAAGCCTGGAATACAACCAGATAACAATTTAACTTCTCCAATTATTGCGAAGCCTGGATTCGACCAGATAACAATTTAAGTTCTCCAATTACTGCGAAGCCTAGATCCGACCAGATAACAGTTTAACTTCAATTTACTACGAAGTCTGGAATCCGACCATATATTAACTCACTTCGTCCTTACATCTATGTTATTGCAAATCCTAGAATCTGACCAGATATCAATTAACTTCTATCTTTTCAAGAAAGTTACTACGAAGCCTGGAATACGACCAGATAACAGTTTAACTCCATTTTTCTGCGAATCCTGGAATATAACTAGATCATAGTTTAACTGTTTTTCTATGAAACCTGGAACCCGACCAAATAACAGATTAATTTCAGTAAGTTATTACGAAGTCTGGAATCCGACTAGATCGCAATTAGCTTCATCCTTTCATCTAAGTTACTACGAAGCCTGTAATTCGACCAGATAGCAGTTTAATCTTAAGAAGTTACTGGGAAGCCTGGAAACCGACCATATAATAGTTAATTTCATATTCTTCAGTAAGTTGTTCAGAAGCCTATAATACAACCCGATAACAGTCAACTTTATTATCCTCAACAAGTTACTGTGAAGCCTGGATTTTGACTAGATAACAACTAACTTTCATTCTTCCCAGTCAAGAAATAACTCCCCAGTAGAGCAACGGATAACTAAAACTCCTAAACTCTATAAAATCGGACACAAGCTCATTCTAGTATACATCTCATACAAAGTCAGACAAAGAGACCTCTTATGGCTCAGGGTAACTCGGCCAAAGATTTATTCTGATACTTCTTCCAGTTCAAAGTCAACATTTAATTTGGATGACATCTATAAGCCCATCACTGACAACTCTCAGTCATTTTCTGAAAATGGAATCTTTAAGCCCATTCCCGATATCATCAACCAACAAGATCACTTCGTACACAGGCGAGAGCAAATTTCTGAGCACTCTAGTGTTTAATCATCTTCCACCTTCAGATCACGAAAGGAAGGCAAGCCAATCTAAATCCTCAGGTTTAAGAAGATTGAACAGGGGCAGCTGTTGTTCCCCAAAATTTTCCCTATCATCTTATTCAAGTCATGCTCATATAGGTCCTCAATTGCTAAAGGTTGACCAAGAATTGATCAGACAAATTCTCCTGCTAAGCAATGGACTTCCAACTAGGGTTTCACTTTTCACCAAGAATTTTGGTTTCCAAAGGCATCAAGTGATTTCCATGGTCCCTAATATGTCCTCAAGGATGTCCATTCCAAGTTTCATGCCTTGCATCATAAGTTTGCTCAATCAATTGCTCAAATGTCTGAAAATCAATTGTATTAGGTCAAAAGTCAATTGTGGTTAATATACAGTCAAACTTCAAAATTTGTGGTTAAAATCAACATTTTGAAGTAATATTCATCATTTGATCAAGGGTTTATCATGATTCCTCAAGGAATGTTCTCAAATCATCAAGAATCAAAAGTGTAAAATTAGGGTTTCCTAGAGAAAGCCAAATGAACTTTGACCAGGCATAACTTTCACATGCTTCGACCATTTTTCCCCAACCAAAGCCTATTGTGAATAAAATTTAATTCCCTACAACTTTTATTTTGTCCTCAAGTTCAAAAAATACATCATTGGAAAGATATGAGCCAATATATTACAGGTCTTTTTGAAAGTCAACAAAAAGGCATTTTTTGTCAAGGAAAGTTACATCAAGATGATTAATCCAAATGCAAAGATGGTAAAAAGAGAGATTGTATGGGACATTACGGGCTTTCCAAAAAGTCCCAGATCATCTTCATATGATAAAAATTGAGAAAGATATGAGTTGCACAAGTTGGGGAATTTTGAGGAATTTCAAAAAGTACACATTAAGCAAAATTGCATTTTAGACTAATGGGCCTACTTTTTAGACTTCAAACATGTCCATAAGGTATTAAAAGACCTCTAAGTACATTTTTACATGGCCTTGATATTATTGGTATTTATTTTGATTTTTATTTAATTTAAAATTAAATAAATAAAGATAAAATTCAAATATTAGTGGGCCATGACATTTGGGTTTGAATGATCCATGGAGAAGCCCATATTTTCATGCAAAATACATCAAGTTTGTCTAGGTTCATGCAAGAAAAAAAAGGGCAATAATGCAACAATTTTGGAAATATTTCAAATGTTAATTTTCCTTTTAAACCATGGCTTAAAGTGTTGATATCATACCATATTGGTTCACCTCATTCACTCCTCTATATAAACAACATTTTTGCAAGCCTCATATACGCAAAGACCCTGCCTGAAAGAAGCTCCAAAATTTCTCAAAAAATATTCAAAGTTGTGAAATTCAAAGTCTTGCTCCAGCCTTCCTCCATTCAAACCAGGCCTTGCATCATTCTCCTGAGGCTTCCAGGAGGCCACACCATCCTCTATATATGCTCGAAGCTTCCTGAAACTGGCCAACCAGTCACCCCCATTTTGGTATGTACTTCTGATATCAATCTTGCTAAATACATGTTATTAACAGTTTTAATGATCATATATGTGTTTATAGCAGTGCATAAGACATGTTTGACGTGATGCATACAAGTTTTAAGGCTTAGAATACAACTTTCCATTGTTAGGGTTTTGAAGTTGTTAAGCATCGATCTGGGAGATACAAGCCATTTTAGACCAAACCAATACCATGGCTGGATTCACACAATATGATTTATGGGGGGTAGCCTGAATTTGGGATGTTAGTCTTATTGTTTGTGCAGGTTTTAGATTTTTGGATGATCAGAGGGGACAACCAGAGTTTGACTCTGGCGTCCCTGAGTTGGTTGACTCTGACTATAGGCTGGCATGGCAAAAGTTCATGTCCTAATTGGTCCATTCGAATCCAGCTTGGTGCGCGTTTAAAAAATTTGAAAGTTTGACTGATTTATTATTATATTGTTTTCATTTTATTATATCAACGAATAAGCAGGTTAGTTGAGTGGTGAAGAGCGCGTTTGTAAAGCTGGAGGGTATGGGTTTGATCCCCAAGTCTTGAATTTTATTTTTCTAACCATTATATTTCAGATCCAGTATAGCGCAACGTAGGCAAAACGTGTCTCGTTTCATAGTTAATAGATCTCCATTCAATCCAAATCCACAGTCTAGAAAAGGTCTCCTTGATAGACCCTCAAGGGCCAGCAACATTGAATCAAGTGCAACTTCTAGGCTCTATCAAATATGGGCCTAACCAATTCCATGTTACACCCCCCATTTCACTTTGAACACCAGGCCCATTTTTTATAATTTTTATTCTTTTTAGTTTATTTATTTCTTTTTTGTTTTATATTATTTTCAAAACCATTTTTACTTAATCATAAAAAAAAAAAGTAACATAAAAACTTAGATTTAGGTTTTCTTTAATTTAATTTTCATATTAATTTAGTTAATTACTTTAACTTATTTCCTTAATTTAAAATCAATTATAACTAGGGTTTAATTAATTTCAATACTTTTTCATAAAAAATATATAAAAAATATATTAGAATTAATTTCTTTTTTAGGTTTATATTTTTTATTTAATTAATTAATTTAAATTAAACATTTCCTAAACCAAATAAACAAAAACAACAAAAATATTCCAAGTGTGTAGAAGTCTTAGGGTTTTACTTCCCTTTCCTTATTCACGCGCTTATTTTAAATTTCTTATTTTATTTATTTATTATTATCTACCCATGGATTGTAATAGACTAATTATGTATTCTTTTACTTTTTGTTTCCCAATTTTGGACTTGTAAACTCCCCCTCCCCGAAGTCATGTAAAAGTTAGGTATTAAATTCCGCACTTTAAATTCATGTACATATATTAACTGTTAGATGTATGCCTAATAGGATTGCATGACAAGAATTAAAAACAACAAAAAAAGTTAGCAAACCTAACCTCAAAGAAAAATAATTGAATACAACACACTCTCACATGCACACCTCTAGGGTATTCCCACTTCAGTTGCCCTCAGAATAAAACAGTCACGATTCTCGAATGTAGGAGATTTAGTGGTTTCCATTTGGTTTAAAAAGATCATAAGTCCCCCGATGACCCTTTCGACGTTGCCTTAATGAAATGATCTTAAAACCCTAGGATAATTACTAAGATATCTTACTAGTTGCCTTTGTTACCGTACGATGACCCTCGCTAGTCCCTCAAAACATATGACGATAGGGCTACCTACTTACTAATAATAGGATAGCACAGTCTAAAGGAAAAGAGGAAAAGAACAAAACTTTCTAGGAAGTGGATAGCTCCTAGTTTCTTGCTCAAACAAAATGATTTCTCACACATATACAAACTATTTTCTAAAATATTTTCAAAAGCAAAAAAATAAGAAACATTATGTGTACGTTCTCGCTGAAAGGAGAAATATTGCAAAGTTCTCTTCACTAAGACGTCTTTTCAAGATACTTTTTTAAACACACGAACACAGGGCATTTTTAAAGTGAGCTAGCAACTAAGTGCCTGTAGATAACTACAGATGGAAAGGGTGCTAACACCTTCCATTTCCATAATCTACCCCCCTTACTCAAAATAATATCGAAAGGTCTTTCCTGTTCTTTTCACCCTTTCCTTTGTTGGATAAAAGAAAAATCAGTGGCGACTCTTGCTAACCCAACATTTGCGAATGAAAATGCAAAACCAGTATAACAGTCGATTCTCCCACCGTATTATACTTCTTCTTATTCTTTTTCCTCTGAGAGGCTTCCGATCCTTGAATCATGACATTTATGGTTGATCTTTTCTTGCTAGATATAGTTATGGAAAGAGATGTGGTTTCTTACTATTTCTTTTTATTTCTTCTTTAAGGTCTGCTTCTACGCTGGAGTTTCTAAAGGGAAAAATTACCTTTAGAGATTCATTTTGGTTTCGGATTGTAAACTGAGGATCTTTTCTTGGTAAGCTGATATTCATTGCCTTTTCGTCAGATGGCTTAAATACCTTTTCAAGAATTCTCATTTCTACCATATTTTCAGCATTGAAGGGTTCCCCACAAGCCATTTCAAGGTCTTTTTCTGCCAGATCTTTTAGTTCAATACTCTCATAAATGATACTGGAAATGATTCTTCCAAGAGGAATATAAATCTTCATCCTTTCACTTCCATCTCTTGTATGCCTCACATTATCTCTTAGATGGAAAATATAAGAGGGGGAAGATTTATACAAACTCCTCATGAGATAAAATACAGTATATATAAAAGATCTCCAGGTATGATATATGCATATTTCTTAGGCGGTACTTGAATGATTGATGATTCAAGAATTTTGGCCTAAATTCTTAGATTATCATGAACACCATTTGCCTTTGAAGCTTTTTGTGATTTGAAGATAGCTTAATAAATACCTATCACTTTCGCCCATCTGCTATTTGCTTCATTGCATCTTAATCCTTTCACATCGTGATTAAGAACTCTCGCAATAATTTGTTCATTGATGATGACCTTTTTCCCTTTGATGAACAAAACTACTTGATAGGTAGATGATTTTGCATGAATTAAAAATTCTCTCACTAGATGGGGAAGAACAGGTCTATTGAGAAGGTTAAAGTATTTTTCTCATCCTTGATTCATTACATCAGTCAAAAGATCAAAACTGTTACCCTTGAGATTTTGAAAATTCACAAGAGGTTCACAAAGAACGTTTAAGGAATCTGAATTTATGGGCAGAGTAACTTTAGGAGTATCGTAAGGTTGTTACTCTATATTCTTTTGCTTATGCCCATAGGGTACTTCCATTACATAGACAAGATGAGGAACAGGTTTTGATTTAGGTGGCGGAGGCCTTTCATGAACCATTTTTCTTAGGGAATTCATAATTGTTATTAGAAAGTTTTTAGGGTTTGAAAAAAATGGGAGGTGAAGTGACAAATTCGTGTGAGAGTGAATTAAGTGATTTTAATAAATAGGTTTGAAATAATTAATAAGATATGTAATTGTACACATAAGGAAAATAATAAGGACTTAGCCCTAGTTTCACGAACAACATTACAGCGCACACTGTAACATTTTACAGCGTAATGATGAATAGGCGTAGACAATTGTGTTATTGAATCAATATTTCAATTAAATCATAAAATATAAGAGAGAGAGAGAGAGAGAGAGAGAGAGAGAGAGAGAGAGAGAGAGAGAGAGAGAGAGAGGAGAGAGAGAGAGAGAGAGAGAGAGAGAGAGAGAGAGAGAGAGAGAGAGAGAGAGAGAGAGGGAGAATTTAGATGAAACCTATTGTCACTTCATGAGTCTATTTCTAATAACTTCTCAAGTGATTCTTGAATGTCAAGTAACTTTTATACCATTTATGCTTCTGAAGGCTTGCATATTCTCTTTCTAGAGTTGACCCGTCTAGCATTTTGCCTTCATGCATGATCTTTATTTCTTCTACACGCCTCTGAAATTTCTTTGTTGACAAAAGTTCAGATGGCTGATGAGAGAAACTCTTCTAATGCATGTTGTCTTGATATTCTGAGTTGGTTATCAAAAATGTGATGCCTTTTTCGATGAACCTGAAGTTTGAAAGGATCCATCTTTCTTTAATTCAATTTATAGCATTCATAGTTTTCCTCTTTCTAGATCTCTATACACGGTTAAGTGTTTGATTCAAATATCAATAACAGAGCCAAGCTCATGTACCAATTGAAGGTAGAGAAAAACATAAGAAATGTGTGTGTGTGTGTGGGGGGGGGGGGGGGTTGAATTGGGTTTTAAGAAAATAGTCCCTTTTATAAAATTGTTTGATTTAACTATGAAAGAATATAGAGTGAAATAAATATAAAGAGACACATTCAGTTATATAGGTTCACCGTTAACTAGGCTACTCCTGTCCATCATCCTTAGGTGATTTTGACTTCAACAAGGACTCAATCCACTATAACCAAATTGATTACAGATGCATGGGCTATCCGCCGTGACTAACAATAAACCAATGATAAACAACCATTAACCCCTTAAGAAATATGATCTACTTGGTCTTTCTTAACATTATTTCACAATGACCCATAACCATTGTCATCTTGAGTCTTCTGCTTAACACTAGTCATTCAAGGAACAAAATAATGATATCTTCAATGATCTCCACTGTAACACGGTGGGAGAACTAACTTGGGATGTTTTACGTTTGATCGCAATTTTTGCGGATAGCAAGAGTCGCCATCGACTTTTCTTTTATCTAATAAGGACAGGCTAAAAATAATAGGAAAGACCTTTCGAGATTATTTTCTTGAGTTTGGGGGGTAGATTAAGAAAAGGGAAGGTGTTAGCACCCTTTTCATCCATAGTTATCTATGGGCTCTTAGTTGCTTGCTAGATCACTTGCTTTTGTTTGAAAGTGTGCTTTATGGTGTGGTTTTGAAAATATTTTGAAAATGTGTCTTTGTAATGATTCTCGTCTCTATAAGAATGCATACAAAGTGTTGTTTGGAAAATAGTTCGAACAAGTGTTTGTTTTTTAAAGTGATTTTGAAAAGGTGTCTTTGTAATGATTCTCGTCTCTATAAGAACGCATACAAAGTTTTGTCTTTTGAAAATGTTTCAAAATGAAAGTGTTGGTGTATAAAAATGTCTTTGTTGTAAGAAAGCGAGCAACTAGGAATAACCTACCTACTCAAACGTCTTTAGTGTTCTTTTCCCCCTGCTTTAGATGTTTCTATCTTACCATTGATTTGGTAAGAAGGCCCTACGTTAGATGTGAAGGGACGGACGTGGGTCATTGCATAGTCAAAGAAGGAATTGTTTTGAGATATCTTAACATTTCTTTTGAGGGACTAAGATCATTTGTAAGGAAACATTCGAAGCGTCATCGAGGGACTATGATCTTGTATTTTGATTGTTTTTGCTAAGACATCTCGCATGCATAACATGACAAATTTTCATAAGGCAACAAGTGGAGTTAACCCTAGGGGTGCATGTGTGAATATTGTGTTTGATTTGCATGCATTTAGTCTTTGATTATGGGTTGTCTACTTGTTGTTTTTATCTTTCCATACATTCCCTATTTTACTAACAAGCATACAAAAGTAATAAAATGCACAAAGATAAAATCCTACACTATTAAAACCATATTGAAGTGCATGAAAATATAAAGGAAAAACTGAAATAAAAGCAAGAAAAATGAAGGTCTTTCGTTTGATGCAGAAGACCCTTTGATTCTTCACTTTCTGGCTTCTTTTGATTTGGCCTAAAAGGGGTGAGGGCGTGGCTTTCGACTGAGGCCTCAGGGTCAGCATGTTGTTCCTTTCAACTGAGCATGGGGGTCATCATGTTATGCCTTTCGATTGAGGTCTGGAGGTGAACATGGTGTGCCTTCTAGTTGCCTCTTTCGTTTGACCTGGAGGTTAGTGTGGAAGCCAAAGGCTTCATTTCCTACTTCCTGTTTCCTGTTTCTTTCGTTTGAACTCTTAAATAGCAACATGGCCTAAGGACATGCTAGCATTGCCTTACAACCAGTTTAATACTTAATGCATGTTTAGGTAAACAAGAAGCAAAACAAAAGGGTTAGCTCTGAAAACATATTAAAAGGGTGGAAACAAAAAGAAAAATGGTATGTACATGCTTGAAACGAAAGAAAATCTTATTCACATGTTATACAAGAAACAAAAAGCTCAAGGTTTGGAACAACTTACCTTGCTGGAGGATGGAGGGTGTGCTGGACCTTGAAGTTGTTTCCTTGAATGTTGCTGGATTCGAAGGGAGGGACCAGAGGTTAGGTCTTTGATGTTGGATTCGAAAGAGGAGAACAAGCGTGAGGTTCATCCTGGTGGATTCAAAGGGGAACAAGGTACAGGGACCTTTCAGATTCGAAGAGGACAAGTGTTTGGATTATGTGTTTGTGTTTGATAGGTGTTTAAGTGTTTGAGAGCTTTATTGTGTTTGAGAAAATTTTGGAGATTTGTTCCTCTGGCCAAAAAGTACTCTTTTGAGCCTGCAAATGCTTCTCTATTTATAGAGAAAAGAATCAACATGTTTGAAGTAACCAGGTTTGTATGATGACAAACCATGCTTTGGTTAAAGGTGAAACAATTCAGTCCCTTTTCGCTGTTCCCATGTTTCCAGTACAAGTGGGGACCTGCTGGAAGAAGATTGGACTTATGCTTTTGGCATTGCTTGTGTTCAGACAAAAATCAGGTTGGAAGCTGCTTTTCTGATAAAAGTACTCTCTATGAAAAAAAAGGTACGTAGCTTTTGCTATTTTAACCAAGAATAGTATTATCCAGTAGGCAAAGCTTCGAACCTTTGTACAAGCTTATGATTATGTAAAGATTTAGAAGCAACATAGACTTACAAGTGATATTTGTAAGATAAGGCTATGAGATTTGCTCAAACTTGCTTTAAAGGATCCATAGTTGGGTTCGAAAGATGCTGATTCTAAGGAAACCAAAACTCCAATCGAAGCTTTGTGTGAAGGTGGCTCTTGTCCAATCGAAGGCTTGCCTGCCAGAAGTCACATGGCCAAACGAAAGGGTGTATGCAGGAGTTCATTACTTTGTGACTCAAGGAAAACATGTAATGGTTCAATCTAAGGACACTTTTCAGAAGGTTATTTCCTTCTGAATTGAAGGAAGCTTTCAGAAGGTTATTGACTTTCTGAATCGAAGAAAACCGACAGAAGGCCTTTACTTCCTGAATCTAAGGACGATGTTTCAAAGGGAAACAAGAGTCAGTCGAAGCTTGTATGAAGATCATTTCCTTTTGAATCGAAGGAAGCTTTTCAGAAGGTCAATTCCTTATGCACCAAAATCTAGCGGGTGAGGGGTCATTGGTGTAATCGAAGATTACATGCAGGAGGCCACTTGCTTTGTGGGCGTTAGTATGAAGGAAAACTAATGCCTTGTAATTCATGTAGGAGGTCAATGCTGAAGGTGGATTCGAAGGAGGCACAAAGGATGCTATTGTCTTATGAATCGAAGGAGGCATGAAAGAAGTCCTAGTCCAATTGAAGCAGTCTTGAAAGAGACTAAAGTCCAATGGAAACAAGGGAAATAGAAGAAGGTATGAAGGAGACCAAAGTTCAATCGAAGCATTGTGAATTGAAGTAAATTTGCAGGGGACTAAAAATCCAATCGAATCAAGGGAAATCGAAGAAAACTTATTTTTCTCAAATTTTGTTAAAAAGATTATTTTTATCTGTTTTGCCCTTTTTTAACAGTTTCCTCCAATTGTACTTGTGCAAGCTTGAACTTTGAGAATCATTGTGAGAAATTCCTTGAGAAATGAGAGGGCAAATTTTGGGGTACAACAGCTGCCCCTATCTAGTCTTCTTAAACCTGAAGAGTTAAACTGGAAAGACTGCCATTCATGACTTGAAAGTGGAAGAGGATTGAACAATAAAGTACCCAGAAATTTGCACTCGGTGATATGTTAGCTATTGTGTAGGATAGGCTTAAATATGCCATTTGGGGGAGATGATAGAAATTTGTTGGACATGGGCTTATAGATACCATCCAGAGTGACTGGGGAAGGTAGCAGGATAAATCTTTTGGTTGATATATACTGAAATAGTAGATGTCTTTTACCTATTTTTAACGGAATAGATAAATCTAACCAGAAGAGGTCTTCATTCGCCTGTCTTTAACTGGAAGAAATGAGTCTAACCAGAAGAGGTATTTGGTTATTTATTTGTGATGGGCCTGTGTAGGGCTGTTTTTAGGAGACATATGAGAGGGAAGCCTGGGTAGGGCTGCTTCAGGATGAATCCATGTGAAACTTCACCTAGAGTTTGAGAGAAGGATCCTGGGTAGGGAATGCTTGTGGATGAGTTCGTGTGAAACTGCACCTGGAAATGAGAAGGAACCTGGGTAGGGTTACTTCATGATGAGTTTGGGTAAAACTGCATTTGGAAATAAGAAGTAACCTGGGTAGGGTTACATCATCATGAGTCCGTGTAAAACTTCATCTGGAAAGAGAAGGAACCTGGGTAGGGTTGCTTCATGATGAGTCTGGGTAAAACTGCATCTGGAAATGAGAAGGAGCCTGAGTAGGGTTACTTCATGATGAGTCAGTGTAAAACTTCATCTGTAATGAGAAGGAATCTGGGTTGGGTTACTTCATGATGAGTCCGGGTAAAACTTCATCTAGAATAAGAAGGAACCTGGATAGGGTTACTTCATGATGAGTCCGGGTAAAACTTCATCTGGAATGAGAAGGAACCTGGGTAGGGTTACTTCATGATGAGTCAGGGTAAAACTTCATATGCAATGAGAAGGAACCTGGGTAGGGTTACTTCATGATGAGTCCAGGTAAAACTTCATCTGGAATAAGAAGGAACCTGGGTAGGGTTACTTCATGATGAGTCTGGGTAAAAATGCATATGGAAATGAGAAGGAACCTGGGTATGGTTACTTCATGATGAGTTCGAATAAAACTGCATATGGAAATGAGAAGGAACCTGGGTAGGGTTACTTCATGATGATAAGGAATCCATGTAAGATTTCTTCATGATGAGCCTGTGTAAAGCTACACCTGGTCACATAGGTAGTTGCTCTGTCTTGCTTCAGAAACTAATCTTGGACCCATTGAAAATTGTTGATGATAGCCATCTATTGATTGACCTTTTCCTAAAAAGGTAAAACGTTAGCTTTATGCAATGTCATGATGTATGAAATGTATGGTGTCCTCAAAATAAATGGGATTATTCTGTATGCATTTATCATGTATGTAAATAGGATGTATAAAATGTGAAATGTTATTGAAGTGTATCTTTGTCTGGGAAAATAAATCATTGACAAATATTGAGGAGCCTTGGGAAATGAAATCCCAGACCACTGTTGTGGATGAAGAGTATGCTCCTCTTCGGACCTTGTTTTAGGATGTTTCCACTGGAGATTCCTGTTTTTGTTGTTTGAGGAGAAATCTGCTGGGGAAGTTGACTTTGCTTGAGAAGAAAACTCTATGGAGAGTGTTGATTTATGCTTGGGGAAAAGAGTTTAGGAGTCTCAGTTGTCTATTTCTCTATTGGGGTGTTATCTCGGGGAAGATTAAATTAACTGTTATTTGGTCGTATTCCAGGCTTCACAGAAAATTTCTTGGGAGGGTGAAGTTAAACTGTTATCTGGTCGGATTCCAGGCTTCGCAGCAACTTACTAACATTAAACTACTATCTGGTTGGATTCTAGGCTTTTAAGCAATTTTCTGAGGTGGATGAAGTTAATTATTATCAGGTCGGATTCCAAGCTTCAAAATAACTTAACTGAAGTTAATTGTTATCTGGTCGGGTCGCAAGCTTTGCAGTAACTTATTAAATTTAATTGTTATCTGGTCAGAATCCAGGTTTCATAACAAATTTCTGAGAGAAAGAAGTTAATTGTTATCTGGTAGAATTCCAGGCTTTACAACAACTTACTGAAGTTAACTGTTATCTGGTCGGTTTCTAGGCTTTGCAGTAACTTACTTGAAAGGATGAAGTTGAATTGATATCTGGTCGGGTCCAGGCTTCACAACAACTTACTGAAGTTAACTGTTATCTGGTCGGTTTCCAGGCTCCAGTAAATTACTTGAAAGGATGAAATTAAATTGATATCTGGTCGGGTCCAGGCTTCACAATAACTTACTGAAGTTAAACTGTTATCTGGTCGGTTTCCAGGCTTCATAGTAACTTGCTGAATTTGATTGTTATCTGCTCAAATTCTAGGCTTTATAACAAATTCCTAAGAGAATGAAGTCAATTGTTATCTGGTCGAATTCCAGGCTTCACAATAACTTACTGAAGTTAACTGTTATCTGGTTGGTTTCCAGGCTTCGCAGTAACTTACTTGAAAGGATGAAGTTGAATTGATATCTGGTCGGGTCCAGGTTTCACAACAACTTACTGAAGTTAACAGTTATCTGGTCGGTTTCTAGGCTTCAGTAACTTACTTGAAAGGATGAAATTAAATTGATATCTGGTCAGGTCCAGGCTTCACAACAACTTACTAAAGTTAAACTGTTATCTGGGCGGTTTCCAGGCTTCACAGTAACTTGCCAAATTTGATTGTTATCTACTCGAATTCTAGGCTTCATAACAAATTCCTGAGAGAATGAATTCAATTGTTATCTGGTCGAATTCCAGGCTTCACAACAACTTACTGAAGTTAACTGTTATCTGGTCGATTTCCAAGCTTCACAATAACTTGTTGGGGATTATAGAGCAGTCTATTGGGGAAGAGGAGTTGTGGTCCCTTTATTTGTAGCAATCGAAGAGGAAAACTCAAGCTGGGGAATCTGTAGTTTGTTGGGGAAATAAACCCTGTCTCCAGTCTATTGGGGAGGTGTCTTATTTTGGCAGGAATCCTCGAGGATTCTTGAGGTCGATTCAGTTGGGGAGAAGTTTTCAGAGATTGAAACCCTGGCTTTGGGCCATCCTATGAACATGATTTTGAGGGAGATTTGTCACTGCCCCTAGTAGCGGGTGTTTGTGGCACTGCCAAGAAATGTTTGACTGTACGTAACCCTTTGTTGGGATTCATGTTCAATGTCCCAAGTGATTCAGATACAGACTTGCCCCTGGTATATGCAGCATTTCTTGAGAGATTTCTTGGAATCTTGATTTGACTACCCCAGGTGTGTTGGATAGTGACACATCATGCTCACTTGCTTATAGGAGATATGTTATTGGCAGCGTCTTCCTACTTGAAGTGATTTTGTTCATTGAGAGGGTTTTTTGTTTACTGGATATTCGTCGTGCGAATTTCTCTACTATCAAACAAATAGCCATATGCAAACCATGATATTCAAATAATTCAAAGTTTATGCTTGTCTTGAAGTTTTGAAAATGCATTTTAGCAGATAAAGTAATTTTGTAAGAATGGGAATTCAACTCAGGATTTTTTAGTAAGCCTTACAGGAGTCAGGATACCTTTTATAACAACATGCTTTTGAACTAACATATGCTTTAATTAGGACTTTTTAAGGGTTGTAGCGTGGCTTGGTTCACGGTTTAAGAAACAAAGGATAAGGCTCAAAGTGTATTTGTACCCTCTCATTCTTCGTGATGTTCTTCAGTCCTAAACTAAGTTAATTGTGCGTTTAAACTCCAATTGAGTCTAAAATAACCTCTTGGTGATGGTTTAGACCAGTTAAGTTTGTTGGAAGGTAGTCATTTTTTTCCATATTTTCCATGTTGTTGAGGATTTGTAGGACCTCTTTTTGATTTATTATCCCTGATTTTGCCTGACTGTTCTTGTTTTTTGAGATTACAGTCAGCGGGATGCCCCAGTTTTTCTTAAGTCTCCTTCATAGGTTTTGAATTAGTGGGCTTTTCTTTTGAGAGATAACGATTGCCTATGTGATAGGGAATCATCACCGTCTTTTGATTCCAGAGGAATGTTTTTGATGTCCTTCATTGTATTACAAAGTGAAAGTTTGTGACTGAACGCGCATTTGAATTAACTGAGAGACTACCCTGCCCCAGGTTTTGATTAAAGGTTTCAATTTGTGTAAAAAGGAAACTCCTATATCTTTGGCTCAAAGGGGTTGACTAGGGATTATCTTCCTTATAACTCCCGTGTTTAGGATTTGAAAGAACGCATGTACATCGTCAGCAAGGTCTGTCCAAAAGCATATTGTATGAGATTAAGGCATTGTTTTCCTCATCCTCCCTCTAAAGGCTTGCAACTTTTAAAACAAGAGTTGAATGTCAAAAAGAGAGTAAAAAGCATAGTTTAAATATATTGAAAACGAATGGATGAATTCAAGACAAACATATGCAATGCATTAATGAAACAGAATTTAACATTAATAGATAAGTGTTTGAACAACAAAATAAATTACAATTGAAAATTCAAAATGAACTTGAACACTCAATGATTTAGCATGGAAGCGGTGATTATGTTAGGAGTCTCTGGAGGACTGAACTAAATCACCTTAGCGTCAATCATATTCTGAATCTTGTACTTCAGCGCCCAATAATCGTTAGTATCATGCCCGTGATTGCCGAAATGATAAGCACACATTGCATCAAGATTATAATTAGAAGATGAAGTTTTGGGGTTTTGATGAGGCCCTATCAATGTAATCAGATTCATCTTCAACAAGTGTTGCAACTCTTGAGACAGCGGCATGTTAATGTTGGTAAGTTGTCTTTTGGGCTCGTCTGGCCTTTGTTGATTTCCCCTTTATTGTCGCTGCGATGCAGGACTGGAAATCAGGACTACGCCCACGTGTTGGTCGTGATGGCTCTTGTTATTACCCTTTTGGCCGTAAACAACATTGGACTCTTTCTTCCCATTGTATGGATTTTTCTAAACATTAGAGGATGTAGCTCCTTGGATATTTCCACTTTTGATTCCAGCTTCGACCCTTTCGCCAATCAAAATTATCTCGGTGAAACCGGTCGAGGAACTTCCGATTATGTGATTAAAGAAAGTCCCATCAAAGTTCCCATAAAGATGTCAATCAGCTCCCTGTCAGTTAAGGGTGGCTGCACCCTTCCAGCCAAGTCTCTCCACTTTTGGGTGCATTCTTTGAAGCCCTCGTTGGAGCGCATGGTCATATTCTGCAACTGCACACGAGTTGGTGCAAGATAAGTGTTGTATTGGTATTTCTTGTAGAAAGAAACAACTAGATCTTCCCAAGTGTGATTGTGGGAACTCTCCAAATGATATAACCACTCAAGTTGCGTCCCAGCTAAGCTCTCTTGGAAGAAGTGGATCCAAAGCTTCTGATCAGTTGTGTATGGTTGAATCCTTCAGACATAAGACTTTAGGTGCATCTTAGGGAAAGAGACTCCATCGTACATGGAAAAGGTAGGGATTTTGAACTTTGTTGGGATGACCACTCCAGAAACCAAACCCATGTCTCCTAAGTTCAAGCGATGCACAACTTGGACCTCCACAACTTTTAGTTTGTCTTTAAGCTGTTTATATTTTTCATCCGCCGGTGGATACTGCTCCTCAGAAGAATCATCGTCATCAGTAGCTATGTTAGCTCAAATTCTTCTAGCTTCCTCTTCTTTATTGTCTTCTTCTTTATAAGAAACATCTCCTTTTTGAGCTAGCTGGGCATCCCCCTTGGACCTTCTCCTCACGTTGAGGATGACAAATTTTTTCTTCTTCTTGCTCTCTTTGTTGAAAAGTGTTTTCAGATCTTCCTGCCCCTTGGCCAAGTTCAAGAGTTCTTGTGGAACTGAGTGTTTTGAGCTTGGAGATATTTAACTATTTTCTCTAGAGCCATCTCTACTGAAATAAACAGTAAGCATATGAGAAAACCTGTATGGGAAAACCTATTATGATGACATGCATGATATGCAGATGCAATGTTTTCAAGGATCTCGCGGGGTAAACACAAGAAGATGTTAGAAGTTAAATTTTGATCCACGGATTTGATTGGAGAACTTCATATCGGTGGATGTCCTTCCACGAGAATAAAGCTCACCATGTCAAGTGGGTCATAGCCCTTGACTCAAGTTACCGTGCTTTGGTCTTGACGATATTTGATTAGAGAACAAAACTTCTTGCCCCTTGATAGGCGTCTGGTTCAACATGACCCTGCATCATGACCCTTGAGATCCTTGAAATGGTTATTGAAAATGCTATGGTATGATGTCATGATGTTATGTACAAGTATGAAAAGTAAGCAACTTGTTATGTATAAATAGTTATATACACACACAAAGCAGACAAGTCCTTATGTTTAGGCTTGCATGGAGTTTGTAGGTAAGTACCATCTTGAAATTTAGTTGGCTTAACCTGTCCTAGTAATAGTAACCGGGTTCTAAAGGATCTCAATATCACGACCTTTCTTTTAGGCATTGTCTCAGCATAATCAATCTTTTCTTGCGGCCTAGATATCCCAAAATTCCAATCTCAATGAGTGTAGTATCGAGTATCAACCAATTTTCAGCTTTCCACCGAAACCGGTTATCTCACTACATCCTAATGGCCAAGTTGTTCAATTAAGGTTCTAAGGTCAGTTAGTGATTCATGACACGGCTCAGTGGCCCTGTATTCTCCTCGATTAAACACAAGGGGTACTAGTGCCAACAAATGTGTCACACTAACGTAGCCACTGTTTCAACTATATCGGTCTATGCTGTACAATTTCCACAATCTATTGCTACTTACCTAAAAGGTGTCCTAGATCTAGGTAGAGGATTAAAACAAACCCAAACAAGGAACCATAATGTAAAGCAAACAAATCAAACAAGGAAAGCAAGTAAAGGTGATCTAGCCCTAAGGTAACCCCGCTTTTAAGACAAATAATCCCCAGCAGAGTCGCCAGTTCTGTAACACGGTGAGAGAACTGACTTGGGATGTTTTACGTTTGATTTCAATTGTTGGGATAGCAAGAGTTGCGACCTACTTTTCTTTTATCCAATAAGGAAAGTCTGAAAAGAACAGGAAAGACCTTTTGAGATTATTTTCTTGAGTTCGGGTGGTAGATTATGAAAAGGAAAGGTGTTAGAACCCTTTTCATCCATAGTTATCTATGGGCTCTTAGTTACTTGCTATATCACTTGCTTTTGTTTGAAAGTGTGCTTTATGGCGTGGTTTTGAAAGTATTTTTAAAACGTGCCTTTGTAATGATTCTCGTCTCTATAAGAACGCATACAAAGTGTTATTTGGAAAATAGTTGGAAGAAGTGTTTGTTTTTGAAAGTGATTTTGAAAAGGTGTCTTTGTAATAATTCTCGTCTTTATAAGAACACATACAAAGTGTTGTCTTTTTAAAAATATTTCAAAATGAAAGTGTTGGTATATAAAAATGTTTTTGTTGTGAGCAAGTGAGCAACTAGGAGAAACCTACCTACTCAAAGGTCTTTACTGTTCTTTTTCTCCTCCTTTAGATGTTGTTATCTTACCATTGATTAGGTAAGAAGCCCCATCATTGGATATGAAGGGACGGGCGTGGGTCATCGTATAGTCATAAAAGGCAATGTTGTGAGATATCTTAACATTTCTTTTGAGGGACTAAGATCATTTGTAAGGCAACATTCGAAGCGTCATCGAGGGACTATGATCTTGTATTTTGATTGTTTTTTCTAAGACATATCGCATGCATAACATGACCATTTTTCATAAGGCAACAAGTGGAGTTAACCCTAGGGGTGCATGTGTGAATAATGTGTTTGATTTGCATGCATTTAGTCTTTGATTATGTGTTGCCTACTTGTTGTTTTTATCTTGCCATACATTCCCTATTTTACTAACAAGCATACAAAAGTAATAAAATGCAGAAAGATAAAACCCTACACTATTACAACCATATTGAAGTGTATGAAAATATAAAGGCAAAAAAGAAATAAAAGCAAGAAAAATGAAGGTCTTTCAATTGAGGCAGAAGACCCTTTCATTCTGCACTTTCTGGATTCCTTCGATTTGGCCTGAAAGGGGTGAGGGCGTGGCTTTCGACTGAGGCCTGCGGGTCAGCATGTTGTGCCTTTCGACTAAGCCTGGGGGTTAGCATGTTATACCTTTCGATTGGGGTATGGAGTTCAGCATGGTGTGCCTTCTGGTTGCCTCTTTCGTTTGACCTGTAGGTTAGTGTGAAAGTTAGAGGCTTCATTTCCTACTTCGTGTTTCCTGTTTCTTTCGTTTGAACTCTTAAATAGCAACACGGCCTAAGGCCATGCTAGCATTGCCTTACAACCAGTTTAATACTTAATGCATGTTTAGGTAAATAAGAAGCAAAACGAAAGGGTTATCTCTGAAAACATATTAAATGGGTGGAAACGAAAAGAAGAATGGTACGTACATGCTTGAAACAAAAGAAAAGCTTATTCACATTTAATACAAGAAACGAAATGCTGAAGGTTTGGAACAACTTACCTTGCTGGAGGCTGGAGGGTGTGCTGGACCTTGAAGTGGTTTCCTTGAATGCTGCTGGATTCAAAGGGAGGGACCAGAGGTTAGGCCTTTGATGCTGGATTCGAAAGAGGAGAACAAGCGTGAGGTTCTTCCTGATGGATTCGAAGGGGAACAAGGTACATGGACCTTCCAAATTCGAAGAAGACAAGTGTTTGGATTTTGGGTTTGTGTTTGACATATGTTTAAGTGTTTGAGAGCTTTATTGTGTTTGAGAAAATTTTGGAGATTCATTCCTCTAGCAAAAAAGTCCTCTTTTGAGCTTGCAAATGCTTCTCTATTTATAGAGAAAAGAATCAACATGTTTGAAGTAACCAGGTTTGTATGATGACAAACCATGGTTTGGTTAAAGGTGAAACAACTCAGTCCCTTTTCGTTGCTCCCACATTTCCAGTACAAGTGGGGACCTGCTGGCAGAAGATTGGACTTATGCTTTTGGCATTGCTTGTGTTCAGACAAAAATCAGGTTGGAAGCCGCTTTTCTGATAAAAGTACTCTCTATGAAAAAAAAGGTACGTAGCTTTTGCTATTTTAACCAAGAATAGTATTATCCAGTAGGCAAAGCTTCGAACCTTCGTACAAGCTTCTGATAATGTAAATATTTGGAAGCAACATAGCCTGAAAAGTGAGATTTGAAATATGAGGCTATGAGATTTTCTCAAACTTGCTTCGAAGGATCCAGAGTTGGGTTTGAAAGCTGCTGATTTGAAGGAAGCCAAAACTCCAATCGAAGCTTTGTGTAAAGGTGGCTCTTGTCCAATCGAAGGCTTGCCTTCCAGAAGTCACATGGCCAAATGAAAGGGTGTATGCAGGAGGTCATTGCTTTGTGACTCAAGGAAAACGTGTAATGGTGCAATCAAACGACACTTTTTAAAAGGTTATTTCCATCTGAATCGAAGGAAGCTTTCAGAAGGTTATTGACTTTCTGAATCGAAGAAAACCAACAGGAGGCCTTTATATCCTGAATCGAAGGGCGATGTTTCTAAGGAAAACAAGACTCATTCAAAGCTTGTATGAAGATCATTTCCTTCTTAATCGAAGGAAGCTTTTCAGAAGGTCAATGCCATGTACACCAAAAGCCAGCTGGTGAGGGGTCATTGGTGTAATCGAAGCTTGCATGCAGGCGGCCACTTGCTTTGTGGGCATTAGTATGAAGGGAAACCAATGCCTTGTAATTCATGTAGTAGGTCAATGCTGAAGGTGGATTCGAAGGAGGCACAAAGGATGCTATTGTCTTATGAATCGAAGGAGGCATGAAAGAAGTCCTAGTCCAATCGAAGCAGTCTTGAAAGAGACTAAAGTCCAAACGAAACAAGGGAAATCGAAGAAGGCCTGAAGGAGACCAAAGTCCAATCGAAGCCTTGTGAATCAAAGTAAACTTGCAGAGGACTAAAAATAAAATCGAAGCAAGGGAAATCAAAGAAAACTTATTTTTCTCCAATTTTGTTGAAAAGATTATTTTTATCTGTTTTGCCCCTTTTTTAACAGTTTCCTCCAATTGTACTTGTGCAAGCTTGAACTTTGATAATCCTTGTGAGAAATGCCTTGAGAAATTAGAGGGAAAATTTTGGGGTACAACATCCACGAGATATAACGATCATTGACCCTATCAGAAATCTGATCAACTTGATATTTCTATGAGGGATTTATCACAATGACCCTCAGCCAGTGATCTCTTAAGAATTATGACCTTCCTGGCCCCTTAAGAGATATAACAATCATTGAACCCATAATGTTTCTGACCAAACTGGTCCCTTAGAATAGGATTTCATCTATGATGATCGCAACCAGCATCTTCTCAAGTCGTCTGATCTTCACTTGATGACTTGAGGAACCAACCAATTCTAAACAAAATTATTTTTTTGGAGATTACATGAGTGCTTCTTATCAAGCAGATTACTCCTAATTTAAGCACATATTATTTGACACAATTATGAGCAACAACTCTTGTGTACAAACAATTTACATGAAGATCTTAAGAAATAACACAATCTGAGCAACAACTCATGTGTTTTACATATTTCTACAAAGATGAATATAATCTAAGTTAAGTGCAACATCTTGTAGTCTTCTTGTCTTTATCTTCTTTGTTGAGTATGCTATGAGAAACAACTCTTTGATTCTTTATAAGTCTTCCAAGATGTATATGATTGATAGTCTGAATAACATCTTGTAGAATTATTCATCTTCATCTTTTTTCTTCATTAAGTAATATATGAGCAACAACTCCTTACTTTTTCATAATTCTACCAAGATGTATTTGATTGGTAGTGACATTCTGGTAGGTTAGAACACATATGTCCTATGACATGTTGGGACATATGATCCAACTTAAAACACACAAGCAAGGTATACACATGTGAAACAGTATTGAAAAGCATAAATAACACACAAAAGTTGTTAACTCAGTTTAAAGCAACTCTCCTACTCCAAGGGCATACCAAGCTAGGGACAAGTTAATTATGATAGTATCATTTGATAGACCATACAACAAACATACCAGTTTATGATGTACTCACTTAATCACTACTTGTGATATACTTATATCTATGACTCATCTAGATATGAGGCCCTCCTTAATCCCTCATCAATCACAGACAACGATTGGACATAAACAGGAAGACACACTTCCATGACAACAAAATAGAAGACACACTTCCATGACAAAACCTAGCTGAGACTCGAAGCTAAACTACCATGTTTACAACTTTTCTCCTAACTAAGAACACAACTTGGATTTGTTTTAAAGCTTCCTCCAAGAATAATACTCACTCTTGCTCCACAACTTCAAGGAGAACAATAATCAACTTTGTTCTTAAAAGCTTAAGAGTGAAAATAGAACCTTTCAACTCAAGGAACACAATCCAACTCACATATCGAGTGGATTACACAACTAACTCTCCTAGAGAATAGTACAGAGACAACCCTAATGATTACATCTTTCTGATTCTTGGCTGGTACTTTCTTCTAGGTTATAATGCTACTAATTACAAACGTTTTCCCAACTGGATTTGGGCTTCAAATAACAGTATATCAGCTGTTACAAATCTACAGAAGATTCCGCAAAAAAATAGGCCTTCAATCAAATGTTTCCTAATTTTTTCCATAATTAGAAAGTGCATATTCTTCTTGATTCTTACTTGAATCTTCCAGACCTATAAAATAGTGCCACATAGGATATCAAAATATTCCTAGAATATTTTGCATCTATTAAAACATAATAGGATCCAATTGTCCAACCCAGCTCTGGTGCGATGTCGAAATGACCCTGCATAGGACATTTTTGTACCCCAAAATTTACCCTCCCTTTTTCTTCAAGACATTCTCCTAGGGTTCTTAAATGATCAAGGTTTCTCAAGAATTGACCAGACAAATTCTCCTCCTAAGCAATGGACTTACAACTAGGGTTTCATTTTTCTCAAGGAAGTTTGGGTTTCTAAGTCTTCAAGTGGTTTCCATGGTTTCTTATATATCTTCATGAATGCTCATACAAAGTTTGATGCCTTGCATCACAAGTTTGCTCAGTCAATGGCTCAGATGACTAAAGATTAATTATATTGGGTAAAAAGTAAATTATGGTCAACATACAGTCAAACTCCAAGATTTTTGGTCAACATCAAGATTTTTAAGTCATGTTCATCATTTGATCAAGGTTTGATCATGATTCATCAAGAAAAACTCTCAAGTCATCAAAATTAAAAAATTTTCAAATTAGGGTTTTCTTAGGGAGAAGTCAACTGAACTTTGACCAATCATAACTTTCACACGCTTCATCAGTTTTTCCTTAACCAAATCTCATTCGAAAGGAAATTCAATTCTCTACAACTTTCTTCTCTAAGCTCAAGTCCAAAAAATGCTTCATTTGAGATATATGGACCAATACATTATAGGTCATTTCAAAAGTCAACAAAAAGACACTTTTTGTCAAGGCAACTTACATTAACATAAAGCCTTCAAATGCAAAAATGATCAATGTAGAGATTGTAAAGACGCCTTAGGCTTTCCAAAAAGTCAGAGATCACCTTCAAAGGATGAAAGTTGAGAGAGTTATGACCAGTGCAAGTTGGGAAATTTTGAGCAAATCTATAAAGATCAAATTGAGCAAACTTGATATTTTGGGATATTAGGCCATTGTTTTAGAGTCCAAACGTGTTCTATACTTCATGTACACCTCAGATTTTGCTCATGCACCCCTTGATCTATTTTATTTTAATTATTTTGATTTTAATCATTACTTATTAAAAATAAATAAGATAAAATACAAGGCTTATTAACAAAGGTCCAAGCCCATGTTTGTTGACCTAATTTCTCCCGTATATAATCTCCATTATTCAGACACAAAAGCCACAAAAATCCTTGTCCAAAGAAACCTCCAAAAATCACAAAATATTCAAATCTAGGGCAACTTGTAAAACAAGTTTGCAGCCAGTTTCAATACACTCCAGCCATTCCAATCGATTTCAGGAAGATCATAGGGTAAGATTGGATCATTTACAATGATCCATAAGGCCAGAAACACAATAAACATGCCTCGCCGGTTTCATCATTGCATGTTTTTTCAGATTTTTTGTTCATTATATTTTTACACATACTAATGTTATTAACATGTTCATGAGGTAATGATAGGCAGGAAAAACCCATCAAGGAGGTCCCATGTTGGCCAAATCGTAAAACACCATAACTATATCGATCCAGTGTATTTTCTCCATAGCTCAAAATCTAGTGCGTTTTAGTCCAAAAGAACCATCCCATTGAACTCGCGGACCCTTATTTAGGGGTGTAAGGTCCCCCTGGATTGCAGATATTGGTTGTTTTGATGGTTTGAGGAAAAGAGGTTTCCAGAGAAGACGTCCGGAGCTAGGGCTCCGATGCCTCTCTGGATCAATCATCATTTTTATATTATATATATATATATATATATATATATATATATATATATATATATATATATATATATATATATTTGTTTTGTTTAAGTTAGCGGATGTATTACTGTCCCAGCAGTTGAAGCTTGCACAATAAGTCCTTACTATGCCCAAACGCGAGTTCGATCCTTGTGTGTCACAATATTTTTTCATGTTTTTTTATTCTTGTAGGTCAAGTGTGATACTTCTTATACCCTAGCCATGCACCCTCAACTCTCATCCATCAGATCTCATCATCCTCAACATCAAGCACTTCAAACGCTTCCCTGCCATACGCCCCTGAAGCTGCAGCACACTGGATCAAACAGACAAAACCTATTGGGCCCTGGACTTCATGCTATTTGCACCCTCCGATTTGTTATTATTCAGGCCCAATTTCTATCTTTTTTTTAAAACTTTTTTTCTTCAACATAACTAGTTTTTATGTAATTAATTAAAATTGATTTAGACTTTTAGGGTTTTTAATCGTTTTCTAATTAATTTAACTAATCAACTTTTTAAAAATTAAATTAATTTCTTTTTTTTAATTAAAATTAATTAAGTTTTTTTAATAAATAATTTATTTCCTAATAAACATTAATTAGGGTTTTAATTTATTAATTATAAATATCTTTTTTTTTCATAAAAAACAATAAAAACATTCCTCTTTTCCTCCGATTCAAATTTTTTAGGTTAACTGTGTTATTGCAGACATTTTTTTATTATTTCCCGCATGCTTTTTATGATTATGTAACTGCTCATGGTTTGTAATAAGTAACTAGGATTTTATTTTTTCCCACATTTTTATTACTTGTATCCCCCATTCTAGATGCCATGTAATAGCGTAGGAACATTTATTTTCCGCATTTGTCACTTTCCTATTTTACTATTGCTGTTAGTAATTAGGTAATGTATGGAAAGGTTAAAAGTGAACGACAACTAACCTTAATTTCAAAGATAAGCATAACTGAAAACAACACACTTTCCACACCCGCACCTCTAGGGTAACCTCCCTTGTTGCCTCAAAAAAAATGGTCATGTCCCTCGAACGTGGGGACGCTTTAGCACTGTCCCTCAAAAACAAATATTGTAGTCCCTCGATGACCCTTTTGAATGTTTCCTTCAGTAAACGATCTAGTCCCTTAACGCAATTTCTAAAGCGCCCTTACAAGTTTCCTTCTATGACTGTACGATAACCCGCGCACGTCCCTTTACATCCAACGATAGGGCTTCCTACTAACTAAAGGTAGGATAGAACTATCTAAAGGAGGATGAAAAGTACAATAAAGACTTTGAGTAGGTAGATCGCTCGCAATCGCTTGCTCATAAACATTTCAAAACAAAACACTTTTTTCCAAAAACACTTTTTTGAAACATTTTCAAACAAAACACTTTGTACGCATTCTCGAGGACCGATACAAGAATCATTAAAAGTTACCTTACAATTGGAATTTTCAAAATATTTTTTCAAACACACAATTACAAAGCATTTTCAAAAGTGAGCTAGCAACTAAGAGCTTATAGATGACTACGGATGAAAAGGGTGCTAACACGTTCCCTTTTCATAACATACCCCCCGAACTCAATAATCTCAAGGTCTTTCCTGTTCTTTTCACCCTTTCCTTATTGGATCAGAGAAAAGTCGGTGGTGACTCTTGCTATCTGCAACATTTGCGATAAAACTCAAAACCAAGTCAGTTCTCCCACTGTATTACAGAACTGGCTACTCTGTTGGGGAATTAAAAAAAAGAGGAGGGTACCTTAGAGTTAGATCATTTTTCAAATGATTTCCTTGTTTTCTTTGTATGCTTTACATTTTCGGGCTTGCTCGGCTTTACTTTTCTTACAAAGATCCTACACCCGGATCTGGGGACATTTTAGGTAAGTAACAATAGATCATGGAAACTATACAGCGTATACGGATATGGTTGAAGTGATGGCTACTTTAGTATGACACATTTATTTGTATTGATGTCCCTTGAGTCAGTCGGGGAGAATACTAGGCTGCCGTGTGGTGTCATAAGCATTAACTGACCTTTAGAACCTCAATTGACCCAACTTAGCCATTAGAAGGTTGTGAGATAATCGACTTTGGTTCAGTCCAAAGTTGGTTGATACTCGATGCAACGATCATTGAGATTCGAATCTCGTGTTTTTTTGGTGGAAAGTCAGTTGTCGTGCTAAATAAAACCTGTGAGAAAAATCAGTGATATTGAGATCCCTAGAACCCAGTTACTTCTTTAGGACATGTTGAGCCAACTAAACTTCAAGAGGATACTTACCTACGAACCCCATGCAAGCCTTAAACCTAAGTCTCTTGTGTGCTTTATTTGTGTTTGTTATTTGTCTAAACATGACATCATAACATCATATTATGACTAACCATTTCAAGGATCTAAGGGATTTATCTTTGTTCTATGTTGCAGGGTCATGGCTTCCAGTCGTAGGAATACTATCCGAATTAACTTCATAAGAGTAACTTCCAAGCTTGAGGAATTAGGTTCAAATGTTTATAAAAATTCTTAATTCACTAAGAGATATGGTCATCTACTCAATTTGGTTACTCCCGGTTTACAAGAAGACATGATAAGTGTTCTGATCCAGTTCTTTGATCCTAAGCATCATTGTTTTACCTTCCCAAATTATCAATTGGTTCCCACAATAGAAGAGTTCTCAAAATCACTTGAAGTGCCTATTCTATATCCGATACCTTTCACCGGTCTAGAGCAAGTTCCAAAACCTGAAGACATTGTAGTCGCCTTACCTCTGAAACGATCAGACATCGTATATAATTGGGAAACAAGAAATGGAGTCAAGGGTTTTCATCCTAAATTTCTAATAGTGAAGGCTCAGTGGTTTCTAGATGCCATGAGTTTTCGTGCTTTTGAGGATATTTTGGTTTTGCTGATCTATGGTTTGGTACTATTCCATAATCCAGACCAACTCATAGATGTGAATGCCATTAAAATATTTCTCACTCATAATCTAGTGCCTACTTTGCTTGGAGATATCCTACATTCCCTTCACACTCATACTATGAAGAAGTAAAGAACTCTTATGTGTTGTGTACCTCTACTATCCAGGTGGTTTATTTCGCACCTTCCTCGATCAATGATGAAGAATGAGCAAGGCTTGAGGTGGTCTCAAAGGTTGATGTCACTCATTCACTCAGATTTCCATTGGTGTTCTCAATATCAGGCAGATATCACTTTTATTTACCACTGTAGGGAATTACTTAATGTACCACTCCTTGGCATATGGGGAGATATCACTTACAACCATTCCCTATCTCTACATAAATTTGGTTATGCTCGAAGGGACGGTCCTCATGATATGCTCATCAAGGGTATTATGTTCGACTATGAGAACGATCCTCAAAATTACCATCAAAGTTTTATACGTGCCTGGGACACAGTCAACAAGATTGATAACAAGACTTTGGGACACAAGAATTTCATTCCTCTAGAGCCTTACATCATATGGGTGTGGTCTCATGCTCAAAGTCTTAAAATTCCATATCATGCTATCCTACCAATGATTGTAGAGCCTGTTGTTAAGGGGGATGTACCTCGTATCCTTCTTCATCCTGATATTCCTAATGACCTCAAAGAACTACAAAAGTCTTGGATTCAACTCAAGGAAGACAGTACTGGAGCTGACAAGACGACTCCACGAAGAACAAAGCCTTAATGCATATGGCAACACAAAGAGGAAGCGCCCATGGGAGACTTGAATTCATATTTTGTTTCTTTGTAACTCTTCATATTATCATTATAATCCTAGAATGAAATTACAATTTGAGCTTGTTACTAAAATTTCTTTTGTTTCCTTTTGTTTAAATTTAAATCCCGCAAAGGTCCTTGAAAACATTGCACTTGCATTTACATATCATGCACATCATCACATAAAAAGTACTTTCCAGACATGTTTTCTCATCTTCTTGCTGTTTATTTCAGTAAAAGATGGCACTCGAACAAACTGTGAAAGAACTTCAAGCTCAAAATGCTCAGTTTCAGCAAATATTCTTGGACTTAGCTAAGGGATAAGACAAGTTTAAGATTCTCATCGCAAATGGGAATAAGAAGAAGACTAAAAAGTAAGCAATCTTTCTTAATATAGGCAGAGGATTAAAGGGTCTGGTCAGAAGGGCTCTAGATTTTGAGGTCCCCCTGAATGAAGATGATAACCAAGAAGAGGATGAGAAGAGTGTTAAAGCTGAAGGGAATAACAATCTTGGTTCTGGATAAGATTCTGATAAAGACTATTCTACTGAACAGTATCCTCCCACTGACGATAGATACAAGCAGCTAGAAGATCGACGTAATGCTATGGAGATATAGAAAGTGCCTGGACTATATTTTGAGGAGTTGGGTCTTATCTCGGGAGTCACTATCCCTCACAAGTTCACCACACCAAAAATAAGATTAGACAACAAACCTAAGGCAACGCTCCTTATCAATAGCGCTGCTAAAAGTGCATTTTAAAAACACGGAAATTTTGTCCTATACCTTAGACAATTCTTTCTAAAAAAACGCTGCCTAAGGGGTGAATATTGTTTGATGAAGCGCTTCTTAAGGGGGTAGGTCCTGAAGCGCTGCCTAAAGGGTGGGCTTACAAAGCGCTTTTCAGAAGCGCTTCCTAAAGGGTGGGCTTAAGTAGCTCTTTATGAAAGAGCTGCCTAAAGGGGGTTAATGTGAATTTATAAAGCGCTGCAAAAAGGGGTAGGTACTGTAGCGCTTTAGAGAAGTGTTGCCTAAAGGGTGGGCTTACAAAGCACTTTGCTAAAGCACTGCCTAAAGGGGGAATTAAGCAGCGCTTTCTTAAAGCGTTTCCTAAAGGGGGGATTAAGCAGCGCTTTCTACTACAAGTGCTGCCTAAAGTCATGTTATAAAAAAAAACACGCTCCCAGCATAAAACATAGTAACACGTTATTATTTGCAAAACCCATTTTCATAATACAGTAGTTACGAACAAAACCCACTTTGACGCAATTTTTCGTTTGATTCTTGACAAAATCATTGCATCCTTTCTTCAATATTCTCATCCTTCTTTCATTCAAGACCGTTGCATCCTTTCTTTAATTCACAACCAAGGTTCTCTTCTCCTCTAGGTATTATTTTTGATATATTTGATATATTTGATAATGTTGATATATAATGTTGCATTTGGTTTAGTTGATAGTGTTGATAGTGTTGTTTTAGTGTTGATTTAGTGTTGATAATGTTGCATTATGGTGTGTTTTGTGTGGCATGTGGTTTTTGCATGTAAGGTGTTTGGGGAAATGTCACAATGAGATTGCATGTAAGGTGTTTGTGTAAATGTCATAACGAATATTGCATGTATTGAATGAGAGAAAAAACATTGTAATTGATATGTGTATATATTACCATTGCGATTATTATTGTGAAAAGTTGGTTGTCACGGACGAGACACAAAGATGAAATGTTTTATTAAAATTGGTGATTAAAAATTGATAAAGAAATAATTTATATAGTGATAAAATTTTTAGAGAAAAGAGACATGTTACATAAAGTATTTATGGGTCAATAGAATTATGGAAACTTGGATTCTCTAATGTAAGAGTCATACTAACACATAAATTAAGATAGTTAAACAAATTATGATGGTTGGATTAAAATTTGAAGATCTAGATTTGAAGTTAGAATATAATTTGAAGGGAAAAAAATGAATGTTACACTTTATGAGCCATTTGATTAATATAGAGTCACATGAATTGTTTGATTGATTTATATTTTCAATGTAGAATATTAAAATAGATCTTTGTTAAACAAATTTTTTTTATTAATATTTTACCTTCATATTTTAAAATCAAATATTTATATTTAAAAAAAAATTATAACAGTAAAATATATGTTAAAAAGAATATTAGTGATTATTTAATGGTGTATACATATATGTTTAATGTTGTATAAATATTCTAATGTAATTCTTATTATATAGATTTGTTTTATTATAATGAAATTAATTGATCATTTATATAGGTTACTTGTGAAGAGTGGAGTTTCTGAGCGTTTCCAAGAATATTACACTGTGTGATTTCAGAAGTTATTGAATTCTCTACAGGTATTTAGTTATTCTTTTAATTTTCTATAGTTTCTTGAATAATTATAGTATTTTTATTTTCGATGAATATGCCTAATTGGTATTAAGCTTTTTAGTCTTTGTCCTTTTTTTTAAGTGTTGTTTTTGTTTAGCTTACTTAATAGTCAGACCAAAATGGATGTTTGCCAATCGATTGTCCAAAGAGTACGAGAATAGGGTATTGGAATTCGTTAAATTTGATGTTGAACACGCCGAAGACTCCAATCGAATGAAATGTCCTTGCTTAAGTTATTGTTTTGTGAGTCGGGTTGACGCAGTTGGGTTGCAGTCGCATTTATTGAGGTGTGGAATTGATCGAAGTTACACATGTTGGATATTCCATGGTGATAAAATTTATGAGCATGTTGAACCGGGGGATAGTACGACATATGCTTCAGACGACAATGACACAGATACATACGATTGTGATCGAGTCGAAGAGACTGCAGAAGCACTTGAAGAAGATCTTTAGGATTGTCCCAAAATGTTTGAGAGGTTTGTAAGCGATGCAGAGAAACCGTTGTATAAAGGTTGCACTAAATTCATAAGACTATTTGCGGTATTAAAGTTGTACAACTTAAAGGCGGGCAATGGATGGTCGGATAAAAGTTTCAGAGTTATTAGCCATTATGAGAGATATGCTTCTGGAGGATAATGTTCTTCCTAATCGAACCTATGAGGCAAAAAATGTTGTGCTCTATTGGCATAAGTTATGATAAGATACATGCTTGTCCAAATGATTGCATTTTGTTTCGAAACAAATATGCATCGTTAAATGAGTGCCCTAAATGCAGTTTATCTCGATATAAGAAAAAATTGTCTCCAACAAAAGTCTTATGGTATTTTCCTATAATTCCGAGATTTAGACGCATGTTTTGTAGTGAAACCGATGCAAGACACTTGACTTGGCATGCAGATGAAAGAATTATTGATGGAAAGCTTCGACATCCGGCATTTTCACCACAATGGTCGAAAATTGATAATGATTATCTTGATTTTGGAGGAGATGCAAGAAACCTTCGCTTGGCATTACCTATTGATGGAATGAACCCGCATGGTCTTAAAAGTATCTTAAAGACCACTTGGTCTATGATTATTATGATTTATAACCTACCTCCATGGCTATGTATGAAGCGCAAGTACATGATGTTATCTACGTTAATTTCTAGACCTAAACAACCAGGGAATGACATAGACGTTTACTTGAAACCGTTAATTGAAGATTTAAAGATTTTGTGGGAGAACGGGGTGGAGGTTTATGATGGATATAGGAAAGAAAGTTTCAATTTAAGGACGATGTTGTTTGACACAATTAATGATTTTCTGGCATACGAAAATCTATCAGGGTATAACATTAAAGGTCACAAAGCGTGTCCTATTTGTGAAGAACACATAAATTGGAAGCGATTGGAAATCCAGAACATGATAGAGCTCCACCTACGTTGACAGGTGACCAAGTTTTTGAAAAGGTGAAATATATGAGTACCCAATTTGGCAAGGCTTTTGCATATACACTTGTCAAAGGTGGGTGGAATAAGAGGTCAGTTTTTTTTTTGAATTTCCGTATTGGAAGTCGTTGTATGTAAGAAATTTTCTTGATGTTATGCATATAGAAAAAAAATGTATTTGAAAGTGTTATTGGTATGTTACTCAATATACAAAGAAAGTCTAAGGATGGCCTTAAAGCAAGAAAGGAGTTGATACAAATGGGAATAAGAACTGAATTAGGACCCATGAAGAAAGGAACATGAACATATATGCCGCCTGCTGCTTATACTTTATCTAGAAAGGAGAAAAAAATATTGTCTAAGTTTCTAAGTGAAGTAAAAGTTCCAGAAGGTTACTCTTCAGATATTAGAAGACTTGTGTCTATGAAAGACCTCAAGTTAAAGAGTTTAAAGACACATGATTGCCATTTTACAATGGAGCATTTTCTACCAATAGGTATACGTTCAAGTTTTCCTGAAAAAGTAAGAAGCGCCATAACTAAATTGTGTTTTTTCTTCAGGTCAATTTGTAGTAAGGTGATCGATCCTGAGATCTTACCAATATTTCAAAAAGAAATAATTATTACTTTGTGTGAACTTAAAATATATTTTCCTCCCTCATTTTTTGATATTATGGTACATCTTGTTGTTCATCTTGTGAAAGAGACACAATTGTGTGGACCAACTTATATGAGATGGATGTATCCTGTTGAGCGTTATATGAAAAATATTAAAAGGGTACATGAAAAATCGAAGTCGGCCAGAGGGTTGTATGGTCGAACGATACGTTATTGAAGAAGCGATTGAGTTTTGTACTGAATATTTGACCAATGTTCAATCCATTGGACTGCCCAAATCTCATATTATCAAAAGGAAGGAAGGAAAAAAATTAATCATAAATAAAATTGTGACAATATCAAGGGTTGAATGAGATCAAGTGCATTTATATGTTATGCACAATGACAATGAGGTTGAGCCGTATGTTGAAATGCACAAGGATGTTCTCCAAAGTTTAAATCCGAGTAGAAATGAAAATTGGATAGTACTAGAGCATAATCAAAGTTTTATACAATGGTTCAAAGATCATATTTATTCAAAGTTTGATTTAGATCCCGCTACAATAACTGAAAGGTTGAGATGTTTAGCATATGGTCCGAGTTTGCTCGTGTTTTCTTATAGCGCATACGCAATTAATGGATACACATTTTATACCAAAGAACAAGATGATAAAAGTACTATGCAAAATAGTGGTGTCACTGTTTTAGCTGAAGCAATGCACATTTCAAGTATGAATGACTTAAACCCCAAATATGCAAATCTATCATATTTTGGGGTTATCGAGCACATTTGGGTGTTTGATTATGAGGAGTTTCAGATGCATATCTTTGGTTGCAAGTGGGTACATAATAGCGGCATACGGATGGATAAGCCTAGATTTTTACAAGTGGATCTTAATAGGATGGGGTACAAAGATGAGCCTTTTATTCTAGCCTCTCAAGCTAAATAAGTATTCTACGTCACTGATCCGACAAGTTCCAAATGGTCTATAGTGCTTTTATCTAACAAAGTGATTAATGATAACAATGTAAATAAAAGTGATGTTGATGTTGAGAATGAGTCATATGTTAGAGGCAATGAGTCGTATGTAGGAAATGATCAAGATGAGAATATTATAGCGGATGAATCATATATTAGAAATGATCATAATGAGGGAATTTGGATCAATCCATCCATCCGAGTTGTTAAGATCCAAGTAATTCATATTCCAACCAAGAAACAAAAGAGATGTTAGTGGAAAAGGTAATAGTGAAATGTTATATGTTTTGTCATTCAATAAAATTGTGTTTTTGTTTTTATATTGTGCTTATGGTTTTATATATTATGTTTATGTTTTTATTTTTTGGTTATTCATTCAATGCTACTTGAATTTTATATGGTGTTTATGTTTGTCTTTAATATTACAGGTGAAATGGCTTCTAATGAGGAAAAAGATCATCCCACTTATAATATTGATGGAAATGAATCAGCTCGTGATGTGGAGAGTGAGATTAGACGAGGAATAACAATTATGAAGTCAATAATTCGTGCAAGAGATAAAGGTATCAAATTTGATGTACATTAGAATAAAGACAAACATCTAATTGAGCCTAACGGTTCAATGTTGACAAGTTACATTGGTTCCGTTGTGAGGAGAGAAGTTCCAATCACTTGTGATGATTGGAGAAGGTGTGAGCTAAAACTCGTTAAAGAAAAAAACTAGACTGAAATACAGGTACGATATATGATGTCTTTAGTTTTTGTTGACGCTTATGTATATACATTACCAACACACTCTATGTATGTTTTTTTGTAGAGGTCTTTTAACATTGATGATGATCGAAAATCATATTGTCTTCAATTGCTGGAAAAAGACTAAGAGGGTCTCGATCTTTTTTGACAAACAAGTTTCTTAGGGATACCGATAACAATTTTATCGATGCAACACTTCCAAAGGTGTATGCAGGCTTGATTTCACCTGAAGAATGGGAAAACTTCAAAGAAAAAAAGAAGAACCTCATATTTTCAGGATGTGAGTGGCGTGAATCGCCAACGAGCATCAAGTCCCCCGTATCCATACAGAAAAGGAGTATGGGATATGCACGCTTGCAACAAATATTGGTAAGTATATATAAATGATATGATATACTTGTTCAGCAAGTTCTATTATTGATTTATTATTTCTCTTAATGTGTAGTTAGAAGAGGAGAAAAGTCAAGAAACATCTCTTCCGGAACATGTTCTGTGGAAGGCTGCCCAGGTGGGTAAGGATGAAGTTATTAAGGAATATGTGCTTCAAATTAATGAGAAATGTGTAAGTATATCAATATTCCTATAATTAAATCAAAAGTTTATTAAAATACGGAATTTATGAGTTTAATGACCACTCAATTTGTTTCGCTATGCATATGAATTTCAAGAGAGTCTATCTCAAACTCAAGCTGAAGACCAGAATTGCAGAAGCATACTTAGTCAAACATTAAATGTTCCTGAGTATACTGGTCGTGTGAGGGGTAAGGGTCGGGGTGACTCCAACATCTTTGGGTAGTCATCAAAAGAAGAAAGTTCATAGAAATAAAGATATTATGGAAGAGTTAGAAAAAGTAAAAGCTAAAGTTCGTGAGTTGGAAAAGGACACAGAAAAATACATGTCAGAAAGGAAAGGGTCAGGGTTCAAGGATACTAGTGACAAAGATAGTATCAATTGTGATTTCCAACAGAAAATTCTCGAGGTAACATATATTATTATGAATGATCACATTTTTTTATTTGACATATATAAACATTAACAATTTCACATTTATTATTAGTTTAGGGCATTTCACCTTGTCAGCTATATTTATCGTCACCGACTTATCGCATGGTTGGCATGGGAAAAGTGAATAACACCTTGGGAGAAGTACTTCACCATAAACCTCTCCCTGCTAGATTTTTGAAAGTATCAATTGAAATTGCAATAGAGAGGGATGTGCCATTACGGTTGCCTGACGATATTTCAGATGCAACATTGGTCGGAGAGGCAATAGGATCTTATGTTGCATGGTCGTCAAGCCTCATTTGCATAGATTATGAGGTATGTTAACATTTACAGCGTTGAAAACTATTATGAAAACTATTATGACCATTTAACGTGCATTTTTTTTCATTGTAATGTTAGACTCCCACGAAATCCAAATCAAAAGATAAGGGGATTAAGCCTCAGACCGAGTCAGTTGCATCCAAAAAGGAGGTAAATTAATATATATTTTGCATAGAAAATGTTAATTCATGATCTTATACTTCCCCTAACTTATTATATGCATTTGATCTTTAGGTTCATGTTAAAGACATGCAACAAGTCCCTATGAGTAACATGTCAGCAGAGAAAAGGGTTGTGGCAAAGTTTGCGGCTAGAAAAAAGCCTACTTCTCGGTATAGGTCGTGCCTTCATACATTAATGGGAATTTTATATTTGGCCGATGGATGTGTTCATAATATACCTATGGAGGAAGGTATTTTTGGTTTTTCCTATTACTAAATAATAAGTAGAGAGGATGTGGATCAAATTCTTAAACATGAAGAATTAGGCCTCGATGTTGTCAATACATGCATCAGGTATTATCCGATCAACTTTATTTCGTTTTTATTGAACAATTTTTCTACTAATTTCATTGAATTGTCTTAATGTTAATGATATATTTATTTAAGTTTCATGTATGCCAACTTGATGCGCCTGCATCAATTGGACCAAAGATTCTCCTTCTTATCTCCAAAAAATATCAACGCACTATTAATCTAACAACGACCAGATGACGTAAAATAGTATTTTGTCCGTACATTTATGGACAACATAGATACGGAAAAATTGATTTTTTTTCCATTTAATACTGGAAATGGGTAATATTTTTATTCAAACTTCATCTATTATAATTTTTCGTGTTTTGACATTTTGTAGAAAGTCTCAATCTGAACTTTGTTAATCTTATAGTGGACACTGGTTGCTGGTTGCGATCAATTTAATAAGAGAAGTTGTATATTATTTGGATTCATTAGAAGGCGATTGGACAAAATACTCATACATGAAGGAGATGGTTGATACTTAAGTTAGATTGTTCTAAAATTTCATTTGTATACTTATTTATTTTTTTATGTGAGATTGTTCTAAATCTTCGTTTATATTTTGTTAGGGTTATACAAATTTTTAGATCACAAAGAAATATTCAAGTACCAAAGAGTATGGCAAACAACATTACATGAATTAGAGTGCATGTATATTCTCATAATTTTGATTATATTAGTGATGCTACTTGATAAAACAAGTTAAATTATATGAGATGATATATATTTGTATATTTTTCCATGTGTAATATCCTTGTCAGCGTAATGGTATAGATTGCAGTTATTTCATATTGAGGTTTATGAAAGAAATTATTCTTTTGAATCAAATAGAGATTCCATCCATGGTATAAGTTTCTAGCTTATGATTTATTCTAATATATTCAACACATTTCATCTAATTAATTTGTTTTAACTAAATCATATTATATTATATTATGTAGTACTTTGATTAATACAAGTGTTCTACTTATTCAAAAGATTATTTGGACGAAATTAAGGAGGATTGGTGTCAATTCATTATTGAGATGAGAATTTTATAAGGTATTGTGACACTTTCATTGATCATAATTTTGAGTATATATAAGTTTGAGTTAATGAGATACTATGTCGTCATAGTGTAGTAAATTGTTGCAATGTTGTTGTTGTTGTTATTGAGATGAAAATTTTGTTTGTATTTGAAATTGTATCGGGGAATTTTTAATGGTGGGTTATAACGGAATTGGGGAATTTTGTTTGTATGTATGAATCGGAGAATTTTTAATGGTGGATTATAATGGAATTTTGTTTGTTTGTATGGACGAAATCGGGGAATTTTATTTGTATGCATGGTATGAATCGAGTAATGTTGTTTGTATGTATGAAAAGTTGCTTTAATCACAAAGTCAAGTTGTTTTGAGCTTTGCACTTGTTCCTTCTGCACAAACTTCATCTACAAGATCAGAGAAAACATGTTTAAATCTTTTGTACAACCTACAAGCTTTATACCTTGCCTTGAAAACATATTTGTCAAGGTTGCTTCAAAAACAAGTCAAAATCCATAACATGTGATCTTGTGATTCTGATCATTTCAAGTCGTCAAACCTTTTCCTATAAATTGAGACATTGTTTACAAGCCAAGGACATGAATTAGCAAGCTGAGAAACTCCACCAAACTCCCTCAAACTCGGAATTGCTCACAAACCTCCTTTTTGTGCCATTTCATACCTTACACCTCCAACTCTCATTTCACTCGTGCGTTCTTCCTCAAAATTAATCACAAAGCATCTATATATAATTTAGAACCTAACCAAACACCTGTTACACGACTACAACACCTACATCACCATCCTCCATTTTCAAAAATAGCACCTTGCACATTGACTTCTCCAACACGATTCAGGCACTCTCAGCTCAAAGTAACCTTTGCATTATGTTCCTAGAGGTCTATTGAAGCTAGCCAGATCATCTCAACACCTTGAAAAGTGCTCAAACTCAAAACACGATCTCCATTTGCAAGGTGAGTTTTCTGAAATTCCATCTCTTCATACAAGCATCATTTGGCTTTGATTTTAAAAGATAAAATGTAGAAATCATAACCCTGAAACAAACCATGTCCTTAAAATTCATTTATATTTCCTGAGCATGGAGAATTTTAAGTTTGAACATTCTGAAAAAATTAGGTCAGATTTGGTATCAGATAAAATTCGTGCTTATCTTTGATCCATTGTTTAATTTATTTACATATTTGAGATAGTGGTGAAATTTCTAACAAGTTTAATGTTTACAATTTCTAAAATGGTTTAGAAATGAGCAAGATACGAATTTCAAATTTGTTGTTCTGGTTATGACGCGAGGAAGAAGATGAAGTTGTCACTAGAATTTGGTTTATTTTGTATTTATTAGTTGTTGTTCTTATACCGGATGAAACAACCACCCCAGTGGCAGAGAGCGCGCACTAAAGGCATTAGTATGAAGGGTCCTGGGTTCGAGCACCAACGTCCCATTTTGTTTCTTCTTTTCATATTTTCCTTGTTTCTTTTCCACTCTCAAACGTGCCTGCGCCTTCCAGTGTTGGGCCTACTTATTTTTACTCACTAACACCCCCTGTTTTCTCAACAACACTGGCCCAACATTTTTATTTATTTTATTTTTCTGATACAAACAAAAATAAACCATGGGCATAAAACTAAACTCCTTTACTTTCTACTCCATAATTTCTTTTCAAACCTCCTGACTCTTTAATTTATATTTTTATTTTATTTTCTCCTTTTATTTTATTATTATTATTATTATTATTATTTTTAATCAAAAAATATGCAAAATATATTTTCTTTGATAAATAGACTAAAAGCTTTTAATTTATCTCTACCTTATTTTATTTTATAAATAACAAAAACTCTAAAAACATTTTCTTTCTAAATTAGTTAAACTATTTTAGACTTAGGTTTATTTTTTAATTTTAATTTTCTCTTTTAATTAAATTAACTTAGACTTTAGGATTTTAATTAATTGACTTCTTTCCAAACTAATTAGTCTAATTAGGACCCTTTTCATAAAAAGCCATAAAAACAATTTCCCTTCTCTTTACATTTTTTGTGCATTCTATTATTTCACATCATCAATTATGTAATTGTCAAAGCGTTGTAATAGATTTTAGTTTAATTTACTTGTCATCCCCATTTGTAATTTGTACCCACATCCCCTAAAGTATTGTAATAGCGTAGGGCTTTTAATTTCCGCAATTTATCGTTTTCCATATTATTGCTAGTAATTAGGGTGTGTATGGCAAGACTTAAAATCAAATTAGAAGACAACGCAAATTCAAGACAAATTAAATGAAAATAATACACTTTGCACACATGCACCTCTAGGGTTAACCCACACTTGTTGCCTTAGATTAAAACAGTCATGTCCCTCGAACGTGGGATACTTTAGCAAAGACCCTCGATTATAAGATCGTAGTCCCTCGATGACCATTCGATGTTGCCTTTGGTAAATGATCTGAGTCCCTTATGACAAATTGATAAGGTATCCATCAACACTGTCTTCTATGATGGTATGATGACCCACGTCTGTCCTTTCACATCCAATGATATGGTTTCTTACTAGATAATAGTAAGACAACACTATCTAAAGGAGGAGTAAAAGAGCAAAGACTTTCTTTTGAGTAGGTAGAATTCTAGTAGTTGTTTGTTCACAAACATTTCAAAGCAAAACATCTTCCAAACACACCAACACTTTTATGAAATATTTTTAAAAATTCAACACTCTGTATACATTCTTATAGAGACGAGAATCATTACAAAGTTCTCCAAAATGAAGGCACTTTTCAAAAATAATTTCAAAAAAACACAAACACATTTACAAAGCATTTTCAAAAGTGAGTTAGCAATCAAGAGCCCATAGATAACTATGGATGAAAAGGGTGCTAACACCTTCCCTTTTCATAACCTACCCCCCGAACTCAAGAAAATTCTCAAAAGGTATTTTCTGTTATTTTTACCCTTTCCTTTATTCGATAAAAGAAAAGTCAGCGACGACTCTTGCTATCCGTAACAATTGCGATAAAATGTAAAACACCCAAGTCAGTTCTCCCACCATATCACAGAACTGGCGAATCTGCTGGGGAAATGATACTTAAGAGTGGGGTAACCTTAGGGATTAGTTCATATTTAAATGCTTTCATTGTTTGACTTGCTTGCTTTACTCTTAAAAGGGTTGTTTGGGTTTTGAGTAGATCCTCTACCTGGATCTGGGATTATTACTAGGTAAGTAGCAATAGATCGTGGAGATTGTACAATGTAGACCGATATGGTTAAAGAGATGGCTATGTTGGTGTGACATATTTGTTGGTACCGTTATCCCTTGTGGCGAATCAAGGAGAATACGGGGCCGCTGTATGGTGTCATGAAGCACTAACTGATCGTAGAAACTTTTATTGAACAACTTGGACATTAGGAAGTAGTGAGATATCCGACTTTGATGCAGTCCGAAGTTGGTTGATACTCGATACTATGCTCATTGAGATCGGACTTTCAGGATATTTCGGTCACCAAAATAGAGGCTTGTGCTGTCTGATGAAGAAAGATCAATGATATTGAGATTTCCTAGAACCCGATTCCTTTTTAGGACAGGTTGAACCAACTAAAACTTCAAAAGGGTACATACCTATAAAACCCATAAAAGCCTAAACCTAAGGACTTTTTGCTTTGCTTGTATATGATTACTTGTACATAACATCATGACATCGTTCCATAACATTTTTAACTAACCATTTCAAGGACATGGGGATTTATCTTTGTTCTGTTTTGTAGGATATGGCTTCCACTTGCAGGAATACCATCCGAATCTACCTTGTAAAAGTGCCTCCTCAACTCAAAGAGTTAGCATCAAGGATCCCTGAAAATTCTCCATTAACCAAGAGATATGGTCGAATTCTCAACCTGGTTACTTCAAGCTTTAAAGAAGACATGGTGCATGCGCTCTTTCAATTCTTTGACCCTAAACATCATTGTTTCATATTTACAAATTATCAATTGGTTCCCACCATGGAAGAGTTCTCTTAACTATTAGGAGTACCTATTCTTGATCAAATACCCTTCACCGGTATTGAGAAAGATCCACAACCTAAGGAGATTGCATAAGCCTTACATTTGCAATGGTCCGACATTATGGCTAATTAGGAAACAAGGAGCGGATTCAAGGGTTTTCTAAATGAATTTCTGTTGGAGAAGGCTCAACTGTTTTGGGATGCTTTGGATTTGCAAGATTTTGAAGAAGTTTTGGCTCTCCTAATCTATGGTTTGGTACTTTTCCCTAATCTAGACCATCTTATAGATGTAAATGCGGTCAGAATTTTCCTCTCTCGTAACCCGGTGCCTACCTTGCTCGGAGACATTTTGCATTCTCTTCACACCCGTACCATGAGGAGAAGAGGAATTCTTATGTGTTGTATACCATTTCTATTTAGGTGGTTTATTTCGCACATTCCTCGATCAGTTTTGAAGAATGAACAAGGCTTGAGGTGGTCTCAAAGGGTGATGTCGCTCTCTCATTCAGATATATATTGGTGCCCCCGATCCCTAGAGGATGTTACCATCATTGACCATTGTAAAGAGTTCCCTAATGTTCCACTCTTAGGCATTAAGGGAGGTATTACTTATAACACTTATCTTACATTACAACAGTTTGTGTATGCCCGAAGAGATGGTCCCCATGATGCGCTTATCCAGGGTTTTGTATTCGACTATGAAAGCGATGTCGAAGGTTATCGTCAAAGGTTTGTACGAGCTTGGGGCATGGTAAACAAGGTTGATAGCAATACTTTTGGGCATAATAATTCTATTCCTTTGGAGCCTTATCTTAAATGGGTGCGAGATCATGCTCAATGTCTCATAATGTCATATCCAACCATCCTACCTGTGATTATGGAACCAATTTCCGAATGGGATGTTCCTTATACCATTCTCTATCTTGACATGCCTACCGACTTTGAGGAATTGCAGAGATCGTGGATTCAACTCAAGGGGGAATGAGACACATTTGAAGCTCGATTTTATGAAAGCAAAAAGAAAGTGTTGGATCTCACAAGGCAACTTCACGAGGAGAGAAGCCTGAATTCCTATATTGCACCAAAGAGGATGCGTTCGTGGGAGACTTGAGTTTTTTTAAGGAGTTTATTCAGTCGTCTCTTTAAGACCTTTTTTCTTTTTCCTTTATAAGCCCAAGAGGCATTTGTAATTTTTGAATTTATTAATGCAATTGTTGTTTTTGTCTGAAAAATTTAAATTCCTTAAAGTCCTTGAAAACATTGCATCCCCATAACATGTATCATATCATAAGCAGGTTTTCCTACACAGGTTTCCTCATCTTTCTATTGTTTATTTCAATATAAGATGGATCTCGAGCAAACCGTCAAGGACTTGCAGACTCAACACACTCAGTTCCAAGAAAATCTTCTCAACTTGGCAAAAGGCCAACAAGAAATGATGACGCTTCTCGTCATAAAGAAGAAGACCAGGAAGAAAGTTGTGATCAACATGGGTAAGAGGATCAAAGGCCCCACCTGACAAGTTCAAATTCAAGAGGACTCCTATGAAGAGGATGATAATCAAAATGAATATTCTAGAAGCCCCACTACTAGGGGTGGAAATAACCAAATTTCTAAGGACGGGGATTATTCAGATGAGCAATACCTTCCCATCAACGACAAATATAAGCAGCTAGAAGACAGATTAAAAGCTGTAGAGAACCAAGAAGTACCTGGCTTGGACTTTGGAGACTTGGGTTTGGTTCCTGGGGTGGTCATTCCCCTCAAATTTAAGATCCTTATTTTTTCCAAGTATGACGGTGTATCATGTCTAAAGCTTCATCTCAGATTATACGTCTGCAAGATCCAACCGCATACCACTGATAGGAAACTATGGGTTCACTTTTTCCAAGAGAGTTTATCTGGAACACAGTTGGAGTGGCTTTATCAATTGGAAGGGACAAACATCCATACACGGGAGGATCTGGATGCTGCCTATTACCGTAAATACCAATATAATGCTGATATGGCACCGACCCGAGTGAAATTGCAAGGCATGACCATGGGTTAAAATGAGGTCTTCAAAGAGTACGCCCAAAAGTGGAGAGACCTGGATAGCAGGGTGTAGCGACCTTTAACTAATAGGCAATTGGTAGACATGTTTATGGGAACATTGATTGGTCCATTTTTCAACTTGCTGATTGAGAGTTCATCATCTGGATTTACTGAATTGATCTTAACTGGCGAGAGGGTGGAAAGTGGAATTAAAAGCGGGAATATACCCATGGCCTTCACATCTAATGCTGTGAAAAAACCATTTATTAGTAAAAAAGAGGATAATGCCGTGTATGGATCAAGAAGTCGTGCTAAGAATGACATCCATCATTCAGTGGGGGCAGCATTGATTTCAACCTCCAACTCAACGACCGCATCAACAAAACAATCAACAAAGGCCAGACATCTTGAGGAGGCAGTTTACCAGAATCAACATGCCATTGTCTCAATATCTACAACATTTGTTGAAGGAAAATTTGGTAACATTGCGGGATCCCCCTCCAAATCCCAATATTTCATCTCCAAAGTATAATTTGAATGCAAAATGTGCCTACAACTCTGATAGTCCTGGACATGACACTGATCATTGTTGGGCGTTAAAAAGCAAGATCAAAGACTTGATCGACAAGAAAACAATTGAATTCGATCCTCCACCGACTCCAAATGTGATCACTTCACCCATGCCCAATGGTAAGGGTGTCAATGCCATTTAATATTCTTCTTTTATTTCCTCCAACAATAATTTAACCACTCCTTTGAAGACTGTTAAAAATAACTTGTTGAAATTCGGAGTATTTCTAGGCTTCCTTGAAGACTGTTACCATTGTGGCGCATAAATTAATGGTTGTATATGGCTAAAAAAATGTGTCCAACGCCTGATTGATAGCCATGAAATCCTATTTGAGAAAACTCCATATGTGAAAAGTTTGACCAAAAGTGTATCTCAAGAGTTTGAAGACGTGTCTATAATTACCATTTCAAATAATCTTGTTAGGATCACCTCCAAAGGCCCTGTAAGGATCCCCGCTGAACCGAGAATATCTCCCCTGATTATCACTACACTGGGGCCAACCCCCTACTCTTCTAACAAGGCCGTGCCCTAAAACTATGGGGGCGGAAGTGTATTATTATGGTATCAAACAAGAGCCATGGATTGTGGAAAATGAAGATGCTGACATTATAAGCATTACTGGATAAAGTGATGTCACTAGGACAGGAAGGATCTTATCTACAGAGTTATCTCCTCCGATAACCACTACTACAATACCCATTCACATTTCTTCTTCTAAACCTATTGCTGATACTCGAGGAAAGGAAAAAATGACTGAGCCTGCCCAGACGGAAGCGCCCATAAATGATATTGAAGACCCATCTAGCCAAGAGACGGAGGAGATTCTTAAAATAATCCGAAAAAGTGACTACAAGATAGTGGAACAACTGGGGTAGACACCTTTAAAGATATCCATGTTCTCTTTGTTGTTTTGTTTCGAAGCACATGCTCAAGCTCTGCTAAAATTCCTGAAAAATGCATATGTCCCACAAGAAACTACTATTGACCAATTTGAAAAACTGTGTAGCAAGCTTGACTGCTGACAATGGTTTGGGCTTTTTAGATGCAAATTTGACTCCGGCGGGGAAGAATCAACACAAAGCTCTACATGTTTCCATTGAGTGTAAAGGAACCACCTTAGCACATTTGTTAGTGGATACAAGGTCCTCTCTCAATGTTTTACTAAAGGGTGCTTTAGACAGATTGGACTTTGAAGGGTTGGTTCTGAAACCAAGTGATATTGTGGTGAGAGCCTTTAATGGTTCTAAAAGGATGGTTCATGGAGAGGTTGATCTTCCTATCAAGGTTGGATCTCAAGTTTTCAACTTAACATTCTATGTAATGGATATCCGCCCGACCTATTCTTGCTTGCTCGGACATCCATGGATTCATGGGGTAGGTGCGGTTACCTCCACAGTACATCAAAAGCTGAAGTACCTGGTAAAAGGAAAAATTGTCATAGTCTGCAGAGAGGAAGAGTTCATGATCAGTCATTTGAATTGTTTCAAATATGTTGAAATGGATGGAAAATTCATTGAAACCCTCTGTCAAGCATTTGAAGTGGTCCCTATAATGATTGTTGTTGCCAAGGCCACTCCTGCCACTCCCAAAGCTGCTAAAGATACACCAAGAATGGCCTCTCTCAAGGATGCTCATGATGTTTTTGAAGATGGAGGTTGCACCATTTGGGGACAACTTCGTGATATCCCCTACAAGTTAGACAAATTTGGGTTGGGCTTCACTTCCAAGGCTCAAAAAGAGGTTAGACATGATCATACTGGGAAACCACCTCTCCGTATTAGAAACAATGAAGTTAATGCTCTGGGAGACTCTGATAGTGACGGTGACTGGGACAATTGGATCTACCCAACTGCTGGCGGAAGACTCAACTACTGGCAGACCAAAGACTTCATCTCAATATCCTTCATCCAGGAGTAATTGACATTTCCTTTTTTTTATTGCTTTGAGAAATTTGTCTGTAATTCCCTCTAAAAACAATGACTTTAAACCATGTGCCTTGCCCGGGGCACAATGGTCCATTTGTTAAGGGTTTGTCATTTTCATATGTCATATGCTCATTTTAATGAAAACATTGGACTATTTTTCATTCAAATTTTGCACTCATTGTCTTTTTTTACTTTACTAGATTTTCAAATAGCCATGTGACTTTACATGCACACACACACATTTGTAGATCCACATCCACTCGGGATCTCATTAACAACAATTCTGATATTGTCGTCTATGACTTTGAAAATCCAATCTATCAAGCCGAAGACGAAGGTGAAGAAGATTGTGAGATACCTGGGGAAATCACCAGACTGCTGATACAAGAGGAAAAGGCCATTCAACTGTACGAAGAACCAGTTGAAGTGATAAACTTAGGTACTGAGGAAGATAAGAGGGAAGTCAAGATTGGCGCCAACCTAGAAGACAGTGTCAAGGGAAGATTGATTCAGATGTTACACGATTATGTTGAGGTGTTCGCTTGGTCATATGAAGATATGTCGGTGCTTGATACTGATATTATGGTTCATCGTCTGCCAATAAAGGAAGGTTGTCCTCCAATCAAACAAAAGGTTCATCGCATGCAGCCAAATATGTCTGAGAAGATCAAGGCTGGAGTACGAAAAAATTCAATGCAGGTTTCTTGGCAGTGACGCCGTACCCTCAATAGGTTGCAAATGTTGTTCCAGTGACTAAGAAAGACGGAAAGGTCCGTATGTGTGTGGACTATAGGGATTTAAATAGGGCAAGACCCAAAGATGACTTTCCTCTACCACATATTGATGTCTTGGTTGACAACACTGCTCAACATAAAGTGTTCTCCTTCATGGATAGTTTCTCGGGTTACAACCAAATCAAAATGGCACCCGAAGACATGGAAAAAACCACTTTTGTTACACAGTGGGGCACCTTTTATTATAAGGTAATGGCTTTTGGTTTGAAGAATACATGTGCAACTTATGAACGGGCTATGGTAGCTCTATTTCATGATATGATTAATCATGAGATGGAAGTATATGTTGATGACATGATTGTGAAGTGGTGAAAAACACAAGAAGGGGGGGGGGTTGAATTGTAAAACTGAAATCTAAAGCAATGAACACGATATTTTTATCCTGGTTCGTTTGATCTCAAACTACTCCAGTCCACCCGTCAAGGTGATTTCGCCTCTCTCCAACGAGGTCTTAATCCACTATATTCAACTGAATATTACAGACTGCTTTAACAACTGCTAAAGCCTTCTTGATTCAAACCACAACCCGGTTTGTCAAGGTAACACTTTCTTACAAAGAGATAAAACTATGTGTGTGGATGTTTTCTACAAAACTGTATCACAACTGTGATGTATACACAAATTGAAGCTTAGAAACTAGATTGCTAAACAGTAATGGAATATCAGAGTGTGGTTTAGCAAAACTGGTAGAACGAAGATTATGGTTCAGCTTTTTGTGCGTGTAGAGATTTGGAGAGCATTAACCATTTCAATCTTCAAAGCCTTGTTTATATAGCACTTGAGATGATGAACGTTGAATGCAATATTCTTGATTCAATGCTAATAACAAGCTTTCCTTATTGAGCAGATCTTGTCTGGAATGAGGCCATTGGAATTAATTAGCTTTCAATGCACAGTACCGTTGCTTCCTTAATGCACGTTCTGGCTTGGCTCATTCTGATTCTGCTTCGCTGCTGATGAACTATTGTGTTTCTGTATCAGAGTGTTTGAGCGCAGTTCTGTTCATCAAGCTTCAGCATGTACGTGAGTTGATCATCTGATTTTGATGTTCTGATGTAGAAACTTCTGATGCTGGTGTATGAAATCAGATTCTGATGCTGAATAAATGTGATCTCGCTTATATCAATCAGAGTATCTGCAAGTCAGAACATAATAATTTTAGGCAGCAGATAGTTCATTCATGAAACTTATAAATACTATATCTTTTCACTTTGTTATCATCAAAACTCAAATATAGGGTAGTAGATTCAAACATTGTTCTAACAATCTCCCCCTTTTTGATGATGACAAAAACTAGATATTTTAAATGAAAAATAACGTGAAAAGGTATCTGGAAAATGTATCAGAGTAAGAAGTACGGAGAAGTCAGAGTTAAGAGATACTCCCCCTGAGTTGATTACTTCCCTTTGATTATACGTGTTCTTCAGGATCAGATCTTTTTCTTTCTTTGAACATCAGATTATCAGAGTCTTTGACTTATCAGAAGCTTTATGTCAGAGCAGAGCTTCAGAGCTTTTCTTGTCAGAGCTTTGCTTTGGATCAGAACTTCATATTGATCAGAGCAACTTCATATTGATCAGAGCTTCTAGTCTTCAGAGTGTCCAGGAGCTTCCTTGTGCCTGTAGACTTTAAACAAAACAGAAAAAACATTTCAAGTAGTCTAGTTAGAATGTTTGAGAGTTTCTGTCTAGTTAGCCGTTATTGATTTAAATATCATTCTTGTTCTCCCCCTTTTTGTCAGCAATCAAAAAGTGTTGGTGATGTGCTAAAACGATTAAGATCAGAAAAACTAATTATATTAAGATAGTTCAGAATCAGAGCAAGAAAATATTACAAAACATAGTCAAAACAGTACATCAGCAAATCAAGAAAACATGAAAAAGGTCATGCATGAAAACAAATTTAAGGTTGAGGAGGCAAGCGTGTGAACAGGCTCTCCAGCATGGCTTGAATCTTTTCAGAAGTCTCATTCTGTTTATGAACCATGCTGACAACAGTGTCAATCTTGCTGTCCTGCACATCCATTCTTGCTTTCATCTTCTGATTGTTTTCATCCATCCGCTGCTGCAGACGTATGTCATTCAGCCTTAGTTCTTCCAGAGTCTGCCTGTCCAAGGCAGCTTGAGAAGCATCAGAAGCAGGAAGCTTCTGAGAACTTTTAGCGACATCCTCTGCTTGATTTTCTTCAGCCTGAATGGTCTTGTCTTCTTCTGATGGAATGGTCTTGTCCTGCACCTTTGCAGCTTGCTGTTTCTCAGACCAAGGTTCACTGTCCAGAGGGAGCACGTCCTCTTTCAGAAGCATACTTCCAACTTCATTCAGAAGCTTGCTGAAATTTTGTTGTGCCTGCTCATAGTTGATATCCTGCAACTTGAGGGCTTCAGCACGTACCCATAGTCTGAACTGTGACCAGAGCTGATCAGAAGCAGCTGGGTCAATCATCCCAGGACAGACTTGCTTCAAAGAAGCAATCCATTGCAGCACACCTGTTTCAAAATTCAAAATACCAGAGCCAACATCTGGTTGCTTTGGTTTTGGGATGGCAATTTTGTGTTTTAGATCAGCAAGACGGTCAAGACTGGTTAAGTCAATGAAAGTCCTGCTGGGGTTTTCAGAGGTTTTCTGAGAGGCTGTTTGTTTTGGAGGAGGGGTATCAGAGTCAGATATTTCGATTGGAGTGGGTGGTGTTTTGGGAGTATTTGGTGGTGTCGATTCTGATGAGGATGGTAACTGGGGCATGACAACAGTGGTTCCACATGGCAACTGGATTGCCAGCGGTGATGGTTGAGGTGAGTGAGGGTCAGATTGATGAGGAGAAGGAGTTTCAGAGTGGTGAAACTCGGTTTGTGGTGAAGGTGGATTAATTTCTGGTTGGGGAGAGGGAGGTGGAATCTCTGATTGCTCAGGGATCAGAGGTTCTTCTGAGAGTGGTTGTTGTTGTTGTTTTGGTTCTGGTTCTGGATGTGGAGGAGGAACATTTTGTGGTTCAGAGTTTGGTTGAGCAGAGGCATGTTGACGCTCAATATCAGCCAGCACTTGGTCAAGTGCTGTTGTTGTTGAAATTGTTGGTTGTTTGGGTTGTTTGGTTCTAGGTCGTCTGAGTTTTAATGCCTCAGAAGGGTCTTCTTCTTGTATGGTTTCATCAATGGTAGGGATTGGAATTGATATTCTATGAGAGGTTTGAGGAGGGATAGATGCTGGAATAGTAAAAGATTTTGAAATAGGGGCAGCAGATGAAATACCTCTTTTCTTTGGAGTCTGCTGAGATGATCCTTCTGATGGCGCTTTCCTCTTCTTTGTCTTCTTCAAAGTCACTTCTGGTTGGGGTTGACGCAGATCTCTGATATTCAGCTTTGGATCTGTATCATCTGCCTTGTACGCATCTGGGTACCTGAGAAACATCTCTGGTTTGGATTCCATTTCAGAAAATACCGGAAAATCACTCAGAGGCACTCTTCTGCTGGAGATATCAGCAGTGGAAGTAGCTTTGGGTTCCTTCTGAATATTCTCTATCAGCTTCATCTTTTTCAGATTCTTTGCGTTCAGAGGTTTCCTAATTGTTGGTTCAATAGTGCTCAGCTCCTGAGCTTCTATCAGATGTTCAATCAGCCTATTCTCAGTCAGAATATCTGATATTAGCCTTCCAAACGGTATCCAGTCCCTCTTGGTTCTTTCTTCTTCTCTTGTTTCTTTCACACTGGTTTTGAGATGGTTGAACAAGAAGTGAGCCAGATTGATCTTTATCTTCTGATCAATAAAGTAGATCAGAAACTGCTGATCCACATTTATATAATCAGGAGAACTTGTTGGTTTCCTGTGGTTGAAGCATCCCAGAATAATCTTAGCCCATACTCTGCAGTGATCCTTCAGATCTTTAATCTTGCTGCTGGGCATCCCAAGAGTGAAAATCCTGTTAGCCACCACACCTGTATCAGCACATCTTTCAGCCATGTCCACACAACGGACGCCACCACCACTTTGACCGATTAGCCTTGCAATGAGATCTTCAGAAATCACAATCTTCTTCCCCATAACAGAGGAGATGACTAGATGTTTTGAAACCTTGGCGTGAATCCAAAATTCCTTGACCAGCGCTGGGAATGTTGGTCCAACCAACCTATCGAAATACCTTTCCCACTTTTGAGCCCTAATTTCTTCAGTTAGGTCAAAACCATTCTCCTTCAAGCTTTCAAAGTCAATGATTAACTCAGAGAGCACTTCAAGGTTCTTCACCGGAGTGAGGAGAGTTCTGAGTGGCACCTGATATTGCTCAGATGATGCTTTCTTCTGATTGCCTGCAGAAACGCTGCTGGAGGATGCCATTGTTCACACTAAAAAAGGTTTTGAGAATGAATTGAGGAAAAAGGTTTGCAAGAGATGAACTCAGAAATATGCAGAAAAAGCTTGAGTGTTAGTGAGAAAGCGTAAAGAATAAGAATGAGAGATTAATGTGCTTAAATAGAGTTTTCAAAACTATTTTGAAAAGATAAACGTTTTTAAGAGAGAGAAAAATCATGATTGCCATTTAAAAGCATGATTACTTTTCATTAAATGCTTGCTGATTTTGGGGGATTTGAGAAAGATACTTAAAAACGGTTACCAGACATGTGTCTCAATGTACCCAATCAGTGTTTTGCCTTCTCAGAAGCGTGCACGCGTTCTGCTTCAGAGATATGCTGATGATTGGATGACACTTGTTTGATGTAGTGATCAGCACGTCTGTCTTTGAGATTAGACTCTCAGATCTTTAGACTTGCATCTGATACAATCTGCATGTTCTATCTTTCTGAAAGGAGATTGATCAGAGGTTCACAGTAAAATAATTACATTCTGAAGGTAAATATATGGAATTAAAACATTTTCACTCTGGGCATACTTTCATGCTGAGATGTTTCAGAATGAAATTAAACCTATCTTCTGAAAGGGGTTTAGTAAAGATATCAGCCCATTGATGGTCTGTATCTATAAATTTTAAGTTCAAAATACCTTTCTGAATATAGTCCCTAATGAAGTGATGTTTTATTTCTATATGCTTAGCTCTAGAATGTAAAATGGGATTCTTACTTAAGCAAATAGCAGAAGTATTATCACAAAGTATAGGAATGTTACTCTCAAAAATCTGGAAGTCTTCAAGCTGACTTTTCATCCAGAGCATTTGTGTGCTACATCCTGCTGCTGCTATGTACTCAGCTTCTGCTGTTGACAGAGCAATTGTTGATTGCCTTTTGCTGGACCAAGAGATCAGATTTTCTCCCAGAAACTGGCAGCTTCCAGAAGTACTTTTACGTTCCACTCTGTCTCCAGCAAAATCAGCATCATAGTAGCCTACTAAGCTGTAATCACTAGATTTTCTATAAAACAGACCCAGATTAGTAGTACCTTTCAGATACTTGAAAATTCGCTTAACAGCTATTAAGTGAGATTCTCTAGGATCTGATTGGAATCTAGCACAGATGCAAACACTGAATAATATGTCAGGTCTTGAAGCAGTCAGATAGAGGAGAGAACCAATCATACCTCTGTAGACTTTCTGTTCTACACTTTTGCTTACCTCTTCTCTTTCCAGAATGCACGTGGGATGCATTGGAATCTTTGATGGCTTACATTCTGAGAGGTCAAATTTCTTCAGAAGATCTCTGATGTATTTGCTCTGATGAATGTAAGTTCCTTCTGGAGTTTGATTGATCTGAATTCCTAGAAAGAATTTCAGTTCCCCCATGAGGCTCATCTCAAATTCTGCCTGCATACACTTAGCAAATTTTCTTCCAAGAGAAGGATTAGTAGAACCAAAAATAATATCATCAACATAAATTTGACAGACTAAGATGTCACTCTTAACTGATTTATAGAATAGAGTAGTGTCCACTTTCCCTCTGGTGAATTCATTTTCAAGCAGAAAGTTACTTAGCCTTTCATACCAAGCTCTGGGAGCTTGTTTCAGACCATACAGTGACTTCTTTAGTTTGAAAACATGTTCTGGATGTTTTGTATTTTCAAAACCTGGGGGTTGGTGAACATAAACTTCTTCTTCTATATAACCATTTAAGAATGCACTTTTGACATCCATCTGATACAGAGTGATGCCTCTATTAACAACAAATGAAATTAAAAGTCTGATAGATTCTAACCTGGCGACTGGGGCAAAGGTTTCTGTATAGTCTATCCCCTATTGCTGACTATAACCTTGTGCAACCAGTCGTGCCTTGTTTCTGATGACTTCACCTTGTTCATTTAGCTTGTTTCTGAACACCCATCTTGTTCCAATGACGTTGAATCCTTTTGGTCTGGGAACGAGATCCCATACGTCGTTTCTGGTGAACTGATTCAGCTCTTCTTGCATTGCCAGAATCTAGTCATTATCCAGAAGTGCTTCATCAATAGAAGAAGGTTCAATCAGAGACACCAGTCCCATAAGAGTTTCTTCAGAGTTTCTGAAGCTTGCTCTTGTTCTGATTGGATCTTCCTTTCTTCCTAGGATAGTCTCTTCTGGGTGATCCAAGCTGCTTCTGGGTAATCTCTTCTGAGGTTGATCAGCAGCTGTTGTAGGATTTCTAGCAGTGCTCCTTTCAGACGTTGAAGGAATGTCTGTGTTGAGAGCTTCTGATGACTTGTCTTCAGAACCTGCAAATTCAATTTCTATACCTGCAAAAACTTCATTCTGCTTTGACTTTTCAGAGTCAAGCTTGTCATCAAAACGAACACTGATTGATTCTTCCACAATCTGTGTTTCTGTATTGTATACTCTGTACCCTCTTGAGCGTTCAGAGTATCCTAACATAATACACTTCTGTGCCTTAGAGTCAAACTTGTTCAAATAATTCTTTGTATTTAATATAAAGCAAGTACATCCAAATGGATGAAAATATGAAATGTTGGGCTTTCTGTTCTTCCACAATTCATATGGAGTCTTTTCCAGAATATGTCTTATTGAGATTCTATTCTGAATGTAGCACGCTGTGTTTATTGCCTCTGCCCAGAAAGTCTTAGCAACGTTTGTCTCATTGATCATGGTTCTGGCCATTTCTTGCAATGTTCTGTTCTTTCGTTCTACAACTCCATTTTGTTGGGGAGTTCTAGGACAAGAGAAATCATGCAGAATGCCTTTGTCATTAAAGAACGACTCAAAATCTTTATTTTCAAATTCTCCACCATGATCACTTCTGACTTTAACGATTCTAAGATCCTTTTCATTCTGAACTTGGTTACAGAAGGTAACAAACACAGAGTGTGACTCGTCCTTGTGTCTTAAGAACTTTACCCATGTCCATCTGCTATAGTCATCTACGATTACTAACCCATACTTCTTACCACTGACTGAAGCAGTTTTAACTGGTCCAAATAAGTCAATGTGCAGAAGTTCTAATGGCTTAGAGGTAGAAACAACATTTTTGGATTTAAAAGAAGGTTTTGTAAATTTGCCTTTCTGACATGCTTCACACAGAGCATCTGAATTGAACTTCAAATTAGGAAGTCCTCTGACCAGATTGAGTTTGTTAATCTGAGATATTCTTCTCATACTAACATGCCCCAATCTTCTGTGCCAGATCCACTGCTCGTTGTTAACAGACAGAATACATTTTACATTCTGACTCTTTAGTTCAGAAAGTTTGATTTTGTAAATGTTGTTTTTCCTCTTACCATTAAACAGGATAGTCCCATCTTTCCGACTAACTGCTTTACATGATTTTTGATTAAAGATTATATCATAACCGTTATCACTTAATTGACTTATGGATAACAGATTATGCATCAATCCATCTACTAGAAGAACATTATTAATAGAGGGAAGATTTCCATTACCTACAGTTCCAGAGCCAATTATCTTTCCCCTCTGATTGCCTCCAAAGCCAACGTGGCCTCCAGGCTTAAGTTCCAGGCTTTGGAACATATGCCTTCTTCCCGTCATGTGTCGTGAGCAGCCAGAGTCCAGGTACCATGACTGGTGTTTCTGACTTGCTGCTAAAGATATCTGCAACATGTATTATTTTATCCTTAGGTACCCAGATTTTCTTGGGTCCTGATTTGTTAGTTTTACCAAAACTCTGGTTGAATTTTGGTTTCACAGAATGCTTACTGCTAGTATATTTGATATCATGTGTGTGACCATACACAAAGTGTGAATTTAGAGGAGTGTGTTTAATGGTTAAGTCCATGACATTCTTTGGTGTAGGAACCTTACCTTGGTATCCTATTCCTTTCCTGCCGTTTCTGCTAACTCCATAGATCATTGAAGCCATTCTGCTTCTATCTATGCTTTTAGCTAGGAACTTCTGGAAACTGTGATCATACTCCTTGATGATCTCATCAGCGTTGCTGGGAGTTTCAGAAATTGGTTCCTTCTGAGAGTTTTGTAAAGTGTTTTCTAATTTTGAAATCTTATCTCTCAGCTCAGAATTTTCCAATTTGAGACTCTCAGACTTATTAGAGTCAGATTTAAGATTCCTTTTCAGGTCTCTGAATTTAGCTCTAATCTGCTGATAACGTTCCAGAATCTCATTAAGGCTTTCAGCAAGTTCAGCCTTTGTAAAGTTAACGGCGAAGTTAGGAAATACCTCTTCTGTGTCTGATTCTGAGTCTGATTCAGAAGCTTCACTATCTTCTGAAATGTTAGCCATGAGAGCTATGTTTGCCCTTTCATCATCTGATTCTGAGTCAGCTTCAGACGAGTCAGAGTCATCCCATGTGGCCATGAGACTTTTCTTCTTCTCTCTTCCAAACTTCTTTTTGGGCTTTTCCCTCTAAAGCTTTGGGCAGTCACTCTTGTAGTGTCCTTGCTCATTGCACTCGTAGCAGATGATGTCTTTGGTGTTTGGCTTCTTGCTACTGGAGGAGCCTTCAGATCTTCTGTATCCAGAGGAAGAATCTGTCCTTCTGTATCTGGAAGAAGACTCGTTCTGATCAGATCTTCTGGGATTCCTGAACTTCCTTTGTCTTTGCTTCCACAGTTGATTTACTCTTCTGGAGAGAAGGGAAAGTTCGTCTTCTTCTGATGAGGATCCATCAGATGTTTCTTCAACTGCCTGCAAAACTTTAGACTCAAATTTTTTGTTAGATTTTAATGCTAAAGGCTTACCTTGCTTCTGAGGCTCATCAGCTTCTAGCTCTATCTCATAACTTCTGAGGGAGCTTATAAGTTCCTCCAGAGTGATTTTGTTGAGATCTTTAGCTAGCTTCAGAGCAGTAACCATAGGCCTCCACTGCTTGGGTAAACTTCTGATTATTTTCTTGACATGGTCAGCAGTAGAGTATCCTTTGTCCAGAACTTTGAGACCAGCTACCAGAATCTGGAATCTAGAGAACATAATTTCAATGGATTCAGATTCTTCCATTTTGAACGCCTCATACTTCTGAATGAGCGCCAGAGCTTTTGTTTCTTTGACCTGAACGTTGCCCTCATGCGTCATTCTGAGAGAATCAAAAATATTCTTTGCTGTGTCTCTGTTGGAGATCTTTTCATACTCAGTATAGGAGATGGCACTGAGGAGGATGGTTCTGGCCTTGTGGTGATTCTTGAAGTCACGCTTTTGTTGATCAGACATTGATTTTCTATCAATCTTCTGACCACTTGCATTCACAGGGTGCGTGTATCCATCTGTCACCATATCCCACAGATCAGCATCATGTGCTAGAAAGAAGCTTTCAATTCTGTCTTTCCAGTAATCAAAGTTTTCTCCATCAAAGACTGGAGGTTTGCCACTGAATCTGTCTCTGTCCTCATTGTTGTCATTGCTGATGTGAGAATTGTTTCCTGCCATTGTGTTTTTCTGACGCTGGATCTTGTACTGACACGGTTAAGTGTTTTAGCTCAGAACCAGGCGCTCTGATGCCAATTGAAGTGGTGAAAAACACAAGAAGGGGGGGTTGAATTGTAAAACTGAAATCTAAAGCAATGAACACGATATTTTTATCCTGGTTCGTTTGATCTCAAACTACTCCAGTCCACCCGTCAAGGTGATTTCGCCTCTCTCCAACGAGGTCTTAATCCACTATATTCAACTGAATATTACAGACTGCTTTAACAACTGCTAAAGCCTTCTTGATTCAAACCACAACCCGGTTTGTCAAGGTAACACTTTCTTACAAAGAGATAAAACTATGTGTGTGGATGTTTTCTACAAAACTGTATCACAACTGTGATGTATACACAAATTGAAGCTTAGAAACTAGATTGCTAAACAGTAATGGAATATCAGAGTGTGGTTTAGCAAAACTGGTAGAACGAAGATTATGGTTCAGCTTTTTGTGCGTGTAGAGATTTGGAGAGCATTAAACATTTCAATCTTCAAAGCCTTGTTTATATAGCACTTGAGATGATGAACGTTGAATGCAATATTCTTGATTCAATGCTAATAACAAGCTTTCCTTATTGAGCAGATCTTGTCTGGAATGAGGCCGTTGGAATTAATTAGCTTTCAATGCACAGTACCGTTGCTTCCTTAATGCACGTTCTGACTTGGCTCATTCTGATTCTGCTTTGCTGCTGATGAACTATTGTGTTTCTGTATCAGAGTGTTTGAGCGCAGTTCTGTTCATCAAGCTTCAGCATGTACGTGAGTTGATCATCTGATTTTGACGTTCTGATGTAGCAACTTCTGATGCTGGTGTATGAAATCAGATTCTGATGCTGAATAAATGTGATCTTGCTTATATCAATCAGAGTATCTGCAAGTCAGAACATAATAATTTTAGGCAGCAGATAGTTCATTCATGAAACTTATAAATACTATATCTTTTCACTTTGTTATCATCAAAACTCAAATATAGGGTAGTAGATTCAAACATTGTTCTAACAGATTGCAAGATTGAAAACTGAGGAAGAAGAACTCGATCATTTGCACAAGCTGTTTGAAAGGTTGAAGAAATACAAGATGATGCTGAATCCAAACAAATGCACCTTCGGAGTGAGGTCTAGAAAACTCCTAGGCTTCGTTGTCAGTGAAAAAGTTATTGAAGTCGATTCTGCAAAAGTCAAAGCCATACAAGAAATGCCAGCTCCCTATACGAAGAAGGAGGTCAGAGGTTTCTTAGGTCGACTCAACTACATTGCCCGATTTATCTCTCACCTGACTGCTACTTGTGAACCAATCTTCAAACTGTTGAAAAAAGATCAAGTAGTTAGATGGAATGATGACCTGCCAAACAACTTTTGACAAGATCAAGGAGTACTTACAAGAACCTCCAATCCTAATGCCTCCAGTTGAAGGAATACCTCTGATCATGTACTTGACTATATTAGAGAATTCAATGGGGTGTGTGTTGGGTCAATATGACAAGTCTGGTCGAAAAGAGCATGCAATATACTACCTTAGCAAAAAGTTTACCGACTGTGAAACAAGATGTTCAATGCTCGAGAAAACTTGCTGCACTTTGACATAGACTGCTCGCCGACTAAGACAGTATATGTTGACTCATACTACTCTCTTGATTTCTAAGATGGGTCCCATCAAGTATATCTTCGAGAAACCATCTCTCTCTGAATGAATAGACAAATGGAAAATGATCTTGAATGAATATGACATCCAGTATACTACAGAAAAATAAATCAAAGGAAGTGTACTGACAAATCATTTGGCCCATCAAGCTGTTGATGACTACCAATCCATGAACTTTGAATTCTCGAACGAGAATATCATGCTGATAACCGAATGTGTAAAGCCTGGACCGTATGAAGGACCTGAACAAGGATCCCAATGGACTATGGTTTTTGGTGGAGCTTCTAATGCATTGGGTAACAGAACTGGTTCCATGATCATTTCTCCTAAAGGTTTCCATACACCTTTCACTGCCATACTCTGCTTTGATTGTACAAACAACATGGATGAGTATGAAGCATGCATCTTGGGTCTAAAGGCTGCTATTGACCTAATAATCAAATTCTTAAGCATATACGGAGATTCGGCCCTTGTGATCAGTCAAGTTAAGGGAGAGTGGGATACCAAACATCTAAATCTGATCCCTTACAAAGAGCTTTTGCTAACCTTGATCCCGTACTTTGAAGAGGTCTCCTTTAAACATATCTCGAGGGAAGAAAATCAATTGGCATATGCCTTAGCGACTATGTCATCTATGTTCAAGGTCAATTGGGACAACAAAGCTCCCATAATTACTATCGAAAGATTCGACGAACCGGTACACTGTTGTGAGATTGACACTGATGAGGAGAAGCCTTAGTTCCCTGAAGTAAAAAGGTACCTTGAAGCACAAGAATATCCCGAGGGAGCTTCAATCAACAACAAGAAATTCCTGCGGAGGTTCTCAGCCAAGTTCTTCCTAAGCAATGGGATTTTTTACAAACGCAACCATGATTCAACTCTTCTCCATTGTATGGACAAGAAGGAAGCAGAGAAGATCATGGAAGATATGCATGAAGGTATCTTTGGAACTCACTCCAGTGGACACACTATGGCCAAAAAGATTGAAGGATGGTTACTATTGGTCGACTATGGAAACTGATTGTTACCACCACTTGAGGACTTTCCATAAATCCCAAATTTATGTTGATAAGGTTCACATGCCTCCAATACCTTTAAATGTCATGACTGCTCCATGGCCATTCGCAATGTGGGGCATTGACATGATCGGAGAAATTAATCCCACTGCTTCCAATGGACATTGTTTCATTCTCGTTGCCATTGATTACTTCACAATGTGGGTTGAAGCAACTTTATTTGCCTCAGTTACCATGAACGCCATGGCTCGGTTCATCAAGCATAACCTCATTTATAGGTATCTTACCCTGAGAGAATCATCACTGACAATGGTACCAATCTCAACAATGCCATGATCACTTAACTCTGCACACAATTCAAAATCAAGCATCACACCTCTTCTCCATACAGACCTAAGATAAATGGCACAGTGGAAGATGCTAACAAGAACATAAAGAAGATTGTAAAAAAGATGGTGGTAACCTATAAAGAATGACATGAGATGATATTGTTTTCTCTTCATGGATATCGTACATAGACTCGAACATCAACTAGGGCAACCCCATTCTCTTTAGTCTATGGAATGGAAGTTGTCCTGCTTGTCGAAGTTAAGATTCCTTCTCTAAGGATTATGAAAGAAACAGACATAGGCGAAGACGAATGGGTTCAGAATAGATTGGATCAGTTGAATTTAATACATGAAAAGAGGCTGGCTTCTGTCTATCATGGTCAAATGTACCAAAAACGTATGATCAAGGAATTCAACAGGAAGGTCAAACATCGGGTATATCTGGATGCTGACTTGGTAATAAAGCACATCATTCTACCACAAGGAGATCCCAGGGGAAAATATACTCCCACATATGAAGGGATATTTGTGGTCAAGAAAGTATACTCTGGCGGTGCCATGATGTTAACCACTATGGATGGCACAGATTTCCTGCACCCTGTGAATGCGAATATAGTTAAAAAACACTATGCATAAGAACGAATGGCTAGGTTGACATACCTAGGCAAAAATAAGGGCATCCGGGCGAACCAAAAAGGTTCGGGAAAAAATTAGGGATATATACAAAAGATGGTACACCCGGCAAGTCGAAAACCCGCAAGAGTGGCTTGGGCAAAAAAAAGGTATCCTGGTGGACTGAAAACCCGAAAGGGCGATCAAGGAAAAAGTTAAGGATTAAAAGTGCACGACTATGTCCCATTGGATCACTACAACCAGTTTTATTACCAGGGTCAAAAGTTTAAATGATACAAGATCAGTTCAATCAACTTCTTCCGACGACAAGGGATGATGTTCGAAGACATAAGGGCAATAGCAGAGTTGGAATCCAATGAGATCACTTCCACATGTCTATATATATTTGTTTTCACTTTGTACTATTTTCATTTAACGATGATTTCCTCTTACAAGGATCTCCATCTCTTTGTATAAAATCTCCTGTTTATGGGAAAATCATCAATAGTAATATACTTTGAAGTGCAAACTTTTGGTTTTTTCTGTTTTGATTTCAAAAACGTCCAATGACTAAAATTGAATGAACATATACATATAAACATGATTAACTGTTAACAAATATACACATAAGAACAAGAATAAATACTTACTCTAGGAGCCAGGATAACACTCATGCTGTCCATACATCTTCACAGAGTAAATTCTTACATTCTCCACAATTTCCTTTTGGAGTTCCAATCAACATATCTCCTGGAAATTCTCTTCCCCAGCCGAGTTTGGCTTTCCAAAACTGAAAGAGAAACCTTGCATAGCTCTTGCCCAGGAGAATTCCCCCCCCCCCCCCCAATATCTTCCCCAACAAGGTTTATTTCCCCAACAGACTACCATCTCCCCAGCTTGAGTCTATTCCTCAGACTACAACAAAACACTGACAAAACTCCCCTTCCCCAATAAGGGTTTCCCCTGTCCCCAAACATTTGCTGCAAAACTTGGAGTCCGATCAGAATATCAGTTAACTTTTACTCGCCCAAGATGAATCGGAAGTTTAATCATCTCTTTTATCCCCAGTCAGTGTATACGAGAATTAAATTCCCCAGTAGATCAATGGAAAACCAAGGTTCTTGAACTCTACTCCCTAAGCAGAAATCAACATCCCCTGCAGAGTTTCCTCAAACAGCAAATAGGAATCCCCAGCGGAAGTATTCTAGAAAAAGTTGAAGATATACATACTCTTCATCCATAACAATAGTCAGGGATTTATTTCCCCCGACAAAGATACATTTCAACAAAATTCATACATCATGACATATGCATATGAAACATATGGCATAATCCCATTTATTTTGAGAACATCATTATATAATGCATTTCATACATCATGATATCGCGTACAGTTAACCCTTTTCCGTTTCAGGAAAGAATCAATTGACAAATGAAAGACCTCTTCTGGTTTAGATTTATTTCTTCCAGTTAAAGAAAGGCGAACAAAAGACCTCTTCTGATTTAAATTTACTTCTTCTAGTTAAAGACAGAAAAACTAAATACCTCTTCTGGTTTAGATTTACTTCTTCCAGTTAAAGATAGGAAAACTAAAGACCTCTTCTAGTTTAGATTTGTTTCTTCCAGTTAAAGAAAGGCGAACGAAAGACCTCTTCTGGTTTAGATTTACTTCTTCCAGTTAAAGACAAGCGAATGAAAGAGCTCTTCTGGTTTAGATTTACTTCTTCCAGTTAAATACAGGAGAACTAAAGACCTCTTATGGTTTAAATTTATTTCTTCCTGTTAAAGACACGCAAACGAAGGACCTCTTCTGGTTTAGATTTATTTCTTCCAGTTAAAAAGAGGCGAAGGACATCTGCTGTTTCAGTTTAAATCACCATCAGGTTTACTCTGATGCCTTTTTCCAGTAGAAGTCAAATTTAGATTTAGTCTAAAATTTATCATCAATTACTTTGGGTGGAATCTATAAGCCCATATCTAACAACTCTCCATCATCTCTCCAAATGGAATCTTTACGTGCATTCCCGATAATCAACCAACATCACTACTTCGTGCACAAACGAGTGCAAATTTCTGGGCACTTTAGCTTTCAATCATCTTCCACCTTCAAGTTACGAATGGCGAACATACCTGTGATACGGTGGGAGAACTGACTTGGTGTTTTGTGTTTTATCGCAAATGTTGCAGTTTAGCACGAGTCGTCACCGACTTTTCTTTTATCCAAAAGGAAAGGCTGAAAAGAACAGGAAAGACCTTTGAGATTATTTCTTGGGTTCAGGGGGTAGATTATAAAAAGGGAATGTGTTAGCACCCTTTTCATCCATAGTTATCTATGGGCTCTTAGTTTCTTTCTAGATCACTTGCTTTTGTTTGAAAATGTGCTATGTGTGGTTTTTGAAAGTATTTTTAAAAGGCGCCTTTTTTAGGCAAACTTTGTAATAGTTCTCGTTCGTAAGAATGTATACAATGTGTGGAGCTTTTGAAAATATTTCATGTTTGGAAAAGGTTTTGAAAGTGTTGGTATTTGTTTTGAAAATAAGCAAGAGTGTTTGATTTGAAATTGATCAAGAAACTAGGAGCAATCTACCTACTCAAAAGTATTAGTTCATTTCTTCCTTTCCTTTGATATTGCTATCTTACCATTGATTTGGTAAGAAGCCTTATCTTTGGATCTATAAGGGACGGGCATGGGTCCTCGTATAGCCATGATAGCAATGTTGTGAAATATCTTAGCAATTCTCTTTGAGAGACTAAGATCATTTGAAAGGTAACATTTGATAGCGTCATCGACGGACTATGATCTTGTATTTTGATTGTTTTTTGCTAAGATACCCCACATGCATAACATGGCCATTTTTGTAAGACAACAAAGTGGATTTACCGTAAGGGTGCAAGTGTGTTTATTTACATGCTTGTTTATCTTGGATTAGGGTTTGTTAACTTGTTGATTTTAATCTTTCCATACAAACCCTAATTTACTAGCATTTATATAAAGCGATAAATTGCGGAAAATAAAAATATTAAGCTATTACATCATTAGGGGGGGGGGGGGGGGGGGGGTAAAAAAATTACAAATGGAGATTTTGTAAGAAAATTAAATCTAATTAACTATTACAACCATATTGAATAAATGTATGAAAATTGAATAAATAATGTAAAAATGCAAAATGAAAAAAAAAGATTTTTGTTTGGATTTTTTATGAAAGATGTTTTAACCTAATTAAGAAAATGATTAATTAAAATTAAAAAAATTAACTTAAACTAATCAATAAAAGAAATTAACTAAAAATGATTTTTAGGGTTTTTTATGAAAAAGTTTTAAATTAAAAAATAATATGAAAATTAATTAAAGTAAACCTAAGTTCTAAATTAATTTAATTTACAAGAGGATAATATAATAATTAAACCTAATTATCTAAATATTAATTATTTAAGAAAAGAAATTAATTTGTTTTAAGAAAGGAAAAATGTTTTTAGTCTTTTTTTTAATAAGAGAATAAAAAATAGGTAAATATAAATAATTAATAAATTTTTTTTTATATTTCTAATAATAATAATAATAATAATAATGAAAATAATAAAAGTAATATGAAAATGAAAATAAAATAAAGAAAAAGTAAAAGAAATAAAAAATAAAGGGCCAGGGGTGTGAAAGTAAACAAAGGTTAGAAGTCAGAAAAAATAAAAAGCCCAAGGGGGAAAGGCCCATGCGCTGTTTCAAACAAAAAAAGTGGAAAAATATGAAAAAATAAGCAAAAGGGTACCACTGTGGCTCGAACCCAGGCCCCTAAGGTGACAGACGCGTGTTTTAACCACTAGGGTGGTGATACATCTGTTAACTTAAACAAAACAACAAATATATAATATAAGTTTTGCCATGAATGTACTTCATCTTCAACCTCTAGCCAGAGGATCTGTAACTTATTCATTTCTCATCCATTCACAAAACTTCCAACATCAAACTTGTTAGAAATTTCCTCACGATTCTTAATATATAAATAACTTAAGCTAATTCTCAAAGATGAGCATGAATTTCTAAAAGTACCAAATTCTGACCTAAATATTTTTAGAAGTTCAAACTCAAAATTCTCCCTACTCAAGCAACATAAATGAAATCTATGGACATGTATAGTTTTAGGGCAATGATGTCTACATTTTATCTTCACAAATGCAAGCCTAACAATGCCTAATTAATGAGATAGAAGTTCAAGAAAACTACCTCAAAACTGGAAATCGTGAAATGAGTTTTAGCTTGTTTCAAGTGATGGTGATGATCGGGTTAGCTTCCTTGAACCTCTAGGAAGCTAATGCAATAGCTGGCTTGAACTGAGAGTGGATGGAATGGTCTGGAGAAGCCCAACTGCAATGCTCTATTTTTGGATATGAAAGTTGATGAAGATGATGTTACAGTCTGCAAACAGGGATAGGGATGGTTTGTATTTGATGTGAGGAAGATTTTGAAACTAAAAGGCCAAGAAATGCACGAGTGGTTTTAAAGATTCAAGTTCAAAGTCAAAAATGACACAAAAATGGAGGTTTTGTGCAATCTGAATTTTCAGAGAGTTTGAGAGTGCTTTCAATCATGTGTTAGCTTGCAAATAACTTGTATGGTTATATAAAAGAGGTTAAAGCACTTGAGGTGGTCAGAAGTACAAGATATAGAGTTATGGCTATGTTACTTGATTTTGAAGAAAAGTGGAAAATATAGTTTCAAGGAATAGTACAAGCATGGCCTGAGTTTATGGGAGGCTCTAGACATGTTTCTTTTGCCTTTGACATTTATTATGTACAGATGAAACAAGTTAGGAGCTCTATTCATTGACTTTGTGATTAAAGTCACTTTTCCAAAATGGAAGTGTGAACTTTGTTCCATTAATGGAATAATCACTTGGGCAATGAATCTAGCACTTGGATCATAGCTCAAATAGTTGTGTAATCTTTTGATTATGGATAGATTAAGAGGTTAGAAGCCTGCAAAGTAAGATTTATGAAGCATGGTCTTGAGATTTGAATTCTTGTTCATCATGGAAATAACCTATAATTCAAGAATAAATGTCCAATTTATTGTCTTCGATTCTCTTTGCTCAAACATGATGTCAATGAGTTCTTGGACATTTTGGAAAGCTTGTAACATCCTCTACAACCTCTATGTTGGACATTTTTTAAAATTCCTCCTGGAACTATGTGAAAAATTACCATGAATTTAGGTCAAAATCCTGCCTAAACTAGGGCAAATTTTCACTAAGTTTCCAAGTTTCATGAACATGTATTCACAAAATCATAACTTGAAATCTATGCATTTCTAGGAGAAGTTATGTTCTAAAATGTTTTAGATATCATCGAGATCTACAACTTTCATGTTGGAACCTTTTAATCATCTTGCATCATGGTGGAAAATTGGCTCAAAGTTGTTAAAAAATATGAAGTTTTCAACATTTAGAAAAATTTCTAAGTTTGGAAATTTTGACTTTTCAAAATGAAATCTTGACTTTTTGATTTCGTGATGAACAAGTTTCATATTTTGGCATGTTTTGATGAATTGTGATCTTTGACACTTGGTTTTGACCAAAAAGTCAAAGTTTGACTTTTCAGTGTACAGTTGACTTTTTAACAGTTGACTGAAAATTCATCTGTCAATCAATTGATCTTGAGCAATGTTTTGAGTCATGACATTAGGTCAAAATGATGCATTTGAACCCTTGAGATCATGTCTCAAACAAATTAATCATTTGCTAGGTCAAAAATAAAAAATTGCCCTTTCTTAGTCAAAAACCCTAATTTTGACCATTTTGCCTTTTTGATAATTTGATCAAATTTATTGAGGAATTGTGATCCAAACTTGATCAATTGACATATATTAGTACATAATGTTGATATGGATAAAAAAATATGAAGTTTGACTGTAAATTGACCACAATTGACTCTTTCCCCAATATAGTTTATATTAGGTCAATTGATCAATTGACTGAGCAAAAATGTGATCCAAGACTTGAAACTTGACATGAGAAAACTTGAGGGTCCAAAATGATCCATGAAAGTAATATGAGGCATTAAAAGTCCAATTCTCCTTGTGCAATCTCAAACCCTAATTTTCAATCATGAGTGCTTGAGGAGGTGTCTTAAGCTGATCAACCCTTGTGCAGTCTTGAATCAAAGGAGATATTGTGAGAGATTATTTGATAAGTTAGAGGACAAATTTTAGGGTACAACAACTGCCCCTGTTCAATCTTCTTAAACCTGAAGAGTTAGATTGGCAGATGTTCCATTCGTGACTTGAAGGTGGAAGATGATTGAACACTAGTCTGCCCAGAAATTTGCACTCGAAGATGGATTGTGAATGGGCCTATAGATGCCATTTGGAGGAATGTTGGTAAACACTAGAAGAAGTATCAGCATGAATCTTTGATCGATTTATACTAAAACTTGATGTTCTACCTGTGGGGAAAAGAGATTAGTTAAATGCTGATGTATGCATGATGTTCACAAGATGAATGAGATCATGCTAAATGCATTTTGTACGTATATGTCATGATGTATGAATGTGAGATGAATGTTTTTGTCCGGGAAAATAAATCCCTGAATACTGCTGAGGAATTTTGAATCCTGAATTGTTGTTGGGATGAAGAGTATATATATCCTCAAACTTTGTTGGCAAAATTCTTCTGCTGGGGAATATATCTTGCATGTTAGCTGTTATTTGGTCGGGTCCAGGCTTCATAACTTGTCGAGGATGAGGAAGCCAACTGCTATCTGGTCGGATTTTAGGCTTCACGGTAACTTACTAGGGATGGATAAATTAACTATTATGTGGTCGGATTCTAGGCTTCGCAGAAGATTTCTTGAAGTTGAATTCTTATCTGGTCGGATCCAGGCTTCACAACAACTTGATGGGGATAAGGAAGTTAACTGTTATCTGGTCAGATTCCAGGCTTTGCAGTGACTTGAAATGGTAACTACTATCTGGTCAGGTCCAGGTTTCATGGTTTTTGTAAAGTTGTACTATTATCAGGTCGGGTTCAGGCTTCATAGTATCTCTCTTGGGATTGTAGTTAGTAGTTATCTAGTAGGGTTCTAGGCTTCACAATAACTTGCTTGAAAACTGATATCTAGTCGGGTCCAAGCTTTGCATATTTTTGAGGTGGATGAGGTTAATTGTTATCTGATCGGATCCAGGTTTCACAATAAACTGCTTAGGAATTTATTTGTTATCTGGTCGGATTCCAGGTTTCACAATGAATTTTTGAGGGTAATTGATATCTAGTCGGATCCAGGCTTTACAATAACTTGTTGGGGTAGAGGAAAACTCTATTGGGGAAAAGAAGTTAAACTTTGGTCTGGTTGAGTCCAGGTTCTTCTATATTTTGAAGAGTTAGACTATTATCTGGTCGAGTCCAGGTTTCATAGTATTTTAAAAGTTAGCTATTATCTGGTCGGATCCAGTCTTCATAGTAGCTTGAAAGTTGCACTAATATCTAGTGGGGTCCAGGCTTCAGAGCATCTTGAAATTTGTACTAATATTTGGTCGGGTCCAGGCTTCGTAGTATATTTTGGAGGTAGTAAAGGTTTTGTTGACGATTTTACTGGGGATTAGGGGTTGTGGCCCTATGATTTGCAATAGTCTGAAAGGCAAACTCAAGCTAGAGAGTGTATAATCTGTCGGGGAAGACAGACTTAGCTGGTGTAGATAGAGTAAGCTGGGGAATTTTGTACTTGACTGGGGAGTTATACTACTCGTTGTTTGTTGGGGAAATAAACCCTGTTGATGAATACTCGATGAACTGCTGACGAAGTGAGTTCTTTGAGGAGGATATCCACAAGGCTTCTACTTTTAGGACCAACTTAGTTGTGGAGAGAGATCTGTCAAGAGATTGAGACTCTGGCTAGAGATCAACCTATGAAAAGAGACTTTGTGGGTAACTCTGTTGAGGATTGGTTTACCGTTTTATGGGGATATTTTTAATGAGACAAACTCTATGGGATATTTCAATATACATTAAAAAGGTGCTTGCTACTGCTTAGAAGGACACCTGTGCCAAATATTTTTAATTATGTTCATATGCATGTGTTCGTTCAATTTTAGTCATTGGACAATTTTGCATTCAAAATTAAAATAGAAAGTTTGCACTTCAAAGTATATTTGTATTGATATTTTGCCCGTGAATAGGAATTTTTGTACAAAGAGACGGAGATCCTAGTAAGAGGAAATCATCGAAAGGAAAACAAAAATTGAAAACAAAATCAAATAGCCATGTGAAATAATCTCATTGCATTCCAACTCTACTATTTCCCCAATGTCTTCGAATTCCCCTTGCCGTTGACAAAAGTTGATTGGATTGATCTTGGACCGTTTGAAATCGGACCTTGGTGATAAAGTTGACTGTGGTGATTCCACGGGACATAGTCATATGCTTTCAATCCTTAACTTTTTCCTGGACCGCCCTTTCGGGTTTTCAGCCCACCAGGATACCTTTTTTTGCCCAAGTCGCCCTTTCGGGGTTTCAACTTGCCGGGTGTACAATCTTTTGCATATATCCTTAATTTTTGCCCAAACCTTTTGGTTTGCCGGGATGCCCTTATTTTTCCTAGTTGTGTCAACCTAGCGGGTCTCTTATGCATAGTATTTTTTATCTATGTCCGTGTTTATGGGATGTGGGAAGTCTTCACCATCCATGGTAGTCAGCATCATGGCACCTCCAGAGAACACTCTCTTGACAACAAATGGCCCTTCATAGGTGGGGGTCCATTTGCCTCTGGGGTCGCCTTGTGGCAGAATGATGCGCTTTATCACCAAGTCGCCAGCTTGATATACTCGAGGCTTGATCTTTTTGTTGAAAGCATTGATCATCCGTTTTTGGTACGTCTGACCATGACAAACAGCAGCCAGCCGTTTTTCATCGATTAAGTTCAGCTGATCCAATCTCGTCTGAATCCACTCGTCCTTGCCTAAGCTTGCTTCATTCATAATCCTTAATGAGGGAATCTGAACTTCCACTGGAAAAACAGCTTCCATGCTATAGACTAAGGAAAAGGGAATTTCCCCAGTTTATTTTCCAGCTGAAATGCAGTAGCCACGTAGAGAAAACGGTAACATCTCATGCCAGTCCTTATAGGTCACTACCATCTTCTGCACAATCTTCTTGATGTTTTTGTTGGCTTCTTCGACTGCAATATTAATTTTAGGTCTATATGGGGAAGAATTGTGATGCTTAATCTTAAACTGAGTGCAAAGCTTGGTAATCATAGAATTGTTGAGGTTAGTACCATTGTCGGTGATGATCCTATTGGGGATACCATAGCGGCAGATGAGGTTGTGTTTGATGAATCTAGCTACCACATTCTTGGTGACTGAGGCAAACGAGGCGGCTTTGACCCACTTGGTTAAATAATCAATAGCGACCAAAATGAAGCGATGTCCATTGGAAGCAGTTGACTTGATTTCTCCAATCATATCAATGCCCCACATTGAAAATGGCCACAGAGGCGTCACGACGTTCAGAGGGACAAGAGGCACATGGACCTTGTCAGCATAGATTTGGCATTTGTGACAAGTTCTAGAGTGTTGATGGCAATCAGTCTCCATTGTGACAAATGGTAGCTAGCCCTCAAGATCTTCTTGTCCATCGTATGTCCACTTGAGTGAGTACCAAAGAGAGCATCGTGCATGTCTTCCATAATTTTCTCTACCTCCTTCTTGTCTACACATCAAAGTATAGTAGAGTCATGGTTGCGCTTGTATAACAGTCTGTTACTTATGAAGAATTTGGCTGAAAACCTTTATAAGAACTTCCTGTCATTGATGGATGCTCCCTCAGGATACTTTTGAGCTTCTAGATATCTCATTACTTCATGGTACGAAGGTTTTTCTGTGTCAATGTCAAGTTCACAGCAATGTGCATGTTCGTCGAATCTTTCAATTGTAGCTATAGGGGCTTCGTTGTCCGATCTGAGCTTGAACATTGAAGACATGGTTGCCAAAGCGTCAGCCAACAAATTTTCTTCCCTAGGGAAGTGCTCAAAGGTGATCTCTTCAAAATAGGGAATCAGGATTAGCACAAGTTCCTTTTAAGGGATGAGATTAGGGTGTTTAGTGTCCCAATCTCCTTTTACTTGGCTAATCACTAGAGCGGAATCCACAAACACATTCAAATGCTTGATCCTCAAGTCAATGGCAGCTTTCAGACCCAAAATGCACGCTTCGTACTCAGCCATATTTTCATGCAATCGAATCATAATCTGGAAATGAATGGAGTGTGGCAACCTTCAGGAGAGATGATCACAACACAAATTCCATTACCCAAAGCGTTGGAAGCCCCGTCGAAGACCATAGTCCATCGGGATCCTTGTTCAGGTCCGTCATATGGTCTAGGTTTTGCACAGTCGGTCACCAGCATGATGTTCTCATCAGGGAAGTCAAAGTTCATGGACTGATAATCATCCACAGCTTGATGGGCCAAATGATCTACAAGTACGCTTCCTTTGATGGCTTTTTGAGTCGTTTATTAAATGTCGTACTCAGTCAAGATCATTTTCCATCTGGCTATCCGTCCAGAAAGGGCAGGTTTCTCGAAGATGTACTTGATTTGGTCCATCTTAGAAATCAACAGAGTGGTATGAGTCAACATATACTTTCTTAGTTGGCGAGCAGCCCATGACAGAGTGCAACAAGTTTTCTCGAGAAGTGAATATCTGGTTTTACAGTCGGTAAACTTTTTGCTCAGGTAATAAATAGCATGCTCTTTTCGGCCAGACTCGTCATGTTGGCCCAAAACGCACCCCATATAGTTCTCTAGTACTGTCAAGTACATGATCAAGAGTCTTCCTTCAACTGAAGGTATGAGAATAGGAGGCTCTTGTAGATATTCTTTGATTTTGTCGAAGGCAGCTTGGCATTCATCATTCCATCTGACCACCTAATCTTTCTTTAAGAGTTTGGAGATTGGTTCATAAGTAGCAGTCAAGTGAGATATGAAGCGGGTGATGTAATTGAGACAACCGAAGAATCCTATAACTTCCATTTCAGAGTGAGGGACTGGCATTTCTTGGATGGCCTTTACCTTGGCAGGATCAACTTCAATGCCTTTATTGCTGACAACAAAACCTAGAAGTTTCCAGATTGTACTCCAAATGTGCACCTTTTAGGATTTAACCTCAACTCGTACTTTTCCAACCTCTCGAATAGTTTGTATAGGTGATCGAGATGTTCCTCTTCAGTTTTTGATTTAACAATCATATCATCCACATAGACCTCTATTTCATGATGTATCATGTCATGAAACAAAGCTACCATAGCTCTTTGATATGTTGCCCCTGCATTCTTCAATCCGAACGGAATGACCTTATAGTAGAAGGTGCCCCATTGTGTAACGAAAGTTGTCTTCTCCATGTCTTCGGGAGCCATACTTATTTGATTATAGCCTGAGAAGCCATCCGTGAAAGAGAAGACTTTGTGCTGAGCAGTATTATCGACCAAGATTTCAATGTGTGGTAGAGGGAAGTCATCCTTGGGGCTTTCCCTATTCAGATCCCTATAGTCTACGCACATGCGAACTTTTCCGTCCTTCTTTGAAACTGGAACCACATTGGCAACCCATTGGGGATAGGATGTCACAACTAGGAACCCTGCATCAAATTGTTTCATCACTTCAGCTTTGATCTTTTTAGACATATTAGGCCTCATGCGACGAACCTTTTGTTTGACAAGAGGACAATCTTCTTTTGTTGACAGCCGATGAACTACAATGTTGGTATCCAACCCTGGCATATCTTCATAAGACCAAGAAAATACTTCCACATAATCATGCAACATCTGAACCAATCTTCTCTTGACATTGCTTTCCAAGTTAGCACCGATCTTGATTTCCTTCTTATCTGCTTCAGTACCCAGATTGATGATTTCAACTGAATCTTCGTGCGGCTGAATAGCTTTTTCCTTTTATAAAAGGAGTATGGCTAATTCTCCCGGTATTTCATAATCTTCTTCGCCTTCGTCTTCGACTTGGTTAATTTGACATTTGAAGTCATAGTCGACAATAGTAGATTCATTAGCAATAAGATCCAGAGTGGATGAGGACTTGCAAGAGTGTGTGTGTCTGCATGTAAGACACATGGCTATTTGAAAAATGTATTTGAAATAAAAGACAATGAACACAAATATTTGAATGCATAAGAGTCTAAAGATTTGTATTGAATGATCATATGATTAGATGAACATAAATAAAACCCTTGACAAATGGACCAAAGTGCCCCAGGCTAGGCACATGGATTAAAAGTCATTGTTAAATATTACAGAAAAAATGTTCTTGAATTGAAAGAAAAACAATAATAAGTAGATTACTCCTCAATGAAGGAGATGGGCACAAAGTCTTTTGCATGTCAATTCTCCAGCTCCGTTGTAGTTGGATACACCCAATCTTCAAATGCAGCTTCTTCACCCGAATTACCCACAACATTGACCTCATGGCTTCCAATGTGGAGAGGTGGCTTTCCAGCACGAGCATGCCTCACTTCCTTCTGAGCCTTGAGGGTGAAGCCCAAACCGAACTTGTCCGCTTTAAATGGGATATGGAGGAGTTTCCCCCAAGTATCATAGTTTCCTTCTTCAATTACCGCACGAGCATCTTTGACTGAAACCATCTTTGGCACGACTTTAGCATCTTTGGATTCATAAGAAGAACACTTAGTAGCAGCAATCATTGGTGGCACGACTTCAAAGGCTTCACATGGGTCTCAATGAATTCTCAATCCATCTCTACGTGCTTAAAAGAGTTAAGGTGACTTACCATAAACTCTTCCTCTCAACAGACAGTGACAATTCTTCCCTTGACTAGATATTTGAGTTTCTGATGAAAAGTTGAGGTCACTGCCCCAACTTTATGGATCCATGAGCGACCCAACATACAAGAATAGGCAGGACGGATATGCATAATGTAGAAGGTGGAGTTGAAGATTGGGGAGCCCACCTTAATTGGAAGATCTACTTCCCCATGAACTGTCCTCTTTGATCCATCGAACGCCCTTACAATGATATCACTTGGCTTCAAGACTAAACCTTCACAGTTTAGACAGTCTAACGCCCCCCTTGGGTAATACATTCAGAGAAGAACCAGTGTCGACTAGGACATGTGTTAGGGTGGTCCCTTTGCACTCAACAGAAACATGTAGAGCTTTATTGTGATTCTTCCCAAGCGGTGTTAGGTCAGCATCTGAAAATCCCAAACCATTATCTACCGTTAAGCTAGCCACACAATTCTCAAATTGGTCCATTGTTGTCTCATGGGTGACATGAGCCTTTTTCAGGAACTTGATTAGTGTCCGAGCATGGGCATCGAAACAAAGCAGCAATGACAACATTGAAATATTAGAAGGGGTTTACCCCAACTGTTCCACAATCTTGAAGTCACTGCTTTTTATTATCTTTAAGATCTCGTCCATCTCACGAGCGGAGGGTTCTCCATCAGCAAGGTCCTTTGCGGGTATTTTTGTTACGATCGACTCAACAACCTTCTCCTTCCCTCTTGTATCTGTACTTGGCTTGGAAGCAGTAATGCGGATGGGCGCCTTTGTAACAACTGGTGGTGAGATATTGGGTGAAAATATTCTCCCTGTTCTGGTTACTTTGCTTGAGCAAGTTATGTTATCAACATCATCAGCTTTTTCTTCTTCGATCCAAGCGTCTTGTTTAATCCCATGATAGAACACCTCAGCACCATAGTTCCATGGTACTGCCTTGTTTGAAGAATAGGGAATTGGTCCAGGATTGGTAATTATTAAGGGAGAAACAGTTGATTCATTTGAAATCCTAATAGGACCTTTGGAGGTGATCCTAAGAGGCTTGTTTGAGATGGTAATAATGGAGAGGTCTTCACATTTATTAGTCAAACTTTTGGCAAGTTGGGTCTTCTCAAATAGAATTTCGTTGTTATCCATCAGGCATTGAATGCCTTTCTTTATCCCTTCACATCCATTGAGTTGTTGGGTCTAGCAAACACAATATTTCATACAGCCAGGGAAAATTATGGCTTTCCATAGATTCTTTTTGATGATATTCAAAGGAGTAGTCAAGTCTTCCACAGTGGCAACAAAAATTGTATCTTCAACAACATTAACACCCTTGTCATTCTTCGGTATAGGTGCGGTGATTACATTCGGATTCGGAGGAGGATCAAATTCAATAGTCTTATTATCGATCAAATCCTGAATTTTATTCTTCAAGGCCCAACACTGGTTAGTCTCGTGCTCGGGGCTATTTGAGTGGTAAGCACATTTGGCATTCAGATTATACTTTGGTGAAGAGGTATCTGGGTTCGCAGGTGGATCACGCAATGTCACCAAATTAACCTTGAGAAAATGTTGTAAGGCTTAAGACAATGACATGCCTGACCTCGTAAATTGTCTTCTCGGAGTTTCAAAACATTGATGATTTTCAGATGGTCTTGGAGTAGGAGTTGGATTGGAGATTCCGACAGAATTAACAGACGGATGATCAATCTTCTTGGTATGGCCCCTTACCCCGTACACAACATTGATTTCCTTCTTTGCAGCAAAAGGTTTCTTGACATGATCGGAAGTGGAGGTAGATGCCCCAAAGATCTTCCCACTATTGATTTCTCTTTAAACTCTTTCGCTGGTTAAGATTAATTCGGTGAAACCAGAAGAAGAGCATCCAACCAACAGATTAAATAAAGGACCAGATAAAGTGCCCACGAACATGTCAATATGCTCCCTATCAGTCAAAGGTGGTTGAACCCTACTGGCCAGGTCTCTCCATTTTTGTGCATATTCTTTAAATCCTTCATTCTTTCCCATTTTCATATCTTGCAACTGAACCCTCGTTGGCACCAAGTCGACATTATACTGGTACTGATGGTAGAATACGGTAGCTAAATCCTACCAAGTATTGATACGGGAACCATCTAACTGATAAAACCATTCAAGTTGCGTTCCAGCCAAGCTCTCTTGGAAAAAGTGAACCCAAAGTTTCTTATCAGTAGTGTGCGGATGTATCTTGCGCACATAGGATTTCAGGTGAAGTTTTGGACAAGAAACTCCATCGTACTTTGCAAAGACTGGTATTTTGAATTTGTGTGGAATCACAACCCCAAAGATCAAACACAAATCATCAAAATCTAAATCGGGGATAACTTGGATTTCAACAGCTTTCAATCTGTCTTCTAACTGCTTATATTTGATATCGGCGGCTGGACACTGCTTGTCGAAATAATCATCATCAGATGCTTGATCATTAACACAATCAGCCTGGGTACTCTTAACCTCACCAATCTAATTCTCGTCTTCTTCAGATGAGTCTTCTCCTACTGGGATCTGATTGACTGTCTCCTTGAACCTTCTACCCATGTTGAGTAGAGCTTTCTTCTTGGGCTTCTTCTTAACTTCCAACAATGCCATCGTGTCTTGATTCATCATGGCTAGGGCCAGTAGAGTATCTTGGAATTGAGTGTTTTGTTCCTGAAGATCCTTCATAGTTTTCTCTAGATCCATCTTGCTGAAATAAATAGCAGAAAGATAAGGAAACCTGTTATGCAAAAAACTATCATGTTATGATGCATGGGGGATGTATATGCAAATGATTTCAAGGATTTATTGAAATTAAAATTTGTATAGACAAAAGAGTGAACAAACGTCAATTTTCATTAATTAGCTTGAAAATATTACAACATGCCTCTTGGGCTTACAAAATAACTCCCTAAGATGAAAATACTGAACGCATCCTCTTCGGTGCAAGGTAGGAGTTCACACTTTGCTCTTCTTGTAGCTGCTTCGTAAGCTCCAAGACCCTCTTCTCACTAGCATATAATTAAGCTTAGAAAGTATCTCGTTCTTCCTTTAGCTGAATCCAACCTTTTTGCATGTCTTCGAGAGAAGTTGGCATGTCGGGGTGGAGGACAGTGTAGGGAACATCTCCTTCAACCACAAGTTCCATGATGACTGGTAAGATAGAGGGATAAGGCATCACAAGTTTATGAGTACGAGCTCGTACCCACTTAAGGTAAGGCTCAAGGGGAATGAAATTCTTGTGTCCCAACGTCTTACTATCGATTTTGGTTACCATCCTCCAAGCTCAGATAAATCTCTGGCGCTAACTTTGATCATTGCTTTCATATTCCAATACTACTCCTTGAATCAGCATCTCATGTGGACCATCCTTTCGGGCGTAACCAAATTGTCGTAAGGCTAAGAAGGGGTTGTAAGTGATACCTACCCTAATGCCAAGTAAAGGGACATTAGGGAATTCGCTACAACGGTCGATGATAGTAACATTCTCCAAAGAACATGTGATGCCTGAGCGTCATCAACCTATGGGACCATCTTGAACCTTGCTCGTTCTTCAACACAGATCGGGGAAGATGAGAAATAAACCATCTTGCCAAGAGAGGAGTGCAACACATGAGGATCCCTCTCTTTCTCATAGTACGAGAATGAAAAGAATGAAGGATATCTCCCAACAAAGTGGGCACTGGATTGCGAGACATGAAGATTTTGACAATATTTACATCTATGAGTTGATCAGGATTTAGAAACAAAACCATCCCATAGATGAGAAGGGCCACAATTTCTTCAAAAGCTTGCAAGTCCAGGGAATTCCAACAATCTTGAGCTTTCTCAAACAAGAACATGGCTAATAAACCTTTGACACCATTCCTTCTTTCCCAATTAGTTGTGATATCAGATTGTTACAAGTGCAGTTCTTGGGTAATCTCCTCAGGTTTTGAATCTCTTTCTGTACCGTTGAAGGGTAGTTGATTGAGAATGGGAATCCTCAAGAGTTGTGAAAATTCTTCTAGAGTAGGCACAAGTTGATAATCAGGAAAAGTGAAGCAATGGTGTAGAGGATCAAAGAATTGGAAGAGCACCTTCATCATATCTTCATCAGTGTTGGAGGTAACCAAGTTTAGGATGCGACCATGTCTTTCGGTGAATCAAGAATTCTCAGGGACCCTTGATGCTAACTCTTTGAGTTGAGGAGGAATCCTTACGAGATTGACTTGAATAATATTTCTGCAGATAGAAGCCGTGTCCTACAAAACAAAACAAAGATAAATCCCAAAAATTCTTGAAATGGTTAGTGAGAATGAGTATGATGTTATGATGTTTATGATGTCATGTACAAGTAAATATATACAAACAAGGAAAACAAGTCCTTAGGTTTAGGCTTGCATGGATTCTCATAGGTAAGTACCCTCTTGAAGTTTAGTTGGCTTAAACATGTCCTATAAATAGTAATCGGGTTCTAAGGGATCTCAATATCACTGATTTGTATTCTCGGGCATTGTTTCAGCGCAAGCCTCTTTCACGGTGACCGAAGAGAGAAGTGTGAAATGCTACATTCCCTCTATTCTTCTAGTTGTTAGTTGCTTCTTCTTTATCTGGTATTGAGTTCATAGACCATAATATAAATGTGATTTCTACACCTGACGAAGACCTTCGATGTGCTGCGGAAGCAAAGTCGTAGTTAGTAGACCGTTACGGAAAGCTAGCTGAACTCTCTTTTATGTCTTACATAGATAAGAAGGAATGGGACTGGTGTAGCTTTGCTTCTTCTTCTGCTAGCTACCATCGATTAGCTCGACCAGAGGCAGGAAGATTATGGGGTTTAGTCCGATAATTCCCAATCTATCATTCTTCTTAGTCTTTCTTGGCTAATTAAATTAACTAGCTCATCCTTTTCAATTAGCTGCTTTCCAGACTCGGAAAAGAGGGCTTCTTGGATAATGCGATGGAGGTTAGCTACCTTCGTCACTCATCAGTTAAGGCATTCTATTGGGAGAAACCAACATGCTTACTATTAAGGGAGGAGGATGCTATTTAACAGTGGTAGGGGAAGTAGCCCCAAAGCGCAACCAAACTCTTGTTAGTCCTCTTCAGCGGCCAAAGCATTAAGTAGTTGCTTTCGGTTCGTTTTGAGTTGAGTTCCTTTCTACAAGGACGCCCACGCAGCGAGGATATGGGGAAGGCTATCTCACTTATAAAAATTACCTTTCTCCTGATGTCCTTGCTGCCTTCTCATCGCCCTAAACGCTCCTCAAAGGCATTTCAGTCTCCTAGTCCTCTCCTAAACCTACTCTAATCAAAAGTCATGAAATGGATATATACTTTATCTTCAGCCTTAAGCTGGCACACTTCAAACAGTCGCTTCTATTTTCTACTTCCTTCCCCATGCTGCAATCTGTTACAGTTTATTGCTTATTTTCGTTCTTGTCAATGGGCCAAAGTCTATCTTCGTCAAGTCAGTCTTAGTCACGAGGTTCTTTTCGCCCGCGCAGTCAGTATTCGGGTCTCGTTTGTGGGACCATTGTCCATTAGTGGTCCATTCCCTCTGCTACTGCATATCCTTGTCGGCTCGTTAGGCATCCTTAGCTCATCTAAAAAAAGAGTGTCGGCATCTGTCTTCTCTTTCTTTCCCTTGTCTTAAGTCTTGAAGGAAAAGAAACGATATGTGGTTGTTGACCAACAAAAAAAAGAAATATAGGATTGGAATCGATGACTTAACTAAAGCCCCTTTCCTTTCAAAGAGGAAGAGCATGACTCTTTTTTTGATGCACTGACTTACTAACAGAATATCAAAGAGTCCTCCAAGAGCACTTCGTTAGAATTGTATGTGTTAAGCATATAGCCTAACTAGCATGATTGAGCCATGCAGTGGTAGAACCTGGTGAACCTGGCGTACGACTTGACTTGCCAATTCTTCTCTTATAATATTTTTTAAATGTGTTGTTTGAAACATCGCAGGAGTGACACACAGAAAAGGAAAAAGAGGAATTCGGCTTCGAGCAGAGGTTTCGCAGAGGAGGTGAAACTCTTTCTTTTTGCTTGTAGGTTAGGCGAGTTAGTCGATAAGGAGAGGAAATTTCATGAGTTTCCCTTTTGTAAAAAGTATTGGTTGATTTCCCTTCTAAGGGAGAGATGAAAATGGATTTATCCTTCTTTGAGTCCCATGTTGTTCATTTAGTCTAGACTTCTTTGTATAACTTAGCTTCTCCTCTGCTTAGCGATTGTTAGCTTCGGAGGCAAAACCATTTATTCAAGTAGAGTGTAGAGGTGTAGAGTAAAAGAAAGACATTAAATTTGGTTGGTTTCACAAATCCAATCTTTGACTCTACTTTTCTCCTCTAGAAGCTCTAGAAGGCCGATGTCAGTCAAGAAAAATGCGACTTTTGAACCCATGTTGGCTATCGGGTCCTAAAATAGAGATTATGCCCACGAGAAAGAAATACCTTTGAGTTTGAGATAGGATCCTTTGTTGACCATCGACCGGTTTCCCCTTCATCAGAAGATGGTGTAAGCTTCAGTAGTGAAATTGCAAAGTTGCTTTAGACAGGTTGGTTTCAGAGTTGTAGCTTTCGCGAGACAGCTTTAGAGCAGCAAAACTTTATGAATATTCATTCCAGGGCTCCGAGGTCAAGAAAAGACTTTGTTTGCCTCTCTTTGGTTGATTTCAAATACGATCTTTCATATTTGAGAAAAGGAACTGTCTTCCATCATACATGTGTTAAGCATAACACTACGTTTGTTTACAAATCGGTTAGGCCGGCTAAAAAACCAGGTTTTTGGCATAGTTTAAAGGTCGATTCTTGAAAATGCTTATAGTACGATAATAATTGAAAATATAACCTCCAAAAGAGCTTTTCCGAGCAATTGATGTCAAATTTTCGGGGTTTCATCACGTCATAAAATAAGTAAATCGTGTTTGCACGAGATTTATATCCAATCAGTAGCCAACTTCGGACCTATGGCAAACAAGTCTCGTACTCTAGGGGGGCGGTCTAGTCAGAGCAAATGATCAAGAAAGAATGTTCCTTTATTTGTTTACGCACTTCGTTGACTAGTGAAGTAAGAAAGCTACCTTGGGACTAACATTGCCACTGGGGTCGCTCATCTTACTCTAGGGTAGCACTCTATATGTAAAGATGAGTGGTTTGTGCTTCACTACCCAAGTCCATGTGCCTACAACTCGATCTACTAGCGCTCTCTTCGATCCTTCCAGGTCAATACCTTCGATCGTTGACCACTTTTCTGTAAGAACAAGATTAGTTCTGACCTATCTCAGAGTTTTGATGATAACAATAAATTATATTTAAGATAATTTATACTCTGATGAATGTGTTTGAATGTTTCAAATAATGTTCTGACATAAACATTCTGAAGTGCTAAGCAAACAATTATGAAGAAGTTCTTTGATGAAAGAACCTTTTTTTGTTTTAAGCGCATCTGTTGACTCTGGTAAGACACTTTATTTTTTAAATATATCTTCTAACATTTAGCAGGTTCCTTGCTCAAAAGATTACTTGAAAGCAAGCGCTGATCAAGTTCTTAGCAAGCAAAGCACTTCCTAGAAGATGAGTGAAGCATGTTTTGATTTAAAGGCATTGGAGCAAATTCTGAAAGAACGTTAAAACCAACTTGTCTTGTCAAAGCGTAGGAAACATGTTCTTACATTCTGTCATTTTCTCATTAATGTAAAGATGGCTGAAATCACTCAAGTGTCTACACTAGTTTCTTGGAAAATGGAATATTGCAAGGAAACACGCAAGCATTTAATGCTCTCCAACTTTTCTGAAGGCAGCAACGGTCTTATTATTCCTACTACAAATAGAAGGACATTTATTGCAAGCCAACCACCAAGTTAACCAATCAATTTTCAAAATAGAAGCAAGAAACTACGTGAAAGATTCTAAGCTCACAAACTCTTTGTTCATACAATTTGTGCAATTTATTCTAAGTGAAAAATCACAGTTGTGATATAGCTTGATTAGAAGCAAACTTTATTTCACTATCTGTAAAGATTAAACTCTTGTAATTGTTCCTTGAGAGACCAAGTTTGGTCAGATTTCTCAAGTAGACTAGGACTAGTCTTAAGTCTTAGTGGTGTTAGTCACTTGTAAGATTACTTGTGCATTGTGAGTCACAACAGTTGTTGTGTGTTTGTAATCAGTTGATTATAATGGATTAAGTCCTTGTTGAGAAAGGCGAAATCACCTTGGCAGGTGGACTGGAGTAGTTTGAGTTCAAACGAACCAGGATAAAAATAACCTTGTCCTTCCATTTTAGTTGAGCTTTGTATTGAAAAGAAAAAGAGTCACTTATTCAACCCCCCCTTCTAAGTGTTTTCTTACCCCTTCATTTTCAATGAGCAGATCTTTCGCTCAATTACGATCCATACTCAAACATGTTTGTTCGATGCCTCAACTTCCCTCAGCCACACATCTCTTTCCTTCGCTCTAGACCCACCCCCAAAATAGACCTTTTGCACTTTCATTTCACACTCTAAGGTTTGAACTAGAAAGTAAGAGTTAGGAATGCCATCTAGTCATGCCTTTCTGATAGCGATCTCCCTACGTATTTCTGTTGATTGCTTCTAAAAGTTTCCTTCATTGATGTGACCTTCGGTAAAGCAATTGCACTTATAGCTAGCCTCTAAGATCCCTGGTTGAGGCAAAAGCCATGAATACTAAGATTCCAAAGCAGGTCAATCAAACCTAGTGTGAAAAGTTTTTATCTGACTTGTATCGATTGTAAGCGGCTATGTAGGGTCTCTTTTCTATTGGTAATCAGTAGTTGAGGGAGCTTCTTGCTTGATTCCTTTTGTTATAACATAGTTTGATTCTACAACCCTTGAGTAAAGTTTTGATGATAACAAAATACAAAGAATAAAATTATTTCTAAGGTATATACAAAGAACAATTATGCTCCTGAAAATTATGCTATGTATATGTAGAAGCTCTGATGGAATCAACATCAGAATGGAAGCAACATCAGAAGATCAGCAACCTATGTTACACACTGAAACACTGAAGTTTGATGACCAGAATCTGCGCCTAATCAAATACACTCTGACTCTGATCAAAGACATCTTTTCCAAGTCATCAACACTCTGAAGAGTTATCAGCAGATACAACAAAGATGATTCTGAAGCGTTACTAGGCATTCAAGACTGAATTAAATACTAACGGCTTTCTTCAGACAAAGATCTTCTACAAAAGGAAAGTGCATTATTATCATTAAAACCTGCTTTATGGACCATGTATCCTTGCTTGCCTATATAAACAGGACTGCTTGTGAAAAGAAGCACGTACATACACACCCAATTTGGCTAAGCTATTCAAACCACGCTCATTCAAAGCTTTAGCAAAGTCATTTTATTCCAATCTTAGTTTGTGTAATTATCACAATTGTGATATACAGTTTTGTAATAAAACAACATACACACTAGTTCAATTCATTTGTAAAATATTTCCTTGAGATAAACCGGTCTATGGTTGTACTCAAGAAGACTTTAACAGTTGTTAAAGTAGCTATTGTAATCCTTTAAAAATAGTGGATTAAGACCTCGTTGGAGAGAGGCGAAATCACCTTGACGGGTGGACTAGAGTAGTTTGAGATCAAATGAACCAGGATAAAAATACTGTGTTGTCAAGCCATTTGTTTTAAGTTTTACAATTCAACCCCCCCTTATTGTGTTTTTCACATCTTCAATTGGCATCAGAGCGCCTGGTTCTGGGCTTTAACACTTAACCGTGTCAGTGCAAGATCCAGTGTCAGAAAAACACAATGGCAGGACCAAGTCAAAACATAAGCAATGACAACAATGAAGAACGGGACAGATTCAGTGGCAAACCTTCAGTCTTTGATGGAGAAAACTTTGACTACTGGAAAGACAGAATTGAGAGTTTCTTTCTGGCCCATGATGCTGATCTGTGGGACATGGTGATTGATGGATACATGCACCCAGTGGATGGACGTGGTCAGAAGAATGACAGGAAAATGATGTCTGATCAGCAAAAGCGTGAGTTCAGAAATCATCACAAGGCCAGAATAATTCTTCTCAGTGCTATCTCATATTCAGAGTATGAGAAAATATCAAACAGAGAAACTTCTAAGAATATGTTTGATTCTCTGAGAATGAAGCATGAAGGAAACATTCAAGTCAAAGAAACAAAAGCCCTTGCGCTCATTCAGAAGTATGAGGCATTCAATATGGAAGACAATGAATCTATAGAAGCTATGTTTTCAAGATTTCAAATTCTTGTTGCTGGTCTAAAAGTTCTTGACAAAGGATATTCCACTACTGATCATGTCAAGAAGATCATCAGAAGCTTGCCAAAACAGTGGAGGCCAATGATCACAACGCTTAAGCTAGCCAAGGATCTCAAAAAAATCTCTCTGGAGGAACTTATCAGCCCCCTCAGAAGTCACGAGATAGAGCTAGAAGCATATGAACCTCAAAAGCAAGGTAAGCCATTAGCTTTAAAATCTAACAGAAAATTTGACTCCAAAGTTTTGCAGGCTGTGGAAGAAACCTCTGATGGATCCTCATCAGAAGAAAATGAATTGTCTCTTCTCTCCAGAAGGGTGAACAAACTGTGGAAGAAGAGGAAAAGGAAGTTCAGGAATCCCAGAAGATCAGAAAATCAGAATAAATCTTCCTCCAGATACAGAAGGTCAGAATCCTCCTCTGGAAACAAAATATCTGAAGGCTCCTCAGGATACAAAAATCTAAACTATAAAGACATCATCTGCTATGAGTGTAACGAGCAAGGGCACTACAAAAGTGATTGCCCAAAGCTTCAGAAGGAGAAGCCCAAAAAGAAGTTTGGCAAAGAAAAGAAGAAGAGTCTCATGGCTACATGGGATGATTCTGATACATCTGAAGCTGACTCAGAATCATATGATGAAAGAGAAAACATAGCTCTCATGGAAAACGTATCTGAAGATAATGAAGCTTCTGAGTCAGACTCTGAATCAAATACAGAAGAGGTATTCCCTGACTTTACTATTAATTTTACCAAGGCTGAATTAGCAGAAAGCCTTAATGAAATTCTGGAAAGGTATCAGCAGATCAGAGTCAAATTCAGAAACCTGAAAAGGAATGTTGCTTCTGACTCTGATAAGACTGAGAGTCTCAAATTGGAGAATTATGAGTTAAAAGATAAAATTTCAAAATTAGAAAATCAAATGCATAACTCTCAGAAGGAAATAATCCCTGAAACTGCCAGCAATGCTGATGAGATCATCAAAGAGTATGATCACAGCTTTCAGAAGTTTCTAGCTAAAAACATAGACAGAAGAAAAATGGCTTCAATGATCTATGGGGTTAGCAGAAATGGCAGAAAAGGGATAGGATATCAAGGTAAGGTTCCTACACCAAAAAATGCCATGGATTTAGTTATAAAGCGTACTCCACTTGATTCACACTTTACATATGGGCACACACATGACATAAAATATACAAGTAGTGATTACTCTGTCAAACCAAAATTGAACCAGAGTTTTGGTAGAACTAACAAATCAGGAGCCAAGAAAATGTGGGTACCTAAGGATAAAATAATACATGTGGCAGATATTTTTAGCAGCAAAGCAAAAACACCAGTCATGGTACCTGGACTCTGGCTGCTCACGACACATGACGGGAAGAAGGCATATGTTCCAAAGCCTGGAACTTAAACCTGGAGGCCACATGGGTTTTGGAGGCAATCAAAGGGGAAAGATCATTGGCTCTGGAACATTAGGTAATGGAAATCTTCCCTCTATTAGTAATGTTTTATTAGTTGATGGATTAATGCATAACCTGTTATCCATAAGTCAATTAAGTGATAACGGTTATGATATAATCTTCAATCAAAATTCATGCAAAGCCGTTAGTTAGAAAGATGGGTTTATCCTATTTAATGGAAAGAGGAAAACCAACATTCATAAAATCAAACTTTCTGAACTGAAAAGTCAGAACGTAAAGTGTCTTCTGTCTATTAACAACGAGCAATGGATCTGGCACAGAAGATTTGGACATGTTAGTATGAGAAGAATATATCAGATTAACAAACTCAATCTGGTCAGAGGACTTCCTAACTTAAAGTTCAATTCAGATGCTCTGTGTGAAGCATGTCATAAAGGCAAGTTTGCAAAACCCGCTTTCAAATCCAAAAACGTTGTTTCCACCTCTAAGCCATTAGAACTTTTGCACATTGACTTATTTGGACCAGTAAAAACTGCCTCATCCAGTGGCAAGAAGTATGGGTTAGTAATCGTAGATGACTATAACAGATGGACATGGGTAAAGTTCTTAAGGCACAAGGATGAGTCACACTCTGTGTTTGTTACCTTCTGCAACCAAGTTCAGAATGAAAAGGATCTTAGAATCGTCAAAGTCAGAAGCGATCATGGTGAAGAATTTGAAAATAAAGATTTTGAATTATTCTTTAATGAAAAAGGAATTCTGCATGACTTTTCTTGTCCTAGAACTCCCCATCAAAATGGAGTTGTAGAACGAAAGAACAGAACATTGCAAGAAATGGCCAGAACCATGATCAACGAGACTAATGTTGCTAAGATCTTTTGGGCAGAAGAAATAAATACAGCGTGCTACATTCAGAATAAAATCTCCATCAGACCTATTCTGGAAAAGACTCCATATGAATTGTGGAAGAACAGAAAACCCAACATTTCATATTTCCACCCATTTGGATGCATATGTTTTATTTTGAATACAAAAAATTATTTGAACAAGTTTGAATCTAAAGCATAAAAGTGTATCATGTTAGGATACTCTGAACGCTCAAGAGGGTACAGAGTATACAATACAGAAACACAGATTGTTGAAGAGTCAATCAGTGTTCGGTTTGATGATAAGCTTGACTCTCAAAAGTCAAAGCAGAATGAACTCCTTTTAGGTATGGAATTTGAACTCACAGGTACTGCAGATAACTCAGAGTCTCTCAACAGAGACACTCCCTCAACATCAGAAAGAGTCACTACAAGCAAACCAGCACCTTCTGTTGATCAACTCTAGAAAAGACCATCCAGAAGCAGAATTGATCACCCAGAAGAAACAATCTTAGGAAGGAAGGAAGATCCAATCAGAACAAGATCTACCTTTAGAAAATCTGAAGAATCCCTCATGGGACTTTTTTCTCTGATTAAACCAACAACAATAGATGAAGCACTTCTGGACAATGACTGGATTCTGGCAATGCAGGAGGAGCTAAATCAGTTCACAAGAAATGACGTATGGGATCTGGTTCCCAAACCAAAAGGATTCAACGTCATAGGCACAAAATGGGTGTTTAGAAACAAACTGAACGAACAAGGTGAAGTCATCAGAAACAAAGCACAACTGGTAGCATAAGGTTATAGTCAGCAAGAAGGGATAGACTATACATAAACCTTTTCTCCAGTCGCCAGGTTAGAATCTATCATACTTTTAATTTCATTTGCTGTCAATAAAGGCATCACTCTGTATCAGATGGATGTCAAGAGTGCATTCTTAAATGGCTATATAGAAGAAGAGGTTTATGTGCACCAACCCCCCTAGTTTTGAAAGTTCCAAAAATCCAGAATATGTTTTCAAACTAAAGAAGTCACTCTATGGTCTGAAACAAGCTCCCAGAGCTAGGTATGAAAGACTAAGTAAATTCCTGTTAGAAAAGGAATTCACCAGAGGGAAAGTGGACACAACCCTCTTCAGCAAGACAGTTAAGAATGACATCTTAGTATGTCAGATTTATGTTGATGACATTATATTTGGATCCACTAAACCCTCTCTAGGAAGAGAGTTTGCTAAATGTATGCAGGCAGAATTTGAGATGAGCCTGATGGGGGAACTAAAGTTCTTTCTGGGCATTCAAATTAATCAAACTCCAGAAGGAACCTACATTCATCAGAGAAAATATGTCAGAGAACTTCTGAAGAAATTTGATCTCTCAGAATGTAAGCCCTCAAGAATTCCAATGCATCCCACGTGCATTCTGGAAAGAGAAGAGGTAAGTAACAAAGTAGAATAGAAGGTCTACAGAGGTATGATTGGTTCTCTTCTCTATCTGATGGCCTCAAGGCCTGACATTCTATTCAGTGTTTGCATTTGTGCTAGATTCCAATCAGATCCTAGAGAATCTCACTTAACAACAGTTAAGCGAATTTTCAAGTATCTGAAAGGTACTACTAATCTGGGTTTGTTTTATAGAAAATCAAGTGATTACAGCTTAGTAGGATACTGTGATGCTGATTTTGCTGGAGACAGAGTAGAATGTAAAAGCACTTCTGGAAGCTGCCAGTTTCTGGGAGAAAATCTGATTTCATGGTCCAGTAAATGACAATCCACTATAGCTCTATCAACAGCAGAAGCTGAATACATAGCAGCTGGATGTAGCACGCAAATGATCTGGATGAAAAGTCAACTTGAGGACTTCAATATATTTGAGAGTAACATCCCTATCCTCTGTGATAACACTTCTGCTATTTTCCTCAGTAAAAATCCTATTTTTCATTCTAGGGCTAAGCATATAGAAATAAAACATCATTTTATTAGGGACTATATTCAGAAAGGGATTCTAAATTTAAAATTTATTAGCACATACCATTAATGGGCTGATATCTTTACAAAACCTCTTTCTGAAGATAGGTTTAACTTCATTCTGAAACATCTCAGCGTGAAGCTTTGCCCAGAATAAAATAGTTTTATTTTCCATATCTTAAACCTTCAAAATGCTGATTATTTTTCTGTGAACTACTGATCAATCTTCCTTCAGATCTTTAGAAGTACAGATTGTATCAGAATCTATCCATGAAGATCTGAGCGCTTCATTTCAAGGATAGAAATGTGTTGTTCACTCAAGCAAACAGTTGTCATCCATTCATCAGCTACTTTCTGAGGCTGAACACGCGTTCACGTTTCTGAAAGGTCAAAAGCGCTGATTGGATGCATTGGGACACATGTCATGGGTAACCGTACCAATATCTTTCTGAATCCCCCAAAATTAGTTGTCATTAAATGCTCATAATCATTATAATTTATTTCTCTCTCTTACCATTTATGTTTTCAAAATCTTTTTCAAAATCTATTTAAACACATTTCTCACTCTTTACACTCTTTCACTTTCACTTTCATTTTCTCTACAATCTAATTGATTCCAGTTTCCATCCTTTCTCAAAACCCTTTCAATTTCTTCTCAAAACTTCCTGTGTAAACATGGCTTCCTCAAGCAACCCTACCTCCAGTACTCAGAGAACAGATTCCTCAGAACAATATGAAGAACCCTTCAGAACTCTTCTCACACCCATCAAAAATCTAGAAGTACTCTTAGAATTGATTGTGGACTTTAACAGTCTTCAAGAGAACGAGTTTAATCTCTCTGAAGAGGTAAAGGCTCAAGGATGGAACATATATTTTGACCGACTGGTAGGTCCAACTTTCCCAATCCTTGTGAAGGAATTTTGGATTCATGCTTCATCTTCCAACCATCAAGTTACTTCATACATAATGGGGAAGAAGATAGTCATAACTAAAGACCTTATTGCAAGATTAATAGGCTACAATGGTGGTGGTGTAAGATGCGTAGACATGGCTGAAAGATATGCTGATGTTGCCCTAATTGCTAGAGAAATATTCACTTTGGGTCTTCCCTCCAGCAAGATAAGGGATCTAAAAGACCATCACAGAATATGGGCCAAGATTATTCTGGGATGCATAAACCACAGGAAGCCAACCAGCTCTCCTTACTACATCAATATTGATCAGCCATTTCTGATCTACTTCATCTCCTAGAAGATTAAGGTGAATCTAACTCATCTGTTGTTCAACCATCTAAGGACGAGTGTTAAGGAGACCAGAGAAGAGGAGCGCATAAAAAGGGACTGGATACCCCTAGGAAGGCTCATATCAGATATTCTAACAGAGAATAAGCTGATTGATCATCTAACAAAAGCTCAGGAAATCAGCTCTTTGGAAGCTATTGTTGGCAAACAGTTGAATGCAAAGAATCTGAAGAAGATGAAGTTAATTGAGAACATCAAGAAGGAACCTAGTGTCACTTATTTTGAAACTATCTCTAGCAGAAGAATCCCTCTGGATAACTTTCCCATGTTTTCAGAGATTTATTCTAAACCTGAGATAATAATCAGATATCTGGATGCATGCAAAGCTGACGGTACTGCACCAGATCTAAACATTCAGGATCTGCAGCAGAAGGCTCAGGAAGTTGTGCTGAAGAAAAACAAGAAAAGGAAGGCTGCAGCAGAAGGATCATCCCAACGGACTCCTAAAAAGAGAGGTAATCCTTCTTCTATAACTGTTTTAGATTCAATATCTGTATCAACATATGTACCAATCCCCACTCAATCAGAAAACTCTACTCCACAAACACTTGATGACTTTGACATTGAATTTGACCCCTCAGACACTTTAACTCTCAGAGGATCTCACTCCCTACCTACAAATCTAAATATTGAAGTAACCCAACAAGAACTTACAAAAGTTATATCAGATATAGAAACCTTTGACCAACATATATCTGCTTCCATACCATTAAATCCAAACTCTGAAACCATTTCATAAGCACCTCAACCAGAAATTCCACTCTCTCCACTACCAGAAACTCATCCACCTTCTCCACAACCTGAAACCTTACAACCAGAAGTACAAACTTCTAAGGTCCAACCCTCTGAATCCTGCGAACCAGAACTTCATCACCATCAATCCAACCAAACACTTGATTCTGATCCCATTCCCATTCCTGGAATCACTGAACCTCTGAACATCAGTATACCCCTAACCATTAGTATTCCCCAAATTCCCTCTTCACGAGAATCCACTCCACCAAAGACCCCAACTAGTCCAATAATCATTCTAGACTCTCCCACTTCCTCACCAAATATCAATCCAAATGACCATGCCAAAACTATCATTGACTTAACTGCTTTTGAACGCCTGGCTGCCATAACCAACAAAACAGCCATTCCAAAACCAAAACCATTTGAACCCACACCAGATGTTGGTACCAGTTTATTGATATTTGAAACAGAAGTGCAGAAGCAGATCACTTCTCTGAAGCAAGCTAGTCTTGAGCTGATTGATCCTGCTGCATCAGACTACCTTTGGACAAGGTTCAGAAGATGGGTATGTTCTGAAACCCATAAAATGCAAGAACAAAGCTACGGACTAGTTCAAGAGAACTTCAACAACCTGCTAAAAGTTTTTGAAGATCAAGTTCTGAGCCAGCTACTCAAGGAAGAATCTCTTCCTCTGGACAATGCTCCCTGATCTGAACATCGTCCAGCAGACAAAGTTCAACCAGAGTTAGAAGATCTCAATCTGACTGACACTCCAAAGCAGATAGTTCCTGCTGAACAACTGGTTCAAAAAGAGGACATTGCAGAATGCTCTGAGAAGCATCCAGTTGCTGAAGAACCTCAAGCTTCCTCCTATGAAAGGCAGACTTTAGAAGACCTGAAGAGATCTGATATTTTGATGCAGGAAAGAATGGATAAACAAGATGACAAAATTTCAAAAATCAAGAGCATGTTAACCAAGAAGGAGGAAACCAACAACCAAATCAAGGGCTTGTTGGAAGCTTTGTTCACGCGTCTTTCTCCTCCCTCTTAGATATTCCTCTGTTTAAAAATTTTGTTTTTCTGTAATATTCTCTACATAGCTCTGAACTTATCATTGATTCTGTTTTAATATCAATGCATTTTGGCTCTGATTATGTGTTCTTTTTGATAACTGGCAAAAAGGGGGAGAAAGAAAAAGATATTTTCAATAACGGATTACTGAGACATAAGACATAAGTCTTAAACATTCTAATCTACTTAAATTCTCTCTTCTAAAAAGCTTGAACAGGTACAAAACTCTGCTGAAAGATACAGTAAGATTCTGACGCTCAAATATTCATGGAGTTAAAAGGAAGTAATCAACTCAGGGGGAGTTTTTCTACTTAACTCTATACTTTTTGTTCTTTATTCTTTATTGAAAAATCTGGTTTTTGTCATCATCAAAAAGGGGGAGATTGTTAGAACATAGTTTAATTCTACAACCATTGAGTAAAGTTTTGATGATAACAAAATACAAAGAATCAAATTATTTCTAAGATATATACAAAGAACAATTATGCTCCTGAAAATTATGCTATGTATATGCAGAAGCTCTGATGGAATCAGCATCAGAATGGAAGCAGCATAAGAAGATCAACAACCTATGTTACATGCTGAAACACTGAAGTTTGATGACCAGAATCTGCGCCTAATCAAATACACTCTGACTCTGATCAAAGACATATTTTCCAAGTCATCAACACTCTGAAGCGTTATCAGCAGATACATCAAAGAAGATTCTGAAGCGTTACTAGGCATTCAAGACTGAATTAAATACTAACGGCTTTCTTCAGACAAAGATCTTCTACAAAAGGAAAGTGCATTATTATCATTAAAACCTGATTTATGGACCATGTATCCTTGCTTGCCTATATAAACATGACTTCTTGTGAAAAGAAGCACGTACATACGCACCCAATTTTGCTAAGCTATTCAAACCACGCTCATTCAAAGCTTTAGCAAAGTCATTTTATTCCAATCTTAGTTTGTGTAATTATCACAGTTATGATATACATTTTTGTAAGAAAACAACTTACCCACTAGTTCAATTCATTTGTAAAAGATTTCCTTGAGATAAACCGGTCTGTGGTTGTACTCAAGAAGACTATAACAATTGTTAAAGTAGCTATTGTAATCCTTTGAAACTAGTGGATTAAGACCTCGTTGGAGAGAGGCGAAATCACCTTGACGTGTGGACTGGAGTAGTTTGAGATCAAACGAACCAGGATAAAAATACTGTGTTTTGTCAAGCCATTTGTTTTAAGTTTTACAATTCAACCCCCCCTTCTTGTGCTTTTCACATATTCACCTTTCTCCATGCTTTCCTTAGCATTAGCATGGGGTTGGTCTTCCTCGGTGAGCGGATGTCTATAACACGCATTTTCAAGGATCTGGCGGATCCAAAAAGACAATCTTTCGACAGGATTAAATGCTTCCTTCCAGTTTGACGAGAAAGAAAGACATTCCATAAGTTTCACTTGTGCCTTAGTAGTCTCAAATAGGACCGAATCACAAAAGGAGAACGAGTGAGGAGTTCTCTTTTCATTCACAGAAGCAGAAACTGCTTGAGCTGATACGCAAACAAGACCAGCTAGGCTTACAACGCCTATGATGATTGGTAAGTGAACTTGAATGCTAGTTTCCATTGAAAGAGTGTGCCCTTCAGAACTACACCTACTTGATATCAATCATAGAGGAAGATGTTGCAAATCCCATTAATAACTAATTAGTGGATTTGGAAGAGTAGGCGAGAATGGCAAAGTTCTCGTTCAAATAAAATTAAAAAAGTTTCATTTTCCCCGTCTTTTTCGCCATCGACCTATTTTCACTCATAAAGAGACTTCAAATCGACAAACTTCCACGAAAGACCGTGTTTTTTCCGCATGAAAGAGCATGTTTTTTGTCATCCAGAGAGCTTGTTCGGGAACAAATAACTTGCTTTCTAGTTGTCCTAGGTGCTTGAAAGGATTGTGTATACATAGGGATGTCGCGTATACGCAGTGAGAATGGATCTCTAGAGTCTTTTGCAGTGGTATTTAAAGCCTAAACCGTCACTCCACTTGGCTAAGAAGAGAGGGAGTGGACAAAGCCATTTATCAATTCAATAAGAAGGGAGGGGAAATCTTCTCTTATTGATGAGACTTATAAAAAGAGGTGCTCCATAACGAGTCCTCACTTGCGAGAGGGATAGGTGGAGGAGGTATTTCGATGAGATCCTGATGTTGTCACATGAATTTCTCAAGAAGAAGAAGCTGTGATCACTCTACGACTTTTTGTTAAACATGCTTGGCTGAAAGGGCCTTGCCACTAGACTTAATTTATCGGCGTACCGGTATTGACCTTTTGCTTGGTACTCTTCATCGCTAAACCATTGAGCCCCACCGGACGAATTAGTTCTACTTGCCTTTCCCGGATCCTATGGTAAAGCATACGTCCCCTATACCTTCCCTTTTTCTGTTAATGGAAGGCTTGGGCCAAGGAAGAGGAAAAGAAGATAGCTAAGGTTTATGGATAATCATTTTCTTCTCTTATGATAAGAGCACAATACAATCTTCCGATTACCCTCTTAATTAGAATGAGCCTTCAAGCGGATCTTCTGACACACGAAATGAACTATCTTTCCATTATCAAACTTAGCCGATTGGACAGCTAAGATGGAATCGAAAGCATCTCCGCTGACTAAGATGATATGGGAATGGGAAGACAACCAGCTCTCCTTACTAACTGGACGAGAGAGAGAGAGAGAGAGAGAGAGAGAGAGTTATTTTGCCCTAAAGGAGGATTGATTACTTGAGGAAAAGACCGTGCTTCAGGGAATAGGATGTAAAGGATTATTCTAAGAGAATATGATCTCACTCAAGGGAGGATTAGCGGGGCTAAGCTAATAAGCTAAGGAGAAAGATCAATCAGCGGGATTGATTCTAAGGCTGAACCTAGAAAGATGAATCAATAAAGAAGTAGTCACATCCAGGCCAGGAGGAAAAGGCCTTCATTTGCAGAACATAAAGTGAATCCCTCTTTCTAAAAAGTTGATCACTGACCGTTAGAGGTTTTGCTACTAAACTGACATAAGTATAAGAGGAAACTAAGTTCCAATAGATACTGCCCGAAGGAGGTGGGGTCAACTTGCTGCAGGAATGGTTGAATAAAGGGCTTGCCCTACTAAAGTTTGAAAGCTTCAATTCAAGATTTCTTATTTAATATTAAATCCATTAGCGAGAGAACGACAAATTCTAGTGGACAATGATAGTCTTGAATAGCTTCGACGGAGGAACTGGCCCTCCCCTAGTTCTATTAAAATGGGAGTTGGCCTCTGGAGAGAGAGGAATTAGGCGCGCAAATGACAATGGTCTTTCTTGCATTAAAGATCAAGAGGCAGCCCCTAGTCTTGTTGTTCTGTAACAGGCCTTTGGCATACTTTACTTCGTCGTCTTTGCCCTTCCTTTATCTCTTTCTGTAATGTAATTGATAATTTCATATTGGAAGGGGGGAGACGGGGACTTTTCCACCACGTTAGGCTCGTGAGTCACTTTTCGAGTTAGAAATTAAGCTATTGACTGAAGTTAGCAATAAAGTTTTTGATTAAGGAAGACTGCGCTTCTGCGACAAGATGAGAAAAAAAGGCCTTGCATATAACTTACTTGGAAGGAGAAGAATGGGAATATCCTTGAACCAAAATAGTCAGTTTATTTATATATTCTATATAATAAGCGGAGTCTTCTAATTTACTTGAATTCGCTGCTGTATAGGAGACCATTTCTTTCGCGTCATTGGAGTCCGCTATAGCTTCATCACTTGCTGCCACTTAATGCTCATCTGATGTCTCCTAATGCTAACATAGGATCTTTTCAAAAATAGGTTGTTTCTGCCAAATAGTCTTCTGTTGCGGAGGATGGGATGTTCTCGGACCGAGGTCACAAAGGAGAACCTTACATAACTCGAAAGTGAATCCCTGTCAGTCAGATAGATATTTCTTCAGAACATCTTATCTAAGCGTCTAGTGTCATGTTTTGATCAATCAATCGAATTCAAAGAACAAGGGAGAACCTCTAGTAGAATAGAAGATTCTGCCATCGCTTAATCAAGCGCTACTGCTTCATTGACTTGTGTCGTCTGAGTCAGAAAATGTGGCAGCAGAGTCCTATGTCTACCAGCCTTCTTTTCTTCTATCATCAGCCTAGGGATCAGAGATCATAGATAGTCCAGCATAAGCCCAAAGATCAGGGATAATATAACAGCTTTAATGCCTATAAAACAAGAAAGGCAGGGAAGGCAAGGCTTTAATCTGTCCTTAATTGAAACTGAAAGGGAGGGCTCATCCACTTATATAAGAGTATGGTTCGACCCCAGTTTCAGGTCCTATTATTAATTACTTTATCCTCGCTCGAAGGTCACTTCACTCTTTATAGCAAGGAGCCAAAGAGCTGACCTAAAAGCAGAAGCTTCCTTGATATTCTACTTATTGAAAGCCAAATGAAACTGATTCAAAAACATTTATCCCATAACCAAGATTATTCCCTTCCTCGTGCTAATCACATATCTCTCTATTTCTGGATTTGCGGAACGACTGTCCAAGTCTTCAAATTCGGCCAACATAGCTGAGGAGTAATTGACCACATTTAAATCACTCCCAATTAAACTATTAGTTTCATGGTTGATACGGTGGCAGAACCGACTGTTAATACTGGTTTGCGTTTTTTGTTTGCAAATGTCGCGGTAAGCAAGAGTCGCCACCGACTTTTATTTTATCCAATCAAGAAAATGAAAAAGAACAGAAAAAACATTTTTCGAGATGTTTCTGAGTATGGGGGGTAGATTATAGAAAGGGAAGGTGTTAGCACCCTTTCTATCTGTGGTTTTCCACGGGCTCTTAGGTACTTGCTCATTTTGAAAACTGCTTGTGTGTGCTTGTTTTGAAAAGTTTTGTTTTACTTCGTATTAACCCTTGTTTCTGTCCTCAAGAGTGTTACGAAGTTGTTTTTGAAAACTTTGTTTGGAAAGTGTTGGTGTGAAAAAAAATTTGTTTGCTTGAGCAAGTACCTAGGAACTAATCTACCTACTCGAAAAAGGTCTGTTCTTTTTCCTTTTAGACAATTCTATCCCATTATTGAGAAATAGATAGCATCGTCGTTGGAGTTTTTTAGGGTCATTCGAAGGGACAAATACGATCACAAAAGCAATGTTAGGAAATGTTAGTAATCATCCTAAAGCCTTAAAGATCTTTTTTCGAGGCAACATCTGAATGGGTCATTTTAGATCTTTCGGGGCTAGAGGACAACCACTAACAAACCCTATACTTCATGACCATTTACCGAAGGCAGCCAGAGTGGAGTAAACTCTAGGAGTGAGCATGTGCGAGTGTAATTTTCAGTTAATTTATCTTTGCACATTTAGGGTTTTCTACCGTATTAATTTTCAGTTTGTCTTTCCATACAATCCTATTAACATACATCTAAGCAGTTTATAGTTTGTGGAAATTAAAGCGAGAAAGTTAAAGTCCTAGCTATTACAGGGCTTTTGCGGATACATAATTATTTTGACCGAAAATAAAGATGCGGAATTGAAACCCTAATTACTATTACAAACTCGGAGAAGTTACAATAATAATAAAAAGGAAATTAAAAAGTGTGTGCGGCGAATTAAATGCGAGAATAATTAGCAAAACCTAAAAAATCTAATTGAAAAAGATTTAGGTTATTTTTTGAGAAAAATTAGATGATGTACAAAATTAAACCCTAATTCTAATTATTTTTAATTACGACAAAAGAAAGAATTAAATTGCTTTAATTTTAATTAAACTATTTAATTAAAGAAATAGAATATTTTATGAAAAAAATAATTTTTGATGTTTTGTGATTTTTGATTTAATAAAAAAAACGGATTTTTGTAAAAGAAAATAATTAATAAAACAATTAAAACAAGAAATAAAATAGAAAAGTAAAGAGATGGGCTTATATGGAAGCTGAAAGGGGGGTATATTGTTGAATTTGTAAGGCCCAATAGCTGGTCAGCCCAGTCAACGCACTGATTCTGTGCAGCCATGCTTGGAGGGTGTATCATGGTCTTTCCTTGATTGAGCGTTGGATCTGGATAAACAATGATCCATTGGCTAGATGGTGGTAGCGCATGGTGGGCATTTTCGATGATGATGCATTGAATCTGTAGAAACAAAGTAAGAAAAGAAAATTTGCTGGGACCAGGGATCGAACCCAGATCCTCCCACTCAAATCAATACACATTTTTCCATCTGGGCTATGTGCTTTGTTTGTTAGTATAATAAAAACAAATAATAATATATTAAAACACATGGATAAAAATAGAAAACATGCGCCATCATTTGAATGGGCCAGTGAGGTTGCACCAACTTATCATCTTCCTCCCTGTCCGTCGTATTAGGTCATTACCTTTTACCTACGTACAGTTTTCCATAGCTACAAACCTGTGAGTTTCAAAAATCGTCAAAACACATGATAAATTAAATTTGAACACATGGATCCATTCGTCTTGAACCCACGAGCATTATGGTATCCTTTTTATTGGCCAATTTAACCTGTGTAAGGAAACCCTAAAACAACCAAACATACCTTAGCCATGACACATATGCATACAATCATCAAAGCACAAAATTACGTAAACCAAAACATTCCAAATGATAATACAAACACAATGCTATGTTTAATAATGATTAATCATGCGTAAATTAAGAAATAAAACTCAAGCTTGGATATGCAAATCGTGGGTCTGTAACTCGAGATTCTGGACGTAGAAATGCTTGCAATTGATTGGGACACATTCTGGAGATGTCCAGGAGTCTATTGGTAGTGTTAGAATGGCTTGAATCACTCTCTAGGTCCAAGAACGATCCACCACTTTCTTGCAAATTTTTGAGTTTTGTTCTTGTATTCTCACGACTGTAATCCTTCTCCTTTTGGCTTAGGTATGTTCTATATATGTAGTATAACTGATCAGGTTAACAAAAACAAATTAAATATTTGTGAATCATGGAAATTGGATTTGATTTTTATCTTGTATTATATATTTCCAAAACAAGCATAGTAATGCCAATTTTTCTTCAATAATCCCTTGCATGATTTGATATGATATGCCAGCCTAATTGGATTTGATTCCTACAAAAAATCAGATAAAAAATCAATCTTTTATATTTTTTGAAATATATTTGATTTAATCTAACTTTTAATAAATAAAAATCAAAATAAAATAAATAAGCAAATAATATATGGAGGCTGATTTGGGTCGTGGACCATGTCACAAACAAGATAAAATCGGGAAAAGCTAGGCCTATTTTACAAAAAATGCACTTTTGAGCACATTTGACTTTTGACAATTTTCCAAAAATGGCCAACTTTGACAATGCATATCTCCTCCAATTTTAACCCTATAGAGGTGTTCTTGGACTTTTTAGAAATCTTAGGATGTCCCCTAAACAAACCTTTTTGTTTCATCTCAATTGGGTCATCCATGTTCATGTAAGAAGCTTTGACCCAAAAGGTGTTTTTGTTGACTTTTCAAAAGGACCTATAATGTAGAAATTCATATCTTTTGTTGAGTGTATATTTTGAACTTGTGGGATGAAGATGAGTTGTAGGGAATTGCATCCTATTCAAAATGAGCCTTGGATGGAAATTTTTTGATAAAGTATGAAGAAGCTATTCCTGGTCAAAGTTTGGTTGACTTTTCCTATGAAACCCTAATTTTGCAACTTTTGGGTTTTCATGAATTTGGGGAATTCCTTGAGGAATAATGATCGACACTTGATCAAATGATGGATATCTATTCAAAATGTTGATGTTGACCAAAAATCTTGAAGTTTGACTGTATGTGGGCTACAATTTACTTTTGACATAGTACAATTGATTTTCAGGCATCTGGCCAATTGACTGAGCAAACTTCTTGTGCAAGGCATGAAACATGACATGGATGATCTTGAGAACATATTGGGACCATGGAAAGCATTTGGGGCCCTTGTACTTCAACCATCTTGATGATGAGTGAAACCCTAGTTTGAAGCTTATCGCCTTAGGAGGAGGATTTGTCTGGTCAATCCTTAGTCATCCTTGAGCAATTGAGGACCTCTAGAGGCATGTATTGAGTGAAATGAGAGGGAATATTTCGGGGTACAATAGATGCCCCTATTCAATCTTCTTAAACCTGAGGATGTAGATTGGCTGTCTGCCTTTCGTAATCTGAAGGTGGAAGATTATTGAACACTAGAGTGCCCAGAAATGTGCACTCGTCTGAGATGGTGCTGGACTGTTTAGGTAGTATCGGGAATGGGCTTACAGATGCCATTTGGAGGATATGACAGAAGGTCACCGAAGATGGGCTTAAAGATGCCATCCGGAAGATATGACAGAGAATCGTCGAAGATGGGCTTAAAGATGCCATCTAGAGGATGTTGATTTCCTGAGATATTCCTTTGATGAGAATTCTTGTTCCTGTCGTTAAGGAGGAATCTGTTGAGGAATGTTGGTCTCTGTCTTGGGAGAAATTGAATTTTAGGAACTTTAGTTGTTTGTTACTCTATTGGGGAATCATCTCTTAGTCGAGGAGATGAAAATGAACTGCTATCTGGTCGTGCTCCAGGAATTACAGTGATTTGCTGAGGATAATAAGATTGACTGCTATCTGGTCGTGCTCCAGGTTTTAAAGTGACTTACTAGGGAAATGAGATTAAACTTGCTATCTAGTCGTGCTCCAGGCTTTACAATCTCAAAAACTGTTATATGGTCGTGCTCCAGGCTGTAGAAGGAATTAAGTGGTTATCCGGTTGCATCCGGGTTTCAACTTGAATTTAAGGCATACTAACATCCGGTTGTTTCCAGGCCTCAATAGTAATTGGCCGAGTAAACTGCTATCTGGTCAGATTCCAAGCTTCGCAGTATCTTATATTGTTATATGGTCGTGCTCCAGGTTTCATAGTGTCTTTTACCATTATCTGGTCGTGCTCCAGGCTTCAGTAATTTGGGGAAATCAAGTTATTATCCGGTCAGTTTTCGGGCTTCATAGCTTCTTTAACTGGAATAGAAATCTTAGTATCGATTTGACTGAACCAGAGAAAGGTCTCGAGCTGTCTTCAACCAGGAAAGAAATCTTACCATCAATTTGACTGAACTGGGGGAAGGTCTCGGATTGACTTTGACTGGAATAGAAATCAAGAGAATCTTAGCGGAGATTCGGCTGACCCAGATGAAAGTCTTAGAACATCTTTAACTAGAACAAAAACCTTAGTGTTGGTTTGACTAAACCAGAGAAAATCTTGAAAAGTGTTGGAATATCTTCAACTGGAATAGAAACCTTGGTGTCGGTTTGACTGAACCAGAGAGAACTTGTGAGAACTTGATTGCATCTTTCCCTGAAAGGTAAAGAGTTAGTCGTATGTAATATCACGATGTATGAAATGTATTGAGTAATGATGTTCTCAAAATAAAAGAGATTGTGCTGTATAATATGTATGCACATGCCATGATGTATGGACATGCAATGCTATTGTGATATCTCTAGTTGGAGAAAATAAATCCTGGACTGCTGCTAGAGAGTATAAGGAGTTGAGTTCTTTGTTTCTGCTAGGGATAGTGACCGAAAATGATTAGCTATTGATTTACATCCATTATGTTTGAGAATAATCCTGCGGGGGAATGACTCTATGGGGAAGAGAGATACTCTGTTGGAAGATCTGCTAATTTCGAGAAATAAACTCAGCTGCTGATGAACTTCCATTGCTGGAGAGAAGCGATCTGTTGGAGATTAAGTTTCCACTGTCTGAGAAATAAACTCTTCTCGGGAGATGGCTTTATAAACTGCTCATGGTTATAAAAACTCATCTGGGGAATGCAGATATCAGCTATCTGAAGGAACCTGCTAGGGAAGGAATTCCTGCTTGGGGATACGGAGGTCAGATCTTGGTTGTCTCGGCTCTGTGGGGAATATAGGTATCACTGGCTTGTATGTGATAGTGACTTTGCTTCCAACTGTCTCTGCCCCTTGTACCAGGATGGACGGGGTAACTGTCGGTATTTAGGTTTTGTACTAGTTTCTTTGAGTTCTTAGTAACTGTCTTTCTGTTTTATATGCAGATATTTGTGAACAGTAATCATATTCAAATGCATATGTCAAGAATAAAACATTGTACGTTTTTTTTGCAAAACAAAACAGAAAACGGAAAAAAAAACACAGAGTTTTGTACTCAAAAGACGCTTTGTATTGATTTGAAATTTGCCTATAATAGACATTTTTTACAAGGAGGCTGACGCTCTAGTTAGAGAACGCCGCTGTAAAAATGGTAATTATTACAGAAATTGTGTACAAAAAGAAAACAGCTATGTGTAGTGATCCCATTGGGTTTCAATTCTGGTATTTCCCCTATGTCTTCAAGCATCTCATCACTTTGCTGCTTGTCCGAAGATGACTGGATTGATCGGTACCGTTTGAGCTTGATATTCGATTACTGAGGTCTGATCGTATAGTGATACGCTTTAATCCCTAATTTTTTCCTGGACCTCCCTTTCAGGATTTCAGTCCACCGGGATACCCTTTTTTGCCCAAGCCGCCCTTTCGGGTTTTCGATTTGCTGGGTGTACAGATTTTTTCATTTTTTATCCCTATTTTTTTCCCGAACCCTTTTGGTTCATCGGGATGCCCTTATTTTTGCATAGGTATGTCAACCTAGCGGGTCTTTATTATGTGTACTATCTTTTCACTATGTCCACATTTACAGGGTGTGGAAGGTCGTCACCATCCATGTTGGTCAGAATCATGGCTCCACCCAAAAATATGTTCATAATTACAAATGCTCCCTCATAGGTGGGAGTCCATTTGCCCCTGGCATCACCTTGCAGAAGTATGATGCGCTTGATTACCAGATCCCCTACTTGATACACTTATTGTCTGAATTTCTTGTTGAAGGCCTTGATCATCCATTTCTGATACATTTGACCATGGCAAACAACAATAAGTCTTTTCTCGTCGATTAAGTTCAATTGATCAAGTCAAGTCTAGATCTAATCGTATTCGCTCAAACCCGCATCCTTCATAATCCATAGAGAAGGGATCTGGACCTCCATAGGTAGGAAAACCTTCATGCCATATACCAGAGAATAGGGTGTTTCCCCTATCAACGTACGTGTTGAAGTACATAACCTGTGAAGAGAAAACGATAACATCTCGTGCCAGTCTTTGTATGTCACCATCATCTTCTGTATGATATTTTTAATATTTTTATTAGCGCTTTCGACAGCTCCATTCATCTTCGACCAGTAAGGAGAAGAGTTGTGATGCTGAATCTTGAACTGTTTACAGAGTTTAGTGTTCATTGAGTTGTTGAGACTAGTACCATTATCTGTGATGATTCTCTCAGGGATACCATAACAAAAAAACAAGTTATGCTTGATGAACCGTGCCACCACATTCTTGGTAACCGTAGCAAAGGAGGCAGCCTCAGCCCACTTCGTGAAGTAATCAATGGCCACTAGGATGAAGCGATGCCCGTTGGAAGCGGTAGGTATGATCTTGCCGATCATGTCAATGCCCCCACATTGCAAAGGGCCAGGGAGATTTCAAGACGTTCAAGGGAACTGGATGTACATGCACCTTATCAGCATAGATTTGGCACTTGTGATAGGTTCGAGAATGCTGATAACAGTCGACTTCCATAGTAGACCATTAGTATCCTTCCCGTAGGATCTTCTTCGCCATGGTATGTCCACTGGAATGAGTTCCAAAGGTACCTTCGTGTAGTTCTTCCATGATCCTCTCTACTTCGCTCTTGTCTACACACCGCAGTAAGGTAGAGTCATGATTGTGCTTATAGAGGATTCCATTTTTGAGGAAGAACTTTGCAGCAAACCTTCTCAGAAATTTCTTGTCATTGACAAATTCCCCTTCAGGGTATTCTTGAGCCTCGAGATACCTTTTCACCTCATGAAACCAAGGTTTTTCGGCTACCTCCTCAGTATCGATCTCACAACAGTATGCCGATTGATTCAACCTCTCAATAGTGATTCAGGGAGCTTCATTGTCCCACCTGACCTTGAACATTGACGACATAGTAGCTAGCGCGTCCACTAATTGATTCTCTTCTCGTGGGAAATGTTCAAAGGTGATCTCTTAAAAATGTGGAAGCAGTGTCAGTACATGTTCTCTGTAAGGGATAAGGTTTGGGTGTTTTGTATTCCAGTCGCCTTTGATCTGACTTATCACCAAAGCAGAATCCCCGAATACACTCATGAACTTGATCCTTAGGTCAATAGCATCTCTAAGACCCATGATACACGCTTCATACTCTGCCATGTTGTTGGTACAGTTGAAACATAATCGGGTAGTGAACGGAGTATGAAAGCCCTCGGGAGATATGATTACAGCGCCAATACCGTTACCCAGTGCGTTTGAGGCACCATCAAAAAACATAGACCATCGGGATCCTTCCTCAGGTCCTTTATCTGGTCCAGGTTCTTCACAGTCGGTTACTAACATAATGTTCTCATCCGGGAACTCAAAATTCATGGACTGGTAGTCATCCACGGCTTGATGTGCCAAATGATCAGCTAACACACATCCCTTGATTGCTTTTTGGGTTACGGCTTGATGTACCAAATGATCAGCTAACACACTCCCCTTGATTGCTTTTTGGGTTGTGTATTGGATGTCGTACTCGATTAAGATCTTTTGACATCTTTCTATTCTTCCAGAGAGAGTGGGATTCTCGTAAATGTACTTGATCAGATCCATCTTAGATATCAACAAAGTAGTGTGGGTCAACATATACTGTCTCAGTCGGAGAGCATCCCATGCTAAAGTGCAACAAGTTTTCTCAAGAAGTGAGTGTCGTGTTTCACAGTCGGTAAACATTTTGTTAAGGTAGTATATTGCGTGCTCTTTTCGACCAGACTCGTCATGCTGCCCTAGCACACACCCCATTGAAATATCTAGCACTGTTAGGTACATTATCAAAGGTATTCCTTTAGTCGGAGACATCAGAATAGGAGGCTCTTGGAGATATTGTTTAGTTCTGTCAAAGGCTACCTGGCATTCGTCATTCCACTTTACCACTTGATCTTTCTTCAGAAGCTTGAAGATCGGCTCACAAGTAGCAGTCAGATGTGAAATGAACCTGGAAATGTAATTCAGGCGTCCCAAGAAACCTCTAATTTCCTTCTTAGTCTGGGGAGCCGACATCTCTTGTATTGCCTTCACCTTTGCAGGGCCTACTTGAATACCTTTGTCCCTGACGATAAATCCCAGAAGCTTACCAGACCTTACCCCGAAGGTGCACTTGTTCAGATATAACCTCAGCTTGTACGTATTCAACCTATCAAACAACTTTTGTAGATGATCAAGATGTTCTTCCTTAGTTTGAGACCTGACTATCATGTCATCAACGTAAACCTCTATCTCATGGTGAATCAAGTCATGGAACAGAGCTACCATAGCTCGCTGATAAGTTTCCTCAACATTCTTCAACCTAAACTGCATCACCTTGTAGCAGAAAGTGCCCCACTGTGTAACAAAGGTTGTCTTCTCCATGTCTTCAGGTGCCATCTTGATCTGATTATAGCCAGAGAAAATGTCCATGAAGGAAAAGACTTTCTGTTGTGCGGTGTTGTCAACCAGAACATCGATGTGGGGAAGCGGGAAGTCATCCTTGGGGCTTGCCCTGCTCAGGTCTCTGTAATCCACACACATTCATAGTTTACCATCTTTCTTAGGTACTGGAACCACATTAGCAACCCACTGCAAATAAGAGGTGACAGCTAAGAACCCTGTGTTGAAATGCTTCATAACCTCTGCTTTAATCTTCTCTGACATCTCAGGGCGCATACAACAAACCTTTTGCTTTACCAGAGGGCAGTCTTCTTTAGTCAGCAGACGATGAACCACTATATCTGTGTCTAGTCCCGACATGTTTTCATATGACCATGCGAAGATTTCAACATACTCATGCAACATCTGTACCAACCGCTGTTTGACACTAAGCTCCAGATTTGCACCTATCTTAACCTCTTTTCTATCTTCCTTTGTACCAAATTCACTGTCTCAATCGACTCTTCATGAGGCTATATGGCCCGTTCTTCCTGCTGTAATAGTCTAGCATGTTCTCTGGGTACCTCAAAATCTTCCTCACCTTCGTCCTCGGCTTGGTTGATAGGATTTTCAAATTCATAATGAGCAATAGCAAAACTGTTATCAATGGGATCAATAGTGGATATGAATCTGCATTTGGATACGTGAGTGTGTGTAAGAGCATAACTGTATAGACAAAATAAAAGAAAAGAAAGACAGAGAGCGCAAAATTTGTATGCAAACGTCCAATGCTTTATTGATGTCATATGAGAATGAAACATGATAACCCTCACAAATAGAACCATTGTTCCCCGGTAAGACACATGGCTATAGAATTTATATTGTTTTTTAAATTACATATCCGAAAAATTAGAAAGACAATTACTCCTGAACAAAAGTAATCGGTACAAAGTCCTTGGCAGTCCAGTTACTGAGTCCGCCGTTGGTAGTTGGGAAGATCCAGCTGTCAATGTCGGAATCACCATCACTGTCTTCAAGCGCATTAATCCCATGATGGCTGATGCATAGGGGAGGTCCTCCAGCACGAGCGCGACGAACAACCTTTTGAGCACTTTCTTCAACCACTGCTCGTGCATCCTTGAGAGAAGCCATCTTCGAGGGAGATTTGGTGACCTTTGGAGGACTGTCGGTAGTTTCTGCTGTAGCCATAATCTAAGGTACCTCTTCAAAGTTCTGGCAAGGAGTCTCGATGAACTCGCCATCCATATCTACGTACCTGAAGGAGTTCAAGTGACTGATCATATACTCCTCTTCACCTTGCACAATGACAATCTTTCCTCTTACTGGGTACTTCAACATTTGGTGGAGGGTAGAAGTAACAGCCCCAACCCCATGCATCCAAGGGCGTCCAAACAAGCAAGAATATGATGGTTTGATATCCATTACGTAGAAAGTGGAGTCGAAGGTCTGGGAACCAACTTTTATAGGGACATCCACTTCCCCGTAAACCATCCTCTTCGAACCATCGAAAGTTCTCACGACAATATTGCTAGGCTTCAAGGTCAAGCCTTCATAGTCCAATCTGTCTAGAGCTTTTTTCGGTAGCACATTCAACAATGAGCCAATTTCTAGAAAAACATGGTCCAGAGTCGTTCCCTTACATTCAATGGAAACATGAAGAGCATCATTATGCTTCCTCCCCTTTGGTGTTAGATCCGCATTAGAAAAACCCAAACCATTATCAGTAGTCAGACTAGCCATACAATCTTTAAAATGATTAGCAGATGTCTCTTGTGGAACGTGATCCGTCTTCAGAAACTTAACCAAAGCCTTCGCATGGACCTCAGAACATATCAACAAAGCCAACATAGAAATTTTGGATGGGGTCTGCCCCAGCTGCTCGACCATGTTGTAGTCGCTCTTCTTTATTATCTTCAAAATTTCTTCCATTTCTTTTTTGGAAGCTTTTGGTAAGGTTACTGAATTGGCCTTTGTCAGGACAAGCTCAATCAGTATGTCTTTGCCTTGAGTCTCGGCCGACTCGGTGATGGGAGGGTCAACAGGGGTGATTACTAGAATTGCAGTAGTAGTCTTGGGTGGAACCACAGCAGGAATGATCACAGGTCCAACAACAGTCTTCGGGGGAGAAATTTCAGGGGAGAACACTCTTCCACTTCTTGTTATTTTACTGGTTCCGGCTATATTGACGATGTCGGAATCAACATTTTCAGCAATCTTGTCTTTAATGGCTAGCATGTTCTGCTTTACACCGTCGTAATAGACATCGGCCCCATAGTCCCAAGGAACAGCTTTGTCTGAGGAGTATGGGATTGGCCCTGGCATAGTTATGATCAACGGAGTCACCTTCAGAATTGATGTAATCCTGACGGGTCTCTTAGCGGAGGCCCTTGGAGGATTGGCGGAAATGTTTATGATAGCAACTTCTACATAGGAAACAGTCGGAACATGAGTCATCTCAAACAGAATCTCTTTGTCATCCATCAGGCGCTGAACACCTCTCTTCAACAAAGGGAAACCAGTCGGTAGAAATAAACAAAGCTGGAAACCTTCATCACATCCCGGAAATAAATCGGCCTTCAGCAAATTCCCTTTGATAGTCATGAGTGGGGTCACAAATTCTTCCACAGAAGTCACAAACACATCTTCTTCAACGACATTAACACCCCGACCATGTTTTGGCATAGAGCAGTGATGACATTGGGAGTATCCGGGGGATCAAATTCAATCTCCTCAGCATTAATGAGATCTTGTACTTTGTTCTTCAAATCCCGGCAGTCATTGGTATCATGGCCTGGAGTTTCCGAATGGTAAGCACAACGAGCATTAGGTTTATAGTAGGGAGAAGTGGTGTTCGGATTCTTCGGAGCTTCCCTTAGTAACCAGATTGGACTTCAGCAAATGAGGTAAAACCTGAGACAACGTCATGTTGATCTGAGTGAACTGTCTAGCTGGTCTTTCTGCTTTTGGCTGATTATTTCTTTGCTGAGCGAGTGCAACTTTGGGAATCATAACAGCCTCTACCGCTAGACGGCGCTTAGTTCGATTATGATTCTTTTGGTTATAGACGGAACTGACTTCCTTTTTACCTACAAACAGCTTCCTTGCAGCACTAGAAGAGGCATCCTTCTGAGTTTTTCCACTTCGGATTCCAGCTTCCACTCTTTCTCCTGTTAAGATCAGTTCAGTAAAACCCGCCGATGAACTTCCAATCAGATGGTTGAATAATGGCCTAATCGAAGTTCCCAGAAACATATCTACGAGCTCCCTGTCAGCCCAGGGAGGTTGAACTCTTCCATCCAAATCTCTCCACTTTTGAGCATAATCCTTGAAACCCTCGTTCGAACCCATAGACAAATTTTGGAGTTGTGTACGGGTGGGAGCGAGTTCTACATTATACTGATATTTATAAAATGCAGCAGCAAGGTCTTCCCAAGTATGAACATTGGCTCTTTCCAGCTGATAGAACCAATCTAGTTGTGTTCTAGATAGTCTGTCTTGGAAGAAGTGAACCCACAAGCCTTTGTCAGCAGTATGAGGCTGTATCTTCCTCACATAGGAATAAAGATGCATATTAGGACAAGAGACTCCATCATACTTAGAAAATATCGGTGCCTTGAATTTTGGGGGGATGACAACCCCGGAGACCAGACCTAACTCTTCAAAATCTAGCCCAGGAACCTTCTGGATTTCCATAGCACTCAGACGCTCTTCTAATTGCTTATAGTTTTCATCAGCCGGAGGGTACTGCTCCTCATTATAATCAGTTTCATTGTCAGCTCTTTAGGACTAGGGTCCTCTTCTCTGGATTCACCCTCTTGATTCTCTCCCTCTTTAGATGAATAAGCTAAATCAACAACCCGTCTTGGCGGCCCTCTGAACCTTATGCTCATATGTGCAACACCGGTTGTCCTCTTGGTCTTCTTAGTGTTCTTCTTAACAATCATAGCCTTCAGCTCTTCCCGTCCTTTAGCCAGAGCCATGATCATTTTCTGGAACTGCGTGTTCTGAGTCTGAAGATCTTTCATAGTTTGTTCAAGAGCCATTGCTAAAATAAACAACGGAGGAGATGAGAAACCTGTTATGAATCCTGTTATGCAATGATATGTATGAAATGTTTTCAAGGGTTCTTAAAGGCTCAAATTTGCTTAAACAAAAAGGAACAAACACGAATTGTATTAGTAAACTTGAATTGTTATAAAGAATGTATTTTGAGAGTACAATTAAGCAAAATAAAACAAAAAGAAGACTAGGTTTCCCATGAGCACATCCTCTTTGGCGTGATGTAGGCATTGATATTCCTCTCTTCATGAAGTAGCCTAGTGAGTTCCAAGACTTTCTTCTTGCTGGCGTAGAATTGGGCTTCAAACGTATCCCACTCCTCTTTAAACTGAACCCAGGACTTTTGTAACTCTTCGTGATCAGTTGGCATGTCTGGATGAAGAACAAGATGAGGAGTGTCTCCCTCGGCAACTGGTTCCATAATCATAGGTCGGATAGTGGGATAAGGCATTATAAGAGTTTGAGCGCGGGCTCGTACCCATCTGAGATAAGGCTCGAGAGGTATGGAATTCTTATGCCCAAGTGTCTTACTGTCAACCCTATGTACCATACTCCAAGCTTATATGAACCTTTTGCGGTAACTCTGAACATCATTCTCATAGTTGAAGGTGATTCCTTGAATAAGTGTATCATGAGGACCATCCCTTCTGGCATAACCAAACTGTCGTAATGCTAAGAAAGGGTTATAGTGATTCCTCCCCTAATGCCTAAGAGAGGGACATTAGGGAATTCACCACTGCGATCGATGATAGTAACATCTTTCGAGAACCGTGAACACCAATGAATGTCTGAATGAATAAGGGACATCAGTCGATGAGACCATCTTTTACCATGTTCATTATTCAAAGTAGATATGGGTAGGTGCGAAATAAACAACCTAGTCAATAGAGGAGTGCAACACTGGAGGGTCCCCCATCTTTTTAGAGTGAGAGCATGCGGAGAGTGTAGAATATCCCCGAGTAATGTAGGTACCGGATTCCGAGAGGAAAGCCTGGATTGTGCTCACATCTACGAGTTGATCCGCATTAGGGAACAATACCATCCCGTAGACAAGGAGCGCCAAAACCTCTTCAAAAGCTTGTAGATTCAGGGTATCCCAAAAATAGTAAGCCTTCTCGAACAGAAATTTAACCAAAATTCCTTGAACACTCCCTCTAGTTTCCCAATTTGTCACTATGTCGGACCGTTGTAAGGATAGAGCTTTAGAAATTTCTTCAAGTTTCGGATGTCTTTCTGTACCGCTGAAAGGTAGCTGATCAAAAATGGGTATCCCTAATAGCTGAGAAAATTCCTCCATAGTAGGCACTAACTGGTATTCCGGGAATGTGAAATAGTGATGTAGAGGATCGAAGAACTGAAACAACACTTTCAACATTTCTTCGTTAGGTTTTGCTGTGACCAAGTTGAGAAACCGACCATGCTTTTCAGTGAAAGCAGATCTTTCGGGAATCCTTACTGCCAAGTCCCTTAATTGGGGAGACACTTTCACTAGGTTAATCTGAATAGTGTTCCTGCGGGCGGATGCCATATCCTACAAAACAGAGCAAAGATGAGCCCTAGAAACCCTTGAAACAGTTAGTATGATATGCTATGGTATGATGTTTATGATGTCATGATAAATCACAGGTATAGAAAACACAGACAAATCACACCAAGTCCTTAGGTTTAAGGCTTGCTTGAGTTTTAAGGTCATACCCTCTTGAAGCTGGATTGGTTTAACCTGTCTTATAAATATGTAACCGAGTTCTAAAGGGATCTCAATATCACCGATCTTTCCCCCAAGCCTTGTTCAATCGACGATTGACTCGTAATCAAACAAAACTCAGAAGTCAAACCTCAATGAGTGTAGCATCGAGTATCTGTCGACCTTGGGAATACACCAAAGTCGGCCATCTCGCTACGTCCTACTGGCCAAGTTGTGCAATTAAAGGTTCTAAGGTCAGTTGATGCTTTATGAAACAACGCGGCGGCCTCGTACATCTCCCTGATTGACTCAAGGGTTACGGGAACCAACCAAAGTGCCACATCAACGTAGCTACTGCTTCAACCGTATCAGTATACCCCAGCACAACTCCCTCACAGTTTATTGCTACTTACCTAAAAGGTGTTTCCCGATCCAGGTGTAGGATCAAATAACCCAAATAGTTCCCATAAATATAAATCAAGAAAGACAATCAAGAGAAAGCAATTAAATATGACCTAGATCCTAAGGTTTACCCCACTTTATAATTTATTCCCCAGCAGAATCACCAGTTATATGATACGGTGGCAGAACCGACTGTTAATACTGGTTTGCGTTTTTTGTTTGCAAATTTCGCGGTAAGCAAGAGTCGCCATTGACTTTTATTTTATCCAATCAGGAAAAGGAAAAAGAACAAAAAAAACCTTTTTCGAGATGTTTCTGAGTACGGGAAGGTGTTAGCACCCTTTCTATCAGTGGTTTTCCACGGGCTCTTAGGTATTTTCTCATTTTGAAAACTACTTGTGTGTGCTTGTTTTGAAAAATTTTGTTTTACTTCGTACTAACCCTTGTTTCTGTCCTCAAGAGTGTTACGAAGTTGTTTTTGAAAACTTTGTTTGGAAAGTGTTATTGTGAAAAAGTTTTTGTTTGCTTGAGCAAGTACCTAGGAACTAATCTACCTACTCAAAAAAGGTATGTTCGTTTTCCTTTTAGACGACGTTATCCCATTATTGAGAAATAAGTAGCATCGTCGTTGGAGTTTTTTAGGGACATTCAAAGGGACAAATACGATCACAAAAGTAATGTTAGGGAATGTTAGTAATCATCCTAAAGCCTTAAAGATCTTTTTCTGAGGCAACATCCGAATGGGTCATTTAAGATCTTTCGGGGCTAAAGGACAACCACTAACAAACCCTATACTTCATGACCGTTTACCGAAGGCAACCGGAGTGGAGTAAACCCTAGGAGTGAGCATGTGCGAGTGTAATTTTTAGTTAATTTATCTTTTCACATTTTAGGTTTTCTACCGTATTAATTTTTTGTTTGTCTTTCCATACAATCCTATTAACATACATCTAAGCAGTTTATAGCTTGCGGAAATTAAAGCGAGAAAGTTAAAGTCCTAGCTATTACAGGGCTTTTGCAGATACATACTTATTTTGACCGAAAATAAATATGCGGAATTGAAACCCTAATTACTATTACAAAATCGGAGCAGTTACAATAATAATAAAAAGGAAATTAAAAAATGCGCGTGGCGAATTAAATGCGAGAATAATTAGCCAAACCTAAAAAATCTAATTGAAAAAGATTTAGGTTATTTTTTGAGAAAAATAGATTATGTACAAAATTAAACTCTAATTCTAATTATTTTTAATTATGACAAAATAAAGAATTAAATTGCCTTAATTTTAATTAAACTAATTAATTAAAGAAATAGAATATTTTATGAAAAAAATTATTTTTGATGTTTTTGTGATTTTTGATTTAATAAAAAAAACTGATTTTTGTGTTATTTTTGTAAAAGAAAATAACTAATAAAACAATTAAAACAAGAAATAAAATAGAAAAGTAAAGAGACGGGCCTATATGGAAGCTGAAAGGGGGGGTATATTGTTGAATTTGTAAGGCCCAATAGCTGGTCAACCCAGTCAACGCGCTGATTCTGTGCAACCATGCTTGAAGGGTGTATCATGGTCTTTCCTTGATTGAGCGTTGAATCTAGATAAACAATGATCCATTGGCTGGATGGTGGTAGCGCATGGTGGGCGTTTTGGATGATGATGCATTGAATTTGTAGAAACAAAGTAAGAAAACTAAAATTGTTGGGACCTGGGATCGAATCCAGGTCCTCCCACTTAAATCAATACACGTCTTGCCATCTAGGCTATCTGGTTTTTTTGTTAGTATAATAAAAACAAACAATAATATATAGAAACACATGGATAAAAACAGAAAATGTGCGCCAACATTTGAATGGGCCAGTGAGGTTGCGCCAACTCATCATCTTCCTCCCTAACCGTCGTATTAGGTCATTACCTCTTACCTACGGACAGTTTGCCATAGCTACAAACCTGTGAGTTTCAAAAATCATCAAAACGCATGATAAATTAAATGTGAACACATGTATCCATTCGTCTTGAACCCACGAGCATCATGGTATCCTTTTTATTGGCCAATTTAACATGTGTAAGGAAACCCTAAAACAACCAAACAAACCCTAGCCATGGCACATATGCATACAGTCATCAAAACACAAAATTACGTAAACCAAAACATTCCAAATGATAATACAAACACAATTCTATGTTTAATAATGACTAATCATGTGTAAGTTAAGAAATCAAACTCAAGATTGGATGTGCAAACCGTGGGTCTATAACTCGAGATTTTGGACGTGGAAATGCTTACAATTGATTGGGACACGTTCTAGAGATGTCCGGGAGTCTATTGGTAGTGTCAGAATGGCTTAAATCACCCTCTAGGTCCAAGAATGATCCACCACTTTCTTGCAAATTTTTGAGTTTTGTTCTTGTATTCTCACGACTGTAATCCTTCTCCTTTTGGCTTGGTTATGTTCTATAAATGTAGTAGAATTGATTAGGTTAACAAAAACAAATTAAATATTTGTGAATCATGGAAATTAGATTTGATTTTGCTCTTGTATTATATCTTTCCAAAACAAGCATAGTCATGCCAATTTTGCTTCAATCATCCCTTGAACGATTTGATATGATATGCCAGCCTAATTGGATTTGATTCCTACAAAAAATCAGATAAAAAATAAATCTTTTATATTTTTTGCAATTTATTTGATTTAATCTAACTTTTAATAAATAAAAATCAAAATAAAATAAATAAATAAGAAAATAATATATGGAGGCTGATTTGGGTCGTGTACCATGTCACAAATAAGATAAAATCAGGAAAAGCTAGGCCCATTTGATAAAAAATGCACTTTTGAGCATATTTGACTTTTGACAATTTTCCAAAAATGGCCAACTTTGATAATGCATATCTCCTCCAATTTTAACCCTAGAGAGGTGTTATTGGACTTTTTATAAATCTTGGGATGTCCCCTAAACAACCCTTTTGGTTTCATCTCAATTGGGTCTTCCATGTTCATGTAAGAAGCTTTGACCCAAAAGGTGTTTTTGTTGACTTTTCAAAAGGACCTATAATGTAGAAATTCATATCTTTTGATGAGTTCATATTTTGAACTTATGGGATGAAGATGAGTTGTAGGGAATTGAATCCTATTCAAAATGAGCCTTGGATGGAAAATATCTGATAAAGTATGAAGAAGTTATGCCTGGTCAAAGTTTGGTTGACTTTTCCTATGAAACCCTAATTTAGCAACTTTTGGGTTTTGATGAATTTTGGGGAATTCCTTGAGGAATCATGATCAAACCTTGATAAAGTGATGGATATCTCTTCAAAATGTTTATGTTGACCAAAAATCTTGATGTTTGACTGTTTATGGGCCACAGTTGACTTTTGACCTAGTACAATTGATTTTCAGGCATCTGGGCAATTGATTGCGTAAACTTCTTGTGCAAGGCATGAAACTTGACATGGATGATCTTGAGAACATATTGGGACCATGGAAAGAATTTTGGACCCTTGGACTTACACCATCTTGATGAGGAGTGAAACCCTAGTTTTAAGCTTGTTGCCTTAGGAGGAGGATTTGTCTGATCAAACCTTAGTCATCCTTGAGCAATTGAGGACCTCTAGAGGCATGTTTTGAGTGAAATGAGAGGGAAAATTTTGGGGTACAACACATGGTGTGATACGGTGGCCAGAACCTGGACTATTTCTTTTTAGGAATTGCTGGTTTACGTTTTGCATTTGTGTTTGCAAAATGTCGCGGAAAGCAAGAGTCGCCACCGACTTTTATTTTACCCAACAAGGAAAGGAAGAAAGCACAGAAAAATTCCTTTTTCGAGATATTTCTGAGTACGGGGGGGGGGGGGGGGGGGGGTAGATTATAGAAAGGGAAGGTATTAGCACCCTTTCTATCCTTAGTTATCTACGGGCTCTTAAGTACTTGCTCATCATTTTCAAAATTGCTTCTTTGTGTTTGTGTGATTTGAAAAGATTTTGTTTTGACTTCAATTTAACTCTTGCTTTTGTCTTCAAGAGTGTAATGAGGTGTTTTTTTGAAAGCTTTGTTTGTAAAGGAGTGTAAGTGTGAAAAAGTTTGTTTGGATTGAGCAAGTACTTAAGAACTAATCTACCTACTCGAAAAAATAATCGTTATGTATTCGTTTCCTTTAGACAGTGATATCCCATTATTAGTGAGTAGGTATCACCGTCGTTGGAGTTTGAGGGTCAATTCGAAAGGGACATACGGTCACTAAAGCAATATTAGGACATCTTAGTAATAAACCTAATGTCTTAGATCAATTATCCAAGGCAGCAATATCCGGCGCAACCTTTCCGAGGCAACTTTGATCTTTGGACAAAAGGACGACCACTAAAGCACCCTATACTCAATGACCGTTTATCGAAGGCAACCAAGTGGGAGTGTACCCTAGGAGTGCGCATGTGCGAGTGATTCAATTTCAGATTATTTATCTTTGCACATTTTAGGGTTATCTAACCGTTTTAAAGTTTTACATACATTCTTGTCATGCATCCCTATATCATACATCTAACAATTTAATATTTGCGAAATTTAAAGTGCCGAAATTAAACTACGCTATTACAAGGCTTCAAGTATTTACATCGCCAAAAACAAACCCTTAAGAAATAAAGCGATAGATGAAAATAAAAGTCCTAATTAAACTATTACAACTTGTAGGCAGTTACATAAATATGGTAAAAATAATAAAACAATAAAGCGCGCGCGATGCCATTAGAATGATAAGAAAAATTAGGGTTTTGACCCTTTTTAACCTAATTAAAAGAAAAAATGGTTTTTATTGTTTTTAATTATTTTTAAGAAAAGAATTAGGTTTTTAAAATTAAATACACAATTAATTAGTTAATTAAATTAATTAAAGAAAATAACTACATGGCCTATTTTTGTATTTTTGGTTATTTTTAGGAAAGGAAAATATAATTAAGTTAAGAATAAAACCCTAATTGTTCTAATTATTTTTAAATTTATTTACAAAATAATTAAATTTATCTAAAATTAAAATCTAATTAAATTAATTAATTAATTGATAAAAAATAAACCTAAGTCTAATTGGGTGAAAAAAAATATTATTTGTGATTTTTTTGATAAAAAGAAAATTAATTTTGTTAGTAAATAAATAAATAAATAAATTAAATAAAATTTAAAAAGAAAAGGAAATAGGAAAGTTGGGCTTGCAATCAGTAGTTTGAAGGGGTGCATATAGCAAGCCTTGGCACAAAACAGGGAGGTCCGTTTTGACTTTCTGAGATCCCATGCAATGCGTTTGACTAGGCGTTTGGTGCTCCCTCATGAATGGCATTTGGATTTGGCCATCTGGCCACTTGGCAAGCTGAATCGTGAGGGTGTATGGTGGATCTTGGACTTGTAAGAGTGCTGGATCCTAAAAAGGAAAATATTATGAAGAAATTGGGGGACCTGGGATTTGAACCCAGGTCCTGAAGCGTTTTGCACCTACTCCACTACCATCTGCGTTGGCTGCTTTGTTTGTATACATAATAAATAATAATGATAATATATGATAAAGCGCATTAGTGGAGGAAACAAAATAAAACGCGCCAGAAATTTGAATGTCCCCAAATGGAAGATGCCACGCAGGTTATCCCTAACCTTGCTCTGTTGGTAAAAGTTGGAAACTTTTACCTACGGACATATGTCCGTCGCTATATCCCTGTAATTTCTCAAAATAAAGCATGAGTAAGATAAATCAAAACTAAAGCCATGAATAGCTTCGTCTGGACCTGCTGAGTTCAATGGTGGCCCTTTCATGGCCCAATTTTACCTATACACGAAGATCCCAAATCTAAGCAAGAAACCCTAATAATGGTGAAATCCAATATAGGTCATGAAAACACAATTGAATATTACAGAAAGCTTGCAAATGTTCTAAGGATCAAGAATCTATAATTATTTCATGCTAGGGATGCCAATATTATGAAATTCGAATTCAAGAAAGAAGCCATGTCGTGACTGACTTACAGCGAGATATGAGGCCTGAAAGCGCTCGTTCTGGATTGGTTTTGCTTGCCTACACTCCCAGGAAGCGATTGGAATGGTCCAAGGGTCTTTAATTGGTCTAGAACAATGAAATCGTGTTTGCACTTTTTTGGTGTTTTTTCAAGTTTTACTCTTGTTGCTGCGCCTCTCTTTTGGTCTGCACACCTTCTTTCGGTACTGAGGAATGAATTAGGGTTGAAAACCTGGCCTCAATCTTCCTCCATCAATGTCTTTGATCTTGATTAGATTCACTTTAAAATCATCCCAAAAATATCCTAAAACCAATATTTGTGTGAACCTCATGCCTTTACACGAATTTGATCTCATGCTAGCTGAAATTTTAGACCTGAAACAAGTACAAAATCTTATGTTTTCAATATTTTGGATTTTCTATGATTTGTTTTGATTTAAAATGATTTATTTCAAATAAAAATCAAAATAAATAATAAAAGTAAGATAATGACAATTGGCAAAGGCTAGGACTCGTGTACCATGTTGCCAACTCAAAACAAGTGAAAAAGATTGGGCCCATTTGGCAAAAATTGCAATTTTAGGCATAGTTGACTTTTGGCAATTTTGCAAAAAAGGTCAACTTCACCAATGCATAACTTCCTCAATTTTGACTCTTTGAAGGTGTTCCTGGACTTTTTAGAAATCTTGTGATATACTCTAAGTAACCATTTTTGTCCCATCTCAATTTGGTATTCCATGCTTATGTATGAAGCTTTGACAAAAAGGGTGTTTTTGTTGACTTTTCAAAATGACCTATAATGTCCAAATTCATAACTTCTTGTGAGTGCATATTTTGAACTTGGGAGCTGAAGATGGATTGTATATAATGGAATACTCTTCAAAATGAGCTTTGAATGGGTCATTTCTCATAAAGTATGAGAAAGTTATCCTTGGTCAAAATTGAGTTGACTTTTCCTACAAAACCCTAATTTAGCAGCTTTTGGTTCTTGATGAATTATGAGCAATCCTTGATGAATAATGATCAACCCTTGATCAAATAATGAAATATACTTCAAAATGAGGATGTTTACCAAAACTCTTGAGGTTTGACTGTATGGGGGTCACAGTTGACTTTTGCCCTAACATAGTCGATTTTCAAGCCTTTGAGCAGTTGACTGAGCAAACATTCTCTGTAGGGCTTGAAACTTGACATGGATGATCTTGATAACATATTAGAACATGGGTGAGAATTTGGGGATCCCTTAGACTCATGTATCTTGATACAACATGAAACCCTAATTTGAGGAAGACTGTCTTAGAAGAGAGCTTGTCTAGTCAACCCTTGGACTTCCTTGAGCAACTTGAGGATCTTCTTGAAATGTTTTGAGAAATATGGGAGGGAAAATTTTGGGGTACAACAGCTTCCCCTGTTCAATCTTCTTAAACCTGAGGGTGTAGATTGGCTTTCGTGCCTTTCGTGATCCGAAGGTGGAAGAGGATTGAACACTAGAGTGCCCAGAAATTTGCACTCGCATGAAGTGGTGTCCGCCTTGCGATGTCGGGAATGGGCTTACAGATGCCATTTGGAAATTGCTGACAGGGGATGGGCTTAAAGATGCCATATGAAGGAGTGTCGATCGTATAAGAGATTCCTTAGCGAGAGCTTGTATACCTTTTGTTGAGGAAGATTCTGCTGGGGAATGCTGATCTCTGTCTTGAGAGAAATAGAATTTTAGGAGTTTCAGTCGTCCGTTATTCTACTGGGGAATCATCTCTGTTTTGAGAAAGGTTGAATTTTAGGAACTTCGATCGTCCATTATTCTCGTTGAGGAATCGTCTCTTCGTCGAAGAGGTGAAAATGAACTACTATTTGGTCGTGATCTAGGCTTCATAGTGATAAGACCGACTGTTATCTGGTCGTAATCCAGGATTTACAGTGACTTATTAGGGAGATGAGATTAAACTTGCTATCCGGTCGTAATCCAGGCTTCGCAATTTCTCGATTCTTATCTGGTCGTAATCCAAACTTCAGAAGGAAATGAGTTGTTATCCGGTCGCATCAGGGCTTCAACTTGAACTTAGGTCACACTAATATTTAGTTGACTCCGGGCTTCTTAATAATTGTCCAGGTAAACTGCTATTTGGTCGAAATCCAAGCTTCGCAGTATCTTGTACTGTTATCTGGTCGTAACCCAGGCTTCAGTCCTTTTGTCGTTATCTGGTCGTAATCCAGGCTTCACGATGCTTTTATACCATTATTTGGTCGAATCCAGGCTTCATGGTGTTCTGTACTGCTATCCGATTGAATCCAGGCTTCACAATACCTTACTTCTTATCTGGTCGTAATCGAGGCTTCAGAAGAGATCAAATGGTTATCCGGTCGTAATCTGGGCTTCCCTTTGGCTTTGGGCCTACTAATATCCGGTCGTAATCCGGACTTCATAGTATCTGGCTGGGTGAACTACTATTTGGTCGTAATCCAAGCTTCATAGTGTCCCTCACTATTATCTGGTCGTAATCTAGGCTCCACAGTGTCTTTAACCGCTATCTGGTCGAAATCCAAGCTTCGCGATGTCTCATACCACTATCTGGTCGAATCCAGGCTTCATGGTGTTAAGAGGAAATCAAGATACTATCTGGTCGTAATCTGGGCTTCGTAACTTGTTTTAATGATATACCACTATCTGGTCGTAATCCAGGCTTCGTGGTGTCTTTGGCTGCTATCTGGTCGTAATTCAGGCTTCACAGAAACTTGTATTGCTATCTGGTCGTAATCCAGGCTTCACAATAACTTACTGAGCTGTTATCCGGTCGTAATCTGGGCTTCACGACTGGTTTTTATGATATACCACTTTCTGGTCGAATCCAGGCTTCATGGTGTCTTGCACTGCTATCTGGTCGTAATCCAGGCTTCACAGTAACTGGCTGAGCTGTTATCTGGTCGTAATCTGGGCTTCACGGCTTGCTGGGGATTAGACTATTATCCGGTCATTCTCCGAGCTTCATAGCTTAAAGATAAACCACTATCTGGTCGAATCCAGGCTTCGCGGTGTCTGATACTGTTATCCGGTCAAATCCGGGCTTCACAATATGTTGTAGAAATCAAGATACTATCCGGTCGTACCCGGGCTTCATAGCTTGAACTTTTGTGAGAATTTGATTGTATCTTTCCTAAAAGGTAAAGGTTAATCGTATGTAATGCATGCCATGTATCAAGCAATGATGTTCTCAAAATAAATAAGATTGTGTTGTATGATGCGTATGCGTATATCATGATGTATGGATATGTAATATTTTTATGATATCCTCTGGCTGGGGAAAATAAATCCCGGAAAAAGAGTAGAATTCTTTGTTTCCGCTGGGGATAGTGAATGAAGATGATTGTGAGAATAAACCTGCAGGAGAGGATAACTCCACTGGGGAATAAGCTGACGAGGAAATGACTCTGTGGGGAGGACATACTCTTCTAGAGGACTTGTTGATTTGGAAGGATAACCTCAGTTGGGGATGAATTACCGTTGCTGGTGATAATACACTCTGTTGGGATTGAGTTTCTGTTTTTGAAAGGAATGAACTCCGTTGGGGATGATTTTTTAGTTGCGACTTCACTGGGGATAATCTTTTAGACTCTACTGAGGACAATCCTCCAGACTCTACTGGGGATAATTCTCCAAACTCCACTGGGGATAATTTTCTAGTGCTGATGATAGATAAATTCTGCTTGGGGAGAATATTTCTGATTCATTCTCGGTTACGAGTCTCAACTGTGGAGAGTGGTGTCCTGTTCAGGACCGCTAATATCACTGTCTTTTTCTTACTCTGCAGGGAGTGAATGTTCCTTCAATTGTTTTCTCCAACTAGGTCTATCCCCATACCTGGTGGACAGAGTAACTGTACGGTTTGGACATTTCTTATTTGCCCCTGCTGCTAATATTACGAGTAATTGCCTTTTGTTTCGCATGTAAATATTTATGAGCAACAATTATTGTCAAATGCATATATCAAAAATGAAACATTGGAGTTCTTGCAAAACAAAACAGGAAAAGAAAACAATTTGAAATTTCTTTGTGAAAATGAATTGCATTGATTTTGAAGTCGGCTTGTAAATATGCGTTTTTGTACAAGAGGCTGACATCCTAGTAAGAGAGTCTCGTCGAACAATAGAATTTATACAGTTTGTGTAAAACAAAGAAAAACAGCTATGTGAACAATCCCACTGGGTTCTAACTCTATTATTGCCATTATATCATCGAGCATCTCATCACTTTCCTACTTGGTTGAAGGTAGATCAGATTGATTAGTGTCGTCTGAGCTTGATAGTCGATACTGAAGTTTGGTTGCAAGGTGATCCAATGAGACATAATGTTACGCTTTAATCCATAATTTTTTCTTGGGCCGCCCTTTCGGGTTTTCAGTCCACCGGGATACCCTTTTTCCCCAAGCCGCCTTTTCAGGTTTTCGACTTGCCGGGTGTACAGTTTTTTTTATTTTCATCCCTTATTTTTTCCTGAACCCTTTTGGTTCGCTGGGAAGCCCTTATTTTTTCCTAGGCCAGTCAACCTAGCGGGTCTTTGATTATGCGTAGTATTTTTTCACTATGTTTGCATTGACGGGGTGAGGAAGGTCGTCACCATCCATGGTGGTTAGAATCATGGCTCCTCCCGAGAAAATGTTCTTAACCATAAAAGGCCCTTTGTAAGTAGGGGTCCATTTACCCTTGGGATCACCTTGAGGTAGTATGATGTGCTTGATCACCAGATCCCCAACTTGATACTCTTGTCGTCTGAATTTCTTGTTAAATGCCTTGATCATCCTCTTTTGATACGTTTGACCATGACAAATAGCAATAAGTCTCTTTTCATCGATTAAGTTCAGCTGATCAAGTCGGGTCTGGATCTAGTCGTCCTCGCTCAAACCTTCATCCTTCATAATCCAAAGAGAAGGTATTTGGAACTCAATGGGTACGATTGCTTCCATGCCATACACCAAGGAATAGGGTGTTGCCCCTGTTGAAGTCCGTGCTGAAGTACGATACCCACGAAGAGAAAATGGTAGCATCTCGTGCCAATCTTTGTATGTCACTGTCATGTTCTGCACAATCTTCTTAATGTTCTTATTAGCCGCTTCAACAGCTCCATTCATCTTCGGCCGATAAGGAGAAGAGTTGTAATGCTGTATCTTGAACTGCTTGCAGAGCTCGATGATCATCGTATTGTTGAGATTTGTACAGTTGTCTGTAATGATCCTCTCTGGTACACCGTATCGGCAGATCAGATTATGCCGAATAAACCGTGCCACGACGTTTTTGGTTACTGTAGAAAAGGAAGTTGCCTTAACCCATTTTGTAAAGTAATCAATTGCTACCAGGATGAAACGATGCCCATTGGATGAAGTAGGTCTGATCTCACCAATCATATGGATGCCCCACATTGCAAAGGGCCAAGGAGATGTCAAGACGTTCAGAGGGACTGGAGGTATGTGCACCTTATTAGCATAGACTTGGCACTTGTCACAGGTCCGAGAATGCTGATAACAGTCGGCTTCCATGGTGGACCAATAGTATCCTTCCTGTAGGATTTTCTTAGCCATAGTATGTCCACTGGAATGAGTTCTGGAAGTACCTTCGTGTAACTTTACCATAATTCTTTCTGCCTTGTTCTTATCTACACATCGCAGTAAGGTCGAATCATGGTTACGCTTGTAGAGAATGCCATTGCTGATGAAGAACTTCGCTGCGAACCTTCTCAAAAACTTCTTATTGTTAACAGATGCACCCTCGGGGTACACCTGAGCCTCAAGATACTTCTTTTCCTCGTGAAACTAGGGTTTATCCGCTACCTCTTCAGTCTCAATGTCACATCAATGTGCAGGTTCGTCCAACCTCTCAATGGTAATCTGGGGAGCTTCATTGTCCCATCTGACTTTGAACATAGAAGACATAGTAGCTAGCGCGTCCGCTAACTGATTCTCCTCTCTGGGGAAGTGTTCAAAGGTTATCTCCTCAAAATGCGGAAGCAACGTGAACACATACTCTTTGTAAGGAATAATATTTGGGTGCTTCGTATCCCACTCGCCTTTGATCTGACTGATCACGAGAGCGGAATCTCCGAACACACTCAGAAACTTAATCCTTAGGTCAATAGCTGCTCGAAGGCCAGTGATGCATGCTTCATACTCCACCATGTTGTTGGTGCAGTTAAAACATAATCGGGCGGTGAACGGAGTATGAAAGCCTTCAGGAGATATAATCACGGTGCCAATGCCATTACCCAAAGCGTTTGAAGCTCCGTCAAAATACATAGACCATCGGGATCCTTCCTCGGGTCCATCATCTGGTCCAGGTTTTTCGCAGTCAGTCACCAACATGATGCTCTCATCCGGGAACTCGAAGTTCATAGACTGGTAATCATCCACGGCCTGATGCGCCAAATGATCCGCCAACACACTCCCCTTGATTTCCTTTTGGGTCGTGTATTGGATGTCATACTCAGTCAAGATCATCTGCCATCTTGCTATTCTTTCGGACAAGGCAGGCTTTTCGAAGATATACTTGATTGGATCCATTTTTGATATCAATAGAGTAGTGTGAGTCAGCATATACTGTCTCAGCCGGCAAGCAGCCCATGCCAAAGCATAGAAAATTTTCTCAAGCAGTGAGTATCAGGTCTCACAGTCGGTAAACTTTTTGCTAAGGTAATAAATAGCATGCTCTTTTTGGCCAGACTCGTCATGCTTCCTCAGCACACACCCCATTGAATTGTCGAGTACTGTCAAGTATAAGATCAGGGGTCTCCCTTGAACTGGAGGCATCAGAATGGGTGGCTCTTGGAGATATTCCTTGATCTTTTCGAAAGCGGCTTGACATTCATCATTCCATCTTACCACTTGATCTTTCTTCAACAACTTGAAGATTGGTTCACAAGTAGCAGTCAAGTGCGAAATGAATCGAGCAATGTAATTCAGTCGTCCTAAAAAGCCTATGACTTCTTTTTCTGTTCGGGGAGCTGGCATCTCTTGTATAGCCTTCACCTTTTCCGGGTCCACTTGAATACCTTTATCACTAACAACGAAACCCAGTAGCTTACCATACCTTACTCCGAAGGTGCACTTGTTCGGGTTCAACCTCAGTTTGTACATCTTCAACCTGTCAAATAGCTTCTGGAGGCGGTCAAGATGTTCCTCTTCAGTCTGGGATCTTGCAATCATGTCATCAACGTATACCTCAATCTCATGATAAATCATGTCGTGGAACAAAGAGACCATGGCGCGCTGATACGTTGCCCTAGCATTCTTCAATCCAAACAGAATGACCTTGTAGCAAAAGGTACCCTACTGCATAACAAAGGTTGTCTTTTCCTTATCCTCGGGAGCCATCTTAATCTGATTGTAACCAGAGAAACCATCCATAAAGGAGAAGACCTTATGTTGTGCGGTGTTGTCGACCAAAACATCAATGTGAGGCAGAGAGAAATCATCCTTGGGGCTTTCCCTATTCAGATCCCTATAGTCAACACACATCCGAACCTTACCATCTTTCTTTGGCACTGGAACCACGTTGGCTACCCACTGCGGGTAAGAAGTAACTACTAGAAAACCGGCATCAAACTGTTTCATAACCTTCGCTTTGATTTTCTCAGACATCTCTGGGTGCATTCGGAGAACTTTCTATTTCACTGGAGGACAGTCTTCTTTAGTTGGCAAGCGGTGAACCACGATATCAGTATCCAACCCAGGCATATCTTCATAAGACCATGAAAAGATCTCAACATAGTCACGCAGCATTTGTATCAACCGTTGCTTAACACCAGACTCCAGATTGGCACCGATCTTAACCTCTTTCTTGTCTTCTTCCATACCCAGATTCACTGATTCCACTGGCTCTTCATGGGGCTGTATAGCCCTCTCTTCCTGAAGTAACAGTCTAGCAAGTTCACCAGGCACTTTGCAATCATCCTCACCTTCATCCTCGGCTTGGTTGATCGGACTTCCGAAGTCATAACTGGCAATAGCAGAGTCGTTATCAGTGGGATCCAGAGTGGATGTGGACCTGTATTATGATAGGTGAGTGTGTTTAAGACAATAGCTGTTTTAATAAAGTGCAAGATAGAAAAACAAGGAGCGCAAAATTTATAATGCAAGCGAACGTCCAATGCTTTATTGATGATATATGGAAATGACAAATATTAAGCCCTCATAAACAAAGCCACGGTGTCTTAGGCAAGGCACCGGGCCGTAAAGTTTTAAATTGTCTGTTACAAAACTCAAAACAAAAGTCTATTACTCTGTAATAAAAGAAATGGGCACGTAGTCCTTTGTCGTCCAATTGTCCAATCCACCGTCGGTAGTCGGGTAAATCCAGCTGTCAAACTCAGACTCTTCATCATCATCTTCAATTGCATTCACTTCCGGATTACGGATACGCAGGGGAGGTCTTCCAATCCGCGCATGCCGAACATCCCTTTGAGCTTCTGCAGTAAAACCCAAACCAAACTTATCAGTCTTGTGTGCAAAGTCAGGGAGTTTGCCCCAATTCGCACACCCACCTTTTTCCATAACAGCCCGGGCATCCTTGAGGGAATCCATCCTCATTGGAGGATCTTCAGCAACAGTTTCAATCGACGCCAGAGTCTGGGGGACTTCTTCAAAGTTCTGACACGGGGTTTCAATGAACTCCCCATCCATCTCCACATACCAAAAAGAGTTAAGGTGGCTCACCATGTACTCCTCTTCTCCTCGTATTGTAACAATTTTCCCCTTCACTGGATATTTTAACATCTGATGGAGCGTTGAAGTCACTGCCCCAGCTTTATGAATCCACGGGCGACCCAACAAACAAGAATAAGATGATCGGATGTCCATCACATATAATGTAGATGCGAAAGTCTGGGAACCAACTTTAACAGGGACATCCACCTCCCCGTGTACCATCCTTTTGGACCCGTCAAAGGCCCTAACCACAATATAACTTGGTTTCAGAACCAACCCTTCACAATCCAGCCGATCTAATGCTTTCTTGGGTAAAACATTTAACGAGGACACAGTATCCACCAGCACGTGAGCCAGAGTAGTTCCCCTGCACTCGATCGAAAAATGCAGGGCGTCATTGTGATTCTTTCCTTTGGCAGTCATATCTGCGTCGGAGAAACCCAACCCGTTGTCAGCAGTCAAACTAGCCACACAGTCTTTGAATTGATCAACAGATGTTTCTTGCGGCACATGCGCAGTTTTAAGGAAATCAATTAAAGCCTTTGCATGGGCTTCCGAGCACAACAATAAAGATAACATATAGATCTTTGACGGGGTTTGCCCCAGCTGTTCGACTAAGTTGTAGTCTCTTTTCTTGATGATCTTTAGAATTTCCTCTATCTCATGTCTAGAGGTTTCAACAATAATCTTCTTCGAGGCCTCCATCCGGGCAGGCTCACCGGTGATATCTTTGCCCCGAGCCTTAGATGAGTCAGCGACAGGGGTAATGATTGGAACATGAACAGGGACAGTAGCAGATGTACTGGCAGGTGGAATAGAAACAGGTTCTCGAACAGTTGGTGGGGAAATCTCAGGAGAGAAAAGTCTTCCGCTTCGGGTGACCTTGCTAGACCCGACGATGTTGCTGACATCAGTATCAGCCTCCTAAACCTTTAAGTCTTGTTTAATCCCATGGTAATACACATCGGCCCCATAGTGCCACGGGACAACCTTATCCGAAGTGTACGGGATAGGACCAGGAATAGTAATGATAAATGGAGAAACTCTTGTAACGGGTGTAATCCTAATAGGCTTTCTCAAGGAAGCCTTGGAAGGATTGGTGGAAATGGTTATTATGGACACATCTTCAATAGGAATCAATGGAACCAAAGTTTTCTCGAACATGATTTCTTTGTTATCCATCAGGCATTGAACACCTGACTTCAATAAATGGCAACCAGTGGGTAGGATGGAACACAGATGGCAACCTTTGCCACATCCTGGAAATAAACCGGATGATAATAAGTTCTTCTTTACTGTCATCAACGGAGTAGAAACATCTTCCACAGAGGTTATAAATGAATCATCGTCCACAACATTTACTCCGTGCTTGGGCATAGAAGCAGTCATGACATTAGGCTTTTCCGGCGCGTCAAATTCAATCTCTTTAGCTTCAATCAAATCTTTCACCTTATTCCTCAAGGCCCATCAGTTGTTCGTATCATGCCCTGGGCTATCGGAGTGATAAGCACAACGGGCATTCGAATTATACAATGGTGACGTGGTACTGGGATTCTTCGGAGCTTCCCTCAGAGTCACCAAGTTGGTCTTCAATAACTGCGGCATAATTTGAGATAAGGTCATTCTAAGCCGAGTATACTGCCTTTGCAGTCTCTCTACTCTTTGCTGATTATTATGTTGTGGGGCAATAGTTGGTCTTGATATTACCACCGTATTAAATGCTTGGCGGCGCTCGGGTTGGTTTTGGCTCCTTGAGCTGTAAACTGCACAAGCTTATTTCCTGGAGGGCTTCTTCTCTGTACTTGATGAAGCACCTTTCTGTATCTTGCCACTTTTTATACCAGCTTCGACTCTCTCCCCAGTCAAAATCAATTCAGTGAACCCCGATGATGAACTACCGATCAAATGATTGAAATATGGACCAGACAAAGTCCCAAGAAACATATCCACCAACTCCTTATCAGACAGAGGGGGTTGGACTCTTCCAGCAAGATCTCTCCACTTATGAGCGTAGTCCTTAAAGCCTTCGCCTGTACCCATAGACATACCCTGAAGTTGGGTACACGTGGGAGCAAGGTCGGCATTATACTGGTATTGCTTGTAAAAAGCGGCAGCAAGGTCCTCCCAGTTGCGGACATTAGCTCCTTCCAGTTGATAGAACCATTCAAGTTGAGTCCCTGACAGACTATCTTGAAAGAAATGAACCTACAGGTTCCTATAAGCAGTATATGGTTGAATCTTTCTGACATACGAGCGGAGGTGTAGCTTCGGACAGGATACCCCATCGTACTTAGCAAAGACAAGAGCTTTAAACTTGTGCGGGATCACCACCCCAGATGCCAAACCCAAATCTCTGAAGTCCAAACCAGGTATCTTCTAGATCTCCATTGCACTTAATCGGTCTTCAAGTTGCTTATACCTATCCTCGGCATGAGGATACTAGTCTTCATCAAAATCTGTGTCATTATAAGAGACCACAGGACTAGGCCCCTTTCTTTCCTCTTGATTCTCTCCCTCTCCCGATGAATGGGACAAATCACTTTCCTATCACAAATTGTTCCCGAATCTGTAACCCATATTCAGGAGGACCACTTTCTTCTTCTTCTTCTTCTTCTTCTTCTTCTTCTTCTTCTTCTTCTCTTTCAAGATGAGAGACTTCAAATCTTGCTGCCCTTTGGCCAGGTTTAAGAACAACTCCTGGAACTGAGCATTCTGAGCTTGAAGAGCCTTGATGGCTTGATCAGTAGGTGTTTTAGAAGACATGATTGCTGAAATAAACAGCGAAGAAGATTAGAGCCCTGTAATGGTACCTGTGATGAAGTGCATGGGAATGAAATGCGTATGAAATGATTTCAAAAACTTTGGGAGGTTCAAATTTGTAAACCAAAATAAAACACACTTTATTAGATAAAACTTGTAACAATGTTTAACAATGCCTTCAAGGCGTTACAAAAGAAATACTGAAAAGAAAATCTAAACTAGAAACAATAAAAGACATCAGAAATCCCATGGTTGTTTTCCCTTCATGCTGACATAATCGTTGATCGTCCTTTCATTCTCAAGCTGCCTTGTAAGCCTCAGGATCTTCCTCTCCTGCTCATGATACTTTTCTCTGTGTGTATCCCTTTCTTCCTTTAGCTGGATCCAAGATCTCTTCAATGCCCCAAGATCATTAGGCATGTATGGATGGAGGACCTTATAAGGAACACCTTCTTCGTTAGTATGCTCTATGATCACCAGAAAAACAGCTTCATATGGCATCCCCAGCTTTTGAGCACGGGCTCGAACCCACTGGAGATATGGTTGCATCGGGAGAGAAGTCTTCAATCCTAGCTCATGTGGGTCATACCTGTTCACCATGCCCCAAGCTCTTATAGACCTGCGGTAATGTCCCTCAATATCCCCCTTGTAGTAAAAAACAATGCCTGTAAGCAGCAGCTCATGAGGACCATCTCTCTGAGTGCGTCCAAACTGTCGTAAAGCCAAGCAAGGGTTGTAGGTTATACCCCTCGAATTCCAAGCAACGGAACATTAGGGTATTCCCCACATCGATCAACGAAAGCTACTCTTTCCATATCTTTAGAACTCCACAGGATGTCCGTATGAGCAAGGGACATGATTCTATAAGCCCAACCTACACCTTCCTCATTCTTCAATACAGACTTGGGGAGGTGCGAAATAAACCACCTCGTCAATAGCGGCGCGTAACACATGAGGGTTCCCCTTCTCCGCACAGTACGGGTATAAAGAGCATGTAGAATATCACCTAAAAGAGTAGGCACTGGGTTACGAGACATGAATATCTTGACCGCGTACACGTCTATGAAAGAATCTGGATTTGGGAAAAGAACCAAGCCGTAGATGAGGAGAGCCAAGATGTCTTCAAATGCTTGAAAATCCAAGTTACCCCGGAACTGTTGAACTTGATCGATCAAAAACTTAGCCAAGAAACCTTTAACCCCACTCCGAGTCTCCCAGTTAGACACTATATTAGCCTTTGTCAAGTTTAAAGCTAAAGCAATGTCCTTAGGTATAGGAACCTCCTATAAACCGGTGAAGGGTGTCTGCTCGAGAATGGATATACCCAACAAGTCAGAAAACTCCTCCAAAGTAGGGACTAGCTGATAATCCGGGAAGGCGAAACAATGATGCAATGGATCAAAGAACTGGAATAACACACTCATCATTTGTTCATCCAACTTTGAAGTGACCAAGCTAAGGAGATGACCATGTCTTCTAACAAATGAAGAAGTATTAGGAACCTTTGAGACTAACTCTCTGAGCTGAGCATGGATTTGCACAAAGTTGATTCGAATGGTATTTCTGCGCATAGAAGCCATGATCTGCAAAACAGAACAAAGATGAATCCCCTTGGTCTTTGAAATGGTTAGTCTAATGAAATATGCATGCCATGTCATGATGCATGATGTCATGATAAAAACACACAACAGGTATCACAGATAGCAAACATGGTAAAGGCAAACAAGTCACACAATAGCCCTTAAATTTCAGGCTGGCATGGACTATAAGTACTACCCTCTTGCAGTTTAGTTGGTTCAACCTGTCCTAATAATAGTAACCGGGTTCTAGAGGTTCTCAATATCACTGACCATCCTCCATCGGTTATAGTTTCAGTCACGCAATCTTTTCTTGCGGCCGGAACAATCTCGAGAGTCTGGTCTCAATGAGTGTAGCATATCACTACTTCCTATGGCCAAGTTGGTCAATTATAGGTTCTAAGGTCAGTTGATGCTTAATGACCCATATAACAACCCCATATTCTCCTTGTTGCTCCACAAGGGAAATCAGTGCCAACTAATGTGCCACATCAACGTAGCTACTACTTCAATTGTATCAGTCTATGTCGTACAGTTCCCTCACAGTCTATTACTACTTACCTAAAAGGTATCCCCCAGATCTGGGTTAGGATCTATAGTAACTCCGATACAAAGCCCACAAAGATAAAGCAATCAAATTAAACAATAGAAAACAATATGATGAACTGATCCTAAGGTATACCCCACTTATTAATTCCCCAGCAGAGTCACCAGTTCTGTGATACGGTGGCCAGAACCGGGACTGTTTGTTTTTAGGAATTGCTGGTTTGTATTTTGCGTTTGTATTTGAAAAATGTCGTGGTAAGCAAGAGGCACCGCCGACTTTTATTTTATCCAACAAGGAAAGGAAGAAAGCACAGGAAAATTCCTTTTTCGAGATATTTCTGAGTACGGGGGGTAGATTATAGAAAGGGAAGATATTAGCACCCTTTCTATCTGTAGTTATCTACGGGATCTTAGGTACTTGCTCATCATTTTCAAAATTGTTTTCTTTGTGTTTGTGTGATTTGAAAAGCTTTTGTTTTGACTTCGATTTAACTCTTGCTTCTGTCTTCAAGAGTGTAACGAAGTGTTTTTTTTTAAACTTTGTTTGAAAGGAGTGTAAGTGTGAAAAAGTTTGTTTGGATTGAGAAAGTACTTAAGAACTAATCTACCTACTCGAAAAAAGAATTTTTTTGTATTTGTTTCCTTTAGACAGTGTTATCCCACTATTAGTGAGTAGGTAGCACTGTCGTTGGAGTTTGAGGGTCAATTCGAAAGGGACGTACGATCACCAAAGCAATGTTAGGACGTATTAGTAATAATCCTAATGTCTTAGATCAGTTATCCGAGGCAACAATATCCGAGGCAACCTTTCTGAGGAAACTTTGATCTTTGGACAAGGACGAACACTAAAGCACCCTATACTCAATGACCGTTTACCGAAGGCAACCAAGTGGGAGTGTACCCTAGGAGTACGCATGTGTGAGTGATTCAATTTCAGATTATTTATCTTTGCACATTTTAGGGTTGTCAAACTGTTTTAAAGTTTTACATACATTCTTGTCATGCATCCCTATATCATACATCTAACAGTTTAATATTTGCGGAATTTAAACTGCGGAAATTAAACTACGCTATTACAAGGCTTCAGGTATTTACATAGCCAAAAATAGACCCTTAAGAAATAAAGAGATAGATGAAAATAAAAGTCCTAATTAAACTATTATAACTTGTAGGCAGTTGCATCAATATGGTAAAAATAATAAAACAATAAAGCGTGCGCGATGCCATTAGAACGATAAGAAAAATTAGGGTTTTGACCCTTTTTAACCTAATTAAAAGAAAAAATGGTTTTTATTGTTTTTAATTATTTTTAAGAAAAGAATTAGGTTTTTAAAATTAAATACACAATTAATTAGTTAATTAAATTAATTAAAGAAAATAACTACATGGCCTATTTTTGTATTTTTGGTTATTTTTAGGAAAGGAAAATATAATTAAGTTAAGAATAAAACACTAATTGTTCTAATTATTTTTAAATTTATTTACAAAATAATTAAAGTTATCTAAAATTAAAATCTAATTAAATAAGTAATTTATTGATGAAAAATAAACCTAAGTCTAATTGATTGAAAAAAATATTATTTGTGATTTTTTTGATAAAAAGAAAATTAATTTTGTTAGTAAATTAATAAATTAATTAATTAAATAAAATATAAAAAGAAAAGGAAATAGGAAACTTGGGCTTGCAATCAGTAGTTTGAGGGGGTGCATATAGCAAGCCTTGGCCTAAAACAGGGAGGTCCGTTTTGACTTTCTAAGATCCCATGCAATGCGTTTGACTAGGCGTTTGGTGCTTCCTCATGGATGGCCTTTGGATTTGGCCATCTGGCCATTTGGCAAGCTGGATCGTGATAATGTATGGTGGATCTTGGACTTGTAAGCGCGCTGGATCCTGAAAAGGAAAATATTATGAAGAAATTGGGGTACCTGGGATTTGAACCCAGGTCCTGAAGCGTTTTGCACCTACTCCACTACCATCTGCGTTGGCTGCTTTGTTTGTATACATAATAAGTAATAATGATAATATATGATAAAGCGCATTAGTGGAGGAAACAAAAGAAAACGTGCCAGAAATTTGAATGTCCCAATAGGAAGATGCCATGCAGGTTATCCCTAACCTTGCTCCGTTGGTAAAAGTTGGAAACTTTTACCTACGGACATATGTCCGTCGCTATATCCCTGTAATTTCTCAAAATCAAGCATGAGTAAGATAAATCAAAACTAAAGCCATGAATAGCTTCGTATGGACCTGTTAAGTTCAATGGTGGCCCTTTCATGGCCCAATTTTACCTATACACGAAGATCCCAAATCTAAGCAAGAAACCCTAATAATGGTGAAATCCAATATAGGCCATGAAAACACAATTGAACATTACAGAAAGCTTGCAAATGTTCTAAGGATCAATAATCTATAATTATTTCATGCTAGGCATGCCAAGATTATGAAATTCGAATTCAAGAAAGAAGCCATGTCGTGACTGACTTACAACGAGATATGAGGCCTGAAAGCGCTCGTTCTGGATTGGTTCGGCTTGCCTACACTCCCAGGAAGCGATTGGAATGGTCCAAGGGTCTTGAATTTGGCTGGAACAATGAAATCGTGTTTGCACTTTTTTGGTGTTTTTTCAAGTTTTGCTCTTGTTGTTACGCCTCTCTCTAGCCTCTCTTTTGGTCTGCACACCTTCTTTATGTACTGAGGAATGAGATAGGGTTGAAAACCTGGCCTCAATCTTCCTCCATCAATGTCTTTGATCTTGATTTGATTCACTTTAAAATCATCCCAAATATAGCCTAAAACCAATCTTTTTGTGCACCTCATGCCTTTACACGAATTTGATCTCATGCTAGCTGGAATTTAAGACCTGAAACAACTACAAAATCTTGTGTTTTCAATATTTTGATTTTCTATGATTTGTTTTGATTTAAAATGATTTAATTCAAATAAAAATAAAAATAAAAAATAAAAGTAAGATAATGAAAAGTGGAAAAGGCTAGGGCTCATGGACCATGTTGCCAACTCAAAACAAGTGAAAAAGATTGGGGCCATTTGGCAAAAATTGCAATTTTAGGCATAGTTGACTTTTGGCAATTTTGCAAAAAAGGTCAACTTCACCAATGTATAACATACTCAATTTTGACTCTTTAAATGTGTCCTTGGACTTTTTAGAAAGCTTGAGATGTCCTCTAAGCAACCCTTTTGGTCCCCTCTCAATGTTATATTCCATGCTTATGTATGAAGCTTTGACAAAAAGGGTGTTTTTGTTGACTTTTCAAAATGACTTATAATGTCCAAATTCATAACTTCTTGTGAGTGCATATTTTGAACTTGGGAGCTGAAGATGGATTGTAGAGCATGACATCCTCTTCAAAATTATCTTTGGATGGGTCATTTTTCATAAAGTATGATAAAGTTATTCTTGGTCAAAGTTGAGTTGACTTTTCCTACAAAACCCTAATTTAGCAACTTTTGGTTCTTGATGAATTATGAGCAATCCTTGATTAATCATGATCAACCCTTGATCAAATGATGAAATATACTTCAAAATGAGGATGTTGACAAAAAATATTGAGGTTTGACTGTATGGGGGTCATAGTTGACTTTTGCCCTAGCCTAGTCTTTTTTCAAGCCTTTGAGCAATTGACTGAGCAAACTTTCTCCATAGGGCTTGAAACTTAACATGGATGATCTTGAGAACATATTAGAACATGGGTGAGAATTTGGGGATCCCTTGGACTCAAGTATCTTGATATAACATGAAACCCTAAATTGAGGTAGACTGTCTTAGAAGAGAGCTTGTCTGGTCAACCCTTGGACTTCCTTGAGCAACTTGAGGATCTTTCTTGAAATGTTTTGAGAAATATGGGAGGGCAAATTTTAGGGTACAACACATGGTTAAAAGAAAAAGGGAGCGTATGTGAGCTCAAAGGGGGTAATACCTGTACTGCTTCTTTAGATTAGACGTTCGATATATCTAAAGAACTTCAAATAGTAAATCATGCCAGACTCTACTTACACAAAAAAGTCCTAGTGTGGTGTGGCTGATCATCCGAAAAGACCAGCTAAGCATCATTGGGAGGTCACAAAGTGGGTCCTTCGTTATTTGTGAAAGTCTTATCGATTCCTCTCCCAGATGTTATCATAGTCGGTTTTTTAACTCTTTGTTGTGGGGTTGTCACGGATTGGCCGATCTTCATCTGCTCCTTGTGATTGTGATGCTGGCTAGACCCTCATAGGTTAAATATTCCCCAATTTATAAGGCCTCGGATTCTTTTCCCTAACCAACCCTATTTCTTGATTGCTTGAGAGCGAATCTCAGTGATGAACTACTTTACTTCCCTTGCACCGGTTGTTACTATCCTTGGTGTAAACCTGAACTAGCTCATCGAAACACAGGATCTATTCGCACTTGGAACTTTCCTTTTTATTATACTAGGCACGCCTAACCTTTATTCATCCTTGGCTCTGAGCCTCTAAGCTTCTTCACAGATACGGCATCCTCGTTACTTACTGGCTTCATTTATACCACCCGTATTGTTTACTGCTAACTCCATTCCTCTACTAAAGTTATGGAAAAACCCTTCTTTCATTCTCGGTTAGTTAGGGCTTTCTCTTTTGTTCGCTTTCGCTTCCTCACTTGCTATCGAGTGAAGCGGTGCTGGGATAGAATTTTAGAGCAACCTGGGTGAGACATAGATCGCCAGTTTCCTTTAATCACGAAGTCGCACCTGAACTCTAAGCGTTAGCCCTTTGGCTCCATAAAGAAGAATCTCCCCTACAGCGGAGTGTTGCTTTGTTAGCTTGGGCTGTTCCGGTGAGGAAGGACGCTCATTTGTCGGTGGAGCTTTTTTTTTTCTCCCTCGTTGGATCCTCTGTTTGTTTTTGTTGTTGAGCTGGGAGAGGACTTGTTCTTCGAATAGAGAAGACTAGTAAGTCTCGAAGATATGATAACAAGATGCTCGGGCTAAGGTTCCAGGATAACGACTGGCTTTCCGCCTATCCTTTTTAATTTAAAGAGAGAAGCTCGATAAAACTTATTTTTTATCGAGTTGAAAAACCTACCGCTACTGTTGACTTTAGTTGTTCAACGATACTAGATTTGTCCCTAAATTCTTAGGTCGGTCTCTTGTGATAGATGAGTATTAATCAATGTTCTACTATTCTTAAAGAGTGAATAGTATTTTATCAAGGTTAAGGCTAATAATAAATAAGAATAATTTCTATCATAATACCATCCGTCCATCTTCCTGAAATCCTGGTGCCAGTCTTTCATCATATATACCTATATGGTATGAATATGAATATGAAAGTAGATCATATACAAAATATAATGATCTAGGGGTAAGGAGTGGGTGATGCCTGTGACAAGGGTTAAAAAAGTCTGAAATAGAGGTGATGCCTGGGCATATATCCGCCTCTGGTGATGGGACAGATGGATCGAATTCAGCATATGGGTCAATGGCAGCAACAAAGAAAACAACTAAAAGTAACGTTCGTGCCCTAATAAATAAGGGGAATTAAGCATCCATTGACGCTCACTTGTCTATGTTCCCTATGTCAGTCTCCTTTTTAAGGATCCTTCCTAGCTCTCTTATTCATTAAGAAAACATACTCGGGCATCACACATTTATATTTCAAGTGTGTTGTGAGTGGCTTTACCAACCGTCCCAAGGAAACCAACTAAACCCGGATTACCCGGAAACCGGGAAAATAATAAGTAAGAACAAGGAAGTAATTCCCAAGTTTTCTTGTATAAAAGATGCTAAAAGCCTTTGTTTGTTGTTTAATGCATTCAGGGGATTAGCTACATTTTATAGTCAGGTAAGGCCAGGGAGAAGTCATTGATGAGACCTTTTTCAAAGTCCCATGTTTTAATTCGACGAAGAGCTTTTTTATCTTACGCAATTTCGAGATAAGGATATTGAAGAATACCTTCGACGTGTAGCTAAGTATCTTCGAATTCCTTTTACTTGGTTGTCGATCAAGGTAGAGTCTTCACAGGTGACCAAGTAAAAGAGTTTGCTAATATATATAGTTTTTGTTGAAATGATTCACTCAACACCTTTGCTCAGGTTAATGGACAAGCCGAGCATTTCAAAAAAATAAGGTGAACTAGATTAGAAAAATGATAAAGGGTAACCCAAGGAAGGATCTGGCATGAAGTGTAGTCAGAGGCTCTCTAAGAATGTCGGACAAAAATAACGAGTTTCCATTAAGAGGTGGGACAAGAAGCTTAACCATACTTGGCTTTGGAAAGACTTCTGCTCGACACATTCAAGCTTTTCCAGGAGGATCTTATTTAAATATTTTATTCCCAGGTTAAATATTGGGGCGGGTTTAACTAAATATCCTGACCCCTGACCCAGAGTCTTCATGGATCTGATCTTTCCTGCTATTCCTAGGGAAATGATAGTATTCAAGGCGATCAGAGTCAGCATCGGCATAAGGGAAGAAAAAGTGGCAAGAATCATTCCATTCTTCCTCGGCAAGAGCACCTGAATCCGAATTTTGTTTTTGGCCTTGCCAGTATCCCTTTGTGAGTCTTCTGCTGACGACTTTCTCCTTAGTAGTCTCCCAATGTCCCTTGACCGGTGTGGCTAAGCCAATACATAATCACCATAAATTAGTGACAAGGGCTCTCTGCGGCTAAGAATAGAAGGAGGTGTACTAGTTCTCAGTAAGTATTGGAAGAATCCCATTAAATGTTCATCCAAAGAGGGATTTTAGTTAGTGAAAAAAGACCTTCTTTTTCTTGTTACCTCCTGCCCGCCAGCAGCCATGGACTTAATAAATCAATATCATAGGAGTAGTAGCACTAAGCGAAGCATCAAAGTAGAAGGAGCTTGACACCATTGAATCAAGTGTTGAAAGACTACATATGAAAATAGAATCCCCAGATGATAGGGGCTCGGGAACTTAACGATGTTAGCGCAAGGGGCTTAAATTAAAAGGCAGGTAGCATTGGATAAGTAGGAAGGTTTGGGAAACTAGCACCAGGTACTAGGTCGATGGCATGCATAATACTCCTCATCGGTGGTAAACCATTGGAAGAGCATCACCAACCAGCTCCTTCAAATATTTTAATAGTATCTGAATGAAGAAGAATGTCGAGAGAATAGTTCAATACCGGCGAATAGTGTAGGAAGTAACCAAGTTTGAATGGTGGAAAGCCAGCAAGGGAAAAAGCATTAGTTTCAGCGAAGCTATTCTAAGCGTCAGAGAAAAGCACTTTCAAGCAAGGTCGGCTAGCGAACCCCGCTACTACTTTGTCTTTTAGGAAGGGAAGTCTGAGTTAAAGTCATTGTGAATCCTCAGTTTGAAGGCGATTCACCTTCACCTAGCATCTTTGAAAGTTTTAGTATTATTATTTATCATCTGCTTGCGGCTCTGGCCGGCCCATCTTCCTCCTTGTCCTCATCTGAGGTTCAAGCAATTGGTCATCTTTCCAGGTCAGCTGGTTGAGGTCGAGTTCCTCCCTTATTGAGAATCTATACGGATTTCTTCGTCTCTATTATTTGATTTATCAATAGCCAAAAACTTGACTTTCAGGTCTGCGAGAGGTCAATGTACTAGAGCTCATGCCGAAATAGGGGCTTTCTATTCTCTTGCATGCGCCTTCCCTTCCTCCCTCATTCATTCAAATCAAAGGAAGCTTCATCGGGAAGGGATAGGGATGGCGCATTGGCTTGGTTGGCGGCTTGGCTTCACTATTGCTCATGACTTGGTATAGAGTCTGTGTAGTCGGTGAGTACGAGTACATCCTATGAAACATGCTTTGAGTTCCATTACATTGCAAAAAAGAATTCCAGCCACTCTCCCTTCCAGTGAACCCCACGTGTCTGCCTCCGGCTTCGAAGCAGTGGGGAAGAAAAGGACTCGGCTTAACTTCACTTGGGTTAGATTTACCTTGTTACTATTGGAATGATGGAAGTAGCTCTTCTTCCTCTTTGCGTTAGTGACTCTGAGCTCATAGGGAGCTGGGAATTAGATTGGTTAGCTGGAGAAGGGATAGAGTTGAAAGATCATATTTTTTTAGCGTTCCTTATGCCTGTCCTTTCTTGACTCTGTCGATGGTATGCCTGAGATGGCAGTCTTTCTCCTTGGCTTGTACTCGAGATTACCTTTTTGTTCGAAATCGATATCTTCGCCTTTGAGAAAGGGAATGAAGGAATTCCATATGTTTTCATAAGAATTGTTCAAGTTGAATGTGAATAATCAATTGAATCCGACCTTCGAATACTTGAAGGACTAGTGTCCAATCCTGACCGATGTAGAGTAGTCCCTTTTGAGCAGCACTTCCTTGTAGGGAACTACCTATTGTCCTTATTTCTTGTGGTGGAACCTGGGATTCACCGTCCCGGAAAGCTTAGGGATGCCTCTCATTCCTCTTCTCCCATTTGACAACCATATCTCAGAATGTTCGGATGATTCTCTGGAACTAATATATGCTTTATTTTTTTAAGAATGGGGATATATCGTTGGGAAAAAGCAGAAGAAAAGGATTTAACGGGCAAAAGAAGGGAAGTTCGGAAAATCCTAGCAGACGGGACTATCAACTCCTTTCTATTACGATCTCAGAACCTTCCTTATGTAACACCCCAATTCTACCCCAAGCAATTATGCAAGATAAATCAGAGTTATAAAATTTCAATCATACAAATGAATTGGGACGTCATAAATTCTTCTAATAAATTTATTGCATTCATCATGGATATTTAACACTTATTTAAAACGTCGGATGAACCATCAACATAGCATCTTTCATTAAATAATTCAACAACCGCGCAGCGGAAATCTTCAATAACATCCTTAAATAAAACAACAACTTCGAAACATCTCATATTTAGTAAATAAACAATTTAAGGTTCAACAACTAAATATCAGCAATCAAAAATCAGTAAGCGTTCATCCCCCCGAGTGTTACATATCAGAGCAATGACACCGACTCGATCTATTGAAGATATACGGCCTTCACTCTCGATTACCTGCACGTTACCAACATAGGGGCAACATTCAAACAGAAGGGGTGAGATATCTAACAATATAATAAAGCGCATGATAATTAATATAAATTAGATCAATCACATCACCACTTCTAATCTCATAATCAACAATAATTACAACATATATATTCATTCACCAACATCAAATACACTTCATTATTCAATCATAAAATGCTACTCAAAACTATGCAAATGCATGTGGTACCATTGGAGAAGAACTCCCATCTCAAAAATATAATTTGCCAATTAATAGAGGCATCAATAAGGCATAGCCTTCATCTCTAAATTTTTCAATCCAGGCCATCTCAACGAGCATAAGCTCCATCTCAAAAAAATGCAATGTATGCGACTCAACATGAATGTAATAACACACTCAGTTAACAACATCTCAAAACACATCTCAAAACAACAACATCTCAATCATCAAAATGACAACATTTCAGTTATCTCAAACAACAACATCTCAATCATCAAAACGAAAACATTTCAGTCATCTCAAACAACAACATCTCATAAACATCTCAAAACAACAACATCTCATAAACATCTCAAAATAATTTAGTAAACATTACTTATTTATCAAACATCATTTGATTAACCACATCTTACTAATAACTCAGTTGTATATCAATAATACAGTAATCCATACTGTTATTCAGCTACTGTACATCATTACTGTCACTAAATCCTACTGTCATAATTCTAACAGTAGCCTCTAACATCTCATAATTCATCATTCTGTCCAAAAACAACACAACAGTCATCTACGGGAATTAATTCTAAATCCTAAATTAGTTACTGGAATTACACCTCTTAATCATCATCTAAATCATCTAAAATAATATTCATCGCGTTAGCTAATCAACGCTTCGAACGATATTTCAAACAGCATCCTAAAACTCAAGTTATAGCAATTAAAAGTCAATTTTGTCAAAAATCAGACTTTATATATCGACACAAAACACTATGGGTTGACACATCCTGCTTCTTTGCTCACTATGAGTCAACGGATCCTCCTTATGGATTGACTCATCCTGCTTCAAATCCCAGCATGTATCGACACATGCACTTACTGATCGACTCATCCTGACTTCAAAATGCAGCATGTATCGACACATCCTCTGCATGCATCGACTCATCCTGAGTCCAACAGCCTCCTTGCATCGACTCATCCAGTTTGAGGTCGACGCATCCTACGATTTTCTGCATAATTTTCTGCGTTTTCTACTGTAATTTCACTACTGGAATCTAATTACAGTCCTAAAAACCTTATTATAAACATGATATATCATCACATAACATTACACTCTATTACTCCATTGATCAAACAACATAATAACATTCTGATTCATCAAAAATTCATCAAATCTTCATCATACATCACTCATAATACAATTTATGCAAGAACAAACGGCAATTACATCTAACACCATATATAAAACATCATGAACCCAATTATAAAGCCAGAACCCCACCCTTACCTTGGATCGAAGATCGCTCTACAATTTCCGGGTTGAATCTTCGTTCTTGCCGTTTCCTTCAAAAACCAGCAGCTTCACATTTTCACAATCCTTATTTCTCTTCTTACTGTTTGTTCCTTCTATTCTAACAACAAATAATAAAATAACCTAATATTATTAGATTATTTCTTAATGGGCTCAAAACCTACACCTCTCTTAATACTTCCACTCACACCATATAGGCCCACATTAAATAATATTAGCTTCTAACATTATTTCACATAATAATATAATACCTCAAATATATTATTATTTATCCATTAATAAAATAAATCCAATTTATTAACACTTCTTCACAAATATTCTAAATATAATTTAATTAAATCATTAATTAAATTACGGGCGTTACACCTTACCCCCCTACAAAAAATTTACCCCTATTTTGAAGAGGAAAGCTCCCAGGTACCGCATCTTAAAAAAGTGCATGACCAGATTGGAAGAATTTGCAATGGGACAACTCACCCAGCCATGATGCACATGACAGAAGAGAGCGAGCACAAAATGGAGTTTCAATCTTGGATGAGGCTCAAGTCCGGAAAGAATCTTTTTCAAGACTTTCTCCCCTATGTTGAACTTTATCTATATTACCAGATTTTTGAATGCACTGGAATTTTCTAGTAGAATTGGACATGTTCCATCGCGTGAAGTCTGTTCTCATCTAATAGCTCTAATTGCGGAGATATCTATAAAATATGCTCCCCCTCTCATCCACATCAAAATCTTTGTCAAGCTGGGTCCTGATAAGGGATGTGAATGGCTCAATACGTCTTCCCATACGCAAGTAAGCAACTGGCCAACAATTGTATCGAGCTACAGGCCCTTCTCATAAGATGTTGTAAGCTACGGGTCGTAAAATGTCCGATGAAGCTTAAAGCAAACATAAAGAGCTAACTAAGAAAGGGGCCAACAAGCCCCTTTAAAGAAAATTCCAGTGAGAAGCCTTTGAAGTTACAGGACATAGAAGCAGGCCTAAGCAGCACCTAAGAAGCTGGTCAAGAAGTGGATTTAGTTTTTTCCAGTCTAGAGACTGGCGGATTACCCTCGAAAGAAAGGATTCAAATCTTCCTTCTTCTTTAAACAAGATAAGTGGACATATGAGTTAAATAATACAATGACAGATAATCTAGGCGAGGTTCCCCTTTGATATCTCCCAACCTAAAGGTTTATTCAGAGGTGGGTCTTTCAACCGCCTACTATTTCGATGAAGGGTTCACTACAAGACCATCGATACTAAAAAGATAAAATTGGGGGGGGGGGGGTTCATTGATATTGAGTCGACTATAAACTACTCATCTTGCTTGGAACCGTCATTGTGGATGGGAAAGAGGGGTTCTACCTATGCTGGGAAAATGGTGAATGGTCCAAAAAGGGACGGGATAAAACCCACTAGAAAGAAAGGGGGGTCATCCACTCCGTCGCTGGGTAGTCAACTTTATCCGTGACTCTGAGTACAAGAATTTCGGAATCAAGAAACTAGCAAAGAAATATGCTCGGCTGGACTCTTTTCTCGTATGCTCGGAAAAGAAAATTGTGGTACAACTTGAAACCGCCTGGCCGAACCTGTCATCTGCATGTTAATGAAACATCAATGAAGTCATCATCGAACGTATTTTATCCCGCCGAAAGGGAAAGGTAAACATCGAGAAAACCTGAAAAGGGAGAAATCACGGTCTTTCGACCGAGAGATCGAGTAAGGGAGTCTGTTACGCGAGGGGAAGGTGTTAGCACCCCACACGCCCGTAGTACTCTACGGTATCCACTCTTGTTGTCTAATCTAATGGGTGTAGTCAAATCCTTTGTCTATGGCTTACAACTTTAAAGGGAATGCATGCGGAAAAAAAGAAAACAATGTACGGAAAATAAAAGGTTGTGCTCGATCGGGCCCTACCCTAATGCCTACGTATCCCTTTTAAGGAATCAGAGCAGCCGTAGTTCGGCTTACATATTTTTATTGGTTTTTGTTTTTTAGTTAAGACAAAAAAAAAACAGTTAAGATTGTAAAACATCTAATGAAACAACAAACAAATGAGATGGAAAAACATCAGTCAAATAATAACAAAGTAATATGTCAAAGATGGAGAAACATTAAATGATAAAACAATCACACTTAACAATGATATTGGGAGTCAAAGTAGGATAACCAACATGTGCAATGGCGAAACATCAGCTTCAAACAAATGTACGATGGCGAAACATCGGCTAAAAAATAATGAGATATCATGGAAAAGATGGCAACACATCAATAAAACAGATGACGAAACATCACACCTAACAATGATATTATGAATCAAAGTAGGATAACAAACATGTGCAATGGCGAAACATCGGCTTCAAGATAACAAGATATCATGGCAAAGATGGCGAAACATCAATAGAACGGATGACAAAACATCACACCTAACAATGATATTGAGAATCAAAGTAGGATAACAAACATGTGCGATGGCGAAACATTGGCTAAAAGATAACAAGGTAGAATAGCATGGTAAGGATGGCAAAACATCAATAAAAAAGGATGACGAGACATCACACCTAACAATGATATTGAGAATCAAAGTAGGATAACAAACATGTACGATGGAGAAACATCGGCTTCAAGATAACACAGACAAAGTAAGATTGGTTTGTATCTTTTACTTTGAAGAAGGGTTTGAGTTCATTAGAAATGTCTTATGATTTGCCAAGAAAATAGTTTTTGTTTTAAGATGCAGAATGCATAGAAAGGGAAAACAACTAAGGGAAACTAACCTAGTACTATCCCTAGTGTTATCATACAGTGGTTGACCCTAAGGTTGAGGATAAAGGAAAACCCTACCTTAATTAACATGCTAAAGGAAGCTTAACAAAACTATCCTATAGGGAACATGCAACGAGAGTGAAGTCGTGATCTAAATTTATAAATTGAGTGACTCATTGATCAACAATTAAAGAAGAAAAGCAATAAACATCCTATAGGGAACATGCAATGAGAGCGAAGTCATGATCTCAATTTCTAAATTGAGTGACTCATCGATCAACAAGTAAAGAAGAAAAACAATAAACATCCTATAGGGAACATGCAATGAGAGCGAAGTCGTGATCTCAATTTCTAAATTGAGTGATTCATCGATCAACAGCAAACACAACACATGTATTAGACAAAAACCAGAGGGGCCCCTGACATATATCAGCAACAGAGGTCCCATCATGCAATCAGAGAACTATGCAAAATGAAAATGGAAGAAAGGAGACAGTGCAATACCAAACGGATAACTATCCGTAGCAACTGAGCAAGAATAAAAGAAACCCAGAGAACTTCAAGCAAGCTGGCATCAGTAGACAAATCAAGTCAAAAATTATGCCATAAGGATGTAGGTAATGAGATTATCAGATATGAACAGATCCCATGGGCAATGTATAGAATTCACAATCTCGTGTATATATCTTGCATGGAATATCAAACATTCCAAATACAATAGCAGTTCCAGTATAATAAGTTGTGTTCCCCAAATAAAGTGGGGCACAGTAGTCTCAGGCCAAGAGTGGAAAGTTTCTCAAAGCACCTCGCACATTCAACAACCAAGTTAGTATTCCACAAGGTGAATGATGACTCACATAGGGGATGGATGCAACATTATGAAGTGAGAACAACACGATAACAATTATGAAACATTAGACATGATAGACAAGAGGAAATAGGCATATGCACAATTTGGCCAAAAGAATCAGAGGGATGTTGCTCCTTTCTATCACCATATTGAATTGACAATTGAATATCAATCAAGGATCATGGGAGTTTAGAAAGAATACAATCAAAGATCATGGAGGTCAGGGGAAAAAACATATCAACCATATACAATTAATTCAATCACAACTTCACAAACACAATAGAAGATGAAACCTACAAAATGCATCAAGAAGGTTCAAACCTTTAAACAATGGGGGACTAAATGAAAAGACTTGAGTTATCATGGATAATCAGAATCAAGATGATCATTAGGTTCCCAATTATAGGCCTCACTCAAGTTCATTAGCCATCAAACAATTTGCAACAAGATATGCAACATTAATTAGGAAACTCCAAAATATGATTCAAGCTTAAATCAAACACAAAGTATACCTCAGACCTATTTGTCTGGCCAGCTAATACATCATGAATATGAAATAATTCATCAAATCATGCTAAACAAAGCAAATAGAAGTTCAAAAATCTCACCTCAATGTGAAACTGGAAACCTTGATTCCTTAATTCCAGAAGCCAGCAAACTCCATGATCTTTACCTACACACTTCAAGGAAGTTGAATCCACTGGAAATTTGATGAATGCGCGAAGAAGATGAGAGAATCGAAGAAAACTTCAGCAAAAGAAAAAAAAGTTCAGATCTGGATTTGTGATGAATAGAGCGTGTCCTCTATGAAATGAGGCTTTCAATACATTATATAGTGTGAGTAGAGAAGGTTAGAAGAGGAAATTGCTCCTCAAAACTGTTCAGGGGCAAGTTTGGAAGATTTGGCCAAAAAATGAGTGCACATGGGCCTCAACCATTTGCTCGTGCGTTTCTTCATTTTCTTTGCATTTTATGAGCCAAATAAACTCATAAATAAATCCTCAAAGTGCCAAGTCATGATCATTTGAAATGAGAGAGTATGGATGAATTTGCCAAATTGAGCAAGTTTGTCATTTTTGTACCCAAGCAAACATCACGGTCCATGGAGCACGAAATAGCTGGCATTATGGGCCTTAGAAAGTCACAAATAGGTCATGGTCTAGATTAGAAACAAAGAGAATGGCTGAAACTTGAGTTCTCATGAATTGGCCATTTTGCACATTTGTTAAATTTCAATAAAATGCCTCAAAATTCCAAGGTCCACAACTTGCTCATACTTTTGAATTTTGACACAAATGAGCACAATTTGGAAAGGTATTGAAAAGACCTATAATCCCCTTGTTTTAGTTTTTTCAATTGAATCAATTAATTGTCTCAAAATTGAGCTTGAAATTCACTAATTTTGGAAAATGACCTATAATTTTGTGATTTCAAAAGATCATAATTCTTGATTCCTTTTCAATTTGGACATGAGACCAAAAGGATAGGAAAGATCATCCTCTTAGATTTCCAAGCATATTTCATTTTCATTTTCTTGATCAAAGGTGAATAAAATATGAATTTTTGAAATTAAGTCCTTATTTTCAAAAATTAGAAACTTTTAGGGTTTCTTCAAGAACAAGTTTCAACCTAAACCTCAATCTCTTTAATCCAATGATCAAAATGGACTTGGAATATGAAAAGTGCATTCTTGAATTGATTGTTGGCCAAAAGTTAACTTGGTCAACCTTGACTTTGACTGATTTTGACCAAAATGACCATTTTTCCCCTTTAAATCAATTGTTCCACTTCCCTTCAAAATTGATGATCAAAACTTCCAACATATAATCTTCCAAATATGTAGAGGCCATGTACAAAGTTTCACTTCAAAATTATCAAGAAATCTTAATGAAATCCCAAACCCTAATTTTGATTAACACCTTAGGAGACTGATGAGTCATCTTCAACACTTCAAATCCACTGGGCATCATGACCAAATCCTTGTGCAAAGATTTTTCAAATGCCAATGAGATGTTGTGGCTTCCAAATCAAGACTTGTACATTGATCAATAGCCTTAATAAAGTAAAACCCTAATTTGACTGGTGAATCAAAAGAGAGATTCTTCTTATAATCAAACACAAACTTCAATCCTTAGATGATCCAAAGAGATGGATAAAACATCTTGAGATATGCAATAACTTTTGAGCTTGAAAGATTCATAGGTTTAGATGATAAGATTCTACTTGAACAACTTGTCAATTCCATCTACCTTCAAAGCTTGAGGAAAACTTGATAACCAAAGTACTTTGTTCCTATCATAATCTATGAATGCAATGCAATATGATGTTTATGATGAAACATAAGCCTAAATCAAGAGGGTAAATTTTGGGGTGCAACATAACTCAGCTTGCTGCAAAGCCTTTCTTTCTCGTCCAAGCACTCCAGATCTGCACTTCCCTTTTCTCCATAGGGCCGAAGCTTTACTAAGAAGGGCTTTTTTTAGAGAGAGCGTAAGGGGCGATCTATATTTCTTGCCACAACTCTATTCCCGACTCTAAATCCCTAAAGGACTATAAGAGAGGATGAACATTCTCGTTCTATAGGTGGTACATCCCCTATTAGAGAAGGGTGAGGGCCTACCGATTCTCTGCTAGCACTGTTAATTACCTTAGACCTACGCAGTAGGAACGATATAGAGCACCTACTCTACCGGTCGTCTGCTCTCTCGAGGTCGTCCTTCTCTAGGTACAAAAAGGACATTACGGGATATCTAAAAAATTCGATGTACTTCTTAAAGTGTGGGACACATCTCATGTTTGCCGAATCAAAAAACTATCTCCTTTGTATCCTCACAGCGACTATGATCAGATCCCAGTGTTGGTTCACTTTGGACTTTATCCTCCACAAAATATTTTGATCTCCTGTTCTCAAATATGTTAAGCAGCTCCTGATCGCATTATTCATGCCTTCGAAGGTATTCTTTTTATAGGGGGGCCTTGCCTCTTGAATGAGCTTGTTCAAAAATTTGCGCTCCTTCTTCCTATTAAGTATAAGGAAGGAAAAGTACCCCTTTAAGGCCTTTTTGTAAAGGACATCTCCCAAGATAACAAATCATTGGGAAAGTTCTCCTCCAGGCTCTCCTCTGACCACGAGTGGTGTACTCTGATATGAACCCATCCTAGAGGTAATTGTAGAAATCATAATACCAAGGTTCCCATCATCCTCGTAATCTTGACTGGTGATAGTTCATCATGTTCCAACTCTTGATAGTCTTCATCCAAGAAGATGAATGAGTCTCGTTCGACGGAAGGGCTCTCTGTGTTGTGGCTGGGATGTCCAATCTCTCGATGACAAGCGACTTTGTGCATCAGTGTACTAGCATGTGTACTAGAGCGGCTTAGTATTTATTCCATAAGGGCTAGCGAGTCAGCCAAGGGATTGTAGACTCACACCGCTCACTTGAGGTTTTATACAGAGGGGGTTGTATTGAAGGGCCATAAGCTTTGAATTAATATGCGTTGGTTCCAATCAGGATCTCGTAGTTTAGGTCTCGAAATTATATTCAGGAGACAAAAGAGCAGAGCTGATAGAAATGCTTATTATAATGGAGATACTAATTCTTTAATAAAAACTTGTGCCCATTGTCCAAGATTCCTTTGTGGGACTGTCTTTTTCTTCTTCTTGACTTGACTCAAAAACCCTCCCATTTAGGATAGAACTCTGAGGGTATCTCTGAAGATTAAAAATACAGAAGAGCGACTGCTAATCAAGACAATATTGAAGCACACGCCTTAGGACCGATCCCAGTTAAATATGAAAACGAATCTGCGCGCTCCAATAAGATAAGGGTTTGCTTCATCGATCGGAACAAAACTAGCAAAAGAAAGAGGGAGTTGCGCTATACATAATACTAAGGGACCCAGGCTATGCCTGAATGATATGATCAGCAACTTCTAGTACCCAAGCTATGTGATCAATAACTATTCTCCTAGAGGCGAATCTCTCTGGGCGCCCTAAGCAATAGAAGGGTAGAGAAGATTAAGAATAAGGGTAATCTAATCATGCGCCACCAAAAGGAAAGAGAGGACCGATTGATACAGATAGCAAGATACACATCTTTTTTTTAGAATCCAAGGGGTGAGAATAGTTGAAGATCAGAAGATTGGCCTTAATAGATTAAGTGCAAACTTTCTTTTATATATATATATATATATATATATATATATATATATATATATATATATATATATATATATATATATATATATATATATATATATATATATATATATATATATATATATATATATATATATATATATATGAGTAAGCCCCTTCCCTTAGGAACAAAAGGGTTCGATTACATCGGATGCCTATACACTTTACAAATCATCTTATGTGCTACCTTCGGTCAGGGTTTCCCTTCTCTTCTGCGGCATCAGAATCAGAGGACAAATTTATCGTAACATCCGAATCAGGGGCGACTATTGGTTTTATTCAGACTGTTAGCCGTGAACTTATTCAATTAAGTGTTTGATAATTCATTCATTCATTTAACAAATAAAGGGTTTGTGTATTTTTTTAAATCAGACTTCTTCTTAAGTAGAATTAATCTTTTTTCGTATTCTAACACATAAAGAAAAGATATCTCCTCAGAAGACAATTACGCGTATCTAGGAATTAATAGCAAGCACAGAAGCAGGAAAGCTAGCCACCATGGAGTAGCATGAAATGCGCACCTAATCGTCTCTTTGCAGAAAATCGTCTATTATTGAATTGACTTCTTGATAGAATAGGCGGTTATCTTTCTGTTAGCAAGAATCCGTTGTTAGAAAATACGCTTGAACTAATAGATGGATGGGATTGATTCTAAATCCGCCGAAAGTCTTTTAGTCAACAATTATGGATTTATAGACTGGCATCTTATCTTAGAATAAAGGTTTAAGAATCCAGATAAAGAATAGAAGTAGAAGCATGCTAGCATAGAAAGAAGTCCCGAGTGATAACGACTTTCCTTAGGATGAGATTTTAGGGGAAAGTCTAAAGAGCTTATTCGTCAATAACAAACCTTTATTCAAAAAAGGAATAGAACTAGAAAGCTTTTAAGGCTAAGGTCGTAGAGACAGATCCATATGCATATGTTTATAGGAGTGAGACCCCAAAATTTGATGGCATTACAGGAAGCTCGGCCATACGGGTTGAAAAATCTTCATTTGTACCATACCGAAAATACCGCTGGTAGATTTTGGTAAGTAAATCAGAATCTAGTGCGTGCACATCCTTGCACCTCTCAATATGTATGTGCTTTAGCCCTGATACCATTACAAGCCGGGATTAGACAGTCTAGACAGACAATACAATTTGTGACGAAATCATACGGCTATGCCAGGGCGAGCAGTGTTGCTGCTCGACAGTCACCCGCTTGGGTCCTACCTTGTTAGTCATCCGTAGAGATAAATAAAATTTTTTTAGCCTTAAGTAATTCCCACACACCGACCAGGTTAGGGTGGTTGTTCAGTAACTCCTAGCCCTACTAGAAAGAGAAGATAAATTTCTTGCGCGCTTCGTCAAGTGAGAGAAAGCGACGGGATAGGGTTAGTTTGAAAGGGCTACAGCAGGGGAATGATTTTTAGTTCTAAGAATAAGATATTCTCGGACAATTTAGTTTGAAAACCTTGCCTTGCCTTTAGTTTAACTTCCCGAGTGGGAGATCCATTGCAGGAGTTCATTCAGGGGATGAGGAAGGTGACCATGAAACTTACGTGGGTCAGAAGAAGAGGGTTCTCAACTAACTAGTCACTTCTCGGGAAGAGCCTTTGGTTCATTCCGTTCTGCAGTTCTAGTTTCAATCTTGTTGTAACTGACTCCCAATGAAACAGGCTCCCCACTATAGCTATGGATTCCCGCCTAAGTGGTGGGTGACCACTTATTAAGTATTATTTCTTATTTAGTGTTGTTTTCTTGCTTTCTTTCTCTTGCTGTAAAACGTCTAGAATCATTCAAGTGGTGGATATGCCCATTGTAGCTAGCCTGAAGTGAAGGATGTTTTTCCGGTACCGCTAGCTCCCTTTCACGAGAAGAGAGGCACATTTTAGACTTTACTTTCAAATAAGCTAAAATCGTAGCCTCTGGCACACCCACATCTGATAGGACCACTTCCCGTTCCCCCCATCCCAAGTTAACCCTCCTATGTTATGATACATGGACTAGGGGCCTCCTCCCCTTGTGCTTTTATACACATGGAAGTAGCTTTAGTTATAAATTTTCCTTAACATAGTAAAATTTATTTAGGTTTGGTGACTACTATTTTAGTCTCTCTCGTACCAAACTTCCCCTTTTTCACAAAAGCCCTCCCCCCACTTTATTGTTCTGCATGCTTCATGAGTGGGAAGAAAGCAGAATCTTTCTTATCCAATACCAATCTGGGAATACTAGGATAAGCATGTAGCCTAGCCGCTTCACTCATCAAAAACAAGCTTATAAGAATGGTGCTAACTAAGAATTCTATTGGATGAGAAGATTTGTACTCAGGAAGACCTGGTAAAACTGAACTACTTTCGACGGTTCCTTCTATTATCTCCTTCACGCTACCCAATCCGAACTCATGAGTTCCTGTAGCAGCATTGAGTTATCCCCTTCTCCAACATCGATACCCTAGGGATTACAAATCATGCCAACTTCCCTCTGCTGCATCGCTCTACAACTGGATACTGCATCTTTCTTTGCACTAGTCGAATTTCTTGGAACCCTAAGAAGGAATCTACTGTCTCTCGCTTGACTTTATCGATAAAGCATTTCTTGCTAGATCGAATTGAGGGTGACTTCTTCCCTTCCGCTGACTAAGGCACTTCACTTTTGCGTTTTCAACATCCATAGCTTCTGACTATGTCGGTGAAAAAGGTCCCTATTTTATATTTCAAAGAACTACTTATGATCTGAGACTCTCTATCTATTGTCTTACTTTCAACATCTTTATTTATGAGTAATTGCTAAGTAGGCGTACTGGTTGTATCTTCTTGAAATGATTTACCTTGGCATCGGTGCCAGCTAGGACTGGTAGCATGTTCTTCTCTTAGGCTTTCTCTTGGTGTCAACATGAATGAGAGCTGTTTGAATGGATGCCTTTTTCCCCTAATCTTATAATACGAAACACAATCGATTGAGAAGACGGAATCTTTACTAATCAGCTGGGTGAAGGCAAGAAAATAGTTTCATTTGCGCACCACGGGAAAGCTTGAAGATCAGAGAAGCACCGTTTAGAATAGCAAACACTTTACTCTGGCCACGGGGAAGACATTTCTTCAATTAACATTATGGTGACCAAGATTTAATATTAATAGAAAAGAATGCAATGGATACTTTGAATTGAAGAAATTCCATCCATCTTCGATTCCCTTCTCTATGTGTAAAATGAATCAACAATTCTCATTGCTTCACTCGCAGGCACATCCACGAGACACCCAAACCATAGCTTCGGATTCATTGAGTAGGAGTCAAAAGCAGCACGGGAGCTATTAGCCTTAGGTTCGGAAATAAAATTATTTATTCATATTAAACGGTAGCTTACGCTAATATGAGAAAAGGTTAGGGAATGACTAAAGAAGAACTACATTCATAGGTAAACCCCCTATTTCTATTCTTTTATTATTTTTTGTTGATTAGGTTCTTCCCTTTTCGTGCTGGCTAAGATTGATAATACGACTCAAACTCCTAAGCCACCATACCTAATTTCTTTGATCTTAAACAGGGCTTGTGCTATCAGAGTGCTTTACTTTTTTCAAGCGGTTTATCTTGTTTCCGTTGCCGATTGCTTTATTCTATGCGTAGATTGGTTGGACCCCGCTTTGACCCAGTTTTGAGACAAGCCGTAGGAAACAACTAGGTGTCAGCGGAAAGTAAGTCCTTGAAAGTTGGTAGATCGGCATGGGCGGTTAAACTAAAACTATTAGCTCCTCCGGTCACTCTTACAAAGCCTTATCCTTCATGTCTATCTTCCATGACAAGATGAATCTATTGCCTCCTCACCTCACTTCCACTATAAGTTATTATGTATGGGACAAATGCCAGTCACGCTCGTCATTGTCCACCGCACCACTAGTCATCCGACTCCGAATACCATTTTAGAGATCGGTCATTCCTCTCTCTGCAATCAAACTAAATCACTAACGCTATAAAGCCTATAGCCTTCCTTAGTCTCGCGCATACGTTTTCTTGCTGGGTGAGGGCTTTAAGACCCTATTCACATAGCATTCCTCACTTATAACATTTGAATTTATCAAAAAAAAATTTAATTTGAAACGGGTATGGCTTTAACTTCATTTATTTTGACAAGGATAAAATCAATGGGAAGAGGAGATTCATGTTCAAGAGAGCTTCTTTGTAGGGAAATATTTAAATTATATATGGAATCCAATAATTTCCATTGAGTGGGTATACGAAATAAAAAAATAAGACTAAAATTTAGAAAAGGTTTTCTAATAAACTCCTCATACTATAGTAAAATGGAGGGAGATGAAGCTCAAGAACAAGCACTCAAACAAGGGATCCATGTAAAGTAGGCCGGCAGCCAGAGATTCCAATAGGCAAGAATGGTCCCCACCAGTATGGGCGCACGAGAGTACTCTCCCCTCAAAGTACGCCACCGGTTAGGTTGAACGTAAGATGGATTTGTGTTGTGCGAGAGTGGCAAGAATCGAGTCAGATTTAGCTGGGACGCAGCTCGATTGCCTTTCGTGAAGAGGAACTTTCGACTAGGGTTCGTACGATGCCCAAAACCTTATAGTCCACAAGAGCTATTTCGAACAACACTCTACGATAATTGTTGGAGAATTGGATGTAACTCTATAAACGTCTATATTATCTCCTATCACAGAATACCTAGTTTGAACTCCTACTCGAAATCGAAAGAAGGGAAGGTTAGTGGCACTTATTTTTCACGCTTGAACTACAGGACAGACTAGCGGAAAAAAAGTTACATCCATACTGGAATAACCCCTGTAAGTAAACCCAGTTGTCTTAGGCTAAAATCCGCACTTTCGGGAATAGAATGCTTCTTTGACAGAGCTTTAAGAAATTGTACCAAAAGGTTATGCACGTGAATCAGACTGGCTTTATCTCAGGATGTGGGGTTATCGATGTCATGATTGGAATTAGGAAAGGAAGCTTATGTCCAAACTTTATTTCCATACTTGTAAAAAAGGAAATTACCACGGCTTCCGCGGAGATACTAGGCTTATGAGCTCCTTCTCTAATGGAACCTACTGTGTATACTCTTGCTTCACTGGAAGACTCGCTCGCTTTGTTGGTGTAGGTCTTACCTTTCTTGATCTAATACCAAGATAACCCTTCAGATACCATCTGATGTGCTTGACCTCTAGTATGATCTTCCATCACTTGAAAATGGGGATGGTGGCTAAGTAAGCCCCCGAGGAGATCATCACGCTACGTAAAGGGCTATGAAAAGGAATCCCGCCTCTTCTCTCTACCTTTCCATTTCCTTTATGATTATCTTTGTTTATTCTAACTTTTACTTTTTAGCCTAGAATGTACGGTATCTGACTAGCATTTGCTGCAGTTGGTTTCCATATTTGCGCTAAAGGTACTTGGCCCCTCTTCATTCTTAGCTTCCATTCCAAAAACTGCACTCTTTCGGTCACCTTCCACAATGGGCTTTCAATCCGCTATCTCCGCATTGCTTCTGTAAACTCCGGTATAGTTCCCCCCCCCCCCCCCCCCTTTAGTTCCATCAGTGGGTTCCTCCATTCTCTACTCAGTATTATTAGAATGTGTTGACTAGTTTCGCCTTCACCCCATTCTTGAATACTTGGGAATCTCATCATCATCTGAGTCCCCTTTTGGTACCATTATCTTTTATGGGTGGTATCACTTTATGGTTATAGCACCGTGCAATAGGGTGCGTGTGGACGGATCACCGTCCCCGCCTACAGTAGGCAACAATGCCCCAACACCTATCATTGATGCTTCTGAAGTTCCCCCCGCGGCCCCTTAGATTCCCGTATTAACCCACCCCTTATTACCAGATAGAGAACGATAAAGAGAACTATATAGGCGCTTCTTGGTTAATACTAAAGGGGAAGAGCCCACCCTACGACGGATTTCTGACACAATTCGTGTTCAGAGTTTGATCGAAAGACGGGAGAAGCTGCTAACAAGAGGTTAGTTGCACTTATCAATAGTAGTGGAGTTGCCCTTTGAAAGCACTAATTCAATAGCAGTCTTCCGACTGAATAAATCTGAGTATAGTGTGGTTAAGCAGTCATAAGTTGTTCCATATCCATTGCTACCATTAAAAGAATGGGGAGGAGAACTTGAATCTAGCTAGGGTACTGAGCAATAAAAGTGAGAGGAAAGTGCTACGAGGACCCTCTTTAAGAGAGATAGAAACCTAACCCTTAGATTCGGGAATAGGAAACTAGCCATAAGGGTATTACGCTTCAAGAGAAGTGAAACTCACTTGAATAGAGAGAGTCTAGGCTCACTCACTGGTCAAGGGCTAGTATAGCAAAGAGGCTTTCAATTCCCGCAAAGCAAGTGGGAATTTCCGTGAGAATTAAACTCTTGTATGGTCTTTACCGCCTGGGAACCTCAAAGCTGCTCTATGGCTCACTGGAGTTAAATCAAGCTATTGATCATATTCATCCTTCTTCGGCTATGAAAGTACTAACTTCCCTTGAGACTGAGATTGAAGTTTCAGTTCAATTGTCATATATTCTTCCCCTAGATTGAAAGGCATTCTGTATCTTTATGAAGTTAAATAAATTGATTAGGTCATACTACTGGTCGGGTACTTAAACTTAATATAAGAATCGACTATGTCACTTCTAGCTTGCCATCCACAAACCCTTCCCTTAGGACTAGGTTGGAAACTCCCAAGAAGACGGGGCTTGCTCACTCGCTTTCAAGACGGAAGAATTAAAGTTTTTTCCTCCGGTGAGATTTTATCTCTACTGCATCCGGGGCTTGATTTCATTAGAGAGCTAGTGGCTCCTATGGAGGTTGGTAGTTCCCCATCTATCAGCCATAGATCTGGCTGTTTTCCTCCCACACCCTTATCGGGATTAAGGAAAGACGGTTTCCATCCTTTGTCAGGACCCGAAAACCTAGTTACCGACCTCTCTTGCATTTTACTTTTTTGGAGTCATTTTCTGTACTATATTTTTTTCAATGTTCTAAATCATTAGCATCAGCTATGAGTGCATCTTCTAGGTTCCCATTCCTGCTCAACAAATTGAGAGATTAAGTTCATCTGTGGACCAGTAACAGCCCCTACCTGTTATTAACTATGGAGCTAATGAACCTTTGCCTTTCTTTCTTCTCTTTTTATCCCTTCCTGTATCCTATCCTTAGAGCTCACCTTTTCATAAATTATAGGCCTTTTCTTTTCCCTTTAGGAGAGGTAAGGTATAGAGTTTTAATCCCCCAGCTGACATATTATTCTCCATTGGGCATCCTCATGGCATCTACTTCTTTAAATAAAAGAGAAAAAGCTTTTACCGATCTTTCCTTGGCTTGCTTTCGCGTACGTGTGCTTGTCTATCCTTTAATAGAAAGAGGCAATTTCTCTGTTCAAAATCAAGCTACAGGCCATCAAAGATGGCGGTAGAACAGCTAACAAGAGGTGCCTAGGTACCGTTAACAAGCTCATGAATTTAACTTTAAAGCGAACCCCGTGCCTTATGGTTTGAGAGTCCATTTGATTATAAGCCTTTAGAATGGTTATATATACTTTAGAAAAGGGCTATCTCTCTCTAGCTTTCCTTTCTTTCTTACTTTATTTATAGCCCTGATGCCAATTCCCTTTCTTTCTATTCTCGAGTCTTTGCAATCTTCTGCCATTCCTCGACTTTGAAATGGTTAGACCACTGTCTTCGAGTCCGGTTGAGAAATAGCGGATTTGAGTACCTGGAAGTAAGCATGAGTAAGGTCTGGGTCTGGTTGAGTAACTCAGGATAGAGAGAGTCCTTCATTTCCAAAGTATGAATAAATAGTAGACATGTAGTTGCCTTCTAGGTATCGAATCCCCGGCAAGGAAGCGTGAATGATAACATGAGTCTTTAAGGACAGAGTGACCCCGTGGGTTGTCTATTATTTCAGGTTTTCACTCAAAAATAGTTGAATTGAATAAGGTTATTCGACTTAGGACTCCCTTACTAAGCTTTCAGGAAAGTCTGAGATCTCATTGTCTTCCTAAAGCCTTTTTAATCCTAAATGAGCAGATATAAGATAGATGTAGAGACTCATCCTTGATTCCTATCGGTAAGGGCCCTTAAAGAACCCACCACGAATTATCGATAGTATTTTTACTAATCCAAGGAAGGAGTGATGCAAAGAATTTATTTCTTTCGTACCCATTCACAAGAAAGAAGGGTCTCAAGAAGTGTGTTCATGGTCACTCAGAACATAGGATTTTCGGCATCAAAGAGCGCGTGGGATATGTGAGGGAAGGAAGGGCGGGATGAAGCAACCAACCAATCCCTTGCTGGTTAAAAATAGTAGCATCAGTATTAAAATTATAAATACCATGGGGTGGGGCCTGCCAATAGGTGTTTGCACAATTTGTAGCTTCTCCTTCTTATACTCTTAGAAGAAGTTGATTGCTTTGTTCACCACATCCACACGATAGTTCTGTATGTCTTGGAACAACAACAAATTTCTATCACCCCATAAATCCCATGCAACTACTAGCATCAGTTCCAGCTGCTCTTCATCAAGACACTTCCCATCTCCTTCACCCAATCTGAGAGAGAGCCTGCATCTGTTGAGTATGAAGGGCTAATGGGCAGAGTAGCCAAATGCCAGATGCCCAAGGGCGGCCCTTTAAAACATGAATGGTAGATCAAGTCTCGATTCCACATCTGTCACAAAGCAGGTCAACCTCCACCTTTCTCTTCCCATTTCACTCGTCTTGCATAAAAAAACCACCTAAATCCACATCTAAAAGGGAGCCTGCGATAAAAATTCCTCCTCTATGAGATCTCGGTGCTACTGCCCAGCCCCACCTTCAATTTTTTGAATTACGATTACTCGACTTTTTTCCTAAGCAAAGATCTAGGGGGGAGGAGCTCTTCTTGCATAGTATACCTTTTCCCAGAAATTCCAGGATCGTATTAATAACCAGTATAACCCCAAACCTTTTGAGCAAGCGCTATGGAGATAGTGAATGCTAGCGTTAGCCCAGCCATCCACATTGCAAGAGCTCTGGGTGTTCTTTCCATTGAAGCTCACTGTACATCTCCATGGGAACAAATCTAGAGGGCTATCACCTTCTTTGGCCAGATCTTCCAACCTTTTCACAATTACAGTTCACTGCGCCCTTTAAAATTAAATGAAAGGGGCTTGCTGATTTTTCCATCATCCAATCCATAACAAATCGAATGAAACCTGGCGAAAAAGAAGTGAGCACTTTGCTGCTGAGGAATTTATCATACTCGAAAGGGAAATGAAGGTTCGTGTTAGTTTTTCTTCAAACCCCAATCCGCTCTCGCTCGCCGCTACTAACGGGGTCTCGGTTGATTTCCCTTCCTTTAGCTACTAAGATGTTTCAGTTTGCTAAGTTTAAAAAGTCCAAAGAGCGCAGACTAGCCGCAGAGCTTGGATACTGTGATCGGTGGAAATAGAACTGACTGTTTTGAAATGCTGGTTCGCGAAATTTCACGGTAAGCAAGAGTCGCCACCGTTTTTTATTTTCTCCAACAAGGAAAGGACAAAAGCACAGCAAAATTCCTTTTCGAGATGTTTCTCGGTTCGGGAGGTAGATTATAGAAAGGGAAGGTGTTAGCACCCTTTCTATCTGTGGTTATCCACGGGCTCTTAGGTACTTGCTCACTATGTTTTCAAAAAATGTTTGCTTTTCTTGTGTTTGTGGGTTTTGAAAAAGTTTAGTTTGAAAACTTCTAGGTAACTCTTGTATCAGTCCTCAAGAGTGTATGAAGTATTTGTTTGAAAACTTTTTGAAAGTGTAGGTGCGAAAAGTTATTTTTGTTTTTTGAAAGAGCAAGTACCCAGGAGAAATCTACCTACTCTAAGGAATTAAGTTGTGTAAGAGTCCTTTAGACAGTACTATCCCACTATTGAGAAGTAGGTAGCACCGTCGTTGGAGTTATTCGGGTCAATTCGATTATAGGGACATGTGTGGTCACCAAAGCAATAGTAGGACGCCTTAGCGGTAACCCTAATGTCTTAGATCCTTTTTATCCGAGGCAACCGTTTTGAGGCAACTGGATCTTTAGACAGGAGGGCGACCTCTAAAACACCCTATACTTAATGACCACCTCGAGGCAACCGAGTGAGGCGTACCCTAGGAGTGGCATGTGCACGTGTGTCAGGTTTCAATTTATATTATCTTTGCACATGTATCATTGTAAGCTATGGATTGATTTTATTTTTCAGGTAAATCTTGTCATGCATAATTAACAGTTAATAATTGTACGGAAAATAAATTGCGGAAAGTGAATCTACGCAATTACAAGGCGTCGGGTATTTACATCGGAAAAAACATAACCCTTGAAAATAAATGCGAAAAAACAAAGAAAGCGATAAAAGTCCTAATTATCTATTACATTCTCGGAGCAGTTACATAAATATGATCAAAAAATAAATATGCGCGCAAAGAAATTAAATCGGGGACGTCCTTAGGGTTTTGACCCTTTTTTGAGAAAAGAATGGCATTTTGTCCTTTTTTGCATTTATTTAATATTTAACCTAAAACTAATTAATTAATTAATTAAAAGAAAAAGTGTTTTTTTAGTTTTTTATGTTTTAATGAAAATAAAATAAAAAGAAATTAAAATTATCAAAACCCTAATTCTAGGCTAATTTTATTTATTGTGAAAAATGGATTAAAGTTAACCTAATTTAACTAAATTAATTTATTAGAGTTTATTTACAAAAAATAAAGTAAAATTAATAAATAATAATATTAATAAAAATATTTACATTTTTTAGTTGTCTGAATTTATTATGAAAATATAATTATTTGTGAATTAATTAAATAATAATAATAGTTATTAAAAGAAAATAAAAAGAAAGAAAATAAGAAAATAATAAACCAGGGGGGTGATGGACCCATTAGGAGGTGTTGATTGGAAATCTGGCCCATTAATGTGCAGGCCTGCTTTGACTTTGGAGATTGCCTAGGCGCAGGGTTGACCAGGAACATGGTGTTCATCATCTTTTGGCCTTTGGATGCATGCCTGTAGCCACTTGGCATCTGGATGTTTGGGGTATATGGTGGACTCTTTCGTTTTTCCTGCATGTGAACATAGAAGAAAAAATAGAAACAAAGGTTTGGGCGACCTGTGAATCGAACCCAGGTCCCAATGGTTCTTGGACAATGCACGCTCCTCTAGGCCAGTTGCTTGCATCTGTTATTATAATGACGATAAATAATAATATACACAAATCAACGCATATGCTGAAAAGAAAAAAAACGCGCGTGTTTTGAATTATCCAACCAGGAAGCAACACGTACTCGTCTTCTTCGCTAAACCTGTAAAACAAAGATTAGATAGCGGGGGTTTTTAACCCCCACAACCTGTATCAACGAAAAATAGCGAATAGGCGTGTGAGCAAGATAAATATTTCGCGAGGGTGAATTTTGATTCTTCTTGATGCAACGATTTCAACCATATGCGTTAGGGGTTCTAATTTTTCCTGAGTAATAAAGCCCTAATTTGGAAGCTTGGAAACCCTAAATTTCTTTAATGGCGTTTTATGATTTTGGACACTATAATGCAATTCACCTGTACCATTAGCTTCAGAGAGGTTCTAGCAATGCAAAACACCCAAAAAATCACGTTAATGATGCATGAATAATGAATTACGATTATGAAAGAAAAATGCAAACCGTGGTTCTGAAACTAGTGATTCTTGGAGCTATGAGGCTGGAAATTAATTGCAAATCATCTTGGGAACCTCCTGCAATGGATTGAAATCAATAAAAAGCTTTGAATCACGTTGGAACCTGTAAAACAGTTTTCAAGTTTTCTTGATTTTTTTCAATATTGGCTATGGCTTTCTGCAGCAATTCTCACGTCCATGGCATTAGGTTTAGGTTCTGTATATATAATGGACTGAATTTAGGTTAAATCTTTGACCAAAATTCCATTGCATTGATGTTTCAATATTTGATTGAAAATCAAATATTTTTCAATCTTTTTGATTGAAGAAAGTTGCTAAATTTGGAGTTTTAGATATCCTTGATCTGAACACAAAATCTCCAGCATATATTGGTCATCTTTGCTTCACCAAAAGATTTGAGAAATCATATCTTTGAATTTCCTACATTTTAAATTAATTAAATGAATTAAAAATCAATTAAAAATCCAATTAATTAATAAAAATAAGAAAATAATTCAATTTTATCTCAATGGGTCGTGCATAAGCCTTGGATAAAGATTCAAGAAGGAATTTGAGGCCCATTAGCAAAAACATGGTGTTTTGAGCAAAGTTGACTTTTGCAAATTCACAAAAATTTCCCAACTTCTCCAATGCATATCTTGCTCAATTTTGATCCTATGAACATGTTCTTGGACATTTTGGAAAGGTCTTGAAGTCCTATAACCAATTACTTTGGTCCCATGTCATTTGGATTTACCAATCTCAAGTTATGGTCTTTGACTTAAAGTGCATTTTTGTTGACTTTTGAAATTGACCTATAATGTAGAAATTGATAACTTTTTGTGAGAGCATTTCTTGGACTTGGAATGTGAAGATGGATTGTAGGAAATGTCATCCCCTTAAAAATGAGCATTGGATGGGATTTTTCTGATGAACCATGAAAAAGTTATACCTTGGTCAAGATACAGTTGACTTTTCTGCTGTCCAAAAATAGTAACTTTTGCATCTTTGATGATTTTTGAGCCATGCTTGTGGAATCATGATCAAGACTTGATCAAATGATGATTGTGGCCTCAAAATAAGATGTTGACAAAAAATTATGACTTTTGACTGCCAAATGACCATTTTGCCCCTGTAGTTGACTGTGAACCAAATAGGGCTTTTGACTGTGGAATTTGACCCTGTGAGTCTTGAAACTTGACATGTAGGTGCTTGACAATGTATGTAGGAATATGAGACTTGATTGAGCCATGAAAAACCTCAAATTCCTTGGAAGAAACAAAACCCTAATTTTGACTGGCTTATGAGGCATTTGGATTGTGCAACCCTTGAGAAATCTTGAACCATTTGAAGATGATTCTTGATGAATCTTGAAGAATATGGGAGGGCAAATTTTGGGGTACAACAGTTGCCCCTGTTCAATCTTCTTAGACCTGAGGATGTAGATTGGCTTGCGTGCCTTTCGTGATCCGAAGGTGGAAGATGATTGAACACTAAAGTGCCCAGAAATTTGCACTCGCATAGTGTAGTATCAGCAATGTGATGCCGGGAATGGGATTAAAGATGCCATTTGGAGAGATGATGGATAGGAGGATGGGCTTATAGATGTCATCTGGAGATGTGACAGAATCTTGTCGGGAATGGGCTTATAGATGCCATTTGGAGATATCGATCGCGTAAGAGATTCCTTAGCGAGAACTTGCGTACTTGAGGAAGAAAGATAATTTCCTGGCCTGTTACAGGTGTTGATCTTCAAACTCTTCATGTAGATACTTTCCTGGCTAGATACAGGTATAGATCTACAATCAATCGCTCACAGATATGCCCTGGCTAGATACAGGTATCGAATCTGGAACTTCAAAAGGTTGATCGAGATAGCTTTCCTGGCTAGATACAGGCGTAGACCTCTAATCAGTCGCTCACAGATATGCCCTGGCTAGATACAGGTATCGAATCTGGAACTTCAAAAGGTTGATCGAGATAGCTTTCTTGGCTGGATACAGGCGTAGACCTCTAATCAGTCGCTCACAGATATGCCCTGGCTAGATACAGGTATCGAATCTGGAACTTTAGAAGGTTGATGGGTGATATCTCTACTGACAGGTTATCTCAGAAAAATCTTTAGAAACCGATTTAACTGAACCAGGGGAGGTTTTGTCTTCTTTAACGAGTTGTCTCTTTGGACGGGTTGTCTTCATGGATGGGTGGTCTTTATTGACAGGTTGTCTTCACCGACGGATTGTCTTCATTGACGGGTTGTCTTTATTGACAGGTTGTCTTCACTGACGGGTTGTCTTTATTGACAGGTTGTCTTCACTGACGGGTTGTCTTCAATGACGGGTTATCTTCAATGACGGGTTGTCTTCAATGACGGATTGTCTTCAATGACGAGTTGTCTTCAATGACGGGTTGTCTTCAATGACGGATTGTCTTCAACGACGGGTTGTCTTTAATGACAGGTTGTCTTCAACGACGGGTTGTCTTCAACGACGGGTTGTCTTCAATGACGGGTTGTCTTCAATGACGGGTTGTCTTTAATGACGGATTGTCTCCAATGACGAGTTGTCTTCAATGACGTGTTGTCTTCAATGACGGATTGTCTTCAACGACGGGTTGTCTTCAACGACGGGTTGTCTTTAATGACAGGTTGTCTTCAACGACGGGTTGTCTTTATTGACAGTTTTGCATCAGAAAAATCTTTAGGAATCGATTTTAACTGGGTTTGTCTTCTTTGACTGGATTTGTCTTCTTTGACTGGATTTGTCTTCTTTTATTGGATTTGTCTTCTTTGACTGGATTTGTCTTCTTTGACTGGATTAGAGTTTAACTGCATCTTTCCTGAAAGGTAAAGGTCAGTCATATGCAATGCATGATATGGATCAAGCAATGATGTTCTCAACATAAATGAGATCGTGTGATATGATGCGTATATGCATGTATCATGATGTATGACAATGTGATGTCTATGAATGTATCTTCGTCTGGGAAAATAAATCCTTGACGAATGCCGGGAGTTTGTTGAATCCTGGGCTGATGTTGAAGAGTAGATTTCTTCGTTTCCGCTGTGGATGATGATTGCAAGAATAAACCGGTAGGAGAAGATGACTCCGTTGAGGAATAAACCTGGTGAAGAGATTACTCTGCGGGGAATTACTCTGTGGAGAAGAGATGCTTCGCTGAGATTTAATGATAACTCCGCTGGGGATTCCGTTGATAAGTTCCGTTGGGGATTTTGATGAACTCCGCTGGGGGTAGGAAGAACTTCGCTGAGGATGATCTTTCCGTTGTAATCTGCTGAGGATAACCCAATTAGACTCTGGTGGGGAATAACCTCTAAATATGGCTGGAGAGATGTATGTACTCTGCAGTGGACCAGCTTCCAGACTCTATTGGGGATAACCTTCCAGAATCTACTGGGGAATGATTCAACTCTCCTGGGGAAACTTTTGAGGACTGCATTGGGGACATGGCTCCCCTGGGGCGTCTGGTATTCCGCCGGGGAACAATCTTATATTTTTGTCTAGGAATAGTAAGACTGCCGGGGATGCTTGCTGAGGAATATATGTATACTCTGCTGGAGAATATTGAGATCTTCTGGGGATATCCAACTTCCTTAGGGCTGACAAGAGCCTAACTCTGCTCAGGGGAGAGTGTTGCTGATTTGTTAGGGATATTGTGCCTTTTCGGGCTGATTGGGAAAACAACTCTACTTGGGGAGAGAGCATGGATGACTCTTGTCTTACTCTGCGAGGAGTGAAGGTATCCTAGTTACGTTCTTCAGCCGAACCTACCTTGGTACCTTGATGGACAGAGCAACTAAACCACTTAGACAATTATTATTGCCCCTGCTTCTGTGGGAGAAGGTATCTGTGGAGGTGCTTGATGACTGCCGATTTGACAAATCTTCTTCTGATAGGCAAGTGACGAGATACCAGGACATAGTCGTACGCTGTGATCCCTAACTTTTGCCTGGACCGCCCTTTCGGGTTTTCAGCCCACCGGGATACCCATTTTTGCCCAAGCCGCCTTTTCAGGTTTTCGACTTGTCGGGTGTACAGATTTTTTCATTTTCATCCCTTATTTTGCTCGAACCCTTTTGGTTCGCCGGGAAGCCCTTATTTTTGCCTAGGCCAGTCGACCTAGCGGGTCTTTGATTATGCGTAGTATTTTTTTCGACTATGTCCACGCTCTCAGGATGCAGGGAGTTGTCACTGTCAGTAGTGCTGTGTCGCCATACTACCAGAAGATGTCTGATCATGCAAGATTCGTTGTTGGAATTCATGTTCAATGCCCCAAGTGACTCAGGCGGAGATTTGCCCCTGGCTATTTTGGCATTTGAGAGATTCCTTGAATCTTGACTTAACTGCCCCAGATGATGGACAATGATCATGTCTGCCCCTTGGTTGGAAGTGTTTCTTCCACTGGAGGTGACCCTTTTGTTGAGAAGGTGTTTGTTCACTAGATATTCGTCGTGCGAATTTCTCTGCTGTTCGAACAAATAGTCATATTCAAACAATGTTATTTTAAGAATGCAAAGCTTATGTCTGTCTTGAAGATTTTGAAAATGCATTTTCAGTAAAACAAGTGAATTTTTGTAAAACGTAATGTCAACTCAAGATTTTACAGCGAGCCCTATAGGAGTCAGGATACCTTTGGTAACAGTATGCTTTCGAACTAACCCATGCTTCAGCTAGGACTTTTAAGGGTTATAACGTGGCCTGGTTCACGGTTTAAGAAACAAGTGATAAAGGCTCAAAATTTGTTTGTACCCACCCGTTCTTCGTGATGTTCTTCAAACCTAAACTCAGCTAATCGTGCATTAGATTTTGTTTGAGTCTTTGCTCTGATATTCCAGTGATGGTTCGGATACTGTCATTTTATTTTGAACAGGCAGTCATTTCTTTTTTTGGTTGAGGGTTTGTATGACCTCTTTCTTTTTGATTTCATTATCCCTATTTTTTTTTTGCCTGAACTGTTTCTTTTTGTATTTACAGTCAGCGGGATGCCCCAGTTTTGCAAGTCTCCTTCATAGGTTTTGACTTAATGGGCTTTTATTTCTGAGAGATAATGACTTCCTGTCTTTATGATTATTCGGAACCATCACTGTCTTTTGTTTTAGAAGGACTCATGTGATGCCATTCATTGTGCACCTGGATCAATTGATAAAACTACCCTGCCCCAGGTTATAATTAAGGGTTTTAATTTTTTTTGCGAAAAGAAAAAAAAACTCCTACTTCTTTGGCTCGAAGGGGTTGACGAGGGATTATCTTCCTTATAACTCCAGTGTTTAGGATTTGAAACAATGCATGTACCTCATCAGCGGGGTCTGTTCAAAAGCATATTGTAAAGATCGTGGTATCGTTTTCGTCATCCTCCCTCAAAAGGCTTAGAATTTTCTAATCGAGAGTTGAACATCGAAAAATTAAAGCAGTTTTAAGCATAGTGAACACAATTACTTCAAAACAGACACGTGTAATGCATTAATGAAATAAGAGAGTTTGACATGAATAAATTGTTTGAATAATCAAAGAAAAATACAACTTGAACATTCGAATGAACAAAAGTTTTTTCAATCCTAGCCATGTTTTGGCAAGGGAGCAGTGATCACATTGGGAGTCTCGGGCGCTTCGAACTCGACCTCCTTTGCATCGATTAGGTCCTGAACCTTGTTCCTCAAAGTCCAACAATCATCTGTAGCATGCCCCGGGCTGTCAGAATGATAAGCGCAGCGGGCGTTGAGGTTGTACCTTGAAGGTGTCTTGTTCGGATTCTTAGGAGGGTCCCTTAGAGTTACCAAATTGGTCTTCAGCAACTGTGGTAATATCTGGGACAAGGTCATGTTGAGGGGAGTGAATTGCCTTCTAGGTCTCTCTTCCCTTTGTTGGTTGCGGTGTTGAGGAGCACTGGACGGTTTTGAAATAACCACCGCGATGACAGCTTGGCGGTGTTCGGACCTATTCTGCCCTCTTGAACCATAGACAACACTGGATTCTTTCTTGAATGGTTTTTTCTCAGTGCTCGAGGAGTCACCCTTCTGTATCTTCCCAGACTTGATACCAGCTTCTATCCTCTCACCAGTTAAGATCAGATCTGTAAATCCAGCAGAAGAATTCCCAATCAGATGGTTGAAGAACGGACTGGACAGGGTCCCCAGAAACATATTAACAAGCTCACGGTCAGTTAAAGGTGGTTGCACCCTTCCAGCAAGGTCTCTCCACTTTTGAGCGTACTCCTTAAATCCTTCATTCGTCCCTAGTGACATACCCTGGAGTTGGGTACGCGTAGGAGCAAGGTCGGAATTATACTGATACTGCTTACACAACGCAGTAGCCAAGTCCTCCCAGTTACGAATACTGGCTCCATCCAGCTGATAGAACCATTCGAGTTGAGTCCCTGAAAGACTATCCTGGAAGAAATGGATCCATAAATTCTTGTCAGCTGTATAAGGTTGGATCTTCCTTACGTATGATCTGAGATGCAGCTTAGGACAGGAAGCTCCGTCATATTTTGCAAAGGCAGGTGCCTTGAACTTGTGTGGGATCACCACCCCAGAAGATAAGCCTAGGTCTCCAAAGTCTAACCCGAGCACATGTTGAATCTTCATAGCACTTAGGCGGTCCTCCAGCTGTTTGTACCTTTCCTCAGCAGGAGGGTACTGTTCATCATTATAATTTGTCTCGTTGTCAGAGACCACGGGACTAGGAACCCTTCTTTCTTGGGGACTGTCTTTCCCTACAGAGGAAGTAGCCAGATCAGCCTCATTTTGTAGTCCATTACCAAACCTCCGTCCAGTGTTGAACAGCACAGTCCTCTTCTTCTTCTTCTTCCTCTCTTTCAGAATCAGAGTCTTCAAATCCTGTTGACCCTGGGCTAGGCTCATAACCAACTCCTGGAACTAGGCATTCTGGGCCTGGAGGGCCTTGATAGCTTGTTCAGCGGAAGGTTCAGAAGACATGATGATTGCTGAAATAAACAGTGAAGAAGATAAGTGACCTGTAAAAAGGGTACCTATAATGCAATGATATGTATGATATGCATGCAATGTTTTCAAGGATCTCGTGGGGTAAACAAGAAAATTGTTAGAATTTGAATTTTGTAGCTTGATTGAAGGAACTTCATGTTGTTGAGAGTCCTTCTTCAAGAGTCAAAGCTCACCATATCGAGTGGGTCATAGCCCCTGACTCAGGCTGTCATGTCTTAATCTCCAAGCAACCTTGGCTAGAGGAAAATAAATCCCCTTTGCCCCTTGCTAGACATTTGGTCCATCATGACCTGCATCACAGACCCTTGAGATCCTTGAAATGGGTTAGTCCTTATGCAGGATGTATGCAATGGTATGATGGTATGATGTTATGCTATGCATGGCGTGATGTAAGTAAACCCTGTTATAAGTCCAGATTAAGGACTGTAAACAAAACCTGCAAGAAACTCGTGTGTCAGATAACAAGAATTGCAAGTACTTCAAGTTTGAAGGCACACAAGTCACACAAAAGAGCCCTTAGATTTTAGGCCGGCATGAAGTTTAGGTACTACCCTCTTTCAGTTTCAGTTGGTTAAGACCTGTCCTAAAAATAGTAACCGGGTTCTAAAGGATCTCAATATCACTGACTACCCTCAATCGGTCATAACTCCAGCTTCGCAATCTTTTCTTGCAGCCAGAACCATCGCGAGAGTTTAGCCTCAATGAGTGTAGCATACTGCTACTGTTCTATGGCAAAGTTGGGTTAATTTAGGGTTCTAAGGTCGGTTGGTGCTTAATGACTCCTCAAAAGACCCATATTCTCCTCGTTCCAACACAAGGGATATCGGTACAGACCAAGGTGTCACACCAACGTAGCTACTGCTTCACCAGTGTCGGTTTACGCCGGACAGGTCCCACACATTTTATTGCTACCTAAAGGGTATTCCCCAGATCTGGGTTAGGATCTATGAAACTCTGATGCAAGCCCACAAATATAAAAGCAATCAAGACATACAATTGAAAACATAAGAGTGGTCTAATCCTAAGTTACACCTCACTTTATAACATCCCCAGCAGAGTCGCCAGTTCTGTGATCGGTGGAAATAGAACTGACTGTTTTGAAATGCTAGTTCGCGAAATGTCGCGGTAAGCAAGAGTCGCCACCGTCTTTTATTTTCTCCAACAAGGAAAGGACAAAAGCACAACAAAATTCCTTTTCGAGATGTTTCTCGGTTCGAGAGGTAGATTATAGAAAGGGAAGGTGTTAGCACCCTTTCTATCCGTGGTTATCCACGGGATCTTAGGTACTTGCTCACTATGTTTTCAAAAAATGTTTGCTTTTCTTGTGTTTGTGGGTTTTGAAAAAGTTTAGTTTGAAAACTTCTAGGTAACTCTTGTATCAGTCCTCAAGAGTGTATGAAGTATTTGTTTGAAAACTTTTTGAAAATGTAGGTGCGAAAAGTTATTTTTGTTTTTTGAAAGAGCAAGTACCCAGGAGAAATCTACCTACTCTAAATAATTAAGCTGTGTAAGAGTCCTTTAGACAGTACTATCCCACTATTGAGAAGTAGGTAGCACCGTCATTGGAGTTATTCGGGTCAATTCGATTATAGGGACATGTATGGTCACCAAAGCAATAGTAGGACGCCTTAGCGGTAACCCTAATGTCTTAGATCCTTTTTATCCGAGGCAACCGTTTCGAGGCAACTGGATCTTTAGACAGGAGGGCGACCTCTAACACACCCTATACTTAATGACCACCTCGAGGCAACCGAGTGAGGTGTACCCTAAGAGTGGCATGTGCACGTGTGTCAGATTTCAATTTATATTATCTTTGCACATGTATCATTGTGAGCTACAAATTGATTTTATTTTTCAGGCAAATCTTGTCATGCATAATTAACAGTTAATAATTGTGCGGAAAATAAATTGCGGAAAGTGAATCTACGCAATTACAAGGCGTCGGGTATTTACATCGCCAAAAACATAACCCTTGAAAATAAATGCGAAAAAACAAAGAAAGCGATAAAAGTCCTAATTATCTATTACATTCTCGGAGCAGTTACATAAATATGATCAAAAAATAAATATGCGCGCAAAGAAATTAAATCGGGGACGTCCTTAGGGTTTTGACCCTTTTTTGAGAAAATAATGGCATTTTGTCCTTTTTTGCATTTATTTAATATTTAACCAAAAACTAATTAATTAATTAATTAAAAGAAAAAGTGTTTTTTTAGTTTTTTATGTTTTAATGAAAATAAAATAAAAAGAAATTAAAATTATCAAAACCCTAATTCTAGGCTAATTTTATTTATTGTGAAAAAGGGATTAAAGTTAACCTAATTTAACTAAATTAATTTATTAGAGTTTATTTACAAAAAATAAAGTGAAATTAATAAATAATAATATTAATAAAAATATTTACATTTTTTAGTTGTCTAAATTTATTATGAAAATATAATTATTTGTGAATTAATTAAATAATAATAATAGTTATTAAAAGAAAATAAAAAGAAAGAAAATAAGAAAATAATAAACCAGGGGGGTGATGGACCCATTAGGAGGTGTTGATTGGAAATCTGGCCCATTAATGTGCAGGCCTGCTTTGACTTTGGAGATTGCCTAGGCGCAGGGTTGACCAGGAACATGGTGTTCATCATCTTTTGGCCTTTGGATGCATGCCTGTAGCCACTTGGCATCTGGATGTTTGGGGTATATGGTGGACTCTTTCGTTTTTCCTGCATGTGAACATAGAAGAAAAAATAGAAACAAAGGTTTGGGGGACCTGGGAATCGAACCCAGGTCCCAATGGTTCTTGGACAACGCACGCTCCTCTAGGCCAGTTACTTGCATCTGTTATTATAATGACAATAAATAATAATATACACAAATCAACGCATATGCTGAAAAGAAAAAAACGCGCGTGTTTTGAATTATCCAACCAGGAAGCAACACGTACTCGTCTTCTTCGCTAAACCTGTAAAACAAAGATTAGATAGTGGGGGTTTTTAACCCCCACAACCTGTATCAACGAAAAATAGCGAATAGGCGTGTGAGCAAGATAAATATTTCGCGAGGGTGAATTTTGATTCTTCTTGATGCAACGATTTCAACCATATGCGTTAGGGGTTCTAATTTTGCCTGAGTAATAAAGCCCCAATTTGGAAGCTTGGAAACCCTAAATTTCTTTAATGGCGTTTTATGATTCTGGACACTATAATGCAATTCACCTGTACCATTAGCTTCAGAGAGGTTCTAGCAATGCAAAACACCCAAAAAATTACGTTAATGATGCATGAATAATGAATTACGATTATGAAAGAAAAATGCAAACCGTGGTTCTGAAACTAGTGATTCTTGGAGCTATGAAGCTGGAAATTAATTGCAAATCATCCTGGGAACCTCCTGCAATGGATTGAAATCAATAAAAAGCTTTGAATCACGTTGGAACCTGTAAAACAGTTTTCAAGTTTTCTTGATTTTTTTCAATATTGGCTATGGCTTTCTGCAGCAATTCTCACGTCCATGGCATTAGGTTTAGGTTCTGTATATATAATGGACTGAATTTAGGTTAAATCGTTGACCAAAATTCCATTGCATTGATGTTTCAATATTTGATTGAAAATCAAATATTTTTCAATCTTTTTGATTGAAGAAAGTTGCTAAATTTGGAGCTTTTGATATCCTTGATTGGCACACGAAATCTCCAGCATATATTGGTCATCTTTGCTTCACCAAAAGATTTGAGAAATCATATCTTTGAATTTCCTACATTTTAAATTAATTAAATGAATTAAAAATCAATTAAAAATCCAATTAATTAATAAAAATAAGAAAATAATTCAATTTAATCTCAATGGGTCGTGCATAAGCCTTGGATAAAGATTCAAGAAGGAATTTGAGGCTCATTAGCAAAAACATGGTGTTTTGAGCAAAGTTGACTTTTGCAAATTCACAAAAATTTCCCAACTTCTCCAATGCATATCTTCCTCAATTTTGATCCTATGAACATGTTCTTGGACATTTTGGAAAAGTCTTGAAGTCATATAACCAATTCCTTTGGTCCCATGTCATTTGGATTTACCAATCTCAAGTTATGGTCTTTGACTTAAAGTGCATTTTTGTTGACTTTTGAAATTGACCTATAATGTAGAAATTGATAACTTTTTGTGAGAGCATTTCTTGGACATGGAATGTGAAGATGGATTGTAGGAAATTTCATCCCCTTCAAAATGAGCATTGGATGGGATTTTTCTGATGAACCATGAAAAAGTTATACCTTGGTCAAGATACAGTTGACTTTTCTGCTGTCCAAAAATAGTAACTTTTGCATCTTTGATGATTTTTGAGCCATGCTTGTGAAATCATGATCAAGACTTGATAAAATGATGATTGTGGCCTCAAAATAATATGTTGACCAAAAATTATGACTTTTGACTGCCAAATGACCATTTTGCCCCTATAGTTGACTGTGAACCAAATAGGGCTTTTGACTGTGGAATTTGACCCTGTGAGTCTTGAAACTTGACATGTAGGTGATTGACAATGTATGTAGGCATATGAGACTTGATTGAGCCATGAAAAACCTCAAATTCCTTGGAAGAAACAAAACCCTAATTTTGACTGGCTTAGGAGGCATTTGGACTGTGCAACCCTTGAGAAATCTTGAACCATTTGAAGATGATTCTTGATGAATCTTGAAGAATATGGGAGGGAAAATTTTGGGGTACAACAGATACAGTTTCCCAATCGGAGATCCATGAATCATAGACGGCATCTCCCCATGGCCTTTCGCCTCTGAAAGCGTCCTTCCTTCTAAATGCTCAGGCATCCATCCAATGCATTATTTTCGATCTTGTACCCAACAAGAAAACGAATGCGCGAACGTGGCTTTCGTGTTGCTCAATCCCTTGCTTGTTCGCTTCACATAGGCTACACAAGCGGTACACTGCACACCAATCCAATCTCGAAGAAAAAATTTAACTACACGCAACTACATCTATGAACTGGGAGGGATAGAATCTACGCTATGATCTTTCTTCTCTTACAAAATTTATAGTTACAGAAATAGATCATTTCTAAACTGGAATCTTAGGATACCACCACTAATAGAAGGACAAGGACCAGAGACTTGAACACCATTCAGATAGGTATTCACCAACAAAGACTAGCACATCGCTTACTGATGAAAGACCGTCTGCTGGATACACGATTCCTACTACTGCTGTATCGAACAAAATAGAAATTCTGAAAAATTTAATTTTTTTAGGAGTTGGGGAATCTAGGCCTAATCCATTAGAATAGGTCTAGGCTGGCAGGTCAAAGCCAAAAGACTTTCAAGGTCAAAACCATTCCGCTCGAAAACTAGCCTTCAAAGAAAGTTAAAGACTAGCGGACCGTGTACGCGCTTACTTTTTTTTTGTTTTATAGGCTGAAACTGATATGCTTCTATCACACTCTTCCTTCGCCCCAATGACGATGAATTAGGGTTGTAAAGCGGGTCAATCCTTGGAGCTTTCTCCATGCCCGATAGAGAAAACTTGGTGCGAATCGGGGTACATACGCTTCTTCTCGTCTAACTAATGTACTGATGTAATTCCTAATATGGCTGCCTAGAGAATCCATAGCTTCTAAGGAAGAGGGTCGAGCCATAACAGATTGATGTGGAGTAGTAGCGACTGGAATTGATCTGAATGAAGCTTCAAGCGTAGTTCTGGGGCTTCTCCTATACCCCCCGCCTATATGAAGTGGAGGAAGATTTGGTGGGGAAGGTCATAGTGAAGTCAGCAAGCTGGAAAGTAGCAGCACCTCTTTGATTGTGCACAGCCCCTGCAACGAGACACCTAATCGAAGAAGCGCCTTCCCCTCATATTTTTTATAATTCAACATCCAGTTCATAGAGAACTTCCTACTCCTACCTCGACTGAGAAAGAGATCTAAGGCTTATTTTAAGAAAGTAAAGCAGAAATAGATGGCCTACCACTAGCTCTCAAAAATTTATATATTTTTCCATCAAAGGAGTGCTTTCATTCCCTGCCACCCGCTTTTATAATTGGCTGTTCCTTACCGGCATCTCAAGAAAAAATATTTCATGATCCATTCTTCCGGAATTGGAAATAGAATAGTTGGGATATTGCACTGGGAGGGAGAGGTGGGGGTTACATCAGAAGTAGGATCTTCGAACGGATAGCAGCATAACATTGAGCATTGACTCGTCGGATTAACCACTTTGACAGAGAGTTCCCCATATTCCATTTCATTGGCAACCGAAATAGACCTAAATAGCGTGCCCGGAGCGAAAGAAGGGCTTCCAAAATGAATTGAAAAGTTAAATCAATGAAAGGCCCAGATATAGCCTTTGTGTGCAGAGCAAGCCTACACTGGTTGAGATGAAGAAAATGTCGACACCGATGAAATGTTTGAAAACCTAGACAGCGGAAGGGAAGAAGTCACTCTCAATCCGATCTAGCAAGAAATGATATACCGATAAAGTCAAGCGAGAGAGCTCATTAAGAAAGAATGTCATCTTCTATCCTCCTTTTTGTTTTAGACATGGCGAGGCTAGTACGAGATTTTGAACCACGAAAGATCTTGTCTTAGGAAATATAATGGGACGGGAGGCCTATATGACCTTTTGTTTGATTCCATTTTCCAACCCTTTCTTTAGAACCAACCTGGAATGCAAACAAGGAAGGAAAGGGCTGAAATCTCCATATCTGATCCAGCAAAAAAAACCTGACCTTATCAGTGATAAAGATAACATAGTTGTAGACAAGGGGAGGGCCCGAATTACCTTTTCTATTAGAATAAGGAAGGGAATTGCTTTGATTGCTTGCGACAGCTTATAGATGCTCGTTAGCGGTGAAGTCCCTCAAACCATGAGTTTCAAGAGCGGGCCTACGAGAGAAATTAACTTTACATACTGATATAGCATACCGAAGGGGAGGCCTAATTGTACCACTCCCCCTGACCTTCCGCCTGAACTGATAGAAGTTGGCTTGAGCTGAGCGTCTCTTACAAAAAAGGTGCCCTAGTCGCCTTGGTGGAATGCATTGAAGAAAGAAATCCACTCTCAACCCTTTCATTTTATTTAATAGAATGGTAAGCCGGTCTTATTCTTTTATATGAGTAAACAACTTCTGCTCTAACTCCTTGAGGAAAAAGTCTTGCATCTCGACCAAATCCTACGAAGCCCACCCACGAAGGAGAAAAGGAAGTTATCAGCATCGATGTTACTAAACTTATGCTTCTCCAATCTTTATATGCCACGGGGAATCGATCGGTTGAATTCGTTGCAATCCTATCTTCCGAACCCCGCATCAAAGTCTTGTCACCGTGCCCGCTTGGGGTTGGGGTATGTATGAGTAAGGAAAGAGCTTGTAGCCATGTTACCAGTCTTGTCTTGTTGATATCCTTGAGACCGGAGAACACTATGCTCCAACTGGTGGTGAAGGAAAGGGGGAAGGAACTATAGAATAGAAGGAGCTGGACATGAAACGTCACGGTCTTTATGGTGAATCAGTGTTGTTTGCATAGCACTCATAGGCTCTAGGACTGATGACCTTACTCTTCTAGTCTTTTCCAGTAAGCCTTGTTGGATGATTCAGAGCTCTTGTGCTCCCTCTTTTCAATATCCCTTGGTTATCTTCGTAACCGCAGTGAGAGTATGAGCTCAAGCAGTTGCCGCTGCAAGACTAGTCGCTCTTGAGTAAATAGAAGCTCTTACCGTGCTTGATGGTGAATAAGCCTTGTAATTCGTGTTAAGAAAGTATCCAATTGCTATTACAAAAACATATCCCTTATATAATTAGAAGGAACTTATTTCCGGCGAAGTGACAGCGGGGAAGGAAAGCAAGGGACTGATTACACTAGTCAAACATGCCCAGAAGAGGAGGAAGGAAAGGTTGGTTGCATGTTTGTTTCCGTGTGGGAGTAATGCCTACCTGCCGATTGCTTTATCTCTCCCCTTATCTCTAAAGGGGGACTCAGTCCTATCAACATATAGAGATCTTGCCTCTGTCGCTGCATAGAGTGATCTTCTTAAATCACCTTTCAATCTCTGAGTCCGAAGGGTAGAACAAGGGAAGGTCAAGGCTTTCCTCTCATTACTCTTTCCACGGAAAAGTCAGCATCTTAGCCCAAAGAGAAAGGATTTTTTCCTCTGCGTCTGCTGCTATTGTTGTGCCGATCTGGCGTTATTAAAACCCCCGTGTATCTATTGTTTAACAGTTCAAAGAATCCAACTCCAGCAGCTTATTAACTGATATAGACGGAACGCGCCCCACATTTTTAGAACGTTCCTATAGAACACATATCCTACCTGTAAAGGGAAGATCAGGCAAGACCCTTATCTGTTCTTCTCATCCGTGACGTACTCTTTATATAGAATCTGTCAAAGAATATGAGACCTTTGCAGAAGGTAATCAGCCGAAACTCGATGCCTTACAGCATAATCTTGGACTTGGTTTAGCTTCCTCCAAAAAATAAAAATCTAGTGGTAGGCTACAAATAATTGAACTTTAGGTAATAAAGTAACTATTTATCTCTCAAACAGCGGTTATGCCTTTTCCTAATGCCCTTACTAAACCACCAACTGCGGTTATTCCGCAAATACCAGATTAGGTGCATCTATCTAATAGCGGATGATTTTCGGCAACTTCAGAGTCTTTCCGCCCCGCCTGAGAAAGAAAGAATACATTCCTCACGTCTGCAGAGGCCTATGGGCTTTAGCAAGCCCCTTTCTAATCGTGGCGTATGATTTCAAAAAGTTAAAGGCATATCATCGTCAGTGCGCTGTCAAAAAAATATCAGTAGGATGATATAGGAGCATACCACAATAAGGATATCTTTGTATGCCTAGGAAGTGACTCTCCCGTGTCAAATAGTCTTCCAGTTGAGATTTACGGTTCCGAGTTAGATTCTAATTGCGAGAAGGAGGAACTTAACTCCGATTGTGACGACGACTGCCTAATAAGAATGGAGAATAGGGTAGGAATGGAAAGGAATAACGGAAGATAGTGAACTGGATCCCCAGGGTCGCTTGGGAGCATCTTCTTGCTCCTGAGGATCATTATTTGATTTCATGGAATCTAAAGTTCTGAAAGAATGTAGTAAGTGGTTAACTTTGTTTACTCGCTCGTTAGAGGAAGTAAACGGTTGGCTCGAAGAGCGAAGAGATGCGCCCGGTCTTTCTCTTTGAATGGAAGAGATAAATGGTAACAAGTCAATAGACTTTCCTACAGACCCTACTTTTATAAATCATACCGGATAGGGGAAAACTTCACTTCCTTCCTTGCCGTCAACCGACCTATAGTCGCTGAGATAGTATTGGTTCTATTCATCTGACCGTACATCCATTCGGTGTTAAAGCTGCGGAGCTCGAGGGATGTCTTTAAAAAGGTCAAGTTTTTTCTTTTTTTAGACGCGGTCGAAAGAATACCTGAGAGAAGGATGGGCACTTCTAATAGTAGGCATAGGCTCGTCACCCTAAAATTCATACATGTGATTAATAAGAATAATTTTATGAGTGTCCCCGCCCTTCTTCCCGTACAGAGTCTGTCAAACTCAGATGTCTTAAACGACATTGGCGCGGTACTGTGATCTGATCTACTCATATAAGAGTACGCCACTCGTGGCCAGAGGAGATCCTGGAGGAGAATGGGAGAAAGCTTTCAGTTCGCCTTCATTCCATAGCTACTTAGTACCTCGGATCCCTTCTCATTTGAGAACTACCACTCAAGACTGTTGGATCACTCATCAATGTTATCAGCTTAAAATTATGTCTTTGGGGAAGCTGGGAAAGTGATAGGATAGTTTTCACTCGACCAAGCAGCCGTTTCACTCAACTAAACCAGTCTTAGTAGTAGCCTAGCCCAATCTAGAGATTTACCTTCGTTCCCATGGGCTATATGAGCGGTTTCTAGCTTTACTTCGATAGAAAGGGGAGAGATCAAAAGAATTGAACTAGACCAGATCGAAAAACCTGATTCTTTTGCAGCTGTAGGAATATAGGTTACTGCAGAAAAGCAATCCATTCGGTAATGCAGGAAAGGCAAGGAAAGCTGTCCCGGAGTGGAACCGTGAAATAAAATATCTATCATCACCGGTAGGGAAAGGAGTCATTCAAATAAAGAAGTCACAAAAAGAAATAATAAGGATCCGGATAAAGAAAAGAATCAGGTTTAGTGGTAATGGCATAAGCCAAAGCTAGATCACCGGAGTTTAGGGAAATAGGTACGACAGAAAAAGGTTTTAAAATGCATATTCCGAAACCAGATAATTAACCGAAGGAGATTCCCCTGAAAAAAGGAGATGGCTCTAGTTTCATACTCATCTTCTATTTTTGAGATTCCGGCATCCCAAGGAGCGAAGCGGCTCAAAGGATTGGCAATTCAGCTCAGTCTAGTCTGAGGAGATGGGCTAGGCTACTTTCCCTTACAAAGGAAGAGGGGAAGTCAAGTACCAAGATTAAAGATCACGGTATCTGGTTTGGTGGCGAGGAAGGGCATAAAAGAAAGCACCAAAGCAAAAAAGTAGATTCTTTGTTGAGTCAAATGGCAACTAGGATTGCAGCGAATCTAGTGGTTCTCATATTCTATGGTATTGCTGTTGAGAGAGAGTAAGAATAGAAATAAGAAGCTCGCCTGTGAGAAAAACAAGGAATCATTAAGATACGAACTTGCGGAAGGAATGAAAAGGTATTCGACTAAGACGGGGACGGGTATTCTCTAAGATGCTTGACCTAAGAGATAGAGACGAGAACGAGACTAAGAAAATAAGATATTGGAGAGGAAAGAAGCAAGGCTTTCCTTGTGTAAGTGAATCCCCCATTAAGGATAGATATAAGAGTGTTCAGGAGTGTCTGCAAGGCAGTTTTCTTTATAATGGTTAGTGAGGTATTGATTTCCGGTTAAGAACAATGTCTTGACTTTCAAGCCTTTAAGTCTCTTGGGTAAATAGGGATCAGGCAGGCTAGTCAGTTAAGTTTCTCTTCATATTCCGAGATAAGAAGTTCTGTTCCATCGCCTTCTAAAGGATTTTACCCTTTGCTTTCCACTTAGCTGAGGTAATCCCTGAAGCCCCTCTACTTGCAGCGGCTGTTGCCAGCGAGTAAGACCGTGAAAGCTATGTCTAGGGATTTTCTGCTTGACAAGGAGAGGAATCGTTTTGGACTTTAGCTTCTCCCTGGTATATAATACAAGACTCTTACTTTACCCAGTTATCTCCTATTCCTTTAGAAGCTATATAACCGTATAGTAACAAAGCGGTATTTTATCCATTGGAGGATAAAGTTAGCTAGTTCAAGCAAGGGAAAAAGAAACTACAATTGAAAATCTTTAGGGGCAGGGACTACCGTTAGCGGGATAGATACGACAATAACAAGGAAGGACTAGTCGAGCTGAAGGGAGACTTTCATTGTCTATAAAGGGATAAACTCCAACAACTTACTCTGGCTATAGGGATGTGAAATAATTCCCAGGGCTATCTTCTCTCGCTCGATTGGGCGCTACTTGCCTATTTACAAAAGTCATCTCCGAAAAAGTCTTCGTGCTCAACTCGCTTTGTTTGTTAAGGAATCCCCAAGCACGAACTCGGTTCATTGCAAGGAAATGGAAGCCCCTACTTGATCTATCTATTGGCACTCGACCATTTGGGTGGACTAAATTTATGCTTTCGAATGAATCCTTCCCTTGGAATGACCCCTGACTTGAACCTTTGAGCCCAACTAATAGCACGGAACTGATAGAGAATGTGTCCTCATCAGTTATGGTTTGTATTCATCTTTCTTTTCAGAACAGCCAAAATGATGGACTATATCCAACTATTGTATTGCATATATTGGTTCTCTCATTCTTCATTGTCTGCCTAAGTAACTGTAAATACCTATGAAAAGGTTTAAAATTAATTAATGTAAACATAAGTTCTAAATTAATTTTAATTTACAAGAGGATAATATAATAATTAAACCTAATTATCTAAATATTTATTATATTAAGAAAAGAAAATAATTTGTTTTAAGAAAGGAAAAATGTTTTTTAGTCTTTTTGTTTTATAAGAGAATAAAAAAAAGTAAATATAAATAATTAATAAATTTTTTTTTATATTTCTAATAATAATAATAATGAAAATAATAAAAGTAATATGAAAATGAAAATAAAATAAAGAAAAAGAAAAAGAAATAAAAAATAAAGGGCCAGGGGTGTGAAAGTAAACAAAGGTTAGAAGTCAGAAAAAATAAAAAGCCCATGGGGGGAAGGCCCAGGCGCTGTTTAAAACAAAAAAAAAGTGGAAAAATATGAAAAAATAAGAAAAAGGGTACCACTGGGGCTCGAAACCAGGTCCCTAAGGTGATAGGCGCGCGCAAGGTCCCTAAGGTACCACTGGAGCTCGAACCCTAGGATGGTGATACATCCGTTAACTTAAACAAAACAACAAATATATAATATAAGTCTTGCCCTGAATGTACTTCATCTTCAACCTCCATCCAAAGGATCTGTAACTTATTCATTTCTCATCCATTCGCAAAACTTCCAACATCAAACTTGTTAGAAATTTCCTCACAATTCTGAATATGTAAATAACTTAAGCTAATTCTCAAAGATGAGCATGAATTTCTAACAGTACCAAATTCTGACCTAAATATTTTCAGAAGTTCAAACTTAAAATTCTCCCTACTCAAGCAACATAAATGAAATCTATGGACATGTATAGTTTCAGGGCAATGATGTCTACATTTTATCTTCACAAATGCAAGCCTAACAATGCCTAATTAATGAGATAGAAGTTCAAGAAAAATACCTCAAAATTGGAAATCGTGAAATGAGTTTGAGCTTGTTTCAAGTGATGGTGATGATCAGGTTAGCTTCCTTGAACCTCTAGGAAGCTAATGCAATAGATGGCTTAAACTTAGAGTGGATGGAATGGTCTGGAGAAGTCCAATTGCAATGCTCTGTTTTTGGCTAAGGAATTTAATGAAGATGATGTTACAGTCTGCAAACAGGGACAGGGATAGTTTGTATTTGATGTGAGGAAACTTTGGAAATTAAAAGGCCAAGAAATGCACGAGTGGTTTTAAAGATTCAAGTTCAAAGTCATAAATAACACAAAAATGGAGGTTTTTTGCAATCTGAATTTTCAGGGAGTTTGAGAGTGCTTTCAATCGTGTGTTAGCTTGCAAATAACTTGTATGGTTATATAAAAAAGGTTAGAGCACTTGAGGTGGTCAGAAGTACAAGATATAGAGTTATGACTATGTTACTTAATTTTGAAGAAAAGTGGAAAACATGGTTTCAACGCATAGTACAAGCATGGCCTGAGTTTATGGGAGGCTCTAGACATGATTCTTTTGCCTTTAACATTTCTTGTGTTCAGATGAAACAAGTTAGGAGCTCTATGCATTGAATTTGTGATTAAAGTCACTTTTCCAAAATGGAAGTGTGAACTTTGTTCCATTAATGGAATAATCACTTGGACAATGACTCTAGCACTTGGATCATAGCTAAAATAGTTGTGTAATCTTCTGATTATGGATAGATTTAGAGGTTAGAATCCTGCAAAGTAAGATTTATGCGGCATGGGCTTGAGATTTGAATTCTTGTTCATCATGGAAATGACATATAATTCAAGAATGAATGTCCAACTTCTTGTCTTCGATTCTCTTTGCTCAAATATGATCTCAATGAGTTCTTGGACATTTTGGAAATCTTGTAACATCCTCTACAACCTCTATGTTGGACATTTTTAAAAATTCCTCTTGTAACAATTTGAAAATTCGCCATGAAGTTAGGTGTAAATCCTGCCTGAACTAGGGAAAAATTTCACTAAGTTTCCAAGTTTCATGAACATGTATTCACAAAATCATAACTTGAAATCCATGCATTTCTAGGAGAAGTTATGTTATAAAATGTTTTATATCTCATTGATATCTACAACTTTCATGTTGGAAGTTTCCTTTGAATCATCTTGAATCATGGTGGGAAATTGGCTCAAAGTTGTGAAAATATATGAAGTTTTCAACACTTAGAAAAATTTCTATGTTTAGAAATTTTGACTTTTCAAAATGAAATCTTGACTTTTTGATTTCTTGATGAACAAGTTTCATATTTTGACATGTTTTTTTGAATTATGATCTTTGACACTTGATTTTTACCAAAAAGTCAAAGTTTGACTTTTCAGTATACAATTGACTTTTGATCAATTTACTGAAAATTCATCTGTCAATCAATTGATCTTGAGCATTGTTTTGAGCCATGCCATTGGGTAAAAATGATGCATTTGAACCCTTGAGATCATGTCTCAAACTAATTCATCATTTGCTAGGTCAAAAATAAAAAATTGCCCTTTCTCAATCGAAAACCCTAATTTTGACCATTTTGCCCTTTTGATGATTTGATCAAATTTCTTGAAGAATTGTGATCCAAACTTGATTAATTGACATATATGAGTTCATAATGTTGATATGGATAAAAAATTATGAATTTTGACTGTAAATTGGCCATAGTTGATTTTTTCCCCAATACAGCTGATTTTAGGTCAACTGATCAATTGACAGAGCAAAAATGTGATCCAATACTTGAAACTTGACATGAGAAAACTTGAGGGTCCAAAATGATCCATGAAAGTCATATGAGGAATTAAAATTCCAATTATCCTTGTTCAATCTCAAACCCTAATTTTCAGTCATCAGTGCTTGAGGAGGTGTCTTGAGCTAATCAACCCTTGTGTAGTCTTGAACCAAAGGAGATCTTGTGAGAGATTATTTGATAAATGAGAGGGAAAATTTTAGGGTACAACAATACCAATCTAACTCTTCAGGTTTAAGAAGATTGAACAAGGGCAGCTGTTGTACCCCAAAATTTTCCCTCTATTTTCTCAAGACATTTCTCACAAAAAATCTTCAATGACTCAAATTTGCACAAGTGTTGACTAGGTCAAATCATCTCCTAAGCACTGAGACCCCAAATTAGGGTTTTAGTTTTCACAAGGGAAATTGTATTTCTAATACCTCAAAAGACTTTCATGGTTCATTATGGGTCTCTAAGAATCCTCATGCCAAGTTTCAAGTCTTAGATCACAATTTTGCCCAGTCAATTGATCAAATGATTGAAAATTAGCTATATTGGGTAAAAAGTCAACTATGGTCAACCTATAGTCAAAATTCAATACTTTTGGCCCATATCAATATTTTGAAGTCATATTCATCAATTGATCAAGGTTTAATCACAATTCCTCAAGAAAAGCATCCAAATCATCAAAGGGGCAAAATGGTCAAAATTAGGGTTTTGACTAGGACTGACCAATCATTGAATTTTGACCTAATACATGACCTAATGGTTTGAAGCATGACCTTAAGAATTCAAACACAATATCTTCAACTAATTTCATGGCTCAAATCATTTCTCAAGATCAAATAATTGATAGTTGAAATTTGATCAACTGATGAAAAAGTCAAATATCACACCAAAAGTCAAACTTTGACTTTTTGGTTAACATTGAGTTTCAAAGATCAAGATTCATGAAGACATTCAAAAATATAAAGTTTGATCATCAAGAATCAAGAAAGTCCAGAAAGTCCATAAAGAGTCAAAGTTTTGAAGACTTTGAAAATTTTCTAAGTACATTTTATACTTGATAAATTCATTACTTCACGGCCTTTTTTCACCAAGATACAAGATGATTCAAAGAAAACATTCAACATGAAAGTTGTAGATCTTGATAAATTCTAAAACTTTGTATCAGAGAGTTGATTTCCAAAAAATGCTTAGATTTGAATATATAAGCCCATGAAGTCATGACATTTTTCATAAAACACTTAGTGAAAAATTTGACAAGTTTAGGCAGATTTTTGACCTAACTTCTTGGCCAATTTTTACCTGGATCCAATATGATTTATCTAAAATGGTCAATATGAAGTTTGTAGATAATGTTTCAAGATTTCCAAAATGTCAAAGAACTTGAAGAGATCATGCTTGAGCTAAGAGAATCAAAGGCAAGAAGTTGCGCGTCCATTCTTGAATTACAAGTCATTTTGATGATGAACACATAACCATAACCCAAACCTATGATGCATAATCTTACTTTGTAGGCCTTCTAACTTGAAAATCAATCCATGATTATATGTTTACACAATTCATTGAGCCCTTATCCAAGTGTTTGAGCCTTTATCCAAGCTACATTTCCATTTACGGCACAAAGGCACCATTACCATTCTTGAAAAGTTGCTTTAATCACAAAGTCAACTTATCCTGAGCTTTTCATTTGTTCCTTCTGTACAAACATCATCTATAAGATCAGAGAAAAACATGTTTAAAGCTTCTAGCCACCCTACAAGCTTTGTACCTTGCCTTGAAACCATATTTGTCAAGGTTGCTTCAAAAACAAGTCAAAATCCATAACATGTGATCTTGTGATTCTGATCATCTCAAGTCCTCAAACATTTTCCTATAAATTGAGACATTTTTTACAAGCCAAGGACACGAATTAGAAAGCTAAGAAACTCCCTCAAACCCAGAATGGCTTACAAACCTCCTTTTTGTGCCATTTCAGACCTTACACCTCAAACTCTCATTTCACTCGTGTGTTCTTCCTTAAAATAAATCACAAAGCATCTATATATCATTTAAAATATAACCAAAAACCAGTTACTCGACTGTAACACATCCATCACCATCCCCCATTTTCAAAAACAACACATTGAACATTAACTTCTCCAGCACAATTCAGGCACTCTCAGCTCAAAGTAACATTTGCATTAGCTTCCTAGAGGTCCATTGAAGCTAACCAGATCATCACAACAACTTGAAAAGTGCTCAAACTCAAAACACAATCTCCATTTGCAAGGTGAGTTTTCTGAACTTTCATCTCTTCATACAAGCATCATTTGGCTTTGATTTTAAAAGATAAAATGTAGACATCATAGCCCTGAAACTAACCATGTCCTTAGAATTCATTTATATTGCCTGAGCATGGAGAATTTTAAGTTTGAACTTTCTGAAAAAACTAGGTCAGATTTGGCACCAGATAAAATTTGTGCTTATCTTTGATCTATTGTTTAATTTATTTACATATTTAAGATCGTGGTGAAATTTCTAACAAGTTTGATGTTTACAATTTCTAAAATGGTTGAGAAATGAGCAAGATACGAATTTAAAATCTATTGTTCTAGTCATGGCGCGAGGAAGAAGATGAATTTGTCACTAGAACTTGGTTTATTTTGTATTTATTAGTTGTTGTTCTTATACCGGATGAAACAGCCACCCCAGTGGAAGAGAGCGCGCACTAAAGGCATTAGTGTGAAGGGTCCTGGGTTCGAGCCCCAGCGTCCCCTTTTGTTTCTTCTTTTCATATTTTCCTTTTTTCTTTTCCACTCTCAAGCGTGCCTGAGCCTTCCAGTATTGGGCCTACTTCTTTTTACTCACTACCACCCTCGTTTTGCTCAACAACATTGGTCCAACATTTTTATTTATTTTGTTTTTCTGATACAAACAAAAATATACCTTGGGCCTAAAACTAAACTCCTTTACTTTCTAACCTCCCTGATTTCTTTTCAAACCTCTCGACTCTTTAATTTATATTTTTATTTTATTTTCTTCTTTTATTTTATTTTATTATTATAATTTTTAATATAAAAAATATGCAAAATATATTTTTCTTAGATAAATAGACTAAAATCTTTTATTTTTTCTCTACCTTATTTTATTTTATAAATAAGAAAAACCCTAAAAACATTTTCTTTCTAAATTAATTATACTATTTTAGACTTAGGTTTTTTTTTATATTTCTCTTTTTATTAAATTAACTTAGACTTTAGGATTTTAATTAATTAACTTCTTTTCAAATTAATTAGTCTAATTAGGACCCTTTCCATAAAAACAATTTCCCTTATCTTTATATTTTTTGTGCATTCTATTATTTTGCATCATCATTTATGTAACTCTTAAAGCCTTGTAATAGATTAGGGTTTGTTTTACTTGTCATCCCCATTTGTAATTTGTACCCCCATCCCATAAAGTATTGTAATAGCGTAGGGCTTTTAATTTCCGCAATTTATCATTTTCCATATTATTGCTAGTAATTAGGGTTTGTATGGCAAGACTTAAAATCAAAAAAGTAGACAATCCAAATTCAAGACAAATTAAATGAAAACAATACACTTTTCACACACGCACCTCTAGGGTTAACCCACACTTGTTACCTTAGATTAAAAAAATCATGTCCCTCGAACGTAGGATACTTTAGCAAAGACCCTCGATTACAAGATCCTAGTCCCTCGATGACCCTTCGATGTTGCCTTCGGTAAACAATATGAGTCTCTTAAGACAAATTGCTAAGGTATCCTACCATATTTCCTTCTATGATTGTACGATGACCCACGCTTGTCCCTTCACATCTAATGATATGGTTTCTTACTAGTTAATGGTAAGATAACACTATCTAAAGGAGGAGGAAAAGAACAAAGACTTTCTTTTGAGTAGGTAGAACGCTCGTAGTTGCTTGCTCACAAACATTTCAAAACAAAATATCTTCTAAACACACCAACAATTTTATGAAATATTTTCAAAAATTCAACACTTTGTATACATTCTTATGGAGACGAGAATCATTACAAAGTTCGCCTAAACAAAGGCACTTTTCAAAAATACTTTAAAACAAACACAAAAACATTTACAAAGCATTTTCAAAAGTGATCTAGAAATTAAGAGTCTGTAGATAACTACATATGAAAAGGGTACTAACACCTTCCCATTTCATTACCTACCCCCTGAACTCAAGAAAATTCTCAAAAGGTTTTTCATGTTCTTTTCACCCTTTTCTTTATTGGATAAAAGAAAAGTCGGTAGCGACTCTTGTTATCCGCGACAATTATGACAAAACACAAAACACCCAAGTCATTTCTCCCACCGTATCACAAAGGGTTTAAGGAGTATGCCCAAAAGTGGAGAGATCTGGCTAGAAGAGTTCAAACTCCTTTATCTGACAGGGAGCTGGTTGATATGTTCATGGGAACTCTGACATGTCCTTTCTTTAACCATCTAATTGGAAGCTCCTCATCTGGTTTTACCGAGATGATTATAACGGGGGAACATGTCAAAAATGTTATCAAGAGTGGGAAGATTCAGGTGGCTACATCTTCAAGTGTTGTAAAGAAGATATTTATTAGTAAGAAGGAGACAAATGTTGTTTATGTCCAGAAGGGTCATACTAGAAATGATTGCCATCCATTTGTAGGAGCAGTGTTTATTTCTAATCCTGCGTCTATGCAACAACAATAGGGCATTCAACATAGGACAGACGCATCGAGAAGGCAGTTTACAAAGATCAGCATGCCACTATCCCATGCATTATAGCATTTATTGAAAGTGGAGATGATTACGTTAAGGGATCCTCCTCAGAATCCCAACACCTCCTCTCCTCGCTAAAATCCAAATGTGAAGTGTGGTTACCATTCCAATAGCCCTGGGCATGACACCAACAACTGATGGGCCTTGAAAAATAAAATTCAAGACATGATTGACAACAACAAGATTAAATTTGATCCTCCGGAGACTCCGAATGTAATTACTGCACCAATGCTCAAGCATGACAAAGGAGGTATTTGGACCTCAATAGGTAGGACAACTTCCATACCGTATACTAGAGAGAAATGAGTTGCTCTCGTTGATGTGCATTCTGAAGTGCAGTAACCATGAAGAGAAAATGGTAACATCTCATGCCAGTCTTTATATGTCACTGTCATCTTTTGTATGATCTTTTTAATGTTCTTATTAGCAGCCTCCACAACGCCATTCATCTTCGTACGGTAAGGGAAAGAGTTATGATGCTGGATTTTGAATTGCTTACAGAGTTCAGTGATCATAGTATTATTGAGATTGGTACCATTATCTTTAATGATTTTTCAGGGGCACCATACCGACAAATAAGGTTATGTCTGATGAACCGAGCCACAACATTCTTGGTAACAAAAGCAAAAGAGGTTGCCTCTACCCACTTCGTGAAGTAATCAATGGCAACAAGGATGAAGCGATGCCAGTTACAAGCCGTAGGTCTGACTTCTCCAATCATGTCAATGCCCCACATTGCAAAGGGCTATGGAGAAGTCAATACATTCAAAGGTACTAGAGGTACGCGTACTTTATCAGCGTAGATCTGGCATTTGTGACAAGTTCGGGAATGCTGATACCAGTCTTCTTCCATAGTGGACCAGTAGTATCCTGTCCTCAGAATCTTATCCATTGTGTGCCTACTAGAATAGGTTCCAAAGGTGCCTTCATGCATGTTTACCATAATCCTCTATGCTTCACTCTTGTCTATACATTAAAGCAAAGTAGAGTCGTGGTTGCGCTTGTAGAGGATCCCGTTACTGAGGAAAAACGTAGCAGAGAATCTTTCTTAAGAACTTCTTTTCATTAACGGATGCCCCCTCAGGATACTTTTGAGCTTCAAGATACCTTTTCACTTCTTGGAACCAAGTTTTGTCCACTACTTCTTCGGTGTCAACCTCATAACAGTAAGCTGGTTCATTCAATCTCTCAACGGTAATCTGAGGAGCTTCATTGTCCCATCTGACTTTGAACGTGGATGACATAGTAGCTAACGCATCTGCTAACTGGTTCTCTTCTCGGGGAAAATGCTCAAAGGTAACCTCTTCAAAGTGTGGAATCAATGTCAGCACATGCTCTCGGCAAGGGATGAGATTAGGATGCTTAGTGTCCCATTCTCCTTTGATCTGGCTGATTACCAAAGCCTATTCTCCAAACACACTTAAGAACTTGATCCTAAAATCAATTGCAGCTTTGAGACCCCATGATGCGTGCTTCATACTCTGCCATATTGTTTGTACAATTGAAACATAGCCTGGAAATGAAAGGAGTATGACAGCCCTCGGGAGATATGATCACAACACTGATTCCATTTCCAAGTGCATTGGAAGCTCCATCAAAGACCATGGTCCATCGAGATCCTTTTTCAGGTCCTTCATCCGGTCCAGGTTCTTCACAATCAGTCACTAACATGATATTCTCATCCGAGAATTCAAAGTTCATGGATTGGTAATCATCCACAGCCCGATGAGCCAAACGATCAGCTAATACACTTCCCTTGATTGCTTTCTGGATTTTGTATTGAATATCGTATTCAGTCAGGACCATTTTCCATCTTTCTATTATTCCGGAGACAGCGGGTTCTCAAAGATGTATTTGATAGGGTCCATCTTAGATATCAACAAAGTAGTGTGGGTCAACATATACTATCTCCGTCGGCGAGCAGCCCATGCTAAAGCGCAACAAGGTTTCTTGAGCAGTGAGTATCTTGTTTCATAGTGGGTAAATTGTTTTCTAAGGTAGTATATTGCATGCTCTTTTCGACCAAACTCGTCATGATTCCCCAACACACACCCCATTGAATTACCTAATACGTTAAGTACATTATCAAAGGTCTTCCTTCAATCAGAGGCATCAGAAAATGAGGCTCTTGAAGGTATTCCTTGATTCTGTCAAAGGAAGTATGGCATTCGTCATTCTAGTTTAACACTTGATCTTTCTTCAGGAGTTTGAAGATTGGCTCACAAGTAGCAGTTAGATGGGAAATTAACTTGGCAATGTAGTTCAAACGTCCCAAGAAACCTCTAACTTCCTTCTCAGTGTGAGGAGCCGGCATCTCTTATATGGCTTTAACCTTTGCAGGGTCTACTTGAATACCTTTGTCACTAACAATGAATCCCAAAAGCTTACCAGATCTTACCCCAAAGGTGCACTTGTTCGGATTCAGCCTTAATTTGTACATCTTCAGCCTATCAAATAGTTTTTGCAGATGATCCAGGTGTTCCTCTTCAGTTTGAGACCTTACTATCATGTCGTCAACATAAACCTCTATCTCATGGTGAATCATATCATGGAACAAAGCTACCATAGCACGCTGATAGGTTCCCCCCGCGTTCTTCAACCCAAATGGCATAACCTTGTAATAGAAAGTGCCCTACTGTGTGATGAAAGTTGTTTTCTCCATGTCTTTGGGTTCCATTTTAATCTGATTGTAACCAGAGAAATCGTCCATGAAGGAGAATATATTATGTTGTGCCGTGTTGTCAACCAGAACATCAATATGGGGATATTAGCAACCCATTGTGGATAAGAGGTGACAACCAAGAATCTGGTGTTGAACTGTTTCATAACTTCAGCCTTGATCCTTTTTGACATCTCAGGGCACATCCGACGAACCTTCTGCTTTACCATATGTTAATATTCTTTTGTTGGTAGATGATGAACCATAATATCAGTGTCCAATCCTAGCATGTCTTCGTATGACCAGGCGAAGATATCAACATAATCATGCAACATCTAAACTAACTGCTGTTTGACACTAGACTCCAAGTTAGCACCTACCTTGACTTCTTTTCTGTCCTCTTTAGTACCCAAGTTCACTGTTTCAACTGGCTCTTCATGAGGATGTATAGTTCGTTCTTCCCGTTGTAATAGTCTAGCAAGTTCTCTTGGTACCTCACAATCTTCCTCACCTTCGTCCTCGGCTTGGTTGATCGGATTTTCAAAGTCATAATTGGCAATAACAAAACCGTTATCAATGGGATCTAGAGTGGATATGGATATGCATTTTGATATGTGAATGTGTGTAAGAGCATAGTTGTTTACTTTTTGATAAAGTAAGAACAAGAGAGAAAAATAGAGAGCGTAAAATTTGCATGCAAAACGTCCAATGTTTTATTTATGACATATGAAATTGAAAAATGATAACCCTCACAAATAAACCATTGTGCCTCGGGCCAGACATAAGGCTATAGAGTTTGTATGGTTCATTTATTACATATAAAAAAAAGAAAATTACTCCTGAATAAAAGTAATCAGCACGAAGTCTTTAGTCTTTCAGTTGGTGAGCCCGCCACTGACAGTTGGGAAGATCCACTGTTCCATGTCACATCCACTATCATTGTCCTCCAAAGCATTAACCCCAATATTGCTTATGCGTAGGGGAGGTCCTCTGGCACGAGCACAATGTACAACCTTTTGAGCTCCTGATGTAAAACCCAAACCAAACTTGTCAGATTTGTAGGGAAAGTCGGGGATTGGCCCCAAATTATACACCCACCTTCTTCAACTACTGCCCTGGCATCCTTGAGAGGAGCTATTTTTAGTAGAGGCCTGGTAATCTTCAGAACACTGGTAGCAGTCTAGGTTACAGCAATGGTCTGGGAAACCTCTTAAAAATTCTGACAGGGGGTCTCGATTAACTTGCTGTCCATTTCAACATACCTGAAAGAGTTTAGGTGACTTACCATGTACTCCTCCTTACCATAGACCATGAAAATCCTCCCCTTTACCAGATATTTCAACATCTGATACAAAGTAGAGGTAACAACTCCAACCTCATGGATCCAAGGGTGACCCAACAAACCAGAATAAGATGGTTAGGTGTCAATCACGTAGAAAGTGGAGTCAAAGGTATGAGAGTCAACTTTGACAGGGATGTCCACCTCCCAATGCACCATTCTTTTGGAACCATCGAAAGCCCTCACCACAATGTTACTCGGCTTCAGAGTCAATCCTTCTCAATCCAATATGTCCAGAGCATTCTTGAGTAAGACATTCAACGATGAACCTGTATCCACTAGAACATAGGCCAAAGTAGTGCCCATGCACTCAATGGATACATGCAGGGCCTCATTATGCTTCCTTCCCTTAGATGTCAAATCCGCATCATAGAAACCTAGTCCATTATCAACAAACAAACTAGCAACACAGTCTTCAAATTGATCAACAAAGGTTTCTTGTGGCACATGAGCAGTCTTGAGGAATTTCACTAAAGCCTTAGCATGGGCTTCAGAGCATAATAACAGGGCCAACATTGAGATCTTGGAAGGGGTATGCCCCAGTTGTTCAACCACATTGTAGTCACTCTTCTTTATAATCTTTTAAATTTCCTCCATCTCTTGCTTGGAGGATCCAGGGATGATTTCTTTGGGTGCCTCCGTCCGGGTAGGCTCAATCAGTACTTCTTTGCTCCGAGTCTCAGCTGACTCAGTAGCAGGGGTGGCAACAGGAGTGATGGCAGAAGTAGTAGTAGGAGTACTAGTAGGAACAGTAGTAGGAATAACAACAGGAGTGGAAATAGTCTTTGGAGAGATCTCGGGAGAGAAAATCCTTCCGCTTCTGGTAATTTTGCTAGTCCCGACAATGTTACTAATGTCAGGATCAGAGTCTTCAGCATCTTTGTATTTAATAACCAGTAAATCTTGCTTGACGCCATGGTAGTAAACGTCAGCACCATAATTCCAAGGAACAACTTTTTCTGAGGAATATGGTATAGGTCCAGGAAAAGTAATTATCAACGGAGCAACTTTTGGAACAAACGTAATCCTGACAGATCTTTTGGAGGAGACCTTGGGAGGATTGGCGGAAATGGTAATGATAAAAACATCTTCACACAGAGCACTTGTAACTGGAGTCTTCTCAAACAGAACTTCTTTATCATCCATCAGGCGCTGAACACCTTCCTTTAACAAATGGAAACTATTAGGTAAAGACAAACATAAGTGGCAACCTTCACCACAACCCGAAAATAAACCAGCTTGCAAGAGATTCTTTTTAACAGTCAGGAGTGGAGTAGTTAGTTCATCAACAAAAGAAACAAACATGTCATCATCAATAGCATTAACACCAAAGTCGTTCTTGGGCATAAGGGTAGTTATAACATTAGGAGTCTCAGGAGCGTCAAATTCAATCTCCTTTTCCTCAATCAAATCTTGCACCTTGTTCTTCAAAGCCCAACAGTCGTTTGTATCATGGCCTAGACTCTCAGAAAGGTAGGTGTTGTACCCCAAAATTTGCCCTCCCATATTCTTCAAGAATTGCAAAGAGCATACTTCAAAATCTCCCCAAGGGTTGCACAGTTCAAGGGCCTCCTAACAGTCAAAAACTAGGGTTTTGGTTCTGGCAAAGAAATTGAAGTTTTCAAGGGTCCAATCAAGTCCCACATGCCTATAAACATTGTCAAGCATCCTCATACCAAGTTTCAAGACTTACAGCATAAAATTGCACAGTAAAAAACCCTAATTGCTCAATAGTCAACTGTAGGGGCAAAATGGTCATTTGACAGTCAAAAGTTCAAATTTTTGGTCAACATCTCATTTTGAAGCCACAAACATCATTTGATCAATTCTTGATCATGATTTTCAAGGCATGGCTCAAAAAAGTCTCAAGATGCAAAAGTTTCCATATTTGGACAGTTGAAAAAGTCAACTGTAACTTGACCAAGGCATAACTTCCACATGGTTCATCAGAAAAATTCCATCCAAAGCTCATGTTGAAGAGAAAGACATTTCCTACAACTCCTCTTCACACTTCAAGTCCAAGAAATGCTCTCACAAAAAGTTATCAATTTCAACATTATAGGTTATTTTCAAAAGTCAACAAAAAGGGACTTTAAGTCAAAGGCCATAACTTGAGATTGGTAAATCAAAATGACATGGGACCAAAGGCATTGGTTAGAGGACTTCAAGACCTTTCCAAAACGTCCAAGAATAGGATCAAAGCTTAAAAATTGAGCAAGTTATGCCTTGTGGAAGTTGGGAAATTTTTGGATATTTTGAAAAGTCAACTTTGCTTCAAATGTCTTAAAATTGCTAATAGGCCTCTTTTTCTTCCAAGATTCATCATCCAAAACATGTGCACGACCATTTGGCCCAAAGGGAAGTTATTCATCATTTTTATTTATTTATTTGAATTTTTAAATTACTATTAATTCATTTAATAAAATAAATATGGAAAAAATACTAAAGCAAACTTTATAAATCTTTTTATGCATGAAATATCCTCAAAATCTCGTGCATTATCAGATATGGAAAAGATCAAAGTGATTGGACATGATTGGTATCAAATATGCATGGAAAAGATTAAAAAATATATGCATGGAAATCAAATATCTTATACATCAATGCAAAGGTTTTTGGATCAAAATCTTTACCCTAATAATTCCATACATAAGCCTAATGAAAACCCTAGTATGGAGACCTCTAAGTTGCGCCAGAATTCAAGAACCACTTTTGCATTTTTTGTGAAAAACTCCAAAACTGAAAACGTGATTCCAAGGCTTTTCAAGATCAAATAATCATTCCATTGCATTCCTGAGACTTCAAGGAAGGTTTTCAGATCAAAACCATCAACTCTAACGTCAAGAATTGGTAGAACAACCTCATTCCGTTCATGCTTTTCTTTGTATTCTTGTATCATAAATCATGCATTGTTTGCAATTTTTAATATTGGATTTGTATTCAGTGGATCATTCTAAAGCTAACCCTGTATTTTGATTGAGTTTTTATGCATCGTACACGATTTTGCCATTGAAGCACGCTAGGGTTCTTCAAGCTTCAAATTGGGCATTTTTGAATACTGTAAAATTGGGACTTCCCAATACCATGACTGAACTCAGGAAGCTTGGACGAACATAATGCACTAATCGCGCCCAATTTATATAGCAAGATGGGCTAATCGCTATTTTTGAAAAGCTTGCATTCTGGGGGGGTTTAAAACCCCCGCTAACCTTTTTCTGTTTCAGGCATAATTGGAGAAGATGATGATGTGTAGGCCAACGAGTGGTTCATTTGAATTTCACGCTAAAATCTTCCACTAACCCTTGTTTTAGCTCATATTGATTTGTTGTCATATAATAAACAAAGCGCTTCGTTGGATCAGTTGGCAAGCATGTGCATTGGTAAGCAACGGGACCTGGGTTCGATCCCCAGGTCCCCCTTCTTATTTCCATATTTTTCATCTAAACGCGTTTCTATGTAGCTCGTTCCCTGAAGACCACCATGCAGCAACAATTCAAGCGTGCCACATGGCCATCAAGATCAAACCAAAGGCCAGGATTCAGAGCCCATGATGTGCCTCAGTCAATGCACCCACATACTTCATGAAAATTCAAACAAAGGCCTTAAACGTTGGGCCTGATTGCTAGCCAAAAAACCTCCAGTTTGGGGACAGAACCCCCCATTGGTTTGCTTCTCATTCTTTTTCATATTTTAATTAGTTTTAATATAATTCTTTCAATTGATTTATTTTCATAAAATATAAAAATAATATAAAAAACCAGAAAAGACAAAAATCAAAATATATTTTATTTAACTAATATTTTTGTAAATAAATTTCATTAATTAATTTAGCTTTTTAAATTTAGGTTTAACTTTAACATTTTCTTAATAAATTTAAAATTTGTAGAATTAGGTTTTAATTACTTTTATCTTTTTCTTTTATTTTCTTTTTATTAATATCTAATCATTTATTTTTGTAAATAAAATTGTATTAATTAATTAGGTTAATTTTAGATTAAATTTTAATGCTTTTCTTAATAAATTAAAAAACAACTAGAATTAGGGTTAATTAATTAATTTCATTTAGTTCTCATTGAAAAAATTCGTAAATACAAAAACTCAAAAAAAAAAATTTCTTTTCATTTTAATTTAATTAATTTGTTAATATAATTTAATTTCGTTAAAAGGGTCCGACGCCCTCGCATTCGATCGTAATTTCAATTCGCGCATTTATTTCCTTTCTTATAATTATTAATGTAATTCTCCCAAAGCCGTGTAAATTGGACGTTATATTTCTCGCATCTTTATTTTATGTCAAATCGGGTCCTGGATTTAATTTGGAAATGTGGACACGCGCCTTTGTAATAGTTTAGGAACTTTATATTTCTCGCAACTTTTTAACTGTTAATAAATTGCATGCAAGAATGAATGTTAACATAAAAACAAAAGCGTAGATCACCCATGACATGAACAAGACAAAATATCTGAAAACGACACACAAATCACACACCACCCCTAGGGTACGCCTCACTGTTGCCTTGCCTCTCGAAAGGTGATCGTCGAGTAGAGGATGTCTTAGTAAGTCCTCATCATCCGGGAACCTGGCATGAGGGTAGCTTCTAAGGTGTCTTCCCATTGCTCCGATGATCACCATGTCCCGAACCTCGAATTGACCCGAACACCTCCAACGGTGGTGCTACCTACCTCTCAATGGTGGGATGGCACTACTTTAAAGGACATCTACACAGACGAATTCCTTAGGGTAGGTAGACGACTCTAGATACTTGCTCTAATTTCAAAACAAATCAAAAATACTTTTCACACCGACACCTTTTCAAAAAGCTTTCGAAAGCAACTTTTCAAACACTCTTGAGGACCGATACAAGAGTCGAACTGAAATTTTCAAAGAAACTTTTTAAAACCCACAGTTGAAAAGCAAACAAAAAATAATTTGAAAACACAAATGAGCAAGTATCTAAGAGCCCATGGATAACCATGGATAGAAAGGGTGCTAACACCTTCCCTTTCTATAATCTACCTCCCGAACTGAGAGCAATCTCTATAAGGAATTTTTCTGTGCTTTTGTCCTTTCCATTTGGAGAAAATAAAAGACGGTGGCGACTCTTGCTTCCGCGACATTTCGCGAACCAGCGTTAAACGGTCAGTTCCAGATCCACCGATCACATCCACCGATCACAGTAGGCACACAGAGCATTTGAGTTGTAGCAAGGAGATGCAGTGTTGGGATTTTTGGGAGCCTCTCTCAGGGTAACCAGATTGGATTTTTGCAAATGTGGAAAAACTTGAGACAAGGTCATATTAATCTGGGTAAACTGTCTTCTGGGCTTATCTATTCTGGATTGATTGTTCTGTTGTTGAGTAGCTGCAGGTTTGGATATCATTACAGGTCCTACCGTTGGACGGCATTCGGTTATGACCTGACTTCTCTGGTTGTAAGCAGCATTGACCTCTTTCTTTCCCATGAGAGGCTTCTTTCCCGCACTTGAAGAGGAATCTATTTGAATCTTACCACTTTTAATACCAGCTTCCACTCTTTCTCCTATCAAGATCAGCTCAGTAAAACCAGTTGAAGAGCTTCCAATCAGATGGTTGAAAAACGGACCAGATAAAGTACCCAAGAACATGTCTACCAACTCCCTATCATACAGAGGACGCTCGACTCTTCCTGCAAGGTCTCTCCATTTCTGGGCATAATCTTTAAAGCCTTCACTAGAACCCATAGACATGCTATGAAGTTGTGTACGGGTTGGAGCGAGGTCAACATTATATTGGTACTGTTTTTAGAAAGCAACAGCTAGATCTTCCCAGTTACGGATGTTGGTTCCCTCCAGATGATAGAACCACTCTAATTAAGTACCTAATAAACTGTCTTGAAAGAAATGCACCCATAAATTCCTATCAGCAGTGTGCGGCTGGATCTTCCTGACATAAGATTTGAGATGCAGCTTAGGACATGGGACTCCATCATATTTAGCAAATGCGGACACTTTGATTTCTAGCGGGATAACCACTCCAGAAACCAACCCTAGCTCTTTGAAATCCAGGCCAGGAACCCTCTGAACTTCCATGGCATTAAGACGGTCCTCCAGCTGTTTGTACTTGTCATCAGCGGGAGGGTATTGTTCTTCAGGGTAATCAGCTTCATCTTCTTCAGACTCCCTTGTATTGTGGTCTTCTTCTCTTGGCTCTCCTTCCTAATTATCTCTCTCTTTTGACGAAGTTGCGAGCTCTAAAATTTTCCTCACTGGTCTTTTTAACCTTCTTCCCATATTCAGAACACCCACTGGCCTCTTTTTCTTCTTCTTGTCCTTGAGAATCAGAGCTTTCAAATCTTCTTGTCCCTTAGCCAAATTCTGGAACATTTCTTAGAATTGAGCATTCTATTTCTGAAGCTCCTTAACTATTTGTTCAAGAGCCATTGCTTAAATAAACATCGAAAAAGAAAAGAAGCTTGTCATGAAACCTCTTTATGCAATGATATGTATGATATATGTATGCAATGTTTTCAAGGATTTCTAAGACTTAAATTTACTTAGCCAAAGGGAAAACAAACGTTAATTGCATTAAGAAGTTTAAGCGGTTACAATGATGCCTATTGGGCTTACAAAGGAAGTAAAAAAGCAAAAATGAACTCTCAAAGAAAAAAGGGACTCAAGCTTCTCACAGGCGCATCCTCTTTGGTGCAATGTAGGCATTTATACTCTTCTCTTCGTGAAGTAGCCTGGTGAGCTCTAAAACTTTCTTCTCGCTGGCGTAGAATTTGGTTTCAAAGGTATCCCATTCCTCTTTAAGTTGAATCCAAGATTTTTGTAACTCCTCGAAATTAGCCGGCATGTCAGGATAAAGAACAATGTAAGGAGTGTCTCCCTTAGTAACTGGCTCCATGATGATGGGTAGAATGGCCTCATAAGGCATCCCGAGACTTTAAGCATGGGCTTGTACCCACTTAAGATAAGGTTCCAAAGGAATAGAGTTCTTATGCCCCAGTGTTTTGCTATCAAATTTGTTCACAATGCCCCAAGCTCTTATGAACCTCTGACGATAACCCTGAACATCATTCTCATAGTCGAATACGATTCCTGGGACAAGTGTATCATGAAGACCATCCCTCATAGCATAAACAAATTGTTGCAATGCCAAACAAGGATTATAAGTGATTCCTCCCCTAATGCCTAAGAGAGGGACATTAGGGAATTCCCCACAGTAGTCAATGATGGTAACATTCTCCAAGGATCGAGGACACCAATGAATGTCCGAATGTGTAAGGGACATCAACATATTAGACCATCTCATGCCCTTCTCATTCTTCAACACAGGTCGAGGCCGATGCGAAATAAACCACCTAGCCAACGGAGGAGTGTAACACAGCATGGTCCCTCTTCTCTTTACAGTGCGGGTATGCAGAGAGTGTAGGATGTCTCCAATTAAAGTAGGCACCAGATTATGAGACAGAAAAACCTTGATCGCATTCACATCCATGAGTTAGTCCAGATTAGGAAATAGTACCATCCCATTGATGAGAAGGGCCAACACTTCTTCAAAATCTTGTAAATCCAGCGTATCCCAAAAATGGTGAGCCTTCTCAAATAGAAACTTAGCTAGAATCCCTTTGACGCCTCTTCTTGTTTCCCAATTTTCCGCTACATTGGACCATTGTAAAGACAGAGCATGAGCAATCTCTTCAGGTTTTGGATCTCTTTCCATACCATTAAAGGGTAACTGATCAAGAATGGGCACCTCCAATAACTGAGAAAACTCCTCCATAGTAGGCACCAATTGGTAATCAGGAAAGGTGAAGCAATGATGTAAAGGGTCAAAGAATTGAAAGAGCACCTTCAACATTTCTTCATTAGGACTTGGGGTGACCAGATTGAGAAGTCGACCATGTCTTTCAGTGAATGGAGAGCTCTCAAGAACCGTTGATGCTAATTCCTTGAGTTGAGGAGGTACCCTTATGAGGTTGGCTTGGATAGTATTCCTGCGAGTGGATTCCATGTCCTATAAAACAACACAAAGATAAGTTCTAAAAATCCTTGAAATTGTTATTATGATATACCATATCATGATGATATGATATCATGATTATGCTAAGAAAACAAAAATATATCAAACACAAGAAAATCACACAAAGAACTTAGGTTTAAAGCTTGCATGGATTTTAAGGTAAGTATCCTCTTGAAGTTTAGTTGGTTCAACTTGTCCTAGAAAGTAATCGGGTTCTAAGGGATCTCAATATCACTGATCTTTCCCACAAGTTCCATTCCTATCGACAACTGACTTGCCACAAAACAAAACTCGGGAGTCAAATCCTAATGAGTGTAGTATCGAGTATCAACCGACTTTGGGCTACACCAAAGACGGCTATCTCACTACTTCCTAATGGCGAAGTTGTTCAATTAAAGGTTCTAAGGTCAGTTTATGGTTCATGACACCACACAGCAGCCCCGTATTCTCCTTGACTACTCTAGGGCTACCGGTACCAACTAAAGTGTCACATCAAAGTAGCTATCGCATCAATCGTGTTGGTATACCCTGCACATTTTCCATGATCTATTGCTACTTACCTAAAAGGTGCCTCAGATCCGGGTGTAGGATCTATTGTAACCCAAACAAAGCCCTCAAAAGTAAAGCAAACAAATCATAAAAAAGCAGTTAAATAATGAACTAACTCTAAGGTAACCCTACTTTTTTTAAATCAATATCCCCAGCAGAGTCACCAGTTCTGTGATACGGTGGAAGAACCAACTGTTAATACTGGTTTTGCGTTTGTGTTCACAAATTTCGTGGTAAGCAAGAGTCGCCAGCAATTTTTCTTTTATCCAAATTAAGGAAAGGGTGAAAAGAACAGAAAAAGACCTTTTTGAGAGTTTTCTGAGTAAGGGGGGTAGATTATGGAAAGGGAAGGTGTTACAACCCTTTCCATCTGTAGTTTTCTATGGGCTCTTAGATGCTTAACTCATTTTGAAATACCTTATGCTTTGTGTGTTTTGAAAAGTGTCTTGAAATGCCTTAGTGCGGTGATTTACTTCATGATAACTCTTGTATTAGTCCTCAAGAGTGTTGATAAATAAATGTTTTTGAAAGTTGTTTTTTGAAATGTGTAAGTGTGAAAAGATTGTTTTATTTGAGCAAGCATCTAACAGCTATCTACTGGTACTCGAAAAGTCATTATTTTCCTCTTTTCCTTTAGACATTTCTATCCTACTATTAGTGAATAGGTAGCCCTATCATTGGATGTTTGGGGGACAATCGAAGGGACGTTACGGTCATGAAGGCAACTTGGCAAGGAATTTTAGTAACTGTCTTAAAGTTCTAAGATCACTTTTAACTGAGGCAACGTCGAGAGGGTCATCGAGGGACTTGTGATCTTTTAAACTAGAGGACAACCTCTAAAACTTCTTACGTTTTGAGAATTGTGACCGTTTTCTGAAGGCAACCAAAGTGGGATACCCTAAAGGTGTGCATGTGCAATTGTGTTTGGTTCAATTATTTATCTTGTGCATTTAGGGTTTGCTAACGTTTGCTTTCAGTCTTGCCATACAATCCTATTTACTACGAGTTAATATTTTGCAGGAAATGTAAAGTGTGGAAAGTGAAAACCTAGACTATTACATGGCTTCGGGGAGGGGCATTTACAATGTACAAAGCTTGGGGGAAGAAAAATAAGGAAAGTGGTAAAAATCCTAATTAGTCTATTACATCCAATATACAGGTACAGTAATATAAAAATGTAAAAAATAAATAACGCGCGAACGGTAAAGATGTCTAAAACCTAAGGCAATTCTAAATGAAATAAGAAAAACCTTTTTTTGTTTATTTTTTTATTTGAGAAAATAATTAAATTAATTTTCCTAAAGTCTATTTAGAAAATAAAGTTAATCAAGAAAAATAGTCTAAGTTATTTTTTTTATAGTTTTTTTTATTATGAAAATAAAATAATTAAATCTAAATCAAGTCTTAAGTTCTAATTCATTTTAAATTAAAGAAAATCGTTAAATTATTTATTTAATTTATTTACAAATTTCGTTTAATTAAAAAATACTAACTTAATATTTTTTTTGTGAGTTTTCTGATTATTTGTTTAATTAATAAATAAATAAAATAAATAAAATAAAACTAAAACAATAAAACAAACATGCTAGATGGGCCTGATAGCAAAAGAAAAATAGGGGGTGCTGTTTGAAATTCGCTTGGCCCAAAGCTGTGAAGCCTAGACTTCATGCCTGATCCTGTGTGGACAAGTCTTGAAGGCATATAATATACTGCACGCTTAGATGTGCTGGCTTGGATCAAATATACATCTGATTTCCTAGGCTGAGGGTGCATGGTGCACATCTGACCATGCTTTACATGGGATCTGCATGAAAAATGTTAGAAAAATGAGAAAATGTTGGACCTGGGACTCGAACCCAGGTGTTCTCCCTTCACACAAACGCGCCTTGCTAGCTGAGCTACTTGGTTATTCGTTACATAAAATAAAACAATAATATAATATAAGAAAAATTGGTCAGATATATTAAAAATGAAAAAAATGCGCGCAGGGTTTGAATGGGCCAATGGGAAACTGCCACGCCTTGTCTTCTTCCTTGCTCCGTTGTTTTAGGTATAAAAACCTATAGTGATAGTTTTTGTTTGTCACTATAGCACCTGCATCTCGAAACATCCAGAATACGCAGCATAAATTAAATGTGAGGCCATGGATCAATTGGCCTCGACCTCCTGAGCACGATGGTACCCTTAGTTTGGTCTAATTTTGGATGATTCGAAAAACCCCAATTCAGAGGTTCAAACCCTAACCATGGCCAAGCATCGTACCTGTACCAAAACTTAAATCCAGCTATACAGAAAGCTTGTAAACCTTCATATGAAGAAATATGCATGGTTGAACCGACCTTATATCACATGAATCAAATAAACAAATTTGAAAAAGAAATGCAAACCGTGAGAGATGGTTAGGAAATCTTGTGATACTTCAGAGCATGGTAATGATTGCAAAAGCTTCAGGGGACCTTCAGGAACGTGTTTGAGTCTTTTGTTTGGGCTGAGGATGGCTGGAAATGTGTTTTGGAGTTTGACAACTTTTCTTACTTTTTACAATTTCGTATGACTCTTTCAGGCTATTTTTTTCGTGTCCTTGAAGCTTGCTAGTGTGCTTCTTATATGGAGGGGATGGAGGGGACAAGAGGGCAAAGGAATAAACAACCATTAAGTTGGTGTTTTAAGGCCATGAATATCACTGTGAAACTTTACTAGAGACATTGTTTCTTGTCCCTTTTTGAATTTTCATTGAACCTGGACATGCTTGCACGAATTTTTGGGCCTCTAAGCTGTCCAAAACATCAGCCCAAATGCTCAAAGCCCATTTCCAATTATTTTATATTTATTTGAATAAAATAAAATAAATATGTACAAAATAGGTAGAAAATGTAAGGAATGTTAAGAATTATTTTAGATGTCCTCTATAAGCTTAGGAAGATGCTTGAAGTCCAAGAAATTAAGCCATTGACCTAAAACTTCAAGTTTGCTCAATGCATAATTCTTGAAATTTCCCAAATTTTCTCAACTTAGGTAAGCCATAACTGGGTCAATTTTTATCTCATGATGATGATCTTTGACTTTTTAGAAAGCCAAATATGTCTAATTTAATCCATCTTTTGATCAATTTTGTATTTGAATATTTTATCATGAGGTAAAAGTTCTTGGAAAAATGTGACTTTTGTTGACTTTCTGAAAATGACCTGTAATGTATGAGCTTGTATCTTTCAAATGGTGCATTTATTGGACTTCAGGTTTGAAGTGAAGTTTTAGGGAATTGGATCCTATTCAAAATGAGCTTTGGTTGGAGAAAAATGGATGAAGTATGTGAAAGTTATGCCTGGTCAAAGTTCAGTTGACTTTTCCTATTGAAACCCTAATTTTGCAATTCTTGACTTTTGATAGATTAGGAACATTTCTTGAGGAATCAGGATCAACCTTTGATCAAATGATGGATATCACTTCAAAATGTTAACGTTGACAAAAAAATCTTGAAGTTTGACTGTATATAGGCCACATTTGACTTTTGACCTAGTATAGTTGATTTCCAAACATTTGGGCAATTGACTGAGCAAACTTGTATTGAAAGGCATGAAATTTGGCATGGACAATCTTAAATACATATTAGGACCCTGTAAAACATTTGAAACCTTTGGAGCTCACACATCTTGATGAAAATTGAAACCCTAATTAGAGGTTCATTGCCTTAGGAGGAAAATTTGCCTTGTCAATTCTTGGTCATCCTTGAGCAATTGGGAACCTCAATGAGCATGTCTTGAGTAAAATTGGAGGGAAAATTTTGGGGTACAACATATGGGCTCAAGGAGAGTTGAAATTATGTATAAAGCAACTTTTCAAGAATGGCAATGTTAACTTTGTGCCAAAAATGGAATAATCACTTGGACAATGGATCAAGCACTTGGATCATAGCTCAATCAGTTGTGTAAACAATTAATTATGGAGTGATTTGAAAGTTAGAAGCCCGCAATGCAAGATTTATGCAGCATGCTTGAAGATTGGATCATAAGGTTCATCACAAGATGACATAAAATTCAAGAATGGAGAACCAACTTCTTATCTTCGATTCTCCTAGATAAAAAATAATCTCTTTAAGTTCTTGGACATTTTGGGAAGCTTGAAACTTTGTCTACAACCTTCATGTTGACCACTTTGAATAAATCAATTTGGAACTAGGTGAAAATTTTCCAAGAAGTTGGGACAAAAATCTGACCAAACATGCTAAAATTTTCACTAAGTGTTTTATGAAAATGTCATGACTTCATGAGATCTTCAAATCTAAGAATTTTTTGGACATCAACCCTCAAGGACAAAGTTGTAGAATTCAATAAGATCTACAACTTTCATGTTGAATGTTTTCCTTGAATCATCTTGCATCTTGGTTAAAAATTGTCATGAAGTAGTGAAATTATCACGGTCAAAAAACACTTAGAATTTTTCTAAGTATTGGAAATCTTGGCTTTTGTTGACTTTTCTTGACTTTCTAGATTCTTGATGATAAATTTTTATATTTTTGAATTTCTTTATGAATTTTGATCTTTGAAATTCAATGTTGAGCAAAAAGTCAAAGTTTTGACTTTTTGTGTGTCAGTTGACTTTTCATTAGTTGATCCAAATTCAACTATCAACCCCTTGATCTTGAGAAATGATTTGAGACATGAAATCATGTCAATACATTGTGTTTGAATCCTTAAGATCATTCTTCAATCCATTAGGTCATGTACAAGTTCAAAAGTCAATGATCAGTCATTCTCAATCAAAACCCTAATTTTGACAATTTTTCCCCTTTGGTGATTTGAATGCTTTCCTTGAGGAATTATGATAAACCCTTGATAAATTGATGAATATGACTTAAAAATGTTTATGTTGGTCAAAAATCTTAAAGTTTGACGGTATCTTGACCATAATTGACTTTTTACCCAATACAGTTGATTTTCAGTCATTTGAGCAATTGACTGAGCAAATTTGTGGTGCAAGACTTGAAACTTGGTATGAGCATTCTTGGAGATCCACAATGAACCATGAAAGTCACTTGAGGCATTAAAAGTCCAGTCTACCATAAGAAAACCAAAACCCTAATTTGGACCCAATGCTTAGGAGGTGATCTTGTCTGATCAACTCTTGAGGATCCTTGAGCATTTGAGAACTTTTTATGAGAACTATCTTGAAGAAAAGGGAGGGAAAATTGTGGGGTAAAACAACTTCCCCTCTTCAATCTTCTTAAACTTGAAGATTTAGTTTGGCATGTTCGCCATTTGCGACTTGAAGGTAGAAGATGATTGAATACTTAAGTGCCCAGAAATTTGCACTCACTTGTGCACGAAGTAAAAACGTTTGTTGATTATATAGGGAATGGGCTTAGAGATTCCATTTGGAGAAGAAATTAAGAGTTTTCAGAGACGAGCTTATAGATTCCATCCCAAGTAATTCTTGATAGAGAAATTAAACTAAGTCTACACTCGACTTTAACTAGGAGTAGTATCAGAATAAATCTTTGGTTGATTTAATCTGAGCCAGGAAATGTCTACTAGAAGAAGTATCAGAATAAATATTTGGTCAACATAACCTGAGCCAGATAATTTCTACAGGAAGAAGTATTAGAATAAATATTTGGTCGATTTAATCTGAGCCAGAAGATATCTACGTCCGTCTTTAATGATAACACGAGAATTTATAGCATTTTCCGCCCGATTTACATAGATAAAGCTTCTGATTTTTCGTTTATTATGTCACATTATGTCTCTATTTGTAGTATTTGCAGCTTATTTCGGGTATTTAGCTTTTGCAAAGTATAAATGAGAAAAGGAAGAAAAATAATGGAGAAATGAAGAAGAAATGGCATTTTTAGCAGCAAAGCGCAAACATTCTGTAGCAGAAGTGCATGCCGTCCATCACAGGCGCATGCCACCCCTCACAAATTGAAAAAGTGTGCCCCTAGGAACACTTTTTGTCTCGACCCACACGGATTGAAGATACGTGCCCCACGCCACAACGCACATGAAACTCGCCACAAATCATACAACAGTTACGGAAATATCTCCATTAAGCGCACGAAACGCACGACTTTCTAAAACTTCTCCACGATTGAAGAACGAGGATCAAGGGACTATTCCTACTTTTGCTCAGTTGATGGAATCTATATAACAAAGATATTTACCAACACTTGGGATGTTCAAGACCTGCTCCAATTTCATTACCTTTCTGCATACTGCAACTTTATCATTTATTATTCCAGTTCATAGTTTTTGCTATTATTTTCCAGTTTCATTAGAATTTCTGTAAGCATAGAAAACCATCACCATTAAAGCTTCGATTGGGAAATGATTTCCTTCGAGCAACCTGCTTCGATCCACCTCTAAACCTGCTTCGATCCACATACTAAACCCTTCAACACACATAATTTCGACACTATGAATTACAAGTCTATCTTCATACATGCTTCGAACCACAAGGATAGTTGATTGTGGCATTGGACATTTGAACTTTCGACCACTTAATCAACTGATTACTCAAGATATGGTTTTCCAAGTCTTGAGATGCCTGAAAAAACTTTGAAGTAGGAAAAAAATCCAGAATTTATTTTATTTTGACTATGCCAATGAGAACATCTTGCATACTCAAAGTGGTACATTCAGATGAACGTGGTCCATTCGAAGAACACACAATTGGTGGAAACAAATATTGTTTTTTCTATTAATGAGTTTGGTAAAAGGTTGTAAGTGGTCCATTCTAAGAACACATAATTGGTGGAAACAAATATTGTTTTGTCTGTTGATGAGTTTGGTCGAAGGTTATAAGTGGTCCATTCGAAGGACACACAATTGGTGGAAACAAATATTGTTTTGTCTGTTTATGAGTTTGGTCGAATAGTTATGGATCTATGTGATTAAAATGAAGGGATGGAGTATTCGACCAGCGTATTGAAAAAGATAACATCCATAGGCCATGCTACATGATCTTACTTTGCATGCCTCAAACTTGTGTTTCACTCCATAGTTAATTGTTTACACAATGAATTAAGCTCATACCCAAGTTATTAAGCCATTGTCCAAAAGATCTTTCCATAAAGTAAGCTTGTTAGTACAAAACTTGTCTTGAGCCCATACCTTGCTTACTTCTGATCATGGAAAGCAACCCCTCTAAACCAGTAACTCTGGTACTTTATCTTGGGATCATGGAAAACTTGACATAACTTGGAATTTGCATTCGAACTAAACCATAATTTGTTATCTTACAAATATGGTTACTCCAATTTCCTAAACCTTTTCTCTATAAATAGAGAGGCCATTTGTAAGATGAAAGGGGCCAGATTCTTTTGTGTTCAAAAAATCCTCCAACACTCTCAAACTCTTAAAAACTCAGAACCTGCACACAAGCACAAAACTTGGCACATCTTGACTTTACACACAAAAATCTCAAATCCCTTCGTGCATTTCTTTGTCCTTTTGATTCAGTAAGATTCCATATACCAGCCTTAGAACACTCGCAAAGCCCAAAAAAAACCTCTCAAGGAAGGTTGTGATCCTTTCGATTCACTCCCAGCTTTCATACACCAGCCTTTCGTTTCAGTTACTTTTAAAGCAAAGTAGTGATCCCACTAGCTTCACGGGAGTCCAGGAAAGCTTGATCCTAATTCGAACTATTTCTAGAAGTCACACAGAGGTCATTCGAATTTCACTTTAAGAGGTAAGATTTCTTAACTGTGATATCTTGATATAAACATTTTCAACACATACAAATAAATGAAAAGATGTAGATATCATGTCTAGAAAGTTGACCATGTCCTCAGTATTAATTTTCATTTCTTGTGTCTTGAGAATTTCATCTCTCATCAGTTAGTTTTTAGTTTTGGTACTGAAAAAAAAATTCATGCTAACCTATGATCCATAGCTTTCGAAAATTACATGGTTGGATTTGTATTCAAATTCTAGGTAGGTTTGATGTTTACATTTTTTTTATTTGGCTGAGAAATGAAGCTTTTAGAAGCTTAACAATGGTGATATACATCCCTGCGCGTGCGAAGGAAGAAGATGAAGCCATGTTCAAATTTTCAGAAATGAGTTCATTTTATATTTAGTGCAAGCTGGATAACTAAGGGTGAAATAGACCACCCCATTGGTACAAACAGCGTGCACTAAAGCCTTGCCATGTAGAAGGTCCTGGGTTCGAATCCCAGCGAGACCTTTTGTCATTTTTCCAAATTTTCTCACTTTTTCTTTGTTTGCAGGAAGCGTGCCTGGGCCTCCATTGGCTGGGCCTAAAAATTGCACCTTTGATTAATTTAATTTTTTACTTAATTCAATTTTCCTATTTTAATTAATTACCCTTATTTAATTATTTAGGTCAAAGTCTTTTCTTAACAAAAATCTCAAAAAACCATAATTCATTCCCTTTCCACTTATATCCTTGTACATCATATACATTTTAATTCTTGTACATTGTTCAAGTTTGATATGGTTGTAATAGATAATTAGGTTTAATTTCTTGCAATCCCCATTTATAAATTTGTACACCCCATCCGTAAAGTATATAATTGCATAGTAAATTTACTTTCCGCAATTTATCGCTTTAATATAAATGCTAGTAAGTTAAGGTTTATATGGAAAGATAAAATCAATGCTTAGAAAATCTTAATCCAAGACAAAATCAAGCATGAAAAAATAAACACTTGCACACTTACAACTCTAGGGTTAACTCCACTTGTTGCCTTGAAAAATGGTCATAATATGCATGTGAGACATCTTAGAAAAAAATAAAAAATACAAGATCATAGTCCCTCGATGACGCTACAATTGTTTCCTTACAAATGATCTTAGTCCCTCAAGAGAAATGCTAAGATATATCACAACATTGTTATTCATGACTATACGATAACCCACGCCCTTCCCTTTACATCCAAAGATAAGACTTCTAACAAATCAATGGTAAGGTAGCAATATCAAAGGAAGGAAGAAATGAACAAGATACTTTTGAGTAGGTAGAAAATTCTTATTTGCTTGCTCACAATCCATCTTCAAAAAACAAAAACATCTTTTCAAACACACCAAACACTTTCGAAACATGAAATATTTTCAAAAGTCCAACACTTTGTATGAATTTTTATAGAGACGAGAATTATTACAAAGTTTGCATAAACAAAGGCGCTTTTGAAAAATAATTTCAAAACCCACCACAAACACATTCCAGACAAAGCAATTTCAAAAGTGATCTAGCAAGCAACTAAGAGCCCGTAGATAACTATGGATGAAAAGGGTGTTAACACCTTCCCTTTTCTTAATCTACCCCCCTAACTCAAGAAAATATCTCAAAGGTTTTTTCTGTTCTTTTCACCCTTTCCTTATTGGATAAAAGAAAAGTCGGTGGCGACTCTTGGTATCCACAACAATTGCGATCAAATGCAAAACACCAAGTCAGTTCTTCCACTGTATTACAGAACTGGATACTCTGCTAGGGATGCTTAAAAGTGGGGTTACCTTAGATCTAAATAAAATTTATTTTCTTTCATTGTTTGTTTTGTTTGCTTTAGATTTATGGGTCCTTGTTTGGGTTTGTATTGATCCTCTACCCAGATCTGAGAATACCATTAGGTAAGTAGTAATACACTGTGGAAACTGTACAGCATAGACCGATATGGTTGAAGCAATGCCTATGTTAGTGTGACGTATTTGTTGGTACCAGTATCCCTTGTGTTGAATATAGGAGAATACGGGGCCGTCGAGCAGTGTCATGAAGCACTAACTGACCTTAGAACCTTTAATTGAACGACTTGGCCATTAGGAAGTAGTGAGATAGCCGGTTTTGGTGGAAATCTAAAAATCGGTTGATACTAGATACTAAGCTTATTGAGATCGCACTTTTTGGATATCTCAGCCGCAAGAAAAGATTGATTGTGTTGAGACAATTCCCAATGAAGAAAGATTAATGATATTGAGATTCCCTAGAACCCGATTACTTTCTAGGACAGGTTGAACCAACTAAACTTCAAGAGGGTACTTACCTATAAAACTCCATGCAAGCCTAAACCTAAGGACTTCTTTGTTCGTGTATTTTTACTTGTACATAACATCATAACATCATACCATATCATTTCCACTGACCATTCCAAGGATCTCAAAGGCCTGTGATGCAGGGTCATGATAAACTAAATGTCTATCAAGGGGCAAGATGATTTATTCTCCTCTAACCAAATGCTGTCAAAGACTAAAGCACGGTAACAAGAGTCAAGGGCCATGATCTACTTGACATGGTGAGCTTGATTCTCGTGGAAGGACATTCAACGATACAAAGTTCTCCAATCAAAGCTGTGATCAAAATTCAACTTCTAACATATTGGAAGGACATTCATCTGCTTATTGTTTATTTCAGTAGAGATGGCTCTAGAACAGTATGTCATAGATCTTCAGACCGAAAACACTCAACTTTAAGAAATGTTCTTGAACCTATCCAAGGGTAAAGAAGAAGTGAAAGCACTCCTCATTAAGAGCATGACCAAAAATAATCCTGAGGACAATAGGGATGACCAGTTGGAACGGTTACAAACTGAAATGGAAACAATGAAAGTCCATATGATGGGGAAAATGGTGGGTCAGATGGATCTTATCCAAAACTTAGCTCAGGGACAAGAAGAGCTGATATCCCTCATCAACAATTCTTATCAAGACAGATGCAACCATATGGTGCAAACAGCTAGAATTAGGGATCGAGTCATTAATCAGCCTCCGATGAGACAAGAAGTTGGTTTGGTCGAGAGAATACCCTTCAACATGAATAGTATACCAAGAGTCCAACAACAACCTCGCCAACCACAACACGGTGGTCAGCGTAAGCAAGATATGCCCAAAAGACAATTTATAGAGATCAACGTGTCTTTGGCTCAAGCATTACATCATATGTTGGAATCCAAGATGGTTACGTTAAGGGAACCTCCTAAAAAACCTAACACTTCTGCTCCCAACTACAAACACATTAAAAAGTGCGCATACCACTCCAACAGTCGGGGACACAACACTAATCATTGATGGGCATTGAAGAACAAAATTTAAGACCTAATCGATGAAGGAGTGTTGGAGTTCGCACAAGATGGTCAACTGGAGTTTTTCTGTCAGCCCTCAAAGACACACCATCTGAAGTGACAAATTTAGGCGGAGAAATTTTTGTTCATTCAAATTTTCAGTTGAAATTTCTTTATTTGTTTAAACATTTTTCCTTATGTCATACTTTGGTTTTTTCATTAATACATTGCATATGTTTGTCAGGAATTAGTCCATTTGTTTTCACTATATTTTAACTATGCTTTTTACTCCCTTTATGATATTCAAATCTTGTTTAAAAGTTGTAAGCCTTTAGAGGGGGGATGAGGAAAACAATGCCATAATCTCATACAGTATGCTTCTGGACAGACCTGGTTGATGATGTACATACGTTCTTTCAATTCCTAAACAATGGAGTTATAAGGAAGATAATCCCTTGTCAACCCCTTTGGGCCAATGAAGTAGGAGTTTTCTTTTTCACACAAATTGAAACCTTTAATCAAAACCTAGGGCAGGATAGCTTCTCAGTTAATTCAAATGCGCTTTCGATTGTAAGCTTTCACTTTGTACACAATGAATGACACCAAAAACATCCTTCTGAATCAAAAGACAGTGGTGGTTCCCAATAAAATAATAAGTCATTATCTCTCAAAAGAAAAGCCCACTAAGTCAAAACCAACAAAGGAGACTTAAGAAAAAAACTGGGGCATCCCGCTGACTGTAGTCACAAAACAAAAAAACAGCCAGCCAAAAATCAGGGATAATAAATCAAAATAGGTCGTCACAAATCCTTGACAACATGAAAAATGTTGCAAACATGACTGCCTTCACAAATAAACTTCCTGTATCTGAACCATCACCAAAACTTCATTCCAGATTCAATAGGAGTACAAATGCACAATTAACTGAGTTTAGGGTTGTAGAACATCATAAGTAACGGGTGGGTACAAATAAACTTTGAGCCTTATCCTTTGTTTCTTAAACCATGAAACATGCCACGTTACAACCCCTTCAAAGTCCTAATTGAACCATGGGTTAGTCCGAAATCATGTTGTTACAAAAGGTAACCTGACTCCTGTAAGGCTTACTGTAAATCCTGAGTCGAATTCATATTCTTACAAAATTCTTTTATCTGCTAAAAAGGAATTTTCAAAACTTCAAGACAAACATAAACTTTGCATTATTTTGAATACCGCTGTTTGCATATAGTTATTTGTTTGACAACAGAGAAATGCACACGACAAATATCCAATGAACGAAAGTTCTCTCAAGAAACATAATCACTTCAAATTGTAAGATGTTTCCAATGACAAATATCCCATAATCAAGGGGCATGACAAGTTACTGTCCAACTTATCTGGGGAAGTCAAGTCAAAATTCCAAGAAATCTCTCATAAAGTCCTGAATAGCCAGGGGCAGGTATACATCTGAATCACTTGGGGCATTGAACATGAATTCCAGCAAAGGTTCACTCACTACTATGGACAACGACAAGTCCCCATAAAGCCATCTCTATAAAGTCATCCCCACGGAATAATAATCACAGATAAGGGTATAAACCCCTCAAGGCCAAATTCATGGATATCCCTATAAAATTGGATCCATGCAATCCCCAGCCAGAGTTTCAGTCTTCGGAAAACCTCTCCCCAGCTGAGTTGGTCTCAAGAAGAATCCTCGAGGAGTTCTGCCAAAAAAAACACCTCCCCAACAGTTCATCAAATATTCTCTTCAACATGGTTTATTTCCCCAACAAACTACAGATTCCCCAACTTAAGTTCACCTCTCATACTATTAAAAATTAAGGGACCACAACACCTAACCCCCAGTGAATTCATCAACAAAGTCAATGTTATCTCCAAAGTTTCTATGAAGCCTGGACCCGACCAGAAAACAGTTCAACGTCATCCTACTCTTAACTTATTACGGAACCTGGATCTGACCAGATAATAGTTCAAAAGCTCCTCTTCCCCAGTAGAGATTGCCACTATCCCTAGTGAGTTATTGCGAAGATTGGAATTCGACCAAATAACAATTAACTTCTTTATCCCTAACAAGTTGTTAACTTCTATTCTCTCCAATCAAGAGATAACTCACCGGTAGAGCAACAGACGACTAGAACTCCTGAACTCTTTCCCTCAAGCAGAAATCAACATTCTCCAGAGTTTTTCCTCAAGCAGAAGTCAATATTCCCTAGCGGAGTTCTCCTCAAACAACAGAACAGGAATGCCCAGCAGAAACATCCTAAAACAAGGTCTTCGGAGGAGCATACTCTTCATCCTCAGCAGCAGTCCAGAATTTCATTTCCCAAGGCTCACCAGCATTTGTCAAGGATTTATTTTCCCAGACAAAGATACACTTCAACAACATTTCACATTTCATACGTCATAGCATATGCATACGAAACACATATAGCACAATCTCATTTATTTTGAGAACACCATTATACAATGCATTTCATACATCATGACATTACATACAGCTAATGCTTTACCTTTTCATGAAAATATCAATCAAAAGATGAACGTCATCAAATATCTATATACTTCACGAGACAAAATCAAGCTTGGATTGTTTCTCTGATACTTATTGAAGTAGTAGTCGTCAGATTCCTTCATTACTTATTGAAGTAGTAGTGGTCAGATTCTTCATTACCTGTTGAAGTAGTAGTCATCTGATTCCTTCATTACCTATTGAAGTAGTAGTCGTCAGATTCCTTCATTACCTGATGAATTAGTATTCGTCCAAGATTCCTTCATTACCTATTTAAGTAGTAGTCTTCAGATTACTTCATTACCTATTGAAGTAGTAGTCATCCAAGATTCCTTCATTACCTATTGAACTAGTAGTTGTAATATTCCTTCATTACCTGTTGAAGTAGTAGTCGTCAGATTCCTTCATTACCTATTGAAGTAGTAGTCGTCAGATTCCTTCATTACTTGTTGAAGTAGTAGTCATCAGATTCGTTTATTACTTGTTGAAGTAGTAGTCGTCAGATTCCTTCATTACCTGTTGAAGTAGTAGTCATCAGATTCCTTCATCACCTATTGAAGTAGTAGTCGCTAGATTCCTTCGTTGCCTATTGAAGTAGTAGTCGTTAAAGATTCCTTCATTACCTGTTGAAGTAGTAGTAATCAGATTCCTTCATTACCTGTTGAAGTAGTAGTCGTCAGATTCCTTCATTACTTGTAGAAGTAGTAGTCGTCAGATTCCTTCATCACCTGTTGAAGTAGTAGTCATTGAAGATTCCTTCATTACCTGTTGAAGTATTAGTCGTCAGATTCCTTCATTACCTGTTGAAGTAGTAGTCGTCAGATTCCTTCATCACCTGTTGAATTAGTAGTCATCAGATTCCTTCATTACCTGTTGAAGTAGTAGTCATCTAAGATTCCTTCATTACCTGTTGAAGTAGTAGTCATCAGATTCCTTCATTACCTATTGAAGTAGTAGTCTTTCAAGATTCCTTCATTATTTGTTAAAGTAGTAGTCGTCAGATTCCTTAGTTACCTGTTGAAGTAGTAGTCGTCAAAGATTCCTTCATTATACGTTGCAGTCAAGCTTTATACTTACCAGCAGTCACTTTGGATAGCATGTATAAGCCCATCTCCGATAGCACTTCATCATTTCTCCAAATGGTATCTTTAATCCCATTCTCGACACAATCAACTAACACATATTCGAGTGCAAATTTCTGGGCACTCTAGTGTTCAATCATCTTCCACCTTCAAGTCACGAATGACGGACTCGCCAATCTAAATCTTCAGGTTCAAGAAGATTGAACAGGGGAAGTTGTTGTACCCCAAAATTTTCCCTCTCATTTCTCAAGAATTTTCTAACAAGATCTCTATTGGGTCAAGACTACACAAGGTTTGATAAGCTCTAGATACATCCTCAACAATGATGGCTCAAATTAAGGTTTAGGTTTGGACAAGTACAATTGGACTTTTAATGCCCCATATAGTTTCCATGGATCATATTGGGCTCTCAAGCATCAGGTCGAAGAAAGGAGGAAGAGGAAATTGCCGAAACGGCAAAGCAGATTGAAAGGAGTTATTGCAGATAACAGTTCCAATTCAAAATCTGGTTCAGGCTATTCGAACCACATGACTGATTGAAAAGGAGTGGTGGAAATATTTTGACAAGTCGAAGAAGAGAAAGCTTGCTTCGATCCATAAGCTTCGATTGGTCATTGGTTTCCTTTGAGCAACCTGCTTCGATCCACCTCTAAACCTGCTTCGATCCAAAAGCTGCTAAAAAGAAAGGTAACACTTCCTTTGTTTCTGTTGTAGAATCAATAGTTTTTCCAACATCTGAAACACTCCCCTCTCAACCAACAGAAGATCCCTCACCTAAAACTTTTGAAGATTTTGACATAGAGTTTGATCATTCTGTAACCCTAGCAAACTTCCTAAACGAACCTCAATCTCCCAATCCACATCTAGAACAAAATCATCTAGAACTTGCTAAATTTCTTTCTGATATTGATCTATTTGATCAAGACTTTCAAACTCCTATCCCAGAAAATACAAACATTCACACTCCTCAAACAGAAAATCAAACCTTCACACTCCCCAAACAGAAAATCCAATCTTTGAAACCCCTCAGCCAGAAAATCTAAACGCTACCACAAACCAACCAGAAGATTCTTTCATAGACTCTAATATCACCACCTCTATTCCTGGAATAACAAAACCTCTTATGGTTCCTCAACCTCTCTCCATTGTAGAAATTCTAGAAATACCATCACCTTATCATTCCACTCCACCAAACACACCTCGTTCACCAATCATCATTTCTGATTATCTTACTCCATCTCCTATTAACCGTCCAGATGATCATCTCAGAACAATCATTGACTTAGAAGCGCTGGACCACCTAGCCTCAACCTCTCATAAAATTTCCATTCCTAAACCTAAACCATCAATAACCAAAACAGATGTTGGTAAGAACTTATTGATTTTTTAAACATAACTAATGGAATGGGTTAACTCCTTGAAGAAAGCAAGTTTAGAAAATTCGAATCCTGCTGCTTTTGATTCTCATTGGGATCGGTCAAAAAGATGGTTCAACTCAGAATCCCACAAGCTCAAAGAATTAAGTTATGAAATGGATCAACAGAACTTCAGTGATCAGCTGAAAGCTTTCAAAGATCAAGTTCTGAGTCACTAGGAAAAGAAATCGATTCTTCTGCTGGACAATGCTCCCTGGAAAGAGCATCAACCTTCAGAAGTTATTGAACCATGTTCTAATAGTCTTCTTATGGCTATTGTTCAAGAAAAGGAAAAAGTAACTGAAGAAGCAACTGAATCAGAAAATGCTGCAGAGTGTTCTGAAAGACTTGCATCGTCTGAGGATACACCAGCTCCATCTTTGGTCATGCAAACTCTAGAAGAGTTAAAGAAGGAGAATGCTATAATCAACGAAAGATTGGATAAGCAAGAAGACATAAGCAAAGAAATCAAGGAAATGCTGGGAAAAGCAAGAGGAATCAAGCACTCAGATTAAGAGCTTGCTGTAAGCGTTGTTAACACGACTTCCCCCTCCATCTTAGATTTTTTTAACTTATTTTCTGCATTCATTATCTTGCTTCATCTGACTCTGCAAATGTTCTTGAAATCTATTTTAATATAAATGATCCTTTTTTACTCTGAAATTTGTAATTATATTGCTTTTTGATTCCTGACAAAAATGGGGAGAACGTAAGATATTTTCAATAACAGTATATTGGGACAAGTTCTTAAACATTCTGAATATCTTAACTTCTCATTTTTTTGAAAGCATAATAGGAACAAAACTCTAATAAAGACAGAAGGAGATGCATCAAAAGCTCTGATCATAATGAACTTCAGGGAAGTAATTCATCTCTATCTGAGTACTCAACTCAGGGGGAGACTCTCTAAAGCTTTATGTTCTGCCTATTTTTGTTTAAAAATCCTAGTTTTTATCATCATCAAAAAGGGGGAGATTGTTAGAACATAGTTTGATTCTACAACCCTCGTAAGAGTTTTGATGATAACAAACACAAAGAACAAATATGCACTCTAAAATTATGGTCTATTTTGTACAGAAGTTCTGAACGGAAGTGGATCAGAAGTTAAGCTACAAAGGTGTTCATGCTGTATACGTAGACTGATCTCAGAATGTTATGATGAATGAAGATTAGAACTTGCGCTAAGAGAAAGACATCTTAACTCTGAACGGAAGTCTAACACTGCAAATAGGACCTTATGATTCTGACCTCTCAAGTTCTGAAGCAAAGCAGCAAGCAAATTCCTTATGTTCTGAAGCGTTACTATTCCATCAAAGTTGTATAAATTGTAATGGCTATAAATAGACAAGGATCTTCATATTAAGGAAAGTGAATTAACTTCCAATTATCAAGTTTTCATTTGCACAAGATTGATGCACTTATTTAAACAAGTAACAAGGTTAAATCATTCATGATTTTACATCACTGCTATTCACAATCTCAAAATGTTGCAACTGTATATTCACACTATTCTCTAAAATTGTGTAACGAAAAACATCTTATACACAGATTAATTCTTAATTTTGTTAGTGAAATTCCTTGAGATAAATTGGGTTGTGGTTGTACTCAATAAGACTTTGGCAGTTGTCAAAGTAGATTCGTAATCAGTTTGATTAGTGAATTAAGACCTCATTGGAGAGAGGAGAAATCACCTTGGCGGGTGGACTGGAGTAGTTTTAGATCAAGCAAACCAGGATAAAAATCATCGTGTCATTTGCATTTGATTTTAAAGTTTCAATTCAACCCCCCTTCTTGTGTTTTTCACTTCTTCAATTGGCATTAGAGTGCTTGGTTCTGAGTTCAAGCACTTAACCGTGTCAGTACAAGATCCAAGCTTAGAAAAACACTATGGTGGGACCAAGTCAGAACATCGGCAATGACTACCACGATGATAAAGACAGAATTCGCGACAAACCTCCAGTCTTTGATGGAGAGAACTTTGACTAATGGAAAGACAAAATTGAAAGGTTCTTTCTGGCCCATGATGCTGATCTCTGGGATATTATAATTGATGGGTATATGCATCTTGTGGATGAAAGTGGTCAGAAGATTGATGTAAAAAGAATGTATGATCAGCAAAAGCTTGACTTCAGAAATCATCACAAGGCCAGAACGATCCTCCTGAGTGCCATCTCATATTTAGAGTATGAGAAGATCACAAACAGAGAGACAACTAAAAACATGTTTGATTCTCTGAGAATGACGCATGAAGGAAACATGCAAGTTAAAGAAACCAAATCCATTGTTCTCATTCAGAAATACGAATCCTTCAAGATGGAAAAAAGTGAATCCATTGAAGCAATGTTCTCAAGATTCCAGATTCTAGTTGCTGGGCTGAAAGTTCTAGATAAAGGGTATTCAATTGCTGATCATGTAAAGAAGATCATCAGAAGGTTACCTAAGCAATGGAGGCACATGGTCACTGCTCTCAAGCTGGAAAAAGATCTTAACAAGATATCTCTAGAAGAACTTTTCAGCTCACTCAGAAGTCATGAGATATAGCTAGAAGATGACGAGCCTCAGAAGCAAGGTAAGCCTTTAGCGCTAAAATCTAACAAAAAATATGATTCTAAAGTTTTGCAGGATATGGAAGAAACCTCTGATGGATCCTCATCAGAAGAAGATGAATTATCTCTTCTCTCAAGAAGAGTCAATCAGTTGTGGAAGCAGAGGCAAAGAAAATTCAGAAACTCCAGAAGAACTGGGAATCAAAATGAATCATCCTCTGTATATTGAAAGTCTGAATCCTCCTCTGAACACAGAAAGTCTGAATCTTCTTCTAGTCACAAAAAGTCAAGCAATAGGGACATCGTCTGCTATAAGTGCAATGAACAAGGTTACTACAAAAGCGATTGTCCAAGGCTTTAGAAGGAGAAACCTAAAAAGAAGTTCTTCAAGGAGAACAAGAAAAGTCTCATAGCAACATGGGATGACTCAGATACTTCTGACACAAACACTGAATCAGAAGATGAAAGAGCAAACATTGCTCTTATGTCTAACATGACAAAAGATATGGATTCATATGGGTCAGATTCAGAATCAGAATCAGACACAAAAGAGGTATTTCCTGACTTTACTATTAACTTTACTAAAGCTGAATTAGGAGAAATTCTGAGTGAAATTCTGGAAAGATATCAGTAGCTTCGAGTCAAATTTAAGAACCTGAAAAAGGATCTAGTTTCTGACTCGGAAGAAACTGAGAATCTTAGATTAGAAAATTATGAGTTAAAAGAAAATATTTCAAAACTTGAAAATGATTTACAAAACTCTCAGAAGGAAACAATCTCAGAGGTTCCCAGTAAAGCTGATAAGATCATAAAGGAATATGATCATAGCTTTCAGAAGTTTCTGGCTAAAAACATAGATAAAAGCAATATGGCTTCAATGATCTATGGAGTTAGCAGAAATGGAAGAAAAGGTTTAGGATACACAGGTAAAGTATCCCAACCTGAGAAAGTCATGGACTTAGTTATTAAACGCACACCATTAAAATCTCACTTTAACTATGGGGACACACATGACTTGAAATACACCAGTAATGATTATTCTGCTAAACCAAAATTCAAACATAATTTTAATAAAACTAACAAACAATGACCCAAAAAGATATGGGTACCTAAGGAAAAAATTATATATGTAGCAGATATCTTTGACAGCAAGACTAAAACACCAGTCATGGTACCTGGACTCTAGATGCTCCTGACACATGACGGGAAGAAAGCATATGTTCCAAAGTCTATAACTTAAACCTGGAGGCTACGTGGGTTTCGGAGACAATCAGAAAGGGAAGATCATTGGCTCTAGAACAGTAGGTAACAGTAACCTCCCTTCTATTAATAATGTTCTGTTAGTAGATGGATTAATGCATAACATGTTATCTATAAGTCAAATAAGTGATAACGGTTATGTTATAATCTTTAATCAAAATTCATGCAAAGCTGTTAGTCAGAAATATGGAACTATCCTATTTAATGGAAAGAGGAAAAACAACATTTACAAGATAAAACTTTTTGAACTAAAGAGTTAGAATGTAAAATGCCTGTTGTCTGTTAATAACGAGCAATGGGTCTGGCGCACAAGATTGGGGCATGTTAGTATGAGAAGAATATATCAAATTAGCAAACTTAATATGGTCAGAGGACTTCCTAATATGAAGTTCAGCTCAGATGCTCTGTGTGAAGCATGTTAGAAAGGCAAATTTGCAAAACCTCCTTTTAAAGCAAAAAATGTTGTTTCTACCTCTAGTTCATTAGAACTTCTCCACATAGATCTATTTGGACCAGTGAAAACTGCATCCGTTAGTGGCAAGAAGTATGGGTTAGTGATCGTAGATGACTATAGCAGATGGACATGGGTAAAGTTCTTAAGACACAAGGACGAGTCACATTCTGTGTTCGTTGCTTTCTGTAACCAAGTTCAGAATGAAAAAGATCTTAGAATTGTCAAAGTCAGAAGTGATCATGGTGGAGAATTTGAAAACAAAAAATTTGAAATATTTTTTAATGAAAATGGCATTTCTCATGATTTCTCTTGTCCTAGAACTCCCGGACAAAATGGAGTTGTAGAACGAAACAACAGAACCTTACAAGAAATAGCCAGAACCATGATTAATGAGACTAACATTGCTAAGATCTTCTGGGCAGAAGCAATTAACACAACATATTACATTCAGAATAGAATCTCCATAAGACCTATTCTGGATAAGACTCCATATGAATTGTGGAAAAACAGAAAGCCCAACATTTCTTATTTCCATCCTTTTGGATATACTTGTTTTATACTTAACACTAAAGAACATCTGAACAAGTTTGAATCTAAAGCACAAAAGTGTATTATGTTAGGATACTCTGAACGCTCAAGAGGATACAAAGTATATAATACAAAAACACAGATTGTAGAAGAGTCGATCAGTGTTAGATTTAATGACAAGCTTGGCCCTCAAAAGTAAAAGCAGAATGAATCTCTTGCAGATATAGAAGTTGAATTCATAGGTACTGAAGGAAATTCATCAGAAGCCCCAAACAAATACGCTCTAACAACATCATAAGGAAATGTCACACACACTACAATAACTTCTATAAAACATATCTAGAAAAGACTATCCAGGAGCAACTTAGCACACCCTGAAGACAAGATTCTGGGAAAGAAGGAAGATCCAATCAGAACAAGATCAACATTTAGAAATTCTGAAGAATCCCTCATGGGATTGGTATCTTTTATTGAGCCAACCACCATTGATGAAGCTCTTTTGGACAATGATTGGATTATGGCTATGCGGGAGGAGTTAAATTAATTCATCAGAAATGACATATGAGATCTGGTTCCCAAACCAAAAGGATTCAACATAATTGGAACAAAGTGGGTGTTCAGAAACAAACTGAATGAATAAGGAGAAGTCCTCAGAAACAAGGCATGAATGGTTGCACAAGGTTATAGTCAGCAAGAGGGGATAGACTATATAGAAACCTTTGCTCAAGTCATCAGGTTAGAATCTATCAGACTCTTAATATCTTTTACTATGAATAATGGCATCACTCTGTATCAGATGGATGTCAAAAGTTAATTCTTAAATGGTTACATTGAGAATAGGTTTATGTGCACCAACCCCCTTGGGTTTGAAAATTCCAAACACCCAGAATATGTTTTCAAACTAAAGAAATCGCTTTATGGTCTGAGACAAGCTCCCAGAGCTTGGTATGAAAGACTAAGTAACTTTCTGTTAGAAAAGGAATTCACCAGAGGGAAAGTGGACACAACCTTGTTCTGTAAGAAATTTAAGAATGGCATTTTAGTTTGTCAAATTTATGTAGATGATATAATATTTGGATCTACTTAACCTTATTTGGAAATATAATTTGCTAAGTCTATGCAGGTAGAGTTTGAAATGAGCTTGATGGGAGAACTCAAATTCTTTCTGGGCATTTCGATCAATCAAACTCCAGAAGGAACCTACATTCACCAGAGCAAATACGTCAGAGAACTTCTAAAGAAATTTGACTTATCAGAGTGTAAGCCATCAAAAACTCCAATGCATCCCACATGCATTATGGAAAATAAAGAGGTAAGTAAAAAGGTAGAACATAAAATCTATAGAGGTATGATTGGTTCTATCTTATATCTTACAGCTTCAAGGCCTGACATTTTATACAGAGTTTGCTTATGTGCCAGATTCCAATCAGATCCTAGAGAATCTCACTTAATAGTTGTTAAGCGAATTTTCAAGTATCTGAAAGGTGCTACTAACTTGGGTTTGTTTTATAGAAAAACCAATGAATATAATTTAGTAGGGTACAATGATGCTAACTCGCTGGAGACAGAGTAGAACGAAAAAGTACTTTTAGAAGCTGCCAGTTTCTGGGAGATAATCTGATCTCATGGACCAGCAAGAGGCAGTCCACAATTGCATTGTCAACAGCTGAAGCTGAATACATAGCAGCTGCTAGACGCAGCACACAGATGCTCTGGATGAAAAGTCAGCTTGAAGACTTCAACATATTTGAGAGTAACATTCCCATATTCTGTGATAATACTTCTGTAATATTTTTATCTAGAAATCAAATTTTTCATTCTAGGGCTAAGCATACAGAAATAAAACATCATTTTATTAGGGACTATATTCATAAAGGAATCCTTACTTTAAAATTTATTAGCAAAGACCATCAATTGGCTGATGTTTTTACAAAACCACTTTCTGAAGATAGGTTTAATTTCATTCTGAAACATATCAGCATGAAATTATGTCCAAAAGAAGAGTTTTATTTATATATTCATTAAACCTCAAAACTTAATATTTTCTTTGTGATCATCTGATCAACATGTCTTCAAAAGTTAGGAGTACAGTTGCATCAGAATCTATCTAAGAAGATCTGAACCTTTCATTTCAAAGATAGAGGCGTGCAGTTCATACTATCAACATCTGTCATCCTCTCACAAGCTACCTTCTAAGGCTGAACACGCGTTCAAATTCTGAAGGGTCTAAGGCTCTGATTGGATGCATTGAGACACATGTCATTGGTAACTGTTTATTATCTACACGCAAAACCCTATTTTAAGGTTTCAAAATTGCAGTGTAATCATTAATTTATTTTCTCTTTCTTACTGATTAAGTTTTCAAATTGATTATTGTAGGGGTAGAAATGTTTAAGACTAAGCCAGTAGATTGACAAGACTTATACATATCAAATTAAAAATCGCCACCGCGCTTTATTGTTTCCAAAGGAATGAGAAAAGAGCGAGTAACCCAAAAACAGGGGGAAAGATTCAAGGTAAGGGGGTTGGTTATGTAAAGGGAAGGTATTAGCACCCTAAACATCTACGATACTCCACAGGAAGCTCTTTGAAAAATATGTATATTTTGGCTATAAAATATTGTATGTAAAATAGATGGTGGAGGTGGGAAAAGAAGTATTTATTATGATTTTTAGACCCTCCGCGGTTGCGAACCTTTAGTGCCTATGTACCACCTTTTGTGCAATAGGGGATCAGGGTACACGTAGTTCCTCTTTTAAAAATTTTAAAACACAAGTGTGTTGGTTAAATTTATGAGGTAAGACATCATCATCATTGTTAGTGTGGAAAACATACTTACTACCCACAATTATGAGAAAGGAGAATTTGCATCATCTCAAAGTGGAGGGTATGACTTGGATTTTAAAATCAACAATGCCTCACTCAACACCCAAGTGGAAAATATCTCTCTTCACTATATATTATAGAAGTATAGTTGTTTGCATCACTACAAGGATTGACAAGAGTCTAAAATTGAGAATTGTTTTAAGACAAAATGGAAAAATGGTTTGAAATGAGATTGGTTGACTTTTAGTCTTCTCACAAAAAAAAATTGTCAAGGCATCATTAAATTTATTGAGGTTTATTTATGAAAATTATTTTTCGAAAACACACGAACCTAAGTCCAAGTTTATTCTGAAAGTGGTTCAAGTTTAAAAACAAGAAGAGTTTTCAAAAGGAGGAGAAATATATTTGAAATTAAAGAAGATGGGAGGAGAAGAAGAAACTATCCTAAAGCATAAAGTAAAATCTAGGGATAAGAATCATCTAACCAACAAAAAGCCAATACTTGACATTATGAGTCAAGATAGAATTTCCATTATTTTGATTGAAACCATTCAAGAAAAGATACTAGACCTCTTGAGAGAACCAAACTTCAAGTGTATTAAGTCTTCACAAAAATTGAGCAGAGTAACGGCTATATATGGGTGAATTCCAGATTACAAACAAAGAGTGTAATCACAATAACATGCACACAAAATGAACAAACAACCCAATGTCTTGAGGTAAACCTCAAGAGCTCCAGACAAAATATCAGTTAAGGACAAAAGGTCTCCAACATAGGCCAATGTTTCTAATCCTAAGTCCAAGAAGTCCAATGCTCAAGTGAGCAAAAATGAAAATGACAAGAAAGTAAATGCTTAAGTGAGCAAAATAAAAATAGCATGAAATGTAATGCTTAAAGTAAATGGTACATAAAGCATAAAAATTAAAAGCATAAAGTAAAAACAATTTAATAATTAGTGGTTAGTTGGATGACCATCTTGAAACTTGCATTTGGAACTCATTAGAGGATTGGTAGAACCAAAGCCTCCACACAACAAGTTGCATTTTCTTTTTGTCAAGTATATCATCCATTTGGAATCTTCAAAAGTAACATGTAATGATCAACGAGGTTTAAGTGATCCGTATTGACCAAAATTGATGAAGATCCATTAGAGAATTGGTAGAACCAAAGCCTCTACACAATGAATCTCAAGGTTATTGGATCAAAGAGATCAAGTTAACATACTTGATCTTGCAAACATAGGTTTGAGCCACGAATGATCATTTATTCAAATCAGGACAAATTTAGTGATATGTTAAGCAACCGTAAGTGGACTTATATAGAAGTCATACCTATTTTGAGGTCGGTCAATAGCAATCTATGCACCATTTATTTTGAGACATGATATAGAGATCATGCTCTAATAACACTTAGTGCAATAAGAAAGGTATGAGATGAAGAGGGGTGAGAAAGAATATAAACCACATTTGAATTAAAATTTAACAAAACTATTATTAAAATCATTCATCTATTTTTGTGGAGTTAGACTCAACACCTTGGATCCAATGATGTTAATAAAGTTCATGATAAAAAATTTAACCCAAGATCAACCAGAAAATAATCACAAAATAATATTGCATTTAATATATACATTAAAAAGGTTTTAAAAATGTTTTAAAATAGAAATAAGAAAGAAAAATACCAACTATGTTCAAACTAATCAAGAAATATTAAGTAAGACCATAAAAAAAATATCAGAAAAGAACTCAAATATTTTTATAAAATTTTGGTAATTTTTTAAAGTCAGAAACTATTTTTAAAATTAAAAGAAATGAGTAAAATAAACCAAAAATGATAAAAAATAACTAAGTCAGAAATAAAAATTAAGTGAGGTCACCAATATTTATCACAATATCATTGGTTCATTCCATATTTTTTTTCAGAATTAAAAAATGCATAAAAGTATTTTTAAACATTTAAAACAATTCAAATAAAGTCAAAATTTATAAAAAATTTCAAAACACAAAAAAAAATTGTGAAAAAATAAAAACCAACAAGAGAAAAATCAAAATTATTTTTCATAATATTTTTCAGATTTTTTGGACTAAAAATGAATTTTCTATGATTTTTTGAAGTTTAAAACAATTAAATATAAAAATCAAAAATAAAAAAATAAAGTCAAAAATATGTGGACCATTGGATGAGAGTCAAAACGCGTTAGTAATCAAATCCAAGGGATCTTGCACGTTGTGCATATCATGGTCATTAGTGAATAAAGAACTGAATCAAATGAAAAATAAGATTTAAAAAAAAAACAAGTAGCAAGCCATCATTGGTTGCAAGATGACACGTCGGTCATCTTCAACCTCCAGCCAACGTGAATTGCAGGTCTCTCAAACTGTAAAATCAGAAGCTTAGACCTACACCATTCGCTTCGTCTCTTCAAGACAAAGACAACCACACCTTTGCGACAAATTTATATAAACTGTAGATCAAGCAATTTGGAAGGAAAATTTTGAAAAGGGATTTGAAATTTCATGGTCAAAAAGTGTTTCCAGATAAAAGCAAGTGTTACGACTAGAAACAGGGCAATGAGAGCTTCACAATGATATCAAAGTTTTGAAGAATTGATGGAGAAATCTACATATTGAAGTTGAGTTGCAGAGCTCTGAAACTGGACATCTATGGATCAATATAGGGCACGATTATTGAAGGTAATTGTATGGTTAGCTTCAGGAAGATCAAGGAAGGTGAATGATGGAAAAATTGGATTGAAAAAGGGTTGAACATTGATTTTGAAGTTTGCAAAAAATGAGTTATGGAGCAAGTTTGGCATGGTGATTCTGGCTGTTCAATATTGAGGAAATGAATGAGGGATGACCCTTTATTTATAGGGAATCAAATGGAATGTTCAAGTGTGTGAAATGATGAAGTTTAGAGGGAAATCGTGTGAACCTGATACCCGAGTAAGGTGTGATATATTTCGCATCAAAACTCATCCAATCCTTGCGTTTTAAGGCTCTAATCCACTTGGGAAAGTTGGTTAAACATGTTTAGGCCACAAACACGTTCTAATTTGATGTTTAGAAGCCAAAAGATGAATTTAAAATTATGACTTATGAAGAAACTTCAGTTTCAATTTACTAAATTCAAATCAATGGCATTCTCAACTCAAGGGGTCTTAGGGCATGATTCTTGATGCTTTAGAAATATGAGATTACAAGCTTTGAAATGAGAAAAGAATGGAATCAAATGGAGGTTTGAGCTAAAATTTGCAATGAGTCAAAGTTGGGGAAAAAAGGTTGACTTTCCATACTTAGAAATATTTCAAGTTTTTATTCAAAAGTGACCTATAATGTTTTGCATCCAAACATGTCCTTCTACTTGGAATTTGTTCTTGACCAAAAAAATTTGTTCTTTACCAAGTTATGATCATTTGAAGTCACACATGGAAAATTGGGGGTTCATCTGGAGGACTTGTAATCTTTCTTCAAGATTGAGTTTCTTCCACATGAAAACTCCTTGAAAATTTTAAAGTGATTTGTTAATAAACCTTTGAAGAGAAGTATGTCTTTGGAATCACTTAAAAATATCAAAATACAAGCAAGATATACTTCTTTGAAGTTAAAAACCCTAGCTCCTAGATCAAGAAAATGCTTTGAGGAACTTTGACAATTCTGAACAACCTTCTTATACCAACACTTTTGCTTTGTAAATAGAAGTTGTTGAGGATGATAATGAGAACTCATAGCAACCAAAACCACTTCCATATCTTGAGAATTTATAGAAATATGCACTTGTGACCAATGGGATCAAGACCTTGTCAAACCGTGACAACTTCTTCAATAAACCCCTTGTACTTTTGAATCAATCTTGATAAATTTGAAATATGGTGAATCAAGATAAACCTTACCATGCCTTTTCTTTCAAAATAACTTCAAAGATGAGGTTTGAACTTCTCAAGCTTTATTGACTAGGGCATGGAAATAAACTCACGAACCCATAAATCAACTTGATAAGCCACATTGCCTTTACCTACATTATTAATAAGTAAGACAATCCAATATTGCATTTTATTAATTAAAAGGAAAGTCAAAACAAAACATGCATGATCACCAAAGAGAATCAAGTCAAGGTGCTTGGTGATTCCTCAAAGAGCAAAGCTGAAGATAGGGAGGAGAACCAAAAAACCCTAATGTGATCTTGTTGTGATTGAATTAATATGGTATGATGAAGGGATCTTAGGGGCAAAAATTGGGATACAACAGCTGCCCTTATTTAAGTTTCTTCTATTCGGAGATATGAAGGTTAAAAATCTTCGTGTCGACGTGATCGAAGATACTTAAATATAAAACAATCCTTATTTTTGGCCCTAAGATGCATGCAATTCTTATGAGTATGAATGCATATGAACAACTTCAAAGGGACGCAAAACACCACTGGGGATGTAACAAAGGAAATAAGGATCAAAAGAGAAACCCAAGCAGGAAAATAAATCACTGGTGGATCAAAAGAGAAACCAAACAAGGAAAATAAAACACTGGTGGATCAAAAGACCCGACTCAAAGAGGATGGTAAAAATTCAAAGGATAAACCAACTTTTACTAAAGGAAAAACTACCAACGTTCACTGAAGGTAGAAAGAGAAAATAATAAAAACATCGACGTTTACTGACGGTGAGCTACAAACATTCACTGAAGGTGGAGAGAAATAATCATCGACGTTCACCGACGATGAACTACCGACTTTCACTGAAGATAGAGGAAAAAGATATATCATAGCACCGCCGTAAACTCACGATGAACCACCCACGTTCACTGAGGGTACCAAAAAGATGACAATCACCAACTTTCACTGATGGCGACCTACCGACTTTCATTGAAGATGGAGAGAAAATATATCATAACACTGCCATTCACTGACAGTGAACTACCAACATTTACTGAGGGTAGCAAAAAGATAATAATCACCAACTCTCACTGATGGTGACCTACCAACTTTCACTGAAGGTAGAAGGAAAATATACCATAGCATCTCCATTCACTGATGATGAACTACCAACTTTCCCAAAGGGTAGAAAAAAGATAATAATCACCAACTTTCACTGATGACGACCTACCAACTTTCACTGAAGGTAGAGAGAAAATATATCATAACATTGTCGTTCACTGACAGTGAACTACCAACATTCACTGAGGGTAGAAAACATTTAACAATCACCAACTTTCACTGATGGTGACCTACCAACTCTCACTGATGGTAGAGAGAAAATATATCATAGCATCGCCGTTCACTCATGATGAACTACCAACTTTCACTGAGGGTAGCAAAAAGATAACAATCACCAACTTTCACTGATGGTGACCTACCGACTTTCACTGAAGGTAGAGAGAAAATATATCATAACACTGTTGTTCATTAACAGTGAACTACCAAAATTCATTGAGGGTAGCAAGAAGATAACAATCACCAACTTTCACTGATGGTGACCTATCTACTTTCACTGAAGATAGAAAGAGGAAATATATCATAGCATCGTTGTTCAGTGACGATGAACTACCAACTTTCACTGAGGGTAGAACAAAGAAAACAATCACCAACTTTCACTGATGGCGACCTACCGACTTTCATTGAAGGTAGATAGAAAATGTATCATTAATTGTCGTTCACTGACAGTGAACTACCAACGTTCACTGAGGGTAGAAAAAAGATAACAATCACCAACTTTCACTAATGGTGACCTACCAACTTTCACTGAAGGTAGAAGGAAAATATATCATAGCATCGCCGCCCATTGACGATGAACTACCAACTTTTACTAAGGGTAGCAAAAAGATAACAATCACCAACTTTCACTGATGGCGACCTACCGACTTTCACTGAAAATAGAGAGAAAATATACCATAACACTATCGTTCACTGACAGTGAACTACAAACGTTCACTGAGGGTAGCAAAAAGATAACAATTACCAACTTTCACTAATGGTGACCTACCAACTTTTACTGATGGTAGAGAGAAAATATATCATAGTATCACCGTTCAGTGACGATGAACTACCAACTTTCACTAAGTGTAGCAAAAAGATAACAATCACCAACTTTCACCTAGAACAGGTCTCAACTTCTTATTTAACCAATGCATTATGCCTGGAAAGGGTAATATATAAGCTGTCTCAAATAAAGAGACTACCACTTGCTGTTATAGGAAGGATTTTAAAAATGACTTTTTGGGGAAAGCAATATGGCTCCACGGGAATGAATCATGAATTCCTGGGGAAAGAAATATGACTTACTGGGGAATGCCAATTTATTCCTGCTGAGGAGATAAAGGTCTTCTCGTGCAAAATAAATGCACATTCTCAAACCAAGGCTCAAAGCTTGCAGAAATCCAAAGTAATAATATTACTGAGAAACAAAGATTCAAACCAGAAATAAACTGGAGTGAAACAGTCAACCAAAATACATCCTTTGAGAAGTAAACTCAAGAGGGAAACCTAAATCAACCAGAAAAAGAGTTGTACAGGAAGGCTAAAGAAAAAATCTTCCACGAGGGATAAATCAGTGGGGAAATTGAAAGAATATACACTTTCTACTTAAGGCAGACACTCTATTGGAGAGAGGACAACACAAATCTGCAAAACATGGTAAAATATCAACAAAATATTAAATGAATGTGAATAAGCAATGATTTACTAAATTTAACTATGCATGATGTATGTATGGATGTATGAGTGATATCATGTATATGCTGACAAAACAGACATATAACACTAGGGTAACCAGACAAAACCAACATGGGTAAAGTCACTACTCGGCTAAATCTAATCCAAGATGAACATCCCATAAGAAAGTAAGCACCAACTGAGGAAACAAAATCCTATTTCGCGGCTTAACTTCACTGGGAAGGAACATAATCCGGAAGTAACAAATCGTAGCGACAAAACAGTACAGATACAGGGATATAACATCCTTCTCCAGGTTTCACTGGGGAATAGCACTCAGACTTCAATGGGGAAAACAAATGTTTCCGCGATCTGCACTCCTACTGGGGATTGCAATACTGATTTCAAATAAGGTAAATGGAAATCATATCAGCAAAACATCAACTGAGGATTTCAAGCTGACTTTAATAGAGAAATACCATACAGACTTCACTAAGGGGAGATAGTGCCTCATCATCGAGATATCAACTGAGGACCTCGTGCTGACTTCATTGGGGAGGTACCAACACCACATGGAAGAAGAGAAACCCAGATACGTTCTTCACTGGGGAAAATAAGTATACGTTCTTCAATATTGAGAGTAAGCATTGCACCAACATCTCTGGGGAAAAAAGTATGAAATCTCATGGGGATAACAACTTGGAGGGTTTTTAAAAATAAAATTCAAACATAATAGCAAGAAATCAAAATTATGGAGATTTTAAATCAAACCCAACACTTGGCGAGTGAAAACCCAAAAAAGTTGATAATCGATTCAACACTTCTTAAATAAAACACTGCCCTTGCCTGATTATCGAGCAAAAAAAATGCAAGAACTACCGAAAGGGAGATGCTCCATAAATGAGTTAAACTCAGCATGCACGGGGAGAAAAGACTTATACCAAATAAGCGAGGCCTTCACTGGGAAATCTCAGATCAAACCTATTCCAACAAAAGATGCCCTGGGATAACTTTCTTGGGGAATCAAGAAGTCAACATATAGAAAGAGGTAAAACTCTTGGGGATTTTAAATCAAACCCAGCACTTGGCGAGTGAAAACCCAAAAAGGTGACAACTGTCTCAACAATTCTTAGAAAATATACTGCCCTGGTCCAATTGCCTGGGAAACAAATATCAACAATAATGCCAACACTGCCAAAAAGAACAACATTATGCAAATAATTCCATCTCAGCACACCAAGGGAACAAGACCTTTCGTCATATGAGAGAAGACTTCGTAGGGGAATCCAGAATAGAGACCTCAGACCAAGAAAACCCAAAAATCAGAAAATGAACCCACGCTTGACTGGGGACACTAGGATCACAAACCCGATACTGCACCTTACGCCAATTGGTATCGTCTTCAATATACAATAATAAATGGGATCACCACGGGGAAAACAAAGCTTCTCAAAATTATGGGAGTTCGTCCATTTCTGGGATCACCACTTTTGTTTTCCTCTTGAATCACAAAATCTAAAGTAAAAGTAAGTTGTAAATTCTTTTTGAAAATTAATTTTGTCATTTAATCTTTTTTTTTTGAAAATTATTATCAATAATAAATGGAGTCTTTGTAAGCTGAATAAAAATAAGAACTACAAAGAATTGGGTAAAAGCTCAAATTTTATTGATAGAATGGTAGTCTGCGAATGGCGAGACTCCACAAATAATTACAAAGTTCGAAAAATGGTAATATATAATGGAAAAGATACATTGAGATACAATGACCACCATTCCCTCTAACAACTTTGAAATCCTGAGCAACAGCTTCCGTTGAAGTATGGTGAGGATCCAAGAAGATTGTTGCTTCAATGATCAAGTCTTGTCTGATGCAGTTACTTGCCAAGAAATTCCCTAACTTTTGCCTAAGCTGCCCTTGTGGGTTTTCAACTTAGCGGGAAATTTGATTCTGTTTATGTATCTAATTTTTTTCCTAGACCGCCCTTTCTGGTTTTTGGCCTACCGAGATGCTCCTTTTTGCCTAAGCTGTCCTTTCGGGTTTTCAACTTAGCGAGTTGTTCTTTTATTTCTTTAGGCAAAGTATTTCTTGACTGCATCAGCATTCATGGGACGTGGGAACTCCTTGCCATCCATAGTTTCAAGAATTAATGCACCGCTAGAGAAGGCTTTCTTGACAATGTATGGGCCTTCAAAATTGGGAGTCCACTTGTCACAAGAATCAATGTTAAAAGACATGATCTTCCTGAGCACGTGGTCGCCTTCTCTAAATTCATGAGGTTTGACATTCTTGTCAAAAGATTTCTTCATTCTCTTCTGATATAACTGCCCATGACACAAAGTCGTCATTCTCTTCTCTTCAATCAAATTAAATTGGTCAAACATGTTCTGGACCCATTCAGCCTCTGAAAACTTGATTTCCATTATTACACGCAAAGAGGGAATCTCAACCTCGATTGGGAGCACCGCTTCCATTCCATACACAAGGGAGAACGAGGTTGATCCTGTTGAAGTGCGGACAGATGTCCTATATCTATGTAAAGCAAAAGGGAGCATTTCATGCCAATCTTTATAAGTAACAACCATCTTCTGGATGAACTTTTTGATATTCTTATTAGCAGCTTCAACAGCCCCATTCATCTTTGGCCTGTACGTAGATGAATTGTGATGGACAATCTTGAATTCTTCATATAGTTCTGTCATCATCTTGTTGTTCATATTCGAGCCATTGTCGATGATAATTCTGCTCGGCACACCATACTGACATATAAGATTATTCTTAATGAAGCGCACTACCACCTGCTTAGTAACATTAGCATATGAAGTAGCTTTCACCCATTTGGTGAAGTAATAATTGTTACCAAGATAAAACGGTGTTCATTCAAAGCTTTGGGTTCTATCATTCCAATCATGTCAATACCCCACATAGAGAAAGACCATGGGGAAGTAATAACATTGAGAAGTGTTGGAGGCACATGAATCCTGTTCACATAAATCTGACATTTATGGCACTTCTTTGCAAATTTGTAATAGTCAGATTCCATTGTCAGCCAATAGTAACCCGCCCTTAGCATCTTTTAAGCCATTGAATGTCCATTGGCATGAGTACCAAATGAACCTTCATGAATCTCATGCATCAACATGCCTGCTTCGTGTCTATCCAGGCATCTGAGCAAGACCATGTCATAATTTGTCTTGTACTACACATTTTCACTGAGGAAGAAGCTGCCAGCCAATCTTCTCAATGTCTTTCTATCTTTATTCGAGCCACCAATCGGGTATTCCCGAGTCTGAAGAAAATGCTTGATATCATAATACCAAGGTTTCTCATCTGCTACCTCTTCTGTTATAAACACATGAGCGAACCTATCTAGTCACCGAACTATAATTCGAAGTATATCATTCCAAGTATTCACTTGATACATAGAAGCCAGAGCATCCTCCATTTGATTTTCATCTCTAGGGATGTGATAGAATTCAACTTTATTAAATAAGGGTAACAATCTTCTAGCATAATCTTTGTAAGGGATCAAGCCGGGGTGACGAGTATCCCACTCTCCTTTAAACTGATTTATTACCAAAGCTGAATCACCGTACACGTCTAGAATTTTAATTCTGAGATCAATAGCTTTCTCGAGACCCATGATGCAAGCCTCATATTCTGCCATATTATTAGTATAATCAAATGTCAACCTTGGAGTAAAAGGAATGTGCGATCCATGTGGAGTGACAGTCACAACACCAATTCCTTTACCATAAGCATTCACAGCTCCATCAAATATCATACTCCAGCGAGATTCAGGATCAGGACCTTCCTCAGAAAATGGTTCATCACAATCTTTCATTTTCAGAAACATCACATCCCTTTCGGGGAAATCATACTTCACAGACTGATAATCATCAACTAGTTGGTGAGCAAGATAATCTGCCAACACGCTTATTTTAATAGCTTTTTGAGTGCGGTATTTGATGTCATATTCAGATAACATTATCTACCAGCGGGGAATTCTTCTAGTAAGAGCTGGCTTTTCAAAAATATACTTGATTGGATCCATTTTGGAGATCAAGCAAGTAATGTGATTCAACATATACTGCCGCAAACGTTTTTCTGCCCAGGACAGAGCATAACATGTCTTTTCTAGCATGGAATATCGTAACTCACAATCAGTAAACTTCTTACTGAGATGATAAATGGCATACTATTTCTTCCCTGTTTCATCTTGTTGTCCCAGAATACAACCCATGGAGTTATCTAACATTGTCAAATACATAATCAATGGTCTTCCTTCAACAGGAGGGAGCAAGATAGGAGGTTCAAGCAGATATTATTTAATACTTTCAAATGCCCTTTGGCAGTCATCTGTCCATGCACAACCTTGATCTTTCTTTAACAACTTAAATATTGGTTTACACGTTGCAGTCACGTGGGAAATGAATCTGGAAATATAATTCAAACGCTCGAGGAACCCTCTGACTTGCTTTTCAGTTCTCGGCGCTGGCATTTCTTGAATTTATTTGACTTTATCAAGATCAACTTCAATCCTTCTCTGGCTAACAATGAAACCCAATAATTTCCCTGACCGAACACTGAAGGTACAATTATTTAGATTCAAGCAGAGACGATACTTCCTCAAACGCTGAAACAACTTCAACAAATCTTATGCATGCCCTTCTTTAGTCATGGATTTAGCAATCATGTCATCAATATATACCTCAAATCATGGAATAGGGTTGTTATAGCCCTCTTGTACGTTGCACCAGCGTTCTTCAACCCGAAGGGCATCACTCTGTAACAGAATGTTCCCCAGGGTGTGATAAATGTTTTTTTCCCATGTCCTCAGGAGCCATCCTTATTTTATTATACCCAGAAAATTCGTCCATGAACGAGAAAACTTTGAATTTTGATGTGCTATCCACTAACATATCAATGTGTGGAAATGGAATATCATCTTTTGGACTAGCTTTATTTAGATCTCTGTAATCTATGCACATGCGAACTTTTCCATCTTTCTTCGATACTGGGACAATATTGGCAATCCACTGAGGATACACTGATGTCACAAGAAAATCATTATTAATCTGCTTTAGAACTTCCTCTTTGATCTTCATTGCCATATCTGGGTGAGTTCTTCGTAACTTTTGTTTGATTGGCAGGCACTAAGGCATCAGCGGCAAACAGTGTTCTACAATGAATGTATCTAGACCAGGAATATCTTGGTAAGACCAAGAAAAAATATCCACATATTCTTTCAACATCTCGATCAACCTTCTCTTCACATCAGGATGCAGCAATGCTCCAATCTTGACCTCCTTCGGATCTTCTTCTGTATCCAAATTGATTACTTCCAATTGCTCTTTATATGGTTGAATGGAGTTCTCCTCGTGCTCAAGCAACCGTGAGACCTCTTCTAGAATCTCGTCATAGTCTTCTTCTTCTTCCCCATACACAGGATGTTCAAAGTTGGGAGAGGGTGCAGGGTTAATGTATTCAACGGGTTTTTTAATTAATCTGCACATATGATTTATGATTGCTTTTAGAAACTGACACATATAATAAGTGATCGTGCAGATTTAATTTCAGTTATTATTTATTTTGAAAGGTTTTTTCTGATTACTATTTTCCAAGAAAAAGAAAAAAATAAAGACACAATTTAAGAAACAAAGACAACTTTTATTATTGATTTTAAAAGTCAAACCAACAGATAAGCCCATACAATATTAATACTTTCACCTTGGGCAGAGTGAAAGCTTTACAAAAATATTAACAAAACAAATTACTTTGAAATATGTATGTAGGAGGGAACATTAACGGTGATCCAATTCTGAATCCTAACTCCGTGCATCACATAATTTGGCATTTCTGGCTCTGCTTCATCTTCCATGATGGCATTAATCCCGGAAACAGTTGGATGCTGATAACCCCCGCTATGAAAGATGTCTTGATAATTGCCTGCATCAGACTTCGGCTTCATGCTCTTACCTTTATCATCCTTCACAGAGAACCCAAAACCAGCTCTATTCTTGTTCACAGGTGGATCAACAATTTGTCCCCATACGTCACTACGACCTTTACGCACAACCTGTTTCTTATCCTTAAACGAAGCTATAGAGTTCTAAATTCCTCTTATGTTATCAATGGATAAAGCTTGGAACTGGGTTCCAACAACCGCTTCATCCGCCTCCACAATGCTGAAAGAGGACAAATGAGATATCAATAATGCTTTTTCTTCATTTATAATTACCACTTTTCCTTCATGTAAGAACTTCAGCTTCTGGTGTAAAGTCGAAGTGACAGCTCCTGCCTTATGTATCCACGGTCGTCCCAGTAAGCAGCTATAAGCGGGTACAATATCGATGACCTAGAAAGTAATCTGAAATAAATGTGGGCCTATATGAATAGGCAAGTCCACTTCACTAATAACAGATTTCCTTGATCCATCAAATGCTTTCACAATAATGTCACTTGGGCGCATGGGAGTTCCTTGATATTTCAACTTCATAAGCGTGCTCCTCGGTATAACGTTCAATGCGGATCATTATCAATCAACACATTGGATAATGAATCATTCTTGCACTTCATAGAGATGTGGAGGGCCAGGTTATGATTCCTTCCTTCATCAGGTAATTCATTGTCGCAGAAACTCAGGTTATTACATGCTGTAATGTTCCCTACTACACTGCCAAATTGATCTACAGACATATCACTTTCCATAAAATCTTGGTCTAATACCTTCATCAAAGATTCTCTATGAGCAGAGGAGTTCATCAATAAAGCCAAGATAGATATTTTTGAAGGAGTCTGCAGTAGCTGATCTACAATTCTGTAGTCGCTCATCTTTATTATCTTCAAAATATCGTCTACCTATTTTTCTAGTGTAGATCCAGTAGATTCACCCACATCCTTCTTGGGCTCAACATTTTCAATAACTTTCTTTCCAGTACTAACATCTCCACGAACAACTGGTGCAAATACACAATTGTTGCGGGTCACTCTGCTAGTCTCATTAATATTTCCAACATTAGGCATTGGCTGGATGAGAACTTCCACACCATCCTCTAAGATTGTAGCATTATATTTGTAGGGTAAAACCTTGTCTGACTTATAGGGGATAGGACCCAGTAAACTAATCACCAATGGAGTAATAGCTGGCTTGATATGATATTCAACTTCAAAATAGGTAGGCGTACCGAAACAAGGCACAATAACATTTACTCCCTCTTCAACACATTCAGTCATTACAGAGTCATCTCTGGAAAACAAATCTTCATCCGAGGAGAAGAACTCATCTGCAGAGGCATACTAATCATCTGACTCTTCTTTAGCCAAACAAACCTCAATCACATCAACTTCATGGTAATCACCCCTTTGGCCTATAACGTTGATAGTCCCATTATCTAATAACAATTGAATACCATTCCTAACAATTGAACATCCTCTGGAGTCTCGGCAGCAAATTCAGCAAGATCCATACTGATGTTCCACCTGACCAGCCATGTGGCCGAAAGTAGCGTGCAATTACACAAGGTCCTCATTCATATACTCCACATCAAAAATTATGAACTCTCTAGGACATCCAGAAAACATGTCAACTTCCTCTTCATACTTTTTCGTAGGCCTGATTATGTAGATGAGGCCCTCATCCATCATCTCTTGCAAACCATCCTTTATCTTGTCACAACCCTATATATTTGTACTAAAAATAGCACAACCGACATGGTCATGCGTATAGTAGCTAAATTGACAGAGGTGTGCATGCATTTTCACCAAATATCATATAACCAAATTAACATCAAAAATCCGGAAGTAACCTGGATAACCGACCACCATGTTCACATCATTTGCTCCTCCATGCTTTAGTAGAGGATTATCTTCCACATTAGGGCCAACATCCTTGAAAGATAAGATACCAAACTTCACCATTTTTTGTACTTCAGTTTTCAAAGGATAGTAGTTCTCAACATTGTGCCCTGGTGCTCCATGATGAAAAGCACATGTTTGGTCTGCCTTGTAATACCAAGGCAATGGTGATGGTACAACGGGAGGTGGTCGGGTCTGAACCAACTTCTTCTGAATTAACACTGAGAGTAATTTTGTATAGCTCATAGGAATAGGGTCATAACTCTCCCTTCTTTGATTATACCCTTGATTCCCCTGATGGGATGGTCTCCGATAAGCAACGGTGGTTAGAGCTACACAAACAACTGGAGTAACTGAGGCGACTTATGGATGACGCTGATACTTTCTTCTAGGAGGATTAACCCTCCTTTCTTGCATGACAGCGTTTGTATCTCCTTCCTTATTTTTGGAAAACCCATAGGATGGCTTCTTCCCACTTCCAGAACTTTCTTTTTTGTTAAACGACCCTCTCTTGCAGCCTCTTCTAATCAGATACCCATGCCTACCATTTCAGTAAAGTCACTTAGCGCACTCACTACCATCCTCTTATAGTAGAAAGCACCCAGAGTCTTCAACAAAATCTTAGTCATCTCCTTCTCTTCCATGGGAGGAATCACTTGGGCGGCTGCCTCACACCATCTATGTGCATATTCTTTGAATGATTCCCTGTCCTTCTGGACCATGGCCTTGAGTTGATCATGATTAGGCGCAATGTCCATGTTGTATTTGTATTTTCTTATAAACGCTTCTCCCAAGTCATTAAAGGTATGGATGTTGACACTGTCTAAACTCATATACCCACTTTAGCGCAACACCAATCAAACTATCCTGAAAAAAGTGAATCAACAGACGTTGATCATTAGTATGGGTACACATTCTTCTTACATACATCAAAATATGAACACTAGGACAAGTGTTGCCCTTGTACTTCTTAAATTCTGGGACCTTAAACTTTGCAGGTATCTTGACATTCGGGACCAAGCATAAATCTTTCACATTCTGTCCAAACAATTCCTTTCCCCTGAGGGCCTTCATCTCTCTCTGCATCTTGTCAAACTGTTCTTGAAAATCATCCATTCTATCATAGACACCCAAGTCTTCACTTGGTGGAGGAAAAGGACGACACATATCATCATTAGAAAATGGAACCATATTCATCGAAGGAGGTGCAGCAGGAGAAACATTCACCATAAGAGGTGCAAGAGTGACAGTAGTTTGAACAACTGAAGTATCTTGAGGACCAAGATTGAAACCTTCAGGCGCAAAGTTCTCTGGCATTCCCCATGGATAACCTTGAGGCATGCGATTTTGAACAACAACTGGAGTAGTAGACACAAGAACAATATGAGCTTCAGTAGTAACCCTTTTTGGTTGAGGTTGAACACTCGGTGGCTGATTCTGAGTAGCCACCAGAGACTCCATAACAGCAGTGAGATTGGCCATGCCGGTTTTCAGAGAAGAAACTTCCTCGCACAGCTCGCGATTCTCTTGTTGTAAGTTGTCCATCTTCCTTCTGAAATTAGCTCGAGTGTTGTAGTGGTGAGACAACTTGCTGAACGAAGTAAAGAAGCTTGGTAAGACACCTGGATATGCATAAAATATTCAAGTAGTATGTGAAATATGATGCATGATATGCAATGCACATGATTTATTTTTATTATTAACATTTCAAGGGACTTAAAGATTTGTAGACCCATTGCAAATATCAAAGTAATAACATGTTTGAAATACTAAAATTTTTTATTATAATAACTTCAAAATGGATTACAAGTTTCTATAATACCAAGTAAAAGATGAAAATAAAGTCTAAAACCCTAAGAAGTAAACCTGACGGAGATCACTCTACACGCTGGCGCTTCCCTATAAGCCTTGCAATCTGAGCCTTCAACCTCTGGTTTTCTTCCACATATCTGGTGGAAACCTTCTTCCAATCTCTTGAATCAGGAAGTGAGCAACTAGAATCTGACTGAGGCTTAGGAGAAAATAAATCCCCTTGCCTCTCCATGGTCTCTACATCCCGACTATCAAGAATCTCAATCAAGTCGTCTTTCTCCTTCAAGTATGCTCTATAGGAAATATCTAAAGTTTGGTACTTATTCTTCCAAGCATCATTTTCCTACTGCATCCTGACCAAAGAAAGTTGTAGCTCTTCCATATCATCTGATAAGGGAGGAGTGTTCTTCACAAATAAGTTAGGCATAGGCGTTTCCCAGGAATACGACATCTTTAACTGAATAGCTCTCGTTTGGACCCACTGAAGATAGGGCTCCAAAGAAACAGCCCCCTTAGGTCCTAAGTCTTTCCTACTCTTCTTATGAATGTGACGCCATGCCTTTGCAATCTGCTCCCTAGCTTCCTTATGGTCTTATTCCTCCTTCAGAAAGAAACTACTCAAATGAATACTATTTGGTTTATCCCTCATCGGATAACCAAGCTGTCGTTGTGCAAGAACAAGGTTATAGTTAATTCCTCCCTTTGTACCAAGAAGAGATACATTGGGGAAACTACCACAACTGTCGATAATCTCTACATCCTGGTAAGCTCGATGATACTAATCAATATCTGAGTGAGTAAGTTCCATGATCTTAGGAGCCCAACGGGGTTCCTTCCTGACATCCCATAAAGTATCAAACAGAGGCATATGAGAAATGAACCACCTGTATAACAGAGGCGTGCAACAGATAATCATCCCCCTATGATAAGAATTTCGAAGATGAATAGATTAATAAGAATTACCCAACAATGTAGGAACTCGGTTTCCAATCATGAATATCCTGATAGCATTAATGTCAACAAACATATCCATATTAGGAAATAAGAACAACCCGTAAGCAAGTAGAGCAAAGATGGCCTCAAAAGCGACGATATTCTTCATCCTGGCAAAGTAACGAGCTTTCTCCAATAAGAACTGAGCTGGTAATCCTCTAATCCCTCCTTTAGTAGTCATATGGGCTTCAACCTCAGACTTCCCCAGATGGATCAAATCAACAATCTCATATGGTTTTGGCTCACCCTCCAAACCAATAAAAGGAACACGATCGGTAATAGGTAAATCCAACAGATAAGAATACTCCTCTAGTGTAGGCATCAACTGATAGTCTGAGAAAGTAAATAAGTGATACATCAGATCATAGAGCTGGACCAAGGTCGAGAGAATACCCTCCTTCATCCTAAGCTTCATGGTAGGAATGATGGATCCATACTTCTTCCGAAAATATGTAGAATACTCAATCTCGAGAATTAGAATGATTAACTCATCTATCTTGGGATGTTTGAAACTGTATTTTCCAGTCTTTCTTTTTCCAGAATCTATGGTCAAAAGGTACCTGAGATATTCACAAATGGTCAACTTTCAAATCCCTTAAAATAAAATTTATTCAAAAGATGCTTATGGGTGCATGGATGCATGATGCAACAATCACACACAAGATGATAAACAAAGGGTTCATAGGTTCAACGTCACGACCATGAGGTCGAAGGTACTACACATAAGGTATGGTATAAGAGTTATCACCTGCCGAACAAGGTTCTAGAGGTTCCCAGAGTCTACATCCTTCCTTCGGATATTATCAACTTCCCGATTAACTCGGTAATTAGTAATATTCTTAAGCAAAACTCGTCCGAGCATAGTATCGTGTGACAACTATTTCTGGATTACCCCATCATAGCTTCCGCGCTACACCTAAAAGGCCAAGATGGGTTAGGTATTCTATGGTCCTCATCTTCAGTAGGCTCCCAAGTCGAAAGCAGCACGTCTTCTCGATTACTCGGTAAACGAAACTACATTCAAAGGGGCCTCCACTAAGTGGGAGATCTCATGCCTCCTTTTTTGGGATTACTCCCTCAAAGTTAACATGACTATATAGTCCATCCTATCTTAAAGTTTGCCCAAGTCCGGGTATATGACTTATAAGTAATCACCAAGCCCCCTGAAAACCAGGAAAATCCAGGCAAACATATATACAACATATAAAACATAAACAAAAATAGCACATATACAGATATAAGCAAAGATAGGCTCAACCCACTTAGGGATGGACCAGCAAGAGGTTAATCTGTCCCCAGTGAAGTCACCATTTTTTTTGTAGTGGTAGAAATGTTTAAGACTAAGCCATTGGATTGACTAGACTTATACAGATCAAATAAAAAATCGCCACCGCGCTTTATTGTTTCCAAAGGAATGGGAAAAGAGCGAGTAACCCAAAAAGAGGGGGAAAGATTCAAGTTAAGGGGGTTGGTTATGCAAAGGGAAAGTATTATCACCCTAAACATCTACGGTACTCTGCAAGAACCTCTTTGAAAAATATGTATATTTTGGCTATAAAATGTTGTATGTAAAATAGATGGTGAAGGTGGGAAAAGAAGTATTTATTATGATTTTTTCACCCGCCGCGGTTGCGAACCTTTAGTGCCTACGTACCACCTTTCATGCAATAGGGGATCAGGGTACACGTAGTTCCTCTTTTAAAAAGTTTAAAACACAAGTGTGTTGGTTAATTTTATGAGATAAGACATCATCGTCATTGTCCATGTGGAAAACATACTTACTACCCACAATTATGAGAAAGGAGAATTTGCATCATCTCAAAGTGGAGGATATGGCTTGGATTTTAAAATCAACAATGACTCACTCAACACCCAAGTGGAAAATATCTCTCTTCACTACATGTTGTAGAAGTATATTTGTTTGCATCACTACAATGATTGACAAGAGTCTAATCTTTTGAGAAAGGTTTTAAGCCAAAATGGCAAAATGGTTTGAAATGAGATTTGTTGACTAATAGTCTTCTCACAAAAAAATGTCAAGGCATTATTAAATTGATTGAGATTTATTTATGAATATGATTTTTTGAAAATACATGGACCTAAGTCCAAGTTTATTATGAAAGTGGTTCAAGTTTAAAAACAAGAAGTGTTTTCAAAAGGAGGAGGAAGATTTTTGAAATTAAAGAAGATGTAAGGAGAAGAAGGGACTATCCTAAAGCATAAGGTAAAAGCTAGGGATAAGAACCATCTAACCAACAAGAAGCCAATACTTGACATTATGAGTCAAGATAGAATTTCTATTCTTTGGATTGAAACCAAGCAAGCAAAGATACTAGACTTCTTAAGAGAACCAAACTTCAAGTGTATTAAGTCTTCACAAAATTTAGGCAGAGTAACGGCTGTATACGGGTAAATTCCATATTACAAACAAAGAGTGTAATCACAATAACCTGCACACAAAACAAAAACACAACCCAATGTCTTGAGGTAAACCTCAAGAACTCCATACAACATATCAATTAAGGCCATAAGGTTTCCAACATAGGCTATGGTTTTTAATCCTAAGTCCAAGAAGTCCAAAACTCCATAATGCCAAGGATAGTAACCAAATAGTCCAAATATCATTAAAGGTTTTTATGGTTCATGCTGATTATTAGGTGACTTAGACGAGAAAAGAAAAGCTCAAGTGAGCAAAAATGAAAATGCAAGAAAGTAAATGCTCAAGTGAGCAAAATAAAAATGGCATGAAATGTAATGCTTAAAGTAAATGGTACATAAAGCATAAAAAATAAAAGCATAAAGTAAAAACAATTTAATAATTAGTGATTAGTTGAATGACCATCTTGAAACTTGCATTTAGAACTCATTAGAGGATTGGTAGAACCAAATCCTCCATACAACAAGTTGCATTTGCTTTTTGTCAAGTATATAATCCATTTGGAATCCTAAAAAGTAATATGTAATTATCAACGATGTTTAAGTGATCCGCGTTGACCAAAATTGATGAAGATCCATTAGAGGATTGGTAGAACCAAAGCCTCCACACAATGAATCTCAAGGCTATTGGATCAAAGAGATCAAGTTAACATACTTGGGCTTGCAAACATAGGTTTGGGCCACGAATAATCATTTATTCGAATCGGGACAAAATTTAGCACTATGTTAAGCAATCGTAAGTGGACTTATATAGAAGTCGCACCTATTTTGAGGTCGGTCAATAGCAATCTATGCACCATTTATTTTGAGACATGATATAGAGATCATGCTCCAATAACACTTAGTGCAATAAGAAAGGGATGAGATGAAGAGGGATGGGAAAGAATATAAACCATATTTGAATTAAAATTTAATCAAACTATTATTAAAATCATTCATCTATTTTTGTGGAGTTAGACTCAACACCATGGATTCAATGATGTTAATATAGTTCATGATCAAAAATTTAACCCAAGATCAGCCAGAAAATAATCACAAAATAATATTGCATTTAACATATACATTAAAAAGGTTTTAAAAATGTTTTATAATGGAAATAAGAAATAAAAATACCAATTGTGTTCAAACTAATCAAGAAGTATTAAGTAAGACCATAGAAAAATCAGAAATGAATTCAAATATTTTTATAAAATTTTTGGTAATTTTTTAAAGTCAGAAACTATTTTTAAAATTAAAAGAAATGAGTAAAATAAACCATAAATGATAAAAAATAACAAAGTCAGAAATAAAAAATAAATGAGGTCACAAATATTTGTCACAATATCTTTGGATCATTCCATATTTTTCTCAGAATTAAAAAATGCATAAAAGTATTTTTAAACATTTAAAACAATTCAAATAAATTAAAAATTTATAAAAATATCAAAACATAAAATAAAATTGTGAAAAAATAAAAATCAGAAAGAGAAAAATCAAAAATATTTTTAATAATTTTTTTCAGATTTTTTGGACTAAAAATGAATTTTCTATGATTTTTTGAAGTTTAAAACAATTAAATATAAAAATCAGAAATAAAAAATAAAGTCAAAAATATGTGGACCATTGGATGAGAGTCAAAACGCGTTAGTAATCAAATCCAAGGGATCTGGCGCACTGTGCATATCATGGTCATTAGTGAATAAAGCACTGAATCAAATGTAAAATCAGATTTTCAAAGAAAACAAGTGGCAAGCCATCATTGGTTGGAAGATGACACGTTGGTCATCTTCAACCTCCAACCAACGTGAATTGCAGGTCTCTCAAATTGGAAAATCAGAAGCTCAGACCTACGTCATTCGCTTCGTCTCTTCAAGACGAAGACAACAACACCTTCGCGACAAATTTATATAAATTGTAAATCAAGCAATTTGGAAGGAAAGTTTTGAAATGGGATTTGAAATTTTATTGTCAAAATGTGTTTCCAGATAAAAGCAAGTGTTGCGAATAGAACCAGGGAAATGAGAGCTTCACAATGATGTCAAAGTTTTGAAGAATTGATGGAGAAATCTACCTATTGAAGTTGAGTTTCAGAGCTCTGAAACTGGACATCTATGGATCAATATAGGGCACGATTATTGAAGCTAATTATATGGTTAGCTTCAGGGAAGACCAAGGAAGGTGAATTGATGGAAAAATTGGATTGAAAAAGGCTTAAACACTGATTTTGAAGTTTGCAAAAAATGAGTTATGAAGCAAGTTTGGCAGGGTGATTCTAGTTGTTCAAGCTTGAGGAAATGAATGAGGGATGACCATCTAATTATAGGGAATAAAATGGAATGTTCAAGCGTGTGAAATGATGAAGTTTGGAGGGAAATCGTGTAAACCTGATACACGAGTAAGGTGTGATCTATTTCGCATCAAAACTCATTCAATCCTTGCATTTTAAGGCTCTAATCCACTTTGGCAAGTTGGTTAAACATGTTTAGGACATAAACGCATGCTAATTTGATGTTTAGAAGCCAAAATATGAATTTCAAATTCTGACTTATGAAGAAACTTCAGTTTCAAGTTACCAAGTTCAAATCAATGGCATTCTCAGCTCAAGGGGTCTTAGGGCATGATTCTTGATGCTTTAGAAAGCTGAGATTACAAGCTTTGAAATGGGAAAATAATGGAATCAAATGGAGGTTTGAGCTGAAAGTTGCAATGAGTCAAAGTTGGAGAAAAAAGGTTGACTTTCATTACTTAGAAATATTTCATGTTTTTCTTCAAAAGGGACCTATAATGTTTTTCATCAAAACATGGCCTTCTACTTGGAATTTGTTCTTGACCAAAAAAGATGGCATGAAATAGACCTCTTGAATGACATTTTGAAACATGAACCATTCAAAATCTCCAAAAATTGAGAGAGTTATGAATTGTTGAAGTTGGCAAAAGAAGGAATAAAGTTCACATCCTCAAGATCATTGTGGAAAAAGAGTGGGCTCAAGGTGATAAAAATTTACCAAGTTATGATCATTTGAAGTCACACATGGAAAATTGAGGGTTCATCTGGAGGACTTGTAATCTTTCTTCAACATTAAGTTTCTTCCACATGAAAACTCCTTGAAACTTTTGAAGTGAATTGTTAATAACCATTTTAAGAGAAGGATGTCTTTGGAATCACTCAAAAATATCAAAAGATGAGCAAATATACTTCTTTGAAGTTCAAAACCCTAGCTCCTAGATCAAGAAAATGCTTTGAGGAACTTTGAAAATTTTGAACATCCTTCTTGTACCAACACTTTTGCTTTGTAAACATAAGTTGTTGAGGATGATAATGAGAACTCATAGCAACCAAAAGCACTTCTATATATTGATAATTGAGAGAAATATGCACTTGTGACCAATTGGATCAATACCTTGTACAACCATGACAACTTCTTCAATCAAACCCTTGTAATTTTGAATCAATCTTGATAACTTTGAAATGTGGTGAACCAAGATAATCCTTACCATGCCTTTTCTTTCAAAATAAATTCAAAGATGAGGTTTGAACTTCTCAAGCTTTATTGACTAGGGCATGGAAATAAACTCATGAACCCATGAATCAACTTGCTAAGCCACATTGCCTTTACCTACATTATTAACATGTAAGACAAACCAATATTGCATTTTATTAATTAAAATGAAAGTCAAAACAAAACATGCATTATCACCAAAGAAAATCAAGTCAAGGTGCTTGGTGATTCCTCAAAGAGCAAAGCTGGAGATAGGGAGGAGAACCAAAAATCCTAATGTGATCTAGTTGTGATTGAATCAATATGGTATGATGAAGGGATCTTAGGGGAAAAAATTGGGGTACAAAAACTATAAATTCATAATCACTATCACATTCACTTCTTCTCGCTTCTATTACTCTCTCTAGTTTTCGTTTTTCAAAAACCCTTTTTTCTCAGAAATCTCAAACAAATAGTGTGAACAATGGCATCATTCTCAAGCGTCAAAAATATTCAAAGTGCTCCTGGTTCTTCATCAATAGAAGAATAGTACGAAGAACCAATAATAACTTTTCTCACTCCATTTGATTCTCTTGAAGTTCTCTGTGAGCTTATCATAGATTTTGAGAGCTTGAAGGAGAATGGATTTGATCATTCTGAAGATGTAACTGCTCAAGGCTGGAATAGGTATTTTGATCGTATTCTAGGTCCAGTGTTCTCAATTATGGTAAAGGAATTCTGGATTCATGCAACTTCCTCTAATCATCAAGTTACGTCTTACATAATGGGGAAGAAGATTATAATCACTAAAGATTTGATTGGAAAATTGATTGGGTACAATGGCGGCAGAATTAGGTGCAGTGACATGGCTGAGAAATGTTCTGGCCTAGAAGTCATAGCAAGAGTTATCTTCACCTCTAGACAACCATCCAGGAAGATTGGGGATTTGAAGGATTACTATATAATCTGGGCCAAGATCATTCTGGGATGTATAAACCACATGAAGCCAACAAGCTCTACTGACTACATCAATATTGATCAACAGTTTCTGTTGTATTTCATTTCAAAAAAGACAAGAATAAACCTTCCTCACTTGCTTTTCAATCATCTGAGAACAAGTGTGAAGGAAACAAGGGAAGAAGAAAGGACCAAGAGGGATTGGATACCTCTAGGCAGATTAATTTCTGATATTCTGACGGAGAACAGGTTGATAGAGCATCTGATAGAAGCTCAGCAGATTAGCACACTGGAGGCGTGTGCTGGAAAATCCCTTAATGCCAAGAATCTGAAAAAGATGAAGATTATTGACAGCATTAAGAAGGATCCAACAATTGCTTCTCATGAATTTATCATGTCAAGGAGAATCCCTCTGAAAGATTTTCCTTTATTTTCTGAGATTGATACTTCACCAGAAATTGTGGTCAGATACTTAGAAGCATGCAAGGAGGATGAAACTGCTCCAGAACTTAATATTTGTGATCTGCATAAGCAAGCTCCAGATGTTGTGTTAAATAATTCCAGAAAGAGAAAAGCAGGAGGAGAAGGATCTTCTCAGAGGACTCCAAAAGCTGCTAAAAAGAAAGGTAACACTTCCTTTGTTTTTGTTGTAGAATCAAAAGTTTTTCCAACATCTAAAACACTCCCCTCTCAACCAACAGAAGATCCCTCACCTCAAACTTTTGAAGATTTTGACATAGAGTTTGATCCTTCTAAAACCCTAGGAAACTTCCTAAACGAACCTCAATCTCCCAATCCACATCTAGAACAAAATCATCCAGAACTTGCTAGAGTTCTTCCTGTTATTGATCTATTTGATCAAGACTTTCAAACTCCTATCCTAGAAAATCCAAACCTTCACACTCCTCAACCAGAAAATCCAAACCTTCACACTCCCAAAACAGAAAATCGAATCTTTGAAACCCCTCAACCAGAAAATCCAAACGCTACCACAAACCAACCAGAAGATTCTTTCACAGACTCTGATACCACCACGCCTATTCCTAGAATGACATAACCTCTTATGGTTCATCAACCTCTCTCCATCATAGACATTCCAGAAATACCATCACCTTATCATTTCACTCCACCAAACACACGTCGTACACCAATCATCATTTCTTATTCTCCTACTCCATCTCCTACTAACCGTCCAGATGATCATCTCAGAATAATCATTGACTTAGAAGCACTGGACCACCTAGCCTCAACCTCTCATAAAATTGTCATTCCCAAACCTAAACCAACAATAACCAAAATAGATGTTGGTAAGAACATATTGATTTTTGAAACAGAATTAATGGAATGGGTTAAATCCTTGAAGCAAGCAAGTCTAGAAAATTTAAATCCTACTGCTTCTGATTCTCATTGGGATCGGTTCAGAAGATGGTTCAACTTAGAATCCCAGAAGCTCAAAGAATTAAGTTATGAAATGGCTCAACATAACTTCAGTGACCAGCTGAAAGCATTCAATGATTAAGTTCTGAGTCATTGGGAAAATAAATCAATTCTTCTGCTGGACAATGCTCCCTGGAAAAAGAATCAACCTTCAGAAGTTATTGAACCATATTCTGATAGTATTCCTCTGGCTATTATTCAATAAAAGGAAAAAGCAACCGAAGAAGCAACTGAATCCGAAAATGCTTCATAGTGTTCTGAAAGACTTTCATCCTCTGAGGATACACCAGCTCCATCTTTGGTCATTCAAACTCTAGAAGAGTTAAAGAAGGAGAATGCTATAATCAATGAAAGATTGGATAAGCAAGAAGACACAAGCAAAGAAGTCAAGTAAATGTTGGGAAAGCAAGAGGAATCAAGAACTCGGATTAAAGCTTGCTGGAAGCATTATTCACACGACTTCCCCCACCATCTTAGATTTTTTTAAACTTGTTTTCTGCGTTGATTATCTTGCTTCATCTGGCTCTGCAAATGTTCTTGAAATGTTTTTTAAAATAAATCATCCTTTTTTACTCTGAATTTTGTGATTATATTGCTTTTTGATTTCATACAAAAAGGGGGGGAACGTAAGATATTTTCAATAACAGTATACTAGGATAAGGTCTCAAACATTCTGAATATCTTAACTTATCATTTTTTTGAAAGCATAACAGGAACAAAACTCTAATAAAGACAGAAGGAGATGCATCAAAAGCTCTGATCATAATGAACTTCAGGGAAGTAATTCATCTCTATCTGAGTACTTAACTCAGCGGGAGACTCTCTAGAGCTTTATGTTCTGTCTATTTTTATTGAAAAATCATAGTTTTTGTCATTTTCAAAAAGGGGGAGATTGTTAGAGCATAGTTTGATTCTACAACCCTCGTAAGAGTTTTGATGATAACAAACACAAAGAACAAATATGCACTCTAAAATTATGGTCTATTTTGTATAAAAGTTCTGAATAGAAGTGGATCAGAAGTTAAGCTATAAAGGTGTTCATGTTGTGTATGTAGACTGATCTCAGAATGTTTTGATGAATGAAGATCAGAACATACGCTAAGATAAAGACATCTTAACTTTGAACGGATGTATAATGCTGCTAACAGGACCTTATGATTCCGACCTCTCAAGTTCTAAAGCAAATCAGCAAGCAGATTCCTTATGTTCTAAAGCGTTACTATTCCATCAAAGTTGTATCAATTGCAACGACTATAAACAGACAAGGATCTTCATATTAAGGAAAGTTCATTAACTGCCAATTATCAAGTTTCCATTTTCATAAGATTGCTACACCAATTTAAACAACCAACAAGGTTAAATCGTTCACGATTTTACATCACTGCTACTCACAATCTCAAAACGCTGCAACTGCATATTCACAATATTCTCTAAAATTGTGTAATACATCACAAGTTTGTGATACCATTTTTGTAACGAGAAACATCCTGTACACAAATTAATTCTTACTTTTGTTAGTGAAATTCCTTGAGATAAACCGGGTTGTGGTTGTACTCAAGAAGACTTTGGCAATTGTCAAAGTAGATTTGTAATTAATTTGATTAGTGAATTAAGACCTCGTTGGAGAGAGGCGAAATCATCTTGGCGGGTGGACTGGAGTAGTTTGAGATCAAGCGAACCAGGATAAAAATCATTGTGTCATTTGAATTTGATTTTAAAGTTTCAATTCAACCCCCCCCCCCCCCCCCCCCCCCCCCCCTTCTTGTGTTTTTCACTTCTTCACTAAACCCTTCAACACACATAGTTTCGACACTATGAATTACAAGTCTATCTTCATACTTTCTTCGAACCACAAGGATAGTTGGTTGTGGCATTGGACATTTGAACTTTCAACCACTTAATCAAGTGATTACTCAAGATATGGTTTTCCAAGTCTTGAGATGCCTGAACAAAATTTGCGAAGTAGGAAAGCAATCCAGAATTTCTTTCGTTTTGACTATGCCAATGAGATCATCTTGCATACTCAAAGTGGTACATTTAGATGAATTGTGGTCCATTCTAAGAATACACAATTGGTGGAAATAAATATTGTTTTGTCTATTGATGAGTTTGGCCGAAGGTTATAAATGGTCCATTTGAAGAACACACAATTGGTGGAAACAAATACTGGTTTGTCTGATGATGAGTTTGGTCAAAGGTTGTAAGTGGTCCATTCGAAGGACATACAATTGGTAGAAACAAATATTGTTTCGTCTATTGATGACTTTTGTAGAAAGTTGTGGATCTATATGATCAAAACGAAGGTACAAATTATTCGACCAGAGTAAAGAAAAAGATCAAATCCATAGGCCATGCTACATGATCTTGCTTTGCAGGCCTCAAACTTGTGTTTCACTATATAATTAATTGTTTACACAATGAATTAAGCTCTTACCCAAGTTATTAAGCCATTGTCCAAAAGATCTTTCTATAAAGTAATCTTGTTGGTACAAAACTTGTCTTGAGCCCATACCTTGCTTACTTCTGATCATGGAAAGCAACCCCTCTAAACCAGTAACTTTGGTACTTCATCTTGGGATCATGGAAAACTTGACATAACTTGGCATTTGCATTCGAACCAAACCATAATTTGTTATCTTAAAAATCCGGTTACTCCAACTTCCCAAACCTTTTCTCTATAAATAGAGAGGCCATTTGCAAGCTGAAGGGGCCAGATTCTTGTGTGTTCAAAAAATCCCCAAACACTCTCAAACTCTCAAAAACTCAGAACCTATATACAAGCACAAAACTTGGCACATCCTGACTTTACACACAAAAATATAAAATCCCTTCGTGCATTTTTTGGCCTTTCGATTCACTAAGCTTCCATATACCAGCCTTAGAACACTCCCAAAGCCCTAAAAAAAAACTCTCAAGGAAAGTAGTGATCCTTTCGATTCACTCCCAGCTTCCATATACCAGCCATTCGATTCAGTGGCTTTTAAAGCAAAGTAGTGATCCCACTAGCTTCTGGGGAGTCTAACCAAGCTTAATCCTGATTCAAACCATTTCTGGAAGTCACACAGAGGTCATTCGAATTTCACTTCAAGAGGTAAGATTTCTTAACTGTGATATCTTGATATAAACATTTTCAACACATACAAATAAAAGAAAAGATGTAGATATCATTTATAGGAAGCTGACCATCTCTTCAGTTTTGATTTTCATTGCTTGTGTCTTGAGAATTTCATCTTTGATCAGTTAGGTTTTAGTTTTGGTACTGAACAAAATTCATGCTAACCTCTTATCCATAGCTTTCTAAAATTACATGGTTGGATTTGTATTCAAATTCTAGGTAGGTTTGATGTTTAAATTTTTTTTGATTCGGCTGAGAAATGAAGCTTTTAGAAGCTTAACAGTGGTGATATACATCCCTGCGTGCGGAGGAAGAAGATGGAGCCATGTTCAAATTTTCAGAAATGAGTTCATTTTATGTTTAGTGCAAGCTGGATAACTAACGAATGAAACAGACTATCCGAGTGGTACAAACAGCGTGCGCTAAAGTCTTTCCATGTAGAACGTCCTGGGTTCGAATCCCAGCGAGACCTTTTGTCATTTTTCCAAATTTTCTCACTTTTTCTTTGTTTGCAAGAAGCGCCCCTGGGCCTCCGTTGGCTGGGCCTTGACATTGTTATTTTTCTGACTCCCTATTTTACTTCAGCAACGCAGCCCATTTTTATTTATTTTTTTAGTTCTCTAAATAAATGATTAATTGGGCCAAGCCAAAGAAAAACTATTTTCATGCAAAACCCCCTAAAAATTTCACCTTTGATTAATTTCATTTTTTACTTAATTCAATTTTCCTATTTTAATTAATTACCCTTATTTAATTATTTAGGTCAAAATATTTTCTTAACAAAAATCCTGAAAAACCAAAATTCATTCCCTTTCCACTTATATCCTTGTACATCATATACATTTTAATTCTTCTACATTATTCAAATTCGATATGGTTGTAATAGATAATTAGGTTTAATTTCTTGCAATCCCCATTTGTAAATTTGTACACCCTATCCCCAAATGATGTAATAGCATAGTAAATTTACTTTCTGCAATTTATCCCTTTCATATAAATGCTAGTAAGTTAAGGTTTGTATGGAAAGATAAAACAATGCTTAGAAAACCTTAATCCAAGACAAAATCAAACATGAAAAAATAAACACTTGCACACTTACACCTCTAGGGTTAACTACACTTGTTACCTTGAAAAATGGTCATAATATGCATGTGAGACATCTTAGCAAAACCAATCAAAAATACAAGACCATAGTCCCTCGATGACGCTATGAATGTTTCCTTACAAATGATCTTAGTCCCTCAAGAGAAATGCTAATATATCTCACAACATTGTTATTCATGACTATATGATGACCCACGCCCGTTCCTTTACATCCAAATATAAGGCTTCTTAACAATCAATGGTAAGGTAGCAATATCGAAGGAAGGAAGAAATGAACAAGAGACTTTTGAGTAGGTAGAACGTTCTTAGTTGCTTGCTCTCAATCCATCTTCAAAAAACAAAAACATCTTTTCAAACACACCAAACACTTTCAAAACATGAAATATTTTCAAAAGCCCAACACTTTGTATGTATTCTTATAGAGATGAGAATCATTATAAAGTTTTCCTAAACGAAGGCACTTTTCAAAAATACTTTCAAAACCCACCACAAACACATTTCAAACAAAGAAATTTCAAAAGTGATCTAGAAAGCAACTAACAGCCCATAGATAACTATGGATGAAAAGGGTGTTAACACCTTCCCTTTTCATAATCTACCCCACGAACTCAAGAAAATATCTCAACAATCTTTCCTGTTCTTTTCACATTTTCCTTATTCGATAAAAGAAAAGTCAGTGGCAACTCTTGCTATCCGCAACAATTGCTACCAAATAAAAAACACCAAGTTAGTTCTCCCAACTTATTACATAACTGGCGACTCTATTGGAGATACTTAAAAGTGGGGCTACCTTAGAGCTAGTTCACATTTATTTGCTTTTATTGTTTGATTTATTTTCTTTTACATTTATGGGTCTTTGTTTGGGTTTATATTGATCCTCTACCCGGATCTGGGAACACCATTAGGTAAGTAGCAATAGATTTTGGAAACTATATGGCGTAGACCGATATGGTTGAAGGAATGGCTATGTTAGTGTGACACATTTGTTGGTACCGGTATCCCTTGTGTTAAATCGAGGAGAATACGGGGCCGCTGAGCGGTGTCATGAAGCACTAACTGACCTTAGAACCTTTAATTGAACGACTTGGCCATTAGGAAGTAGTGAGATAACTGGTTGCGGTGGAAATCTAAAAATTGGTTGATAATCAATACTACGCTCATTGAGATTAGACTTTTGAGATATCTCAGCCGCAAGAAAAGATTGATTATTCTGAGACAATGCCCAATGAAGAAAGATCAATGATATTGAGATTCCCTAGAACCTGATTACTTTTTAGGACAGGTTGAACCAACTAAACTTCAAGAGGGTACTTACCTATAAAACTCCATGCAAGCCTAAACCTAAGGACTTGTTGGCTTTGTTTGTGTATGTTTACTTGTACATAACATCATAAAATCATATCATATCATTCCCAGAGACCATTTCAAGGATCTCAAAGGCCTGTGATGCAGGGTCATGATAAACTAGACTTCTATCAAGGGGTAACAGGATTTATTCTCCTCTAACCAAATGATGCCAAAGACTAAAGCACGGTAACAAGAGTCAGGGGCTATGACCTGTAGCGATAGAAATGTTTAAGACTAAGCCATTGGATTGACTAATATTATACGGATCAAAATAAAAATTGCCACTGTGCTTTATTGTTTCCAAAGGAATGGGAAAAGAGTGAGTAACCCAAAAAGAGGGGGAAAAGATTCGAGGTAAGGGGGTTGGTTATGCAAAGGGAAGGTAATAGCACCCTAAACATCTACGGTACTCCGCAGGAACCTCTTTGTAAAATCTGTATATTTTCGCTATAAAATGTTGCATAAAAATGGATGGTGGGGGTGATAAAAGAAATGTATTTTTATGGTCTTTGCACCCACCGCAGCTGCGAACCTTTAGTGCCTACGTACCATCTTTCGTGCAATAGGGGATTATGGTACACGTAGTTCATCTTTTAAAAGTTTTAGAACACAACTGTGTTGGTTAATTTTATGAGATAAGACATCATCGTCATTGTCCGTGGAGAAAACATACTTACTACCCACAATCATGTAAAATGAGAATTTGCATCATCACAAAGTGGAGGATATGGCTTGGATTTTAAAATCAACAATGCCTCACACAACACCCAAATGGAAAATATCTCACTTCACTATATATTGTAGAAGTATAGTTGTTTGCATCACTACAAGGATTGACAAGAGTCTAATCTTTTGATAAAAGTTTTAAAATATAAAGCCAAAGTGGCAAAATGGTTTGAAATGAGATTGATTTACTTTTAGTCTTCTCACAAAATTGTCAAGGTATTATTAAGTTGATTGAAGTTTATTGATGAAAAGGTTTTGAAAATGCATGGACCTAGGTCAAAGTTTATTATGAAAGTGGTTAATGTTTCAAAACAAGAAAAGTTTTTCAAAAGGAGGGAGAAGATTTTTGAAATTAAAGAAAGATGGGAGTAGAAGAAGAGACTATCCTAAAGCATAAGGTAAAATATAGGGATAAGAACCAACTAACCACAAGAAGCCAATACTTGACATTATGAGTCAAGATAAAATTCCCATTTTTTGGATTGAAACCAAGAAAGCAAAGATACTAGACTTCTTGTGAGAACCAAACTTTAAGCGTATTAAGTCTTCACAAAAATTGGGCAGAGTAACGGTTGTATACGAGTGAATGCCAGATTACAAACAAAGTATGTAATCACAATAACATGCACACAAAACAAACAAACAACCCAATGTCTTGAGGTAGAACTCAAGAACTCCAGACAAAATATCAATTAAGGTCACAAGGTCTCTAATATAGGCAAAGGTTTCTAATCCTAAGTCTAAGAAGTCCAATACTCCATAATGCCAATGATAGTAACCAAATAGTCCAAGTATTTTAAAGGGTTTTTATGGTTCATGTTGATTATTAAGTGTCTTAAAAGAGAAAAGAAAAGCTCAAATGAGCAAAATAAAAATCACATGAAATGTAATGCTTAAAGTAAATGGTACATAAAGCATAAAAAATAAAATGAATAAAAGGGTACAAAGTAAAAACAATTTAATAATTAGTGGTTAGTTGGATGACCATCTTGAAACATGCATTTGGAACTCATTAGAGAATTGTTAGAACCAAAGCCTCCACACAACAAGTTGAATTTTCTTTTTGTAAAGTATATCATCCATTTGGAATCCTCACAAGTACCATTTTATGATCAACAATGTTTAAGTGATCTGTGTTGACCAAAAGTGTTGTAGATCCATTAGAGGATTGGTAGAACCAAAGCCTCCACACAATGAATCTCAAGGTTATTGGATCAAAGGGATCAAATTAACATACTTGGGCTTGCAAACATAGGTTTGGGCCACGAATGATCATTTATTCAAATCGGGACAAAATTTAGCGCTATGTTAAGCAATCGTAAGTGGACTTATATAGAAGTCGCACCTATTTTGAGGCCGGTCAATAGCAATCTATGCACCATTTGTTTTGAGACATGATATAGAGATCATGCTCCAATAACACTTAGTGTAATAAGAAAGATATGAGATGAAGAAGTGTGAGAAAGAATATACAAACCACATTTGAATTAAATTTAAATCAAACTATTATTAAAATCATTCATCCATTTTTATGGAGTTAGACTCAACCCCATGATTCCAATGATGCTAATAAAGTTTATGATCAAAATTCAACCCAAGTTCAGCCAGAAAATAATCACAAAATAATATTGCATTTAATATATACATTAAAAAAGGTTTTAAAAAAGTTTTAAAATGGAAATAAGAAATAAAAATATCAACTATATTCAAATTAATCAAGAAAAATTAAGTAAGCCCATAGAAAAATCAGAAAAGGACTCAAATATTTTTATAAAATTTTTGGCAATTTTTAAAAGTCAGAAACTATTTTAAAACTAATTAAAATTGTTAAAACAAATAGAAAATGGATAAAAAATAGTAAACATCAATATAAAATTCCATAAAATTTTCAAAAGTCATAAGTATGCAAAATGATATTTAGGAAATTTTTTAGAATTAAAAAATGTGAGAAAGTATTTTTAAGGTAATTAAAACATAGAAAATAAATCAAAAAATATAAAAAATATCAATTGTCAAAATAAAATTGTGAAAATATATATTCATGAGATCAGAAATAATTCAAAGTATTTTTGTGAATTCTTTTATAATTTTTGGATAAAAAATAAAAGAGTTATGAATTTTTGAAAATTAAATCAATTAAAATATAAAATCAGAAAATAAAATAAAACCAAAAAAATATGGGCCATCAGATCATATTCAAAAGGCGTTAGTAAGCTAATCCAATGGACCAGACGCGTTGTGCATGATATGGACCTTAGTAAGATGCGCATGGAATCAGAAAAAAGGCAACCAATGAAATTAAAACGTTTTGCACGCTATCATTGGCTGAGACGAGACATGCCATCATTTTCAACCTCCAACCACCCTACAATGGAGATTTTGTGAGATCTTTCAAACGGTAAAATATACCAGTATCATTGGATTCTTCTCTTCAAGAAGATCCTAACACCACCATGGCGCCAAATTTATATAAAATATACAAAGAGATATGAATCAAAAACCCAAAAAAAATAGTGAGCACCTTCAATTTGAGATTTCTCTCTCAATTCTCAATGGATTTAAAAATTGTAAGAAGCACTAGAATCAGGAGAAGGAGTGGAAATGTTAGTGCTTTATTTGGATCCAAATGGTGGAGAATTCTATCTTTTCAAAGTTCACGAAAGAAGCTCTGAAACTGGATTTTTGTAGCTTGAATTATAGCTCGTTTTGCTTGGTTTAAGTGCTGGAGAGTTTGTATGATGCTTAAGGAAGATGAATGTGCAAAGAATTTTGGAGGAAAAGGTTGGAACCTCAGAAACTGATTTCAAAAATTTCAAGTTCGTGTGAGGTTTTAACAAAGTGTTTCTGGCTCTCAAAGCTCGAGGAAATGAATGGGGGATGACCCTCTATTTATAGGGAATCAAATGGAATGTTCAAGTGTGTGAAATGATGAAGTTTGAAGGGGAATCGTGTGAACCTGATGCACGAGCAAAGTGATCCTTCAAAACTCATCCAATCCTTGCGTTTTAAGGCTCTAATCCACTTTGGAAACTTGGTTAAACATGTTTATATCACAAACGTGTGCTAATTTGATGTTTAGAGGCCAAAACATGAATTTCAAATTCTGACTTATGAAGAAACTTCAGTTCCAAGTTACCAAGTTCAATCCAATGGCATTCTCAGCTCAAGGGGTCTTAAGGCATGATTCTTGATGCTTTAGAAAGATGAGGTTTCAATCTTTTCAATGGGAAAAGAATGGAATAAAATGGATGCTTGAGCTGAAAGTTGAATTGACTCAAATTTGGGGAAAAAGGTTGACTTTCCATACTTAGAAATATTTCAAATTTTTCTTCAAAAGTGACCTATAATATTTTGCATCCAAACATGGCTTTCCATTTGGAATTTACTCTTGACCAAAAAATATGGCATGAAATAGACTTCTTGAATGAAATTTTGAAACTTTAACCATTCAAAACATCCAAAAATTTAGAGAGTTATGAATTGTTGAAGTTGCCAAAAAATCATGAAATAACCTATAATCTTTTGTATCCTTAGGGCATCTTCCATCCATTTTCTCACTTTTCACATCAAAGAACGAATAAAGTTCACATCCTCAAGATCATTATGGAAAAAGAGTGGCCTCAAGGTGATAATAATTGACCAAGTTATGATCATTTGAAGTCACACATGAGAAATTGGGGGTTCATCTGGAGGACTTGTAATCTTTCTTCATCATCAAGTTTCTTCCACATGAAAATTCCTTGAAAATTTTGAAGTGATTTGTTAATAACCTTTTAGAGATAAGGATGTCTTTGGAATCACTCAAAAATACCAAAAGATGAGAAAGATATACTTCTTTGAAGTTCAAAACCCTAGCTCCTAGATCAAGAAAATGCTTTGAGGAACTTTGACAATTTTGAACAAAATTCTTGTACCAACACAATTAATTTGTAAATAGAAGTTGTTGAGGATAAAAACGAGAACTCATAGCCACCAAAACCACTTCCATATATTGAGAATTGTGAGAAATATGCACTTGTGACCAATGGGAACAAAGCCTTGTCCAAACATGACAACTTCTTCAATCAACCCCTTGTACTTTTGAATCAGTTTTGATAACCTTGAAATTTGGTGAACCAAAATAACCTTGCCATGTCATTTCTTAAAAAACAACTCCAATGGTGAGGTTTGAACTTCTCAAGCTTTGTTGATTAGGGCATGGAAATAAACTCATGAACCCATAGAGAAACTTGCTAAATCTCATTGCCTTTACCTACATTAGTAACAAGCAAGACAAACCAACATTAAATTTTATTAATTAAAAGGAAAAATCAAGACAATATATTCATGATCACAAAAGAAAACAAGTCAAGGTGCTTAGTGATTCCTCAAAGAGCAAAGCTAAAGGTAGTGAAGAGAACCAAGAACCCTAATGTGATTTTGTTATAATTGAATCAATATGGTATGATGAAGGGATCTTAGGGGAAAAAATTGGGGTACAACAGCTACCCTTATTTAAGTTTCTTCTATCCGGAGATACGAAGGTTAAAAATCTTCATGTTGACGCGATTGAAGATACTTAAATATAAAATAAACCTTATTTTTGGCCCTAAGATGCCATGCAATGCTTATGGATATGAGTGCACATGGACAACTTCAAAGGGACACAAAACACCGTTGGGGATGTAACAAAATAAAGAAACAAGAGAGAAACCCGACCAGGAAATTAAGTCACTGCTAGATTAACAGTCTCGACTCATAATGGATGATAAAAAACCCAAAGGATACACCAACTTCTACTGAAGGCGAAGCTACCAACGTTTACTGAAGGTAGAAAGAGGAAAGAAATAACAACACCGACGTTCACTGACGGTGAGCTACAAACGTTTATTGAATGTAGAGAGAAGAAACCATTGACGTTTACTAGCGATGAACTACTAGCTTCCACTGAAGGTAGAGAGAAAAGAAAATATCATAACACTATCGATCATTGATAGTGAACTACTAACGTTCACTGAGGGTAGAAAAAAGATAACAATCATCGACGTTCACTGCCGATGACCTACCAACTTTCACTGAAGGTAGAGAGAAAAAATATTATAGCACCACCGTTCACTGACGATGAACTACCAACATTCACTGAGGGTAGCAAAAATATAACAATCATCGACGTTCACTGCCGGATGACCTACATACTTTCACTAAAGGTAGAGAGAAAAATATATCATAACACTGTTGTTCATTGACAGTGAACTACCAACGTTCACTGAGGGTAGCAAAAAGATAACAATCATCGACGTTCATTGCCGATAACCTACCAACTTTCACTGAAGGTAAAGAGAAAAAAATATCATAGCACCGTCATTCACTGACGATGAACTACCAACGTTCACTGAAGGTAGCAAAAAAATAACATACATCGATGATCACTGTCGATAACCTACCAACTTTCACTGAAGGTAGAGAGAAAAATATATCATAGTACCGCTGTTCACTGACGATGAACTACCAACGTTCACTGAGGGTAGCAAAAAGATAACAACCATTGATGTTCACTGCCGATGACCTACCAAATTTAACTGAATGTAGAGAGAAAATATATCATAGCACCGCCGTTCATTGATGATTAACTACCAACATTCATTGAGGGTAGCAAAAAGATAACAATCATCAACGTTCATTGCCGATGACCTACCAACTTTCACTGAAGGTAGAGAGAAAATATATCATATCACCGCCGTTCACTGAGGATGAACTACCAACATTCACTGAGGGTAGCAAAAAGATAACAATCATCGATGTTCATTGTCGATGACCTACCAACTTTCACTAAAGTTAGAGAGAAAATATATCATAGCACCTTCGTTCACTGATGATGAACTACCAACGTTCACTGAGGGTAGAAAAAAGATAACAATCATCGACGTTCACTGCTGATGACCTACCAAGTTTCACTGAAGGTAGAGAGAAAAATATAAGTTTCCCCAAAATTCTGGCATTTCACCTAGAACGGGTCAGAACTTCTTCTTTAACCAAGGCACTCCGCCTGTAAAGGGTAATATATAAGTTATCTTAAATAAAGAGACTACCACTTGCAAAGATTTCACAATGATCGTCTCTGCGATATTGAAAGTCTTGCCATCCACTAGAGTAATTTGAAAACGAACCGTAAACTATCCACTCATAGAGAAGATAGCAAAAAAGTCACGTCGACTTTTACGGGGAAGTACAAGTTGCTCAAATAAAGAGACCAACTACTTGTTGTTATAGGAAGGATTTTAAAAAATTATTTTCGGGGAAAGCAATATGACTTCCTGGGGAATGAAACATGACCTCATGGGGAATGAATCATGACTTCCTGGGGAAATTCCAATATATTCTTGCTGAGGAGATAAAGGTCTTCCCATGAAAAATAAATGCACATTCTCATACCAAGACTCAAACTTGCGGAAATCCAAAGTAATAATATTGCTGGGCAACAAAGATTCAATCCAGAAATAAACTAGAGTAAAACAATCTACTAAAATACATTCTTTGAGAAATAAACTCAAGAGGGAAACCCCATCTATCCAGTCAAATAGCTATATAGGAAGGCTAAAGCAAAAAAAATCTTCCACGAGGGATAACTCAGTGGGGAAATTGAAAGAATATACGCTTTCTGCTTAAGGCTGACACTCTATTGGAGAGAGGACAACACAACTCTGTAAGATAGGGTAATATGTCAACAAAATATTAACGAATGTGAATGAGAAATGATTTGCCAATTTTAGCTATGCATGATGTATGTATGAATGTACGAGTGTTATTGTGCATACACTGACAAAATAGATATATAACACTGGGAGTAACCAGACAAAACCAACTCGGGCACAATCAACACTCGACTAGATCACATCCAAGATGAACATTCCGTAAGAAAAAGTAGGCGTTAACTTAGGAAATAAAACCTACTGCCTAGCTTAACTTCACTGGGGAGAAACGTAATCTGGAGGTAAACAAACATAGCGACTAGACAGTACAGATATAGAGATATAACATCCTTCTCCAAGCTTTACCAGGGAATAGCACTCAGACTTCAACGGGGAAACAAATATTTTCAAATGTAACGCTTCTATTAGGGAAACAAATCATCAAAACATTCATTGGGGAATTCGTTCCGACTTTAATGTGGAGGTCAACACCACATCCATAGAGGGAAAACTAGTATACGTTCTTCACTGGAGAAACCATAAGCCCTTGTTCTTCGAGAGTAATTATTGTACCAACTACTTTGGGAAGAAAGATCTTCTATTACACAAATGAAACTTTCATTGGAGATATCTTGGATTGAATCTTCATATCATTCAAACTCAAAAGAGGAGAAATGAACCACAACTTGACCTAGGGATACTGGAGTCACAAACCTAATATAGCAAAAACATCTTGAGAAAAAACTTCCCCGTGAAACAAAACTTCTTAAAACAACTGGAGTTCGTCCGTTCTTGGGATCACCACTTTTGTTTTTATTTTCTCTTGTGTCACAAATTTTAAAGTAAAACAAAATTATAAATTCTTTTTGAAAATCAATTTTTTTATTTAATCTTTTTGCTTTGAAAGTTATTATCAATAATAAATGGAGTCTTTGCAAGCTAAATAAAATAAGAAATACAAAGAATTGGGTAAAAGCTCAAATTTCATTAATAGAATGGTAGTCTGCGAATGGCGAGACTCCGTGGATGATTACAAAGTTCGGAAAATGGCAGTATATAATGGAAAAGATACATTGAGATATAATGACCACTATCCCCTCTAACAACTTTTGAAATCCTGAGTAGCAGCTTTTATTGAAGTATGAGGATCCGAGAAGATTGTTTCTCCAATGATCAAGTCTTGTCTGATGTAGTTACTTTCCAAGAAAGTCTCTAACTTTTGCCTAAGCTTCCCTTGCGAGTTTTCAAATTAGCGGGAAATTTTATTCTTTTTATGTCTCTAATTTTTGCCTAGATCGCCATTTCGGGTTTTCGGCCTACCGAGACGTTTTTTTTTTGCCTAAGCCTCCCTTTCGGGTTTTCAACTTAGCGAGTTGTTCTTTTATTTATTTAGGCGAAGTATTTCTTGACTGTATCAGCATTCATGGGACGTGGGAACTCCTATCCATCCATAGTTTCAAGAATTAATGCATCGCAAGAGAAGGCTTTCTTGACAACATATGGGCCTTCAAAATTAGGAGTCCACTTGCCCCTAGAATCAGCGTTAAAAGACATGATCTTTCTGAGCACGAGGTCGCCTTCTCTGAATTCACGAGGTTTGACCTTCTTGTCAAAAGCTTTCTTCATTCTCTTCTGATATAACTGGCCATGACACAAAGCCATCATTCTCTTCTCTTCAATCAAATTCAATTGGTCAAACCGGTTCTGCACCCATTCAGCCTCTGACAGCTTGGTTTCCATTATCACACGTAAAGAGGGAATCTCAACCTCAATTGGGAGTACCGCTTCCATTCCATACACAAGGGAAAATGGGGTTTCTCCTGTTGAAGTGAGGACAAATGTTTGATATCCATGCAAAGCAAAAGGGAGCATTTCATGGCAATCCTTATAAGTAACAACCATTTTCTGGATAATCTTCTTGATATTCATATTAGCAGCTTCAACAAACCCATTCATCTTTGGCCTATACGGAGATGAATTGTGATGGAAAATCTTGAATTCTTCACACAGTTCTATCATCATCTTGTTGTTCAGATTCAAGCCATTGTTAGTGATAATTTTACTAGGCACACCATACCAACATATAAGATTATTCTTAATGAAGCGCACTACAACCTGCTTAGTAACATTAGAATATGAAGCAACATCCACCCATTTGGTGAAGTAATCAATTGCTACCAAGATAAAAAGGTGTCCATTCGAAGCCTTGGGTTCTATCATTCCAATCATGTCAATACCCCACATAGAGAAAGGACATGGGGAAGAGATCATATTAATAAGTGTTGGATGCACATGAACCTTGTTCGCACAAATCTAGAATTTATGACACTTCTTTGCAAATTTGTAACAGTCACACTCCATTGTCAGCCAATAGTAACCTGCTCTTAGCATATTTTTAGCCATCGAATGTCCATTAGCATTAGTGAAAAATGAACCTTCATGAACCTCATGCATCAACATGTCTACTTCGTGTCTATCCATGCATCTGAGCAAGACCATGTCATAATTTCTCTTGTACAACACATTTTCACTGAGGAAGAAACTGCCAGCCAATCTTCTCAACGTCTTTTTATCTTTATTCGATGCACCAATCGGGTATTACTGAGTTTGAGAAAATGCTTGATATCATAATACCAAGGTTTCTCATCTGCTACCTCTTCTGTTGTAAACACATGAACGGGTTTTTCCGGTCGCTGAACCATAATTCGAGGTATATCATAACAAGTATTCACTTGATACATAGAAGCCATAGTTGCCAGAGCATCCGCCATTTGAGTTTCCTCTCTAGGAATGTGATGGAATTCAACTTTATTAAAGAAAGGTAACAACCTTCTAGCATAATCTTTGTAAGGGATCAAGTCGGGGTGACGAGTATCCCATTCTCCTTTAATCTGATTTATTACCAAAGCTAAATAACCATACACATCTAGAATTTTAATTTTGAGATCAATAGCTTCCTCGAGACCCATGATGCAAGCCTCATATTCTGCCATATTATTAGTACAATCAAATGTCAACCTTGCAGTAAAAGGAATGTGCGATCCATGTGGAGTGACAATCACAACACCAATAACTTTTCCATAAGCATTCACAGCTCCATCAAATATCATACTCCCACGAGATTCAGGATCAGGACCTTCCTCGGGAAATGGCTCATCATAATCTTTTACTTTCAGGAACATCACATCTTCATCGGGAAAGTCATACTTCACAGACTGATGATCATCAATTGGTTGGTGAGTAAGATAATCTGCCAACACACTGCTCTTAATAGCCTTTTGAGTGAGGTATTCGATGTCATATTCCGATAACAGCATCTGCCAGTGGGATATTCTCCCAGTAAGAGCAGGCTTTTCAAAAATGTACTTGATTGGATCCATTTTGGAGATCAACCAAGTGGTGTGAAACAATTTATACTACCGCAAACTTTTTGCCACCCAGGCCAGGGCACAACATGTCTTTCCCAGCATGGAATACCGCGACTCACAATCAGTGAACTTTTTACTGAGATAATAAATGGAATACTCTTTCTTCCCTGTTTCATCTTGTTGTCCCAGAATACAACCCATGGAATTATCTAACACTGTCAGATACATAATCAACGGTCTTCCTTCAACAGGAGGGAGAAAGTTAGGAGGTTCAAGCAGATATTTTTTAATACTTTCAAATTCCCTTTGGAAGTCATCCGTCCATACACAACCTTGATCTTTATTTAACAACTTAAATATTGGTTCACATGTTGCAATCATGTGGGAAATGAATCTGGAAATATAATTCAAACGCCCGAGGAATCCTCTGAATTGCTTTTCAGTTCTTGGCACTGGAATCTCTTGAATTGCCTTGACTTTATCAGGGTCAACTTTAATTCCATTCTGTCTGATAATGAAACCCAACAATTTCCCAGATCGAACACCGAAGGTACTTTTGTTTGGATTCAAGCGAAGACGATACTTCCTAAAACGCTGAAATAACTTCAACAAATATTCTACATGCCCTTCTTCATTCTGGGATTTAGCAATCATATCATCAACATTTACTTCGATTTCCTTATGCATCAGATCATGGAAAAGGGTTGTCAAAGCCCTCTGGTACGTTGCACTAGCGTTCTTCAACCCAAAGGGCATCACTCTGTAACAGGTTGTTTTTTCCATGTCCTCTGGAACCATTCTTATTTGATTATACCCGGAAAATCCGTCCATGAACGAGAATAATTTGAATTTTTCTATTCTATCCACTAACATATCAATGTGTGGCAATGGAAAATCATCTTTTGGACTAGCTTTATTTAGATCTCTGTAATCTACGCACATGTGAACTTTTCCATCTTTTTTCGGTACTGGGACAATATTGGCAATCCATTGAGGGTACACTGATGTCACAAGAAAACCGGTATTAATCTGCTTTAGAACCTCCTCTTTAATCTTTACTGCCATATCTGGGTGAGTTCTTCTCAACTTCTATTTGATTGGCGGACACTCTGGCTTCAACGACAAATGGTGCTCTACAATATCTGTATCTAGACAAGGAATATATTGATAAGACCAAGAAAAAATATCCAAATACTCTTTCAACAACCCAATCAACCTGCTCTTCACATCAAGACGCAACAACGCTCCGATCTTGACTTCTTTCGGATCTTCTTATGAACCCAAATTGATTACTTCTAATGGCTCTTTATATGGCTGAATGACATTTTCATTGCGCTTAAGCAACCGTGAGACCTCTTCTGGAATCTCATCATAGTCTTCTTCTTAGGCCCCATACACATGACATTCAAAATTTTGAGAGGGTGCAGGGTCATTGTATTTAACGGGTTTTTTAATTAATCTACACATATGATTTATGATTGCTTTTAGAAACTGACACATATAACAAGTGATCATGGAAATTGAATTTCAATTATTATTCATTTTGAAAGGTTTTTTTTTCTGATTACCATTTTCCAAGAAAAAGCAGAAAATAAAGACATAATTTGGGAAACAAAGACAACTTTTATTATTGATTTTAAAAGTCAAAGCAAATAGATAAGCCCATACAATATTAGTACTTCCACCTTGGGCAGAGTGAAAGCTTTTCAAAAAGATTAACAAGACAAATTACTTTAAAACATATATGCAAGAGGGAACATCAATGGTGATCCAATTCTGAACCCTAACTTTGTGCGTCACGTAATTTGGCATTTCCTGCTCTGCTTCATCTTCCACAATAGAATTAATCCTAGAGACAGTTGGATGAAGATAACCCCCTCTACAGAAGATGTCTTGATACTTTCCAGCCGCAGACTTCGGCGTCGTGCTTTTACTTTTGTCATTCTTCATTGAGAAGCCCAAGCCAACTCTGTTCTTGTTTACAGGTGGATCCACAATCTGTCCCCATACTTCACTATGACCCTTACACACAACTTGTTGCGCATCCTTAAGCGAGACCATAGAATTATCACTTCCTCTTATATTATCAATGGATAAGGCTTGGAACTGGGTTCCAACAGTAACTTCATCCGCCTCCACAATGCTGAAAGAGGACAAATGAGATATCAATAATTCCTGTTCTCCATTTATGATTACCACTTTTCCTTCACGTACAAACTTCAGTTTCTGGTGTAAAGTTGAAGTGACAGACCCTGCCTCATGTATCCATGACCTTCCTAGAAAACATGTATAAGCGGGTACAATATCCATGACTTGGAAAGTAATCTGAAACAAATGTGGGCCTATATGAATAGGCAAGTCCACTTCACAAATAACATATTTCCTTGATCCATCAAATGATTTCACAATAATGCCACTTGGGCGCATGGGCGTTCCCTGATATTTCAATTTCATAAGTCTGCTCCTCGGTATAATGTTCAAAGTGGATCCATTATCAATCAGCACGTTGGATAATGAATCATTCTTGCAGTTCATAGAAATGTGGAAGGCCAGGTTGTTATTCCTTCCTTCATCTGGTAATTCATTGTCGCAGAAAATCAGGTTATTACATGACGTAATATTCCCTACTACACTGCTGAATTGGTCTACAGGCATATCGCTGTCCACAAAAGCTTGGTCCAATACCCTCGTCAAAGATTCTCTATGAGCAGAAGAGTTCATCAATAAAGCCAAGATAGATATTTTCGAAGGAGTCTGCAGTAGTTGATCTACAATTCTGTAGTCGCTCATCTTGATTATCTTCAAAATATCATCCACTTCTTTCTCTAATGTAGCCCCACTAGTTTCACCTGTAATCTTCTTGGGTTCAACATTCTCAGCAATTTTCTTTCCAGCACTAACATCTCGTCGAACAACTGGTGCAAATACACGACCGTCGCGGGTCACTCTGCTAGTCTCAGAAATATTTCCAACATCAGGCATTGGATGGATGGGAACTTCCACACCATCCTCTAAGATTTTAGCGTTATATTTGTAGGGTACAACCTTATCTGACTTCTAGGGGACAAGACCCGACAAACTAATCACCAATGGAGTAATAGCCGGCTTGCTATGATACACGACTTAAAAATGGGCAGCTGCACCAAAACAAGGCTCAATAATGTTTACTCCCTTTTCAATATAATCAGTCATCACGGAGTCATCTCTGAAAAGAAAATCTTCATCCGAGGAGAAGTACTCATTGGCAGAGGCATACTCATCATCTAACTCTTCTTCATCCAAACAAACCTCAATCATATCAACTTCATGGTAATCATCACTTTGACCTGTAACCTTGATAGTTCCATTGTCCAGCAACAACTAGAAACCTTTCTTCACGATTGAACAACCTCGGGAGTCTCGACAGCAAATTCGGAAAAATCCATACTTATGATTCATCTGACCAGTCATGTGGCAGAGAGTAACGTGCAATTGCATAAGGTATTCATTCATATACTCCACATCACAAATTCTGAACCCTCCAGGACATCCAGAAACCATATTCACCTCCTCTTCATACTTTGCCCTAGGCCTGATTATGTGGATGAGGCCTTCATCCATCATCTCCTACAAATCAGCCTTTATCTTATCGCAACCCTGTATGCCTGCACTGCAGATAGAAAAACTGGAATGGTCATGCGTATAGTAGCTAAATTCATAGAGATCTGCATGCATTTTCACCAAATCTCCTCTAACAAGATGAATATAAAAAATTCGGAAGTCGCCTGGACAACCGGCCACCATATTCACAACGTTTGCTCCTCTATGCTTGGGTAGAGGATTGTCTTTCACATTAGGGCCCACATCCTTGAAAGATAGAATACCAAACTTCACCAATTTCTGCACCTCAGTCTTAAAAGGATATCAATTCTCAACATTATGCCCCGGTGCTCCTTGATGAAAAGCACATGTTTGGTCTGCTTTGTAATACCAAGGCAATTGTGATGGTACATCGAGAGGTGGTCAGGTCTGAACCAACTTCTTCTGAATCAGTGTCGGTAGTAACTCTATATAACTCATAGGAATAGGGTCATAACTCTCCCTTCTCTGAATATACCCTTGATTCCCCTGCTGGGACGGTCTCTGATAAGCAATAATGGTTGGAGCTACACCAATAACTGGAGTAACTGAGGCGACTTGCTGATGACGATGATAATTTATTCTAGGAGTATTGGCCCTCCTCTCTTACATAACAACATTTTCATCCCCTTCTTTCTTCTTGGTAAACCCATAAGATGGCTTCTTCACACCTCCAGATCATTCACTCTTTGTTAAACGACCCTCTCTTACAACCTCTTCTAAACGGATACCTATGCCTACCATTTCAGTAAAGTCACTTGGTGTACTTTCTACCATCCTTTCATAATAGAAAGCACCCAGAGTCTTCAAGAAAATCTTAGTCATCTCCTTCTCTTCCATGGGAGGAATCACTTGGGCAGCTACCTCACGCCATGTCCATGTTTTATTTGTATTGTCTGATAAATGCTTCTCCCAAGTCATTGAAAGTATAAATATTGGCATTGTCCAAGCTCATATACCACTTCAGTGCAGAACCGGTCAAACTATCCTGATAAAAGTGAATCACCAGACGTTGATCATCAGTATGGGTAGACATTCTCCTTACATACATTACCAGATGAGCACGAGGGAAAGTGTTGCCCTTGTACTTCTCAAACTCAGGGACCTTAAACTTTGCAGGTATCTTAACATTAGGGACCAAGCATAACTCATTCACATTCTTCCCGAATAAATCTTTTCTCCTGAGGGCCTTCATCTCCTTCTGCATTTTGTCAAACTGCTCTTGAAAATCATCCATTCTGTCATAGAGACCCAAGTCTTCACTTGGTGGCGGAAAATGACAACACATATCATCATTAACAATTGGAACCATATTCACCGAATGAGGTGCAGCAGGAGTAATATGCACCACAAGAGGTACAGGAGTAACAATAGTCTGAACAACTGGAGTATCTTGAGGACCAAGATTGAAACCTTCAGGCACAAAGTTCCCTTGAATTCCCCACGGATAACCTTGAGGCATGCGATTCTAAACAACAGCCGGGTTAGCAGATATAGGAACAGTCAGAGCTTCAGCAGTAGCCTTTATTGGTTGAGGTTGAACACACGGTGGCTGATTCTGAGCAGCAACCATAGATTCCATCAGAGCAGTAAGATTGTCCATGCCGACCTTCAAAGCAGAAAACTCCTCGCGTAGCTCGCGATTCTCTTGTTCTAAGTTGTCCATCTTCCTCATGAAATTAGCCCGAGTATTATAGTGGTGAGTCAGCTTGCTGAACGAAGTAAAGAAGCTCAATAAGATACCTGGATATGCATAACAAATGCAAGAAATATGTGCAATATTATGCATGATATGCAATGCACAAATTTTATTTTATTATTTAATATTTCAAGGGATTTAAAGATTTATAGACACATTGCAAATATCAAAGTAATAACGCATTTGAAATACTGAAATTTTTATTATAATAACTTCAAAATAGGTTACAAGTCTCAACAATCCCAAGTACATTATGAAAATAAAGTCTAAAACCCTGAGAAGTAAAGTTGTCGGAGATCACTCTATACGTTGGCGCTTCCATGTAAGCCTGGCAATCTGAGCCTTCAACCTTTGGTTTTCTTCTGCATATCTGGTGGCAACCTCATTCCAATCACCTGAATCAGGAAGTGAGTAATCAACATTTGACTGAGGCTTAAGAGAAAATAAATCCCCTTGCCTCTCCATAGTCTCTACCGCTCGACTCTCAAGAATATTAATCAAGCCGTCTCTCTCCTTCAAGTCTACTCTATAGGAAATCTCTAAAGTTTGGCACTTATTCTTCCAAGCATCCTTTTCCTGCTGTATCATGACCAAAGAAAGTTGAAACTCTTCTAGATCATCCAATAAGGGAGTAGTGGTTTTCACAAACAAATCAGGCATACGTGTTTCCCGGGAATACGACATCTTCAACTAAATAGCTCTCGCATGAACCCACTGAAGATATTTCTCCAAAGAAACAGTCCTCCTAGGTCCCAAATCTTTCCTACTCTTCTTATGTATGTGACACCAGGCCTTCACAATCTTCTCCCTAGCTTCCTTATGGTCTCCTCCCTCCTTCAAAAAGAAACTACTCAAATGAATACTATTTGGTTTATCCCTCATCGGATAACCGAGTTGTGGTCGATAAGAATAGGGTTATAGCTAATTCCTCTCTTTGTACCAAGAAGAGGTACATTGGAGAAACTGCCACAATTATCAACAATCTCTATATCCTGGTAAGCTCGACAATACCAATCAATATCCAAGTGAGTAAGTTCCATGATCTTAGGAGTCCAACGGTGTTCCTTCCTGACATCCCAGAAAGCATCAGACTGAGGAATATGAGAGATAAACCACTGGTACAACAAAGGCGTGCAACAAATAATCATCCCTCTATGATAGGAATTCCGAAGATGAATAAAGTAATAAGCATCACCCAACAACGTAGAAACTGGGTTTCCAATCATGAAGATCCTGATAGAATTAATGTCAACAAACTTATCCACATTAGGAAATAAGAACAACCCGTAAGCAAGTAGAGCAAAGATGGCCTCAAAAGAGAATGTACTCTTCATCCTGGAAAAGTAACGAGCTTTCTCCAATAAGAACTAGGCCGGTAATCCTCTAATCCCTCCTTTAGTAGTCATATGGGCTTCCACCTATGAGTTCCCCAGATGGATCAAAGCAGCAATCTTGTGTGGTTTTGGCTCACCCTCCAAACCAGTAAAAGGAACACGATCAGTAATGGGTAAATCCAACAAATAAGAATACTCCTCCAGTGTAGGTATCAACTGATAGTCAGGAAAATTAAAGCAAGGATACATCGGATCATAGAACTGAACCAAGGTCGAGAGAATACCCTCCTTCATCCTAAGCTTCATAAGAGTAATGATGGATCTATACTTTTTCCGAAAATCTGCAGAACACTCGATCTCAGGAATTAGACTGATCAACTCATCTATCTTGGCATCCTTGAAACTGTACTTCCCGATCTTTCTTTTTCCAGAATCCATGGTTAAAAAGTACATGATATATTCACAAATGGTCAACCTTTAAGTCCCTTTAAATAAAATTTCTTCAAAAGATGCTTATGAGTGCATGGATGCATGATGCAACAATCACACACAAGATCACACATATAGGATTCATAGGTTCAATGTCATGAGCATGAGTTCGAAGGTACTACCCTAAGGTATTGGTATAAAAGTTATCACCTGCCGAACAAGGTTCTAGAGGTTCCCAGAGCCTACATCCTTCCTTCGGATATTACCAACTTCCCGATTAACTCGGTAATTAGTAATATTCTCAAGAAAAACTCGTTCGATCATAGTATCGCGTGACAAATATTTCCGGATTACTCCATCATAGCTTCCGCACTACACATAAAAGGTCAAGATGGGTTTGGTATTCTACGGTCCTCAGCTTCAGAAGGCTCCCAGGTCAAAAGCAGTATGTCTTTCCGATTACTCGGTAAACGACACTACTGTCAAAGGGGCCTCCACCGAGTGGGGGATCTCATGCCTTCTTTTTTGGGATTAATCCCTCAAAGTTAGAATGACTATACCGCCCGTCCTATCTTAACGTTTTCCCAAGTTCGGGTATAGGACTTATAAGTAATCACCAAGCACCCTAAAAACCAGGAAAATCCAGATAAACATATGTACAAGATATAACACATAAACAACAATAGCACATATAAAGATATAAACAAAGATAGGCTCAACCTACTTAGGGATGGACCAGCAAGAGGTCAATCTTTCCCTAGAGAAGTCGCCATGTTTTCTATAGCGGTAGAAATGTTTAAGACTAAGCCATTGGATTGACTAGACTTATATAGATCCAAAAAAAAATCACCACCGTGCTTTATTGTTTCTAAAGGAATGGGAAAAGAGAGAGTAACCAAAAAAGAGAGGGGGAAATTCGAGGTAAGGGGGTTGGTTATGAAAAGGGAAGGTATTAGCATCCTAAACATCTACGGTACTCCGCAGGAACCTCTTTGTAAAATCTGTATATTTTTGCTATAAAATATTGTATAAAAATGGATGGTGGGGTGAGAAAAGAAATGTATTTTTACGGTCTTTGCACCCGCCGCGATTGTGAACCTTTAGTGCCTACGTACCACCTTTCATGCAATAGGGGATCAGGGTACACGTAGTTCATCTTTTAAAAGTTTTAGAGCACAAGTGTGTTGGTTAATTTTATGAGATAAGACATCATCGTCATTGTCCGTGTGGAAAACATACTTACTACCCACAATCATGAGAAAGGAGAATTTGCATCATCTCAAAGTGGAGGATATGGCTTGGATTTTAAAACAACAATGCCTCACTGAACACCCAAATGGAAAATATCTCACTTCACTACATATTGTAAAAGTATAGTTGTTTGCATCACTACAAGGATTGACAAGAGTCTAATCTTTTGATAAAATTTATAAAATATAAAGCCAAAGTGGAAAAATGGTTTGAAATGAGATTGATTGACTTTTAGTCTTCTCACAAAAATATCAAGGTATTATTAAGTTTATTGGAGTTTATTGATGAAAAGGTTTTGAAAATGCATGGACCTAGGTCCAAGTTTATTATGAAAGTGGTTCAAGTTGCAAAACAAGAAGAGTTTTTCAAAAGGAGGGAGAAGATTTTTGAAATTAAAGAAAGACGGGAGGAGAAGAAGGGACTATCCTAAAGCATAAGGTAAAAGCTAGGGATAAGAACGAACTAACCAACAAGAAGCCAATACTTGACATTATGAGTCAAGATAGAATTCCCATTCTTTGGATAGAAACCAAGAAAGCAAAGATACTATACTTCTTGTGAGAACCAAACATCAAGCGTATTAAGTCTTCACAAAAATTGGGCAGAGTGACGGCTGTATACGGGTGAATTCCAGATTACAAAAAAAGTATGTAATCACAATAACCTTCACACAAAACAAACAAACAACCCAATGTCTTGAGGTAAACCTCAAGAACTCCATAAAAAATATCAATTAAGGTCACATGGTCTCCAATATAGGCCAAGGTTTCTAATCCTAAGTCCAAGAAGTCCAGTACTCCATAATTCCAAGGATAGTAACCAAATAGTCCAAGTATTTTAAAGGGATTCTATTGTTCATGTTTATTAAATGGTACATAAAACAATTAAAAAAATAAAAAAAATAAAAGGGCACAAATTAAAAACAATTTAATAATTAGTAGTTAGTTGGATGACCATCTTAAAACTTGAATGTGGAACTCATTAGAGGATTGGTAGAACCAAAGCCTCTACACAACAAGTTGTATTTGCTTTTTGTCATGTATATCATCCATTTAGAATCCTCACAAGTACCATTTAATGATCAACAATGTTTAAGTGATCCGCGTTGACCAAAAGTGTTGTAGATCCATTAGAGGATTGGTAGAACCAAAGCCTCCAAACAATGAATCTCAAGGTATTGGATCAAAGGGATCAAATTAACATACTTGGGCTTGCAAACATAGGTTTGGGCCACAAATGATCATTTATTCGAATCGGGACAAAATTTAGGGCTATATTAAGCAATCGTAAGTTGACTTATATAAAAGTTGCACCTATTTTGAGGCCGGTCAATAGCAATTTATACACCATTTGTTTTGAGACATAATATAGAGATCATGCTACAATAACACTTAGTGGAATAACAAAGAGATAAGATGAAGAAGGGTGGGAAAGAATATACAAACCACATTTGAATTAAATTTAAATCAAACTATTATTAAAATCATTCATTCACTTTTATGGAGTTAGAGTCAACCACATGGATCCAATGATGTTAATAAAGTTGATGATCAAAATTCAACCCAAGTGTAGCCAGAAAGTAATCACAAAATAATATTGCATTTAATATATACATTAAAAAAGGTTTTAAAATGGAAATAAGAAAGAAAAATATCAACTATATTCAAATTAATCAAGAAAAGTTAGGTAAGCCCATAGAAAAATCAGAGAAGGACTCAAATATTTTTATAGAATTTTTGGCAACTTTTAAAAGTTAGAAACTATTTTAAAAATAATTAATATTGTTCAAACAAATAGAAAATAGATCAAAAATAGTAAACATCAATATAAAATTCCATAAAATTTTCAAAAAGTCAAAAATATGCAAAATGATATTTAGGAAATTTTTTAGAATTTAAAAATGTCAGAAAGTATTTTTAAGGTAATTAAAACAAAGAAAATAATGCAAAACATATTAAAAATATCAATTGTCAAAATAAAAATGTGAAAAAATATTCATGAGATCAGAAATAATTCAAAGTATTTTTGTGAATTTTTTTCATAATTTTTGGATAAATCATAAAAGAGTTATGAATTTTTGAAAATTAAATCAATTAAAATATAAAATCAGAAAATAAAATAAAACCATAAAGATATGGGCCATCAGATCATAGTCAAAACGCGTTAGTAAGCTAATCCAATGGACTAGGCGCGCTGTGCTTGATATGGACCTTAGTAAGATGCACAGGGAATCAGAAAAAAGGCAACCAATGAAATTAAAACGTTTGGCACGCTACCATTGATTGAAACGAGACATGTCATCGTCTTCAACCTCCATCCACCCTGCAATGGAGATTTTGTGAGATCTTTCAAACGGTAAAATTAGGATCCTAAACCAGTATCATTGGATTCGTCTCTTCAAGACGATCCTAACACCACTATCGCGCCAAATTCATATAAAGTATACAAAGAGATATGAATCAAAAACCCAGAAAATAGCTAGCACCTTCAATTTGAGATTTCTCTCTCAATTCTAAATGGATTTAAAAATTGTAAGAAGCACTAGAATCAGGAGAAGGAGTAGAACATGTTAGTGCTTTATTTGGATCCAAATGGTGGAGAATTCTACCTTTTCGAAGTTCAAGAAAGAAACTCTGAAACTGGATTTTTGTAGCTTGGATTATAGCTCATTTCTCTTGGTTTAAGTGTTGGAGAGTTTGTATGATGCTTAAGGAAGATGAATGTGCAAAGAATTTTGGAGGAAAAGGTTGGAATCTCATAACTGATTTCAAAAATTTCAAGTTCGTGTGATGTTTTGACAGAGTGTTTCTGGCTCTCAAAGCTTGAGGATATGAATGGGGGATGACCCTCTATTTATAGGGATTCAAATGGAATGTTCAAGTGTGTGAAATGACGAAGTTTGGAGGGAAATCGTGTGAACCTGATGCACGAGCAAAGTGTGATTTGATTTCCATCAAAACTCATACAATCCTTGCGTTTTAAGGCTCTAATCCACATTGGCAACTTGGTTAAACATGTTTAGATCATAAACGCGTGCTAATTTAATGTTTAGAGGCCAACACATGAATTTCAAATTCTGACTTATGAAGAAACTTCAGTTCCAAGTTACCAAGTTAAATCCAATGGCATTCTCATCTAATGGGGTCTTAAGGCATGATTCTTGATGCTTTAGAAAGATGAGGTTACAAGCTTTGCAATGGAAAAAGAATGGAATCAAATGGATGCTTGAGCTGAAAGTTGCATTGAGTCAAAGTTGGGATAAAAAGGTTGAGTTTCCATACTTAGAAATATTTCAATTTTTTCTTCAAAAGTGACCTATAATGTTTTGCATCCAAAATTGCATTCCATTTGGAATTTGCTCTTGACCAAAAAAGATGGCATGAAATAGACCTCTTGAATGACATTTTGAAACTTGAATTATTCAAAACCTCCAAAAATTGAGAGAGTTATGAATTGTTGAAGTTGGCAAAAAATCATGAAATGACCTATAATCTTTTGTATCCTTAGGGCATCTTCCATCCATTTTCTCACTTTGCACATAAAAGAAGGAATAAATTTCACATCCTCAAGATCATTATGGAAAAATATTGGGCTCATGGTGATAAAAATTAACCAAGTTATGTTCATTTGAAGTCACACATGACAAATTGGGGGTTCATCTGGAGGACTTATAATCTTTCTTCATCATCAAGTTTCTTCCACATGAAAACTCCTTGAAACTTTTGAAGTGATTTGTTAATAACCCTTTAAAGAGAAGGGTGTCTTTGGAATCACTCAAAAATACCAAAAGATGGGCAAGATATACTTCTTTTAAGTTCAAAACCCTAGATCAAGAAAATGTTTTGAGGAACTTTGACAAATTTTGAAAAAACTTCTTGTACCAACACAATTTCTTTGTAAATGGAAGTTGTTGAGGATGAAAATGAGAACTCATAGACACCAAAACCACTTCCATATCTTGATAATTTAGAGAAATATGTACTTGTCACCAATGGGAAGAAAGCCTTGTCCAAACATGACAACTTCTTCAATCAACCCCTTGTACTTTTGAATCAGTTTTGATAACCTTGAAATGTGATGAACCAAAATAACCTTTCCATTCCATTTATTCTAAAACAACTCCAATGGTGAGGTTTGAACTTCTCAATATTTGTTGACTATGGCATGGAAATAAACTCATGAACTTATGGAGCAACTTGCTAAATCTTATTACCTTTACCTACATTAGTAACAAGCAAGACAAACCAACATTTCATTTTATTAATTAAGAGGAAAAATCAAGACAAAATATTCATGATCACAAAAGAAAACAAGTCAAGGTGCTTGGTGATTCCTCAAAGAGAAAAGATAAAGGTATGGAGGAGAACCAAGAACCCTAATGTGATCTTGTTGTGATTGAATCAATATGGTATGATGAAGGGATCTTAGGGGCAAAAATTAGGACAACATGACCCAGTTGACATGGTGAGCTTGACTCTCGTGGAAGGAAATTCAACGATACGAAGTTCTCCAATCAAAGTTGTGATCAAAATTCAACTTCTAACATCTTCTTGTGTTTAACCCTCGAGATCCTTGAAAACATTACATCCACATATCGTGCATCATATCATGACAGGTTTTCCCCACACGGGTTTCTCATCTGCTTACTGTTTAATTCAGTAGAGATGGCTCTAGAACAGATTGTCATAGATCTTCAGACCCAAAACGCTCAACTTCAAGAAATGTTCTTGAACCTATCCAAGGGTAAAGAAGAAGTGAAAGAACTCCTCATTGAGATCATGACCAAAATGAATCCTGAGGACAACAGGGATGACCAGTTGGAACAGTTACAAACTGAAATGGCAACAATGAAAGTCAAGATGATGGGGAAAATGGTGGGTCAGATGGCTCTTATCCAAAACTTAGTTTGGGGATAATAAGAGTTGAGAGCCCTCATCAACAAGCTTCATCAAGATGGATGTAACCATATAGGGAAAACAACTAGAATTGGGGATCGAGTCATTAATCAGCCTCCGATGAGACAAGAAGTTGGTTTGATCGAGAGAATACCCTTCAAAATGACTATTATACTAAGAGTCCAACAACAAACTCGCCAACCCGGACAGGGTGGTCAACGAAAGTATGATATGCCTAAAAGACAATTTACAGAGATTAACTTGTCTTCGGATTAAGCATTGCATGATATGTTTAAAGTCAAGTTGGTTACGTTAAGGGAACCTCATCAAAAACCTAACACTTCTGCTCCCAACTACAAACATAATGAAAAGTGCGCATACCACTCCAACACTTGGGGACATGACACTAACCACTGTTGGCCATTGAAGAACAAGATTCAAGACCTCATCGATAAGTGAGTGTTGGAATTTGCACAAGATGGGCAACAAGAGTTTTTCTGTCATCCCTCAAAGACACACCATCTAAAGTGACAAATTTAGGAGGAGAAATTTTTGTTCATTCGAATTTTCAGTTGAAATTTATTTGTTTGTTTAAACATTTGTCCTTATGTCAAACTTTGGTTGTTTCATTAATGCATTGCATATGTTTGTCTTGAATTAATCCATTCATTTTCACTATATTTAAACTATGATTTTTACTCCCTTTATGATATTCAACACTTGTTTAAAAGTTGTAAGCCTTTAGAGGGAGGATGACGAAAACAATGCCATAATCTCATACAGTATGCTTTTGGACAGACCTTGCTAACGATGTACAAGCGTTCTTTCAATTCCTAAGCAATGGAGTTATAAAGAAGATAATCCCTAGTCAACCCCTTTGAGCCAATGAAGTATGCATTTTCTTTTTCACACAAATTGAAACCTTTAATCAAAGCCTAGGGCAGGGCAGCTTCTCAGTTGATTCAAATGCGCGTTCGGTTGCAAGCTTTCACTTTGTACACAATGAATGACACCAAAAACATCCTTCTGAATCAAAAGACAGCGATGGTTCCCCATAAAATAGGCAATCATTATCTCTCAAAAGACAATCCCACTAAGTCAAAATCTACGAAGGAGACTTAAGAAAAAAACTGGGGCATCCCGTTGACTATAGTCACAAAACAAAAAAAAATAGTCAGGAAAAAATAAGGGATAATAAATCAAAAGAGGTCGTCACAAATCCTCGACAACATGAAAAATGTTGAAACATGACTGCCTTCACAAATAAACTTCCAGTATCTGAACCATCACCAAAACTTCATTCCATATTCAATAGGAGTACAAATGCACAATTAATTGAGTTTAGGACTGTAGAACATCATGAATAATGGGTGGGTACAAATAAACTTTGAGCCTTATCCTTTGTTTCTTAAACCATGAACCAGTCCACGTTACAACCCCTTAAAAGTCCTAATTGAAGCATGGGTTAGTTCGAAAGCATGCTGTTACAAAAGATATCCTGACTCCTGTAAGGCTTACTATAAATCATGGTCAAATTCATATTCTTACAAAATTCTTTTATCTTCTAATAATTCATTTTCAAAACTTCAAGAAAAACATAAACTTTGCATTATTTTGAATACCGTTGTTTGCATATAGCTATTTTTTTGACAACAGAAAAATTTGCACGACGAATATCCAATGAACGGAAGTTCTCTCAAGAAAGAGAATCACTTCAAATTGGAAGACACATCCAATGACAAATCTCCCATGATCAAGGGGGCATGACAGGTTACTGTCCAACTCATCTGGGGCAGTCAAGTCCAAATTCTAAGAAATCTCTCATAAAGTCTTGAATAGCCAGGGGCAAGTCTACATCTGAATCACTTGGGGAATTGAACATGAATTCCAGCAAAGGGTCACATACAACCAAACACACATTTTTTGGCAGCGCTACAACACTTACTACTATGGACAGCGACAAGTCCCCACAAAGCCATCTCTATAAGGTCATCCCCACAGAATAATCTTAACAGATAAGGGTATAAACCCCTCAAGGAAAAATTCATGGATATCCCCATAAAATTAGATCCATGCAATCCCCAACCAGAGTTTTAGTCTTCGGAAAACCTCTCCCGGACTGAGTTGGTCTAAAGAAGAATCCTCGAGGAGTTATGCCAAAATAAAACACCTCCCCAGCAGTTTGTCAAATATTCTCTTCAATAGGGTTTATTTCCCCAACAAACTACAAATTCCCCATCTTAAGTTTGCCTCTCAGACTATTAAAAATTAAGGGACCACAACCCCTAACCCCCCAGTGAGCTCATCAACAAAGTCAATGTTATCTGTGAAGTTTCTGCGAAGCCTGGACCCGACCAGAAAATAGTTCAACGTCATCCTACTCTCATCTTATTGCGGAACCTGGATCCGACCAGATAATAGTTCAAAAGCTCCTCTTCCCCAGTAGAATTTTCCATTATCCTAGTGAGTTGCTGCGAAGCCTGGAATATTACCAGATAACAGTTAACTTCTTTATCCCTAACAAGTTGTTAACTTCCATTCTCTCCAATCAAGAGATAACTCCCTAATAGAGAAATAGATGACTAGAACCCCTGAACTCTTTCCCTCAAGCAGAAATCAATACTCTCCGCAGAGTCTTCCCTCAAGCATAAGCCAATATTCCCCAGCAGAGTTCTCCTCAAACAACATAACAGGAATCCCTAGCGGAAACATCCTAAAACAAGGTATGAAGAGGAGCATACTCTTCATCACCAACAACAGTCTGGGATTTCATTTCCCAAGGCTCACCAGCATTTGTCAAGGATTCATTTTCCCAAACAAAGATACACTTCAACAACATTTCACATTTCATACGTCATAGCATATGCATATGAAACGCATATAGCACAATCTCATTTATTTTGAGAACACCATTATACAATGCATTTCATACATCATGACATTTCATACAACTAACGCTTTACATTTTTAGGAAAAGATCAATCAACAGATGAACGTCATCAACTATTTGTAAACTTCTCCGATACAAAATCAAGCTTGGATTTTTTCTCTGATACTTATTGAAGTAGTAGTCGTCAGATTCCTTCATTACCTATTGAAGTAGTATTTGTCCAAGATTCCTTCATTACCTGTTGAAGTAGTAGTCGTCTGATTCCTTCATTACCTCTTGAAGTAGTAGTCGTCCAAGACTCCTTCATTACCTGTTAAAGTAGTATTCGTCCAAGATTCCTTCATTACCTATTGAAGTAGTAGTCGTGAGAATCCTTCATTACCTGTAGAAGTAGTAGTCGTCCAAGATTCCTTCATTACCTGTTGAAGTAGTAGTTGTAAGATTCCTTTATTACCTGTTGAAGTATTAGTCGTCATATTCCATCATTACTTGGTGAAGTAGTAGTCATCGGATTCCTTCATTACTTGTTGAAGTAGTAGTCGTCAGATTCCTTTATTACTTGTTGAAGTAGTAGTCGTCATATTTTTTCATTACTTGTTGAAGTAGTAGTCATCAGATTCCTTCATCACCTATTGAAGTAGCAGTCATCAGATTCCTTCGTTACCTGCTGAAGTAGTAGTCGTTAAAGATTCCTTCATTACCTGTTGAAGTAGTAGTCGTCAGATTCCTTCATTACTTGTTGAATTAGTGTTCAACTACGAAAGCGACGATCAAGGCTATCATTAAAGGTTTATACGAGCTTGGGGGATGGTAAACAAGGTGGATAGTAGGACATTGGGACACAAAAATTCCATTCCACTTGAGCCTTAGATTAGGTGGGTATGATCTCGTGCTCAAAGTCTCGCAATGCCTTACCCCTCCATCCTCTCTATCATCATAGAGCCTGTGGTTAAAGGAGATGTCTCGTATACTGTCCTTCATCCCAACATGCCTACCTCTCTCGAAGACTTGAAAAAAGATTGGATTCAACTAAAGGAAGAACGATATACTTTCGAAGCCCGATTCTACGCTAGTGAGAAGAAAGTTCTGGAACTCACCAAGCAGCTTCATGATGTACTCGAACTTGGATTTATTAATATAATGTGTGTTTCCTTTTTGTCTAAATAAATTTAAATCTCTAATTTCCTTGAAATCATTCGCATATTCATTTTCATTCATTATAACACAAACAGGTTTCTGACAACAAGTCTTCTTATCTTTCTACTATTTATTTCAGTGAGATGGATATTGAACAGACAGTAAAGGATCTTCAAGCGCAGAACGCTCAATTCCAACAAATGTTATTGGCTCTGGAAAAAGGACAAGAGGATTTGAAAACTTTGTTAATCAAAGAGAAGAAGAAGAAAGCGAAGAAACCAGTCGGTGTTTTGAATCTGGGAAGAAGGTTCAAAGGACCAGCCAAACGAATTATAGATTTTGCAACCTCGTCGGGTGAAGGAGATAATCAAGAAGGGAAAAACCTATGATCCATAGCTTTTGAAAATCACATGGTTGGATTTGTATTCAAATTCTAGGAAGGTTTGATGTTTACATTTTTTTGATTTGGCTGAGAAATGAAGCTTTTAGAAGCCTAACAATGGTGATATACATCTCTGCGCACGCGAAGGAAGAAGATAAAGCCATGTTCAAATTTTCAGAAATGGGTTCATTTTATATTTAGTGCAAGTTGGATAACTAACAGGTGAAACAGACTACCCCAGTGGTATAAACAGCGCGCGCTAAAGCCTTGCCCTGTAGAAGGTCCTCGGTTTGAACCCCAACGAGACCTTTTGTCATTTTTCCAAATTTTCTCACTTTTTTTTTGTTTGTAGGAAGCGTGCCTGGGCCTCCATTGGCTGGGCCTTGACATTGTTATTTTTCCGACCCCCCATTTTACTTCAGCAATGTAGCCCATTTTATTTAGTTCTCTAACTAAATGATTAATTGGGCCAGGCCAAACAAAAACTATTTTCATGCAAAAACCCCTAAAAATTGCAGCTTTGATTAATTTCATTTTTTACTTAATTCAATTTTCCTATTTTAATTAATTACCCTTATTTAATTATTTAGGTCAAAATCTTTTCTTAACAAAAATCCAAAAAAAACAAAATCCATTCCCTTTCCACTTCTATCCTTGTACATCATATACATTTTAATTCTTGTACATTATCCAAGTTCGATATGGTTGTAATAGATAATTAGGTTTAATTTCTTTCAATCCCCATTTGTAAATGTGTACACCCCATCCCCAAATGATGCAATATCTTAGTAAATTTACTTTCTGCAATTTATCGCTTTCATATAAATGCTAGTAAGTTAAGGTTTGTATGGAAAGATAAAATCACTGCTTAGAAAACCTTAATGCAAGGAAAAATCAAGCATGAAAAAATAAACACATGCACACTTACACCTCTAGGGTTAACTCCACTTGTTGCCTTGAAAAATAGTCATAATATGCATGTGAGACATCTTAGAAAATACAATTAAAAATACAAGATCATAGTCCCTCGATGACGCTAAGAATGTTACCTTATAAATGATTTATCCCTCAAGAGAAATGCTAAGATATCTCACAATATTACTATTCATGACTATACAATGACCCACGCCCGTCCCTTTACATCCAAAGATAAGGTAGCAATATCAAACGAAGGAAGAAATGAACAAGAGACTTTTGAGTAGGTAGAAGGTTCTTAGTTGCTTGCTCACAATCCATCTTCAAAAACCAAAAACATCTTTTCAAACAAACCAAACACTTTCAAAACATGAAATATTTTCAAAAGTCCAACACTTTGTATGCATTCTTATAGAGACGAGAATCATTACGAAGTTTTCCTAAACGAAGGCGCTTTTCAAAAATACTTTGAAATCCCACCACAAACACAATTCAAACAAAGCAATTTCAAAAGTGATCTAGCAAGAAACTAAGAGCCCATAGATAATTATGGATGAAATGGGTGTTAACACCTTCCCTTTTCATAATCTACCCCCAAACTCAATAAAATATCTCAAAGGTCTTTCCTATGCTTTTCACCCTATCCTTTGTTAGATAAAAGAAAAGTCGGTGGAGACTCTTGCTATCTGAACCAATTGTGATCAAACGCAAAATAACCAAGTCAGTTCTCCCACTGTATTATAGAACTGGCAACTCTACTGGGGACTAAGAAAACTTAAAAAAGTGGGATTACCTTAGGGATAGATCACCTTTACTTGCCTTCCTTATAATGTTATTAAGCGCTAACTGACCTTTAGAACCTGTAATTGACTCATCCTAAGACACTAGAAAGTAGTGAGATGGTCGACTTTAGTTACGACCTAAGATTCATTGATACTCGATGCTACCCTCATTGAGATTGGACTTTTGGGATATTCTGGCCGCAATACTTTTGTGCTTGAGCTAGAACATTTCCTAAAAGAAAGGTCAGTGATATGAGACTCCCTAGAACCCGGTTACTATTACTAGGAAAGGTTGAGCCAACTAAACTTCAAGAGGGTACTTACCTATAAACTCCATGCAAGCCTAAACCTAAGGACTTGTTTTCTTTGTGTGTATATGATTATTTGTACATAACGACTTGCTTGCTTTGCATACTTGTACATAACATCATGACATCATACCATAGAATTTTTCAATAACCATTTCAAGGATCTCAAGGGCCTGTGATGCAGGGTCATGTTGAACCAGACGTCTTTCAAGGGGAAAAAGGATTCATTCTCCTCTAACCAAACACCATCAAAGGCCAAAGCACAATAACTTAAGTCAAGGGCTATGACCCACTTGACATGGTGAGCTTGATTCTCGTGGAAGGACATCCACCGATACGAAGTTCTCTAATCAAAAGTTGTGATCAAAGTTCAACTTATAACATCTTATTGTGTTTACCCCGCGAGATCCTTGAAAACATTGCATCTACATATCATGCATGTCATCATAACAGGTTTTCCCCACACGGGTTTCACATCCTCTTATTGTTTATTTCAGTAGAGATGGCTCTAGAAAAAACTATCAAGGACATTCAGACTCAAAATGCTCAACTTCAAGAAATCTTCTTGAACCTATCTAAGGGGAAAGAAGAAGTGAAAGCACTCCTCACTAGGGGCATGACCATGAAGAATCCAGAGGACAACAAAGATGACCAGTCGGAATGGCTACAAACTGAGATATTCATAATGAAGATCTAGATGATAGGAAGGATGGTGGGCCAGATGGCTCTTATCTAAAACTTGGCTCAGGGGAAAGAAGAGCTGAGATCCCTCGTCAATAAGCTTCATCAAGACGGATGTAACCATATGGGGAAAATAGCTAGAATTGGGGATCGAGTAATTAATCATCCCCCGATGAGACAAGAAGTTGGCTTGGTGGAGAGTAGACCTTTCTAAATTGCTGCTACATCATGGGCCCAACAATAACCTCGCCAACAATGACAGGGGAATCACCGTAAGGAGGTCACACCTAAGAGACAATTCACCAGGATCAACATGTCACTGGATCAAGCGTTACAAGATATATTGAAGGCAGAGCTAATTACGTTAAAGACTCCTCTCTAGAATTCCAATACTTCTACTCCTAGTTACCACCCCAATGAGAGATGTGCATACCATTCTGATAGTCATGGACATCATACGAATGGTTGCTGGGCTCTGAGGAACAAAATTCAAGACCTAATCGACGAAGGATTGTTGGAGTCTACACAAGACGGTCAACTGGAGCTCTTATGTCATCCCTCAAAGGCACACAATCTGAAGTGACCAATTTAGGCGGAGAAACTTTTGTTTATTCAAATTTTCAATTGTAATTTCTTTTGCTTGTTCAAACGCTTATCTAGTAATGTTAAACTTTGTTTCATTAATGCATTGCATATGTTTGTCTTGGATTAATCCATCCGTTTTCATTATATTTAAACTATGCTTTTTACTCCCTTTATGATATTCAACTCTTGTTTTAAAAGTTGCAAGCCTTTAAAGGGAGGATGACGAAAACAATGTCATAATCTTATATAGTATGCTTTTGGACAGACCTTGTTGATGATGTACATGCATTTCTTTCAAACCCTAAACACTGGAGTTATAAGGAAGATAATCCCTAGTCAACCCCTTTGAGCCAAAGAAGTAGGAGTTTTCTTTTTCACACAAATTAAAACCTTTAATCAAAACCTGGGACAGGGTAGTTCTCTCAGTTAATTCAAGTGCGCGTCAGTCGCAAGCTTTAACTTCCTAAACAATGAATGACATTAATAACGTCCTTCTGAATCAAAAAACAGTGATGTTTTCCTATCAAATAGGCAGTCATTATCTCTCAAAAGAAAAGCCCACTAAGTCAAAACATACGAAGGAGACTTAAGAAAAACTAGGGCATCCCGCTGGCTGTAATCTCAAAATAAGAACAGTCAGGCAAAATCGGGGATAATAAAAAAATAGGTCACTACAAATCCTTGACAACATGTAAAACATTTCCAAAAATGATTGCCTTCCAACAAACTTAACTTGTCCGAACCATCACCCAAACGTCATTCCAGATTCAATTGGAATTCAAATGCACATTTAACTGAGTTTAGGGCTGAAGAATATCATGGAGAAAGGGTTGGGTACAAATAAACTTTGAGCCTTATATTTTGTTTCTTAAATCGTGAACTAGACCATGCTACAACCCTTAAAAGTCCTAATTGAAGCATGAGTTAGTTCGAAAGAATACTGTTACAAAAGGTATCCTGACTCCTGTAAGGCTAACTGTAAATCCTGAGTTAAATTCATTTTCTTACAAAACTCTTTATTTGTTAAAGCTGCATTCTCAAAACTTCAAGATAAGCATAAACTTCGCATTGTTTGAATATCGTTGTTTACATATGGCTAATTGTTTGATAGAGGAGAAATTCACACGGCGAATATCCAATGAACGAAAATTCTCAATGAACATAATCACTTCAAAGTGGGAAGACACTTCAAATGAAAAATATCCTATAAACAAGGGGGCATGACATGTCACTATCCAAATTATCTAGGGTAGTCAAGTCAATATTCTAAGAAATCTCTCAAGAAGTGCTGAATAACCAGAGGCAGGTCTGTATCTGAATCACTTGGGGCATTGAACATAAATTCCAGAAAAGGGCTACGTACGGCCAAGCAAACGTTTTCTGGCAGTACTACAACACTTACTACTAGGGGAAGTGATAAATTCCCACAAATTCCTTTTCATAGGGTAATCCATAGTCAAGTCCCCATAGAGTCATTTCTATAAGGTTATCCCCACAAAATAATCTTCAAGGACGAGGGTCCAAAACCCTCAAAGAAAAATTAATGGATATCCACATAAGATTGGATCCATGCAATCCCTAGTCAGAGTTTCAAATCTCCAGAAAACCTCTCCCCAACTGAGTTGATCTCAAGAATCCACCAGGAGTTCTGCTAAAAGAGAACACCTCTCCAGCAGATTGATAACATGGTTTATTTCCCCAACAAACTACAGATTCTCCAGCTTGAGTTTTCCTTTCCGACTAATACAAATCAAGGAACCATAACCCCTCTTCCCCAATAGACTTTTCTACAATCCCAAGTGAGTTGCTGCATAGCCTAGAAGCTAACTGGATAACAATCAACTTCTCTATCCCTAACAAGTTGTTAACTTCATTTCTCTCAAATCAAGAGATAACTCCCCAGTAGAGCAACGGAAAACTAAAAATCCTGAACTCTCTTCCCCAAGCAGGAGTTAACACTCTCCGCAGATCTTTTCTCAAGACAAAGCTAATATTCCCCATCGGAGTTCTCCCTAAACGACAAAAATGAGAAGCCCCAGAGGAAACATTCTAAAACAAGGTATGAAGATGTACATACCCTTCATCCCCAAATAGCAGTATGGGATTTAACTTCCTAAGGCTCCCCAACATTTGCCAAGGTTTTATTTTCCAAGACAAAATTACATTTCAACAAATACTTTTGAGAACACCGTGCATTCATACATCATGGCATTGTATACAACTAACTCTTTACCTTTTCAGGAAAGATCAATTAAACAGATAATTATCATCAACAATTTTCAACAGTTCCAGATTAATACCTAAAACAAGTCAGGAAGACTATCTATGAACGACTTACTGTAGATTAATACCTGAAACCAGACAGGACAACTATCTACATGAACTGATTGAAGATTAACTTCCAAAACCAGACGGGAAAACTATCTTTGTTTCACATAGGTCAGGGATTAATACTTGAAACCAGATAGGGAAACTATTTCAACGACCAACAAAAGAAAGTTTTAGATTAATACCTGAAATAAGACAGGACAATTATCTGTGAACAAATTGATTGTAGATCAATTCCTGAAACAGGACGGGGTGACTATCTACATGACGAACACTTCCTTCATACATCTTCTGGTTCAGTTTAAATCGAACAAAGATTTATTTTGATACTTTTCCAACAGAGGCTTTTTTAGGTTCAGTTTATATCGACCAAAGATTTATTCTGATTCTTTTCTAGTTAAAGATTATTCAAGACCTCTGTTGGTTCAGTTTAAATCAATCAATGGTTTATCCTGATTCCATTCTGGTAGACACTTTCTCTGGTTCAGTTAAATCGCTTCAAAGATTTATTCTGATTCTTTTCCAATTAAAGATTATTCAAAACCACTGCTGGTTCAGTTTAAATCGATCAATGGTTTATCCTGATTCCGTTTTGGTAGACACTTTCTCTGGTTCATTTAGATCGCTCCAAAGATTTATTCTAATTCTTTTCCAATTAAAGATTATTCAAAACCTCTGTTGGTTCAGTTTAAATTGATCAATGGTTTATCCTGATTCTGTTTTGGTAGACACTTTCTCTGGTTCAGATAAATCGCTCCAAAGATTTATTCTGATTCTTTTCCAGTTAAAGATCATTCAAGACTTCTGTTGGTTCAGTTTAAATTGATCAATGGTTTATCCTGATTCCGTTCCGTTAGACACTTTCTCTGGTTCAGTTAAATCGCTCCAAAGATTTATTCTGATTCTTTTCCAGTTAAAGATTATTCAAGACCTCTACTGGTTCAGTTTAAATTGATCAATGGTTTATCCTGATTCTGTTTCGGTAGACACTTTCTCTGGTTCAGTTAAATCGCTCCAAAGATTTATTATGATTCTTTTCCAGTTAAAGATTATTCAAAACCTCTACTGGTTCAGTTTAAATCGAACAATGGTTTATCCTGATTCGGTTCCGGTAGACACTTTCTTTGGTTCAGTTAAATCGCTTTAATGATTTATTCTGATTCTTTTCCAGTTAAAGATTATTTAATACCTCTGTTGGTTCAGTTTAAATTGATAAATGGTTTATCCTGATTCTGTTCTGGTAGACACTTTCTCTGGTTCAGTTAAATCGCTCTAAAGATTTATTCTGATTCTTTTCCAGTTAAAGATTATTCAAGACCTCTGTTGGTTTAGTTTAAATCGATCAATAGTTTAATTTTAGTCAACAATCACTTTTGGGTGGCATCTATAATCTTCAACAACTCTCCATCACCTCTCCAAATGGCATTTTTAAGCCCATTCCCTATGCAATCAACCACCACATCATCGAGTGCAAATTTCTGGGCACTCTAGTGTTCAATCATCTTCCACCTTCAAGTCACGAATGGTAGACTCGCCAGTCTAAATCTTCAGGTTTAAGAAGATTGAACAGGGGCAGTTGTTGTATCCCAAAATTTGCCCTCCCATTTCTCAAGACATTTCCTCACAAGGATTTTCAAAAGTTCAAGTTTGCACATGTACAATTAAAGTTTTGGGCTTTCAAACATCAAATTGAAGAAGAGAAAGTTTTCTTCAATTCAGAGATTTCAATTGAGCATCTGGCTTCCTTCTAGCAAGATGGATTCAGGGGCTTCGATTGAGCATCTGGCTTCCTTCGAGCAAGCTGGATTCAGGGGTTTCGATTGAGCATCTGGCTTTCTTCGAGGAAGCTCTGATCTATAAGCTTCTCTATTAAGCAATTATTTCTGTCATTTGTTTTTGCTTCAATTTAGAAAGACTTGGACTTCTACTGACTTGCTTTGGTTCAAAAGGAAATGGCCTCCTATAGCTTCAACTGAACTCCTTCTTTCATGCTAGCTTCGACTAAACTTCTTCTTCCCTTCTAGCTTTGATTGGGAAATGTTTCCCTTTGAAACAGCTAGCTTCGATTCAGAAGGCAATGGCCTTCTGTAGGTTTGCTTTGATTCACCAACATCAGCCTCCTAAATGCATATTTCAAATCACCAGCATCAACCTCCTAAATGTATCCTTCGATTCACAAGCATCAGTAGTACTTCCTTCATGCTTGCAAGGCAAGTACATCTTGCATGCCAGCATGCACAAGGCAAGCGCCTCCTCTGTGTTTTATTTCGACTCACAAGGAGATGGCCTCTTTCCTGCATGCCAGCATGCACAAGGCAAGTGCCTCCTCTGTGTTTGCTTTCGACTCACAAGGAGATGGCCACTTTCCTGCTTGCTTCAATTCATAAGGCAGGAACTTCCCTCATGCTAGCACCCACAGGGCTTTGGCTATTTTAACGCTAGCTTCGACTGGGAAATATCTCCCTTGGAAACAGTTTGTTTCAACTCCACATAGTTTCTACACTGTGACACACATATTTGACCCCTTCAAAAGATACACATATGATCCATTCGAAGGACACACTTTGGGTGGAAGCAAATATTGTTGTCTGAAGAGAGGTTCTGGTCGAAGGTTGGACCTATGAGGTCAAAACAAAAGGTTGAAGTATTCAAAGATGCTTGCTGGCCAGAGCCCTATGTGCTTCCAGGTCCAAGCCTACAGCACTGGCCACAACGCTCTAAAACTGCTACAAAGCAGTCCTGCTACGCTGCTCTCATACTTGCACCAAATTGGCATACAAAAACTGCACCTCGAAGACTACAAGCACAACTTACCCAATTTGTTCAAATATATTTTGTTTTCCCCCTTAAACTCAGCCAACTTCATCTTTAAATTAGAGGTTCCATCACACATCTAAATGGGGCTTTTGGTGGTTATAGGGAGATTTTCTAACAAGGAAAAGAAAGGAGAAAACACTCACACACTCTCAAACCCAAAACTAAAGAAACACAACACATGTTTCTTTTTTCCTTCAAATCCATAAGAAACACAAAACTTGTTTCTTTTCTCTTTAGAATCCAGAACCCAGGGAAACACCAACCCAACACTTGGTTCTTTCTTTCAAATCCAGCACTAGAAACACCACACTTGTTTCTTTCCTTCGAATCCTGAACCCAGGGAAAAATCAACCCAAGACTTGTTTCCTTCTTTCAAATCCAGCATTAGAAATACAACACTTGTTTCTTCCCTTCGGATCCCAGAGCATCCAGTTCAATCACTCAAGGTCAAGAAGCACCAACTTCAGATCTAATGTATGTCACCCTGACCTTAACCCTTTCGTTTTAAGCATGTAAATAACCATTTCCTTTTGTTTCAAACATCATTATTATCCTTTGGTTTGTTTTCGTTCCCACCTTCTTGCGCATTTTTTCGTTTTTGCCCCTTTTGGTTTGGTTTCCTTCAAGAAAGAGACAAACTTGTACAGACCCAAACGAAAGAGAAAAGTTTGCATGAATCGGAGCCTTAGGTTTCTCCCCTTACTGCTTCACAGCTGCAGACAGAAAAAAAGAAGGTGATGTGAATCAAAGGTTATAGACTTTGACTCACACTGGTTACAGACCCCAATCAAAAGAATGCAAAGGAGGGAGAATCGAAAGGCACGTCCTTCGATCCAGGATGCCTTTTCTTTCTCTCTTTTTACACTATTTTTGTCTTTATATTTTCGATATATTTACATTTTCTTTCTATTCAATATGGTTGTAATAATTAGGACTTTTATTTTTTGCAACCCACACTTGTACATTTGTATACCCCATCCCCCAAAAACATGTAATAGCGTAGGACATTTATTTTTCTCTTTTTTATTGCTTTCATAAATTTTAGTAATTAAGGTGCATGGCAAGATAAAACTAACAAGTAGACCACCATAATAAACGACAAAATGCATGCAATCAAACACACTATTCATACATGCACCTCTAGGGTAATCTCACTTGCTGCCTCGGAAAATAGTCATGTCCCTCGAACATGGGCATTTTAGCAAAGACCCTCGATAAAAGATCGTAGTCCCTCGATGTTGCCTTTGGTAAACGATCTAGTCCCTAACAAAATTGCTAAAGCATCACATAGGTTGCCTTCTATGACTATATAATTGACCTGCACCCGTCCCTTCACATCCAACGATGGGGCTTCTTATCAATCAATGGTAAGATAGCAACATCTAAAGGAGGAGGAAAATAACATTATACCTTTTGAGTAGGTAGGACGCTCGTAGTTGCTTTCTTGCTCACAACAAAAAACATTTTCACACCAACACTTTCAACTGAAACAATTTCAAAAGTCAAAGCTCTCTGTATGCATTCATATAGAGACGAGAATCATTACAAAGGCACTTTTCAATATTACTTTCAAAAACATCTTCCACAACAAACATCTCTTTGAAGTATTTTCAAAACCAACACTTTGTACGCATTCTGATAGAGACGAGAATCATTACACAAGACATTTTCAAAATATATTCAAACACACACCATAAAGCACATTTTCAAACAAAGAAAGTGATCTAGCAAGCAACTAAGAGCCCGTAGATGACTAAGGATGGAAAGGGTGCTAACACCTTCCCTTTCCATAATATACCCCCTTACTCAGAAAACTCTCAAAAGGTATTTTTCTGTTCTTTTCACGCTTTCCTTTGTTGGATAAAAGAAAAGTCAGTGGCGACTCTTGCTATCCGCAACAATTGCGATCAAACCAAAATAACCAAGTTAGTTCTCCCACCGTATTACACTTGTCTTTAACTGGAAGAAATTAATATAACCATAAGAAGTCTTTGTTCTCCTGTCTTTAACCGGAAGAAATAAATCTAACCAGAAAAGGTCTTGGTTTGCCTGTCTTTAACTGGAAGAAATAAATCTAACTAGAAGAGGTCTTTGATTCGCCTGTATTTAACTGGAAGAAATAAATCTAACCAGAAGAGGTCTTTGATTCGCCTGTCTTTAACTGGAAGAAATAAATCTAACCAGAAGAGGTCGTTCATCGCCTGTCTTTAACTGGAAGAAATAAATCTAACCAGAAGAGGCTTTTGATTTGATTGACTTTTACTGCAAGTATAAGGGTTAGTTGCATGCAAAAGTATGCATGGCGTGATAATGTTCTCAAAATAAATGAGATTATGTTGTATATATATGTTAAATGATGTATGAATGTGAAATGTTACTGTAATGCATCTGTGTCTTGGAAAATAACTCCCTGACCGCTGCTGGGGAGTTTTGGGAAGTTAAATCCCGAATCGCTGTTGAGGACGAAGAGTATGTGCATCTTCAAACCTTGTTTAGAGTATTTCCGTTGGGGATATCTACTTTGTTGAAAAGAAACTCCGCTGGGGAATATTGACTTGTTTGATAAGACTGTGTGGAGAGTGTTGATTTCTGCTTGGGAACCAAAATTCAGGAATTTTAGTCGTCCATTGCTCTGGTGGGGAATTATCTCTTGAAGGTTAGTTGTTATCTGGTCGGATTCCAGGTTTCACACCAACTTGATGGGGATAATGAAGTTAACTATTATCTATTCAGGTTCTAGGATTTACAATAACTTACTGGGGATTGTAGAAAATTCTACTGGGGAAGAGGAGTTTTACTAGTGATTTTGTAGGAATTAAACTGCTATCTGGTCGGGTCCAGGCTTCATCAATTTTGAAATTGAGGTTAACTGGTATCTGGTTTGGTCTAGGCTTCATAGTAACTTCGGGGATAGTAGAGACTCCATTAGTGACTTCATTGGGGATTAAGGGTTGTGGTCCCTTGATTTGTAATAGTTGGAGAGGCAAACTGGAATTTTTCCATTTGTTGGGGAAATAACCCTATTGAAAAGGATATTGGATGAACTGCTGGGGAGGGTATTCTTTAAGAAGAACTCCATAAGGCTCCCTTTTAATACCAACTAAGTTGGGGAAAGGACCTTTCAAAGATTAAAACTCTGGCTGCAGAGTTATGAATCCCAATTTGTGGAGATAATATCATTGAAACAACTCTGTGGGGATATCTCAAATGTATTTAGGGAGATGCTCGTCACTGTTTTGAGGCATACATTTGCCAAAAGTTTAATCATGTTCATATGCATATGTTCATTCAATTTTAGTCATTGGACACCTTTGCAATCAAAATAGAAAAAACAAAAAAGTTTGTACTTCAAAGTATATTTGTATTGATGTTTTCCCCGTGAATATGCATTTTTGTAAAAGAGACAGAGGTCCTAGTAAGAGGAAATCGTCAAAAGAAATGAAAAGTGTACAGATTGTAAACAAAAATAATAGCCATGTGGAAGTGATCTCATTGTCCCAACTCTGCTATTGCCTCTATGTCTTCGAGAAAACCTTTTTCGTTGAACGAAGTTGATTGGATTGATTTTGGACCATTTGAACTTCAGATTTTGGTAATAAAGATGGATGTAGAGATCCCACGGGACATAGTTATATGCTTTAATCCTTATCTTTTTCCTGGACCTCCCTTTCGGGTTTTCATCCCACCAGGATACCCATTTTTTCCCAAGTCACCCTTTCAGGTTTTTAACTCCCCGAGTGTACAATATTTTGCATATATCCTTAAATTTTTCCCGAACCTCTTTGGTTCACCAGGATGCCCATATTTTTTCCTAGGTGTGTCAACCTAGAGGGTCATTTTATGCGTAGTATTTTTTAACTATGTCCGAGTTTACGGGATGTGGGAAGTCTTCACCGTCCATAGTAGTCAGCATCATGGCACCACCATAGAAAACTTTCTTTACAAAAAATGGTCCTTCGTAAGTGGGAGTCCAATTTCCCCTGGGGTAGGCTTGTGGAAGAATGATTCGCTTTATTACCAAGTCGCCAGCTTGATACACTTGAGGCTTGATATTTTAGTTGTACGCCTTGATCATATGCTTTTGATACATCTGACCATGGCAAAAAACATCCAACCGCTTCTCATCAATCAAGTTTAGTTGATCCAACCTAGCCTGGATCCATTCATCTTCGCCTAGACTTGCTTCTTTCATTATTCTTAGAGAAGGAATTTGAACTTCTACAAGAAAGACGACTTCCATGCCATAGACCAAGGAGAAAGGAGTTTCCTCAGTTGACGTACGAGTCGAAGTACGATAGCCATGGAGAGCAAACAGTAACATCTCATGCCAGTCTTTGTAGGTTACCAACATCTTTTGCATAATCTTCTTGATATTTTTATTGGAAGCTTCCACTGCGCCATTAATCTTGGGTCTGTATGGAGAAGAATTGTGATGCTTGATTTTGAACTAAGTGCATAGTTCCATAATCATAGCATTGTTGAGGTTGGTTCCATTGTCATTGATGATCCTTTTGGGGATACCGTAGCGGAAGATGATGTTATGCTTGATAAACCTGGCTACAACGTTCTTGGTGACTGAGGCATAAGAAGCAGCTTCGACCCACTTGGTAAAGTAATCAATGGAAACAAGGATGAAACGATGTCCATTTGAGGCAGTAGGTTTGATCTCTCCAATCATGTCAATGCCCCACATTGCAAACGGCCACTGAGCAGTCATGACATTTAGAGGAATATGTGGTACATGGTCCTTGTCATCATAGATTTGACACTTATGGCAAGTCCTTGAGTGATGATGACAATCAGTTTCCATTGTGGACCAATAGTAACCAGCCCTCAGGATTTTCTTGGACATAGTGTGTCCACTAGAGTGGGTCCTGAAGAGGCCATCATGCATGTCTTCCATAATTTTCTCTGCCACCTTCTTGTCTATACATCAGAGTAGAGTAGAATCATGGTTGCGCTTGTATAGGATTTGTTGCTTAGAAAGAATTTGGCTGAAAATCTTCGCAAGGATTTCTTATCATTGACGAAAGCTCCTTAAGGATATTATTGTGCCTTAAGATATTTCCTCACCTCGTGGTACCATGGCTTCTCTTCGTCAGTGTCAAGCTCATAGTAGTGTGCAGGTTCGTCAAATCTTTCGATTATTAATATAGGAGCTTCGTTGTCCCATTTGACTTTGAACATGGAAGATATTGTTGCTAAGGCGTCAGCCAATTGATTTTCTTCTCTAGGAAAATGTTCAAAGGTGATCTCCTCGAAGTATGGTATTAGGTTTAACACAGGCTCCTTGTAAGGAATAAGGTTAGGATTCTTAGTTTTCCATTCCCCTTTGAATTGACTAACCACTAGAGAAGAATCTCTGAATACATCCAAATGTTTGATCCTTAATTCAATAGCAGCCTTCAAACCTAAGATGCACGCCTCGTACTCAACCATGTTATTCGTACAATCAAAGCAAATCCTAGCAGTGAAAGGAGTATGGCAACCTTCAGGAGAAATTATCACAACACCAATTCCATTACCCAGAGCGTTGGAAGCTCCATCAAAAACCATAGTCCATCGGGATCCTTGTTTAGGTCCGTCATACGGTCCAGGTTTTGCACAGTCAGTCACTAACATGATATCCTCATCCAAGAAGTCAAAGTTCATAGATCGATAGTCATCAACAGCTTGATGGGCCAAATGATCTGCCAATATACTTCCTTTTATGGCCTTTTATGTTGTATACTGGATATCATATTCAGTCAGAATCATTTTCCATCTAACTATCCGTTCGGAGAGAGCAGGCTTCTCAAAGATGTACTTGATAGGGTCCATCTTAGAAATTAATAAAGTGGTATGAGTCAACATATACTGTCTTAGCCAGCGAGCATCCCATGCAAGAGCGCAACAAGTTTTCTTGAGCAGTGAATATCTGGTTTCACAGTCGGTAAACTTTTTGCTCAGGTAGTATATTGCATGCTCTTTTCAACAAGACCCATCATGATGGCCCAACACACATACCATAGAATTCTCTAGCACAATCAAGTACATGATCAAAGGTCTTCCTTAAAATGGAGGCATAAGGATATGAGGCTCTTGAAAATATTCCTTGATTTTGTCGAAGGTAGCTTGACAGTCATCTTCCATTTGGCTACTTGATCTTTTTTCAGGAGTTTGAATATTGGCTTACAAGTAGCAGTTAAGTGGGAGATAAAGCGAGCGATATAGTTAAGTCGACCCAAGAAACCTATGACCTCGTTTTCAGAACGGGGGACTAGAATTTCTTGAATGGATTTTACCTTTGTAGGATCAACTTTGATGCCTTTACCACTGGCGACAAAACCTAGAAGCTTTCTAGACCTTACTCTGAATGTGCGCTTATTAGGGTTCAACCTCAACTTGTACTTCTTCAGCCTCTCAAATAGCTTGTGTAGGTTATCGAGATGCTCTTCTTCGGTTTGCAACCTTGCAATCATATCATCCACATAGACTTCTATTTCATGATGAATCATATCATGAAATAAAGCTACCATAGCTCTTTGATATGTTTCCCCTACATTGTTTAATCCGAATAGCATAACTTTGTATCAAAAGGTGCCCCATTGTGTAACAAAGATGGTCTGTTCCATGTCTTTGGGAGCCATCTTGAGTTGGTTGTATCCAAAAAACCCATCCATAAAGGAGAAGACTTTATGTTGAGATATGTTGTCAACCAAGACATCAATATATGGTAAGGGAAATCATCTTTGGGGCTTACCCAATACAGATCTCTATAATCTACACACATGTGAACCTTTCCATCTTTCTTTGGCTTGGGGACCATGTTCGCCAGAAAACCTACATAAAATTTCTTTATTACCTAAGATTTTATCTTTTTAGACTTGTCAGGCCGCATGTGACGAACCTTTTGCTTAACATGAGGACAATCTTGCTTTGTTGGCAAATGATGAACCACAATGTAAGTATCCAACTCGGGCATATCTTCATATGACCAAGCAAACTCTTCAGCATAGTCCTGTAACATTTGAACCAATTTTCTCTTGATACCATATTTTAGGTTGGTGCCGATCTTGACCTCTCTCTTATCTTTCTCAGTACCTAAGTTGATAACTTCGACTGGCTCTTCATGAGGTTGAATAGCTTTCTCTTCTTGCATTACAAGTCTGGCTAATTCTCCTGGTATTTCACAATCTTCCTCGCCTTTGTTTTTGGCTTGGTTAACTGGATGTTCGAAGTCATAGCTGGAAATAGTGGAGTTGTTTGAAATGAGATCCGGAGTGGATGAAGATTTGCAAGTGTGTCTGTGTGCATGTAAGGTACATGGCTATTGAAAAAAAAAATGTAATAAAGAAAAAGAAATAAAATGAACACAAAAATTTGAATGCAAAAGGTCCAATGGTTTATATTAAATGATCATATGATAAATGAACATGAACAAAACCCTTAACAAATGGACCATAATGCCCTGGGCAAGGCACATGGCTTAAAAGTCATTGCTTTGGAAATCAAGATTACACACAGAAATTCTTGAATTGACAGAAAATAGTAAATAGTAATTACTCCTCAATAAAGGAGATGGGAGTGAAATCCTTTTCATGCCAGTTGTTGATATTTCCTTCGACAGTAGGATACATCCACTCTTCAAAAGTATTTTCGTCATCAGAGTCTTCCACAACGTTCACTTCATAATTCCCGATGCGGGGAGGTGGCTTTACAATGCGAGCACTCCTGACTTCTTTCTGAGCTTTGATGGTGAAACCCAATCCGAATTTGTCTGCTATAAACAGAATGTTGGGAAGTTAGCCCCAGATAGTACAATTTCCATCTTCGACCACGACACGAGTATCCTTAAGCAAAACCATTCTTGATACAACTTCATCATCTTTTGATATGTTGGAGGAGATTTTGGTGGCGGCAACCATAGGAAGAACAATTTCGAAGGCCTGGCATGGAGTCTCTATTGATTCACCATCCATTTCCATATACTTTAAGAGATTAAGATGACTCACCATAAATTCTTATTTGCCACTAACAGTAACGATCTTCCCTTTTACTGAATACTTTAATTTTTTATGAAGGGTGGATGATACTACCCTTGCCCCATGGATCCAAGGGCGTCTAAGCAAACAAGAATAGGCGGGACATATGTCCATTATATAAAAGGTATAATTGAAGGTTTGTAAGCCAACTTTAATTGGGAGATCCACTTCTCCATGAACCATTCTCTTAGACCCATCAAAAGCCTTTACGATAATATCGCTTGGCTTCAGTACCAGTCCTTCACAATCTAGTTGGTCTAACGCACCTTTGGGTAACACATTTAAAGATGACCCAATATCAACTAAGACATGAGTCGGGGTGGTTCTCTTGCATTCAACAGAGATATGCAAGGCTTTGTTATGGTTCCTTCCCATAAGAGTCAAATCAGTGTCAGAGAACCTTAATCCATTGTCAGCCATTAAACTTGCTACACAGTTCTCAAACTGGTCAGCGGTGGTTTCTTGGGGCACGTGGGCTTTCTTCAAGAACTTGATTAGAGCCTAGGCATGAAAGTCTGAATAGAGTAATAATGACAACATGGAGATTTTGGTGGGGGTTTGCCCCAGTTGCACAACTATTTTAAAGTCACTCTTCTTTATGATTTTCAGGATTTCCTCTATCTCTCGAGTGGAGGGTTTCTCAGCGTCAGCATTTTTGGTAGGTACCTTTATCCCAGCAGGCTCACCTTCTTTCTCTTTTCCTCTAGTGTTGGCACTAGACTTGTCATTGGTTATGCGGATGGGAGTCGTTATAGTAGTGGGTGGTGAAATATCAGGGGAAAAGATCCTCCTTGTTCTTGTCACCTTACTAGAACCTGCAATATTAGTGACATCAACTTCATCTCTATTGATGCAAGAATCTTGTTTTATCCCATGATAATAAACCTCGACACCATAGTTCCATGGAACTGCTTTGTCACTGGAGTAGGGGATAGGCCCAACGGCAGTGATTATTAAAGGAGCGATGGTCGGTTCATTTGAAATTCTAATAAGAACCTTTGAGGGGATCCTAAAAGGCTTAGTGGAAATTTTTATTATGGATAGGTCTTCAGTTTTGTTGGTCAAACTCTTTATGGTAGGAATCTTTTTAAGCAGAATCTCGTGGCTATTTATCAAGCATTGTACACCTTCCTTCAACCGCTTGCACCCATTTACTTGTTGATCACAGCACACACAATCTTTAGAACATCCAGGGAACACCCCGACTCTCAGCAAGTTAACCTTCACAATAGTTAATGGAGTTGTTAAATATTGAATGAAAGAGACGAAAGTTGTATCATCAATTGCGTTAACACCTTTTCCATGATTCGACATTGGTGTGGTTATCACATTTGGAGTAGCAAGTGGATCAAAATTAATCGTCTTATTGTCTATCAAATATTGAATCTTGGTCTTCAGCACCCAACATTGATCTGTCTCATGCCCATGATTGTTTGAGTGATATGCGCACTTGGCATTAGGATTGTGTTTTGGTGATGAAATGTTTGGATTGGATGGTGGATCACGCAGTGTCACTAAGTAGGCCTTCAACAAATGCTGCAAGGCATGGGACGGTGACATGCTAATCCTTGTGAATTGTCTTCGAGGAACTTCAGATCGTTGATTGTTGGATGATTGCCTTTGAGCAGACGGAGGGTTGGAGATGAACATAACATTAATAGAGGGTCGGTGATTCTTCTTGGTATGGGCCCTTGCCCCATACATATTATTTGCTTCCTTCTTTCCAATGAATGGCTTCTTTACAGCACTGGATGCAGAAGCAGATGTCATGGGAATTTTTCTGCTCTTAATGCCGCTTTCTACCCTTTCACTAGTTAGTATCAACTCAGTGAAACTAGATGAAGAACTTCTAATCAATAGGTTGAAAAAATGGGATGGTCAATGTACCCACGAACATGTCAATTAGTTCTCTATCAATTAGTGGTGGTTGGACACTACCAGCAAGATCCCTCCATTTTTGTGTGTACTCCTTGAACCCCTCATTAGTACCCATTGTCATACCTTGAAGTTGGACTCTGGTTGGTGCCATATCGGTATTGTATTGATACTGATGATAAAAAGCAGTTGCTAGATCTTCCTATGTGTGAATGCGGGAACCCTCCAATTATAGAACCATTCTAGTTGAGTCCCAGCCAGACTCTCTTGAAAGAAATGGATCCAAATCTTTTTGTCGGTAGTGTGCGGCTACATCTTGCGCACGTAAGACCTTAGATGGAATTTAAGGCGGGAAACCCCATCATACTTAGCGAAGACCGGTATTTTGAACTTATGGGGGATGACGACCCCATGTATTAAGCCTAACTCACTAAAATCCAAACCATGCCCGACTAGATTTTTCAACAGGTTTTAGCCTATCCTCCAACTGCTTGTATTTATCCTTAGCCGAAGGGTATTGCTCATCAAAGTAGTATTTATCTTCAGAAGCTTGATCATTTGTGCCCCCTGCATGGGTGCTCTTGCCTCTTCGTCTTGATTTTTGTCCTCCTCAAACGACTCTTCAACTATCTGTACCTGACGAACCGAACCTTTGAATCTCTTACACATGTTGATGAAGGCCTACTTTTTAGTCTTCTTTCTGGTTGTTAGTAGTGTCATCATCTCTTGTTATCCCTTGGCCAGGGTCGACAAGGCTTCTTGGAACTGGGAATTCTGCATTTGCAAGTCCTGCACTGTTTGTTCGATATCCATCTTACTGAAATAAACAGTGGAAAGATAAGGAAACCTGTTGTGGAAAACTTGTTTAAGTTATGATGCATGAAAATGCGTATGCAAATGATTTCAATGACCTTAGAAGATTTAAGTTTGTTTAGACAAAAGGGAACAAACATTAATTTTATTAATAAGTTCAAATTGCTTACAAACATGTCCATTGGGCTTACATTGAAACAAAAGAAAAATGAACTAAAATACAATAAAAAATGGCTTAAGTCTCCCATGGATGCTTCCTCTTTGGAGCGATATAGGCATTCAGGCTTCTCTCTTCATGAAGATGTCTCGTGAGCTCCAATTTCTTCTTCTCGCTTGGATAAAATTGGGCTTCAAAGGTGTCTCTCTCCCCCTTTAGCTGAATCCAAGCTCTTTGCAAATCTTCAAGAGAAATAGGCATATCGGGATAAAGGATAATATATGGAACATCTCCTTTGGCGACATGCTCCATGATGATAGGTAGGATGGCTTCATAAGGCATCATGAGGTTTTTGGTGCGAGATCTCACCCACTTGAGATAAGTCTCCAAAGGAATGGAGTTCTTATGCCCCAACGTCTTGCTATCAACCTTGTTAACCATTCCCCAAGCTCGTATTAATCTCTGACGATAGCCTTGGACATGATTCTCGTAGTGGAATGCAATACCTTGGACAAGTGTGTTGTACCCTAAAATGTGCCCTCTCACTTATCAAGAATTTGCTCACAAGATCTCCTTGGGCTCAAGACTGCACTAGGATTTGATCAGCTCAAGACACCTCCTTAGGCACTAATGACCAAAATTAGGGTTTTAGTTTGCACAAGTATTTTTGAACTATCAATGCTTCATATGACTTTCATGGACCATTATGGACCCCCAATATTACTCATGCCAAGTTCCAAGCCATGGATCACATTTTTGCTCAATCAATTGAGCAGTTAACCTAAAAATTAGTTGTATTGGGGAAAAAAAGTAAACCATGGCCAATTTACAGTCAAAATTAATAATTTTTTATCCACATCAACATTTTAAACCCATATGTATCATTTGATCAAGTTTGGACCATAATTCCTCAAGAAATTTGATCAAATCACCAAAACAGCAAAATGGTCAAAATTAGGGTTTTGACTAGGAAAGGGCAATTTCTGATTTTTGACCTAGAAAATAGTCAATTGATTTAACTCATGATCTCAAGGGTCCAATTGAATCATTTTGACCTAATGACATGATTAAAAACATTGCAAATCCATTGGATTGACAGATGAATTTTGCAGTCAACTGATCAAAAGTCAATTGTATACTGAAAAGTCAAACTTTGACTTTTTGGTCAAATTCAAGTGACAAAATCATAATTCATCAAAACATGTCAAAATATGAAACTTATTCATCAAGAAATCAAAAATTCAAGATTTCATTTTGAAAAGTCAAAATTTCTAAACATAGAAATTTTTCTAAGTGTAAAAAATTTCTTGTTTTTTCATAACTTTGAGCAATTTTTTCATTATGATGCAAGATGATTCAAAGGAAACTTCCAACATGAATGTTGTATATCTCCATGAAATATACAAGTTTTCTTCACACAACCTCTCCTAAAAGTGCTTGGATCTCAAGTTATAATTTTATGAATACATGCTCATGAACTAAAAAAGACTTAGTGAAATTTTGCCCTAGTTAGGAAGATTTTTGATCTATGTTTATGGCAATTTTTCACATAGTTCCAAGGGGAATCTTCAAAAGCAATTCAAAGATGAGTTTAGGAGAACATTTCAAGCTTTCCAAAATGTACAAGAACTCCTTGAGATCATTCTTGAGTAGGGAGAATCAAAGATATGAAGTTGGTGTTTTGTCACTTGAATTATAGGTCATTTTCATGATGAACACAAATGCAAATCAATGTTAGGCTGCATAATCTTTTCTTTGCAAGCCTCAACTTGTTTGTCAATCCATAATTAATGGATTACACAAACTTTTAAACTATAATCCAAGTGATTTAAGCTTTATCCAATTCACATTGCCATTTCAGGAAGAAAGTTAACAATATTATTCTTGAAAAGCAAGCTTTATGCATAAAGTCCACTCTTGAGCCTTTAACTTGTTCCCTTTGATCACACTTCATCTACAAAGTCAGAAGCAAGTGTTGTTTAAAGCATAACCACTCTATCTTAGCAAGTACATAAGGCATTGAAACTTGTTTTCCCAAAAAAATCACATGTTTAGCTTAAGGATGCAAATTCAAATTTTGATCAACAACAAGTCTCCAAACTTGTTGCTTATAAATAGAAGCACTATTTGTGAGCTAGAACACGAGTTTGAACACCCTAAAATACACTAATAATCTCTCAAATCATAAATTGCACAAAAACTCCATTGTTGCATAGTTTCTTACCTTGAACCTCAAACTCATATTTCCCTCTTGTGTTTCTTAGCCTTTTAGTTTCTAAAGTTTCCTTGCATCAAGAGTAACTCATCCATGTACCTGTTTCACTTCTATAACACCACTTTCCCTGTCTTCCATAACCAAAAACAGAGCATCACAGCTGGACTTCTCCAGACCATTCCAGCCATCCTCAGCTCAAGCCAACCATTGCATTAGCTTCCTAGAGGTCCAATGAAGCTAACCTGATCACCAGCACTACCTGAAACAAGCTCAAATCCATTTCATGATTTCCAGTTTTGAGGTATTTTTATTGAACTCCTATCTCATTACTTAGGCATTGTTAGGCTTGCATTTGTGAAGATAAAATGTAGACCTTATTGCCATGAAGCTGTACATATCCATAGTTTGCATTTACATGGCCTGAGCTTAGAGAAATTTAGAGTTGAAGTTTCTGAAAATTTTTGGGTTCAAATTAGGGCCAGAGAAATTCTCATTTATCTTTGACTTTTAGCTTTAGTTATTTACATGGTTAGATTCGTGAGGAATAATGCAACAACTTTCATTTTGTCATCTTTCATTTTTGTTGATAAATGAAGAAGTTACAGGTACACCGGCTGGAGGTTGAAGATGAAGTCATCAGGACTTGATTTTCCTTACATATTTATTGTTTTGTTTATATAAGCAGATGTATAGTCACTCCAGTGGTAAAGCGCGCGCCTGTTCACCCCATGATCCTGGGTTCAGGCCCCAACGTGATCATTTTTACACTTTTACATATTTTTGACATTTTTTGATTTGTTTGCAGGCGCTGGGCCCATTGGGCCTGGCTCTTTTTTTTTTGTTTTTGCTTATTAACCCCCTATTTCACTTATACGCCCCTGGCCCAGTTTTGTTTTTTTATGTTTTTTTTATTTCATTTTATTTTCTTAAATATTTTTCATAATGTTAAAAAATCATAATAAAATATAAAAAAATTAGATATTTATTTTAACTTAGTTTATTTTATTTTTCTCACGAAAAATATTTTTTTTAACTATACTTTATTTATTTTTTACTAACTAGTTTTGTAAATTTAATTTAAAACTAGGTTATTATTGATTTTCTTTTACACTAATTAAAATATATTTACTTTAATCTAAAAAAGGGCCAAAAACATTTTACAGCACCCTATATTATATTCAAGACAAAAATACAAAAAATACTTTTTTTTCTAAACTTATTTTCTTATAATCAACTAAATAAAATTAGGGTTTTATTCAAAAATCTATTCTTAATTAATTTCTTTTCTTAATTAGTTTAAGTTAATTTAATTTTGATTAATTATTTTTCTCTAATTAGGTTTAGGTTAAAACCACTTTCATATAAAAATCCAAACAAAAATCATTTCTTTCCATTTGCATTTGTACTTTATATTTATTCATTTCCTTGTACATTTATTCAATTTGGTTGTAATAGATTAATTAAGTTTATATTAGTGCAATCCCCATTCACAAATTTTATACCCCCCTCCCACAAGTATTGTAATAGCGTAGTAACTCTAAATTCCATAATTTATCGCTTTATGTGCAAATGCTAGTAATTAGGATTTGTATGGAAAGATTAAAACAAACCAAATAGAAAACCCTAATTCAATACAAAATCAAGCATGAAAACAATACACTTGAACACAAGCACCCCTAGGGTTATCCCACTTGGCTGCCTTATACAAAATGGCCATATTACGCATGTAAGGTATCTTAGCAAAAAACAAGCAAATACATGATTATAGTCCCTTGATGATGCTATCTAAGTTTCCTTAACAATGATCTTAGTTGCTAAAAAAGAATGCTAAGAGAGCTTGCAACATTGCTAATCATGGCTATACGATGACCCACGCCCGTCCCGTTTACATCTAAAGATAGGGTTGCTTACCAAATGAATGGTAAGACAACGGTGTCAAAGGAAAAGAAAATGAACAAGAAAGACATTTGATTAGGTAGATTGCTCCTAATTACTTGCTAAATTTCAAACAAAACATCCTTGCTATTTTCAAAACAACCACACACACTTTCAAACATCTTACAAAATTGAAAACATTTTCAAAAGATCAAACATATTTGTATACATTCTTACAAACAACAATCATTACAAAAATTGTCTAAACAATGGCCTCTTTATAAAATACTTTCGAAAACCACACAAAGCACAATTTCAAACAAAATCAAGTGATCTAGAAAGTAACTAAGATCCCATCGAAAACCATGGATGAAAATGGTGCTAATACCTTCCTTTTTCATAATCTACCCCCCGAACTCAAGAAATAATCTCAAAGGACTTTCCTGTGCTTTTTCACCTTTCCTTTTGGATAAAAGAAAAGTCGGTGGCGACTCTTGCTAACCGCAACATTTTTAATCAAACGCAAAACCCTCAAGCCAGTTCTCCCACAGTATCACAAAGTGAATCATGAGGGCCACCCCTCCTAGCATATCCAAATTGTCGCAAAGGTAAACAGGAATTGTATGTGATACCTCCCCTAATGCCAAGTAGAGGTACATTATAGAATTCCCCACAATGGTCAATAATATTAATGTCCTCCATAGGTCGAGCACACCAATAAATATCAGAATGTGTGAGTGACATTAAACTACTAGACCATCTTAAGTCGTGCTCGTTCTTCACAACTGATTGGGGTAGGTGCGAAATAAACCACCTAGCCAAAAGAGGAGTGTAACACATAAGAAGTCCTCTTCTCTTCATGGTGCGGGTGTGAAGAGAATGCAAGATATCCCCAAGTAAAGTGGGCACCAGATTGCGAGATAGAAATTTTTGACTGTGTTCACATCTAGAAGTTGGTCCGGATTAGGAAACAGAACCATCCCATAGATGAGAAGATCTAACAATTATTCAAATGCTTGTAAACCCAGAGCATCCCAAACAAATCATTCCCTCTCAAACAAAAACTTGGCTAAAAACCCTTTGATGCCACTTCTCGTTTCCCAATTGGCCACAACGTCAGATTGTTACAAATGTAAAGATCGAGCAATCTCCTCAGGTCTTGGGTCTCTTTCAATACCATTGAAGGTTAGATGACCAAGGATAGGTATTCCAAAGAGTTTAGAAAATTCTTCCATAGTGGGCACAAGTTGCTAATCAGGAAAGGTAAAGAAATGGTGCAAAGGGTCGGAGAATTGGAAGAGAACCTTCATCATGTCTTCATTATAGATTGAGGTAACCAGGTTGAGAAGTCGGCCATGTCTCTCGGTGAACGGGGAATTCTCAAGGACCCTTGATGCTAGTTCTTTGAGTTGAGGAGGCGTTTTGACGAGATTAATTTGGACAATATTCCTGCGAGTGGGAGCCATGTCCTACAAAACAAGACAAAGATAAATCTCTAGGTCCTTGAAATGGTTAGTAAAAAATGCCATGGTATGATGTCATGATGTTATGTACAAACAAACATATACAAACAAAGAAAACAAGTCCTTAGTTTTAGGCTTGCATGAGTTTCATAGGTAAGTACCCTTTTGAAGTTTAGTTGGTTTAACCTGTCCTAGAAAGTGACCAGGTTCTAGGGAATATCAATATCACTGATATTTCTTCATCGGGCATTGTTTCAGTGCAAGCCTCTTTATTGGAGATTGAAATACCTTGAAAGTCCAATCTCAATTAGTGTAGTATCGAGTATCAACCAACTTCAGACTGCACCAAAGCCGACTATCTCACTACTTCCTAATGGCCAAGTTGTTCAATTTAAAGGTTCTATAGTTAGTTAGTGCTTCATGAAACCACACAGCGGCCCCATATTCTCCTTGACTAAATTCAAGGGCTACCGATACCAAAAAATGTGTCACACTTACGTAGCCATCGCTTCAACCATGTCGGTATACACCGCACAGTTTCCACAATCTATTGCTACTTACCTAATGGTGTTCCTCGATCTGGGTAGAGGATCAATACAAACCCAAACAAGGACCCATAAATGTAAAGCAAATAAATCAAACAAATAAAGCAAGTAAATATGATCTAACTCTAAGGTAACCCCACTTTTAAGTCTCCCCAACAGAGTCGCCAGTTCTGTAATACGGTGGGAGAACTAACTTGGTTGTTTTGCGTTTTGATCACAATTGTTGTGGATAACAGAAGTGGCCACCAACTTTTCTTTTTTCCAATAAGGAACGGGTGAGAAGAACAGGAAAGACCTTTGAGATGTTTTCTTGAGTTTGGGGGTAGATTATGAAGAGGGAAGGTGTTAGCATCCTTTTCATCCATAGTTATCTATGGGCTCTTAGTTGCTTGCTAGATCACTTTTGAAATTGCTTTGTTTGAAATGTGTTTGTGGTGGTTTTTGAAAGTATTTTTGCAAAGCGCCTTCGTTTAGGCAAACTTTGTAATGATTCTCGTCTCTATAAGAATGCATACAAAGTGTTGGACTTTTTGAAAATATTTCATGTTATGAAAGTGTTTGGTGCTTTTTGGAAAGATATTCATTTTAAAGATGGATTGTGAGCAAGCAACTAAGAACGTTCTACCTACTAAAAAGTCTTTTGTTCATTTCTTCCTTTGATATTTCTATCTTACCATTGATTGGTAAGAAACCTTATCTTTGGATGTAAAGGGACGGGTGTGGGTCATCGTATAGTCATGAATAACAATGTTGTGAGATATCTTAGCATTTCTCTTGAGGGACTAAGATCATATATAAGGCAACATTTTAAGCGTCATCGAGGGACTATGATCTTGTATTTTTTGATTGTTTTTGCTAAGATGTCTGTTGTACCCCAAAATTTTCCCTCTCATATTTTCCCAAGATCTTTCTCTTACATGGTGATCACAAGCATTTGATTAAAGGAAAGATTAAAATTTTTGAAAATAAATAAGGATTCTTCGATTAGCATTTTGACAAAATCCTTCTATTGGCATCTTAAAAGGCCTTTTGATTGGTATTTGGACAAGCTTCGATTGAGCGCCTAACCTCCTCCAAGTTTGTCTGAAATTTCCAAGCTTCGATTGAAGCCTTGGTCTTTTGCATGTTTGTTGCACACCAGTTTCGACTATACATGTTTTCCCTTTAAAACAACCTCCTTCGATCCAAAGGGGAAGGGCCTCTTGTTAGTGCTCCTTCGATTGCACCTTGCCTTCGCACGCTAGTTTGACTCACAAATGCAATGGCTACCTGCACGCAGGCTGGATTCCTGCCTCGTTTGGGAATTTGGTTTCTTCGGAGCATTCTTAATTCCTGCTTCGACTAGGAAAATAATCCCCCTTCAGCCTGCCTTCAGCGCACAAGGAAAAAGGCTTCTTTCAACTTTCGTTTGATACACAAGGCCAAGACTCCTCAGCTCAGTTTCTGCACTATAACACAATATGGTCCCTTCTAAAGAGAATTCCAAAGGTCCAACCGAAGGACACGCATCAGAGAGCCATTCGAAGAAAGCACAAAGGAGTGCATGTGGGATATTAAAAGGACACACAAATGGTTCCTTCTAATGGGCATGCATTTGGTCCAGTCGAAAGGCACATAATGGTTGAAGGCAAGTGTTGTTTTGTATTTTGATGCGTCTGGCCAATGTCCTGCATGCTGCCCAGCCCAAGCCTCATGCACCATTACATTCATGACAAAGGAGGCTTTGATTGGCCAGAATGAAGTCCTCACTTGGGCTATTGGAATCAAGAAACTTAGGCAAATAAATGGGTCCAACGAAGGAACCATTTGAAAGACACCCAAGAAATCCATTCGGAAGAGGCAACCAAAGGCCCATTCGAAGAGGATGCAAATGGTCTATCCAAAAGACCTCTTCGAAGGAGGCAACCAATGGCCCATTCGAAGGTTATACAAATAGTCCAGTCGAAGGAGGCAATAGGCCAATCGAAGAGCAACACTAGAGAGCATTCGAAGGAGCCAAAATGTCCACATACATTCAAATTCAAAAAGGGACAGGTTTCCATGACTTTTGCAACGTTACAAAACTTCATTCATGGCCTTGAAAATATTTGTTTATGGCAGTTTAAACTATTGTATTCTTGTCCCCTCCCTTCTACTCTATATAAGCAGAGTGCTTGCAAGCTAGACAGTGTCAGACACATTGGAGATACGCTGCCCCATTAACCCACCAAAGTTATCAAAAATATCATAAGTGATCCAAATCAAAGAAACCCTTAAACAAAGGTACACACGTCCAGAAACCAAATCGAAGCAATCATCAAACAAGGGTACCCATACCCATCATCACATATTCATTCATCAACTATTGGTAAGAATTGAAAAAAAGACCAATCTCTGCATTTGCGTGACATATTGGCATTTATAATTTTATTCGATATATATTCAAGATTAAGGACCTGGGTTCGATACCCAAGTCTACATTTGTTTTGTTGCTAACACTTGCCGCAGATGTAGCCTGAATAGACCTAACGAGTGCAGAATTGAAAGACCTGGGATTGGAACTCAGGTCATGCTTTTCGTTTTTGGCAACATGTTTGCAGATGTAATTCCCTCATAAGTGATCCATCAGGCAATTCCAGCAGCGTCTTCTGGATCGAAAGCCACATCCTGTCATTGGATCAAAGGGTAATCGAAAGACAATTTCCCCTTCATAGAGTCGAAAGGCACCATCTCACTGCAATCGAAGGATGCTTCTTTTTCTATTTTTATTTTGTTTTAGTTTCTTTATTAACCCTCTTTTATTTAAATTGACCTTAAACCAAAAATCACAAAAAAATATTAGGCTAGTTATTTTTCTAATTAAATTAATTTTTTAAATTAATTAATTAATTATTTAAACCTCTTTATTGAAATTAAAACTAAATATACTTAGGTTATATTTTCGTAAAATAAAAACAAACAAAAAAATATTTTTATTTCTTAGGATATTTTTAGATGTTATATTCAATTTCACGTGTGTTTATTTAATCTAGCATTTCCATATCATTATATCTTCCTACTGGATGTAATAGATTAAAACTAGGACATTTACTGCTTTATCCCCCTCATTCTTGTACAGTGTAAATCCCCTTCCCAAAACATTGTAATAGCCTAGATTTAAATTCCTGCACTTTAATATTCTGCAATATATATTAACTGCTTGTAATTAGGCGTGTATGATAAGACTAATAATCAAACGCTAGAAAACTTAACAAAAAGACAAAAATAACTGAATTCAATCAATTGCACATATACACCTCTATGGTACCCCACTTTGGTTGCCTTTAGAAATAAAATAGTCATGAGGCAAGAATGCTTTAGAAAAAACCCAATAAGAAAAAGATCATAGTCCCTCGATAACCCTACAGTTGTCTTTTTGGTAAATGATCTAGTCCCTAAACAAAATTGCTAAAGCGTCTCCACAAGTTTCCTTTGTGATTGTAAACGTCCCTTATACATCCAACGATAGGGCTACCTACTCACTAATAGTAGGATAGCGCTGTCTAAAGGATAGGAGGAAAAGAGCGACCATTTTCGAGTATAAAAGTAGATAATTGTTAGAAGTTTGCTCAAAAAACATTTTGCACTTACACAAATACTACTTTTCAAAAGCAATTTTCAAAACATTTGCTTTGTTAACACTCTTGAGGACTGGTACAAGAGTTAACGCAAAGCAAATCGCCGCACTATGGAATTTTACAAACATTTTTTAAACATACAAACCACAAAGTACTTTCAAAATGAGCAAACATCTAAGAGCCCGTAGATAACTACAGATGGAAAGGGTGCTAACACCTTACCTTTCTATAATCTACCCCCCTTACTTAGAAAATCTCGAAAATGTCTTTTTCTGTTCTTTTCACCCTTTCCTTAATTTTGATAAAAGAAAAGTCGATGGCGACTCTTGCTGAGGATATAATAAAAAGTGGGGTTTACCTTAGAGTTAGTTCATTATTAAAAATGCTTGTTGTGCTTTGTAGGCTTTATCCTTGGAGGTTTATTTGGGTTATTACTATAGATCCTACACCCAGATCAGGGGGTATCTTTTTAGGTAAACAGTAATAGATCGTGGAGACTGTACGGCGTAGACCGGTATGGTTGAAGCGATAGATATGTTGGTGTGACACTTTGGTTGGTACCAGCATCCCTTGTGTTAAATCAAGGAGAATATGTGGCCACCGGGTGGTTTCGTGAAGCACTAATGGACCTTAGAACCTTAGTTGAACAAACTTGGCCATTAGAAAGTATTGTGATAGCCGTCCTCGGTGTAAAACTGGGGATTGCTTGATACTCGATGTTACATTCATTGAGATCGGACTTTCGAGATGTTTCGGCCGCAAGAAAAGATTGCTAAGATGAAATAACGCTCGATAAAGAAAGATCAGTGATATCGAGACTCCTTAGAACCCGGTTACTTTTCTAAGATAAGTTAAACCAACTAAACTTCAAGAGGGTACTTACCTACAAAGCCCATGCAAGCCTTGAAAAGTGAAAAACACGAGAAGGGGGGGTTGAATTGAAAACTTGAAATCAAAAGCGCAATGACACAATATTTTTATCCTGGTTCGTTTGATCTCAAACTACTCCAATCCACCCGTCAAGGTGATTTCGCCTCTCTCAGACGAGGTCTTAATCCACTAATCTCAAAAGGATTACAATCACTACTTTAACAACTGTTAAAGTCTTCTTAAGTACAACCACAATTTGGTTAATCTCAAGGAACATTGTTTTAATCAAATAAACAAGAGTATTGTGTAATGTTGTTTTTCGTTACAAAAACTGTTATCACAATTGTGATAATTTACACAAAATTAGAGCGTGGAAATATGATGAGTATGCTTGAAGCTTTTTGAATTCTCGTGAGTAGTATCTTGCAAAATCATTACCAATTTGATCACTGAGTTTGTTTATATAGGAAATGGATTACCGTTGATCATTAAGCATGATAAATGTCATTAACTCAGTTTCCATTTGGAGAAGATCTTGTCTGAATGAAGTCGTTGTAACTGATGTTGTCTTGAATGATTAGTAACACTTCAGAATCTTTCATCCTAGCCTGCTGTTGATGCTTCAGCACATTGATGACTTAGTTTATTATGCTCTTGTTCATAATCAGAGTTTACTTCACTTAAGTGCAGGTTCTGGTCATCAATCTTCAACGCAAATTCTGATTGCTTCAGCGTGTAGCTTCTATAGCTTATCTTCTGATGCTGCTTTGGTTAGAATTTCTGCATACAAAATAACATAATTTTTAGGGTGCATATTTGTTCTTTGTATTTGTTATCATCAAAACTCTAATCAAGGTTTGTAGAATCAAACTATGTTGTAACAATCTCCCCCTTTTTGATGATGACAAAAACTAGAATTTTCAATGAAAATAAAGAACAAAAGGTTTAAGAGAAACTCCCCCTGAGTTGATTACTTCCCTTAAGTTCCTTCTCATCAGAGTTTTAGCTGCATCTCCTATCAGAATTTGTTCCTGTTCAAACTTTTTCAGAAAGTAGAGGTTAAATAATTCAGAATGTTTGAGACTTTTGTCCCGGTAAACCATTATTGAAAATATCTTACTTTCTCCCCCTTTTTTGTCAAGTATCAAAAAGGAAATATAATCAGAGCCAAAATAGATGTATTATATTTAAAACATAATGCAATGACAAGTTCTAGAAGCAAAGAGGTAAAAATAAAAGTTACAAATAAACAATTTTAAAAGAAAATCTAAGAAAGAGGGGGAAGACGTGTGAACAACGCTTCCAGCAAGCTCTTGATCTGAGTATTTGACTTTTCTTGCTTGCTCAGAATGCCTCTGATTTCCTTTGTAGTGTCTTCTTGTTTACCCAGAATACTTTTAATCTCTTTGTTCGTATCCTCCTGCTTATCCAACCTTGCATGGATTAAAGAATTTTCTTTCTTCAACTCTTCCAGAGTTTGCATGACTAAGGAGGAAGCTGGTGTCTCTTCAGGAGTTGGATGTTGCTCAGAGCATTCTGCAGCCTCTTCTAAGTGAACCATTTCTTCAGCTGTAAACATATTTTCTAGAGCAGTAGTTGGAGAGAGACTTTCTGATTCTGGTTCAGCTACATCTGAAGGATGATGCTCTTTCCAGGGAGCATTATCCAACGAGAGGATATCTTTCTTGAACAGTTGGCTCGGAACTTGGTCTTGAAAAGCCTTCAGCTTATCACTAAAGTTCTGCTGAGCCTTTTCATAACTCAATTCCTTCAGTTTCAGCGTTTCAGAGCTGAGCCAATTTCTGAATCTTCCCTACATATAATCAGAAGCAACAGGATTAGACATCTCCTGACTTGCATGCTTCAAAGAATTTATCCATTCCTGCATTCCTGTTTCAAAAATTAACAAACTTGTACCAACATATGATGTGGTTGCAGTTGGTTTAGGTTTGGGAATGGCAGTTTTGTGAGAGATGGAAGCTAGTCTTTCCAACACAATTGGATCAATGACAATTCCTAAGTTGTCAGCTGGAATGTTAGTGGGTGAAGGAGTGGGAGAGTCAAGAATGATAATTCGTCTGTTATGGGTGTTTGGAGGTGTGGATTCAAGGGATGAAGGAATTTATGGAATGTCATGAATAGTGAGAGGCATGCGAACCGCAAGAGGTTCAGTTATTCCAGGTATTGGGATTTTTGTATCAGATTCTGAAGGAGAGTCTTCAGAGTAGTTTATGGAAGCATGTTGGGTTTCTGATTCAGGAATATTAGAAGATGGATTTTTAGAAGGTTGAATTTCTGGTTATGGTGAGTTAGGGTTCAGATCTTCTGGTTGAGGAGATTGTGGTTGAGTATTTTCTGGTTGTGGAATTTCTTGTTGAGGTGATTGTGGATGTGGAATTTCTGGTTGAGGAGATTGTGGGATTTCTGATTGAGGAATTTTTGGTGGTTGTTGAGTGTTTGGATTTTCTGGTATGGGAGAGGAAAAATCTTGATCAAATAATTCAATGTCAGACAGAACTTTGGCAAGTTCTGGTTGATGATGTTCAGGATTTGGATTTTGAGTAGGGGAGTGAGGTTCATTCAAAAAATTACCTAGAGTTATGGATGGATCAAAATCAATGTCAAAATCTATAAAGGTTTGGGGTGATGAATTTTCTGGTTGAGAAGGCATGGCTTTAGATGTTGAAACAGTTATTGATTCTATAACAGAAACAGAGGATAGATTACCTTTCTTTTTGGCATCTTTAGGTGTCCTCTGAGAGGGTCCTTCTCCCGCTGCTTTCCTCTTCTTTGTCTTATTTAGAACAACCTCTGGAGCATCCTTGTGCAAATCCTGAATGTTGATTTCTGGGGCAGTTCCATTAGCCTTGCACGCTTTAAGGTATCTGACTATTATTTATAGTTTGGAGTCTATCTCAGAAAATAATGGAAAATCCCTCAGAGGTATCCTTCTTTAAGTAATGGTCTCATGAGGGGTAACTGTTGGTTCCTTCTTGATATTCTCAATGATCTTCATTTTCTTCAGATTTTTAGCGTTCAAGGGCTTCCCAGCAGTTGCTTCCAATGTGCTGATTTCCTGAGCCTCCATCAAATGTTCTATCATCCTATTCTCTGTTAGAATATATGATATCATCCTTCCTAAGGGAATCCAATCCCTCTTTGTCCTTTCATCTTCTCTTGTTTCCTTTAGATTTGTTCTGAGATGGTTGAAGAGAAAGTGTGGAAGATTTACCTTTGTCCTCTTAGCAATGAAATAGATCAAAAATTGCTAATCAATATTGATATAATCAAGAAAGCTTGTAGGCTTCCTGTGGTGGATGCATCCCATAATGATTATGGCCCAGATTCTGTGATGATCCTTCAAATATCTTATTTTACTGGAGGGCTATCCAGAAGTAAAAATTTCCTTTGCAATTGATCTTAGGTCAGAGCATCTCTCAGCCATGTCAATGCATCTGACACCACCACCGTTTTATCCAAGAAGCTTCGCAATAAGGTCTTCTGTTATCACAATTTTCTTCCCCATAACATAAGAAGTAACCTGGTGATTTGATGAAGAAGCATGTATCCAGAATTCTTTGACAAGAATGGGAAACGTTGGCCCCAATAGACAGTCAAAGTACATGTTCCATCCTTGTGCAATAAAGTCTTCATACAGGTTGAAGCCATTTTCTTGCAACCTCTCAAAATCAATAATCAGTTCAGAGAGAACTTCCAGATTATCAATAGGTGTGATGAGCGTTCTATGGGGTTCTTCGTACTGTCCCGTTGAAGCAGAATCATGAGCATTGTCATATTTAGGACTTGATGAAGCCATTGTTCACACGGGATATTGAGGAAGATGAAAAAAGGTTTTTGAAAGCAAGAACTTGAAACAAGAGAAAATATTGATGAGAGTAAAAGTGAATGAATGTAAAAAGTAATTTTGAGTTTAAATAGGTTTCTTGAAAACGTAAGCAGTAAGAAAGAGAAAAAACTAGTCATGATTATATGCATTAATGACACCTGAAATTAGGGGATTTAGAAAGATACTGAATGTTTACCGCTTACAAATGTCTCAATGCATCCAATCAGCGCCTTGATCCCTTCAGAAATTGAACACGTGTTCAGTTTCAGAAGGTAGTAGGTGAGAGGATGACAAGTGTTTGATATTGTTAACTGCACGCCTCTATCCTTGAAATGAAACGTTCAGATCTTCCTGGATAGATTCTGATGCAATCTGTACTTCTAAACTCTGAAGACAGGTTGATCAGTTGTTCACAGAAAATAATAAATTTGTGAGGGTTAAGATATAAATAGAACATTTTATTATGGGCATAACTTCATGCTGAGATGTTTCAAAATGAAGTTGAACCTATCTTCAGAAAGAGGTTTTGTAAAAACATCAGCCCATTGATGGTCTGCATCAATAAATTTTAAGGTTAGAATTCCTTTCTGAATATAGTCCCTAATAAAATGATGTTTTATTTCTATATTCTTAGCCCTAGAATGTAAAATAGGATTCTTACTGAGACATATAGCAGAAGTGTTGTCACAGAGGATGGGAATGTTGCTCTCAAATATGTTGAAGTCTTCAAGTTTACTTTTAATCCAGAGCATTTGCATGCTACATCCAGCAGCTGCTATGTATTCAGCTTCTTCTATTGATAGTGCTATTATGGACTGTCTCTTGCTGGTCCATGAGATCAGATTTTCTCCTAGAAATTGGCAGCTTCCATAAGTTCTTTTGCGTTCTACTCTGTCTCCAGCGAAATCAGCGTCACAATATCCTACTGAGCTGTAATAATTTGGTTTTCTATAAAACAAACCCAGATTAGTAGTATCTTTTAGATACTTGAAAATTCGCTTAACTGCTGTTAAGTGAGATTCTCTAGGATCTGATTGGAATCTAGCACATAAGCAAACAGTAAATAAAATGTTAGGCCTTGAAGCCGTCAGATAGAGGAGAGAACCAATCATACCTCTGTAGACCTTCTGTTATACCTTTTTACTTACCTCTTCCTTTTCCAGAATGCACGTGGGGTGAATTGGAATCTTTGAGGGCTTACATTCTGAGAGATCAAATTTCTTCAGAAGTTCTCTGACATATTTGCTCTAATGAATGTAAGTTCCTTCTGGAGTTTGGTTTATCTGAATGCCTAGAAAGAATTTGAGTTCCCCCATCAAGCTCATCTCAAACTCTTCTTGCATACATTTAGCAAACTCTCTTCCCATAGAGGGTTTAGTAGATCCAAAGATGATGTCATCAAAATAAATCTGGCATACTAACATGTCACTCTTAACTGTCTTACAGAACAGGGTTGTGTCCACTTTCCCTTTGGTGAATTCCTTTTCTAACAGGAAGTTACTTAGTCTTTCATACCAAGCTCTGGGAGCTTGTTTCAGAACATAGAGTGACTTCTTTAGTTTGAAAACATATTCTGGGTGTTTGGAATTCTCAAACCCAGGGGGTTGGTGCACATATACCTCTTCATCTATATATCCATTTAAGAATGAACTTTTGACATCCATCTGATACAAAGTGATGCCATTGTTTACAGCAAATGATATTAAAATTCTGATAGATTCTAACCTATAGACTGGAGCAAAGGTTTCTGTATAGTCTATCCCCTCTTGTTGACTATAACTTTGTGCTACCAGTCGTGCTTTATTTCTGATGACTTCTCCTTGCTCGTTCAGTTTGTTTTTGAACACCCACTTTGTTCCAATGACGTTGAATCCTTTTGGTTTAGGAACCAGATCCCATACGTCATTTCTGGTGAACTGATTCAGTTCCTCCTGCATTGCCAGAATCCAGTCATTATCCAGAAGCGCTTCATTAATTGTTGTTGGTTCAATCAGAGAGACCAGTCCCATGAGGGATTCTTCAGAGTTTCTAAATGTTGATCTTGTCCTGATTGGATCATCCTTATTTCCCTGTATTTTATCTTCTGGGTGAGCAATGCTGCTTCTGGATAGCCTTTTCTGAATTTGATCAACTGAAGGTGCTGGATTGCTTGCAGTGACTCTTTCTGATATTGAGGGAGCGTCTCTGTTGAGAACTTCTGACGAGTTGTCTTCAGTACCTGTGAGTTCAACTTCCATAGCTGCAAGGAGTTCATTCTTCTTTGACTTTTGAGAGTCAAGCTTATCATCAAATCTAACACTGATTGACTCTTCAACAATCTGTATTTTTGTATTGTATACTTTATACCCTCTTGAGCATTCAGAGTATCATAACATAATGCACTTTTGTGCTTTAGAGTCAAACTTGTTCAGATGATTTTTTGTATTCAGAATAAAGCAAGTGCAGCCAAATGGATGAAAATAAGAAATGTCGGGCTTTCTGTTCTTCCACAATTCATATGGAGTCTTTTCCAGAATAGGTCTTATGGAGATTCTATTCTGAATGTAACACGCTGTGTTGATTGCCTCTGCCCAGAAGATCTTAGCAATGTTAGTCTCGTTGATCATGGTTCTGGCCATTTCATGCAATGTTCTGTTCTTTCGTTCTACAACTCCATTTTGTTGGGGAGTTCTAGGACAAGAGAAGTCATGCAAGATGCCTTTTTCATTAAAAAATAATTCAAAATTTTTATTTTCAAATTCTCCACCATGATCACTTCTGACTTTGACAATTCTAAGATCCTTTTCATTCTGAACATGATTACAGAAGGTAACAAACACAGAGTGTGACTCGTCCTTGTGTCTTAATAACTTTACCCATGTCCATCTGTTATAGTCATCTACGATTACTAACCCATACTTCTTGCCACTAACAGACGCAGTTTTTACTGGTCCAAATAAGTCAATGTGCAGAAGTTCTAATGGCTTAGAGGTGAAAATAACATTTTTGGATTTGAAAGCAGGTTTTGCAAATTTTCCTTTCTGACATGCTTCACACATAGAATCTGAACTGAACTTTAAGTTTGGAAGTCCTCTGACCAGATTGAGTTTGTTAGTCTGAGATATTCTTCTCATACTAACATGCTCCAATCTTCTATGCCAGACCCATTACTCTTTGTTAACAGAAAGTAGGCATTTTACATTCTGACTCTTTAGTTCAGAAAGTTTTATTTTATAAATGTTGGTTTTCCTCTTTCCATTAAATAGGATAGTCCCATCTTTCTGACTAACATCTTTGCATGAATTTTGATTAAATATTATATCATAACCATTATCACTTAATTGACTTATGGATAACAGGTTATTCATTAATCCATCAACTAATAACACATTATTTATAGAGGGTAGATTTCCATTACCTATTGTTCAAAGCCAATGATATTTCCTCTTCGGTTGCCTCCAAATCCCATGTAGCCTCCAAGCTTAATTTCCAGGCTTTTGAACATATGCCTTCTTCCCATCATGTGTCGAGAGAAGCCAGAGTCCAGGTAACATGACTGGTGTTTTAGCCTTGCTGCTAAAGATATTTGCTACATATATAATTTTATCCTTAGGTACCCATATCTTATTGGGTCCTGGTTTGTTAGTTTTACCAAAATTCTGATTGAATTTTGGTTTGAGAGAATAATCACTACTTGTGTATTTTATGTCATGTGTGTGCCCATATATAAAATGTGATTTGAGTGGTGTGCGTTTTATGACTAAGTCCATGGCCTGTTTAGGTGTGGATACCTTACCTTGATATCCTATCCCTTTTTTGCCATTTCTTCTAACTCCATAGATCATTGAAGCCATCCTGCTTCTATCTATTTTTTTATCTAGAAACTTCTGAAAGTTGTGATCATACTCTTTGGTGATCTCATCAGCATTACTGGGAGTCTCTAAGATTGTTTCCTTCTGAGAATTTTGCAAATCATTTTCTAATTTTGAAAATTTTTCTTTTAACTCAGAATTCTCTAATTTGAGACTATTGTACCCCAAAATTTTCCCTCCCATATTTCTCAATACATTTCAAGTGAGGTCCTCAAAATTGCTCAAGGAAGTCCAAGAGTTGACCAGACAAACTCTCTCCTAAAGCAGTCTACCTCAAATTAGGGTTTCAGTTTGCATCAAGATGTTTAAGTCCAAAGGATCCCAAATTCTCACCATTGTCCTAATATGTTCTTAAGATCATCCATGCCAAGTTTCAAGCCTTGCAGAGAAAATTTGCTCAGTCAATTGCTCAAGGGCCTGAAAATCGACTGTGTTAGGGCAAAAGTCAATTGTCGCCCACATACAGTCATACTTCAAGATTTTTGGTCAACATACTCATTTTGAAGTATTATTCATCATTTGATCAAGGGTTGATCATGATTCCTCAATGATTGCTCATAATTTATCAAAACCCAAAAGTTGCTAAATTAGGGTTTTATAGGAAAAGTCAACTCAACTTTGACCAAGCATAACTTTCTCATACTTTATCAAAAATGACCCATCCAAAGCTAATTTTGAAGATGATGTAATTCCCTACAATTCATCTTCAGCTCCCAAGTTCAAAATATGCACTCATAAGAAGATATGAATTTGGACATTATAGGTCATTTTGGAAAGTCAACAAAAACACCTTTTGGGTCAAAGCTTCATACATGAACATGGAAGACTCTATTGAGATGAGACCAAAATATTTTCTTAGAGGGAATCTTAAGCTTTCTAAAAAGTCCAAAAACACATCTCTAGGGTCAAAATTGAGAGAGTTATGCATTGGTAAAGTTGACCCTTTTTGCAAAATTGCCAAAAGTCAAATGTGTCCAAAATTGCATTTTTTGCTAAATGGCCCCAACTTTTTATGCTTGCACTGAGTTTGTAATGTGACCCACGACCCATGATCCCTTCCACTTGTTATTCTTTTATTTTTGTAATTTATTTCGATTTTATTTCATTTAAATCAAATAAAATCAAAATAAAATCATGAAAATATCAAAAACTTATTAAAGCTTGAGATTTTGTGCATGACTAGGTCCATTACACAGCTGGAGACAAAATCAAATCGTGCAAGGTTCACATGGACACAAAAAGATATATTTTGCTTATTTTGGAAAGATTTTGCATAAGGATCAAATCATGAATCAGTATTCATAATTGGAAGAGATTTGATCAAAATTGTAACCCTAATGCATTCTACTATACATAAGGAACAAGTGCAGACCAAAAACAAGGGGCTAGAGGCGTGAAAAGAGAAATAACGAGTTTCAAAAAATCCAAGAAAAGTTGCAAACTGATTTCCAAGTTACAGATCACTTCAAGGCATTATAGTCATCCCAATCGTTTGCTGAACATCCCTGGATCGTATTGCAACCATTAGCAAGCTTCCCCACGTTCAGAATCACACTGTAAAGTTCAAACGGTTTGTCTCTTTTCTTGAAATCGAATGCACTGATTCTGGCATATTTAGCATGAATAATTGACATATTTTTAATCCTTGGGATGTTTGCAAGCTAATGGTTATGGTTAATTGCATTTTTATTGACTGTGTAGCAAAGTTCCATGGCTAGGGTTTTTTCTTCGTTTTTAGGGATTTACTGTACAGGAACAATTGGCCATTAATAATGGTACCATGATGCTCGTGAGGTTGCAACTAGTTGATTGGTACCATTGGTTTTCATTTATCATGCTTGTATGAGATTTTGGAAATGCACAGGGTTATACCTACGCTCAGTGTCCGTAGGTAAAAGCTTTGATCTCTAAAATAACATAGGCGAAGAAGAAGACGATGGTGTGGCATGCTGTGAATGGGCAGTTTGAATCTGCGCGCGTTTTTAGAATTAATATTTTGTTTTATCATATAATGTTTGTTTTTTATTATTTGTACAACTAACATGGCCAGCTCAGATGGCAAGCGCGCAGTGGGGGAAGGCTCAAGGACCTGGGTTCGATTCTCAGGTCCCAACATTGCTTCATATTATTTTTCTTTGCATAATCAGGTGTACTAGTGTCCCACAAGTCTACCATGCATCATCAGCATCCCACCATCAGATCATCGAGGCTGCAGATCCAACGCATTATCCCTGAGGGACCACCATACGCCCAGTCAAGCAAGCACATGGGATCTGGCAAAGTCAACAAAGGCCAGGAATTATTGGGCTCAGATTTGCAAAATGGCACCCCCCCCCCCTTTTGCTAAAACAACACCAGGCCCATTCTTTTTTCTTTAATATTCTTTTATTTATTTAATTAGTTTAGTTATTTTCTAACAAAATTAATTTCTTTTTTCATAAAAAAATCATAAAATCAAGTTTCACAAATTTAGAATTAGGTTTTTTATTATTTTATCAAATTTAATTTAATATTAGTTTAATTTAATTTAGGATAACTCTAATTTTTGTTTTAGAATTAAAATCAATTAGAAAAAATTAGGGTTAACTTTTGATTTAATTTTTTATTTCTTTTCTCAAAATATAAAAAAACACAAAATAGGTTAATTTAATTATTTTTCCAAATTTAAATTAATTGGTAATTAGGTAACTTTTTATTCAATTAAACTTTATTTTCTCAAATAACACAAAAAACGACCCCAAAAAATGATTTTTCTTTTAATTAGGTAGTTGGGGTCAAAACCCTAAATCCCTCGTTTTCAATTCATCGCGCGCGTTTATCATTTTTGAAATATTAATGTAACCGCTCACGGTATGTAATAGTTTAAATTAGGATTTTCTTTATTTATCTTTTTACGGGGTTTTTGGCTATGTAATTAATCCCTACCCCGAAGCCTTGTAATAGCATAGGTTTTATTTCTCGCATTTTAATTCTCGCAAATATTAACTGTTAGATGTATGTAATAGGATTATATGACAAGATTTCATGATAATTTAAAACGCCTAGAAAACCCTAATGTGCAAAGATAATAACTGAAATCAAATCACTTGCACATGTGCACTCCTAGGGTATACTCTCATTTCAGTTGCTTTCGGTAAACTGTCATTAAGTATAGGGTGTCTTAGTGGTGGCCCTCCTGTCTAAACAAAGATCAAATGTCCCGTTCGGAAATGTGGCCTCGGAAAGGTTGCCTCAGAAATGTTGCCTCGAATATGATCTTAAGACATTAGGGTTATTACTAAGACGTCCTGACATTGCTTTAGTGATCGTGCGTCCCTTACGAATTGACCCTTACAACTCCAACGATGGTGCTTCCTATTTCCCAAGAGTAGGATAGTGGTGTCTAAAGGAAACGAGAACATAAATGATCTTTTTTCGAGTAGGTAGATGCTAGTAAGTACTTGGTCAAATCAAACTTTTTCACACCAAACACTTTTTCAAACAAAGTTTTCAAAAACACTTCGTAACACTCTTGAGGACAGAAACAAGGGTTAAAACGAAGTAAAACAAAACTTTTCAAAACAAAGACACACAAGCAATTTTTAAAAGATGAGAAAGAACCTAAGAGCCCATGGAAAACCATGGATTGAAAGGGTGCTAACACCTTCCCTTTCTATAATCTACCCCCCGTACTCAGAATATCTCGAAAAAGGAATTTTTCTGTGCTTTTTTCCTTTTCGATTGGATAAAAAAAAGTCGGTGGAGACTCTTGCTTACCGTGACATTTTGCAAATAAAAAATGCAAAATTAAAACCAACATTTTTCAAAACAGTCGGTTCTGCCATCGTATCACAGAATTGGCGACTCTACTGGGGATAAATAAGTGGGGTATACCTTAGGATATAGGTCATCATAATTGCTTCTCTTGTTTGTTTTGGTTGCTTTACTTTTAAGGGTTTTTGTTTGGGAGTTACTATAGATCCTAACACAGATCTGGGAACACCTTTTAGGTAAGTAACAATAAACTGTGAGGGAACTGTACGACATAGACCGATATGGTTGAAGCAGTAGCTATGTTGATGTGGCACATTTGTTGATATCGGTATCCCTTATGGAGAAACAAGGAGAATATGAGGCCGCTGTGTGTATCGTTAAGCATCAACTGGCCTTAGAACATTTAATTGACCAACTTGGCCATTAGAAAGTAGTGAGATAGCCAGCCTCGGTGTAAAGCTGAGAACTGGTTGATACTCGATGCTACACTCATTGAGACCATACTCTCGAGATAGTTCCGGCCGCAAGAAAAGATTGTGTAAGCTGAAACCATGACCGATGGAGGGTGGTCAGTGATATTGAGAACCTCTAGAACCCGGTTACTTTCGCTAGGACAGGTTAAAACCAACTGAACTTCAAGAGGGTAATACCTTAGACCCCATGCAAGCCTTAAACTTAAGGGGTTTTGTGTGACTTGTTTGCCTTTGCCATGCCTGTTATCTGTTATACCTGTTGTTTGTTTTATCATGACATCATGTATCATAACATGGCATTCACACTTCATTACACTAACCATTTCAAAGACCAAGGTAATTTATCTTTGTTCTATTTTGAAGATTATGACTTCCGTGCGCAGAAATACCATCCGAGTTAACTTTGTGCAAATACCTGCTCAACTTAAAGAGTTATCCTCGAGAGTTTCTGAGACTTCTATGTTCATTAAGAGACATAGCCAGCTTCTTAGTCTGGTCACATAAAAGTTTGATGAGCAGATGATGAGTGTGCTTTTCCAGTTCTTCGATCCTGTGCATCATTGCTTCACCTTTCCAGATTACCGGCTGGTTCCCACTTTGGAAGAGTTCTCTCACTTGTTGGGCATATCCATTCTTGAACAGGTGCCCTTCATAGTTATGGGAGAGACTCCTAGACCAGAAGACATTGCTTCAGCTCTGCATCTGAAACGGGTTGATGTAGTATCCAATTCGGAAACGCGAAGCGGGGTCGAAGGTTTCCTAGCCAAATGTTTTATAGACCAGGATCAACTATTCTGGGATAATTTGGATTTTCAGGATTTTGAAGATATCTTGGCTCTCCTTATCTACGGTTTGTTTCTCTTCCTGAATCCGGATTCCTTTGTAGATGTACACACAGTCAAGATTTTCCTTTCTCGCAATCATGTGCCTACTCTATTGGGTGATATATTGCATGCCCTCTACACTCGTACTGTGCAAAGAAGAGGGACTCTTATGTATTGCATGCAGTTGCTGTCGAGGTGGTTTATTTCACACCTCCCTAAGTCCGTGCTGAAGAATGAAGAAGGTTTGGGATGGTCTTACAGGATAATGTCACTTGCCCATACAGATATTCTTTGGAACTCCTGGGCTATGGAAGACACTGCTGTCATTGATTGCTGTGGTGGATACCCTAATGTCCCATTGCTTGGAATCAGAGGGGGTATAACCTACAATCCTCGTCGAGCTTTGCGACAATTTGGTCGTGCTCGGAGAGACGGTCCTCATGAGCTACTTCTTTAGGATATTGCATTTGACTACAAGGAAGACGTTGACAAGCACCGTCGGAGGTTTATACGAGCTTGAGGCATGGTGAACAGATCTGACCCCCAAGAGTTAGGACCAAGGACTTCCCTTCCTATGCAGCCTTACCTACAATGGGTCTGAGCTCATGCCCAGAAGCTTGGGAAGCCCTATGAAGCAGTATTGCCAGTAATTGTGGAGCCCACTAATGAAGAAGCCGTTCCTTACACGGTTCTTTATCCTTATATGCCTAATGATCCTGGGGCATTGCAGAGGTATTGGATTCAGCTCAAAGAGGAAAGGGATACTTACCGGGAGAAGTACCATGAGCATGAAAGGAAGATCTTGAAGCTCACTAGGCAGCTCGAGGAGGAAAGAGTGATCAATGACTACGTTAGCACAAACAGGAAGCGTCCATGGGATTTCTGATTTTGATTTTTCTAGTTTAGATTTGTTTTCCATTTATTTATTTGTAACGCCTCAAAGGCATTGTTGAACCTTTTATAAGTTAATATAATAAAGTTTGTTTATTTTTGGTTTGCAAATTTAAATCTCCCAAAGTATTTGAAATCATTACATATGCATCCCATTATCATGCACGCCATTACAGGTACCATTACAGGTTTCTCATCTTCTTTGCTGTTTATTTCAGCATGAAATGTCTTCTGATCAAGCCATCAAAGATCTTCAGGCACAAAACGCCCAATTCAAACATATGTTCTTAAGCATGGCTAAAGGGCAAGAGGATTTGAAGACCTTGATTCTGAAAGAGAAGAAGAAGAAGAAGGTTGGTATTCTGAACATGGATAGAAGATTCGGAGAAAGGATAAGACAATCAGCTGATCTGACCTCCTCATTCAAGGACGGGGAGAACCAAGAAAGGACAAAGGGCCCCAGTCCTGCCATCTCTGATGAGGATACAAATTATGATTATGAGCAATATCCTCCTACTGAGGATAGGTACAAGCAACTAGAAGACCATCTGAGTGCTATGGAGATTCAGAAGATCCCTGGTTTGGATTTCGGAGAGCTGGGACTAGTATCGAGAGTGGTGATCCTGCATAAGTTCAAAGCTCTGGTTATTGCCAAATACGATGGAGTATCCTGTCCAAAACTCCATCTCCGCTCGTACGTCATAAAAATCCAACCTCACACTACCGATAGAAATTTGTGGGTACATTTCTTTCAAGATAGTATATCAGGGACTCAACTTGAATGGTTTTATCAATTGGAAGGAGCTAATGTCTGAAACTGGGAGGATCTTGCTGCTGCTTTTTACAGGCAGTATCAATATAACGCCGACCTTGCTCCCACTCGTACTCAGCTTCAGGGTATGTCAATGGTTGCAAGTGAAGGTTTTAAGGACTATGCTCAAAAGTTGAGAGACATGGCTGGAAGAGTCCAACCCCCTTTATCTGATAGGGAGTTGGTGGACATGTTTCTAGGGACGTTATCTGGTCCATTTTTCAATCATCTGATCGACATATCATTATCTGGGTTTACTGAGTTGATTTTGACTAGAGAGAGAGTAGAAGATGGTATCCGAAGTGGTAAGATACAAAAGGACACTTCATCAAGTGCAGTAAAGAAGCCTTTCACCGGTAAGAAAGAAGCTAGTGCAGTCTACGGCCCGAGGGGCCAAAGCACACCTGAACACCGTCAAGCAGTAAACACGGTAGTGATATCAAGACCCACAGTTGCTCCACAACACAACAATCAACAAAGGGTGGAAAGACTACAGAGGAAGTTCACTCGGCTCAATATGACCCTGACTCAAATTCTACCACAATTATTAAAGACCAACCTGGTAACTCTGAGGGAAGCCCCGAAGAACCCCAACACCATTTCTCCTCACTATACCCCGAATGCCCGCTGCGCCTATCACTCCGAAAGTCCAGGTCATGACATAAACAACTATTGGGCCTTGAAAAACAAAGTGCAAGATTTGATCGAAGCCAAAGATATTGAGTTTGACGCTCCAGAGAAGCCCAACGTCATGACTGCTCCCATGCCCAAACATGGTCATGGAGTAAATATTGTGGATGATGATTTATTTGTGACCTCTATGGAATAAATTGCTACTCCTTTAATGACAGTTAAGAAGAATTTGTTGTTGGCCGGTTTATTTCTGGGCTGTGGTGAAGGTTGCCACATGTGTTCAATACTGCCTGCTGGTTGCCGCTTATTGAAATCAGGTGTTCAGCGCCTGATGGATACTAAAGATATCCTGTTCAAAAAGACGATGATTATGTTGGTTCCAATTTAATATGTTGCCATCATAACCATTTCCTCCAATCCTTCCAAGGTTTACTCGAGAAAACTTATTAGGATTACACCCGTCCCAAGAATTGCTCCGTTAATAATTACTGTCCCTGGTCCCATCCCATACACTTTGGATAAGGCTGTCCCTTGGCACTATGGTGCTGATGTGTATTACCATGGAGTTAAGCAAGACTTAAAGAGTGAGGAAGCTGATGTTGATGTCAACAATATTGTCGGGGCTAGCAAGGTCACCAGAAGTGGAAGGCTCTTTTCTCCTGAGATTTCCCCTCCGACTGTTCACAAACCTGTTGTCATTCCATCTTCTAGTACATCAACTACTATCCCAGTTCATATTCCAGTCATAACCCCTATCGTCGAGCCATCTGGGACTCGGGGCAAAGAAATCATAGGTGAGCCTTCCCGGACGGAGGCACCTAAAAAGATCATTGTAGAAACCTCTAAACAAGAGATAGAGGAATATTTGAAGATCATCATGAAGAGCGACTACAACGTAGTCGAGCAGCTGGGGCAGACCCCATCAAAAATCTCCATGTTGTCCTTGTTATTGTGTTCTTAAGCCCATGCAAAGGCTTTAATTGAATTCCTCAAGATTGCGCATGTGCCGCAGGAAACTTCAGCCGATCAATTCAAAGATTGCGTAGCTAGCATGACTGCCGACAATGGGCTAGGTTTCTCAGATGCAGATCTGACTGCTAAGGGGAGAAATCATAATGATGCTCTACATGTCTCGATCGAGTGCAGGGGAACTACTATGGCCCATGTACTGGTGGATACCGGGTCCTCATTGAATGTTTTTCCAAAGAAAGCGTTAGACCGTTTGGACTGTGAAGGTTTGATTCTAAAGCCGAGCAATATTGTGGTCAGGGATTTCGACGGGTCAAAGAGAATGGTGCACGGGGAGGTGGACATCCCTGTTAAAGTTGGCTCTTATACTTTTGCATCCACCTTTTATGTGATGGATATCATACCATCATATTCTTGCTTGCTGGGTCGCCCTTGGATTCATAAGGCTGGGGAAGTAACTTCCACGCTCCATCAAATGTTGAAATATTCGGTAAAAGGGAAAATTGTCACGGTACGAGGTGAAGAGGACTATATGGTGAGTCATCTCAATTCGTTCCATTACATGGAGATGGATGGGGAGTTCATCGTGACCCCTTGTCAGAACTTTGAAGAAGTCCCCCAGACTTTGGCATCAACTAAAGTTGCTACCGACAAACCTCTGATGAAGATGGCTTCTCTCAAGGATGTCAGGGCTGTAATTGAAAAAGGTGGGTGTGCAAATTGGGGTCAGCTCCCTGATTTCACACACAAAACTGAAAATTTTGGTTTGGGCTTTACTACATGGGCTCAAAGGGTTGTTAGGCGCGTGCGGATTGGAAGACCTCCTCTGCATATCAGCAATCAGGAAGTTAATGCAATTGGAGATGGTGAAGAATATTCAGACATCGACAGCTGGATCTACCCTACAACCAATGGTGGATTGAACAACTGGACGACGAAGGACTTCATACCTGTTTCTTTTATTCCACAATAATTGACTTTTGTTTTAAGAAGTTGTAATAGACAGTTTGAAACTTTACGGCTCGGTGCCTTGCCCAAGGCACCTTGGCTTTGCTTGTGAGGGCTTATTATCTGTCATTTCATATATCATCAATAAAACATTGGACGTTTCTTGCATTACAAATTTTGCGCTCCTTGTTTTTCTTTTTCTGTCTTTATCAAAAAAACAGATATTCTCTTACACACACTCACATATCATAATGCAGATCCATATCCACTCTGGATCCCATTGATAACAACTCTTCTACTTCCAGTTATGACTTCGAAAATCCGATCAACCAAGCCGAGGATGAAGGGGATGATGATTGTGAGGTGCCTGGAGAACTTGCTAGACTGTTACTACAGGAAGAAAGGGCCATACAGCCTCATGAAGAGCCAGTTGAGTCAGTGAATTTGGGTACAGAGGAAGACAAGAAAGAGGTTAAGATAGGTGCGAATCTGGAGGCTAGTGTCAAACAACAGTTGATACAGATGTTACGCGACTATGTTGAGATCTTCGCTTGGTCTTATGAAGATATGCCTGGTTTGGACACTGATATTGTGGTTCATCGCTTTCCAACCTAAAGAAGATTGTCCTCCGGTAAAGCAGAAGGTTTGCAGTATGCGCCCTGAAATGTCTGAGAAAATCAAAGCTGAGGTCATGAAACAGTTCGACGCGGGATTTTTAGCTGTCACGTCTTATCTGCAGTGGGTTGCCAATGTTGTTCCAGTACCTAAGAAGGATGGTAAGGTACGGATGTGTGTGGACTATAGAGATCTGAACAGGGCAAGCCCCAAAGATGACTTCCCACTTCCTCACATTGATGTTCTGGTCGACAACACCACACAGCATAAGATCTTCTCCTTTATGGATGGTTTTTCTGGTTACAATCAGATCAAAATGGCTCCTGAAGACATGCAGAAGACAACCTTCGTTACACAGTGGGGCACCTTCTGTTACAAGGTAATGCCTTTCGGATTGAAGAATGCTGGGGAAACTTATCAGCGCGCCATGGTCGCTTTGTTCCACGACATGATTCACCATGAGATTGAAGTTTATGTTGATGACATGATAGCAAGGTCCCAGAATGAGGAAGAACACCTTGATCATCTCCATAAACTATTTGACAGGTTGAAGATGTACAAGTTGAGGTTAAACCCGAACAAGTGCACCTTTGGAGTAAGGTCTGGTAAGCTGTTGGGTTTCGTCGTCAGTGATAAGGGTATTCAGGTGGACCCTGCCAAGGTAAAAGCCATACAGGAGATGTTGGATCCCCGCACAGAAAAGGAAGTTAGAGGCTTTTTGGGACGTCTGAATACATTGCCAGGTTCATTTCACATATGACTGCTACTTGTGAGCCAATCTTCAAGCTGCTGAAGAAAGATCAATTAGTAAAATGGAATGATGAATGTCAGACCGCTTTCGAACGAATCAAGGAATACCTCTAAGAGCCACCAATTCTGATGCCTCCAGTTGAAGGAAGACCTTTGATCTTATACTTGACAGTACTTGATAGTTCAATGGGGTGCGTTCTGGGGCAGCATGACGAGTCTGGCCGAAAAGAGCACGCTATTTACTACCTTAGCAAAAAGTTTACCGACTGTGAGACCCGATACTCATTGCTCGAGAAAACTTGTTGCGCTTTGGCATGGGCTGCTCGCCGACTGAGAAAGTATATGCTGACTCACACCACCTTATTGATATCAAAGATGGACCCAATCAAGTATATCTTCGAAAAGCTTACCTTGTCCAGAAGAATAGCAAGATGTCAAATGATCTTAACTGAGTATGACATCCAATACACAACCCAAAAAGCAATCAAAGGGAGTGTATTGGCGGATCATTTAGCGCATCAAGCCATGGATGACTACCAATCCATGAATTTGAATTTCCCGGATGAGAACATCATGTTGGTGATCGACTGTGAAGAACCTGGACCAGATGAAGGAACTGAGGAAGGATCCCGATGGTCCATGTATTTTGATGTAGCTTTGAATGCTCTGGGTAATGGCATTGGCACTGTAATTATATCTCCTGAGGGATGTCATACTCCGTTCACCGCCCGATTATGTTTTAACTGCACCAACAATATGGCAGAGTATGAAGCATGTATCCTGGGTCTTTGAGCCGCTATTGACCTAAGGATTAAGTTCTTGAGTGTATTCAGAGATTCTGCTCTGGTGATCAGTCAGATCAAAGGCGAGTGGGATATGAAGCATCCAAATCTTATTCCTTACAAAGAGTATGTATTGACGTTGCTCCCAAACTTTGAGGAGATAACCTTTGAACACTTCCCCAGAGAAGAGAACCAGTTAGCGGACGTGCTAGCTACCATGTCTTCTATGTTCAAAGTCAGGTGGGACAATGAGGCTCCCCAGATTACCATTGAGAGGTTGGACAAACCCGCACATTGTTGTGACATCGAGACTGAAGAGGTAGCAGATAAACCCTGGTTTCACGAGGTAAAGAGGTATCTTGAGACTGAAGAGTGCCCCGAGGGTGCATCTGTTAATGATAAGAAGTTTCTGAGAAGGTTCACTGCGAAGTTCTTCATCATTAATGGTGTCCTATACAAGTGTAACCTTGATTCAACCTTACTGCGATGTGTGGATAAAAGTGAGGCAAAAAGGATCATGGTAGAGCTACATGAAGGTACCTTCGGAACTCATTCCAGTGGACATACCATGGCAAAGAAGATCCTACGGGCTGGATATTATTGGTCTACCATGGAAGCCGATTATTATCAGCACTCTCGGACTTGTCATAAGTGCCAAGTCTATGCTGATAAGGTGTATGTACCTCCGGTTCCTCTGAATGTTTTGACAGCTCCTTGGCCCTTTGCAATGTGGAGCATCGATATGATAGGTGAGATGAGACCTACTGTGTCCAACGGGCATCATTTCATTCTAGTAGCAATTGATTATTTCATAAAGTATGTTGAGGCAGCTTCCTTTGCTACAGTAACCAAGAACATCATGGCCCGGTTTATCCGACACAATCTAATATGCCGGTACGGTGTACCATAGAGGATCATTACGGACAATGGTACAAATCTCAACAACACAATTATCACCGAGCTCTACAAACAGTTCAAGATACAACATCATAACTCTTCTCCCTACCGGCCGAAGATGAATGGGGTTGTTGAAGTAGCTAATAAGAACATCAAGACGATTATGCAGAAGATGACGGTGACATACAAAGACTGGCATGAGATGTTACCATTCGCTCTTCATGGGTACCGTACCTCAGCACAGACATCGACAGGGGCAACACCCTACTCTTTGGTGTATGGCATGGAGGCGGTCCTACCCATCAAAGTCTAGATACCCTCTCTCCGGATTATGAACGATGCGGGTTTGAGCGAAGAAGACTGGATCCAAACCAGACTTGATCAGTTGAATTTAATCGATAAAAAGAGACTTACTAATATTTGTCATGGTCAGACGTATCAAAAGCGAATGATCAAGGCTTTTAACAAGAAAGTCAGACGTCAAGAATATCAAGTCGGGGATCTGGTGATCAAACATATCATACTGCCGCATGGTGATCCCAGGGGAAAATGGACCCCCACATACGAAGGGACATTTGTGGTTAAGAAAATTTTCTCGGGAGGAGCTATGATCCTAACCACCATGGATGGTGACGACCTTCCTCACCCCGTCAATGCAGACATAGTGAAAAGATACTACGCATAATCAAAGACCCGCTAGGTTGACTGGCCTAGGCAAAAATAAGGGCTTCCCGGCGAACCAAAAGGGTTCGGGAAAAAGTAAGGGATGAAAATAAAAAAACTGTACACCCGGCAAGTCGAAAACCTGAAAAGGCGACTTAGGCAAAAAAGGGTATCCCAGTGGACTGAAAACCAGAAAGGGCAGTTCAGGCAAAAATTAGGGATCAAAGCGTAACACTATGTCTCATTGGATCATCTTGCAACCCGACTTCAGTATCGACTATCAAGCTCGGACGACGCCAATCAATCTGATCTACCTTCGACCAAGTAGCAAAGTGATGAGTGTAATTCTGGCTACAGATACTCAATGTCACGTCCAATGTTATGACACCGTATCTGACTTACTATAAGACAGTAAATACAGAAGCAGTAAATAACACAGTCAATTGTTTACCCAGTTCAGTGTGCAACAACACCGACTCTGGGGGCTACCAAGCCAGGGAGAGAATCCACTATAAGAGATGTTAATTCAGGAATAAACCAACCAGTTTATCTCCTTCACTTAAGACCTACCCAATGCAATTCTAATCTAAGTACAACTTAAATTTGAGTTCCTACTCACTCCCCCTCAATCACAGCAGTGATACATAAACCAATTTGACTTGAGAATTGATGAAGACACTCTTCAAAACACACACTTGATTAAGCTTCACAGCTTTTCAATCAAGTAACACAAACACTCGTGCTTCACAGCTTTGAGTGATGTACACACCTAACTTGACTCTGCTTCACAGCTTTAGTCAAGTAACATTCAAACACTCTTGCTTCAAAGCTTTGAGTGCTACACAACCCTTACAACTGAAACCTATTCCAAGGCACTTATCACAATGATAATTGCTTGGAGTACAATAAACAAATCTATACAGATTACAAAATTGATCTTCTAATCAATCAGCAGGGATCGCTTCAAAAACCGCAGCTCTGTTTGAATATATAGCAGCTGCAACTTCAGTTAGGGTTTCCAAAAACCTAGGGTTGATTCCGTTTGACCTTAAGACCAGGTCACAGTACTTTATTGATCAGGTTAGGATTGAGCTAGGTTACTCCTCAGAAAACGCAGGATTCTGTTTAGGAAGGACTGAGTTATTTCCTGAAAAAACTCAGACTTATCCAATCCTGTAATCCTGCTAGTTCAGAACAGGATGTCATAACATCTGTTATGACATCTGAGAAAACCTGTCTACTGATTAGCAAAATGTGATCATTTTGCAAACATGCTCAGATACACACTTATAAACATCAGTATTTGAGTTACAATATTTTTCTGCACATGTACCTAAAGAGTTAGTACAACCTGAACTAGAATGTTATGACATCAGTCATGACATTCACACATACACTTGGAATTTACCAAAAATGCAAGCCAATACCTAAACACCTACAAACTCCCCCTTTGGCAGATTTTTGGCTAAAGTCCCTAAACAATCAGAGATAGATAGATAGCAGCAGAAATAAGTGACAGCAGAAAAATATAGTGTTAAGTACTCTCCCCCACTTTAGCCACAAATGGGCCAAAGATTACATGTTTATAAAGTTATACAGTTATCCAAGACAAAATAATGAGATCAGCAGCAGACAACAGCAGAACATACTTCCAAACTCCACCAGCAACACCACCAAGCAGCAATCATCCTTCAAGTACTGTCATCAGACTCAGAGGAGCCAATGTTGAGCTGTCCTTCATCTTCTTCCCTCCTGCTTTCTTCAGCTTCTTCTTTTTCTAGCCTGACAATTAGAGCTTCTAGGGTCCTTTTTCTAGCATCCAGATCTTTGCAAGTTTCTTTTAAAACAGCTATGACATCTGATGTTTTGGACTGAATCTTTGCAGACGATGTCTCAGCTGATGTTATGACAATGTCTGGAGCATGGGATCCCTGAAACAGTTTGTAGTGCAGGCCAAGGGCAGGGGCTCTTTTGCAGACTGTATCTCTTGCTACAAGGATGTCAGGATATTGTGCAAGGATGATTCCACAAAGGAGGGAGGGAAAAGCAATTGGTCCTTTGACAGCATAACTGCCAGCATGCTTCAAGGTTTGTTCAAAGATGTACCTTCCATAGTCAAAGGCAGTCTTGGTTCCTACAGCATAGATAAATCTCCCCAATCCTGTTGAGATGGTTGATTTGTGATTTGTAGGCACCCAGTTTGCTGCACCTATTTTATGCAAGATGGCAAATTTCATGCTGAGTTTACTAGCATTCAGCTTCCCTTTCAATGGCCAGTACTTTACTTGCCTGGCAGTGATGGTCAAGCACACTTCATTTTCAGTTGCCTCTAGATCAGGACAGTCTTTATTTGTTCTTCCAAGAAACTTGTTGATTTCTGATGGGGAGAACTTGACCCTTCTTCCTCTAACAAACACACTCTCAAAATCAGCTGACCTCCCATCAGCACAATCATTGGACAGGTTCACTACAAACTCCTTAACCAGATTTTCATAACATTTGCTGAACTTCATTACTGTCTTCATTAGCCCAGCATTCCTGATCAGATCCATGATGTCTTTGCACTCCAAGGCATCATTGTTGAGTTCTCTCTCCAAGGCTATTCTCTTCAAGCAAACATACTTCCATCTGTTTGCATTATCAGGATGATGAAAGGAGATGTTGTCTGTTGGCACTTCAGGCACTCTAGCAATCTTGCTGGAAGGGAGCTTTCTTCTGATAGGAGTATTGTCAATGTCAATCTCAAATTCTGATTCATCATCAGAGTCAGAAGTTTCAGGTTCTTTTCTTTTCTTGGAGATTGGTTGTCTAGCAGTCAGCACCTGTGCCTTCTTCCCTTTTGTCTGAATTTTCTCAGCCATCCCTTCAGCCTTGGATTTCTTAGGTTTAACAGTCTCACTACTTTTTCTTTTCATCAATCTCCTAGCAATGCTAGGGTTCACATTAGCAATCAGTTCATTATCTGAGTAATCTTCATCCACATCAATGATAGGTGGATCAGCAGCCTTTTCAGAGGGATTCTGAATGTTGTCTTTTGGTGTCACAACATCCTCAGTGACATCTATATTTTCAGAACCTTCCACATTTGGACTTTCTGATTGATTCAAAGGGATAGAACTCCCTGGTACAGATTGGTTGCCACTCAGAATGCTAGTAACCAGTCTAGCAATAGCTTGGTGTACTTGAACTGTTCCTTCTTTATTAGGTATAGGAGATGAAGGAAGAGAAGAATTACCAGAGACTGTAGCTTGAGCTCTTCCTGCATGTCTGGTCCTGAGCTTCTTGACTCTGGCTGGGTTAGTTGCCATCTCCCTGAGAGGAGTGACCTCAAGTACTTCAGATTCTATGCATGTCGTGATTGCCCTAGAATCTTGATCAGATGACGATGATGATGAGTGAGACGAAGCCGCCATAGTGGAAGACGATGTCTGAGACATTTTGTTTAACGTTGAGCAGTTTGAGAGAACTCTTTGATTGGAAGGAGGAAACAGGTTGCAAGGATGAGAGAGGTAGGGAGTACAAGGGAATCTCTTCAACTTCTTAAGGCTTTTGAAGGAATTGTGAATGAATATGATTAACCCACTGAATATAGACTTAATAGAATTAATCCCTTCAACCCTTGTTTTCAGCAAAACTAATTGCTATAATTTAACATGTTGGTGAATACCCAGTCTGCCCTTCAAATTTTCAAGTTTATTTTCAACAAGCGCCTTGGTAGAGGAATCAGTCAGCTGAAGCTTAGAGAAACTATGTTCTAGTTCAAGTGACTTCTTCTCTTCAAAGTCAATAGGGTTCAAGGAGATGTTGAATGTTTTCAGATTATCACACCACAATGTCACAACATCTTGTGTAACATTGTACTTAGGTAGCATCTGTTTTGACCAGATGTTTTGAGAACAGAATTTTTGAGACTTGTTCTTTGCCATATCACACATATTATCAGCCTGTAGTTTTGGAGTTCTTCTGACAGCTTCCATAGGAATAGCTCTTTTTATTCTTCCAAGCTTATGCTGCCACTGTTTCATCTCTTTTTCTTCTTTGATGATTTGACTCATAGTGGAGATATCAGTGTTCTCAGACTGCCACACATAACAGTTATCTTTGGATTTGATTCCTCTCATTACAACATCTAGTTTTTCATTAACTACTAGACATTCAGATCTTGAGAAGTTGACCATGAATCCTAGATCACATAATTGACTGATGCTAATGAGATTAGTAGTCAATCCTTTTACCAGCAGTACCTTATTCAGACTTGGAACTCCAGGGTAGTCCAAATTGCCAACTCCTTTGACTTCTCCTTTAGCACCATCTCCAAAGGTCACAAAACTGGTGGTGTGAGGCATAACATTATTGAGGAGATTTTTGAATCCAGTCATGTGTCTGGAACATCCACTGTCAAAGTACCAATCTTCCTTGGCAGAGATCTTCAGGGAAGTGTGAGCTATTAGTGCAGTAGCCTTTTTCTTCCATTGAGGAGTGTGTGGTACCCTTTTCGACTTAGGTTTGACATCTGAGTTCTGATTCGGATATCCATGTAATCTGAAGCAGAAGGGCTTTATGTGACCATATTTCCCACAATGATGACATCTCCATCTTTGGTACCTCTTCTTCATATGTCTCTGTCCCTGATGTTGAGAGTAATGTTGAGACATCCGTTTTGACATTTGCTTCCTGGTAACAAATTTCTTTGTTTCCACAAATCCTAGGCCAGATTTATTTCCCATATTTTGTCCAGCCTGAAGAATCTCTTCCAATTTGTCTGTTCCATTGGTCAACATCTTGACTGATTTGGTCATTTGATTCAGTTGTGAGTTCAGCAGTTGAACTTCTCCTTCTAAATGACTTATAGTTTCAAGATTTGCTCTCTTTTCAGCCTCCAGCTTTACAATGAGTTTTGATTGTTTCTCATTTTGCACACAGACTTCACCACTTCTGATACACAATTTCTTGTAGGTATCAGCCAGTTCCTCAAATGTCACTTCTTCATCACTGGTGTCACTTTCAGAAGTACAAACACTAGTTAGGGCAGTAACTAGTTTGGCAGATTCTTCTTCAGAATTGCTTTCTGAATCATAGTCAGACCAGGTAACAGTCATTCCTTTCTTTTGCTTCTTAAGAAAGGTAGGACATTCAGCTCGAATATGTCCATATCCTTCACATCCATGGCATTGAATACCTCTGCCTTGGTTTCCCTTATCTTCTGACCTTGGTCTTCTGCTGTCAATGTCAGAAGGAATGTTATGAACATTAGACTTTGACTTTGGGTCCATTCTTTTGATGAGCCTGTTGAACTGTCTTCCAAGCATGGCAATGGCTTCTGATATGTTTTCTTCTTCATCTTCCTTGTATTCAACATCAGTGTTGGATACAAGTGCTATGCTTTTGTTCTTCTTGTCACCATTATCAGTGATCCCCATCTCAAAAGTCTGAAGAGACCCAATAAGTTCATCCACTTTTAACTTGCTAATGTCCTGGGCTTCCTCTATGGCAGTTACCTTCATTGCAAATCTTTTAGGCAAGGATCTGAGAATCTTCCTCACCAGTTTTTCTTCTGACATTTTTTCTCCCAGTGCTCCTGAGGTGTTGGCAATCTCCAAGATGTTCATGTGAAACTCATGAATGGTTTCATCTTCCATCATTTTTAGATTCTCAAACTTAGTGGTCAACATCTGAAGCCTTGACATTTTTACTTTGGAAGTGCCCTCATGAGTAGTTTTGAGAGTATCCCAAACTTCCTTGGCCAGTTCATATTGATGTACTAGTCTGAAGATGTTTCTATCTATTCCATTGAACAAGGCATTTAAGGCTTTTGAATTTCCCAGAGCTAACTCATCTTCTTCTTTACTCCAATCTTCTTCAGGCTTCAGACTGATTGTCCCATCTCTTTCAGTTATGGTGGGATGAATCCATCCTTTGTCAGCAGCTCTCAAAGCCTTTTTGTCCAGAGATTTTAGGAAGGCAATCATACGAGGTTTCCAGTAGTCATAATTAGTTCCATCCAGAATGGGTGGTCTATTTCCAAAAACTCCTTCTTTGTCCATAGTGCCAGAAAGTGATATCCCTAGATCTCACCCAGTAATACAGGCAGGGTGCCTGCTCTGATACCAATTATAATTCTGGCTACAGATACTCAATGTCACGTCCAATGTTATGACACCGTATCTGACTTACTATAAGACAGTAAATACAGAAGCAGTAAATAACACAGTCAATTGTTTACCCAGTTCAGTGTGCAACAACACCTACTCTGGGGGCTACCAAGCCAGGGAGAGAATCCACTATAAGAGATGTTAATTCAGGAATAAACCAACCAGTTTATCTCCTTCACTTAAGACCTACCCAATGCAATTCTAATCTAAGTACAACTTAAATTTGAGTTCCTACTCACTCCCCCTCAATCACAGCAGTGATACATAAACCAATTTGACTTGAGAATTGATGAAGACACTCTTCAAAACACACACTTGATTAAGCTTCACAGCTTTTCAATCAAGTAACACAAACACTCGTGCTTCACAGCTTTGAGTGATGTACACACCTAACTTGACTCTGCTTCACAGCTTTAGTCAAGTAACATTCAAACACTCTTGCTTCAAAGCTTTGAGTGCTACACAACCCTTACAACTGAAACCTATTCCAAGGCACTTATCACAATGATAATTGCTTGGAGTACAATAAACAAATCTATACAGATTACAAAATTGATCTTCTAATCAATCAGCAGGGATCGCTTCAAAAACCGCAGCTCTGTTTGAATATATAGCAGCTGCAACTTCAGTTAGGGTTTCCAAAAACCTAGGCTTGATTCCGTTTGACCTTAAGACCAGGTCACAGTACTTTATTGATCAGGTTAGGATTGAGCTAGGTTACTCCTCAGAAAACGCAGGATTCTGTTTAGGAAGGACTGAGTTATTTCCTGAAAAAACTCAGACTTATCCAATCCTGTAATCCTGCTAGTTCAGAACAGGATGTCATAACATCTGTTATGACATCTGAGAAAACATGTCTACTGATTAGCAAAATGTGATCATTTTGCAAACATGCTCAGATACACACTTATAAACATCAGTATTTGAGTTACAATATTTTTCTGCACATGTACCTAAAGAGTTAGTACAACCTGAACTAGAATGTTATAACATCAGTCATGACATTCACACATACACTTGGAATTTACCAAAAATGCAAGCCAATACCTAAACACCTACAATGAGACGCTTGAAAACATAAAGGTAATAGCAGAGTTGGAACCTAATGGAATTGTTTCACATAGTTGTTTTCTTTCTTTTACACAGAATGTATAATTTTTGTTCCCCCGGCGGCATTCTCTTACTAGGACGTCAGCCTCTTTGTTTAAAATTCCTATTACAGGCCAACTTCAAAAATCAATAAAATTTGTTTCCACAAGAACTTCCAACTTGTTTTTTCTTTTTCTTTTTTGTTTTACAAGAACGTCCAATGATTCATTTTTTATATATGCATTTGAAAATAATTGCTGCTCATAAATATTTACATACGAAACAAAAGACAATTACTCGAATAGGGGCAAACAAGAAGTGTACAAACCTTATAGTTGCTCTACCCACCAGGTACAGGGATAGATCCATCTCGAGAATATGATTAAAAGTACATGCACTCCCCGCAGAGTAGGATGTATCCAAAGAAAGTGGTATTAGCTATCCTCAACCGAGGTTCATAATCGCGAATGAGTCGGTAAAATTATCCCCAAATAGAGTTTATCTATCACTAGCAATAGAAGTTCACCACCAGCAGAGTTTATTCTCCAAATCAGCAGATCATCCAACAGAGTATCTCTCTTCCCCATAGAGTCATTCTCCCACAGGGTTATTCTCAAACAGAGTCTCTCCAGGAGGATTATTCTCGAACAGAACGGTACAAGTCTCCAGCTAATCATCTTTGGTCACTATCCCCAGCGAGAACGAAGAACTCAACTCCTTATACTCTCTAACAGCAGTCCAGGATTTATTCTCCCCTGCCGGAGAATATCAGAAGAACATTGCATATCCATACATCGCGGCATACGCATATGCATCATACATCACAATCTCATTTATTTTGAGAACATCATTACTCAATACATTTCATACATCATGACATTACACACGACTATCTCTTTACATTTCAGGGAAAGATACAATCAAGTTCTCGCAAGTTTTCCCTGGTTCAGTCAAATCGATACTAAGATTTCTATTCCAGTTCAAGCTATGAAGCCCGGAAATCGACCAGAGAATATCTTGATTTCTCCAAAATACTATGAAGCCTGGAATCGACCAGATAGTGGTATGTCTTAAATACAAGCTATGAAGCCTGGAAATCGACCAGAAAACAGCTTAACCATCAGCAAGTTATTGTGAAGCCTGGAAATCGACCAGATAGCAGTACAAGATACCATGAAGCCTGGGATCGACCAGACATTGGTATAAGACACCGTGAAGACTGGATCACGACCAGATAACGATAAAAGACACTGAAGCCTGGGACACGACCAGATAACAATATGAGGTACTACGAAGCTTGGAATTCGACCAAATAGCAGTTTACTCGGCCAATTACTACGAAGCCCGAAAATCGACCGGATATTAGTATGCCTTAAATCCAAGTTGAAGCCCGGATGCGACGGATAACCACCTAATTCCTTCTAAAGTCTGGAGTACGACCAGATAAGAATTGAGAAATTTCAAAACCTGGGGCACGACCAGATAGCAAGCCTAATCTCATCTCCCCAGTAAGTCGCTGTAAAACCTGGAGCACGACCAGATAGTAGTCGGTCTTATTTTCCTCAGCAAATCACTGTAAAGCCTGGAGTACGACCAGATAGCAGTTCATTTTCACCTCCTCAACTAAGATATGATTCCCCAGTAGAATAATAGACAACTGAAGCTCCTAAAATTCTATTTCTCCCAAGACAGAGACCAACATTCCCCAACGAAGTCCTCCTCGACAACAGGTATATGGGTTCTCGCAAAGGAATCTCTTACGCGATCGAAACATCTTCGGATGGAATCCTTAAGACCATCTTCCATCATTGACTTCAAAATGGCATCTATAAGCCTATTCCCGACATCACAAGATAGATACCACTTCACGCGAGTGCAAATTTCTGGGCACTCTAGTGTTCAATTATCTTCCACCTTCGAATCACGAAAGGCAGACAAGCCAATCTACATCCTCAGGTTTAAGAACATTGAACAGTGGTAGCTGTTGTACCCCAAAATTTTCCCTCACATATTTCTCAATACATTTCAAGTGAGGTCCTCAAAATTGCTCAAGGAAGTCCAAGAGTTGACTAGACAAACTCTCTCCTAAAGCAGTCTACCACAAATTAGGGTTTCAGTTTGCATCAAGATGTTTAAGTACAAAGGATCCAAAATGCTCACCATTGTCCTAATATGTTCTTAAGATCATCCATGCCAAGTTTCAAGCCTTGATAGAAAATTTGCTCAGTCAATTGCTCAAGGGCCTGAAAATCGACTTTGTTAGGGCAAAAGTCAACTGTGGCCCACATACAGTCAAACTTCAAGATTTTTGGTCAACATCCTCATTTTGAAGTATTATTCATCATTGGATCAAGGGTTGATCATGATTCCTCAAGGATTGCTCACAATTCATCAGAACCCAAAAGTTGCTAAATTAGGGTTTTGTAGGAAAAGTCAACTCAACTTTGACCAAGCATAACTTTCTCATACTTTATCAAAAATGACCCATCCAAAGATCATTTTGAAGAGTATGTAATTACCTACAATTCATCTTCATCTCAAAAGTTCAAAATATGCACTCACAAGAAGGTATGAATTTGGACATTATAGGTCATTTTGGAAAGTCAACAAAAACACCTTTTGGGTCAAAGCTTCATACATGAACATGGAAGACTCAATTGAGATGAGACCAAAATGGTTGCTTAGAGGACATCTTAAGCTTTATAAAAAGTCCAAGAACACATATCTAGGGTCAAAATTAAGAGATTTATGCATTGTAAAGTTGACCCTTTTTGCAAAATTGCCAAAAGTCAAATGTGTCCAAAATTGCATTTTTTGCTAAATGGGCCTAACTTTTTATGCTTGCACTGAGTTTGTAATGTATTCCACGGCCCATGAGCCCTTCCACTTGTCATTCTTTTATTTTAGTCCTTTATTTTGATTTTATTTCATTTAAATCAAATAAAATTAAAATTAAATCATGAAAATATCTAAAACTAATTAAAGCTTGAGATTTTGTGCATCACTGGGTCCATTACACAGCTGGAGACAAAATCAAATCGTGCAAGGTTCACATTGACACAAAAAGATTGAGTTTTCTTATTTTGGAAAGATTTTGCATAAGGATCAAATCATGAATCAATATTCATAATTGGAAGAGATTTGATGCAAAATTGTAACCCTAATGCATTCTACTATACATAAGGAACAAGTGCAGACCAAAAACAAGGGGCTAAAGGCGTGAAAAGAGAAAGAACGAGTTTCAAAAAATCCAAGAAAAGTTGCAAACTGATTTCCAAGTTACATATCACTTCAAGGAATTCTAGTCATCCCAATCGTTTGTTGGACATCCCTGGATCGTATTGCAACCATTAGCAAGCTTCCCCATGTTCAGAATCACACTGTAAGGTTCAAACGGTTTGTCTCTTTTCTTGAAATCGAATGCACTGATTATGGCATCTTTAGCATGAATAATTGACATATTTTTAATCCTTTGGATGTTTTCAAGCTAATGGTTATGATTAATTGCATTTTTATTGACTGTATAGCAAAGTGCCATGGCTAGGGTTTTTTCTTCGTTTTTAGGGATTTACTGTACAGGAACAATTGGCCATTAACAATGGTACCATGATGCTCGTGAGGTTGCAACGAGTTGATTAGTACCATTGGTTTTCATTTATCATGCTTGTATGAGATTTTGGAAATGCACAGGGTTATACCTACACTCAGTGTCCGTAGGTAAAATCGTTGATCTCTAAAACGACAGAGGCGAAGAAGAAGAAGATGATCGCGTGGCATGTTGTGAATGGGCAGTTTGAATCTGCGCGTGTTTTAAGAATTAATATTTTCTTTTATCATATAATGTTTGTTTGTTATTATTTGTACAACTAACATGGCCAGCTCAGATGGCAAGCGCGCAGTGGGGGAAGGCTCAAGGACCTGGGTTCGATCCCCAGGTCCCAACATTGATTCATATTATTTTTCTTTGCATAATCAGGTGTACTAGTGTCCCACAAGTCTACCATTCATCATCAGCATCCCACCATTAGATCATCTAGGCTGCAGATCCAACGCCTTATCCCTGAGGGACCACCATACGCCCAGCCAAGCAAGCACATGGGATCTGGCAAAGTCAGTAAAGGCCAGGAATTATTGGGCTCAGATTTGCAAAATGGCACCCCCCCCTTTTTGCTAAAACAACACCAGGCCCATTCTTTCTTTTCTTTAATATTCTTTTATTTATTTAATTAGTTTAGTTATTTTCTAACAAAATTAATTTCTTTTTTCACAAAAAAATCATAAAATCAAGTTTCACAAATTTAGAATTAGGTTTTTTATTCTTTTATCAAATTTAATTTAATATTAGTTTAATTTAATTTAGGATAACTCTAATTTTTGTTTTATAATTAAAATCAATTAGAAAAAATTAGGGTTAAATTTTGATTTAATTTTTTATTTCTTTTCTCAAAATAAAAAAAAAACACAAAATAGGTTAATTTAATTATTTTTCCAATTTTAAATTAATTGGTAATTAGGTTACTTTTTATTCAATTAAACTTTATTTTCTCAAATACCACAAAAAACGACAAAAAAATGATTTTTCTTTTAATTAGGTAGTTGGGGTCAAAACCCTAAATCCCTCGTTTTCAATTCATCGCGTGCGTTTAACATTTTTGCAATATTAATGTAACCGCTCACGGTATGTAATAGTTTAAATTAGGATTTTCTTTATTTATCGTTTTTACGGGTTTTTTGGCTATGTAATTAATCCCTACCCCAAAGCCTTTTAATAGCATAGGTTTTATTTCTCGCATTTTAATTCTCGTAAATATTAACTATTATATGTATGTTAATAGGATTGTATGACAAGATTGCATGATAATTTAAAACGCCTAGAAAACCCTAATGTGCAAAGATAATAACTAAAATCAAATCACTCGCACATGTGCACTCCTAGAGTATACTCTCACTTTGGTTGCCTTCGGTAAACGGTCATTAAGTATAAGGTGTCTTAGTGGAAGCCCTCCTGTCTAAACAAAGATCAAATGTCCCGTTCGAAAATGTGGCCTCAGAAAAGTTGCCTCGGAAATGTTGTCTCGAATATGATCTTAAGACATTAGGGTTATTACTAAGACGTCCTAACATTGCTGTAGTGATCGTACGTCCCTTACGAATTGACCCTTACAACTCCAACAACGGTGCTTCCTATTTCCCAATAGTAGGATAGTGTTGTCTAAAGGAAACGAGAACAGAAACGATCTTTTTTCTAGTAGGTAGATGCTAGTAAGTACTTGGTCAAATCAAACTTTTTCACTCCAAACACTTTTTCAAACAAAGTTTTCAAACACTCTTGAGGACAGAAACAAGGGTTAAAACAAAGTAAAACAAAACTTTTCAAAACAAAGACACACAAGTAATTTTTAAAATATGAGCAAGCACCTAAGAGTCCATGGAAAACCATGGATAAAAAGGGTGCTAACACCTTTCCTTTCTATAATCTACCCCCCGTACTCAAAATATCTCGAAAAATGAATTTTTCCATGATTTTTTCCTTTCCTATTGGATAAAATAAAAGTCGGTGGCGACTCTTGCTTACCGCGACATTTTGCGAATAAAAAACACAAAACATAAACCAGCATTTTTCAAAATAGTCGGTTCTACCACCGTATCACAGAGACTCTCAGACTTTTCAGAGTCAGAGGCAAGATCCCTTTTCAGGTTTATTGAATTTGACTCTGATTTGGTGATACCTTTCCAGAATTTCATTTAGACTTTCTACAAGTTCAGCCTTAGTAAAATTAATGGTAAAGTCAGGAAATACCTCTTCAGTGTCTGATTATGAGTCTGAACCAGAAGCTTCACTTTCTTCTTACACGTTTTCCATGAGAGTTATGTTTCCTCTTTCATCATCTGACTCTGAGTCAGCTTCAGAGGTGTCAGAATCATCCCATGTTGCCATGATGCTTTTCTTCTTTTCCTTGAAGAACTTCTTTTTGGGCTTCTCCTTCTGAAGCCTTGGGCAATCACTTTTGTAGTGCCCTTGCTCGTTACACTCATAGCAGATGATGTCCTTATTATTTGGCTTTCAGTATCCTGAAGAACCTTAAGATCTTCTGTGTCCAGAGGAAGACTCAGACTTTCTGTATTTGGAGGAGGATTCATTTTGATTCTCTAATCTTCTAGGATTTCTGAATTTCCTTTGTCTCTGCTTCCACAGTTGGTTCACCCTTCTGGAGAGGAGAGACAACTCATCTTCTTTTGATGAGGATCCATCAAAAGTTTCTTCCACAGCCTACAAAACCTTAGAGTCAGATTTTCTGTTAGATTTTAAAGCTAGTGGCTTACCTTGCTTTTGAGGCTCATCTTCTTCTAGCTCTATCTTGTGACTTCTGAGGGAGCTGACAAGTTCCTCCAGAGATATTTTGTTGAGATCTTTGGCTAGCTTAAGTGCTGTGACCATTGGCCTCCATTGCTTGGGTAAGCTTCTGATGATCTTCTTAATGTGATCAGCAGTAGAATACCCTTTATCAAGAACCTTCAGTCCAGCAACAAGGATTTGGAATCTTGAAAACATAGCTTCTATGGATTCACTATCTTCCATCTTGAATGCCTCATACTTCTGAATGAGCGCAAGGGCCTTGGTTTCTTTGACTTGAATGTTGCCTTCATGCATCATTCTCAGAGAGTCAAACATGTCATTGGCAGTTTCTCTGTTTGATATTTTCTCATATTCTGAGTATGAGATAGCGCTGAGGAGTATCGTTCTGGCCTTATGGTGATTTCTGAAGTCACGTTTCTGCTTGTCAGACATCATTTTTTTGTCTATCTTCTGACCTCTTCCATCCACTAGATGTGTGTATCCATCAATTACCATGTCCCACAGATCAGCATCATGGGCCAGAAAGAAACTCTCAATTCTATCTTTCCAGTAGTCAAAGTTTTCTCCATTAAAGACTGGAGGTTTGCCACTGAATCCGTCCTTGTCTTCATGGTAGTCATTGTTGATGTTTTATCTTGGTCCCACCATGGTGTTTTTCTGAAGCTTGGATCTTGTACTGACACGGTTAAGTGTTTAAGCTCAGAACCAGGCGCTCAGATGCCAATTGAAGAAGTGAAAAACACAAGAAGGGGGGGGGGGGGGGGGGGGGGGGGTTGAATTGAAAACTTGAAATCAAAAGCGCAATGACACAATATTGTTATCCTGGTTCATTTGATATCAAACTACTCCAGTCCACCCGTCAATGTGATTTCGCCTCTCTCCAACGTGGTCTTAATCCACTAATCTCAAAAGGATTACAATCACTACTTTAACAACTGTTAAAGTCTTCTTGATTACAACCACAGTCCGGTTAATCTCAAAGAACACTGTTTTAATCAAATAAACAAGAGTATTATGTGATGTTGTTTTTCGTTACAAAAACTGTTATCACAACTTTGATAATTTACACAAAATTAGAGCATGGAAATATGATGAGTATGCTTGCAGCTTTTTGAATTCTCGTGAGTAGTATCTTGCAAAATCGTTACTGATTTTATCACTGAGTTTGTTTATAAAGGCAATGGATTCCCATTGATCATTAAGCATGATAAATGTCATTAACTCAGTTTCCATTTGGAGAAGATCTTGTCTGAATGAAGCCGTTGTAATTGATGATGTCTTGAATGATTAGTAACGCTTCAGAATCTTTCATCCTAGCCTGCTGCTGATGCTTCAGCACATTGATGACTTAGTTTATTATGCTCTTGTTCAGAATCAGAGTTTACTTCACTTAAGCGTAGGTTCTGGTCATCAATCTTCAGCGCAAATTCTGATTGCTTAAGCGTCTAGCTTCTATAGCTTATCTTCTGATGCTGCTTTGGTCAGAACTTCTGCATACAAAATAATATAATTTTTAGGGTACATATTTGTTCTTTGTATTTGTTATCATCAAAAATTAATCAAGGGTTGTAGAATCAAACTATGTTCTAACAAGCCTGAACCTAAGGCTGCTTGTGTGACTTTTTTGACTTCATGATCTAACAACTAAAACTCATTGGAGGGCTTTTTGCAGGACCTTGATTGTATACATTATTTAATAAACTAGTTTTACTGCAAGACATACTTGTCTTCACCACCCTACATTTTCCTTGATGCATAGCATACACATCATAACATCATACCATAGCATTTCCATAACCATTTCAAGGATCTCAAGGGCCTGTGGTGCAGGTTATGATAAACCAGACATCTAGCAAGGGGCAAGGGGATTTATTTTCCTCTAACCAAATGCCTTCAAAAGACCAAAACATGACAACTTGATTCAGGGGCTATGACCCACTCGATATGGTGAGCTTGGCTCTCGTAGAAGGACTTTCAACGATGCCAAGTTCTTCAATCAAAGCTGCAAAATTCAACTTCTGACATTTTCTTGTTTAACCCGCGAGATCCTTGAAAAAATTTGCATATCATACATGTCATTGCATAACAGGTATTCCTCAGGCAAGTTTCTTATCTTTTCGCTGTTTATTTCAGTAAAAAAGAAATGTCTCTTGAACAAATAGTTAAGGAACTTCAGGAACATAATTCTCAATTCTAAGAAATGTTCCTGGATCTGGATTAGGGATAAGAAGATCTGAAGGCTCTTGTTCTCAAAGACCATAAGAAAAAGGCAAAGAAACTAGTTTGTGTTTTGAGTGTGGGAAGAAGAAGACCAGCTAACCGAGCTCTAGATTTCGCAACCCCATCAAAGGGAGGGGATAATCAAGAGGAAGGTGGCGAGGAATCAGAGGAAGGAGACGACAATCCAACATCTGAGGAAGATGAAGCTGGTTATACCAAAGAGCAGTATCCTCCTGCTGATAGCAAATACAAGCAGTTGGAGGATCACATCAATGCAGTGGAAATTTAGAGGGTACTCGGTCTGGATTTTGTAGAATTAGGGTTGGTTCTAGGGGTGGTCATCCACCTAAGTTCAAGATCCCTATCTTTTCAAAATATGAAGGTGTTTCCTATCCCAAGCTTCACTTGAGGTCATATGTCAGAAAGATCCAGCCTCACACTGTTGACCGGAAGCTATGGGTCCATTTCTTCCAAGAAAGTTTGGATGGAACTCAACTGGATTGGTTCTATCAGCTAGAAGGAACCAACATCCACACCTAGGAAGACTTGGCTGCTGCTTTCTACAAGCAGTACTAATACAATGCTGACCTGGAACCAACTCGAGTGCAACTGCAAAATATGTCCATGAGCTCAAGAGAAGGGTTCAAGGAATATGCGCAGAAATGGAGGGATGTAGTTGGCAGGGTACAACCTCCTCTGAATGATTGGGAAATGGTAGACATGTTCATGGGAACTCTGACAGGCCCGTTCTTTAATTTTCTGATTGGAAGTTCTTCATCCGGCTTTACAGAGATGGTTCTGACTAGGGAAAGGATCAAAAACGATATCAAGAGTGGGAAGATTCCAATGGCTTCATCCTATAATGCTGAGAAGTAGCCATTTGGTGGAAAAAAGAAACTAACATTGTCTATGGTCAAAAGCGTCATAATACAAATAACCACATCAGTCAATGGGAGCGGTGTTAATATGTAATCCTACACCTGTTCAACATTAACGGGGCAGTAGGCATAGGATAAAGTATCAAGAAAGGTAGTACGCTGACATTAATATGCCTTTGTCTCAAGCATTACAACAATTGCTAAAAGCGGAGCTGATTACACTAAAGGATCCTCCTTAAAAACCTGATACCTCTTCTCCTAAGTACAATCCTAATGTAAAATTTGCTTACCATTCTAATTGTCCTGGGTACGACACCGACAGCTGTTGGACTTTGAAGAATAAGATTCAGGATTTGATCGACAGCAAGAAGATTGAATTTGACTCTCCTAAGACCCCAGTGTGACCACTGCTCCCATGCCAAATCATGGGCAAAACTGAGAGCGTTTATTACATTTGAATTATCAGTTGTAATTCCTTTGTTTCTTAAAACATTTACCTTTATGTCAAACTTTGGTTATTCATATTAATACATTGCATATGTTTATCTTGAATTATTTCATTCGTATTCATTATATTCAAACTGTGTTTTTACTTCCTTTTTGTGATATTCAACTCCTGATTAAAAAGCCCTAAGCCTTTAGAGGGAGGATGACGAATATGATACAATAATCTCTACAGTATACTTTTGAACAGACCATGTTGACGATGTACAGGCGTTGTTTAAAATCCTAAACAATGGAGTTATAAGGAATATAATCCCTAGTCAACCCCTTTGAGCCAAAGAAGTAAGAGTTTTTCTTTTCACAAAAATTAAAACCCTTAATTATAACCTGGGGCAGGGTAGTTTTCTCAGTTAATTCACATTTTCATTTAGTCGCAAGCTGTATCTCCATATATGACAAATAGTGTTTAAGATGCTCTCCAAAAGATAGTGATGGTTCCACATAATCATTAAGATAGGAAGTCATTATCTATCAAAATAAAAGCCCGTTAAGTCAAAACCTATGAAGGGGACTTAAGAAAAACTGGGGCATCCCACTGACTGTAAACATAAAAGAAACAGTTTAGGAAAAAGTAGGGATACAAAAATTAAAAAAAAAGAGGTCCTACAAATCCTAAACAAAAAGAAAAGGGTACAAAAATGATTGCCTTCTCAAATATATGTTCACTTTCTGAACCATCGCCAAGTATAAGAGCAAAGGTCCCAGACTCAATCGGGATTTAATTGCACAATTAGCTGAGCATAGGATTGAAGAACATCACGAAGAACGGTTTGGGTATAAATAAAATTCGAGCCTTTATCCCTTGTTTCTTGAACTGTGAACCAGGTCACGTTATAACCCTTAAAAGTCCTAGCTGAAGCATGGGTTAGTTTGAAAGCATACTATTACAAAAGGTATCCTGACTCCTGTAAGGTTTGCTATAAATCCTGAGTTGATATCACACTCTTACAAAATTTGTTTGTTTTACAATAAATAAATTTTGAAACTTCAAGGCAGATATAAGCTTTGCATTGTTAAAATTCCATTATTTGCATAGGAATATTTGTTCAACAACAGAGAAATTCGCACGAAGGATATTCGATGAACAGAAATCCTCTCAATGGACAGAATCACCTCATACGGAAAATACATTTCCAATAACATGCCCTTCGTAATCAAGGGGCATGGTACGATATCCAGCTGATTTGGGCAGTTAAGTTAAGATTCGGGGAATCTCTCAAAAATTTCAAATAGCCAGGGGCAGACCATCGTCTTAATCACTTGGGGCATTAGACATGAGTTCCAGCAATGAACCAGATGCGATCAAGCAAACATCTTCTAGCAGTATGGCAACACTTACTACTATGGACAGTGACAATTCTCTGCACCCGGTGAATACAGACATAGTCGGAAAATACTACGCATGAACAAAGACCCGGTAGGTCGACTGGCCTAGGAAAAAATAAGGGCATCCCGGTGAACCAAAGGTTCGGGGAAAAATTAGGTATATACATATCAAAAAAATTTGTACACCTGGCAAGTCGAAAACCTGAAAAGGCGACTTAAGCAAAAAGGGGTATCCCGGTGGATTGAAAACCTGGAAGGGAAGTCCAAGAAAAAGTTAGGGATTAAAGCGTACGATTATGTCCCGTCATCTTATCATTGGTTTATCAATAGAACACTCCCTAATCAACATACACCAAGGACTCTAGATGTTGGGATAACAGTCAAAACCGTCTACAAAATCCCAGCAGATACCTTCTCCAGCAGGTACAGGGGCAGGGGCATCCTCCTAAAAAAGTTCACTGCCATATTCTCAGCATGCATCCTAATGATGTCAGGTGTTTTCACATCCCCGACAGAACAAAAACCTCCAATTACTGCTCCAAATTCCCCAGTGAAGTCGCCAAGCTTGTCAAGATTCCCCTATAGGATTTCAACAAAATCCCCATGCAGTTTATGGAATTCACCTTCTGCAATAGATTTTTATAAATCTCAAGTAGTTTATAAAGCCTTATCCCCAGTAGAGTCTATTTCTCTAGCTATGAAAGTTCATCCCCCGGCGGAGTTTGTTCTCCAGATTGGTGAAGTTTACCTATTGTACCCCAATTTTTCCCCTTAAGATCCCTTCTTCATACCATTTTGTTCTAATCACCACAAGATCACATTAGGGCTTTTGGTTCTTCTCCTTATCTTTAGCCTTGCTCTTCTGAGGAATTACCAAGCACCTTGACTTATTTTCTTTGGTGAACATGGATATTTTTCTTTGATATTTTTCTCTAAATTAACAAATACAATATTGGTTTGTCTTACTTGTTAATAATGTAGGTAAAGGCAATGAGGATTAGCAAGTTGTATCATGGGTTCATGAGTTTATTTCCATGCCCTAGTCAAAGCTTGAGAGATTCAAACCTCACCATTGAAGTTATCTTGAAGTTGGTATGGAGGTATTTTTGGTGGCCATGAGTCCTCATAATAATCATCAACAAATTCTATTCACAAAGGAAGAATATGGGCACAAAAAGTTTGTTCAAACTTGGCAAAGTTCCACCAAGCTTTCTCTTGATCTATAAGCTATGGTTTTGGACTTCATAGGGGCATATCTTGCTCATCTTTTGATATTTTTGAGTGATTCCAAAAGCATTCTTCTCTTAAAAGAGTTACCAACAAATCACTTCAAAAGTTCTAAAGAGTTTTCATGTGGAAGGAACTTAGTGAAGAATAAAGATTACAAGTTTCCGAGATAAATCCCCAATTTTCCATATGTGACTTCAAATGGTCATAACTTGGTCAATTTTTATCACCTTGGGCCCATTTTTTTTCATGATGATCCTAAATATGTGTACTTCATGCCTTCCTTTTTGAGCAAAGTGAGAAAATGGATGGAAGTTGCCTTGAGAATGCAAAAGATTATAAGTCATTTCATAATTTTTGGCCAATTTCAACAAGTCATAACTTGCTCAATTTTTGGAGATTTTGATTGGTTCAAATTGAAAAATGTCATTCAAGAGGTCTACTTCATTTCATATTTTTTGGTCAAGAGCAAATTCTAAGTGCAAGGCCATGTTTGGATACAAGAGATTATAGGTCATTTTTTAAGAAGAATTTGAAATATTTCTAAGTATGGAAAGTCAACTCTTTTTCTTCAACTTTGACTCCATGTAATTTTCATCTCAAGCCTCCACTTGATTCCATTCTTTTTCCATTGCAAAACTTATTACCTCATCTTTCTAAAGCATTAAGAACTTTGTCCTAAGACCCCGTGAGGTGGAAATGCCATTGGATTGAACTTGGTATCTTGGAACTAAAGTTTCATCATAAGTCAGAATTTGAAATCCATGTTTTGGCCTTTAAACATCAAATTAGCACGCGTTTGTGATCTAAACATGTTTAACCAAGTTGCCAAAGTGGATTAGAGCCTTCAAACGCAAGGATTTGATGAGTTTTGATGCAAATCAGACTACACTTTGCTCGTGTATCAGGTTCACACGATTTCCCTCCAATTTGCATCATTCCACACGCTTGAGAATTCCATTTGATTCCCTATAAATAGAGGGTCATCCCCCATTCAATTTCCCAAGCTTAGATAGCCAGAATCACCCTGCCAAACTTGCTTTACAACTCAGAATTCAGCTACTTCGAATCCTATTCTCAAGCCTTTTTCAATCCATTTTTTTATCAATTCACCTTCCTTGTTCTTCCCTGTACCTAACCATACAATTACATTCAAGAATCGTTCCCTACATTGCTCCATAGAAGTCCAGTTTCAGAGCTCTGTAACTCAACTTTAATAGGTAGATTCCTTCATCAATTCTTCAAAACTTTGGTATCATTGTGTTGCTCTCATTGCCCTGGTTCTAGTCGCAACACTTACTTTTATCTGGAAGCACGTTTTGACCATGAATTTTCAAATCCCCTTTCAAAACTTTTTCTCCAAATTGCTTGAGTTACCGTTTATATAAATATGGCGCGAGGGTATGGTTGTCTTCGTCTTGAAGAGACGAAGCGAATGGCATAGGTCTGAGCTTCTGATTTTACAGTTTGAGAGACCTGCAATTCGTGAGGCTGGAGGTTGAAGATGACCAACGTGTCACCTTCTAACCAATGAAAGCGTGTCATTTGTATTTTTTGAATTTTTGATTTTATATTTGATTCAGTGCTTTATTCAGTAAAGACCGTGATATGCACAGCACGCCAGATCCTTTGGATTTGATTACTAACGCGTTTTAACTCTCATTCAATGGTCCACATCTTTTTCTTTTATTTTCTTTTTCTGATTTTTATATTTTAATTGTTTTAAATTTCAAAAAATCATAGAAAATTCATTTTTAGTCAAAAAAATCCAAAAAAAAATATTTTTGATTATTCTCTTTCTGATTTTTGTTTTTTCACAATTTATATTTGTGTTTTGGTATTTTTTATGAATTTTATACTTATTTGATTTGTTAAAAATGTTTAAAAATACTTTTAAATTCTGAAAAAATTATGGGATGATCCAATTATATTATGACAAATATTGGTGACCTTATTTTATTTTTGTTTCTGACTTTACTATTTTTTTCCATTTTTGTTTATTTCACCCATTTATTTTAATTTTTTAAAATAGTTTCTGAGTTTTAAAAATTCCCAAAAATTTTGTAAAATTACTTGGCCCCTTTTCTGATTTTTTTAAAGTCTTATTTTTCATTTCTTGATTAATTTGAATATAATTTGTATTTCCCTCATTATTTCCTTTTTTTAAAACATTTTTTAAACCTTTTAAGATGTATATTAAATGTGATATTATTTTGTGATTATTTTCTGGCTGTCTTGGGTTGATTTTTTGATCATAGCTTTATTAACATCATTGGATCCATGGTGTTGAGTTTAACTCCACAGAAAATGGATGAATGATTTTAATAATACTTTGATTAAATATTAATCCAAATGTGGTTTTTCTATTTACCCTAATTCCTCTTCATCTCTTCCCTTTCTAATTGGACTAAATGTTGTTAGAGCATGATCTCTATATCATGTCTCAAAACAAATGATGGATAGATTGCTATTGACCGGACTCAAAATAGGTGCGACTTCTATATAAGTCCACTTACGATTGCTTAACATAGCGCTAAATTTTGTTCCGATTCGAATAAATGATCATTCGTGGCCCAAACTTATGATTGTAAGCCCAAGTATGTTAATTTGATCTCTTTGATCGAATAACCTTGAGATCCATTGTGTGGAGGCTTTTGTTCTACCAATCCACTAATGGATCTACAACACCTTTGGTCAACGCGGATCACTTAAACATCGTTGATCATTAAATGGTACTTATGAGAATTCCAAATGGATGATATACTTGACAAAAAGCAAATGCAACTTGTTGTGTGGAGGCTTTGGTTCTACCAATCCTCTAATGAGTTCTAAATGCAAGTTTCAAGATGATCATCCAACTAACCACTAATTATTGACTTGTTTTACCTTATGCTTTCATTCTTTTTTTATGCTTTATGTACTATTTACTTTTAGCATTTTTCATTTCATGCCATTTTTATCTTTGCTCATTTGAGCATTTATTTTCTTGTCATTTTTACTTTGCTCACTTGAGCTTTTCTTTTTTTTCTCAAAATACTTAATAATCAACATAAACCCTAAAAAACTCTTAATGGTGCTTGGACTATTTGGTTACTATCCTTGGCATGGTGGAGCAGTGGACTTTTCTTGGACTTAGGATTAGAAACCTTGGCCTATCTTGGATACCTTGTGATCTTATCTGATTATTTTGTTCTGGAGCTCTTAAGGTTTACCTCAAGACATTGGGTTGCTTGTTTGTTTTTGTGTGCAGGTTTTTTTGATTACATCCTCTGTTTGTAATCTGGAGTTCATCTGTATACAGTCGTTACTCTGCCCAATTTTTGTGAAGACTTAGTACACTTGAAGAGGTCTAGTATCTTTGCTTGCTTGGTTTCAATCTAAAGAATGGGAATTTTATCTTGGCTCTTAATGTCAAGCTTTTGCTTATTGTTGGTTAGATGGTCCTTATCCTTAGCTTTTACCTTATGCTTTAGGATAACCTCTTCTACTCCTCCCATCTTCTTTAATTTCAAAAATATTCTCCCTCCTTTTTAAACTCTTGTTTCTGAACTTGAAACACTTTCATAATAAACTTGGACTTAGGTCCATGCATTTAAAAAAAAAAACATTTTCACCAATAAACTTTAATCTATTTAATAATACTTTGACACTTTTTTTGTGAGAAGACTAAAATTCAATCAATCTCATTTCAAACCATTTTGCCACTTTGGTTTTTATCTTTAAAACTTCTTCTCAAAAGGTTAGACTCTGGCTAATCCTTGTAGTGATGCAAACAACTATACTTTTACAATATGTAGTGAAGAGAGATATTTTCCACTTGGGTGTTGAGTGAGGCATTGTTAATTTTAAAATCCAGGCCATATCCTCCACTTTGAGATGATGCAAATTCTCCTTTCTCATGATTGTGGGTAGTAAGTATGTTTTCCATACGGACAATGACAATGATGTCTTATCTCTTAAAATTAACCAACACACTTGTGTTTCAAGATTTTTAAAGTGGAACTACGTGTACCCTGATCCCCTATTGCACGAAAGGCGCTACGTAGGCACTAAAGGTTCGCAACCGTGGCGGGTGCAAAAATCATAAAAAATATTTCTTTTCTCACCTCCACCATCCATTTTATATACAAGACATTTTATATAGCCAAAATATACAGATTCTTCAAAGAGGCTCCAGCGGAGTACCGTAGATGTTTAGGGTGCTAATACCTTCCCTTTGCATAACCAACCCCCTTACCTTGAATCTTCCCCCTCTTTTTGAGTTATTCGCTCTTTTCTCATTCCTTTGGAAACAATAAAGCGTGGTGGCGATTTTTATTTTGATTTGTATAAAGTCTAGTCAATCCAATGGCTTAGTCTTGAACATTTCTACCGCTACAGAAAAATGGAGACTTCACTGGGGAAAGATTGACCTCTTGCTGGTCCATCCCTAAGTGGGTTAAGCCTATCTTTGTTTATATCTGTATATGTACTATTGTTGTTTATGTATTATATTTTGAATACATGTTTGTTTGGATTTTCCTGGTTTTCAGGGTGCTTGGTGATGCTCATAAGTCCTATACTCGGACTTGGGCAAAATTTAAGATAGGACGGGCGGTATAGTCATGTTAACTTTGATGGAGTAATCCCAAAAAAGGAGGTATGAGATCCCCCACTCAGTGGAGGCCCCTTTGACTGTAGTATCGTTTACCGAGTAATCAGGAAGACGTATTGCTTTTGACCTGGGAGCCTGCTAAAACTGAGGACCGTAGAATACCAAACCCATCTTGGCCTTTTAGGTGTAGTGCAGAAGCTATGACAGAGTAATTTGGAAATAGTTGTCACGCGATGCTACCCTCGGACGAGTCTTTCTTGAGAATATTACTAATTACCGAGTTAATCGAGAAGTTGGTAATATCCGATGGAAGGATGTAGACTCTGGGAACCTTTAGAACCTTGTTCGGCAGGTGATAACTTTTTAGACCAACACCCTATGGGTAGTACCTTCGACCTCATGCTCGTGACGTTAAACCTATGAACCCTATATGTGTGATCTTGTGTGTGATTGCTGCATCATGCATCCATGCACTCATAAGCATCTTTTGAAGAAAATAATATTTCAAGGGATTTAAAGGTTGACTATTAGTTAACATCTCAGGTACTGTTAACCATGGATTCTGGAAAGAAAAAGACCGGGAAATACAGTTTCAAGGATCCCAAGATAGATGATTTGGTCAGTCTAATTCCAGAGATTGAGTGTCCTGCAGACTATCGGAAGAAGTATGGATCCATTATTCCTCTCATGAAGCTGAAGATGAAGGAGGGTATTCTCTCGACCTTGGTCCAGTTCTATGATCCGGTGTATCACTGCTTTACTTTTCCAAATTATCAGTTGATGCCTACACTGGAGGAGTATTCCTATCTATTGGATTTGCCCATTACCGATCGTGTTCCTTTTATTGGTTTGGAGGGTGAGCCAAAACCCCATGAGGTTGCTGCTTTAATCCATATGGGGAAGTCTGAGGTGGGAGCCCATATGACTACCAAAGGATGGATTAGAGGATTACCAGCCCAGTTCTTATTGGAGAAAGCTCGTTACTTTGCCAAGATGAAGAGTACGGTTGCTTTTGAGGCCATTTTTGCTTTACTTGCTTATGGATTATTCTTATTTCCTAATGTGGACAAGTTTGTCGACATTAACGCTATTAGGATCTTCATGATTGGAAACCCCGTTCCTACACTGTTGGGTGATGCTTATTACTCTGTTCATCTTCGGAGTTCTTATCATGGGGGAATGATCATCTGTTGCACGCCTTTGTTGTACCGGTGGTTCATCTCTCATATGCCTCAGTCTGATGCCCCTTGGGATGTCAAGAAGGAACCTCGTTGGGCTCCTAAGATCATGGCACTTACTCACTCGGATATTGATTGGTATCATCGAGCTTATCAGGATGTGGAGATTATTGACAGTTGCGGTAGTTTCCCCAATGTACCTCTTCTTGGTATTAAGGGAGGAATTAACTATACCCCTATTCTTACACGGCGACAGCTTGGTTATCCGATGAGGGATAAACCAAACAACATTCATTTGAGTAGTTTCTTTCTGAAGGAAGGAGAAGACCACAGGGAAGCTAGGGAGAAGATTGCGAAGGCCAGGCGTCACATTTATAAGAAGAGTAGGAAGGATTTGGGACCTAGGGGCGCTGTTTCTTTGGAGCCATATCTTTAGTGGGTCCGATCGAGAGCCATTCAGTTGAAGATGCTGTATACTCAGGAGACACCCATGCCTGATCTATTTGTGAAGACCACTCCTCCCTTATTAGATGATCTAGAAGAGCTGAAACTCACTTTGGTTAGGATGCAACAGGAAAGGGATGCTTGGAAGAACAAGTTCCAGACTTTAGTGAGTTCCTATAGAGCAGACTTGAAGGAGAAAGATGATTTGATCGAGATCCTTAAGAGTCGAGCTGTGGAGTCTATAGAGAAGCAAGGGGATTTATTTTCCCCTAAGCCTCAAATAGGTGTTGTTTGTTCACTTCCTGATTCAAATGATTGGAAGGAGGTTGCCATCAGACATGTGGAAGAAAACCAGAGGTTGAGAACCCAGATTGCCAGGCTCACTGGGAAACGTCATCGTACAGATTGATCTCTATCAGTTCCTTTTCTTAGGATTTTAGATTGTATTTTCATCTTGTACTTGGGATCATTGAAACTTGTAACCCATTTCGAAGTTATTATAATAAAAGTTTTCAGTCTTTCAAATGCGTTACTATTTTGATGTTTGCAATATGTCTGTAAATCTTAAATCCCTTGAAATATTAAATGATAAAATAATAATAATCATATACATTGCATATCATGCATCATATTTCACATGTTTATTGAATTTGTTATGCATATCCAGGTGCCTTACCCAGCTTCTTTACTTTGTTCAGCAAGCTGACTCATCACTACAACACTCGGGCTAATTTCAAAAAGAAGATGGACAATTTGGAACAGGAGAATCGCGAGCTGCGCGAAGAAGTTTTTGCTTTGAAGGCAGGCTTGGCCAATTTCACTACTCTGATGGAAGCTCTGGTGGGTTCTCAGAATCAACCACAGAGTGTTCAACCTCAACCAACAAGGGCAAATGCTGAAGTTCCTACTGTTCCGGTATCCACTACTCTGACTATTGTTCAAAACCGCATGCCTCAGGGTTATCCGTGGGAAATTCCATGGAATTCTGCACCTGAAAGTTTCAATTTGGGCCCCCAAGATGCTCCAGTGGTTCCAAATGTTGTTACTCCAGCACCTCCTGTGGTGCATATTGTTCCTGCTGCACCTCCTTCGGTGAATCTGGTTCCATTTGTTAATGAAGATGTGTATCGTCCTTTCCCTCCGCTGAGTGAAGAATTGGGTCTTTATGACAGAATGGATGATTTCCAAGAGCAGTTTGATAGAATGTAAAGAGAGATGAAGGTTCTTAGGGGAAAAGAGTTATTTGGGCAGAATGTGAATGAGCTGTGTTTGGTCCTGAATGTTAAAGTACCTGCTAATAAGGTCCCGGAGTTTGAGAAGTACAAGGGCAACACTTGCCCTCGTGCTCACTTGGTGATGTATGTAAGGAGAATGTCTATCCACACCGATGATCAGCGCCTGCTGATTCACTTTTTCCAGGATAGTATGATCGGTGCAGCGATGAAATGGTACATGAATTTAGACAGCACCAACATCCATACTTTTAATGATTTGGGACAAGAATTTATAAAACAATACAAGTATAATATGGACATGGCGCCTGACCGTGACCAGCTTAAGGCCATGGTTCAGAAAGACAGGGAATCATTCAAAGAGTATGCGCAGAGATGGCGCGAAGTGGCTGCACAAGTGATTCCTCCTATGGAGGAGAAGGAAATGACTAAAAATTTTCTGAAGATGTTGAGTGCTTTCTACTACGAAAGAATGGTAGCAAGTATCCCGAGTGATTTTACAGAGATAGTAGGAATGGGCGTCCGCCTAGAAGAGGCAGTAAGAGAAGTTCGTTTGACAAAGGGTGAAGGATCCGGAAGTGTGAAGAAGCCAGTTTATGGGTTTACAAAGAAGAAAGAAGGGGATACCAATGTTGTTATACAAGAGAGGAGAGTAAACGCTCCTAGAAGGAATTATCAGCGTCACCAGCAAGTTACTTCAGTGACTCCTGTTATGAATGCCGCTCCAACTATCGTTGCTTATCAAAGATAGTCCCAGCAAGGGAACCAAGGGAATAATCAGAGAAGGGAGATTTATGACCCTATCCCCATGAGATATGCAGAGCTACTACCAGCGTTGATTTAGAAGGAGTTGGTGTAGACACGACCACCTCCCGCTGTGCCATCACCATTGCCTTGGTATTACAAAGCGTACCAGACGTGTGCCTTTCATCAGGGAGCACCAGGGCATAGTGTTGAAAATTGTTATCCTTTGAGAACTGAAGTGCAAAAGTTAGTGAAGTCTGGAATTCTATCTTTCAAAGACATGGGACCTAATGTGAAAGGCAATCCTCTACCCAAACACGGGGGAGTGAATGCTATAAATATAGTGGCCGGTTGTCCAGGTGACTTCCGAATTTTTGACATTAATCTGGTTAGAGGGGATTTAGTTAAGATGCACGCAGACCTCTGTGAATTCAGTTATTATACGCATGACCATGTTGGTTGTGCTGTTTACAGTACAAATATACAGGGTTGCGAGAAAATAAAGGCTGATTTGCAGGAGATGATGGATGAAGGTTTAATCTATATAATCAGGCCTAGGGAAGAGTATGAAGAGGAAGTGAATATGGTTTCTGGATGTCCTGGTGAATTCAAAATTTTTGATGTGGAGTATCTGAATGAAGATCTCGTACAGTTGCATGCTACCTTTTATCGTACTGTTGGTCAGGTAGAACACCAATATGGATCATGCGTAATTTGCTGTCAAGACCCCCGAGGATGTTCTATTGTGAGAGAGGGTGTTCAATTGCTGTTAGACAATGGGACTATCAAGATTACAGGTCAGAGAGATGATTATCACGAGGTTGATATGGTTGAAGTTTGTTTGATGGGAGAAGAGTCAGAGGAAGAATATGCCTCCGCGGATGAGGATGTTGTTGGAACTCAGTTCCAAACCCTATCCATTGACAACATAAGGAAGAACAATAATTTTGTGGTCTCACTGAAGGATGCACAACAGGTTGTGCGCAATGGTCACAATGCAGTTTGGGGACGACTTGTGGATCCACCCGTGAACAAAAACAGAGCTAGTTTAGGTTTCTCTTTGAAGAATGGCAAAGACGAAAGTCTGAAGTTGAAGTCTTCTGTGAACAGTTATCATGATGTTTTCCACAGCGGAGGCTACCTCTATCCGATTGGTTCTGGAATTAATATTGTTGAAGAGGATGAAGCAGAGCAGGAAGCACCGAATTATGTGATGCATGGAGTTCGAGTTCAGAATTGGGTCACCATTGATGTTCCTTCTTGCATACATATTTCAAAGTACTTTGTTTTGTTAATTTGTTTCTTTCTTTTGAAAAACATTCACTCTGCCCAAGGTGGATGTATCGATGTTGTAGGGCTTATCTGTTTGCTATAACTGTTAAGATCATTAATAATAGTTGTCTTTGCTTCCAAATTATGTCTTTTATTTTCTGCCTTTTTCTTGGGAAATGGTAATAATAATAAAAACCTTTCAAAATAAATAATAACTGAAAATTAGTCTGCATGATCACTTGTTATATGTGTCAGTTTCTAAAAGCAATCATAAATCACATGTGCAGATTAATTAAAAAACATGTTGAATACAATGACCCTGCACCCTCTCCCAACTTTGAATGTCCTGTGTTTGGGGCTGAAGAAGAAGATTATGGTGAGATTCCAGAAGAGGTCTAACGGTTTCTTGAGCACGAGGAAAATACCATTCAACCATACAAAGAGCCTTTGGAAGTGGTTAATTTGGGTTCAAAAGAAGATCCGAAGGAAGTCAAGATTGGAGCATCGTTGCATCCTGATGTAAGGAGTGGGTTGATTGAGCTGTTGAAAGAATATGTGGATATTTTTGCTTGGTCTTATCAAGATATGCCTGGTCTAGATACAGACATTGTCGAGCATCGTTTGCTATTAAAGCCAGAGTGTCCGCCAGTTAAACAAAAGTTGAGAAGAACCCACCCAGGTATAGCAGTAAAGATCAAAGAGGAGGTCCTAAAGCAGATTAATGCTAGTTTTCTTGGGACGTCAGTGTATCCTCAATGGATTTCCATTATTGTCCCAGTACCGGAAAAAAAAAGGAAAAGTCCGCATTTGTGTAGATTACAAAGATCTAAATAAAGCTAGTCCAAAAGATGATTTTCCATTGCCTCACATTGATATGTTAGTGGATAGCACATAAAAATTCAAGGTATTCTCGTTCATGGACGGATTTTATGGGTATAATCAAATAAGAATGGCTCCAAAGGACATGGAAAAAACAACGTTTATCACACCCTAGGGAATATTCTGTTACAGAGTGATGCCCTTCAGGTTGAAGAACGCTGGTGCAACGTACCAGAGGGCTATGACAACCCTATTCCATGATCTGATGCACAAAGAAATCAAAGTATATGTTGATGATATTATTTCCAAATCCAAAACTGAAGAAGGGCATATAAAAGATTTGTTGAAGTTGTTTCAGCATTTGAGGAAGTATCGTCTCCGCTTGAATCCAAATAAATGCACCTTCGGAGTTAGATCCGGGAAATTGTTGGGTTTTATTGTAAGCCAAAAAGGAATTGAAGTTGACCCTGACAAAGTCAAAGCAATTCAAGAAATGCTAGCACCAAGAACTGAAAAGCAAGTCAGGGGTTTCCTCGGGCGTTTGAATTATATCTCCAGATTTATTTCCCACATGACTGTAACGTGTGAACCGATCTTTAAGTTATTAAAGAAAGATCAAGTTTGTGTGTGGACAGATGACTGCCAAACGGCATTTGAAAGTATTAAAGAATATCTTCTTGAACCTCCTATCCTGCTCCCTCTCATAGAAGGAAGACCATTGATTATGTATCTAACAGTGTTGGATAAATCCATGGGTTGTATTTTGGGACAACAGGATGAAACGGGAAAGAAAGAGTTTTCCATTTATTATCTCAGCAAAAAGTTCACTGATTGTGAGTCACGGTATTCCATGCTAGAAAAAACATGTTGTGCTTTGGCCTGGGCGGCAAAGCGTTTGCGGCAATATATGTTGGATCATACCACTTGGTTGATCTCCAAAATGGATCCAATCAAGTATATTTTTGAAAATCCTGCTCTTACTGGGATAATTGCCCATTGGCAGTTGTTGTTGTCTGAATATGATATCGAATACTGCACTCAAAAAGCTATCAAAAGTAGTGTGTTCGCAGATTACCTTGCTCACCAGCCGGTGGAAGATCACCAGTCTGCAGAATATGAATTCCCCGATGAAGATGTGATGTTCTTGAAAGTAAAATATTGTGATGAGCCATTGCTCGAAGAGGGTCCCGACCCTGAATCTCGTTGGAGTATGGTATTTGATGGAGTTGTGAATGCTTATGGTAAAGGAATTGGTGTTGTGATTGTTACTCCTCATGGATCACATATTCCTTTTACTGCAAGGTTAACATTTGATTGCACTAATAATATGGTAGAATATGAGGCTTGCATCATGGGTCTTGAAGAAGCTATTGATCTCCGAATCAAAATTCTAGATGTGTATGGCGATTCAGCATTGGTAATAAATCAGATTAAAGGGGAATGGGACACTTGTCACCCTGGCTTGATCCCTTACAAAGATTATGCTAGAAGATTACTACCCTTCTTCAATAAAGTTGAATTCCATCACATTCCCAGGGATGAAAATAAAATGGCAGATGCTCTGGCAACTCTGGCTTCCATGTACCAAGTAAATGCTTGGAATGATATACCCTGAATTACAGTTCAACGGCTCGATAGGCCCACTAATGTGTTTGCGACAGAGGAGGTAGCAGATGAAAAACCTTGGTACTATGATATCAAGCATTTTCTTCAGACTTGGGAATACCCGTTTTGTGCGTAAAAGAAGGATAGAAAGACACTGAGAAGGTTGGCAGGCAGTTTCTTCCTCAGTGAAAATGTGTTATGCAAGAGGAATTTTGACATGGTCTTGCTCAGATGCGTAGATAGACACCAAGCAGACATGTTGATGCATGAGATCCATGAAGGTTCATTTGGAACTCATGCTAATGGACATTCAATGGCTAAAAGGATGCTAAGGGTAGGTTAATATTGGTTGACGATGGAATCTGATTGTTACAAATTTGCAAAGAAGTGCCATAAATTCCAGATTTACGCAGATAAGATCCATGTACCTCTGACACTCCTCAATGTGATTTCCTCCCCATGGCTTTTCTCTATGTGGGGTATTGACATGATTGGGATGATAGAACCTAAAGATTCGAATGGGAACCATTTTATCTTAGTAGCAATTGATTACTTCACCAAGTGGGTGGAGGCTGCTTCTTATGCCAATGTTACTAAGCAGGTGGTTGTACGCTTCATTAAGAATAACCTTATATGTCGGTATGGTGTCGGTATGGTGTGCTAAGAAGAATCATCACTGACAATGGCTCGAATTTAAACAACAAGATGATGGCAGAATTGTGCAAAGAATTCAAGATTGTCCATCACAATTCATCTCCATACAGGCCTAAGATGAATGGGGTTGTTGAAGCTAGTAATAAGAATATCAAGAGAATTATCCAGAAAATGGTTGTTACTTATAAGGATTGTCATGAAATGCTCCCTTTTGCTCTACATGGATATCAAACATCTGTCTTCACTTCAACAGGAGCAACCCCGTTTTCTATAGTGTATGGAATGGAAGTTGTACTCCCTGTCGAGGTAGAGATTCCCTCGTTGTGTGTGATAATGGAAGCCAAATTGACAGAGGCTGAATAGGTTCAGAACAGGTTTGACCAATAGAAGTCGATTGAAGAGAAGAGAATGACAGCTTTGTGTCATGGGCAGTTATATCAGAAAAGAATGAAGAAATCATTTGACAAAAATGTCAAACCTCGTGAATTCAGAGAAGGTAACCTCGTGCTCAGGAAGATCATGTCTTTCAACGTTGATTCTAGGGGAAAGTGGACTCCTAATTTTGAAGGCTCGTATGTTGTCAAGAAAGCCTTCTCTGATGGTGCATTAATTCTTGAAACTATGGATGGCGAGGAGTTCCCACGTCCCATGAATGCTGACGCAGTCAAGAAATACTTCGCCTAAAGAAATAAAAGAACAGGTCGCTAAGTTGAAAACCCGAAAGGGCGGCTTAGGAAAAAAAAGAGCGTCTCGATAGGCCGAAAACCCGAAAGGGAGGTCTAGGCAAAAATTTGAGACATAAACAAAATAAATTTCCCGCTAAGTTGAAAACCCGCAAGGGCAGCTTAGGCAAAAGTTAGGGATTTTTCTTGGCAAGTAACTACGTCAGACAAGACTTGATCGTTGAAGCAACAATCTTCTCGGATCCTCACCATACTTCAACAAAAGCTGTTGCTCAGGACTTTAAAAGTTGTTAGGGGGAATAGTGGTCATTGTATCTCAATGTATCTTTTCCATTATGTATTATCATTTCCCAAACTTTGTAATTATCCATGGAGTCTCGCCATTTGTATACTACAATTCTATTAATGAAATTCGAGCCTTTGCCCAACTTTATGTGTTCTTATTTTTATTTAGCTTGAAAAGACATCATTTATTGTTGATAATAAATGTTAAAGCAAAAGGATTAAAAATAAAAATTAACTTTTCAAAAAGAAAAGAGATCTTTACCAATTCAATTTACTTTGGGATTTGTGATGAAACAATGACAACAAGAATGGTGGTCCCAAGAATGAACAAACTCCAATTGTTTTAAGAAGATTTACTCCTTTCATGAAAGTTTTCTCAGGTCATTTTGCTGGTGTGCGCAATCCTTGTGTGTTTCTCAGATAGTCAGAGACAATACCAGTGGGTACAAGATGCAGTATTGGGTTGTGATCCCATTATCCCCAGTCATGTCTTGGTTCGCTTTTTGGGTTTGCATGGTCAGAAGCCTCTGTCCCAGTTTCCCCAGCAAGTTTTCCCCCATATGATGAAAGTATTGACTTCTTGATTCCCCAGGAAGGTTATCCCATGGCATATCTTGTTTGGAGTGAGCATTCGTGATGAAAGTTTTCTTTGGGGAGTTAGGATTGAATTCCCCAGTAAAGTTCGGTTGTGTCGGCGTCAGTCTGCCTTATTTGAAGTTGGTCTCGAAATCTCCAGTAGGCATGTTGCTTTTGAAAATCTGTCTTCTCCAATAAAACCGAAAGAAAGATGTTCTATCCCGATATTTGTTTGATTTGGCTACATCTGAATTATGTTTCTCTTCAATAAAGTTAACATAGGCAATGGATTTGGTTACCGCAGTTGCTTTTACCTTTCTTGGATTGATCTTTCTGGTTGAAGATTAGCCCAGTGTCGTTAGTACCTGAGGCGGTTTAGTTTATTTGAATTGATTATGTATCCTTTTACCAGCATATGCACGATAGCACTCATACATTCATACATACATCATGCATAACTAAAAAACCATTATTCATTAGCATTGTGTTCTGACCTTCTCTGTAGTGCTCTTTGTTTAGTTGATTTTGTTTGTCCCTCTTGGGTTTATTTCCCAAAGGATGTATCTACATTGGCCGTCTTGCTCCAGTTTATTTCTGAATTGGATTTATGGATCTCTAAAAAATTTTGAGTTCTGGTTTGTGCATTTATTTTACACAGGAAGACTTTATCTCCTCAGCAGGAATATCGTGGCATGTCCCCGGGAAGTCATATTGCTATCCCCAGAAAGTCATTTCTCTTTGTAAATCCCCATTGACAATAAGTTGGAGTCTCTTTATTTGAGACAGATTATGTATTACCCTTTCTAGGCAGATTTACTTGGTTAAAGAAGAAGTTGACACCCGTTCTTGGCAAAACACCAGAATTTTGGGGAAACTTGATGTATTTTCTCTTCCTACCTTCAGTGAATGTTGGTAGTACATTGGCAGTGAACGTCGGTGTTAATTATCTTTTTGATATCTTCAGTGAATATTGATAGTTCATCGTCAGTGAATTGCAGTGTTATGATGTATTTTCTCTTCCTACCTTCAGTGAACGTTGGTAGTACATTGGCAGTGAACGTCGGTGTTTGATATCTTTTTGCTATCTTCAGTGAATGTTGATAGTTCATCGTCAGTGAACGGCGGTGCTATGATGTATTTTCTCTTCCTAACTTCAGTGAACATTGGTAGTACATTGGCAGTGAATGTCGATGTTAGTTATCTTTTTGCTATCTTCAGTGAACGTTGATAGTTCATCATCAGTGAACGGCGATGATATGATGTATTTTCTCTTCCTACCTTCAGTGAACATTGGTAGTACACCTTCAGTGAACGTCGGTGTTTGTTACTTTTTCTATCTCCATTGAACATTGATAGTTCATTGTCAGTGAACGGCGGTGATATGATATTCTCTTCCTACCTCCAGTAAATGTTGGTAGATCATCGGCAGTGAACTTCGATGCTTATTATCCTCCTCTCTGATTATTTTCTTGTGGTTTACCAGTGATTTATTTTCCTGGTGGGATTGCTCTTTTGTTGCTACATTTCATGTTGCATCCCCAATATTACTTTGCGTCTTTTTGTTCCATTCATATGCATTCATATGCATAAATGTTTGCATGACATCTTAGGGACAAAAACAGGGTTTGTTTTATATTTAAGTATCTTCGATCACGTCAACACGAAGATTTTTTTAACATTCATATCTCCAGATAGAAGAAACTTAAATAAGGGCAGCTGTTGTACCCCAATTTTCCCCCCTAAGATCCCTTCATCATACCATTTTGTTTTAATCACCACAAGATCACATTAGGGCTTTTGGTTCTTCTACTTATCTTTAGCCTTGCTCTTCTGAGGAATTACCAAGCACCTTGACTTATTTTCTATGGTGAACATGGATATTTTGCTTTTATATTTTGCACTAAATTAACAAATACAATATTGGTTTGTCTGACTTGTTTATAATGTAGGTAAAGGCAATGAGGATTAGCAAGTTGTATCATGGGTTCATGAGTTTATTTCCATGCCCTAGTCAAAGCTTGAGAGATTAAAACCTCATCATTGAAGTTGTCTTGAAGTTAGTATGGAAGTGGTTTTAGTGGCCATGAGTCCTCATCATCATCCTCAACAAATTGTATTCGCAAAGGAATAATACGGGCACAAAAAGTTTGTTCAAACTTGGCAAAGTTCCACCAAGCTTTCTCTTGATCTAGAAGCTAGGGTTTTGGACTTCAGAGGGGCATATCTTGCTCATCTTTTGATATTTTTGAGTGATTCCAAAAGAATTCTTCTCTTCAAAGAGTTACCAACAAATCACTTCAAAAGTTCTAAAGAGTTTTCATGTGGAAGGAACTTAGTGAAGAAGAAAGATTACAAGTTACCCAGATGAATCCCCAATATTCCATATGTGACTTCAAATGGTCATAACTTGGTCAATTTTTATCACCTTGGGCCCATTATTTTTGCATGATAATCCTAAAGATGTGTACTTCATTCCTTCTTTTATGAGAAAAGTTGTAAAATGGATGGAAGCTGCCTTGAGAATGCAAAAGATTATAGGTCATTTCATGATTTTTGGCCAATTTCAACAAGTCATAACTTTCTAAATTTTTGGATATTTTAATTGGTTCATATTGCAAAATGTCATTCAAGAGGTCTACTTCATTCCATCTTTTTTGGTCAAGAGAAAATTCTAAGTGCAAGGCCATGTTTGGATACAAAAGATTATAGGTCATTTTTAAGAAGAATTTGAAATATTTCTAAGTATGGAAAGTCAACTCTTTTTCTTCAACTTTGACTCCATGTAATTTTCAACTCAAGCCTCGACTTGATTCCATTCTTTTTCCATTGAAAAGCTTGTTACCTCATCTTTCCAAAGCATTAAGAATTTTTTCCTAAAACCCCCTGAGGTGGAAATGCCATTGGATTGAACTTGGTAGCTTGGAACTGAAGTTTCACCATAAGTCAGAATTTGAAATCCATGTTTTGGCCTTTAAACATCAAATTAGTACGCGTTTGTGATCTAAACATGTTTAACCAAGTTGCCAAAGTGGATTAGAGCCTTGAAACGCAAGGATTTGATGAGTTTTGATGAAAATCATATCACACTTTACTCGTGTATCAGGTTCAAACGATTTCCCTCCAATTTGCATCATTCCACACCCTTGAGCATTTCATTTGATTCCCTATAAATAGAGGGTCATCCCCCATTCAATTTCCCAAGCTTAGATAGCTAGAATCACCCTGCCAAGCTTGCTTCACAACTCAGAATTCAGCTACTTCGAATCCTATTCTCAAGCCTTTTTCAATCCATTTTTTTTATCAATTCACCTTCCTTGATCTTCCATGAACCTAATCATACAATTACATTCAAGAATCTTTCCCTACATTGCTCCATAGAAGTCCAGTTTCAGAGCTCTGCAACTCAACTTCAATAAGTAGATTCCTTCATCAATTCTTCAAAACTTTGGTATCATTGTGTTGCTCTCATTTCCCTAGTTCTAGTCGCAACACTTACTTTTATCTGGAAGCACGTTTTGACCAAGAATTTTCAAATCCCCTTTCAAAACTTTCTCTCCAAATTGCTTGAGTTACAGTTTATATAAATATCGCGCGAGGGTATGGTTATATTCGTCTTGAAGAGACAAAGCGAATGGCATAGGTCTGAGCTTCTATTTTTATAGTTTGAGAGACCTACAATTTGTGAGGCTGGAGGTTGAAGATGACCAACGTGTCACCTTCTAACCAATGAAAGTGTGCCATTTGTATTTTTTGAATTTATGATTTTATATTTGATTCAGTGTTTTATTCAGTAAAGACCATGATATGCACAACGCGCCAGATCCTTGGGATTTAATTACTAACGCGTTTTGACTCTCATCCAATGGTCCACATCTTTTTCTTTTATTTTCTTTTTCTGATTTTTATATTTTAATTGTTTTAAATTTCAAAAAATCATAGAAAATTCATTTTTAGTCGAAAAAATCCAAAAAAATTTATGAAAAATATTTTTGATTATTCTCTTTCTGATTTTTATTTTTTCACAATTTATTTTTGTGTTTTGGTATTTTTTATGAATTTTACACTTATTTGATTTGTTAAAAATGTTTAAAAATACTTTTACACATTTTTAAATTCTGAAAAAATTATGGGATGATACAATGATATTGTGACAAATATTGGTGACCTTATTTTATTTCTGTTTCTGACTTTACTGTTTTTTACCATTTTTGTTTATTTCGCCCATTTATTTTAATTTTTAAAAATAGTTTTTGACTTTTAAAAATTCCCAAAAATTTTGTAAAATTACTTGGTCCCTTTTCTGATTTTTCTATGGTCTTATTTTTCATTTCTTGATTAATTTGAATATAATTAGTATTTACCTCATTATTTCCTTTTTTAAAACATTTTTTAAACCTTTTAATATGTATATTAAATGTGATATTATTTTGTGATTATTTTCTGGATGTCTTGGGTTGATTTTTTTATCATAGCTTTATTAACATCATTTGATCCATGGTGTTGAGTTTAACTCCACAAAAAATGGATGAATTATTTTAATAATAGTTTGATTAAATATTAATCCAAATGTGGTTTTTCTATTTACCCTAATTCCTCTTCATCTCTTCCATTTCTAATTGCACTAAATGTTGTTAGAGCATGATCTCTATATCATGTCTCAAAACAAATGGTGCATAGATTGCTATTGACCGACCTCAAAATAGGTGCGGCTTCTATATAAGTCTACTTACGATTGCTTAACATAGCGCTAAATTTTATCCCGATTCGAATAAATGATCATTTGTGGCCCAAACTTATGATCGTAAGCCCAAGTATGTTAATTTGATCTCTTTGATCCAATAACCTTGAGGCTTTGGTTCTACCAATTCTCTAATGGATCTACAACACCTTTGGTCAACGCGGATCACTTAAACATCGTTGATCATTAAATGGTACTTATGAGAATTCCAAATGGATGATATACTTGACAAAAAGCAAATGCAACTTGTTGTGTGAAGGCTTTGGTTCTACCAATCCTCTAATGAGTTCCAAATTCAAGTTTCAAGATGATCATCCAACTAACCACTAATTATTGACTTGTTTTACCTTATGCTTTCATTCTTTTTTTATGCTTTATGTACTATTTACTTTTAGCATTTTTCATTTCATTCCATTTTTATCTTTGCTCATTTGAGCATTTATTTTCTTGTCATTTTTACTTTGCTCACTTGAGCTTTTCTTTTTCTTTCTCAAAATACTTAATAATCAACATAAACCCTAAAAAACTCTTAATGGTGCTTGGACTATTTGGTTACTATCCTTGGCATGGTGGAGCAGTGGACTTTTCTTGGACTTAGGATTAGAAACCTTGGCCTATCTTGGATACCTTGTGATCTTATCTGATTATTTTGTCTGGAGCTCTTGAGGTTTACCTCAAGACATTAGGTTGCTTGTTTGTTTTTGTGTGCAGGTTTTTGTGATTACATCCTCTGTTTGTAATCTGGAATTCACCCGTATGCAGTCGTTACTCTGCCCAGTTTTTGTGAAGACTTAGTACACTTGAAGAGGTCTAGTATCTTTGCTTGCTTCGTTTCAATCCAAAGAATGGGAATTTTATCTCGGCTCTTAATGTCAAGCTTTGGCTTCTTTTTGGTTAGATGGTCTTTATCCTTAGCTTTTACCTTATGCTTTAGGATAGCCTCTTCTACTCCTCCCATCTTCTTTAATTTCAAAAATCTTCTCCCTCCTTTTTAAAATCTTCTTGTTTCTAAAATTGAAACACTTTCATAATAAACTTGGACTTAGGTCCATGCATTTTCAAAAAAAAAACATTTTCATCAATAAACTTTAATCAATTTAATAATACTTTGACACTTTTTTTGTGAGAAGACTAAAAGTCAATCAATCTAATTTCAAACCATTTTGCCACTTTGGTTTTTATCTTTAAAACTTTTTCTCAAAAGGTTAGACTCTTGTCAATCCTTGTAGTGATGCAAACAACTATACTTCTACAATATGTAGTGAAGAGAGATATTTTCCACTTGGGTGTTGAGTGAGGCATTGTTGATTTTAAATTCCAGGCCATATCCTCCACTTTGAGATGATGCAAATTCTCCTTTCTCATGATTGTGGGTAGTAAGTATGTTTTCCACACGGACAATAACAATGATGTCTTATCTCTTAAAATTAACCAACACACTTGTGTTTCAAGATTTTTAAAGAGGAACTATGTGTACCCTGATCCCCTATTGCACGAAAGGCGGTACGTAGGCACTAAAGGTTCGCAACCGCGGCGGGTGCAAAAATCATAAAAAATATTTCTTTTCTCACCTCCACCATCCATTTTATGTACAACATATTTTATATAGCCAAAATATACAGATTCTTCAAAGAGGCTCCTGCGGAGTACCGTAGATGTTTAGGGTGCTAATACCTTCCCTTTGCATAACCAACCCCCTTACCTTAAATCTTCCCCCTCTTTTTGGGTTATTCACTCGTTTCCCATTCCTTTGGAAACAATAAAGCGCGATGGCGATTTTTATTTTGATTTGTATAAAGTCTAGTCAATCCAATGGCTTAGTCTTGAACATTTCTACCGCTACACTCCCAACAGAACTCTTCCCCATGATGAAATCATTCTCAAACAGAAGTCGAAGATCCTCGACAGAGAAAGGGAATCACCAAAAAAACTATCTCCATTCATTATCCCCATTGGAAATTGAAGAATCACTTTCTTCACTCACCAACAGCAGTCCGAGATTCAGCTTCCCGGTACTCTCTAGCAACAATCAGGGATTCATTTTCCCTAGTTCAACAATACAGCAATGCAGTGACTGGCGCATTCATACATTGCATTCATACATCATTTTACAGATGTCATAACATAGGCAACACGAATTCATATATTACAAATCTCATTTATTTTGAGAACATCATTTGCACTTCATGCATCATGACATTGCATGCAATTAAATCTTTATCTTTTCAGGTAAAGTCTATACACAGACGAATTTTTCATTATCCATTGAGGTAGAAATCGTCAAAGATTCCTTCACTATCTGTTGAGCTAGCAATCGTCAAAGATTCCTTCACTGTCTGTTGAAGTAGCAATCGTCAAAGATTCCTTCATTATTTGTTGAGGTAGCAATGATCAAAGATTCCTTCATTATCTATTGAGGTAGCAATCATCAAATATTCCTTCACTATCTGTTGAGGTAGCAATCGTCAAAGATTCCTTCATTATCCATTGAGGTAGCAATCGTTAAAGATTCCTTCATCATCTATTGAGGTAGCAATCGTCAAAGATTCCTTCATTATCCATTGAGGTAGCAATCATCAAAGATTCCTTCATTATTTGTTGAGGTAGAAATCGTCAAAGATTCCTTCACTATCTGTTGAGGAAGCAATCGTCAAAGATTCCTTCATTATTTGTTGAGGTAGCGATCGTCAAAGATTCCTTCACTATCTGTTGAGGTAGCTATCATTAAAGATTCCTTCACTATCTGTTGAGGTAGAAATCGTCAAAGATTTCTTCATTGAAAACCTCCAGAGGTAGTCCAACACGGACTCATCCTAAAACATCACTATGCAGGCTCTTCCTAATACATTTTCAGTTAAGAGATAACTCTTTAGCAGAGCCTTAGACAACTGGAGTTCTTAGACTCTATTCCCCATAGAGTTTTCCTCAAACGGGAGAATAACAGAAACCCACATTCCACCAACGGACTCCTCCTCGGAAAGCGGGAACATGAATCCTCAAAGGGATCATGTGTGAAATCAACATCTACTTTGGATGGCATCTTTAAGCACATATCTGACGACTCTCTGTCATCTCCTCCAAATGGCATCTGTAAGCCCATTCCCTACATCATCAATCATCAATGTTATTTCATGTGAGTGCAAATTTCTGGGCACTCTAGTGTTCAATCATCTTCCACCTTCAAATCACGAAAGGCAGATAAGCCAATCTAAATCCTCAGGTTTAAGAAGATTCAACAGGGGCAGCTGTTGTACCCCAAAATTTTCCCTCTCATATTTTCCCAAGATCTTTCTCTTACAAGGTGATCACAAGCTTTTGATTAAAGGAAAGATAATTTTTTTAAAAATAAACAAGGAGTCTTCGTTTGGCATTTTAACAAAATCCTTCAATTGGCATGTTAAAAGGACTTTCGATTGGTATTTGGACAGGCTTCGATTGAGCGCCTAACCTCCTCCAAGTTTGTCTCAAATTTCCAAGCTTCGATTGAAGCCTTGGTCTTTTGCTTGTTTGTTGCACACCAGCTTCAAATGGGCATGTTTTCCCTTTAAAAAATCCTCCTTCGATCCAAAGGGGAAGGGCCTCTTGTTAGTGCTCCTTCGATTGGACCTTGGCTTTGCACGCTAGTTTGACTCACAAATGCAATGGCTACTTGCATGAAGGCTGGATTCCTGCCTCCTTTGGGAATTTGGTATCTTCAGAGCATGCTTAATTCCTGCTTCGACTAGGCAAATAATCCCCCTTTATCCTGCCTTCAGCGCACAAGGCAAAAGGCTTCTTTCGAATTGCCTTTGATACACAAGGCCAAGACTCCTCAGCTTAGTTTCTGCACTATAACATAATATGGTCCCTTCAAAAGAGCATTTCAAAGGTTCAGTCGAAGGACATGCATCAGAGATTTATTTGAAGAAAGCACAAAGGAGTGAATGTGGGCTATTCAAAGGACACACAAATGGTGCCTTCGAAGGGGCATGCATTTTGTCCAGTCGAAAGGCACATAATGGTTGAAGGCAAGTGTTATTTTGTCTTTGGATGCGTATGGATAAAGTCATGCATGCTGCCCAGCCCAAGCCTCATGCACCATTACATTCATGATAAAGGAGGATTTGATTGGCCAGAATGAAGTCCTCACTTGGGCTATTGGAATCAAGCAACTAAGGCAAATAGATGGATCCAACGAAGGAACCATTCAAAATACACACAAGAAATCTATTCGAATGAGGAAACCAAAGGCCCATTCGAAGAGGACGCAAATGGTCTATCCAAAACACCTCCTCGAAGGAGGCAACCAAAGGCCCATTCAAAGGTTATACAAGAGGTCCAGTCGAAGGAGGCATTAGGTCAATCGAAGAGCAACACTAGAGAGCATTCGAAGGAGCCAAATTGTCCACATATATTCAAATTCAAAAAGCGACAAGTTTCCATGACTTTCGCAATGTTACAAAACTTCATTCATGGCCTTGAAAACATTTGTTTATGGTAGTTTAAACTATTGTCTTCTTGTCCCCTCCCTTCTACTCTATATAAGCAGAGTGCTTGCAAGCCAGACAATGACAGAAACATTGGAGATACGCCGCCCCATAAACCCACCAAAGTTATCAAAAATCTCATAAGTGATCCAAATCAAAGCAACCCTTTAAACAAAGGTACCCACGTCCTGAAGCCAAATCGAAGCAATCATCAAATAAGGGTACCCACTTCCATCATCACATATTCATCCATCAACCATTCGTAATAATTGGTAAAAAGATCAATCTCTTCATTTTCATGACATATTGGCATTTATAATTTTATTTTATCTATATTCAAGATTAAGGACCTGGGTTTGACACCCAGGTCTACATTTGTTTTGTTGCTAACACTTTTTGCAGATGTAGCCTGAATAGACCCAACGAGTGCAGAATCGAAAGACTTGGGTTTAACACTCAAGTCATGCTTTTCGTTTTTGACAACATGTTTGCAGATGTAATGCCCTCATAAGTGATCCATCAGGAAATTCAAGCAGCGCCTTCTGGATCGAAAGCCACATCTTGTCACTGGATTAAAGGGTAATCGAAAGACAACTTCCCTTTATAGAGTCGAAAGGCACCATCTCCCTGCAATCGAAGGATGCTTCCTTTTCTATTTTTTGTTTTGTTTTAGAGTCTTTATTAACCCTCTTTAATTTAAATCGACCTTAAATCAAAAATCACAAAAAAATTATAGGCTAGTTATCTTTCTAATTAAATTAATTTTGTAAATAAATAAATTAATTATTTTAACCTCTTTCTTGAAATTAAAACTAAATAGACTTAGGTTATATTTTCTTAAAATAAAAACAAAACAAAAATATTTTTATTTCTTAGGATATTTTTATATGTTATTTTAAATTTTACGCGGGTTTATTTAATATCGCATTTCCATATCATTGTATCTGCCTACTGGATGTAATACATTAAAACTAGGACATTTACTGCTTTATCCCCATCATTATTGTGTAGTGTAAATCCCCTCCCCAAAGCATTATAATAGCGTAGATTTAAATTTCCGCACTTTAATATTCTTCAATATATATTAACTGCTATTAATTAGGCGTGTATGATAAGACTAATAATCAAACGCTAGCAAACTTAACTAAAAGACAAAAATAACTGAATTGAATCAATTGCACATATACACCTTTAGGATACCCCAGTTTGGTTGCCTTTAGAAATAAATCAGTCATGAGGCAGGAATGCTTTATCAAAGACCCATAAATCAAAAGATCACAGTCCCTCGATGACCCTATAGTTGCCTTTTCGGTAAATGATCTAGTTCCTAAACAAAATTGCTAAAGTGTCTCCACAAGTTGCCTTTGTGATTGTAAACGTCCCTTCAAATGTCCCTTATACATCCAACGATAGAGCTACCTACTCACGAATAGTAGGATAGTGCTGTCTAAAGGATAGAAGGAAAAGAATGACCCTTTTCAAGTATAAAAGTAGATAATTGAAAGAAGTTTGCTCAAAAAAACATTTTCCACTTACACAAATACTACTTTTCAAAAGCAATTTTCAAAACATTTTCTTTGTTAACACTCTTGAGGACTGATACAAGAGTTAATGCAAAGCACATCGCCACACTAAGGCATTTTACAAACATTTTTTTAAACACACAAAGCACAAAGTACTTTCAAAATGAGCAAACCTCTAAGAGCCCGTAGATAACTATGGATGGAAAGGGTGATAACATATTTCCTTTCCATAATCTACCCCCTTACTCAAAATCTCGAAAAGGTCTTTTTCTGTTCTTTTCACCCTTTCCTTAATTTGGATAAAAGAAAAGTCGGTGGCGACTCTTGCTTACCGCAACATTTGCGAATACAAAATGCAAAACCAGTATATAACAGTCGGTTCTGCCACCGTATCACAATGTCTCACATGCATAACATGACCATTTTTTCAAGGCAACAAGTGGAGTTAACCCTAGAGGTGCAAGTGTGCAAGTGTTTATTTTTTCATGCTTGATTTTCTCTTGAATTAAGGTTTTCTAAGCATTGATTTTATCTTTCCATACGAACCCTAATTACTAGCATTTATATGAAAGCGATAAATTGTAGAAAGTAAATTTACTATGCTATTACATCATTTGGGGAGGGGGATACAAATTTACAAATGGGGATTGCAAGAACTTAAACCCTAATTATCTATTATAACCATATTTAATTTGTACAAAAAATGACATGAATATAATGTACAAGGAACATAAAAAGAAATGGATTTTTCTTTGGATTTTTGTTAGGAAAATTGTTTTGGCCTAATTAACTTAAAGGGATATGATTAATAAAAAAAGGAAAATTAATCCTTAGTTAAAAGGAAATCAAGAAATAATTTTAAGGGTTTTTTATGGAAGTCTTTTGGTTAATTAAAATAAATATGAAAATAAAATATTTTTTGTGATATTTTTTATATATTCATAAAATAGACACTCTAAATAAATAGTGTGCAAAAAATCAACTCAAAAGGAGTTGTTTTGATTGGTTGGAAAAAATGTTGAAGTTTGTTAAAAAAATGAAAACAAACAAGTGATAAAAAATTGTTTTGGTCCTGCCAAGGTTTGAACCCAGGTTCTCCACACCTTCCATTCAAAACAGCCAACACTCAATATGTTATAAACCTGCATGTTAGTTTGGAAAAAATGACAAAATAAATACAAAAGGTCTCGCTGGGGCTCGAACCCATGACCTTATACATAAATGCCTTTTGTGTGTGTTGTTTGTACTACTGGTGTGGTCTGTTTCATTTGTTAGTTATCCAACTCGCACTAAATATAAAATGAACTCATTTCTTAAAATTTTAGCATGGCTTCATCTTCTTCCTTCACGCGTAGGCCATGATAATTCCATTGTCAAGCTTCTAAAAGCTTCATTTCTCCGCAAAATCGAAAGATGTAAATATCAAACCTGCCTAAAATTTAATACGAATCTAACCATGTAACTTTTAAAAGTTATGGTTCGAAGGTTAGCATGAATTTTGTTCAGTACTAAAACCAAAACCTAACTGATCTGAGAAGAAATTCTCAATGTACAAGAAAATATAAACAAAACTATGGACATGGTCAGCTTCCTAGACATGATATCTACATCTTTTCTTCATAATGTATATACAAATGATGCTTGAATGAAGAGTTCCAAGTTTGAAAAACTTACCTCTTGGAGTGAAATTCAAAGGACTTCTACACGAATTCCAGAAATGGTTTGATGATGGATTAAGCTTTCCTGGACCACCCTGAAGCTACTCCAATTTCTAGAATGTCTTGTAGCTTGCCCAACTGTTCTGGAAAAGTCAAGTTGTAATTGTGGTTTTTTGAAAATGGTGGATGAGCAAGGAGTTACAGAGGTGGTTTAAGAGCTGGGATAGTGTCTATGTGGTGTATAGATGATGTTCGAATGGAAAAAAATGGAAAATGCACGAAGGATTTTGGAGTTGGCTCTTCAAAGTCAGAAATGGCAAGAAATGTGTCTTTGGATGCAGATTCTGAATTCAAGGAGTTTTGAGAGTATTCTAAGGCTAGTAGTCCCTTTTTATGTTGCAAATAATGTCTCTATTTATAGGGAAGAGGTTTGAGAAGTTGAAGTAATCATATTTGCAAGGTAGCCAATTATGGTTTGGTTGGAATGCAAATATCAAGTTATGCAAAGTTTTCCACGATCCCAAGATGAAGTACCAAAGTTACTGGTTTAGAAGGGTTGCTTTCTATGATTTATGGTGGGGGAAAAATCAGAAGCAAACAAAGTATGGGCTCAAGACAAATTTGTACCAAAAACTTTTCTTTCTAATAATAGCAATGATAACTTTATGCCATAAACGTAAAGATCTTTTGGACAAAGGCTTAAACACTTGGGTAATAGCTCAAAAGTGGGTGTGAGCATTAAATTATGATGGGATTTGAAAGCAAGGAGGCCTGTAACACAAGATTATGCAGCATAGCATAAGGATTTTGTTATGTTCTTTAAAATTATGTCTTTGACTTGATTCCTTCTACAAAGATCTTGAATCTCTGTAGAACTTTTATCTTTTCCCTTACTCTGGTTGAATACTCCGTCCTTTCATTTTGATCACATAGATCCACAACTTTCGACCAAACTCATCAACAGACAAAACAATATTTGTTTCCACCAATTGTGTGTTCTTCGAATGGACCACATTCATCTGAACGTACCACTTACTTTGTCCTTTCATTTTGATCACATAGATCCAACCTTTGACCAAAATCATCAATAAACAAAACAATATTTGCTTTCCTATTAAACAAACTTCACAAAGTTTTTTCAGGCATCTCAAGACTTGGAATACCAGTAACGATATATGTAGTAATCAGTTGATTAAGTGGTCGAAAGTTTAAATATCCAAACTTCAAAAGCCACAACCAACTATCCTTGTTGATCGAAGCAAGTATGAAGATAGACTTGTAATTCATAGTGTCGAAACTATATGTGTCGAAGGTTCTAGAGGTGGATCGAAGAAAGTTTCTCAAAGGAAGCCATTGCTCAATCGAAGCTTGTGGATTGAAGCAAGCTTGCTCGAAGGAAGTCATTTCCCATTCGAAGCTTGTGGATTGAAGCAAGTTGCTCGAAGAAGCCATTGCCCACTCGAAGCTTGTGGATTGAAGCAATTTGATCAAAGGAAGATGTTGTGCCCAAAAATTTGCCCTCTCACTTATCAATTATCTCACAAAAGATCTCTCTTGGTTCAAGACTGCACTAGAGTTGATCAACTCAAGACACCTCCTTAAGCACTGATGACCAAAATTAGGGTTTGAGATTGCACAAGGATAATTGATCTTTAAAAGCCTCATATGAATTTCATGGATCATTATGGACCCCCAAGATTACTCATGTCAAGTTTCAAGCCTTGGATCACATTTTTGCTTAGTCAATTGAGCAGTTGACCTAAAAATCAACTATATTGGGAAAAAGTCAATTGTGGCCAATTTACAGTCAAACTTCATAATTTTTTATCCACATCAACATTATAAACTCATATATATCATTTTATCAAGTTTGGACCATAATTCCTTAAGAAATTTGATCAAATCATCAAAAGGGCAAAATGGTCAAAATTAGGGTTTTAACTGAGAAGGGGCAATTTTTGATTTTTGACAAGAAAATGATCAATTGGTTTGAGGCATGATCTCAAGAGTTCAATTGCATCATTTTGACCTAATGGAATGACCCAAAACATTTCTCAAGATCAATTGGATTGATAGTGAATTTTCAATCAGTTGATCAAAAGTCAACTGTATACTGAAAAGTCAAACTTTGACTTTTTGGTCAAAATCCAATGTCAAAGATCACAATTCATCAAAACTTGTCAAAATATGAAACTTATTCATCAAGAAATCAAAAGTCAAGATTTCATTTTGAAAAGTCAAAGTTTTCTAACTTAGAAATTTTTCTAAGTGTTTAAAACTTCATGTTTTTTCATAACTTTGAGCAAATTTTTCACCATGATGCAAGATGATTCAGAAGAAACTTTCATCATGAAAGTTGTATATATCTATGATATCTACAATATTTCTTTACACAACTTCTTCTAAAAGTGCTTAGATATCAAGTTATCAATTCATAAAGTCATGGTTTTGAAATTGAACACTTAGTGAAATTTTGCCCTAATTATGGTTAGGATTTTGACCTAACTTCATGGAACTTTTTGATATAGTTCCAAGAGGAATTTTCAATATTGATTCAAATAGGGGTTGTAGAGAGCATTACAAGCTTTCCAAAATGTCCAAGAACTCCTTGATATCATTTGTGAGCAAGTAGAATCGAAGAGATGAAGTTAGGGTTTTCAAACTTAAATTACAAGCCATTTCATGATGAACAAGAATTCAAATCCAAGCCTAGGCTGCATAATCTTTGCTTTACAGACCTCAAACTTGTTTGTCACTCCATAATTAAATGTTTACACAGTTGTTAGAGCTTTAATCCAAGAACTTGAGCCTTTATCAAAGTTACATTTCCATTTATGGCACAAAGTTGCCATTTCTATTTTTATAAATCATCACTTTTGCAATTGTCAACTTCTTGAGCTTTGCACTTGTTCTTTCTGCACACACAACCCCTATAAACCAAAAGCAATGTGTCTAAATCCTTTTTGAACTCAGAACATGCTTGTATAATACTTTGAGATTTGTCTTCTCACTTTTCTTCAAAAGCAAGTTATAGAGCCAAAAGGCTAGAACTCAGAAACCTTGAGTGCATTTGATCTCTAACATTTTTACATACATATACACAAGTCTATTGCAACATAAGACACGAGTTCAAAGACCCCAAAACACTCCCAAACACTCTACAACTCAGAATCTGTCATAACTTGACAGTTTTGAACCTCACATAGCCATCTCCAAATCCACTCGTGTGTATTGAGTTTTAACCATCCAAACACTTAATATACATCATATCAAAGTGATCCAGGCCCCTATTTCCTGATTGTAACTCCTCCATCACTATCCACCATTTTCACAACTGAAGCTTGCAACTTGACTTGAGTTGGGAGTTTCAGCCATCCTCAAAGCAAAGTAGGAGTTGGAACACACTCAAGGAGGTCCGGGAAAGCTACATAAATCATCAGGCCATCATAAAAGTTGCTCAAACTCCATACACGACTCCAGCTGTAAGAGTTAAGTTTTCAAACTTCTATCTCTTCATACAAGCATCATTTGATTATGATTTGCAAAGAAAAAATATAGATACCCTTACCACGAAGTTGTGCATGTCCATAGTTTGCATTTATATGGCCTGGGCTTAGAGAATTTTATAGTTGAAGTTTCTGAAATATTTAGGTATTAATTTAGGGCCAGAAAAATTCTCACTCATCTTGGATTTATAGCTTTAATTATTTATATGGTTGGATTCGTGGGAAGAAATGCCACAACTTTCATGTTTGAACTTTCCATTTTTCTTGAGAGATGAAGAAGTTATAGGTACTCTGGTTGGCTGAAGGTTGAAGATGAAGTACATGCCTTGGAAGCATGTTAAGTTATATATTTATCATTTCATTTTAATAAACGGATGTATAGCCACCCCAGTGGTAAGGCAACACACGTTTCATGCTCAGGGCGTGGGCTCAAGCCCTGGCGCTACCACTTTTCTCATTTTTCACATTTTTTCTCATATTTTTGTTACAAACATGCAGCGCCTGGGCCCTTATGCTGGGCCTCCCTTTTTTTTGCTGGCTTTTAACCCCCTTCCTTACTTTTGCACCCTTGGCCTATTATTTTCTTTATTATTTCATTTTATTTATTTTCATTTCATTTCATATTTTATTTGATTAGTTTCACTATTATTATTATTTTTTATTAATAAAAATCCAAAAATATTTTTATTTATTATTTACACTTATATATTATATTTTCTCTATAAAACAAAAAGACTAAAAAACATTTCTCTTAATAAATTATTTTCTTTTTAATAATTAATATCTTGACATAGGTTTAATTATTCTTAATTAAAATTAATTTAAAACTTAGGTTTATTTTAATTAATTAATTTTCATATTATTTTTATTAAATTAAAACCTTTTCACAAAAAACCCAAATTTGTTTCTTTAATCAAATTAATTTTCTTAATTAACTTAAGTTTAATTTTCTTAGTTTTATTTATTTATTTTCTTTTAGTTAAGTAGGTCAAAACCCTTTCTTCATAACAAAAGTATTTTATTTTCTTTTCATATTATTTTATTCTTTGTACATTATATCTACATTTCTCTTACATCATCATTCAATTCAATATGGTTGTAATAGTAACTTAGGTTAAAATTACTTGTCATCCCCCATTTGTAAATTTGTATCCACCATCCCCAATTGATGTAATAGCGTAGTAATTTTAAATTCTGCAATTTATCGCTTTATATACAAATGCTAGTAATTAGGGTTTTATATGGAAAGACTAAAACCAACAAAATAGCAAACCCTAATCAAGACAAGAACAAAGCATGAAAATCAATACACTTGCACACAAGCACCCCTAGGGTAAATCCACTTGGTTGCCTTACAAAAATGACCATATTACGCATGTGAGGTATCTTAGTAAAGACAAGAAAAATACAAGATCATAGTCCCTCGATGACGCTATCAAAAGTTGCCTTTCAAAATGATCTTAGTCCCTAAAGAAAAAATGTTAAGAAACCTTGCAACATTGCTAATCATGGTTATATGATGACCCACGCCCGTCCCTTTACATCCAAAGATAGGGTTACTTACCAAATTAATGGTAAGATAACAATGTCAAAGGAAAAAGGAAATGAACATGAAAGACTTTTGAGTAGGTAGAATGTTACTAGTTACTTGCTCCATTTCAAAACAAAAACATCCTTGATATTTTTAAAACAGACACCAACACTTTCAAAACATCTTTCAAAACTTGAAAACATTTTCAAAAGATCAAACACTTTGTATACATTCTTACGAACGAGAATCATTACAAAGTTTGCCTAAACAATGGCCTCTTTTCAAAAATACTTTTAAAAACCATACAAAACACAATTTCAAACAAAAGCAAGTGATCTAGCAAGTAACTAAGAGCTCATAGAAAACCATGGATGAAAAGGGTGCTAATACCTTCCCTTTTCATAATCTACCCCCCGAACTCAAGAAATAATCTCAAAGGTATTTCCTGTGCTTTTTCACCTTTCCTTTTGGATAAAAAAAAGTCGGTGGTAACTCTTGCTAACCGCAACATTTGTGATCAAAGTCAAAACACCCAATTCAGTTATCCCACGTATCACAGAACTGGCGACTCTGCTGGGGGAAATTCTAAAAGTTGGGTTACCTTAGGGTTAGATCACATTTACTTGCTTTCTTTGTTTGACTCGTTTGCTTTATGTTATGTTTCTTTGTTTGGGTTTGAATCCTCTACCCGGATTTGGGATACCTTATAGGTAAGTAGCAATACATTGTGAAAACTGTGCGGGGTATACCGACATGGTCTAAGCAATACCTATGTTAGTGTGACATGTTTGTGGGTACCAGTAACCCTTGAGTAGTCAAGGAGAATACGGGTCCGCTGAGTGATGTCATGAGGCACTAATGAACTTTTAGGACCTTTACTTAACCAACTTGGCCTTTAAGACATGGTGAGATGACCGGCTTTGGTGCAGTCCGAAGTTGGTAGATACTCGATACTACACTCATTGAGGTTTGGTTTTTTGGGATATTTCGGTCACCATTAAAGAGGCTTGCGCTGAAATAATGCCCAAGGAAACAAATGAGTGATATTGAGCTCCTTAGAACCCGATTACTATTACTAGGACAGGTTTGAGCCAACTAAAACTAAAGAGGGTACTTACCTACAAACTCCATGCAAGCCTAAACCTAAGGACTTGTCTACTTTGTGTGTATATGATTATTTGTATATAAACTTTCTTACTTTGCATACTTGTACATAACATCATGACATCATACCATAGCATTTTTAATAACTTTGAACCATAACATTTCAAGGATCTTAAGGGTTTTTGATGCAGGGTCACGTTGAACCAGACGTCCATCAAGGGGAAACAAGATTTATTTTCCTATAACCAAGCACTGTCATAGATCAAGTACAACAACTTCAATCAAAGGCTATGACCCACTCGACATGGGCAGCTTAATTCTCGTGGAAGGACGTCCACCGATACAAAGTTCTCCAATCCAAGCTATAATTGACTACTAACATTTACCCCACGAGATCCTTGAAAACATTTGCATGTCATATACGTCATTGCATAACAGATAGTCTCCAATACAGGTCTCTCATGTTCTTGCTGTTTATCTCAGTAATGGCTCTCCAACAAGACAACGAAGATCTTCAAACTCAAGAGGCTCAGTTCATGGAAATGTTCCTTAGCCTATCCAAGGGGCAAGAAGAATTGAAAACACTCCTCGTTGGGAATCTAACCAAGAAACATCCTGATAACGACAAGGATGACCAGGTTGAACAGCTGTAGGTTGAGATGGAAGCAATGAGAATCCAAATGCTGGGGTAGATGGCTCTTATCCAAAGCCTAGCCCGGGGACAAGAAGAGCTGGGGACCGTTATCAACAAGCTCCATCAAGACGAATGCAACCGTATGAAACAAATAGTCGAGGTTGGGGACCAAGCCATTGGTCAACCTCCGGGAAGACCAGAGGTTAGACCTTCTCAAATTGCTACTACCTCACAGGTCCAACAACGATCTCTCCAACAACAACAGGGTAATTAACATAAGCAGAATACATCTGAAAGATGCTTCACCGAAGTCAATATGTCATTAGCTCAAGCATTGCAATACATGTTGGAGGCCAAGATGATTACGTTAAAGGACCCTCCTCAGAATCCCAACACATCTTCTCCAAGGTAAAATCCTAATGTCAGGTGTGCTTATCATTTCGACAGTCCTGGACATGATAGAAACGATTGTTGGGCGCTAAAGTACAAGATTCAAAACTTGATCGATGAAGGAATGTTGGAGTTCACACAAGACGGTCAATTGGAGATTTTTCTATCACCTCTCAAAATCTCACCACCTAAAGTGACGAGTTCAGACAAAGAGGCTTTTGTTCATTCAAATTTTCAATTGTAATCTCTTTTGTTATTCAAACAATTATCTATTAATGTCAAATTTTGTTTCATTAATGCATTGCATATGTTTGTCTTGAATTCATCCATTCGTTTTCACTATATTTAAACTATGCTTTTTACTCTCTTTATGACATTCAACTCTGGCTAAAAGTTACAAGCCTTTAGAGGGAGGATGACGAAAACAATGCCATAAATCTCATACGGTATGCTTTTGAACAGACTTTGCTGACGATGTACAAGCATTCTTTCAAATCCTAAACACTTGAGTTATAAGGAAGATAATCCAGAATCAACCCCTTCGAGCCAAAGAAGTTGAAGTTTTCCTTTTTCCGAAAATTGAAACCTTTAATCAAAACCTGGGGCAGGGTAGTCTCTCAGTTAATTAAAATACGCGTTCAAATCACAAACTCTCATCTCGTAAATACAATGAATGACATCAAAACATTCCTATAGAATCAAAAGACGGTGATGGTTCCCTATCACATAGGCAGTCATTATCTCTCAAAAAAAGAAAAGCCCACTAAGTCAAAACCTACAAAGGAAACTTAAGAAAAATTGGGGCATCCCGCTGACCGTAAGCTCAAAACAAGAACGGTCAGGAAAAAATTAGGGATAACAAATCAAAAGAAAGAGGTCACTACCAATCCTCAACAAAAAAATGTTGCAAAAATTACTGCCTTCCGATAAACTTAACTTGTCTGAACCATCACCAAAACGTCATTCCAGACTCAACTGGAGTTTGAACGTACAATTAACTGAGTTTAGGACTGAAGAACATCACAAAGAGCGGGTGGGTATGAATACATTTTGAGCCTTTATCCTTTTTTTCTTAAACCGTGAACCAGACCACGTTACAACCCTTCAAAAGTCCTAATTGGAGCATGGGTTAGTTCAAAAGCATACTGTTACAAAAGGTATCCTGACTCCTGTAAGGCTTTACTCTTAATCCTAAGTTGAATTTTTCTTACAAAATTTCTTTATTTGCTAAAACGCATTTTCAAAAATTTTTAAGACAAACATAAACTTTGCATTACTTGAATTTCATTGTCTGCATATGGTTATTTGTTTGACAGCAAAGAAATTCACACGACGAATATCCAGTGAACGAAAGCTCTCTCAGTGAACAAAGTCACTTCAATCGGAAAGACACTTCCAATGACATATCTCTCATGATCAAGGGGCACGGCATGACCTTTGTCCAACACATCTGGGGCAGTCAAGTCGAGATTCAAAGAATCTTAAAGAATTGTTGAATAACCAGGGGCAAATATCCATATGTATCACTCAAGGTGAAATGTTACGTTGATCAGGGGTTTGAACAAAATCGACTATGAAGACTTTCGGTACCACCAATTTTCTCGTCTGTGCCAGTAGTATCAGATGGTGTCAGTATCATGTCTTCAGATCCTCCCATGACAGTTCTTAGAAAATTCTGAGACTTGACCAAAGATATTGGGTACCACCAATTTTCCAGTTTGTGTCAGTAGTATCAGATGATGTCAGTATCATGTCTTCAGATCCCCCCATGACAGTTCTTAGAAAATTATGATACTTGACCAAAGATCTTGGATACTACCAATTTGCTCGTCAGTGCCAGTATTATCAGATGGTGTCGGTATCAAGTCTTCATTTTCCTCCATAACAGTCTTAGAAAATATCTCTAGGAAGTTCAGGGCTACCGGAAATGTAATCAAAATCTCAAGCGTCGAGGTGCACCAGATTAACTCTGGGGGAAGACAGGCTCCCACATAAAGGGTCATGTGTGACCAAGAAAACATTTTCTAGCATTACTACAACACTTGCTACTAAGGGCAATGACAAGTCTCTCCAAGATCCTTCTCATAGAATAACTCCCAGCCAAAGTTTCAATCTCTGAAAACTCCTCTCCAACGGACCGACCATAGGGTTTATTTCCCCAACAAACTACATATTCCCCCAGTTCGAGTTTGCCTCTTAGACTCCAACAAATCAAAGGACCACAACTCCTCTTCCTCTGTAGACTACTCTAACAACGAGTTATTGTAAAGCCTGGACCCAGCCAGATATCAGTTCAACTTCAACTCCCCAGTATAGCAACGAACAACTGAGACTCCTAAACTCTTTTTCCCCAAGCAAAAAATCAACACTCTCCATGGGGTTTTCAACATTCCTCAGCAGAGCTTTCCTCAAACAACAAAACAGGAATCCTTGGTGGAAGTTATTCTAAGAAAAACATGAAGACTTACACTCCATATCCCCAACAGTAGTCAGGGATTTTATTTTCCTTAATCCAACAGTGTTACAGCAGCATAGCTTACATTCCCTTACATTGCATCCATACGTCATAACAATGACAACACGAATGCATAAAACATAATCTCATTATACAATGCATTTCATACATCATGACATTGCATACAACTAACCTGTCAGGAAAGATCAGTCAGCAGATGGTTATCATCAACAATTTTCAAAAAGTCGGAGATTGATACCTAAAACAAGCCAAGACAATTGTCTACATGACCAGATGAAGCAATCCTACACGGGCTTCTTCTCATACACTCCTTTAGATATAGTTCAGATATGCTCCAGATAGGGATGCCATCCTGATACTCTTTCAATTTCAGCTTTCAGATACGCTCCATATACGGATGTCATCCAGATACTCATTCAAATTCAGCTTTCAGATATAATTCAGATACGCTCCAGATACGGATGCCATCCTGATACTCATTCAATTTCAGCTTTCAGATACAGTTCAGATACGCTCTAGATACGGATGCCATTCTGATACTCATTCAGATTCAGCTTTCAGATACAGTTCAGATACGCTCCAGACACAGACGCCATTCTGATACTCATTCAGATTCTCTCACAGATACAGTTCAGATACGCTCCAGACACGGATGCCATTCTGATACTCATCAGATTTAACTCTCAGATACAGTTCATATACACTCCAGACACGGACGCCATTCTGATACTCATTCAGATTCAAATCTCAGATACAGTTCAGATACGCTCCAGATACGGATACCATTCTGATACACATTCAGATTCAGCTTTCAGATAGAGTTCAGATACGCAACAGACACGGACGCCATTCTGATACTTATTCAGATCCAGCTTTCAGATACAGTTCAGATATGCTCCAGACATGGACGCCATTCTGATACTCATTCAGATTCGGAATTCAGATACAGTTCAGATACGCTCCAGACACGGATGACATTCTGATACTCATTCAGATTCAGCTTTCAAATAAAGTTCAGATACGCTCCAGACACGGACGCCATTCTAATACTCATTCAAATTCAAATTTCAGAAACGAGTCATAAACATTCCATTCATGGATATTATTCTGATGCTCAACCTAACACATTCACTATTCCAGTGTAAATCAACCAGAGATTTAGTCTGACACTTCTTCTATTCCTACCGGCAATCATTTTTGGATGGAATCTGTAAGCCCATCTCCAACAATGTTCCATCACCTTTCCAAATGGTATCTTTAAGCCCTTTCCCTATACCATCAACCATCACATCCTCGAGTGCAAATTTCTGGGCACTCTAGTGTCCAATCATCTTCCACCTTCAAGTCACGAATGGTAAATCTGCCAATCTAACTCTTCAGGTTTAAGAAGATTTAACAGGGGAAGCTGTTGTACCCCAAAATTTTCCCTCTCACTTATCAATTATTTTCCCACAAAAGATCTCTCTTGGTTCAAGACTGCACTAGGGTTGATCAACTCAAGACACTGCCTTAAGCATTAATGACCAAAATTAGGGTTTGAGATTGCACAGGGATAATTGAACTTTTAAAGCCTCATATGACTTTCATGGATCATTATGGGCCCCCAAGATTACTCATGACAAGTTTCAAGCCTTGGATCACATTTTTGCTCAGTCAATTGTGCAGTTGACCTAAAAATCAACTGTATTGAGAAAAAGTTAATTATGGCCAATTTACAGTCAAACTTCATAATTTTTTATCCACATCGACATTATAAACTCATATGTATCATTTGATCAAGTTTGGACCATAATTCCTCAAGAAATTTAATCAAATCATCAAAAGGGCAAAAATGGTCAAAATTAGGGTTTTGATTGAGAAGGGGCAATTTCTGATTTTTTTACCTAGCATATGATCAATTGGTTTGAGGCATGATCTCAAGAGTTCAATTGAATCATTTTTACCTAATGGCATGACCCAAAACATTGCTCAAGATCAATTGGATTGATAGTGAATTTTCAGTCAACTGATCAAAAGTCAACTGTATATTGAAAAGTCAAACTTTGACTTTTTGGTCAAAATCCAATGTCAAATATCAAAATTCATCAAAACATGTCAAAATATGAAAATTATTCATCAAGAAATCAAAAAGTCAAGATTTCATTTTGAAAAGTCAAAGTTTTCAAACTTAGAAATTTTTCTAAGTGTTTAAAACTTCATGTTTTTTCACAACTTTGAGCAAATTTTTCACCATGATGCAAGATGATTCAGAAGAAACTTTCAACATGAAAGTTGTAGATCTCCATGATATATACAACACTGATTTACACAACTTCTTCTAAAAGTGCTTAGATCTCAAGTTATCAATTCGTAAAGTCATGGTTTTGAAATTGAACACTTAGTGAAATTTTGCCCTAGTTTTGGTCAGGATTTTGACCTAACTTCATGGCACATTTTCATATAGTTCCAAGGGGAATTTTTAAAAGTGATTTAAAGAAGGGTTGTAGAGAACATTACAAGCTTTCCAAAATGTCCAAGAACTCCTTGAGATCATTTGTGATCAAGGATAATCGAAGAGATGAAGTTAGGGTTTTCAAACTTAAATTACAAGCCATTTCATGATGAACAAGAATTCAGATCCAAGCCTAGACTGCATAATCTTTGCTTTGCAGGCCTCGAACTTGTCTGTCACTCCATAATTAAATGTTTACATAGCTGTTAGAGCTTTAATCCAAGAACTTGAGCCTTTATCAAAGTTACATTTCCATTTATGGCACAAAGTTGTCATTTCCATTTTGATAAAGCATCACTTTTGTAATTGTCAACTTCTTGAGATTTGCACATGTTCTTTCTGACATACAACCCCTATAAACCAAAACCAATGTGTCTAAAGCCTTTTGGAACTCAGAACATGCTTGTACAACACTTTGAGATTTGTCTTCTCACTTTTCTTCAAAAGCAAGTTATAGAGCCAAAAGGCTAGAACTCAGAAACCTTGAGTGCATTTGAACTCTAACCTTTTCCATACATATACACAAGTCTATTGCAACATAAGACACGAGTTCAATGACCCCAAAACACTCCCAAACACTCTGCAACTCAGAATCTGCCATAACTTGACAGTTTTAAACCTCACATAGCCATCTCCAAATCCACTCGTGCATATTGAGTTTTAACCATCCAAACACTTAATATACATCATATCAAAGTTATCCAGGCTCGTGTTTCCTGACTGTAACTCCTCCATCACTATCCCCTATTTTCAAAACTGAAGCTTACAACTTTACTTGAGTTGAGAGTTTCAGCCATCCTCAAAGCAAAGTAGGAGTTGGAACACACTCAACGAGGTCCAGGAAAGCTACAGAAATCATCAGACCATCATAAAGGTTGCTCAAACTCATACACGACTCCAACTGCAAGAGGTAAGGTTTCAAACTTCTATCTCTTCATAAAAGCATCATTTTATTCTGATTTGCGAAGAAAAAATGTAAATACCATTGCCACGAAGTTGTACATGTCCATAGTTTGCATTTATATGGCCCGAGCTTAGAGAATTTTAGAGTTGAAGTTTCTGAAATTTTTAGGTTTTAATTTAGGGCCAGAAAAATTCTCACTCATCTTGGATTTATAGCTTTATGTTTTTATATGGTTGGATTCGTGGGAAGAAATATCACAACTTTCATGTTTGAACTTTCCATTTTTGTTGAGAGATGAAGAAGTTACAGGTACTCTGGCTGGCTGAAGGTTGAAGACGAAGTACGGGCCTTGGAAGCATGTTACGTTATATATTTATCATTTCATTTTAATAAACGAATGTATAGCCACCACAGTGGTAAGGCAACGCCTGTTTCATGCTCAGGGCGTGGGTTTAAGCCAAAGTGTTGCCACTTTTCTCATTTTTCACAATTTTTTCTCTTTTTTTTTTTGTTACAAATATGCAGCGCCTGGGCCCTTATGTTGGGCCTCCCTTTTTTTTTGTTGGCTTTTAACCCTTGCCTTACTTTTGCACCCTTGGCCCATTATTTTCTTTATTATTTCATTTTTTAATTTATTTTCATTTCATATTTTCTTTGATTATTTTCACTATTATTATTATTATTATTATTATTATTATTATTATTATTATTATTATTATTATTATTAATAAAAATCCAAAAATATTTTTATTTATTATTTACACTTATATATTTTATTTTCTCTATAAAACAAAAAGACTAAAAAACATTTCTCTTAATAAATTATTTTCTTTTTAATAATTAATATCTAGACATAGGTTTAATTATTCTTAATTAAAATTAATTTAAAACTTAGGTTTATTTTAATTAATTAATTTTCATATTATTTTTATTAAATTAAAACCTTTTCACAAAAAACCTAAATTTGTTTCTTTAATTAAATTAATTTTCTTAATTAACTTAAGTTTAATTTTCTTAGTTTAATTTATTTATTTTCTTTTTGTAAAGTAGGTCAAAACCCTTTCTTCATAACAAAAGTATTTTAGTTTCTTTTCATATTATTTTATTCTTTGTACATTATATCTACATTTCTCGTACATCATCATTCAATTCAATATGGTTGTAATAGTAACTTAGGTTAAAATTCTTTTCATCCCCCATTTGTAAATTTGTATCCACCATCCCCAATTGATGTAATAGCGTAGTAATTTTAAATTCTGCAATTTATCGCTTTATATACAAATGCTAGTAATTAGGGTTTTGTATGGAAAGACTAAAACCAACAAAATAGCAAACCCTAATCAAGACAAGAACAAAGCATGAAAATCAATACACTTGCACACAAGCACCCCTAGGGTAAATCCACTTGGTTGCCTTACAAAAATGACCATATTACGCATGTGAGGTATCTTAGTAAAGACTAGAAAAATACAAGATCATAGTCCCTCGATGACGCTATCAAAAGTTGCCTTTCAAAATGATCTTAGTCCCTAAAGAAAAAATGCTAAGAAACCTTGCAACATTGCTAATCATGGTTATACGATGACCCACGCTCGTCCCTTTACATCCAAAGATAGGGTTACTTACCAAATTAATGGTAAGATAACAATGTCAAAGGAAAAAGGAAATGAACATGAAAGACTTTTGAGTAGGTAGAATGTTACTAGTTACTTGCTCCATTTCAAAACAAAAACATCCTTGCTATTTTTAAAACAAACACCAACACTTTCAAAACATCTTTCAAAACTTGAAAACATTTTCAAAAGATCAAACACTTTGTATACATTCTTACGAACGAGAATCATTACAAAGTTTGCCTAAACAATGGCCTCTTTTCAAAAATACTTTTAAAAACCACACAAAGCACAATTTCAAACAAAAGCATGTGATCTAGCAAGTAACTAAGAGCTCATAGAAAACCATGGATGAAAAGGGTGCTAATACCTTCCCTTTTCATAATCTACCCCCCGAACTCAAGAAACAATCTCAAAGGTATTTCCTGTGCTTTTTCACCTTTCCTTTTGGATAAAAAAAAAGTCGGTGGTGACTCTTGCTAACCGCAACATTTGCGATCAAAGTCAAAACACCCAATTCAGTTATCCCACGTATCATAGAAGCCATTACCCAGTCGAAGTTTATGGATCGAAGCAGGTTTTTCGAAGGAAGCCATTGCTCAATCGAAGCTTAGGGATCGAAGCAAGTTGCTCAAAGAATCCATTTCCCAGTTGAAGCTTGTGGATAGAAGCATGCTTTCTCTTTTTTTATTTATCAAAATCTGCCAACCACTCCTTTTGATCAGTCATGTGGTTCGAACATCCTGAACCAAATTTTGAATTCGACATGGTTATCTACAACTGTACAGTTTTTTATCTGCTTTCCCCTTTCAACAATTTCCTCTTCCTCCTTCGAGGATTCAGAAGTTCCATCTTCGACCTGATGCTTGAGAGCCCAATATGATCCATGGAAACTATATGGGACATTAAAATTCCAATTATACTTATGCAAACTCAAACCCTAGTTTTGAGTCATCGGTGTTTGAGGAGGTATCTTGAGCTGATCAAACCTTGTGTAGTCTTGAATTAATAGAGATCTTGTGAGAAAATTCTTGAGAAATGAGAGGGAAAATTTTGGGGGTACAACAGGAGGGACTTTATGCATCATCTGTACATAATCCCACAATCAGGTATTCTCACCGTGTTATCTCCAACACTATTTTTGGGAGGATCAACAACAACAAAGTCAATTCTAAAGAACTATTCCTCCTGCATTGTACCCTCACTCCTGACAAGAAGATCAATGTAAGCATATTCCTCCTGTTGCATATCCAGTCTTTATGTGCAAAAGGGTCTACGCCTTTCTGCATTGGAGGTCTAGTTACCTCTATAGCACTTGGCATGCGCCTTGAAGATAAGCTTGCAAATCTTCCTCCACTACCACCCATATTCATTGATATCGACAACTGTCGAGCGGGCCACTTGATTAAGGTCAGAGGATATGGTAGGTACAATATTATGGTGCATAACAGAGTAGTTCCTAGTGTCATTTTGTCAAACATTGCACTTACAGATGTCACAAACATGGAAAAGTGGCTTTATGACCTTAATGCTCCTGCACCTGGAGATAATGCACAAAACAACCAAAGGAATGCCCAAGTTGATTAAATGGAGCAAGAATTAGAACAAGGCGATACTAAACAACAAGCTCCTTCTAAAAACATTGTAAGCACGTCCATAACAACCAAAAGAAGACACGAAAAGTATCGACCTCAAATGATAACATTATCGCTGCCATCATGTAACAAGATGAGAGAGTGCAAGCTATGTAGAACAATAAAAATGCAATGATGCAACTTATTCTAGCTATTCAAACTCAGCGGCAGGAATATGACGAAAGAAATTAGCGCTGTGCTGCAAGATTGATTAAGGAAATGGCAGCTTTAACTGTAAACATGAACGGATTTAAAGAATATATATACCATGTGGGTATGCCTCATCCTCCGGTTGGACGTGATGAACGTGGACAAGCACGAGGGCGAGGAAGAGGATGTGATAATGAGCAAGAATAGATCGAATCAGCCTCTCTTCCCATTCGTCGTTGCTTATAAGCATTGGGACATTTCTTGGTTCAAGCTTACGTGAGTTACTTAGTTAGGGAACACTTTATTTCTTTCTTAGTAGATATTTCGTTCCTATTTGTATTTCTTGTAATCGAAACATCTTTGTACTTTCGGGTTTTTTTATCCAAAATTTTCCTCTATTATCTAATTTCCCCACTTTCTTGAGCCATAACAAAAAAAATTGTTTGTTACTTGCATAACTTGATGCATTCGAAGAGTATACAGGTTGCTCACTTTTTAAGATATATGAGAAACCTTGAGTAAAACAGAACTACGACGGATATCGTCGTAACACTCTAGATCCCCAAATTGCGCTAGATTGATTTCAGTACCCTTTATACCGAAACCTTATACTTTAGTTTTAAAGTAACGTCGAGTAGTTTATTTTGCAGTCAGCATCGTCTTAAACACAAACTACGTAGGGAGTCGATGAATATAAGTGTATGATCCCGAGTATTTAAAAAGATACATACTCTACTATTAGAAAATAGGGAATGCACCAATTAAGTTAGGCGACCCTCACCTGGTCACATAATCCAACGGATGCAGAACCTATACAATATAACATAGAAACCCGTTATTGGTTGGTTCAGAGGTGTCTGGTACTGAACTTGGTAGAGCAGACTACGGCCCGGTCCTCCGCAGTTTGCAATTGGGTGAATTAAAGAAGGTTACCACATATATGTTCCAGAACCTCAAGCTTAAAAGGATTATATTGTAGCGGTAGAAATGTTTAAGACTAAGCCATTGGATTGACTAGACTTTATACAAATCCAAATAAAAATCGCCACCGTACTTTATTGTTTCCAAAGGAATGGGAAAAGAGCGAATAACCCCAAAAAAAAGGGGGAAAGATTCAAGGTAAGGGGGTTGGTTATGCAAAGGGAAGGTATTAGCATCCTAAACATCTACGGTACTCCGCAGGAACCTCTTTGTAAAATCTGTATATTTTGGCTATAAAAACGGTTGTATATAAAATGGATGGTGGAGGTGAGACAAGAAATTTTTTTTTAATGATTTTTGCACCCGCTGCAGTTGTGAACCTTTAGTGCCTAAGTACCACCTTTCGTGCAATAGGGGATCAGGGTACACGTAGTTCCTCTTTTAAAAATTTGAAACACAAATGTGTTGGTTAATTTTATAAGATAAATCATCATCATCATTGTCTGTTTGAAAAACACACTTACTACCCACAATCATGAGAAAGGAGGATTTGCATCATCTCAAAGTGGAGGATATGGCTTTGATTTCAAAATCAACAATACCTCACTCAACACCCAAGTGGAAAATATCTCTCTTCACTACATATTGTAGAAGTATAGTTGTTTGCATCACTACAAGGATTGACAAGCGTCTAATCTTTTAAGAAAAGTTTCAAAGGTAAAAAGCCAAAGAGGCAAAAATGGTTTGAAATGAGATTGATTGACTTTTAGTCTTCTCACAAAAAATATCAAGGTATTATTAAGTTGATTGGAGATTTATTTATGAAAATGCTTTGAAAATGCATGGACATAAGTCCAAGTTTATTTTGAAAATAGTTCAAGTTTCAAAACAAGAAGAGTTTTCAAAAGGAGGAAGAAGATTTTGAAATTAAAGAAAATGGGAGGAGAAGAAGAGACTATCCTAAAGAATAGGGTAAAAGCTAGAGATAAGAACCATCTAACCAACAAGAAGCCAAAACATGACATTATGAGCCAAGATAGAATTCTCATTCCTTGGATTGAAACCAAGCAAGCAAAAATACTAGACCTCTTGAGAGAACCAAACTTCAAGTGTATTACGTCTTCATAAAAATTGGGCAGAGTAACGGCTGTATACAGGTGAATTCCAGATTACAAACAAAGGGTGTAATCGCAAAAACCTGCACACAAAACAAACAAGCAACCCAATGTCTTGAGGTAAACCTCAAGAACTCTAGACAAAATAATAAGATAAGATATCCAAGATAGGCCAAGGTTTATAATCCTAAGTCCAAGAAAAGTTCCATGTTCCATAATGCCAAGGTTAGTAACCAAATAGTCCAAGTACCATTAAAGATTTTTTTTAGGGTTTATGTTAATTATTAAGTATCTTAAGAAAGGAAAAGAACAGCTCAAGTGAGCAAAGTAAAAATGGCAAGAAAATAAATGCTTAAATGAGCAAATATGAAAATGGCATGAAAGGTAAATGCTAAAAGTAAATAGTACATACATCATAAAAAAGAAAAAAGGCATAAGGTAAAACAAGTCAATAATTAGTGGTTAGTTGGATGACCATCTTGAAACTTGCATTTGGAACTCATTAGAGGATTGGTAGAACTAAAGCCTCCACACAACAAGTTGCATTTGCTTTTTGTCAAGTATATCATCCATTTGGGAATTCTCATAAGTACCATTTAATGATCAACGATGTTTAAGTGATCCGCGGTGACCAAAGGTGTTGTAGATCCATTAGAGGATTGGTAGAACCAAAGCCTCCACACAATGAATCTCAAGGTTATTGGATCAAAGAGATCAAATTAACATACTTGGGCTTGCAATCATAAGTTTGGGCCACGAATGATAATTTATTTGAATCGGAACAAAATTTAGCGCTATGTTAAGCAATCGTAAGTGGACTTATATAGAAGTCACACCTATTTTGAGGTTGGTCAATAGTAATTTATGCACCATTTATTTTGAGACATGATATAGAGATCACGCTCCAATAACACCTAGAGCAATAAGAAATGGATAAGATGAAGAGGGGATGGAAAAATGAATAAACCACTTTTGAATTAAATTTTAATCAACTGTTATTAAAATCATTCATCCATTTTTATGGAGTTTAACTCAACACCATGGATCCAATGATGTTAATAAAATTCATGATCCAAAATTTAACCCAAGATCAGCCAGAAAATAACCACAAAACAATATCACATTTAATATACACACAAAAAAAGATTTTAAAAATGTTTTAAAAAAAGAAAATAATGAGTAAAATATAGACTATGTCCAAATTAATCAAGAAATAAAAAGTAAGACCATAGAAAAATCAGAAATAAATCCAAATATTTTAATAAAATTTTTGGTGATTTTTAAAAGTCAGAACCTATTTTTAAACTATTTAAAAATTTCTCAAACAAACAAAAATAGGTCAAAAATAGCAAACCTCAATATGAATTTTTACAGAATTAAAAAATGTCTGAAAGTATTTTTTAAGTAATTAAAAGAAAGCAAATAATTCAAAAAATATAAAAAATATCAAATGTAAAAATAAAAATGTGAAAAAATAGTCATGAGATCAGAAATAATTCAAAGTATTTTTGTGAATTTTTTCATAATTTTTGGATAAAAAATAAAAGAGTTATGAATTTTTGAAAATTTAATTAATAAAAATATAAAATCGGAAAATAAAATAAAACCAAAAAGATGTGGACCATCAGATCATAGTCAAAACGCGTTAGTAAGCTGATCTAGTGGACCAGACGCGTTGTGCTTGATATGGACCTTAGTGAGATACGCATAGAATCAGAGAAAGGGCAACCAATGAAATTAAAATGTTTGGCACGCTATCATTGGCTGAGACGAGACATGTCATCGTCTTCAACCTCCAAACACCTTGCAATGGGGATTTTGTGAGATCCTTCAAATGGAAAAATTAGAATCCCATACTAGTATCATTGAACTCGTCTCTTCAAGACGATTCTAACACCACCATCGCGCCAAATTTATATAAGGTATGGAGAGAGATATGAATCAAAAAAATCAGAAAATAACGAGCACCTTCAATTTGATATTTCTCTCTCAATTCTCAATGGATTTAAAAATTGTAAGCAACATTAGAATCAGGAGAAGGAGTAGAATAAATTAGTGCTTGATTTGGATCCAAATGATGGAGACTTCTACCTTATCGAAGTTCAAGGAAGAAGCTCTGAAACTGGACTTTTGTAGCTTGAATTATGGCTTGTTTTGATTGATTTAAGTGCTTGAGATTTTATATGATTCTTAAGGATGATGAATGCGCAAAGAATTTTGGAAAAGGGAGCTTAAATCTCAGAAACTGAATTCAAAAAAGATGGGTCCGTGTGAAGTTTTGGCAGAGTGTTTTTGGCTCTCAAAGCTTGAAGAAATGAATGGGGGGTGACCCTCTATTTATAAGGAAGTGAATGGGAATGAAAATTGGAAGAAAGAAGGAAGTTTGGAGGGAAATTGAGTGAAGGTCGAGCACGAGTGAAGTGTGACTTCATTTTCATCAAAACTCAACCAAATCTTGCATTTTGGAGTGCTAATCACTTCTGGAAAGCTTGCTAATCAAGTTTAAATCAAAAACACGCATAAATCTTGTGTTTAGAAGTCACATTATAGATTTCAAAATTCTGACTTTGTGGAAAATTCAGTTTCAAGTTACCAAATTCAAATCCATGGCATTTCCAACTCAAAGGGTCTTAGGGCATGATTCTTGATGCTTTAGAAAGATGAGGTTACAAGCTTTGAAATGGAAAAATAATGGAATCAAATGGATGTTTGATCTGAAAGTTGCATTGAGTCAAAGTTGAAGAAAAAGGGTTGACTTTCCATACTTAGAAATATTTCAAATTCTTCTTCAAAAATGACTTATAATATTTTGCATCCAAACATAGCCTTCCACTTGGAATTTGCTCTTGACCAAAAAATATGGAATGAAGTAGATCTCTTGAATGACATTTTGAAACTTGAACCACTCAAAATCTCCAAAAATCGAGAAAGTTATGACTTGTTGAAGTTGGCCAAAAAGCATGCAATGACCTATAATATTTTGCATATTTAAGGAAACTTCCATTCATTTTCCCACTTTGCACATAAAATAAGGCATAAATTTCACATCCTAAAGATCATATTGGAAAAAGAATGGGCTCAAGGTGATAATAATTGACTAAGTTATGATCATTTGAAGTCACACATGGAAAATTGGGGATTCATCTAGAGGACTTGTAATCTTTCTTCTTCACCAAGTTTCTTCCACATGAAAAATCTTTGGAACTTTTGAAGTGATTTATTGATACCACTTTTAAGAGAAGGATTTCTTTGGAATCACTCAAAAATACCAAAAGGTGAGCAAGATATGCTCCTTTGAAGTTCAAAACCCTAGCTCCTAGATCAAGAAAATGCTTTGAGGAACGTTGACAAGTTTGAACAAACTTCTTGTACCAATATTCTTTCTTTGTGAATAGAAGTTGTTGAGGATGATAATGAAGATTCATATCTACCAAAAATACTTCCATATCTTGAATTTTAAGAGAAATATGCTCTTGTGACCAATAGGAACAAGGCCTTGTCTAAACATGACAACCTCTCCAATCAACCCCTTATACTTTTGAGTCAAATCTAGTAACCTTGAAATGTGATGAACCAAAGAAATCTTGCCATGCCAATTCTTCCAAAACCAATCCAATGATGAAGTTTGAACTTCTCAAGATATATTGACTAAGTCATGGAAATAAACTCATGAACCCATGGAGTAACTTGTTAAATTTTATTGCCCTTACCTACATGGATAACAAGAAAGACAAGCCAACATTGTATTTTATTAGTTAAGTGAAGAAATCAAAACAATATTCATGATCACAAAAGGAACATAAGTAAAGGTTCTTGGTAATCCCTCAAAAGGAGCAAAACTCGAAGAAGGAGGGGAACCAAGAATCCTAGTGTGATCTTGTTGTGAGTGAATCAACATGGTATGATGAAGGGATCTTAGGGGCAAAAATTGGGGTATAACACATATTCACTAATCGGTTACTCTACTATGTGTGTGTAAATATAAATGGCTTAATGTGATTGTGCTAGAATTAAAATGGGTGAAATTTAGCAAAAAGTATTAGGATGAGCTCTAACAGCATGACTAGAATTGGTCTGCATAATTGGGGGCGTTTAGTGTTATTACTGTATCTTTTGTGTTATGTTGAGCTTATGCTTCCGCAAAAACATTGACACAACCTCTTACGATTCAAAATGCATCGTTTTTTTCATTTAACTTGTACTCTATTATTTTTATACTAACTATATTGCTTGAGGACAAACAAAGGTTCAAGCTTAGGGCAGTTTGATAACACGAAAAGTTATAGCATTTTTTGCCTGATTTACATAGATAAAGCTTCTGATTCTTCATTTATTATGTCACATTATGACTCTATTTGTAGTATTTGCATCTTATTTCAGGTATTTAGCTTTTGCAAAGCATAAATGAGAAAAGGAAGAAAAATAATTGAGAAATGAAGAAGAAAGTGCAAAAATTCTGTAGCAGAAGCACATTCCGTCCATCACAGGCGCATGCCGCCCGTCACAAATTGAAAACGTGTGCCCCTCGGCACACTTCTTGTCTCGACCAGCACGAATTGAAGATACGTGCCCCACGCCACAACGCACATGACACTCGCCACAAATCATACAACTGTTTCGGAAATATCTCCATAAAGCGCACAAAACGCACAGCTTGCTAAAACTTCTCCATGATTGAAGAACGAGGATCAAGGGACTATTCCTACTTTTTCTCAGCTGATGGAATCTATATAACAAAGACAATTACCAACACTTGGGACGTTCAAGACCTGCTCCAATTTCATTACTTTTCTGCATACTGCAACTTTGTTATTTGATTATTCCAGTTCATAGTTTTTGCTATTATTTTCCAGTTTCGTTAGAATTTCCGTAAGCATAGAAAACCCTCACCACTAAAGCACTATTTCTTCATATCAGAGGAATAATGCAACTTCAGTTTTGCTTATAATCTTCCAGAATTCGTTTAGGTTTATTTTCATTTCTTCAAGATATTTTTATTCCGGAGTTAATCCCGCCGGCTTGTGGAGGATACATACTGCTCAATTATTTCTTCAGTGTTTATTTCAGGTTCCAATTTTAAATATAGTTTATTTATTTTTGCCATGACTATGTTACTATATCCATGCTTTTATTTTATGTTGTTACGCAATAAAATTATGTTTGGCTAAATTCCCCAATACAGGTATGTGAAGTCCTAAACCAAATGGATTCGGTAATTAATTGGCATAAATATTTTACAAAAATGCTTTTCTGGTTTTGATTTCCAATTTGGATATTAAATTGTTTTTGTACAAGAGTAAAAGACAAACTAAGGTTAAAATCAACAGAGCGAGAGTTTGAGGTTTTTAACCAGATAATGGTAATTGAACATTAATTTTAAATACAACGAGAGCGCTTTAAAATTAATTGGACTCTATTTGTTTTCAAAAAATACTTTTGAATTTTAATTGAAACAGTGAGAACTCTTATTTGAGTTTAATAATATGGCCTGAATCGATAGAACAAGTGTGAGACAAGGGTTTTAAAATAATTTTTTTCCACTAAAACAATGCAAATGACTTATTGAATCCCTGAAGTCGACAAATTACATATCGGTATCCCGTTATTAATTATTAGATTTTAGTTAATTCCCGTTTAAACCCCAACATCCTAATTTTATAATTAGCCTTAGCTTTACACAGTGACCCTAAGATAACAGTAGTTTGACCATCAGTCCTTGTGGGTTCAATATCTTTTAAAACTACGCGATCAGACTGTACACTTGCAATCACTACACCCGATAGACTAGTAAAGTCACGACCATTTAAATGGGATAAGTATCAGAATAAATCTTTGGTCGATTTATTCTCAGCCAGAAAAGGTCTATTGAGAGAAGTATCACAATAAATCTTTGGTCGATTTAATCTGAGCCAGCAGAGGTCTTTAAATCTTTAACTGGGAGAAGTATCAAAATAAATCTTTGGTCAATTTAATTTGATCCAGAAAAGGTCTACTGAGAGAAGTATCAGAATAAATATTTGGTCGATTTAATCTGAGCCATCAGAGGTCTTTAAATCTTGAATTGGGAGAAGTATCAGAATAAATATTTGGTCGACTTAATCTGAGCCAGAAAATTTCTACTAAGAGAAGTATCAGAATAAATCTTATGATGATTTAATCTAAGCCAGCAGAGGTCTTTAAATCTTGAACTGGGAGAAGTATCAGAATAAATATTTGGTTGATTTAATCTGAGCCATAAAATGTCTCCTGAGAGAAGTATCAGAATAAATCTTTGGTCGATTTAATCTGAGCCAACAGAGGTCTTTAAATCTTTAATTAGGAGAAGTATCAGAATAAATCTTTGGTCGATTTAATCTGAGCCAGAAAATGTCTACTGAGAGAAGTATCAGAATAATTCTTTGATCGATTTAATCTGAGCCAGCAGAGGTCTTTAAATCTTTAACTGGGAGAAGAGTTAGATCAAATCTTTGGTCGATTTGATCTGAGCCGGAAAAGGTCTACTGAGAGAAGTATCAGAATAAATATTTGGTCGATTGAATCTGAGCCACCAAATGTTTGAAGGGAGTTTCCATTATGTAGATACTTGCCCTGTCTTGTTTCAGGGAATGACCTATAATCTATTTTGAGGATTTGTTGATGATATTGGTTTGTCTATTAATTCTTCCTGAAAAGGTAAAGATTTAGCTATATGCAATATCATTATTTATGAAATGCATTGTGTAATGTGTTCTCAAAATAAATGAGACTGTGTTCCATATGCATATGTTATGATGTATGAACGTAAAATGTTGTGAAGTGTATTTGTAAACCCGTGCAGTATTTTTGTCTGGGAAAATAACTCTCTGACTATTGTTGGGGATGAAGAGTACGTGTGTCTTAAATCTTGTCTAGAATGCTTCCGCTGGGGATTCTTGCTTACTTATTTGAGGAAACTCTGCATGGGATGTATTGATTTCTGTTTGGGGAGTAGAGTTTAGGAACGTTGGTTGTTCATTGCTCTACTGGGGAATTTAATTCTTATATATCCTGACTGGGGATAAAAGAGATGGATAAGCCTCTGGCTCATCTGGGGAGGATAAGGCTAACTGATATCTGGTCTGATTCTAGGTTTTGCAGCAAGTCTATGGGGATAGTGGAAACTTTACTGGGGAGAAGAATCTCGCCAGTGATTTTTAGTAGTCCGAGGAGTAAACTCGATCTGGGGATTTTGTAGGTTGCTGGGGAAATAAACCTGGTTGATGGAGAACTTCCATGCTGAGGAAACAAACTCTTATGGGGAAATTGAACTTGCTAGAGAGGAGAACTCTGTCGATTTTATAGTTTTGGAATTCAATTTGGGAAGAGAATTTCCATGAAGTGCATTGATTGGAACTCCGTAAGGAAATTATGGGAATGTATCCTATGAAGATTATTCTGTGGGGATAATCTCATGGAAGTAACTCTGTGGGGATTTATGGACAGCTTGAGTAACATCCCAACTCCTATAGTTTTTTGAGTAAATGCTTATTCTTGTTCTTATGCATATATTTGTTAACAGTTAATCATGTTCATATTCATATGTTCATTTAATTTAGTCATTGGACATTTTTGCAAACAAAACAGAAAGAACCAAAAGTTTGAACTTTAAGATGTATTTATATTGATAATGTGCCTATAAACAGACGATTTTGTACAAAAAGACAGAAATCTCAGTAAGAGGAAGTCGTCATGAAATGAGAAGAGTACAAAGTGAAAACAAAATGTATATCCATTTGGAAGTGATCTCATTGGGTTCAAAACTCTGTTATTGCCCCTATGTCTTCGAACATCTCGTCCCTTGCCATCGGAAGAAGTTGAGTGAACCATTTGAACTTTCGACTTTGGTAATAAAGCTTGCATGTAAGTGATCCAGTGGCACATAGTCGTACACTTTTAATCCCTGATTTTTTCCTGGACTGCCCTTTCAGGTTTTCATTCCACCAGGATACCCTTTTTTTCCCAAGCTTCCCTTTCAGGTTTTCGACTTGCCGGGTGTACAATCTTTTGTATATATCCCTAATTTTTTCCCAAACCCTTTTGGTTCGCCGGGATTCCCTTATTTTTGCGTAGATGTCAACCTAGTGGGTCATTCTTATGCATAGTATTTTTTGACTATGTCCGTGTTCATAGGTGAAACAACTGGCTGAACCGTCAACTAATACAAAATCAATGAAGTCGTCATCGAACGTCTTTTATCCCACTGAAAGGGAAAGGTAAACATCGAGAAAACCTGGAGAGGTGAAATCACGGTCTTGTGACCGAGAGATCGGGTAAGGAAGTATGTTACATGAGGGGAAGGTATTAGCACCTCACACGCCCATAGTACTCTACGGTATATACTCTTGTTTGTTCTAGTCTAAGGGTGTATAAGAATCTATATCTAAATTGTATAAGGAATGCATGCAAAAGAAAAGAGAAAATAATGTAGGGAAAATAAAAGTTGTGCTCGTTCGGGCCCTACCCTAATGCCTACGTATCCCTTTTAAGGAATCAGAGCAGTCGTAGTTCGGCTCATATATTTTGGTTGGTTTGTGTTTTTTAGTTAAAAAAAGAAAAGCAACAGTCAAGATGACAAAACATCAAATAGAATGACAAAAACATCAACAGCGATGATAAAAAAACAAAAGGAAACGACAATATATCACATGGCAACACAAACTCAGATAAGATGATAAAACGTCAGCATGATAACAAAATATCAGACAAGACGATAAAACATCACACCTAACAATGATATCGAAAATCAAAGTAGGATAACAAACATACGCGATGGTGAAACATCGGTAACAAACATATACGATGGTGAAACATCATCAAAAAGATAGCAATATAGCATGGAAAAGATTGCGAGACATCAACAATCAAGATGATAAAACATCACACCTAATAATGATATTGAGAATCAAGGTAGGATAACAAACATATGTGATGGAGAAACATCAGCAACAAACATATGCAATGGCGAAACATCGACTAAAAGATGATAAGATAACATGGCAAAGATGGAAAGACATCACAATTCAGATGATAAAACATCACACCTAATAATGATATTGAGAATCAAAGTAGGATAACAAACACATGGATGGTGAAACATCGGAAACATATGCGATGGCGAAACATCGGCTAAAAGATAACAAGGTAACATGGCAAATATTGTAAGATGTCATCTCAACAAGGTTTAAGACAAAGCCAAAATAGCGCACAAACAATTAAGATTGGTTTGTATCTTTTATCTTAAAGAAATATTTAAGTTCATTAGAGATGTTTTATGATTTGCCAAGAAGAAGTTTTAGTTTTAAGATGCAATATGCAAAGAAAGGAAAAATAACTAAGGGAGACTAGCCTAGCACTACCCCTAATGTTATCATACAATGATTGACCCTAAGGTTGAGTTTTAAAAGGGAAACCTTTACCTAAGTGAGCATACACGGGTAGATATCCTAATGTCTAGCATGAGGACTAACCCTACACGAGAAATTACAAGGGAGCATGGTAAATACCAAACAAGTGAGCAGACAAGTGCTTTGGCAAAAGCATACAATCGGGGTATACGGACTCAGGGGATGAGTTTATGAAGAGAAAATACTTTGGCTAAGGGGAGCGGATCACCCGAAACAAATAAGCAGGAGACAGATGAAATAAAAAATATGTCACGTCCAAAGAGACTGAACACCTAACCAAGATATAGAAGATCGAGGTAAGCGATAGAAGACAATATGAATGATCACGGAGTGTCAGCATCGGCCAATGCAAACTCCTGAAAAGGCATGGGGGTTTGATTGCAAAACCCTTCCCCACTTGACGGACTCGATACATATGATATGCACAACTCTGAAGCATCGACTTACCACGTGAGCTAAGGATGACACAGACTAGTATGTGTGGGGGTCGATTACGGAACCTCCACGCTCGCCTCATTTTGAGGACTTATCACCTGTAATATAATGCAGGAACAAATATAAACACAGGTGCATAATACCTACTTCCAAGGTAGGATTTTAAACAAACATGATTAGCATACAGAAAACGGTGTCTGCTACAGAACTTTAAATAGCAACTTCGAGCGCACGCTCTTTATTTCATGCTTTCTACTTCACATGATTTCTATAAAGCAATAAACGTCCCTACTGTACATGATCTCTAGAAAGTGGTAAAATGTAGTATTTATAATATTTACAATAATAATGATTTGAATGTGTACCAAACGGATAAAACAAATCCGTATACAGCAAACTCTACAACAAATATTTGAAATCTTCCGAAAAAGCTCCAAAAGTTAGCATCGATAAGAGAGAATCTCAGAAATGTGACACCAGTGCAAGCAAAGCGCATCCTTTACCAAAGCGGTCAATGTCCGAATTTGATTCTCAAGACATGTACAACTAATCAAAATTGTTAGCAAATAACAACAACATTGAAATGCAAATTATAACTAAGCAACAAGAATTAAAAGTAAACATTGTTATGTATAATACAAAATGAGCAAAATACTTGAACGTAGTATGGCATTTACGGACAACATTGTATTAGTATTGGAAAGAATACCAAAATTAGTATGGAAGAGGAAGAAATGAGATCAGATATAAGTATGAATATGAATGGTCAAATGGTAAAAAGTGAACCATGTTTAGACGCTAATAGCAATACTCCGAACAGCCACGCCATATTCAAGTAATTAAACTCAAAAAAAGCGGTAAAAATGCATATGTACAAGTTAACAGTATCGACAAAATGCGGTATTTACATAAAGCGGTAATCTCTTGAATGTCAACATCCAATCTACAAACACCAAGTTAGTTGGTATGCTACAAGTTAGTATATTTATAAACTAGGAGGGAATGGTATCACAAATCGAAATTAGTGCAAAACGATATTTTTCAAGTAACATTGTAATATATACATAAATCGAAAAGAGCATCTGAAATAAATGGTAGCCTCTTGAAAAATTGTTTGGAATGAATTGTAAAAATTAATGGGACTTATATTCATGCAAACGGATCACAAAAATGCAATCGATTCGGCCAAATTTTACCCAAAAATACGATTTTCGTAACGGTACTGCTTCAACAAAATCAGGTGAAAATGTCTGAATCGAAAAATTAAACATGTCACGACCTCTGGATGATTCAAGAAACATGGTTTTCATTAAAGAAAGTTGCAAAAACTCAAAACAGGTCAAAAGTTAGAGCAAAAATAACAATAATGTCAAGAATTTGTCAATGTTCAAGTGTTCAGGTATTTTCCACCAAACTTAATCAAACTTGTTTCCAATGTGTTTTATGATGTTATTTTAGTCTATTATAATTTATCTCAACACATGTAAATGACAAACAACAAATGCCAATCAATAAATTGACAAAAAGTAGTTTTTGTCAAAAATCAAACAACTTGAAATTATATACCAAAAATACATTTCAAATGCACAAAAAAACACAATGATCAACAACCAAATGGTTAGAAACAATTGATATTATTGATATTAAGACATTAAAGAAAACTCTCAACATCAATTTCCAACTCATGAGATAATTCAACAACATTTTTCAATCAAGTTGTAAACTCCACAATTTACATATAGTCTCATGAATTATCAACCAATGTCAAGCTTCTTTAACATTTCGATTTCAATAATTTTGAGCAATCAAAGAATTAGGCCTAAACTGGGCTAATGTTACCAAACAAACAAATGCTACAAGTATCACATAATTTACACAATCACCAACTATGAAAAGTAACGAATAAAGACAAAAAAAGTCACATTTAGGCTAAGAATCACAATTATAGACAAGTTTAAAAAGTGAACCGATACACAAGGCACAAGTTTAAAAATCAACCGAACTGATTTATCAAAATTATCGGAAGCTATGCACACGAATACAGTCTCAAAATACGGAGATTCTTTCAAATTCCGTTCAAAAATGTGATTTTCGCACACAAGTCAGTAGCTCCCAGATTGGACTGAAACTTATCCGAATCGAGAAACCGATCGCGAGGAGAGCCTCGGATGGCTCAAAAAAGTCGATTTTCATTAAAGAAAGTTGAAAAAACTCAAAACGGATCAAAAGTTAGAGCAAAAACACCAACTATGTCAAACTTTGCCAATTTACTAAATATTGAGATATTTTCCTATCAAACTCAATTAAACTTGTTTCAAATGTGTTTTGCAATGATATTTGAGTCTAGTAGAAATTATCTCAACTCATTGAAATGGCAAGCAACAAACAATCAATCAACAATTGACAAAAAGATTAGTTTATGTCAAGAATTAAAAACTTGAGATTATGCATAAAATACATTCCAAATGCACAAAATAACTAATGATCATCAATCAAATAATTAGAAAAATATGATAGAACTTGAAATCAAAGAATTAGACCTAAACTAAACTAATGTTAGTTTATGTTACAAAACCTAAATCAAAGTTAGTGTTAGAATACCTAACCTAAACTCTTAACAAATCCTACATCAAGAATTAGAAACTAGACTCTAGGTGTTAGTCTAATGCTACTTCCTAATTCAATTTCTAGAATTCTATGAGGAATTAAAACAAACACTTAATGTGCACAAATTATGCTAAGTTTCTATCTCACAAAATTAATTCAAGAATCTAATCTAATCCTAAATCAAATTCAACATAAATCTCTAATTAAGTCTAAGTATTAGTCTAATGTAAATTCCTAATTGAAATCTAGAATCAACCTAAACTATGAAATCAAGCTCTAATTATGAACAATTCACCAAAATAAAATTACAAAAATCAAGAATCAACGAAGTTTTTGCTTACCTCTTGCAAACACTTGAAAAAGATGAAGAGGAGAGATGATGATGATGCTAGCCGGAGAGGAGGAAAGTTTCCGGAATAAGGGGAGCGGCCGGAGGAGAGAGGCGGTCGGCGAAGAGGAACACGGTGGTGGTTGGAGGGATGGTGGAGGCCGATGAGGAGAGAGTTGCAAGAGAGGGAGGTTTTGGTCTTGAGTGAAAGAAGAGAGAATAGAGAGGGAAATGAAATTTAAAATAATGAGCCTCTCACTTTGAATTTTGGTGACAAAAACGATATATAGTGTTGTTTAACAAATCAAACTTTTAGCTTATTTGTCGTTTAAGTGAAAATTAAAATGTGATCCGCGAATCTTTCCGAACGCGGACCTCTTTTGAAAAATATGTGCATCTGAGTCACGAACGTCACCCAAAAAGAATAGACGATTTCTGATAAAAATTGAGTGAGTTCGATACGTTTAAGCGGCGAGACGACACTGTCAAAAATTAATTAAGTCAAAATATCAGCTAATTTAACCTTCGTCACTCGAACAAACCACAAGATCGTGCCTGAAAAATTAGAATCTCATCTCGACTTTTCCAGAATAAATATAGATACCCGCATCCCTGACATCGTGTCAAAAAATGAGACCCATCTGATAAACAATGAATTTATTATGAATTTTCCAGTGGTGCGACGTCCAGTCTTTTTATCGGTACGAACAACTCCGATTTGTTAAATAAACCAACAACGAAGGTCTTTGGGCTACCGTTCATCTTGACAATATGAAAAAAAAATTAACAAACCAACTCTTTGAGAACGGGTGCGATTCGGTAAAAATTGACCGAGTTATGAATTTTTGAATATTGGAAGCCAAACAGACAAGTACCAAATAATTTCTAATTCACAATTTATGCAGCCTTCCTCAAATCATCAACTCTTGCCTCTGGACTTCCAACAAGAGGATATCATGACGAAATTTTGGGCACTAAAACCATGCTCATTCAGTACTCGATCCAGGAGATATGATTTTTTTAATGCAGGCAAAAACATAGTTCAGTCAACTGTTTATCAGTATTTTCCACTCTTCAGCTTTGTCTGATTTGCGAATTCGGAGACCTTCCTTCGAGAATTAAATTTAGGCCCAAACACGGAAATTGGAGAGGATATCAAGACAGATTTAATGATGGAAAAATCACCTTGAGACGGTATACGAGATCGAAGTTAGAAATTTCTGAATGCCTGAAACACCGTTGATCGGTAACCTAAAAACTCAGTAATAAAATTATTTGACCGCCCTCTGTACATAATTGGCTCTCGGCCTGAACACGAAAAATGAAGATAATATCAACACAGACTTGGTGATCAAATTTCAGCCCAAAACAGTAATATGGCTCTCAGTTAGAAAATCATGAAGTTGACGCACCAAAACAAATTTTTAACCCGAACTGTTCTGAATCAGATCAAACCCTCTAGTTCCCTAATATTGCCCAAGACATGAGAAAACACATGGGAATAGAACATCATGATAAACCGATCCTCATATGATTGAATTTCCTGCATAAACCCTTTGACACTTCTGATAAATAGTCGATGCTTTACTGGCATACCTTGATCCTATAGCACTAGAACCAATGTATGTATGCATATGCAGATGAAATATAAGCCAAATAAAAATTCTAAAATCAAGAGGGTAAATTTTAGGGTGCAACAACTGCCCCTATTCAATTATCTTTAACATGATAAGGGAGAAAAGCGATAGCTTTTGAGCGTTTAGAGTTGAAGATGATTGAATATGAAAGAACCCGGAAATTTACACTCTTGAAAAAGAGAAGTAAAACCTGTCGAAGACAAGGAATTCCAGAAGACGCAGGACTTAGAAGGTACCAAATGAAATTGGATTTAGCAAACAGAGGGCTTAATGAAAATTGGACCTCCCAAGACATGCGTCAGAATGAAGCTGTAACGCAGATTTTAACAAAGTTGAGACAAAACTAAAACTTAGAAGAGTAGACAAAACTAAACTTCAGAATAAATGTGTCAGGATAAAACCGGAACACAAAAGGGGTGAGATAAGACTCAAACCATATAGAATAGGAAAAAATAAACTTTGGAAAAGTACGCGGGGCAAAGTGGCTAGAGCGTGTGATTCTAGGAGCACCTGTTAGTGTCAAACCAAAGGAAGATGGTGAAATGGAACTGAAAGATCCCAAAAAGGTTATAAAAGAGACAAGTTTCAATCTAAGATAAACATTATGAAGGAACTGAAAGAATCCCAGGAGTAAGAAACAAAACAAGATGAAACTCGACTCATTATGACTAGTCAGACGAAACTAAACTAGATGAGTACCAGAACGAAAACTGGATTTCACACACGGGTAATGAGGCAAAACTCGACCTATAGCAAAAAGAGTGCATGTTTCTCAGAGCACCTGCTGGTCTCTAACCGAGGGAAAATAGTGAAATGGAACTGAAAGATCCCAAAAGTCATAAAGGAGACACGTTTTAACCCAAGATAGACAGCATAAAGGAACTGAAAGAATCCTAGAAGTAAGAAACAAAACAAGATGAAACTCGACTCATTATAACTAGTTAGATAAAACAAAACTAGATGAGTACCAGAACAAAAATTGGATTTCATGCACAAGCGATGAGATCAAAACTCGACACTTAAGAAAAGTGATGGGAGCGCATGTTTCTCAGAGCATTTGTTAGTCTTAGACCAGGGATAATCAATAAATGAAAACTGATAGAAGAATCCAAGGAACAAAGGAGACTGATTTTAACCAGGGATGCAGTTACGAATACTGCAAAGAGACTTGATAAATGAAAACCAATAAAGGATTCAATAATCAAACACTGATGGAAGTCTAAGGTATGAAAACAAAATGAGACAACACTCGACTCATTATAACTAGTTAGACAAAACTAAACTAGATGAGTACCAGAACAGAAGCTGGATTTCATGCGCGGGTGAGGAGATGAAACTCAAAACTCGACCCAAAGCAAGGTGATTAGGGCGTACTACTAAAAACCTGCTGAAAGTGAATATCAAGATGAAACTAGCATTCAAAAGGTGCATCAATAGACATGGGTATGAACCGACGAGGGTAGTGAAGACTAAACCCGAGAAAATTGCGTCGGGGAAAAACTGAACTACAATCAATAGTAGACAATCAACCATTTAAATGATTAACATCAAAAGGATATTTGTATGGGGTGAAACTGAGATACTGAGGATGAAGACCTCGCTGAGGATATAATCTGAAGTATTAGCAAATTCATGCGGGGAAACAAAAACAGTAATGGCTTATGTTCCGATGCATGTTTAAATTTTTTATATAGCGTGATGCTCCATATAATGGAAATGCTACGCGTTTTGGTAGATGCAATGTAATGATGCATTTTTAAATGTTTCACTGGGGAATGGCCAATCGAGAAGCCAACAACCAATAGGTCAAATCTTGATAAGAATCACAAAAAAATAAATTGCAGAATCTGCTGGAGAAGAGAAAATATGAAGAGCCATTGGAAATAAAGCCTTGAAGAGATGAAACTCTGTGGGGAGTAACAAATCGAGTAACCGATAAAAACGGGCAACAAACACTGAGAGGAGTTGCAAAAATAAATTGTAAACTCTGATGGAGAAGAGAAAATATAAGGAACCGCTGGAAAGAAACCCTTGAAGAGATGGAACTTTGTGGGGAGTAACAAAACGAATAACTGGTAGAAACAGGCTACAAATACTGAGGGGAGCTGCAAAAATAAATTGTGAACTCTGCTGGAGAAGATTAGGTCGAAACTTATCAACTTCAAGAAGTAATTCCAAATGAAGATTGGGCGTTGTGGGAGAAGATCAGGGCAAGACTGTAATCTCTGGAAAAGACAGTGTGCAGTCGTGTTAAGGATGATATCAAGATAACAAACCAGACATGAGAAGTTAAAACCTTGTTTGGAGAATCAGATAAAATCTATCAAGGCCAACCTTGCCAGGGACGAGACGTGCTTCGATAAGAAAATCGGATCAAATATATTACGGTTGGGGGTACACAAATCCTCGAATAGAAAATATAGTCAGAACCACACTGATGGAGATTGACGATACTCTTCAAAAATGGCCAAACCTACTGGGGAAACTTCTATCGGAAAATACTTCACCGACTATCGAAGATTAACACAATCTCAATTAATTGACCAGCATCAACTCTAGTGGGGATAAGAAGATATCCCTAAATAAGGATGCCCTAAGAAACAAATTAGCTGGGAAATGAGAGATCAGGACGACGAACTTCTGATTGGCAACTCCGCTAGGGAATTGAAACTTCTTCAGACTATGAATTCTCATCTAAGAAAACTCCATTGGGGACATGAGACACCTTCAAACTTGAAGTCTCAGAATGAAGCCTTTCTCTAGAAAAAGATTTCCGGGCAAAAAAACTTTGTTGAGGAACTCTGCTGAGGAAACAAAACTCCACTGAGGATACAAAACTCTGTCAGGGAGTATTTTACTGGGGATATCAAAATCTTTCGATATGTAACCATAAAATAGATCATGGAGATAGTCAAACAGTATAAAATTTATCGGGGATATGGAAATCTCATCCAACATTAACTCTACTGAGGATGATAAAAGATTCTTTTGATAAAGAAATGCCCCAAGTCACAACTCAAATGGGAAAATGAGAATTTTTGAATGCGAACTTCAATGATAATTTAAATTAGAAGGTACACTCCGCTGGGAATAGTATTTATTAAGAAACAAGATAATTCTCATCTAGACTTGGTTGTGGAATGAAGGTATCCAAAAAACCTTATCCGCCTCGAGAATCCCTCACATGAAAATGCTGAGGAGAACTAACTCTACGGGGAATTACCATCATTGATATGTTTCCCCAGAGTAGTGGAACTTTGAGAGATCGATCCTCAACTTGACTTCCCCGGATTGGTGAACCGAAAAGACCAATAACTACAGGCCAAACCCTGATAAGACTTTGCAAAAATAAATTGCAAATTCCGCTAGAGAAGATCAGATCAAAATTGTAACATTTGCAAGGAAACGCCAAATGAATACTTGACGTTGTTAGAGAGAGCATTAATAAAATGGGGTTTGTGGGAAATCACAATTCACCTAACTTTTGTTTGATAACTTGTCAATTTCTCACTGGGGATAACTTCCTGGGGAGAATACTGCAAAAAATAAATTGCAGTACAAAAGAAATCTTGACCTATGTTCCACCTCTTAAACTTCTAGGAAAAGATCCAATATCTCCTTCCACGGATAAAGAGAACCTTGCTAGAAACTGGGACTTTCCGATATAAGTCCTCAATGAAAGCAATTTTGACTGGGGGAATCATAGAAATTCTTAAATAGAAGAATTATAACCAAACCACACCAAGGAGACTACCGCTGGGGAGTAACAATCATCACTTGGGGAAAAGAATGGTATCTTTGAACCATAAGCTTGAGGTTTAGAACTCGCCTGAGGAAATATTTCAGCCATACTCTATCGCTAGGGATAAAGAGCCCTTATGGTGCCAAGGATATGAAGATCCATGATGGGGTAAATGACCTTACAAGATGTGTTATTACTGGAAATATGAGGATCTTCAACACCACTAGGGAATGAGAATGTGCTTCAATCAGAACAAAATCCTGCTATGATGCTCTGTCCTGGGGCTAGCAACCATAATAGCATACTCTTTTAGGAAAGTAATACTTATCAACATCCAGGATTAAGATCTACTAAGGAAAGAGAGAATTCCGTGAATAATTACTTTCATTGAAACAACTCCATTGGAGAAATGAGAATTCCTGCACGGGGGATTTCTTGATAAGGCAACTTCACAAGGGAGATGAGGATTTTTGAATAAGAGATTTCTGATGGTAGCTCCGTTGGGGAGAGGAGAAATTTTGCATAAGAGATCTCAGACAATGGTTTTTACTGGGGAGATGAAATAAACCTCAACACAAATTAGTTGGGAGAATGAAAATTCCTGAGAGCGAGATCTCCAATAAGGCAGTTCTATTGGGGAATGAGAAATTATGGACAAGAGATCCTCATAAACAGCCTCCTCTGAGGAAGTGAGTTGATGCTCCCATGTCTTTGCTAAGAAACATAACAGAATTGAATAGTCTTTACTGGGGATGATAAAAGATTCTCAGCATAACTAACTTCAAATCGTGCTTCTGCTATGGAGATTAGAGACTTCTTGAACAAGAAATCTTTATGAAGTGACTTCGCCGGGGAATAGGAGAAATTTCCGAAGGAAATCTCGACTTCAAATGGGGATAAGAACACTCCACTTCAGGGGATATATATTCTTTTGCTAGGTGATACTGGGGAGACAAGAATTTAAGCACTTGGAGAATAAGACTCTCTTAATCTGAAATTCCAATTGGTCAATCTTTAAAATTCTCTGCTTTGGGAAATTCACTAAGGAGCAATAGAAAGTTCAGATCTCTGTAGAAACCTACAACTAATATCAAATAGATTTGAACTTCTTGAAGTGACTTCATCGGGAATAAGATGATATTCAACCAAATATTCATTCAGGGTAATGACACTCTACTTCGAGGAATAGATATTCTCTTACGAACACAATCATGTTAGATTATTGGGAAATGGAAATTTCATATCAACAAATCACAACTTTCAGTCAAAAGACTTTCTGCTAGGTGATATTGGGCGACAAAACTTATGCATCCAGAGAAAGAGACTCTTTTAATCCATAATTCTAGTTGGTTAATCTTAAAATTTCTCATTTTGGAAGACTTAATTGGGAGAATTAGAAACATCAGTGTTGCTTCGGAGGAAACGATCCAGGTTAGGGATAATTTAATCATCTTGAAAGATGTTTCTCTGGAAATGGAGAGTTATGCAGATAAGCAAAGAAAATGATAACTTCTGTGAAACAGACCACTAAACATGCCCCAGATAGTGTGACAACTTTGCTGGAAAGGGTCCTTTTGACTTGAGATAATCTTCCTCGAATCATTTGAGCCCTGAATAATTCTCTGACACAACAGGTCCATGGAGAGATTCGTCGAATCTTGATGTAACTGCTTCAGGTTGACTAATCTTTGAAGAGATTCTCCTCGAGAGGACTTCCTAAGATCTACGATGAGAATAACACTCATGACTTTAGTTGGAGATAAAGATCTCAACATATGATGAAGGAAAAACAATTCATAGACTTAAAATTATGATGAGCTAAGGATAACGAATCTGACTTTCTGTCAAGCTCTTCACATTCATAAGTTGTTTAGCCTGCGACTGGACTTAACCTGATCAACTCTGAGTTGGAGAGATTCCCATGTATAATGTCTTGCCCCAATCTATAGGGTTGTTAAAGAACTTGCCTTAAAAGGACTTCCTGCGATTTGTACCATCCAGATAAACTTCCCCAGTGTTACAAACTTTAAAACACGGCCTCTGACTAATCAACATTAGAAGTGGCTTCAATAAATCTTGGGTAATGGACCCTGATCACTCGGCACTTTGAGATATTTGTCGAATCTCGACATATCTACCCCAGATTGATGAGACTTTGGGAGTCAATGGATCTTGACTTGATTTCCCCAGATTAGTGGAATCATGGAAAACCATTTCCTTACCTCATGCTCACAGAGGAATGAGAAGTTCATGGAGTTAGTAAGATAACACCTCCTTAGGATAATTGACTTATGTCTTAGTACAAGCTAGTATACAATCATACTTCTCAAATCTAACTGCTTCGCACGCAAGCAGATGCTTGAAGAAAATCATCCTTTGGGACCAACTGGAAATGATACGTCATTTCTCAACAGAGACTCGGGGGTAGACAAAACTTCCGCACAATCATCGGACAAATAGTTCTTGATCAATCTCTTAAACTAGTCTTCTTAAATTCAAAGGAGTGGCTAGAAAGCATGTCCCCAGATTAAGGTCATTCTTTTAAATAGATCCTGTTGTACCCCAAAATTTGCCCTCCCATATTCAACAAGAATTGTCAAAGTCAAGGTCACAAAATGCCCCAAGGGTTGTGCAGCTCAACTGTCTCCTAGACAGTCAAAACTAGGGTTTGAGTTCTGGTCAAGCAAATGAACTTCTCAAAGGCCCAATCAAGTCTCATATGCCTACAAATGTGGTCAAATGTCCTCATATCAAGTTTCAAGGCATTCAGCTCAAGATTGCACAGTCAAAACCCTAGATTGCACTACAGTCAACTGTAGGGGCAAAATGGTCATTTGGCAGTCAAAAGTTCAAATTTTTGGTCAATATATCATTTTGAAGCCACAAACATCATTTGATCAATGCTTGATCATGATTCTCAAAATTTGGCTCAGAAATCATCAAAGATGCAAAAGTTGCTATATTTGGACAGCTGAAAAAGTCAACTGAAATTGACCAGGGCATAACTTTCACATGGATTATCAGAAAAATTTCATCCAAAGCTCATTTTGAAGAGAAAGACATTTCCTACAACTCATCTTCATACTTCAAGTCCAAGAAATGCTCTCACAAAAAGTTATCAATTTCAACATTATAGGTCATTTTCAAAAGTCAACAAAAAGTGACTTTAAGTCAAAGGCCATAACTTGAGATTGGTAAATCAAAATGACATGGGACCAAAGGCATTGGTTAAAGGACTCAAAGACCTTTCCAAAATGTCCAAGAACATGTGAAAAGCTTAAAAATTGACCAAGTTATGCCTTGTGGAAGTTGGGAAATTTTTAGGAATTTTGAAAAGTCAACTTTGATGCAAAAGGCTTAAAAATGCAAATGGGCCCATTTTCCTTCCAAATTTCTTCATGCCAAGCCTATGCACGACCACTAGGCCCAAGGGGAAGTATTCTTATATTTTTTAATTATTTATTTGGATTAATATTAATTTATATTCATTTAAATGATTTTAATATATGAAAAATATCACCTTAACCTAAAAAAATCTTTTTATGCACATTATAAGGTCAATATTTCGTGCTTAATTGATTAGGGCAAGTTTTGATGAGATTGGATCATGATTGAACAAAAACAACATGAAAAAAGATTGAAAAAGATTTTCAAGAATCAAATATGTGAAATCATTATGGACATGGATTTTGTGCAAAGTTTTTAACCTAAATCACTCCATATATGATCAGCATCACAACCCTAACCCTACTGGACAAGAGGCTGCGCTGAGAAAACCTCATACAAACTTGCAAAAAATTCTCAAAAAAGCATAAAACTGTTTTCAAGGTTCTAGGTCGATTGAGGTCCCAATTTCTTTTTCAAAAGCTTGCCAAGGTTGCCCTGATCAATTTCCAATCCAGAATATCCATTAAAACGTCACGAATTGGTATCCACGATTCAGACTGTGAAGAGAAAAATGCCAAATCATATATCATAATTCATGCATCCTTTTATGTTTTTGTTGATGGATTCTTGTTCTTTGCACTGTTTTAAAACTAACTATCACCTTTAATTTGATTATTGCGCTATGCATAAAATTCTGCCATGGATGAAAGTTAGGGTTTGCAGGTTCACTAATTTGGGGTTTTTGAGATGAGGAAAAATTGAGGTTCCAGACTTAGGCCATTGCATTCAGCTCTACTGGACGAAGGAATCCCAGTAGTCGCGAACAATTTATATTCACCCATCATCTAATCGCTATTTTCTTGTAGGTGGCATACAGCAACGCGTGCAAAACCGTTCTCATAGGCCTATGTTTCAGAAAAAAGTGAGGACGATGATGTGTTGTCCCTCATTGATTCGTTGATTTTGAATTTACGCGCGTTTTGCCCATTATGCGTTGAGTTTGCTTTTTGTTATTTGTTTGATATTATTTGTTAAATAAAACATAATGGCTCAGTGGCCAGGGATACATGCATATGGCCTTCAAGACCTGGGTTCAAGTCCCAGGTCTTGCATATTTCGTTTATTATTTTGTGATAACCGTTCCCATGCAGCGTAAGCATCACAATACACCATGTGCCTCCATCATCAAGCCAGCCACGTACATCCCAACGTTGGATCAGAGGCCAGAATTCAAAGCGTATCATACACTCCCAGTCAACGCGTCCTACTGGATTCAGAAAGTCAACAAATTCTGGATAGCATTGGGCCTAAAGTGCAGGCTTATACCTCCAAAATTGGGTTTACCCCCCCCCCCCCCCCCCTGGTTTGCTTCCTCTCTTTCTATTTATTTATTTTATTATCTTATTTTGATTATTATTCTATTTGTTTCAATTAATTAATTATTTTACCAAATATCAAAATTCAAAAAAAAGACTAAATATAAAACATATTAACTTAATTATTGTCATAAATAAAGGCTTGTAAATATTTAATTCAATTAGGTTTGTAACTTTAATCCTTTTTCATAATAAAAACATCAAAAATAGAATTTAGGTTTAATAAACTTTTTATTTTCTTTTTAATTTTCCCTTTTTTTCAGAATAATAATATTTATCTATTTATTTGTTATAATTAAAATTGTACATAATAAATTTTAGGTTTAATTTAGATCTTAATTTAATTCTTTCATAATAAATAAAAACAATAGAATTAGGTTTAATGTCTTATTTTAACTTCAAATTAATTCCTTTTCAAATTAAATCATAAAAAAACACAAAGCATCAAAAATAATTAATTTTTCATTCTTATTTTAATTTCTTATTAATTTAATTATTCTTGCAAAAAGGGTCCAACGCCCGTCACTGTTAATTATTTAATTTCGCGCACTTATTTTATTGCTTATTATAGTTTTGTAATTGCCCCGAAGCATTGTAATAATTTAACTTTCCGCACTTCTTTATATTGCTTTCTTTATTTTCCGCTAAATCGGGTCCTGGAAATTTTGGCGATGTGGACCCGCGCCTTTGTAATAGTTTAGAACTTTTAATTTCCGTATCTTTTTAACTGTTAATAAATGCATGCAAGAATGAATGATAAAATAAAAACAAACGCATAGATCACCTTGACATGAATAAGACAAAATAACTGAACATGACACACAAATCACACACCACCCCTAGGGTACGCCTCACTGTTGCCTTGCCTCGAAAGGTGATCGTCGAGTAGAGGATGTCTTAGTAAGTCCTCATGATCCGGGAACCTGGCATGAGGGTAGCTTCTAAGGTGTCTTCCCATTGCTCTGGTGATCACCACGTCCCTAAAATCGAATTGACCCGAACACCTCCAATGGTGGTGCTACCTACCTCTCAATGGTGGGATGGCACTACTTTAAAGGACATTTACACAGACGAATTCCTTAGGGTAGGTAGGTTCTCAAGGATACTTGCTCTAATTTCAAAACGAACAAAAATACTTTTCACACCACACATTTTCAAAAGCTTTCAAAGCAAAATTTTCAAACACTCTGACGTACGAGTCGAACTGAAATTTTTCAAAGAAACTTTTTAAACCCACATTGAAAAGCACGCAAAATAATTTGAAAACACATTGAGCAAGTATCTAAGAGCCCATGGATAACCATGGATAGAAAGGGTGCTAACACCTTCCCTTTCTATAACCTACCTCCCGAACCGAGAGCAATCTCTATAAGGAATTTTTCTGTGCTTTTGTCCTTTCCATTTGGAGAAAATAAAAGACGGTGGCGACTCTTGCTTCCGCGACATTTCGCGAACCAGCGTTAAACAGTCAGTTCCAGATCCACCGATCACAGAACTGGCGACTCTGCTGGGGACATTAAACTTAAAGTGAGGTGTACCTTAGGGCTTAGCTTATAACTATGTTTTCAATTGTTTTCCCTGTGTGCTTTAAATTGTGGGTTGCTTGGGAGTTCTATAGATCCTACACCCGGATCTGGGGGATACCTTTCTTAGAAAGTAGCAACAAGGCTGTGAGGGAACTGTGCGGGGTATACCGACACGGTTGAAACAGTCTGCTACGTTGATGTGGCACTTTGGTGTGTACCGGTAACCCTTGAGTTCAGTCAAGGAGAGTACGGGGCCTCCGCGTGGTGTCGTGAAGCATCAACAGACCTTAGGAACCTTAATTGAACTATCTTGGCCTCTTTAGGGTAGTGAGATAACTGACTTTGGTGCAGTCCGAGGTTGGTTGATACTCGATACTACGCTCAATTGAGGGTTGCTTTCCTGGAATATTTCGGTCGCCAGTTCAGTGGCTAAATCGAAACGATGAACAATGAAAGCAATCCCGTGATATTGGGACCCTTAGAACCCGGTTACTTTGATTAGGACAGGTATGAACCGACAAACTGAAAGAGGGTAGTACCCAGACCTCATGCTGGCCTAAACCTAAGGGCTCTCTCTTGTGTGACTTGTGTGCCCTAGTACTTGACTATCTGCATGCTTGTGACCTAACATTTGTTTCTTGCAGGTTTTGGCTTACAGTCCTTAATCAGGACTCATGACAGGGTTACTCACATTACCCCATGCATACCATAACATCATACCATTGCATACATCCTAACCCACTTCAAGGATCTTAAGGGCTTGTGATGCAGGTCATGATGAACCAACTGTCCAGCAAGGGGCAAAGGGGATTTATTTTCTTCTAGCCAAGGTTGTCAGGGGCTATGACCCACTGGATATGGTGAGCCTTTGACCCTTGAGGAAGGATTTTCTACAACAGGAAGTTTCTTCAGTCAAGTTACCGGTTTTCAACTCTAACAAGTTTCTCTGTTTATCCCGCGAGATCCTTGAAATCATTGCATGCACGTCATACATCTCATTGCATTGCAGGTATCCCTTTGACAGGTTGCTTACCCTTCTCCGCTGTTTATTTCAGCCGATCGTCATGAATCCTGGATCATCAGCTGAACAGTCCATCAAAGATCTCCAGGCTCAGAACGCCCAGTTCCAAGAGCTGATCATGAATTTGACCCAGGGGCAACAGGACCTGAAGGCTCTGCTTTTGAAGAAGGACAAGAAAAAGAAGAGGACTGTCCTGTTCAGCCCTAGAAGCAGATTTGGGAATACACCACAAGTTGAAGCTGAGAGGACAACTCCATCTGTGGGAAAAAGCAGTCATCATGAGAGAGAGGTTCCCAGTCCAGTGGTCTCCGACAACGAGACAGATTTTGATGAAGAGCAGTACCCTCCTGCTGATGACAGATATAAGCAACTGGAGGACCGAATGAAAGTTATGGAGGTTCAACAGGTACCTGGGCTGGATTTCGGAGATCTGGGTTTGTCGACTGGTGTGATTATCCCACATAAATTCAAAGCACCAACTTTCTCGAAGTATGACGGGGCATCCTGCCCCAAGCTGCATCTGAGGTCCTATGTTCGGAAGATTCAGCCATATACAGTGGACAAAAACTTGTGGATCCACTTCTTCCAGGAGAGTCTTTCAGGGACTCATCTCGAATGGTTCTATCAACTAGATGGGACCAAGGTTCGTAACTGGGAGGAGCTGGCTACTGCTTTCTACAAGCAGTATCAGTATAATGCCGACCTTGCTCCTACGCGTACCCAACTCCAGGGTATGTCGTTAGGATCAAGTGAAGGTTTCAAAGAATATGCGCAGAAATGGAGGGATCTTGCTGGAAGGGTGCAACCACCTCTGACTGACCGTGAACTTGTGGACATGTTCTTGGGGACCCTGTCTGGTCCATTCTTTAATCACCTCATTGGTAACTCATCTGCTGGATTTACCGACCTCATCCTGACCGGCGAAAGAATTGAAGCTGGTATCAAGAGCGGGAAAATTCAAGAGGCCACACCTTCTGATATTCATAAAAAGCCTTACACGGGAAAGAAGGAATCTAATGCTGCATACGGTCAAAAGGGTCGCTGTGATCAACACGCAGGGGCAGTCATGATCTCTGGTTCTGCACCACGCCGCCAACCACAGAGGGGAAACCAGCAAAGGCCGGATGGGCCTAAAAGGCAGTTCACCAACATTAACATGCCATGGTCGCAAGCGCTGCAACATATGTTGAAGATGAACCTGATTGCAGTGATCAACCCTCCTACCAATCATAAGACCTCCTCTCCTAGCTACAACCCAGAAGCCAGATGCGCTTATCATTCCGATAGCCCGGGGCACGATACTGAAGACTGTTGGGCACTGAAATACAAAATTCAGAACATGATCGATGCCCAAGAGATCGAGTTCGAGCCTGCTGAGACTCCCAATGTGATCAATGCTCCATTGCCAAAACATGGCTAGGATTGAGAATTTTCTGTTCATTTGAATTCAAGTTGTATTTTTCCTTTCTTGTTCAGATAAACAATTATGATAAACTCTTTTATTTCATGAATGCATTACACATGTCTGTCTTGATTTAATTATGTTTATTACGCTTAAAACTGTTTTCATATTTTTGCGATGGTCAACTCTTAATTGAAAATTCTAAACCTCTTGAGGGAGGATGACGAAAACGATACTACGATCTTTACAGTATGCTTTTGAACAAATCCCGCTGATGAAGTACAGGCATTGTTTCAACCCCTAAAACACTGGAGTTATAAGGATGATAATCCCTCGTCAACCCATCCGAGCCAAAGAAGCAGGAGTTTTTTATTTTTGAAAATCAAAACCCTTAATCATAACCCGGGGCAGGGTAGTCTCTCAATTGATCCAAGTGCATGACGAATGGCACCGAAGAGATCTTTACAAAAAAAAAGACAGTGATGGTTCAGAGCAATCAAAAGGACAGGCAGTCATCATCAAAATTCATAAATGAAAAGCCCAAAAAGTCTAAACCTACAAAGAAGAATTACAAAACTGGGGCATCCCGCTGACTGTAATCCCAAAAAGGAAACAGTTCAGGCAAAAAAAAAAAAAAAAAAAAAAAAAAAAAAAAAAAAGGGATAACAAAAATCAAAAGAGGTCTTACAAACCCTCAGCAAAGACAAAAATGACTGCTTAGTCAGGACAAATCACCAACATCTGAACCATCATTGGAACATCAGAATAAAGACTCAAACAAGGTCTAACGCACGATCAACTGAGTTTAGGGTTGGAGAACATCACGAAGAGCGGGTGGGTACAAATAATTCGAGCCTTTATCCTTTGTTTCTTAAACCGTGAACCCGGCCACGATATAACCCTTAAAAGTCCTAGCTGAAGCATGGGTTAGTTCGAAAGCATACTGTTATGAAGGTATCCTGACTCCTGAAGGTTTACTATAAAATCTTGAGTTGACACCGCCCTGTATTACAAAAAATGCATTTTTAAAATTCAAGACAGACATAGGCTTTTGCATTCTTAAAATAACCTTGTTTGCATATAACTATTTGTTTGAACAGCAGGGAAATTCGCACGATGAACACCTTGTGAACAGAAGTACCTCCAATCAAGGGGCACAGTAGGAGCATTGCCCATTATCGGGGGCATGACAAAATACTTCTAACAGGGGCAACTCCCTACATTCTAAGAGAACGGACATAGTCGAAAAGAATACTACGCAAAATCAAGGACCCGCTAGGTTGACACACCTAGGCAAAAATAAGGGCTTCCCGGCGAACCAAAAGGGTTCGGGCAGAATGAAGGGATGAAACGAAAAAACATGTACACCCGGCAAGTCGAAAACCTGAAAGGGCGGCTTGGGCAAAAATGGGTATCCCGATGGACTGAAAACCCGAAAGGGCGGTCCAGGCAAAAGTTAGGGATCAAAGCGTACGACTATGTTCCGGTATCTCATCATTTGTCTACCCGAAGATTTGTCAATCATCCACACAGGTATCCTCTTCCCTCACCTCCGAAGCAGGGGCAGTAATGAGTTATCCAGGCAATCCAACTGCCCTGCCAACCAAAGCACAACGGAAAGATCAATATAAGAATGATTACCATCTACCCTTACAAATTCCAGATCGTGGGTTAACGTCCGAGACCAAACAGGACAATCATCCACTTAATCATAAGCATGCGACCCAACACCGGTTTCCTCTCAACGTTCAGACAAAATCATACACAGACTCCTCCTCCACAAGATGACCTAACCCCGGTTCATCAAGAAGTTTTACACAAACTTATCCTGCCGTAACCTAACCCCGGTTCCTCCAGAAGTTTTTACACGAACTTACCCAGGTAACCTAACCCCGGTTCCTCCAGAAATCTCACATGGATTTACCACAAAGCAACCTTACCCCGGTTCTTCCAGAAATCTTACACGGATTTATCCCAAGGTAACCCAACCCCGGTTCCTCCAGAAGTCTTACATGGACCTATCCCAAGATGACCTAACCCCGGTTCATCAAGAAAGTTTTACACAAACTTATCCAAGTAACCTAACCCCGGTTCCTCCAAGAGTCTCACATGGACCCATCTCAAGATGACCTAACCCCGGTTCATCAAAAAGTTTTTACACAAACTCGTCAAGTAACCTTACCCCGGTACCTCTAGAAATCTTACATGGGTTTATCTCGAACAACCTTACCCCGTTTCATCCAGAAGTTTTACACGAACTTAGCCCGAAGCAACCTTACCCCGGTTCATCAAAAAAATCTCACACGGATCTATCTCAAGGTAACCTAACCCCGGTTCCCCCAGAAGTCTCACATGGACTCGTCTCAGTAACCTTACCCCGGTTCGTCAAGAAATCTCACATGGATTTACCCCAAGGTAACCTAACCCCGGTTCCTCCAGAAGTCTTACATGGATTTAGCTCAAGATAACCTCACCCCGGTTCATCAAGAAATTTTACATGAACTTACCTCACCAAGCAACCCTACACCGGTTCTCTCTCTTCAAGATGCAGTTTTGCATGAACTCGTCACCCAGAAACCCTACACAGGTTCTCCCTTTCCAAATACGAAGTTTTACACGAACTCATCATCAAAGTAACCCTACCCAGGTTCCTTCTCCATTTCAGATGCGGTTTTACACGAGCTCATCAGCAGGCAACCCTACATAGGTTCCCTCTTTCAACCTACAGCATTACAGTTCAAAATCCCCCCAGAAGAGTCCAATCCAGCTTCACCAGCAAAATTGGAATTCATATCTCCCCAAGCAGTAAGCTTATCCCCAATAGATTCTGGAAGCTTATCCCTCGCAGAGCACGAACGCGTCGTCCCGGCTTGATTTAAAGAGTTATTTCCGTAACAGGATATAACTGGGTTATCCTCAGCCAAAAGCCACAGAAAGAGCGTCCTCGGCAAAGTATCTTCCTATCCCCAGCATAACTCATCAACGGTATCCCCAGCGGAGAATTATTTCATTTGCCAAGTCTATTCCTCAACGGAGTTATCTTCTCCTACCGGTATTCTTGCAACAATCATCCACAGCGGAAGCAGAATCTCTTCCTCAAACATCAGCCCAGGAGTGACTTCCCGGCACCCGTCAAGGATTTATTTTCCTAGACGAAAACATACATAAAACTTTACATACATCATCATAGCATGCATAATGCACTGCATCATATCATACGAATCTCATTTATGTTAAGAACATCATGGCTTGATCCATATCATGCATCGCATATAACTGACCTTTACCTTTCAGGAAAGATGCAGTTGAAATTCTCAAACATATTTCAAGGATTTCTCTAGTCCAGTTAAGTCGACTCCAAATAGATTTTTCTGATAAAGACTCAGTAGAAGTTCTCTTATGGTCCCCTCTCCAACGGCGTGTGAGGTGGTATTTCCTTTTTCAGATGTTTCCCTCTCCGGCATGAGCGTGAGGTGATATTCTCGTATGGTCCCCTCTCCAACGGCGTGTGAGGTGGTAATTCCTTTTTCAGATGTTCCCCTCTCCGGCATGAGCGTGAGGTGATATTCTCGTATGGTCCCCTCTCCAACGGCGTGTGAGGTGGTAATTCCTTTTTCAGATGTTCCCCTCTCCAACGGCGTGTGAGGTGGTAATTCCTTTTTCAGATGTTCCCCTCTGCGGCATGAGCGTGAGGTGATATTCTCGTATGGTCCCCTCTCCAACGGCGTGTGAGGTGGTAATTCCTTTTTCAGATGTTCCCCTCTCCGGCATGAGCGTGAGGTGATATTCTCTTATGGTCCCCTCTCCAACGGCGTGTGAGGTGGTAATTCCTTTTTCAGATGTTTTCCTCTCCGGCATGAGCGTGAGGTGATGTTCTCTTATGGTCCCCTCTCCAACGGCGCGTGAGGTGGTAATTCCTTCTTCAGATGTTTCCCTCTCCGGCATGAGCGTGAGGTGATATCTCCTTTCAGATTATAATTTCCTATAGTTCCCTCTCCAGCGGTGAGTGAGGTGACTCCCTTCGAGATTATAATGTCCTTTGGTTCTCTTCCTGACACTACGAAGATGGTAATCCTCACCAAGATTTTCTCAACGAGCGTTGTTGAAGTTGAAATCATTCAGGATTCTCTTACCATTCATACTAAAGCAGTAACCATCCCTGGTTCATTCATCAACGTTTGAAGCTCCAGATCTCAGCTCCTGTAACCAATCAGGACATATCTATATCAAGCATCTAAAATCAGCTCCTGCGACGTGTCAGGTACTCATTTTTCTGTTTTGCAGGTATGCAGGTTCTCGCTAAGGAATCTCTTACGCGATCAACGTCCAGATGGCATCTATAAGCCCATCATCCTATCCAAGCAACATCCAAATGGCATCTATAAGCCCATTCCCTCATCATCACTGTCACTATGTGAGCGCAAATTTCTGGGCACTTTAGTGTTCAATCATCTTCTACCCTCGGATTACGAAAGGCACGTCAGCCAATCTGCATCCTCGGGTCTAAGAAGATTGAACAGGGGCAACTGTTGTACCCCAAAATTTGCCCTCCCATATTCAACAAGAATTGTCAAAGTCAAGGTCACAAAATGCCCCAAGGGTTGTGCAGCTCAACTGTCTCCTAGACAGTCAAAACTAGGGTTTGAGTTCTGGTCAAGCAAATGAACTTCTCAAAGGCCCAATCAAGTCTCATATGCCTACAAATGTGGTCAAATGTCCTCATATCAAGTTTCAAGGCATTCAGCTCAAGATTGCACAGTCAAAACCCTAGATTGCACTACAGTCAACTGTAGGGGCAAAATGGTCATTTGGCAGTCAAAAGTTCAAATTTTTGGTCAATATATCATTTTGAAGCCACAAACATCATTTGATCAATGCTTGATCATGATTCTCAAAATTTGGCTCAGAAATCATCAAAGATGCAAAAGTTGCTATATTTGGACAGCTGAAAAAGTCAACTGAAATTGACCAGGGCATAACTTTCACATGGATTATCAGAAAAATTCCATCCAAAGCTCATTTTGAAGAGAAAGACATTTCCTACAACTCATCTTCATACTTCAAGTCCAAGAAATGCTCTCACAAAAAGTTATCAATTTCAACATTATAGGTCATTTTCAAAAGTCAACAAAAAGTGACTTTAAGTCAAAGGCCATAACTTGAGATTGGTAAATCAAAATGACATGGGACCAAAGGCATTGGTTAAAGGACTCAAAGACCTTTCCAAAATGTCCAAGAACATGTGAAAAGCTTAAAAATTGACCAAGTTATGCCTTGTGGAAGTTGGGAAATTTTTAGGAATTTTGAAAAGTCAACTTTGATGCAAAAGGCTTAAAAATGCAAATGGGCCCATTTTCCTTCCAAATTTCTTCATGCCAAGCCTATGCACGACCACTAGGCCCAAGGGGAAGTATTCTCATATTTTTTAATTATTTATTTGGATTAATATTAATTTATATTCATTTAAATGATTTTAATATATGAAAAATATCACCTTAACCTAAAAAAATCTTTTTATGCACATTATAAGGTCAATATTTCGTGCTTAATTGATTAGGGCAAGTTTTGATGAGATTGGATCATGATTGAACAAAAACAACATGAAAAAAGATTGAAAAAGATTTTCAAGAATCAAATATGTGAAATCATTATGGACATGGATTTTGTGCAAAGTTTTTAACCTAAATCACTCCATATATGATCAGCATCACAACCCTAACCCTACTGGACAAGAGGCTGCGCTGAGAAAACCTCATACAAACTTGCAAAAAATTCTCAAAAAAGCATAAAACTGTTTTCAAGGTTCTAGGTCGATTGAGGTCCCAATTTCTTTTTCAAAAGCTTGCCAAGGTTGCCCTGATCAATTTCCAATCCAGAATATCCATTAAAACGTCACGAATTGGTATCCACGATTCAGACTGTGAAGAGAAAAATGCCAAATCATATATCATAATTCATGCATCCTTTTATGTTTTTGTTGATGGATTCTTGTTCTTTGCACTGTTTTAAAACTAACTATCACCTTTAATTTGATTATTGCGCTATGCATAAAATTCTGCCATGGATGAAAGTTAGGGTTTACAGGTTCACTAATTTGGGGTTTTTGAGATGAGGAAAAATTGAGGTTCCAGACTTAGGCCATTGCATTCAGCTCTACTGGACGAAGGAATCCCAGTAGTCGCGAACAATTTATATTCACCCATCATCTAATCGCTATTTTCTTGTAGGTGGCATACAGCAACGCGTGCAAAACCGTTCTCATAGGCCTATGTTTCAGAAAAAAGTGAGGACGATGATGTGTTGTCCCTCATTGATTCGTTGATTTTGAATTTACGCGCGTTTTGCCCATTATGCGTTGAGTTTGCTTTTTGTTATTTGTTTGATATTATTTGTTAAATAAAACATAATGGCTCAGTGGCCAGGGATACATGCATATGGCCTTCAAGACCTGGGTTCAAGTCCCAGGTCTTGCATATTTCGTTTATTATTTTGTGATAACCGTTCCCATGCAGCGTAAGCATCACAATACACCATGTGCCTCCATCATCAAGCCAGCCACGTACATCCCAACGTTGGATCAGAGGCCAGAATTCAAAGCGTATCATACACTCCCAGTCAACGCGTCCTACTGGATTCAGAAAGTCAACAAATTCTGGATAGCATTGGGCCTAAAGTGCAGGCTTATACCTCCAAAATTGGGTTTACCCCCCCCCCCCCCCCTGGTTTGCTTCCTCTCTTTCTATTTATTTATTTTATTATCTTATTTTGATTATTATTCTATTTGTTTCAATTAATTAATTATTTTACCAAATATCAAAATTCAAAAAAAAGACTAAATATAAAACATATTAACTTAATTATTGTCATAAATAAAGGCTTGTAAATATTTAATTCAATTAGGTTTGTAACTTTAATCCTTTTTCATAATAAAAACATCAAAAATAGAATTTAGGTTTAATAAACTTTTTATTTTCTTTTTAATTTTCCCTTTTTTTCAGAATAATAATATTTATCTATTTATTTGTTATAATTAAAATTGTACATAATAAATTTTAGGTTTAATTTAGATCTTAATTTAATTCTTTCATAATAAATAAAAACAATAGAATTAGGTTTAATGTCTTATTTTAACTTCAAATTAATTCCTTTTCAAATTAAATCATAAAAAAACACAAAGCATCAAAAATAATTAATTTTTCATTCTTATTTTAATTTCTTATTAATTTAATTATTCTTGCAAAAAGGGTCCAACGCCCGTCACTGTTAATTATTTAATTTCGCGCACTTATTTTATTGCTTATTATAGTTTTGTAATTGCCCCGAAGCATTGTAATAATTTAACTTTCCGCACTTCTTTATATTGCTTTCTTTATTTTCCGCTAAATCGGGTCCTGGAAATTTTGGCGATGTGGACCCGCGCCTTTGTAATAGTTTAGAACTTTTAATTTCCGTATCTTTTTAACTGTTAATAAATGCATGCAAGAATGAATGATAAAATAAAAACAAACGCATAGATCACCTTGACATGAATAAGACAAAATAACTGAACATGACACACAAATCACACACCACCCCTAGGGTACGCCTCACTGTTGCCTTGCCTCGAAAGGTGATCGTCGAGTAGAGGATGTCTTAGTAAGTCCTCATGATCCGGGAACCTGGCATGAGGGTAGCTTCTAAGGTGTCTTCCCATTGCTCTGGTGATCACCACGTCCCTAAAATCGAATTGACCCGAACACCTCCAATGGTGGTGCTACCTACCTCTCAATGGTGGGATGGCACTACTTTAAAGGACATTTACACAGACGAATTCCTTAGGGTAGGTAGGTTCTCAAGGATACTTGCTCTAATTTCAAAACGAACAAAAATACTTTTCACACCACACATTTTCAAAAGCTTTCAAAGCAAAATTTTCAAACACTCTGACGTACGAGTCGAACTGAAATTTTTCAAAGAAACTTTTTAAACCCACATTGAAAAGCACGCAAAACAATTTGAAAACACATTGAGCAAGTATCTAAGAGCCCATGGATAACCATGGATAGAAAGGGTGCTAACACCTTCCCTTTCTATAACCTACCTCCCGAACCGAGAGCAATCTCTATAAGGAATTTTTCTGTGCTTTTGTCCTTTCCATTTGGAGAAAATAAAAGACGGTGGCGACTCTTGCTTCCGCGACATTTCGCGAACCAGCGTTAAACAGTCAGTTCCAGATCCACCGATCACAGATCCCTGAAGCAATTCATTCCTCGGGATAATCAAACTCTTCATCTGATGCTCATTATGCAAGCTCGCTTGATGTTTAAGTACTTTTTCATAGACAAAGTATGTTTTATCCTAAGAATGACAAATCTAATGCAAATCATATGCTTGTTGTGATACGGTGACAGAACTGACTGTTTAATACTGGTTTTGCATTTTTTGTTCGCAAATGTCACAGTAAGCAAGAGTCCCCACCGACTTTTCTTTTATCCAACAAAGGAAAGGGTGAAAAGAATAGAAAAAGACCTTTTTTCAAGATTTTCTGAGTAAGGGGGTAGATTATGGAAAGGGAAGGTATTAGCACCCTTTCCATCCATGATTTTCCACGGGCTCTTAGGTACTCACTCATTTTTGAAAATTGTTTGTGTGTTTGTGGTTTTGAAAGTTTTTGTTTGCTTTATGGTAACTCTTGTATGAGTCCTCAAGAGTGTGATAAAGCGTTTTTGGAAATATTTTTTTGAAAGTGTGTAAGTGTGAAAATTTCAGGTTTGAGCAAGTACTTAAGAACAATCTACCTACTCGAAAAAGGATGTTATTTTCCTCCTTTCCTTTAGATAGTGATATCCTACTATTAGTGAGTAGGTATCCCTATCATCGAATGTTGAGTGACAATCGAAGGGACGTTTTACAATCACGAAGGAAACTTGTAGAGACGCTTTACCAATTTTCTTTTAGGGACTAGATCATTTACCAAAAGGCAACTGTAGGGTCATCGAGGGACTATGATCTTTTTTTATTTATGGGTCTTTACTAAAGCGTTCCTGCCTCATGATTGTTTTATTTAAAGGCAACCAAAGTGGGAGATACCTTAGAGGTGCGAATGTGTAGGTGTGTTGAGATTCAATTATTTTTTGTCTTTTTGTTAGGTTAGATAACGCTTGATTATTAGTCTTTCCATACACGCCTAGTTACTAACAGTAATATATATAGAAATTTAAAGTGCGAAAATTTAAATCCTAGACTATTACAACATTTTGGGACATTTACATAAAAAAGTGCAAGAAATAAAATGCAGAATTTTAAATCTAGACTATTACATCCCATAATCAATTACATTATTTATATAAAATGCGAGAATAAAAATAACGCGCGCGAAATAAATATTACGTCTAAAATTCCTAATAAAAATTCTAAGTAGACTAGAAAAATATTTTTGGTTTTATTTTTATTTATTTCAAGAAAAATAATTAAACTAAATCTAAATTTAATTTAAGAAAATAAATATTGAATGAAATTAATCTAATTCTAATATTATTATATTTTTTATTAAGAAAACATTTGAAACATAAATTAAATCCTAAATTCTAGTTCATTTTAAAATAAGAAAGCAGTTAAAATTTAATTAATTAATTAATTAAAGGAATTCATTATTTTAATTTTAAAAAAGTCTAAGCCTAATTTTTTTATGAGTTTTTATTATTATTTGCTTAATTAAGTAAAGAAGATAAAAGAAATTAAAACATTACAAAAAAAACTAGATGGGCCTGAGATATTAGAAAAAAGTGGGGGTGTGGTTGTTGAATTTGCTGGCCCATGAATGGAGAGGCGCATATTTGCTTCTAGATCCAACGTGGATTGATCTTGATGGCATATGGTGAGCCCGCAGATGGAGTGCACTAGATCTGATCAGATAGACATCTGATGGCACATGTCTAATGGTGTATAATGCACATGTAGCTACGAGGAGAACCTGATCTACATGAAACAAGTTAGAAAATATAAAAATGAAGCTTACTGAGGATTTTTGTGATGTTTCAGGGCTTGGTAATGATTGTAAAAGCTTCAGGGAGCCTCCATGAATGTATTTGGATATTTTGTTTGGACTGCGAAAGACTGGAACCTAAAATGCGAATTTTTACAACTTTGATAATTTTTGGAAATTTTGTAGAGCTTTTCCATGTTATATCTCATGTGCTGAAGCTTGCTAATGTGTCCTTTATATAGATAGGAGGGAGGATACAAGAGAATAAAGGTAATAACAACCATAAACATGTGTTTTTAAAGCCATGAATAATGTTTTGTAACTTTTCCAAAGACATGGAATCTTGTCCTTTTTGAATTTTGAATGAATGTGGACACCTTTGCATGAAATGTTTTGGGCCTAGGCTGTCCAAAACATCAACCCAAAGCTCAAAGCCTATTTCCAATTATTTTATACATTTTATTTTATATTTATTTGAAATAAATTAAAATAAATATGAATAAAATAGTTAACAAATGCAAGGCACATCAAGAATAGTTTTATAGGTCCTCTATAAACTTATGAAGATGCTTGAAGTCCAAGAAATTGAGCCCTTGCCTTAAAACTTCAAATTTGCTCAATGCATGATTCTTGAAAATTCCCAAATTTTCCCAACTTGGGCAAGCCATAACTTGCTCAATATTTATCTCATGATGATGATCTTTGTCTTTTTGGAAAGCCCAAGATGCCTACTTCAATCACGTTTTTGATCAATTTTAATTTGAAGATTTTATCTTGATGTAAAAGGTCTTGGCAAAAAGTGGCTTTTGTTGACTTTCTGAAAATGACCTATAATGTATGAGCTTGTATCTTTCAAATGGTACATTTCTTGGACTTGACGGATGAAGATAAGTTATATGGAATGAGATTATCTTCAATATGAGCTATGAATAGGGAAAAATGGATGAAGTTTGTGAAAGTTATGTCTGGTCAAAGTTCAGTTGACTTTTCCTATAGAAACCCTACTTTGCCATTTTTGACTTCTGATGGGTTAGGAGTATTTATTGAGGAATCATGATTAACCCTTGATCAAATGATGGATATCACTTCAAAATGTTGATGTTGACCAAAAATCTTGAAGTTTGATTGTGCATAGGCCACAGTTGACTTTTGACCTAGCATAGTTGATTTTCTAATACTTGAGCAATTAATTGAGCAAACTTGTTGAGCAAGGCATGAAACTTGACATGGATGATCTTGAGGACATATTAGGACAATGGAGAACATTTGGGATCCTTGGAGCTCAACCATCTTGATGAAAATTGAAACCCTAGTTGGGGGCTCATTGCCTTAGGAGGAAAATTGTCTGGTCAAATCTTGGTCAACCTAGGGCAATTGAGAACCTCTAGGAGTATATCTTGTGTAAAAATGGGAGGGAAAATTTTAGGATACAACAACTTCCCCTATTCAATCTTTTTAAACCTGAAGATGTAGATTGGCAGGTCTGCCTTTCGTGATCTGAAGGTGAAAGATGATTGAACACTAGAGTGCCTAGAAATTTGCACTCGTCTAAAGTGATACTTGACTGTGTAGATAATATCAGGAATGGGCTTATAGATTCCATTTGGAAAAGATGACAGGAAACTGTCGGAGATGGGCTTAAATATGCCATCCAAGGAGTATGACGGAGAGTCGTCGCAGATGGGGTTAAAGATGCCATCCAAAATAGATGTTGACTTCGTAAGAATTATCTTTGTGGGGATTCTTGTTCCTGCGGTCCGAGGAGGAGTCCACTAGGGAATGTTTTTCAGGGGAGTATAGAAGCTTTGGTTGTCCATTACTCTACTGGGGAGTCATCTCTTAACTGAAGAGACGGAAGTGAACTGCTATCTGGTCAGGATCCAGTCTTCGCAGTGACTTGCTGAGGATGATAAGGATGACTGCTATCTGGTCGTATTCAAGGCTTCACAGTGACTTACTGGGGAAATGAGATTAAAATGTTGTCTAGTCATACTCTAGGCTTTGCAGTTTCTCAAACTGGAATAGATATCAGAAAAATCTTAGTGTCGAGTTAACTGAACCAGAGAAAGGATCTATTAAAAAAGAATCAGTAAGAAATCAATGGTCGATTCAAACTGAACCAGCTGAGGTCTTAATTTATCTTTGACTGGATAAGAATCAGAAAAATCATAGTGTTGATTTAACTGAACTAGAAAAATGTCTACTGGAAAATAATCAGTAAAAAATCAATGGTCGATTTAAACTTAACCAGCAGAGGTCTTGGTTTATCTTTGACTGGATAAGAATCAGAAAAATCTTAGTGTCGTTTAAACTGAACTAGAAAAAGGTCTTGGATTATCTTCGACTGGAATAGGAATCAGAGAGATCTTAGCGTCGATCTAACTGAACCAGAGGAAAATCTTAAATTAACTTTGACTGGATAAGAATCATAAAAATCTTAGGATTGATTTAACTGAACCAGACAAAAGTCCTGGAATATCTTCAACTGGAATAGGAATTAGAGAGATCTTGGTGTCGATCTGACTAGGCCAGAGAAGGTATTGGATTAACTTTGACTGGATAAGAATAACAAAAATCTTAGGATTGATTTAACTGAACCAGACAAAAGTCTTGGAATATCTTTAACTGGAATAAGAATCAGAGAGATCTTAATGTCGATCTGACTGAACCAGAGAAGGTCTTTAATTAACTTTGATTGGATAAGAATCATAAAAATCTTAGGATCGATTTACCTGAACCAGACAAAAGTCTTGCAATATCTTCAACTGGAATAAGAATCAGAGAGATCTTAGTGTCAATCTGACTGAACCAGTGAAGGTCTTTAATTAACTTTGACTGGATAAGAATCAAAAAAATCTTAGGATCAATTTAACTGAACCAGACAAAAGTCTTGGAATATCTTCAACTGGAATAAGAATCAGAGAGATCATAGTGTCAATCTGATTGAACCAGAGAAGGTGTTTAATTCACTTTGACTGAATAAGAATCAGAAAAATCTTAGGATCGATTTAACTAAACCAGACAAAAGTCTTAGAACATCTTCAACTAGAATAAAAATCAGAGAGATCTTAGTGTCGATCTGACTGAACTAGAGAAGGTCTTGGATTAACTTTGACTGGATAAGAATCGGAAAAATATTAGGATCGATTTAACTGAACCAGACAAAAGTCTTAGAATATCTTAACCTAGAATAAGAATCAGAGAGATCTTAGTGTCGATCTGACTAAACCAGAGAAGGTCTTTAATTAACTTTGGCTGGATAAGAATCAGAAAAATCTTAGGATCGATTCAACTGAACCAGACAAAAGTCTTGGAATATCTTCAACTGGAATAAGAATCAGAGAGATCTTAGTGTTGATCTGAATGAACCAGAGAAGGTCTTTAATTAACTTTGACTGGATAAGAATCAAAAAAATATTTGGATCGATTTAACTGAACCAGACAAAAGTCTTGGAATATCTTCAACTGGAATAAGAATCAGAGAGATCTTAGTGTCGATCTGACTGAACCAGAGAAGGTCTTTAATTAACTTTGACTGGATAAGAATCAGAAAAATCTTAGGATCGTTTTAACTGAACCAGACAAAAGTTTTGGAATATCTTCAACTGGAATAAGAATCAGAGAGATCTTAGTGTCGATCTGACTGAACCAGAGAAGGTCTTGGATTAACTTTAACTGGATAAGAATTAGAAAAATCTTAGGATCGATTTAAATGAGCCAGACAAAAGTCTTGGAATATCTTCAGCTGGAATAAGAATCAGATAGATCTTAGTGTCAATCTGACAGAACAAGAGAAGGTCTTTAATTAAATTTTACTGGATAAGAATCAGAAAAATATTAGGATCGATTTAACTGAACCAGACAAAACTCTTGGAATATCTTCAACTAGAATAAGAATCAGAGAGATCTTAATGTCGATCTGACTGAACCAGAGAAGGTCTTGGATTAACTTTGACTGGATAAGAATCAGAAAAATCTTAGGATCGATTTAACTGAACCAGACAAAAGTCTTGGAGTATCTTCAACTGGAATAAGAATCAGAGAGATCTTAGTGTCGATCTGACTAAACCAGAGAAGGTCTTGAATTAACTTTGAATGGAATAGAAATCAGAAGAATCTTAGGATCGATTCAACTGAACCAGACAAAATTCTTGGGTCATCTTCAACTGGAATAGGAAACAGAGAGATCTTAGTGTCGATCTGACTGAACCAGAGAAGGTCTTGTGAGGACATCTTTCTGCGGAGAATGCTGAAATAGCCATTCGTTAGATATAGATTTTGTGAATACTACCATGTCACATAAGTAGTCAACTATGTTTGTTGATTTGTTCTTTTCCCTGAAAAAGGCAAAGAGTTAGTTGTATGTAATGTCATGATGTATGAAATGCATTGTGATGATGTTCTCAAAATAAATGAGATTATAATGTATGCGATGTGTATGTGCATACCATGATGTATGAATACGGTATGCTATTGATATGTTTCCCAGTCTAGGAAAATAAATCCCGGACTACTGCTAGAATGTATTGGGAAGCTGAATCCTTCATTTCCACCGGGGATGATGAATAGAGATGATTCACTAGGGATTTCCTCTTTCTGTTTGAGGATATTCTACCGGGGATTGACTCTGCTTGAGAATAACACTGTGGATGGAGGATGCTTTATTGGAAGGTTTTGCTGATGTAGAGAAATAAACTTTGTTGGGGAATGAGCTTCCGCAGTTGGAGAAATAAACTTATCTGGGAGGAGGTTTTATGAACTATTTGAAATTATAAAACTAGGCTGGGGGATGCAGATTTCAACTGGAGCAGGTAATTCATGCTTGGGGAAGAACAAGACCAGAACTTGGTTGTTTCTACTCTGTGGGGAACATAGACATCGCGGGGTCGCATTGTAATGGCGACTTCGTCTCAAACTGTCTCTGCCCCGGTACCTGCCAGAGAAAGTACATGTTGAGACTTTATGGATGGTTTGAGTGTCATCCCTACTCATAGGGTGCTTGGTAAATGCTGATCAAGATAACAAGTCTTCTACCGATAGACAAGTGACAAGATGACAGGACATAGTCATACGCTTTAATCCCTAACTTTTACATGGACCGCCCTTTCGGGTTTTCAGTCTACCGGGATACCCTTTTTTGCCCAAGCCACCTTTTCAGGTTTTCAACTTGCCGGGTGCATAATTTTTGTATATATCCCTAATTTTTTCCCGAGCCCTTTTTGGTTCACCAGGATGCCCTTATTTTTGCCTAGGCCTATCAACCTAGCGATCTTTTTCATGCGTAGTCTTTTCTAACTATGTCTGCATTCATCGGGTGCAGAGAATTGTCATTGTCCTTAGTAGTAAGTGTTGTCACACTTCCAAAAGGTGTTTGTTTGATCGTACAAGATTCGTTGCTGGAATTCTTATCCAATACCCCGAGTGATTCAGGTGGAGTTATGCCCCTGGCTATTTGGCATTTTAGAGAGATTCCTTGAACCTTGACTTGACTGCCCCAGATCAGCTGGACACCATGCTACGCCCCTTGATTATGAATGGCCTATCACTGGAATGTATTTCCATCTGAGGTGATTCTATCCACTGAGAAGATTTATGTTCATCGAATATCCGTCATGCGAATTTCTCTGTTGTTAAACAAATAGTCATATGCAAATAATGGTATTTTAAGAATGCAAAGCTTATGTCTGTCTTGAAGTTTGAAAATTCATTTTTTAGTAAAACACACAAATTTTGTAAAAGTGTGATGTCAACTCAGGATTTATAGTGAACCCTACAGGAGTCAGGATACCTTTTGTAACAGTTTTCTTTCGAACTAACCCATGCTTCAGCTAGGACTTTTAAGGGTTATAACTTGGCCTGGTTCATGGTTTAAGAAACAAAGGGTAAAGGCTCAAAGTTTATTTCTACCCACCTGTTCTTCTTGATGTTCTTCGATCTTATGCTTAATTAATTGTGCATTCAGATCCCAATTGAGTCTGGAATCTTGTCCTTGACGTTCCGGTGATGGTTCGGATACTGAAAGTTTATTTTTGAAGAGGCAGTCATTTTTATAATCTTCTTTTTGTTGAGGATTTGTAGCGACCTATTTTTTTTTATTATCCCTGATTTTGCCTGAACTAGTTCTTTTATGATTACAGTCAGAGGGATGCCCCAGTTTTTTCTCAAGTTTCCTTCATAGGTTTCGACTTAGCGGCCTTTTATTTTGAGAGATAATGATTGTCGTCTTTAATAATTATGCAGAACCATCACCATCTTTTTATTTGGAAGGACATCTTCGATGCCATTCATTGTGTACGAAATGGAAAATAGTGACTGAATGCGCATTTGAATTGACTGAGAAACTACCCTGCCCCCAGGTTATAATTAAGGGTTTTAATTTGTGTGAAAAGAAAAACTCCTACTTCTTTGTCTCAAAGGGGTTGACTAGGGATTATCTCCCTTATAACTCCACTGTTTAGGATTTGAAACAATGCTTGTACATTGTTAGCGGGGTCTGTTCAAAAGAATACTGTAGAGATTGTGGTATCATTTTCGTCATCCTCCTTCTAAAGGCTCAGAGCTTTTGATAGAGAGTTGAATATCACAAAAAGGAAAGCAGTTTAAATATAGTGAATACGGATGAATTGATTCAAAATAGACATATGCAATGCATTGATAAAGTAACAAAGTTTGACATGAATAAATGTTCGAACAATCAAAATAAAATTACAAATTGAAAATTCTAATGAAAAAAAGCTTCTTCGTCTGATCTTGTCACTTCATATGGCGTGCCTTGGAGGGATGGCAGAAGAACTCAGCCTGACCATCTTGTGTAAACTCCATCACTCTTTCATCAATCAAGTTTTGAATTTTATATTTCAACATCCAACAATCGTCAGTATCATGCCCCAGACTGTTTGAGTGATATGCACACCTTGCATCAGGATTGTAGTTAGGGGAAGAAGTCTTGGGATTCGGAGGAGGCCCTATCAACGTAATCAGATTCATCCTCAACATGTGTTGTAAAGCTTGAGACAACGGCATGTTGAGTTTGGTAAACTGCCTCTTGGGTGTATCTGACTTACTCTGATTAACCTGTTGTTTTTTGCGAGGTTGTTGTTGGACCCGTGATGTGGTAGCAATTTGGAAAGGTCCACTCTTCACCAAACGAACCTCTTGTCTTCTCGGAGGTTGATCAATGACTTGGTCCCCAACCTCGACTATTTTCTTCACACGGTTGCATTTGTCTTGATGAAGCTTGTTGACAATGCATCTCAGCTCTTCTTGTACCTGGGCCAGGCCTTAGATAAGAGCCATCTGCTCCAACATCTGGGTTCTCATTGCTTCAACCTCAGCTTGCAGTTGTTCCAACCGTTCATCCTTATTATCTTCAGGATTTTCCTTGGCCAGGTTCCCAGCGAGGAGTGCTTTCAACTCTTCCTGCCCCTTGGATAGGTTTAGGAACATTTCCATGAACTGAGCCTCTTGAATTTGGAGATCTCGGTTGTCTTGTTTGAGAGCCATTGCTGAAATAAACAACGAGAACATGAGAGACCTATTATTAAACCTGCTTATGCAATGATATGTATGATATATATATATATATATATATATATATATATATATATATATATATATATATATATATATATGCTATGTTTTCAAGGATTTCTAAGACTTAAAATTGCTTAAACAGAAAGAGAACAAATGTTAATTGCATTAAGAAGTTTTATCGATCACAATGATGCCTCTTGGGCTTACAAAGAAGATAAAAAAGAAAAAATAACTCTCTAAGCAGAGAGACTCAAGCTTCCCAATGGTGCATCCTCTTTGGTGCAATGTAAGCGTTTATACTCTTCTCTTCGTGAAGTAACTTGGTGAGCTCTAAAACCTTCTTCTCACTAGCATAGAAATGGGTTTCGAAAGTATCTCGTTCTTCTTTGAGTTGGATCCAGGATTTCTGTAGCTCCTCAAGGTCAGTTGGCATGTCAGGATGAAACACAATGTAAGGAGTGTCTCCATCCACAATTGGCTCCATAATAACAGGTAAGATGGCAGGGTAAGGCATCATAACACATTGAGCACGAGTTCGCAGACATTTGAGGTAAGGCTCGAGAGGGATGGAATTCTCGTGCCTCGGTGTCTTGCTATCAACTCTCTTTATCATGCCCCAAGCTCGAATGAACCTCTTGAGATAACCCTGAACATCATTCTCATAGTTAAATGTGATTCCTTAAACGAGTGTGTCATGAGGACCATCCCTTCTAGCATAACCAAACTATCGCAATGCCAAACAAGGATTATAAGTGATTCCTCCCCTAATGCCTAAGAGAGGGACATTAGGGAATTCCCCACAACGATCAATGATAGTGATACTCTCCAAGGATCGGGAACACCAATAAATATCTGAATGTGTAAGGGACATCAACCTATGACACCATATCATACCCTGCTCATTCTTCAAAATAGACCGGGGTAGGTGCAAAATAAACCACCTAGCCAATAGAGGAGTGCAACACAAAAGGTTCCCTCTTCTCTTATAGTGCGAGTATGCAGAGAGTGTAGAATATCCCCAAGTAAAGTAGGTACCAGATTATGAGGCAGAAAAATCTTAACCGCGTTCACATCTATGAGTTGGTCTGTGTTAGGGAATAGTACAATCCCATAGATGAGAAGGGCCAACACTTCTTCAAAAGCTTGTAAATCCAGGCTATCCCAAAAATGGAAAGCTTTCTCAAATGAAAACTTAGCTGGAAATCCTTGGACACTTCTTCTGGTTTCCCAATTTGCCACTACATCATACCGTTATAAAGACAGAGCTTGAGCAATCTCTTCAGGATTTGGGTCTCTTTCCATACCGTTGAATGGTGGATGATTAAGGATAGGTACCCCCAATAACTGAGAAAACTCCTCCATAGTAGGCACTAACTGGTAATCCATAAAAGTGAAGAAGTGGTGCAACGCGTCAAAGAACTGAAAGAGCACCTTTAACATTTCTTCATCAGGGGTTGAAGTGACCAAGATGAGAAGTCGAGCATGTTTTTCAGTGAAGGGAGAGCTTTCAGGAATCCTTGATGTTAATTTCCTTGAGTTGAGGATGTACTTTCACAAGGTTGATTTGGATAGTGTTCCTGTGAGCGGATGCCATGTCCTACAAAATAAGACAAAGATAAGCCCTAGAAAATCCTTGAAATGGTTAGTATGATATGCCATGTCATGATGTCATGATTATTCTAAGAAATCACATATATAGCAAGCATAAGCAAATCTCACAAGAGACCTTAGGTTTAAGGCTTGCATGGTTTTTAAGGTAGTACCCTATTGAAGTTGGATTGGTTCAACCTGTCCTATAAATAGTAACTGAGTTCTAAGGGATCTCAATATCACTAATCTTTCCCAAAAAATTTCGTTCCGATAGGAGACTGACTCGCAACCAAACAAAACTCGGGATTCAATTCTCAATGAGTGTAGCATCGAATATCTGCTGACTTTTGGAATACACCAAAGACGGACATCTCGCTACGTCCTAATGGACAAGTTATTCATTTAAAGGTTCTAAGGTTAGTTGACGCTTCATGACACCATGCAGCAGCCTCATATTCTCCTTGATTAACTCAAGGGCTACCGATACCAACCAAAGTGTCGCATCAATGTAGCCATAGCTTCAACCGTGTCGATATATCCCGCATAGTTTCCACGATCTATTGCTACTTACCTAAAAGGTTTTCCCAGATCCGGGTGTAGGATTTATAGTACCCAAACAAATACCATTAAAAGTAAAGAAAACAAACAAAGAAGCAAAATGATCTAGACCCTAAGGTAAACCCCACTTTTATTATTCCCCGGCAGAGTCGCCAGTTCTGTGATACGGTGGCAGAACCGACTATTTAATAGTGGTTTTACATTTTTTGTTCGCAAATGTCGCGGTAAGCAAGAGTCGCCACCGACTTTTCTTTTATCCAACAAAGGAAAGGGTGAAAAGAACAGAAAAAGACCTTTTTTCGAGATTTTCTGAGTAAGGGGGTAGATTATGGAAAGGGAAGGTATTAGCACCTTTCCATTCGTGGTTTTCCACAGGCCCTTAGGTACTTACTCATTTTTGAAAATTGTTTGTGTGTTTGTGGTTTTGAAATTTTTTGTTTTCTTTATCGTAACTCTTGTATCAGTCCTCAAGAGTGTGATAAAGCATTTTTGGAAAGATTTTTTTGAAAGTGTGTAAGTGTGAAAATTTCAGGTTTGAGCAAGTACTTAAGAACAGTCTACCTACTCGAAAAAGGATATTCTTTTCCTCCTTTCCTTTAGATAGTTCTATCCTAGTATTAGTGAGTAGGTAGCCCTATCGTCGGATGTTGAGGGACAATCGAAGAGACGTTTTACAATCACGAAGTCAACTTGGGGAGACGCTTTAGAAATTTTCTTTTAGGAACTAGATCATTTACCAAAAGACAATTGTAGGGTCATCGAGGGACTATGATCTTTTTTGATTTATGGGTCTTTACTAAAGCGTTCCTGCCTCATGACTGTTTTATTTAGAGGCAACAAAAGTGGGAGATACCTTAGAGATGCACATGTGCAAGTGTGTTGAGATTCAGTTATTTTTTTTCTTTTTGTTAGGTTAGCTAACATTTGATTATTAGTCTTTCCATACACGCCTAGTTACTAACAGTAATATATACAGAAATTTAAAGTGCAAAAATTTAAATCCTAGACTATTACAACTCTTTGGGACAATTACATAAAAAAAGTGCAAGAAAATAAAATGAAAAATTTTAAATCTAGACTATTACATCCCATAATCAATTACATTATTTATATAAAATGCGAGAATATAAATAAGGCGCGCGAAATAAATATTACATCTATAAATCCTAAGAAAAATTCTATATAGACAAGAAAAATTTTTTTGGTTTTATTTTTATTTATTTCAAGAAAAATAATTAAACTAAATCAAAATTTAATTTAAGAAAATAAATATTGAATGAAATTAATCTAATTCTAATATTTTTGCATTTTTTATTAAGAAAACATTTGAAACATAAATTAAATCCTAAATTCTAGTTCATTTTAAAATAAGAAAGCCGTTAAAATTTAATTAATTATTTAATTAAAGCAATTCATTAATTTTAATTTTAATTAGCCAACCAGGCTTTAACACGCGATCGTCTCCTTCAGTGGGACTATCGTTTTAGCTAATGACCTTTTACCTACGGACAAACATTGTAGTTGTAACCTTGTCAATCTCAAAAACCTTAAACAAGCAAGATAAATTAAATCCAAGCATACAGATCAACTAGGTTTGATCTCATGAGTATGATGGTACCCATCTTTGGCCTTGATTTTACCTGTATCAAAAAGCCCTAAAACGTAACCTTAAACCATAACAATGGCAGTTCTCCATACATGCGTCAAAACTCATAATTAATCATACAAATACATTCTAAATGATGATACAAACATAAAGGTATGCTTAGAAATTGTTAATCATGCGTGTATAGTCAGAATCAAATTCAAGAATAAGGGCAAACCTTGATGCTTGTGTAGGTTGATTCTGAGGGTGTTGATGCGTGAAAATGATGCTACTAGCTTCAGGAGGTTCCCAAGAATGGATTGCTGGCCTTGAATCGCCTTCTAAATCAGAATTCGAACCCCACTTTTTTTGTCAAAAGTTAGAGTTTTTCTGGACTTGTGGAGGCAGCCTTTTTGTGTTTTTTAGGTCTGGCAATATTGTGTATATGTATTAGAAGGCATTAGGTCAACAAAAACAAATGCAATCTTGAAAAATCAGATTTGATTTGTTCCTTGCATTATTTGTTTCTAAAACAAGCTAAATCATGCCATTTTCATTCCAATCATCCCCTTGCACGATTTGATCTTTGTTTGACAACATATATCATCTTCATTCAATGCCAAAATCATCCCAAAAGCAACTTATATGATTTATTTTGATTTTATTTGATTTTATTTGATTTTATTTGAATTTTAAATGAATAAAATCACAATAAATTAAATAAATAAGTGAATGAGGCATGGAGTGGTTCATGGGCCGTGGACCATGTTAGGAACAAGCTCCAAACTTGAAAAGATAGGTGCCCGGGTGGAGAAAATGCAATTTTGGGCATTGTTGACTTTGTGCAAATTTCCAAAAATGGCCAACTTTGACAATGCATATCTTCCTCAATTTTGACCCTAGGAGGGTTTTCTTGGACTTTTAGAAATCTTAGGATTTCCTCTAAACAACCCTTTTAATCTCATCTCAATTGGATCTTCCATGTTCATGTAGGGAGCTTTGATCCAAAAGGTGTTTTTGTTGACTTTTGAAAAGGACCTATAATGTCTGAATTTATATCTTTTGATGAGTTCATTTCTTGAACTTGAGGTATGAAGATGAGTTGTAGGAAATTGAATTATATTCAAAATGATCATTGGATGGGAAATTTCTGATAAAGTATGAGAAAGTTATGCCTGCTCAAAGTTTGGTTGACTTTTCCTATAGAAACCCTAATTAGCAGCTTTTGAGTTTTGATGAATTTGGGGTATTCCTTGAGGAGTCATGATCAAACCTTGATAAAATGATAGATTTTACTTTAAAATGTTGATGTTGACCCAAAAATCTTGAAGTTTGACTGCATGAGGGCCACAATTGCCTTTTGACCTATTACAGTTGATTTTCAGGCATTTGAGTAGTTGACTGAGCAAACTTCTTGTGCAAGGCATGAAACTTTACATGGATGATCTTGAGAACATATTAGGACCATGGAAAAGATCTGAGGCTTTTGGATCTCACCCATCTTGATGAAAATGGAAACCCTAATTGGAGATTCATTGCTTTAGGAGAGAATTTGTTTGATCAACCCTTGGGTATCCTTGAGCAGATTGAGGGCTTCAATGAGTATATGTTGGGTGATATGAGAAGGAAAATTTTGGGGTACAAAAGCTTCCCCTGTTAAATCTTCTTAAACTTGAGGATGTAGATTGGTTGGTCTGTCTTTCGTGATCTGAAGATGGAAGATGATTGAACACTAGAGTGGCCAGAAATTTGCACTCGTCTGAAATGATGCTTAATTTGTATAGGTAGTATCGAGAGTGGGATTACAGATGCCATTTGGAGAAGATGACGGAGAGTCGTCGGAGATGGGCTTAAATATGCCATCCAGAAAAGATATTGGTCGCATAAGAGATTCCTTTGCAAGAAACCATGTACCTACCATTGAGGAGAACTTCAACGGGGAATGTTGGTTTATGTCCTGGGGAATAGTGTTTAGGGGCTTCAGTTGTCTGCTAATCTACTAGGGAATTATCTCTTGATCAAGGAAGTGGAAGTAAACGGCATATCTAGTCAGGGTCCAGGCTGCACAGCGGCTTACTGGGGAAATGTGAAATCGGCCGTAACCGGTCGGGTCCAGGTCTTACAGTGTTGTAAACTATTATCTGGAGATAAGAGAGAAGGAACATGGGTCGTAGGGTTGCTTCTAAATGAAATCCTGGGTAGTAGGGTTGTGATAAGGAACTTGGATAGTAGGGTTGCTTCGAAATGAAATCCTGGATAGTAGGGCTACGAGAAGGAACCTGGGTTGTAGGGTTACTTCGAGATGAAAGCATGGATAGTAGGGCTATGAGAAGGAACCTGGATAGTAGGGTTACTTCGAGATGAAAGCCTGGATAGTAGGGCTATGGGAAGGAACCTGGGTAAGGTTGCTTCGTGAGGAGCTTGGGTAAAACTGTATCTGAACCAAGAAGAAACCTGGGTAAGGTTGCTTCGTGAGGAGTTTGGGTAAAACTGCATCTGAACCGAGAAGGAACCCAGGTAAGGTTGCTTCGTGAGGAGTTTGGGTAAAAATACATCGGAACCGAGAAGGAACCTAGGTATGGTTTCTTCGTGAGGAGTTTGGGTAAAACTACATCGGAACCGAGAAGGAACCTAGGTAAGGTTGCTTCGTGAGGAGTTTGGTTAAAACCGCATCTGAACCGAGAAGGAACCTAGGTAAGGTTGCTTCAGGCTAAGTCTGTGTAAAACTCCAGAAGGAACCTGGGTGAGGTTATTTCGGGATAAGTTTGTGTAAAACTTCAGAAGGAACCTGGGTAACGTTGCTTTGTGATAAGTTCGTGTAAAACTTCAAAAGGAATCTTGGTAAGGTTACTTCAGGATAAGTCCGTGTGAAACTTTATTTGGAAATGTATGAGAAGGGGCCCGTGTGAGATTATTTAGAATAAACCTGTGTGAAGCGGCATTTAGGAGAAACCCGTGTAAGATTGCTTTGCGACAAACTCGTGTAAAGTTGCATTTGGTCACGCAGATAATTACTCTGTTTAGTTTCAGGAGCTAATCTTGGACCTGCTGGAAATTGTTGATGATAACCCTCTTTCTTGAAGAGGTACATGATTAATTATATGTGATGCATGAAATGCATTGTGTGATGATGTTCTCAAAATAAATGAGATTATGATGTATGCAATATGTGTGCGCACATTATGATGTATGAACATGAAATGCTATTGTGACATATCTGAGTCTAGGAAAATAAATCCCTGACCGCTGCTGGAGAGTACTGGAAATTGTATTCCTGACCGTTGTAGAAAAAGTGGTTCTTCTACTTCCGTTGGGGATGGTGAACGGAGATGATTGTTCCGTGGATTTACTCCTTTCTGTTTGTGAATATTTTGCCAGAGAGAGACTCTTCTTGAGAATAACTCTGTGGGGGAATAACTCTGTTCGAAGGTGAAATTTTGTAGCTGAAGTAATAAGATTTGTTAGGGATTGAGCTTCTATATTCAGAGAAATAAACTCTGCTCGGGAGAAAACTATATGAACCGCTTGCGATTACAAAATTTGGTTGGGGAATATAGACATCGACTCTCTGAAGGAGCTTTACTGGGGAAAGTAGTTCCTGTTTGGGGAAGCCTATGTCAAAGCTTTAGTTGCCTCTACTCTGTGGGGAGTGAGATGTCACAGGGTCGTATGCTTAGGATACGGCAATGACTTTGCATCAGGACTTTTCTGCCCCTGTACCTATTGGAGAAAGTACCTGCGAAGGCTTTGTGGATAGCTTGAGTGTTATCCCAACTCATGGGGTTCTTGGTAACTGCCGATCGGAATGATAAGTCTTCTACTGATAGGAAAGTGACAAGATGACGGGACATAGTCGTCTTCTTTGATCCCTAACTTTTTCCTGGACCACCCTTTCGGGTTTTCAGTCCATCGGGATACCCATTTTTGCCCAAGCCGCCTTTTCAGGTTTTCGACTTGCCGGGTGTACAGTTTTTCATATGTATATCCCTAGCTTTTTCCCGAACCCTTTTGGTTCGCCGGGATGCCCTTATTTTTGCCTAGGCCAGTCAACCTAGCGGGTCCTTGTTCATGCGTAGTATTTTCTGACTATGTCCACGTTCATCGGGTACAGAGAATTGTCATTTTCCATAATAGTAAGTGTTGCCACACTTCCAGAAGATGTTTGTTTGATTGTACATGATTCTTTGCTAGAATTCATGTTCAATGCCCCAAGTGACTCAGATGGAGATCTGCCCCTGGCTATTTGGCATTTTTGAGAGACTACCCCAGGTGTATTGGACATCATGTCATGCCCCCTTGCTTATGGAAGACCTGTTATTGGAAGTGTTTTTCCCGCTGAGGTGATTTTGTCCCTTGAGAGGATGTTTGTTCATTGAATATCCATTGTGTGAATTTCTCGGCTATCAAACAATTAGTCATATGCAAACAATGTCATTTAAAGAATGCAAAACTCATGTCTGTCTTGAATATTTTTTGAAAATGTGTTTTGTGTAGTAAAACAAGATTTGCAAGAATGTGATATCAACTCAGGATTCGTAACAAGTCCTACAGGAGTTAGAATACCTTTGTAACAGTATGCTCTCAACTAACCCATGCTTCAGCTAGGACTTTTAAGGGTTATAACGTGGTCTGGTTCACAGTTTAAGAAACAAAGATAAAGGCTCAAAATTTATTTGTACCCATCCGTTCTTCGCGATGTCCTTCATTCCTATGCTCAGTTAATTACGCATTTAGAATCCCAATTGAGTCCCAGAGTACTGTCCTTGGTGATGGTTTGGATACTGAATTTTTTTTGAATAGGCAGTCATCTTTTTTGTCGAGGATTTGTGGGACCTCTTTTTATTTATTTTGTTATCCCTTCTTTTGCCTAAACTGTTTCTTTTATGATTATAGTCAGCGGGATGCCCTAGTTTTTTTCTTAAGTCTCCTTCATAGGTTTTGACTTAACGGGCTTTTCTTTTGCAAAATAATGAATGTCTGCTTTGATGATTATGTGGAACCATCACCATCTTCTAATTCAGAAGGGCGTCTTTGATGCCATTCATTGTGTACGGAGCGGAAGATTGCGACTGAATGCGCCTCTCAATTAACTGAGCAAACTACCCTGCCCCAGGTTATGATTAAGGGTTTTAATTTGTGTGAAAGAAAAACTCCTACTTCTTTGGCTCAAAAGGGTCGACTAAGGATTATCTTCCTTATAACTCCACTATTTGGGATTTGAAACAACGCCTGTACATCGTTAGCGGGGTCTGTTCAAAAGCATACTGTAGAGATTGTGGTATCGTTTTCGTCATCCTCCCTCTAAGGCTTAGAGTTTTTAATCGAGAGTTGAATATCACGAAAAGGAAGTATAAAGTAGTTTAAGCATAGTGAAAACATATTAATTCAAGATAAATATGTGTAATGCATTAATGAAATAACAAAGTTTTGACATGAGAATAATTGTTCGAATGAGAAAAGAAAATACAACTTGAGAATTAAATGAACAAAAATGCTTTCAGTCCTAGCCATGTTTTGGCAAGGGAGTAGTGATCACGTTGGGAGTCTCAGGAGGGTCGAATTCAATCTCCTTGGTGTAAATCATATTATGAATCTTGTATTTCAGCACCCAACAATCGTTAGTATCGTGCCTCGGGCTGCGAGAATGATAAGCACACCTTGCATCTGGATTATAGTTAGGAGAAGATGTCTTAGGGTTCGGATGAGGGTTTATTACCGTAATTAGATTCATCTTCAACATGTGTTGCAATGCTTGTGACAATGGCATGTTGATTTGGGTGAACTTCCTTTGAGGTCTTTCTACCCTTGGCTGATTGCTTCGTTGTTGAGTAGCTGCAGACCTAGGTATCGTCACAGCCTCTACCGTTGGACGGTGCTCAGCTCAGCTCTGACCTCTTGAGTTATAAATGGCATTGACCTCCTTCTTACCCGTGAATGGCTTCTTCACCGCACTTGACGAGGTGTCTTTCTGGATCTTTCCACTCCAGATCCCAGCTTCTACCCTTTCTCCAGTCAATATCAGCTCGGTGAAACCAGCTGAAGAGATACCAATCAAGTGATTGAAGAATGGACCAGACAGTGTCCCAAGAAACATGTCAACCAACTCCCTATCTGAAAAAGGGGGTTGGACTCTCCCTGCCAGATCTCTCCACTTATGTGCATAGTCCTTGAAACCTTCGCCTGCACCCATGGACATACTCTGAAGTTGAGTATGGGTAGGGGAAAGGTCAACGTTATATTGATATTTCTTATAAAAATCAGCAGCCATATCTTCCCAGTTACGGACATTAGTTCCCTCCAGCTGATAGAACCACTCAAGCTGAGTCCCGAATAGACTGTCCTGAAAGAAATGGACCCACAAGTTCCTATCAGCAGTGTGAGGCTGAATCTTCCTCACATAGGAATGGAGATGAAGCTTAGGACAAGACACCCCATCATACTTCACAAATACCGGAGCCTTGAACTTCTGTGGGATGACTACTTCAAATATAAAACCCAGCTCTTCGAAATCCAGCCCTGGTATTCTTTGGATCTCCATCGCGCTCAAACGATCCTCTAACTGTTTGTACCTATCCTCAGTCGGGGGATACTGTTGGTCGTTGTAGTCAGATTCATCCTCAGAAACTCTCGGACTAGGGTCTTCCTCCCTTGTTTCGCCCTGTTGGTTCTCCCCTTCTTTGGATGAAGAGGTCAGATCAACTGTTTGCTTCAACGGTCCCCTAAATCTTCTACCCAGATTCAGGACACCGACGGTCTTCTTCTTCTTCTTCTTCTTTTTATCTTTCAGAATAAGGGCCTTCATATCTTCCTGCCCTTTAGCTAAGGCTATGAACATTTGCTAAAATTGGGCATTTTATGCCTGTAGATCCTTGATGCTTTGTTCAGAAGACATTACTGCTGAAATAAACAGCGAAGAAGATGAGAAACCTGTTATGGTACCTGTTTATGCAATTTCATGGATGATATACGTATGAAATGGTTTCAAGGATTCTTAAAGGCTCAAATTTAGTTAAACAAAAGAGACACACGTTAATTGTATTAATAAGTTCGGATTGTTAGAAAGAGTTCCTTTTATGCTTACAATCAAACAAAACAAAACGTAAAGCAAAAAGAAAATCAGGTTTCCCATGAGCGCATCCTCTTTGGTGAAACGTAGGTGTTTATGTTCCTCTCTTCATGAAGTAACCTAGTGAGTTCCAGGACCTTCTTCTCGCTGGCATAGAATTGGGTTTCAAACGTATCCCGCTCCTTTTGGAGTTGAACTCGGGATTTTTGTAATTCCTCGTGATCAGTTGGCATGTCAGGATGGAGAACAAGATAAGAAGTGTCTCCTTCAGCAACCGGTCCCATAATCATAGGTAGGATGGCGGGGTAAGGCATCATAAGACTTTGGACACGGGCTCGTACCCATCTGAGATAAGGCTCAAGAGGGATGGAATTCTTGTGCCCCAGTGTCTTGCTATCAACTCTATGTACCATTCCCCAAGCTCGCATGAACCTTTTACAATAACCCTGAGCATCATTCTCGTAGTCGACGACGATTCCTTAGATAAGTGTATCATGGGGACCATCCCTTCTTGCATAACCAAACTGTCACAGTTCCAAACAAGGGTTATAAGTGATTCCTCCCCTAATTCCTGAGAGGGACATTAGGGAATTCACCACAATGATCCATGATGGTAACATCTTCCGAGGACCGTGAACACCAATGAATGTCTGAATGTGTAAGGGATATCATCCTATGAGACCATTTCATACCCTTCTCTTTCTTCAAAATAGACCTGGGTAGGTGTGAAATAAACCACCTAGCCAATAGAGGGGTGCAACACAGGAGGATCCCCCTTCTCTTTAAAGTGCAAGCATGCAGAGAGTGTAGAAGATCCCCCAGTAATGTAGGAACTGAATTATGAGACAGAAAAACCTTAATCGTATTCACATCTACGAGTTTCTCCGTGTTAAGGAATAGTACCATCCCGTGGATGAGGAGTGCCAATACCTCTTCAAGAGCTTGTAAATCCAGGGTATCCCAAAAACAGTGAGCTTTCTCGAATAGAAATTTAACCGGGATTCCTTGGACACTTCCCCTAGTTTCCCAATTTGTCACTACATCAGACTGTTGTAAGTACAGAGCTCGAGCAATCTCTTCAGACTTTGGATTTCTTTTCGTACCGTCAAAAGGTAACCGATCAAGAATAGGTACCCTCAATAACCGAGAAAATTCCTCCATAGTAGGCACTAGCTGGTAATCTGGGAAGGTGAAGCAATAGTGCAAAGGATCAAAGAACTGAAATAGAACTTTTAACAATTCTTCATCAGGTTTTGAAGTGACCGAGTTGAGCAGCCGACCATGTTTTTTAGTGAAGGGAGAGATTTCGGGAATCCTTAATTCCAAGTCCTTTAGTTGAGGAGGTAATTTCACAAGGTTAATCTGGATAGTGTTCCTGCGGACCGATGCCATGTCCTACAAAACAATGCAAAGATGAGCCCTAGAAAATCCTTGAAATGGTTAGTGTGATATGCCATGTTCATGATGTCATGATTATGCTAAGAAATCACATGTATAGAAAGCAACAAACAAGTCACACCAAGTCCTTAGGTTTAAAGCCTGCATGAGTTTTAAGGTCATACCCTCTTGAAGCTGGATTGGTTCAACCTGTCCTATAAATAGTAATCGGGCTCTAAGGGATCTCAATATCACTGATCTTTCCCCCAAGATTTGTTCAATAGGCGATTGACTCGCAACCAAAAAAAAACTCAGGAGTCAAACCTCAATGAGTGTAGCATCGAGTATTTATCGACCTTGGGAATACACCAAAGTCGGCCATCTCACTACGTCCTACTGGCCATGTTGTGCAAAAAGGTTCTAAGGTCAGTCGACGCTTTATGACACCACGCAACGGCCCCGTATTCTCCTTGATTGACTCAAGGGCTGCCGGTACCAACCAAAGTGTCGCATCAATGTAGCTACTGCTTCAACCTTGTCAGTGTACCCCGCATAGCTCCCTCACAGTTTATTGCTACTTACCTAAAAGGTGTTCCCAGGTCCGATTTTAGGATCTGCATAACCCAAACAGATGACCTTAAAAGTAAATCAATCAAGACAAGCAAGAGAAGCAACTAAAATGACCTAGATCCTAAGGTATACCCCACTTTATTAATGATCCCCAGCAGAGTCGCCAGTTTCGTGATACGATGGCAGAACCGACTATTAATACAGGTTTGCATTTGTTGTTCGCAAATGTCGCAGTAAGCAAGAGTTGCCACCGACTTTTATTTCTTCCAACAAAGGGAAAGGAAAAATAACAGAAAAAACCTTTTTTGAGAGTACCTGAGTACGGGGGATAGATTATAGAAAGGGAAGGTGTTAGCACACTTTCTATCCGTGGTTTTCCACGGGCTCTTAGGTACTTGCTCATTTTGAAATTGCTTGTGTGTTTTTTGAAAAGTTTTTGTTTAACTTCGTGGTAACCCTTGTATCTGTCCTCAAGAGGGTGACGAAGTTGTTTTTGAAAACTGTTTTGAAAGTGTTTGTGTAAAGGATTTTTTGTTGTTTTGAACAAGTACCTAGGATTTTCTATCTACTCGAAAAAGACTGTTTGTTCTCGTTTCCTTTAGACAGCGCTATCCTACAATTAAGGAGTAGGTAGCCCCATCGTTGGAGTTAAAGGGACATTCGAAGGGACAATTATGGTCACTGAAGTAATGGTTAGGAAACCTTAGTAATTACCCTAAAGTCCTAAAGATCTTTCTGAGGCAACATTCGAATGGGTCATTTTTTATCTTTTAAGACTAGAGGGTGACCACTAAAATTCCCTATACTTCATGATTGTTTATCGAAGGCAACCGAAGTGAGGCAAACCCTAGGAGTGAACATGTGCATGTGTTTGATTTTAGTTTATTTAATCTTTGCACAATTAAGGTGATATATTGTTTTAATTTCATTTGTCTTTTGCATGCAAGCCTATTATCCATACATCTAGACAGTTCATAGTTGCAGAAATTTAAAAGTACAAGAAATTAAAGTCCTAACTATTACAAGGTCTCGGGGAGGGGGTTAAATAACCAAAACTTGGGGATACACATTGAATAAAACCCTAATTTGGAACTATTACAAATCGTCAACAGTTACATTCATTGAAATATAAATAAATAAAATGCGCGCGAGGAGGAACATGGGAATTAAATATCCTAATGAATCTAATTAATTAAAGGAAACATTTTTGTATTTTTTATTGAGAAAAATAATTGAAGTTTGCAAATTAAACCTAATTTTCTAATTAATTTTATTTAACAAAATAATCAATGTTGAAATAACTAAAAATAATTAATTTTTTAAAAATTAATTTTAATTATAAAAAACCTAAATCTATTTTTGTGATTTTTTGATTTAATAAAAAAATGATTTTTGTTTTTTTTGTAAAAATAATTAAACAAATAAATAAAACAAAAGAAAATAAATAAATAAATTGGGCCTGGTGTGAAGTAGTAATCTGGGAGGTGCATTGTTGAAACTTGTGATAGGCCCATTTTTGTTGGCCTAAAGCCTGCGCAAGATTCAATGTAGCTGGCTCTGGGAGTTCACCATGGTCTGCAGTGGCTAGATGCTGGATCTGGATCAAGGGATGATCCAATGGCTAAGATTTTGAGCGCATGATGGAGGCTTGGAATAGTAATGTATGAGATCCTGCATATAAATATTAGAAAATAAGAATAATGTCTAGACCTGGGATCGAACCCAAGTCCTTCCTCTCATACGCGCTTGGCTTTACCGTCTGGGCTAGCTCGTTTATTTGTTAAGATAATAACATAAATAAAACATAAGGAAAATATTAAACATTATGCCAAAAACACGCGCCAAATTCAAATTAGCCAACCGGGCTTTGACACACAATCGTCTCCTTCAGTGGGATTGTCATTTAAGATAATGACCTTTTACCTACGGACAAACGTTGTAGCTGTAACCCTGTAAATCTCAAAAACCTCAAACAAGCAAGATAAAATAAATCCAAGCATACAGATCAACTAGGTTTGATCTCGTGATTATGATGGTACCCATCTTTGGCCCTGATTTTACCTGTATCAAAAAGCCCAAAAACGCAACCTTAAACCCTAACAATGGCAATTGTCCATACATGCATCAAAACTCATAATTAATCATACAAATACATTCTAAATGATGATACAAACATGAAGGTATGCTTAGAAATTGTTAATCATGTGCGTATAGTCAGAATCAAATTCAAGAATAAGGGAAAACTGTGATGCTTGTGTCGGTTGATTCTGAGGGTGTTGATGCATGCAAATGATACTGCTAGCTTCAGGAGGTTCCCAGGAATGGACTGCTGGCCTTGAAACACCTTGAATTGCCTTCTAAATCAGAATTAGAACCCCACTTTTTTTATCAAAAGTTGGAGTTTTTCTGGACTTGTGGAGGCAGTCTTTTTGTGTTTTTTAGGTATGGAAATATTGTGTATATGTATTAGAAGGCATTAGGTCAACAAAAACAAATGCAATCTTGAAAAATCATGGAGAAAAGATTTGATTTGTTCCTTGCATTATTTGTTTTTAAAACAAGCCAAATCATGCCATTTTCATTCCAATCATCCCCTTGTAGGACTTGATCTTTGCTTGACAACATATATCATCTTCATTCAATGCCAAAATCATCCCAAAAGTAACTTATATGATTTATTTTGAATTTATTTGATTTTATTTGAATTTTAAATGAATAAAATTACAATAAAATAAATAAATAAGTGAATGAGGCATGGAGTGGTCCATGGGTCGTGGACCATGTTAGGAACAAGCTCCAAACTTGAAAAGATAGGCCCATGTGGAGAAAATGCAATTTTGGGCATTGTTGACTTTGTGCAAATTTCCAAAAAAGGCCAACTTTGACAATGCATATCTTCCTCAATTTTGACCCTATGAGGGTGTTCTTTGACTTTTTAGAAAGCTTAGGATGTCATATAAACAACCCTTTTTATCTCATCTCAATTGGATCTTCCATGTTCATGTATGGAGCTTTGACCCAAAAGGTATTTTTGTTGACTTTTGAAAAGGACCTATAATGTCTGAATTAATATCTTTTCATTAGTGCATTTCTTGAACTTGAGGGCTGAAGATGAGTTGTAGGGAATTGAATTATATTCAAAATGAGCCTTGGATAGGAAATTTCGGATAAAGTATGATAAATTTATGCCTGGTAAATGTTTCGTTGACTTTTCCTATAGAAACCATAATTTAGCAGCTTTTGAGTTTTGATGAATTTGGGGTATTCCTTGTGGAATCATCATCAAACCTTGATCAAATGATGCATGTTACTCAAAATGTTGATGTTGACCCAAAAATCTTGAAGTTTGACTGCATGAGGGCCACAATTGACTTTTGACCTAGTACAGTTAATTTTCAGGCATTTGAGCAGTTGATTGAGCAAACTTCTTGTGCAAGGCATGAAACTTGACATGGATGATCTTGAGAACATATTAGGACCATGGAAAAGATTTGAGACTTTTGGAGCTCACCCATCTTGATGAAAATGGAAACCCTAATTAGAGATTCATTGCTTTAGGAGAGAGTTTGTCTGATCAACCCTTGGGCATCCTTGAGCAGATTGAGGGCTTCAATTTGTATATGTTGGGTGATATGAGAGGGAAAATTTTGGGGTACAACAACATGGGCCTTGAATATTTGGGGAATGACCATCCCAAGGACCAAACCTAAGTCTCCAAAGTCCTAACAGGTACTGTTTGGATCTCTACAACCTTAAGTCGGTCTTCCAACGGTTTGTATTTGTCATTCGCCAATGGGTACTGTTCATTGGAGTAGTCTTCATCCTCAGAAATATGGTTATTTCCACCCCCAGAACTGGTGCTTCTAATATCCTCTTCTTGATTGTCTTCTTCAGAAGAAGAAGAAGCCTCTTCTATTTGAGCCAGTCGGGAAGGACCTTTGAACCTTCTTCCCATGTTGAGGATAACATATTATTTCTTAGTCTTCTTTTTGGTGACAAGGAGTGCCATCATCTCTTGTTGTCCTTTAGCTAAGTTGAGGAGAGTCTCTTGGAATTGTGCATGTTGAGTTTGTAGATCTTTGACGGTTTTCTCTAGAGCCATCTTATACTGAAATAAACAGTAAAAGGATGAGGAAACCTGTATCGGAAAATGTGCTTATGATATGATGCATGCTATGTGGATGCAATGTTTTCAAAAACCCCAGGAGATTTACATTTGCTATCCAAAAAGGAAACAAAAACAACAATTGCATTAATAAGTTAAAGAGTTACAATTTCCCCCTAGGCTTACAATAAAGAGACAACAAAATAGGAACTCCTAAAACCTAAGACTCAAGTCTCATACGACTGTTTCCTCTTTGTGTCGATGTAGGAATTTAGGCTTTGCTCCTCGTGAAGTTGCTTGGTGAGATCCAACACTTTCTTCTGGCTTACATAGAATTGAGCTTCAAAGGTGTCTCGTTCTCCTTTGAGTTGAATCCACGACGTCTGTAACTCTTCGAGGTCGGTAGGCATGTCAGGATGGAGAGTGGTATAAGAAATATCCCCTACGGCAATGGGCTCCATAATCACCGGCAGGATGGCTGGATATGGCATCATGAGATTTTGAGTGCGAGCTCGCACCCATTTGAGATAAGGCTCCAAAGGAATAGAGTTCTTATGTCCCAAAGTGTTTCTATCAACCTTGTTTACCATGCCCCAAGCTCGTACAAATATTTGATGATAACCTTGAACATCGTTCTCGTAATCGAACACAATCACATGGATAAGCGCTTCATGAGGATCACCTCTTCGAGCATAACCAAATTGTCATAGAGCCAGAGAAGGGTTATAAGTAATACCTCCCCTAATGCCAAGGATTGGAACATTAGGGAATTCCCCATAGCGGTTAATGATAGTAGCATCCTCCAGGGATCAGAAACACCAATAAATATCTGAATGAGAGAGCGACATCATCCTTTGAGACCACCTTAAGCTTTGTTCGTTCTTCAATACCGACCGAGGAAGGTGCAAAATAAACCACCTAGATAGTAATAGTATGCAACACATAAGAGCCCCTCTCCTCCTCATGGTACGAGTGTGAAGAGTATGCAAAATGTCTCCGAGCAAAGTAGGCACAAGGTTACAAGAAAGGAAAATCTTGACAGCCTTCACATCTATGAGTTGGTATGGATTAGGGAACACTACCAAACCATAGATTAGAAGAGCCAAGACTTCTTCAAAAGCTTTAAAATCCATATCATCCCAAAACATTCGAGCCTTCTCTAACAGAAATTTAGCTAGGAAACCCTTGACTCCGCTCCTTGTTTCCCAATTAGCTACAATGTCATATCGCTTCAAATGTAAGGTTGATGCAATTTCTTCAGGTTGTGGATCTTTCTCTAAACCGGTGAAGGGAATTTTATCAAGAACGTGTACTCCCAATAGTTGAGAGAATTCTTACATTGTGGGCACCAATTGATAATCAGGAAAGGTGAAACAATGATGTACAGGATCAAAGAACTGAAATAGCACACACATCATGTCTTCTTGAAAGCTTGAGGTAACCAGATTGAGAAGTCGACCATATCTCTTGGTGAATGGGTAATTATCAGGAACCCTTGATGCTAACTCTTTGAGTTGAGGAGGAACCCTTACAAATCTGATTCGGATGGTATTTCTGCGAGCCGAAGCCATAACCTACGAAACAGAACAAAGATAAATCCCTAGGTCCTTAAAATGGTTATTGAAAATGCTATGGCATGATGTCATGATGTCATGAACAAATAATCATACACAAACAAAACACACAAGGCCTTAGGTTTAGGCTTGCATGGGATTTAAAGGTAAGTACCCTCTTGAAGTTTTATTTGGTTCAACATGTCCTAAAAGAATTAACCGAGTTTTAAGGAATCTCAATATCATTAATCTTTCTTCATCGGGCATTATTTCAGCACAAGCTTTTGTTTTAGCGACCGAAATATCTCAAAAGTCTAATCTCAATGAGTGTAGTATCCAGTATCAACCAACTTTAGTATGCTCCAAATCCAGCTATCTCACTACTTTCTAATGGTCAAGTTGTTCAACTAAGGTTCTATAGTCAGTTAGTGCTTCATGACACCGCATAGCGGCCCTGTATTCTCCTTGATTTAACTCAAGGGACACCGGTACTAACAAAGATGTCACACTAATGTAGCCATCACTTCAACCACATAGATCTATGCCATACAGTTTCCACGATCTATTTCTACTTACCTAATATGCCCCAGATCCGGGTATAGGATCTTTTCAAGAAATAAACCCAAGCATAGACCAAAAATATAAAGCATACAAATAAAGCAAGTAAAGCAATAAAGGTGATCTAGCTCTTAAGATAACCCCACTTTTAGTTAAATAATCCTCAGCAGTGTCGCCAGTTCTGTAATACAGTGAGAGAACTGACTCGGGTATTCTGCATTTTATCGCAAATGTTGCGGATAGCAAGAGTCACCGTCGACTTTTCTTTTATCCAATAAAGGAAAAGGTGAAAAGAACAGGAAAGACCTTTTGAGAATTTTCTTGAGTACGGGGGGTAGGTTATGAAAAGGGAAGGTGTTAGAACCCTTTTCATTCGTAGTTATCTGCGGGCTCTTAATTGCTAGCTCACTTTGAAATGCTTTGTATTTTGTGTAAGTTTGAAAATATTTTGAAAACGCCTTTGTTCAGCAAACTTTGTAATGATACTCCTATCGTTGAGAATGTATACAAAGTGTTGGTTTTGGAAATATTTGTTGAAAGAAGGTGTTTGGAAATACGTTTTGAAGATTCCAATGTAAGGCAATTTTGTAATGATTCTCGTATCGTTGATAATGTATACAAAATGTTTGTTTTGAAAAGTGTTTGAAAGTGTAAAGTGTGGAAATGGTTTTGTTAGTGAGAAACCAATTACGAGCAATCTATCTACTCAAAAAGTCTTTGTTCTTTTCCTCCTCCTTTAGATAGTGATACTTTACCATTGGTTGGTAGGGAGCCATATCATTGGATGCAAAGAACAAGCGTGGGTCATTGTACAGTCATAACAGGTATCTTGTAAGATGTTTTAGCAATTGTCGTAAGGGACTAATATTTTTTATCAAATGCAACATCGAAGGGTCATCGAGGGACTACGATATTTTAATCGAAGGTCTTTGCTAAAACATCCCACATTCCAGGGACATGACTGTTCTTATCTGAGGAAACAAGTGTGGATTACCCTAGAGGTGCATGTGTGCAAAGTGTTTTATTTTCATGTATTTTATCTTGAATTAGGATTTTGCTATGGTTGCTTTTAAGTCTTGTCATGCAAACCCTAATTACTAACAATAATAAGGAAAGCAATAAATTGAGGAATTTAAATATCCTACGCTATTACAATGCTTTGGGAATGGGGGTACAATTTTGTGAATGAGGGGAAGAAAGCAATAAAGCTTAATTATCTATTACAAACCAATGAACATGAATAATAATAAAATGCACAAAATGTACAGATGAAGAAGATTTTTTTTTATGGTTTTTGATAGAGAAAAGATTTGGTAATTAACCTAATTAATTTTAATTACAAGAGAAGTTAATTAGTTATTCAACAAAATCTAAGATCTAGATTAATTGAAATTAAGTAGAAAATAAAATCTAAGTCTAATAATTTGTTTGTAAAATAATTTGAATGTTAATGTTAATAAAATGTTTTATAATATAAAAGAACTAATAAAGTTTAATTTAATTAACAAAAATAAAATAAAATGCTTGAATTAAAACATTTTTTAATTTAATTATTTAAGAAAATGTGTTTTTGTATTTTTGATTAAATAAAGAATAAATGAATAAATAAAAATAAATAAAATATGAAGAATATAAAATATATTGGGCCTGGGTGTTAAAAAGTAAAAGGGAGGTAAAAAGTAGTAAACAGGCCCAAGCGTGTTTTTTTTTTTGTTTGAGTCAGAAAATAAATTAAAAAAAATAAATGGGCCTGCACTTGAAAAGTAAAATATTGGTGTAAAAAATAGCAAAATGTCAAGTCCAAATCAGCAAGGCCATAAGCGCTCCATGATTCCATGTGGTTAGCTCTTGAGAGTGCATCATGGTCTTGCATTATGGAACATGGGATTTAACCAGGTGATGATCATGTGGTGATAGTGAGAGGAACACCATGCGCTCCCCCAGCCTGTTTGTATTGAATCTGAAATAACAAATTATGTAAAAAATAAAAGGGTACCACTAGGGCTCGAACCCATGTGCCTATACACAAATGCCTTAGCGTGTGCTTCTCTGTCACTGGGGTGGCATTTTCATCCGTTTATAATACAACTTCAACTCAATATAGAATAAACTTGTTTCTGAATTTTGAACTTCATTTTCTTCCTCCTTCGTGCGTGCAGGGAAGACAACTCCATTGCTCAAAACTGTAACTTCTTTATTTCTTAACCATTTTCAAAAATGTAAACATGAAAGTTGCTCCAAATTTCATAACGAATTCAGCCATATAAATAACTTAAATTATAAATCAAAGATTAGCATGAATTTTGTTTGGTACCAATTTAAAACCTAATTTTTCTGAAAGTTTAACTTCAAAATTCCCCACTGTAATACGGTGGGAGAACTGACTTGGGTGTTTTGCATTTTATCGCAATTGTTACAGATGGCAAGAGTCGCCACCGACTTTTCTTTTATCTAATAAAGGAAAGGGTGAAAAGAATAGGAAAGACCTTTTGAGAATTTTCTTGAGTTCAGGGGGTAGTTTATGAAAATGGAAGGTGTTAGCACCCTTTTCATCCGTAGTTATCTACGGGCTCTTAATTGCTAGCTAACTTTGAAATACTTTTGTGTTTGTGTATGTTTGAAAATATTTTTGAAGATGTTTTGAAATTGGTGATTTTGTAATGATTCTCGTGTCGTTGAGAATAGGGGTGTTCAAAACAAAACCAGCCCAATAGAAAACCACAAAACCGAACCGAACTAAACCGAAACCGTAAAAAACCGCATTTGGTTCGGATGTGTTTGGGTCATTTTCTCAATAAACTGCACGGTTCGGTTCAATTTATGGTTTATATTTTACAAACCAAACCAAACCAAACAAAACCACATTATGTTATACAATCTTACTAACCAATATATATTTCTTTAATTCTTTAGAGAAATTAACATGTATTATGTGTATATTTTATCATACTTTGTATTATATTCATTTTAATTTACAAATCATAAAAAATAAAAAATTATTCATTTATAAATACTATTTTCACAAAATATATTTTATCGTATTCTTTGTATAATACTTATTTAAGAATGCAATCTTGTTTATATCAATATTTACATTTAGATAAAATTATAATACGCAATTTTATTTATCAAATTATAAACTTATTTTGATAATTATAAATTTTTTATGGTAATGTATGAACAATTAAACACAAAATTATATTTTCCTCTATATTTTTATGTATGACTTAATAATTTTTTTTGTAAAAAACCGAGCCAATCGAACCAATTCAAACCATATTAGTTTGGTTTGGTTTGGTTCGGATTTATTTTTAAAAGCCAACTGAACCAAACCGAACTGCATGTTTTTTTCTCTTGTGGTTCGGGTGATTTTTTGCTTTAAAACCGCCCAAACCGCACCGCGAACACCCCTAGTTGAGAATGTATACAAAATGTTTATTTTGGGAATATTTTGAAAACGCCTTGGTGCGACAATTTTGCAATGATTCTCGTATCGTTGAGAATGTATACAAAAATGTTTGTTTTGAAAAAATATTTGGAGTGTTTGGAAAGATGTTTGTTTTTGAAAGTGTGAGGTGTGAAAATTGTTTTAGTTTGTGAAGAGTGGAAATTATATTAGTTTGTGGGCAAGCAATTACGAGCAATCTACCTACTCAAAAAATCTATGTTCTTTTCCTCCTCCTTTAAATAGTGCTATTTTACCATTGGTCGGTAAAGAGCCATATCATTGGATGTGAGGGACAGGCGTGGATCATCGTACAGTCATAGAAGGCAACTCGTAAGATGTTTTAAAAATTGTCGTAAGGGACTAAGATCGTTTATTGAAGGAAACATTGAAGGTTCATTAAAGGGTCATCGAGGAACTACGGTCTTTAAATCGAGGGTCTTTGCTAAAACATCCCACATTCGAGGGACATGACTGTTTATATCCGAGGCAACAAGTGGGGTATACCCTAGAGGTGCATGAATGAATTGTGTTTTGATTGCATGTATTTGTGTCTTTGTAATTAGAGTTTTCTAAGATTGATTTTATCTTGCCATACAAATCTTAATTACTAGCAATAATGAAAAGCGGTAAATTGCGGAAATTTAAAGTTCTACGCCATTACATCATTTGGGGGATGGGGATACAAATTTATGAATGGGGGATGAAAGCAATAAACTCTAAACTACTATTACAAATTAATGAATAATTGCATAAGTGTAGACATAATAATAAGAGAGTAAATAGGATATGTGAAGAGGAAAAGAATGTTTAGAAACCCTAAAAGGAATTTAAATATTTAAGAAAAATGTTTTGTTTGTTTTTTTTGTTTGAGAAAAAGAGTTTGAAAATTTGGCATAAAAGAAATTAGAAGTTCTAACCTAATTCTAAAGTAAAGATAAAATTGTGATAAATTAATTTATTTATGAAAATAAATTAAATCCTAAAATATTCTCAATATTTTAGAAAAATAGAATTTTTTTGGGAGTTTTGCTTTTAGGAAAATATTTTAATGTGTAAAAATTAGTAAACCCTAATTTACTAATTTACAAACTATTTAATAAAAGTAAAACAAAGTATGGTTAAAATAAATTAATTTTTATGTCAAAAATTAATTTAATGAAACAAAAACCTAAATTTAATATTTTTATGATTTTTTTTATTTAAAATAAATTATTAAAAAGAAAATAATAAATAAAAATAAGAAAGAAAAAAAAGAAATTGTTTGGGTCAATACTGCAAAAGTAAAATGGAGGTGAGAAATAGAAAAAACGCTAGGCCCAAAGACAAGGGAGCCCAACGCCTGTTGGTGGATCCAGTGGGGGGAGGACTTTGAATGTCCATCGTGGTCATGGCCTATGGTGCATTAGATTTGGCCTGATGATGATAAAATGGTTGATAGATGAGGCACACCACGCTCTCTAGGGGGCTGCTTGCACTGAATCTATGAAAATAAAACAAGAAAAATAAAAAGGGTACCATTGGGGCTCGAGCTCAGGTCCCAAGGATTAATAGGTGCGCGCTTTACCATTGGGGTGGCTATACATCTGTTAGTTTATACAAAACTACAAATATATATTTTAAACTCATTCCTGGAGACATGTTCATCTTCTTCCTCGCGCCAGGCTTGAACCTCCATTTTTTAATTTTGTAACTTCTTCATCTCTCAACCATTTTCAAAAATGTAAACAGCAAACTTGCTCCAAATTTCATCATGATTTCAGATATGTAAATAACTTAAGCTATAAATCAAAGATTAGCATGAATTTTAAATGGTACCAAATCTAACCTAATTTTTTCATAAAGTTCAACTCTAAAATTCTCACTACTCAGACAACATAAATGAATTCTAAGGATATGGTCAGTTTCAGGGCTGTGATGTCTACATTTTATCTTTTAAAATGGAAAGCTAACAATGCATATATGAAGAGTTCAAAAGTCAGAAAATTTACCTTGAAAATGGAATTCATGTTTTGAAAATGAGCTTGTTTCAAGATGCTGCAATAATCAAGTTAGCTTCCTTGGTCCTCTAGGAAGCTAATGCAATGCTTAGCTTGAGTTGAAAGTGGTTGAAATAGTTTGGAGAAGTCAAGTTGTAGACCTCTATTTTTGAGTTTGGACAATGGTGGAAATGGAGTTACAGTTGGGAAACCTGGATTGGGATGAGTTGTATTTAAGTTATAGAAGCTTTGAGAATGATTTAGAGGGAAAATGCACAAGTGGATTATGAGATTGAAGTTTTTGGCCAGAAATGACAAGTTATGTAGTTGTGGATGCACTTTCGGTTTAGAGGGAGTTTCAGGGTGTTTGAGGGCTTGTGAATTTGTCTGTTAGGTTGAAAATGACCTCTCTATTTATAGGAAATATATTTGACATCTTGAAGTAACCAAAATTTTGAGATAACATGTTATGGTTTGGTTAAAATGAGAAATCAAGTTGAAATGGATTTTCATAGTTCCAAGGCTCAATACAAGCATGGTATGAGTTTGTTGGGTGCAGGGAGGTTGCTTCTTCACTTTACAATGGAGTTTGATCATAAGAAACAAGTGAGGATCTCAATGCATTGAATTTGTGTAAAAAGCTTGCTTTACAAGAATGGAATGGTAACTTTCTTCCAAAAATTAAACATTGCTTTGGATAATAGCTCAAGCGCTTGGATAATGGATCAATCAAATGTGTAAACATTAAATTAAGGATTTAAACACAAGTTAGGAGGACTTCAAAGTGAAGTTATGCAACATAGTTATGGTTTAGGTCAAGTGTTCTTCATGAAAAATGCCTTGTAATTCAAGTTTGAAAGCCCAACTTCTCCTCTTCGATTATCCTAGCTCAAAAATGATTTCCCCAATTGATGTTCGAGCCGAATTACGGTAGCCATGAAGAGAAAATGGTAGCATATCATGCCAATCTTTATAGGTCACCACCATCTTCTGCACAATCTTCTTTATGTTTTTATTGGTAGTTTCCACTGCACCATTCATCTTGGGTCTGTAAGGAGAAGAATTATGATGCTTGATTTTGAACTGCGTACAGAGTTCAGTAATCATGGCATTGTTGAGGTCGGTTCCATTGTCGGTGATGATCCTTTCAAGGATTACGTACCAACAGGTGAGGTTATGCTTTATGAATCGGGCTACAACGTTCTTAGTCACTAAGGAAAATGAAGCAGCTTCGGCCCATTTGGAAAAGTAATTAATGGAGACGAGGATGAAACGGTATCAATTGGAGGAAGTGGGTTTGATCTCTCCAATCATATCAATTCCCAACATTACAAATGGCCACGGAGCAGTCATGATATTCAAAGGTTTGGAGACACATGAACCTTGTTGGCATAGATTTGACACTTATGGAAAGTCCTCGAATGATGGTGGCAATCAGTTTCCATAGTCGACCAATAGTAACCAGCCCTCAAAATATTATTGGCTATAGTGTTCCCACTAGAGTGAGTTCCAAAGATACCTTCATTTATGTCCTCCATGATCTTCTCTGCCTCCCTCTTTTCCACACAATGGAGCAGGATAGAATCATGGTTGCGCTTATACATAATCCCATTGCTTAGAAATAATTTGGCTGAGAACCTTCACAGGAATTTCTTGTTGTTGATGGGGGCTCCCTCAGGATACTCTTGTGCTTCAAGGTACCTTCTCCCTTCATGATACCATGCCATTTCTTCATCGGTGTTGATCTTATAACAGTGTGCAGGTTCACCAAATCTTTCTATGGTAATTTTGGGAGCTTCGTTGTCCCAATTGACCTTGAACATAGACGACATAGTTGTTAAGGCATCTTCCAACTGATTTTATTCCCTTGGAAAGTGTTGAAAGATGACCTCTTCAAAGTATGGGATCAAGGTTAGCACAAGCTCTTTGTAGGGGATCAGGTTTGGATGTTTAGTATCCCACTCTCCTTTAACTTGACTGATAACCAGAGTTGAGTCTTTGTACACACTTAAAAGTTTGATTCTTAGGTCAATGGAAGCCTTTAGACCCAAGATACATGCTTCATACTCGGCCATGTTGTTTGTACAGCTGAAGCACAGTCTGGAAGTGAAAGGTGTATGGAAACCTTCGAGATAAATGATCCCAACACCAATTCCATTACCCAATGCATTGGAAGCTCCATCAAAAACCATATTCCATCGGGATCCTTGTTCAGGTCCGACATACGGTCCAGGTTTTTCACAGTCGTTTATCAACATGATATTCTCGTCCGAGAATTCAAAGTTCATGGATTGGTAGTCCTCAACAACTTGATGGGCCAAATGATCCGCCAATACACTTCCCTTTAATGCTTTTTGTGTAGTGTACTGGATATCGTATTCAGTCAATATCATTTTCCATCTAGCTATTCGTCTGGAGAGAGTTGGCTTCTCGAATATATACTTGATGGGATCCATCTTAGAAATCAATAAAGTAGTGTGAGTCAACATATATTGTCTTAGCCGGCGAGCAGCCCATGCCAAAGCACAACAAGTTTTCTCGAGCAGTGAATATCTAGTTTCACAGTCGGTAAATTTTTTGCTAAGGTAGTATATTGCATGCTCTTTTCGTCCAGACTCTTCATGTTGGCCCAACACCTCCATTGAATTATCTAATACGGTCAAGTACATAATCAGAGGTCTTCCTTCAACTGGAGGCATCAGGTTGGAGGTTCTTGTAGATACTCCTTGATCTTGTCAAAAGCTGCTTGCCAATCGTCGTTCCATCTAACTACTTGATCTTTCTTCAACAGTTTGAAGATTGGCTCATAAATAGTCGTTAAGTGAGATATGAACCGGGAAATATAGTTGAGTCGACCTAAGAAACCTCTGACCTCCTACTCGGTACAGGGAGCTGGCATTTCTTGTATGGCTTTGACTTTTGCGGGGTCGACTTCAATACCTTTCCACTGACGACGAAGCTGAGGAGTTTTCCAGACCTCACTCTGAAGGTGCACTTGTTGGGATTCAGTCTTAACTTGTATTTCTTCAACCTCTCAAATAGCTTGTGGAGATGATCAAGGTGTTCTTCCTTAGTTTGTGATCTTGCAATCATATCATCAACATAGACTTCTATTTCATGATGAATCATATCATGAAATAAAGCTACCATAGTCTGTTGATAGGTTGCGCCTGCATGCTTCAAACTGAAAGGCATGACCTTATAACAGAAGATGCCCAATTATGTAACAAAAGTGGTTTTCTCCATATCTCCGGATGCCATTTTGATTTGGTTATAATCGGAGAATGCATCCATGAAAGAGAAAACTTTGTGTTAAACAGTATTTTTGACCAAAATATCAATATGAGATAGTGGGAAATTCAACATGTACAAAATCATACTAATACATAAAATATATTTATCTACTACTATTCTTCAATATAACATAAAATATATTTATCTACTACTATTCTTTGATATAAAAGAAGTATAACTAAACTCCAATCATGCATCTCCGTCTAAGTCTAAGGTCAGTCTTAAATATATACTTTTTCCGCTCATTATCATAAATAAATATTTTATTTTAAGTTTATTAAATAGTTGATATATCTGTAAATCAGATATATCAAGTATTTAATGAACCTAAATTTTTTTATTTTTTTATAATAGTGATCGAAGAAGTATTATCTAAAAAATAAAAATAATATCTGATGAGATATTAATTTGAGTAAATTTCTTAACTATAAATATAAATTTCTCAACTACCTGTTTATTAGTAAAAAAATATATTTTTATTCAAATAAAATAATTTCTTTTAAAAAATTTTATCTATTTATTTTAGATTAAAAAAAATGAGGATTTAGTATCTGTTTGGAACAACAAAACCACGGTAAAAAAATGTACGTTTTTTCAACTCTACAATAAGTAATTTCACTAAAATCACGGTGCACATGCATTGGAACGTGAAAAATGAATCTCAAAAATGGTTCCAAACATAACATTAAAATTGTTTCAAATGGCAACTTCTTTTAAAAAAATCGTTTTTTATAATTGATTATTCTTTTCCTGTGAAAATCATTTTCATTATGGTAAGATATGCAAAAATTATTAAGTTTTTTTAAATGAAAATAAAACTATTACTTCTAATAATAGTTTTAGAATATTTTCAATAAGAATTTTTCTGTTGATAACTTTTTTTTGAATATTTTTAAATATTGAAATTAATTTTTTTTAAAATGTTTATTTATAAATATGAACCACTTATTTATATGAATACATAAATATCAATAAATATTATCGATTGAACCCTAAATTAATAGTTTATTTTACATTCATTTTACTTAACTAAATATATCAGTTAAGCTACCTCTTCCATTCCAATATTGAAATTACATTTACTTAGACATAAACTATTTTTTTTTATACAATTGAATAATTTTTTTCTCAAAAGAAATTTTAATTTTAATAATATTTATGAATATGGAAATTACATGTGTATAGAACAAAAAATATTTTCTATAATTAATTGTTTTTTCTTTCTAGAATGTGATTTTAATAATAATTTTGAATATCAAAATTACATGTATTTACACTACAAGAAATATATTCTCCGGCGAAGTAATTTAGTGACGTGATTATCATGTCACTAAAATTTAATAATTGCAACGTGATAACACTACAAAAATATATGTCCCCAGCGACATATATTAGCGACGTGCTTATCACGTGGGTAGTAGCGACGTGATAACCACGTCGCTAATATATTTTAATGACATTTAATGGAAACTGGTGAACGTTTTTGGGAGGGAAGTTTGAAATTTTGTAGCGACGTGATAGCCACGTCGCTAAATTTTTGGGGGGAAAAATAATTTCGCTGCGCAGTGTTGGACAGAGAATAGTATTTATGATTGCATTGTAGCGACGTGATTATCACGTGGCAACGTTGCGACGTGACAGTCACGTCGCTACTAGAAGTTACATATGTTAACGTTTTGATTTACAGTAGCGTGCTTCTTCTTCTTCGCCTTTGCTTGCTTCCTATCAAACATACGTTTTGATTTACAGCAACTCTCACAAACTCAAAATTGTTCCTCTCAAACCCAATTTTGCGAATTAATTTTCTTCCATTCCAATTTGTTGAAGAAATCTAAGGTATGCATGTGATGTTAAATGTTTATTTTGTTTGTTCTTTAGTTTTTATACTGGAATGAAGTATTTAATTAACATTTGGTATTTGTTCGATTGTTCGTTATTATTTATAGAGAAATTTGAAGAACACCAAGAACTAGAAGACGCAAATTTATTGAAGAAATTATATAGAGGTATTTATGCATTTTTTTTTAGATTTTATATGTATTATATAGATTAGATTTGTATATGTATTTTGTGGTTAGGAATATATGTATATACTGTTAGTAGTATAAAATTACTGATAATAAAAAAAATTTTAAAAACATATTTAATAACATATTTAATATATTTTTTGCATATGTAATTTGTATATGTAATTTGCATATTTTTTGCATATGTGATTTATATATTTTTTAGTAGTATATGTGTATATGTAATTTGCATATTTTTTAATAACATATTTAATATATTTTTTAAAAATTTTTTGAAAACATAAATTTAATAACATATTTAATAACATGTTTTTTATAGATGTAAATTGTATTTATTATAATAGTTTTATTTTTTTATTTATATGTTAAAGATATGGAAAAAAATTTATATATTAGAATAACAATTTATAAAAAACATATTTAAAAAAAGAATATATATATTATATTATTATTTTAATATTATTGTTATATATATAATAATAAATAGTATGTATCTTACATTATTTGTTTTCTAATATTATTGTTGTATATATAATAAAAAGTAAATATGTTATATTATTGTTTTTTGATATTATTGTTATGTAATAAAAAATTATATATTTTACATTTGAATATTTATTTATATGTTAGTATATATATAAAAAAGCAAAATTTATATTTCTAAGAATAGTATTAAATAGTTTAAGAATATTTCTAATGAAAAAGACAATGATTGTATAAATGTGCAGTATGGAATATTATCGGTATTATCGCAGTTGGATGTACGATAGAACATATCCAGGAAGAAGTGGACTTAAACCCAATTTTATAGTAGGAGTTGATGGGTTTATTAAGTGGGCGTTTGCTCAGGATTGTTGTCGAAGCGAAGGAGGGGTTAGATGTCCCTGTCTTAAGTGTGAATGTAGACCAATAATTAGTGACCCAGAGGAAGTAACACGTCATCTGCATAGAAGGGGATTCATTGAAAATTATTGGGTTTGGACGTATAATGGTGAAGAACTACCGGTTAATGTACCAGAGACTAGCAACACGCATGCTTCAAGTAGTCGACCGGTTATGGAGTATGAGGAGAACTTTAATTTGATCGGTGACATGGTTGAGGATGCTTTTGGTGTGAACGTGACATATGATGAACCTGAAGATTTTGACGGGGAAGAGTTGCCGAATGAGGAAGCGCAAAGATTTTATCAATTATTGAACGAGATGAATACGCCGTTGTTTGAGGGGTCGTCAGACTCGAAGCTATCAATGTGTGTGAGATTATTGGCTGCCAAGTCAAATTGGAATGTTTCTGATCAATGTTTGGAACATTTTGCAAAAATGATATTGGACTCCACCGCTACGAAAGACAATTTGCCTCGAGTTATTATGACGCAAAGAAGTGGGTGTCGAAGTTGGGTTTAAAAGTAAGAAAGATTGACTGTTGCATTAACGGTTGCATGTTGTTTTATGACAATGAGTTTGGTACTCAAGATGGATCGTTAGAGGAGTGTAAGTTTTGTAATAGTCCAAGATATCAAGTTCGCAGTAGAGCCGTTAACAGCAAGCAAAAGCGTGTAGCAGTAAAATCCATGTTTTATCTTCCTATAATACCAAGGTTAAAAAGAATGTTTGCTTCAATGCACAGTGCAAGTCAAATGACATGGCATCATACAAACCAAACAAGTTCTGGCACTATGCGACATCCATCTGATGGTGAGGCATGGAAGCACTTTGATCGGACACATCCAGATTTTGCTGCAGAACCTAGAAATGTCAGGCTTGGATTATGCTCTGATGGATTTTCCCCATACGTGCAAGCGTCAGGAAGTGCGTACTCTTGTTGGCCAGTTATTGTAACACCTTACAACCTCCCTCCTGAGATGTGCATGACAAAACCATACATGTTTTTGACGTGTGTTATTCCAGGCCCGCACAGTCCAAAAGCCGGAATTGATGTGTACTTACAACCTTTAATTGATGATTTGAAGAAGATGTGGATTGGAGAATGGACTTATGATATATCCCGTAAACAGAACTTCACATTACGAGCTGCCTTGATGTGGACCGTTAATGACTTTCCAGCATATGGCATGTTGTCTGGTTGGGGTACGCATGGAAAAATGGGTTGTCCGCATTGCATGGGATACACCAAAGCATTTACGTTGGATAAAGGTGGGAAAAGCTCATGGTTTGACTGTCACCGCAGATTCCTACCAGCAAATCACCCGTATAGAAGAAACAAGACAAATTTTAAAAAAGATGTACGAGAGAAAGATTTGCCTCCGCCTCGATTGCCACCAGGGGTTATATGGAACCAAGTATGTGAACTACCAAAATTTACAGATACTGGGAAAGCATGCCGAATTGAAGGATACGGCGTCACCCACAATTGGACAAAAAGAAGTATATTTTGGGATCTTCCGTATTGGAAAGATAATTTGTTGCGCCATAATCTTGATGTTATGCATATTGAGAAGAATTTTTTTGATAATGTATTTAACACAGTGATGGATGTGACAGGAAAAACAAAAGATAATGAGAAGGCCAGACAAGACATGGGAATTTGGTGTAATCGAAGAGAGTTGGAGTTGAAGCCTCAACCGAATGGAAAATTATTAAAACCCAAGGCTTGTTTCAGTCTGACTTCCCAAGAAGCTAAAGCGGTTTGTAGATGGTTAAAAGAATTGAGAATGCCCGATGGGTATTCATCAAATTTAGCAAGGTGTGCTGACCCTAACACTGGAAAATTACATGGTATGAAAAGTCATGATTGTCACATTTTTATGGAACAGTTGCTACCAATTGCATTTGGATCGCTACCCAAACATGTTCTTGACCCACTAACTGAAATTAGTCAATTTTTTAGAGATATTTGTGCGTCAGCTTTAAAAGTGGAAGACATCATTAAGTTGGACCAAAACATTGCACTCATTCTTTGTAAGTTGGAACAAGTATTTCCGCCTGGTTTCTTTGACTCCATGGAACATTTACCCGTGCATCTTGTATATGAAGCTTATCTTGGTGGACCTGTTCAATATAGGTGGATGTATCCGTTTGAAAGGTTCATGGGTGATTCAAAGAGATCGGTAAAAAATAAAGCTAGAGTAGAAGGATCTATATGTGCACATTACTTGCATCGGGAAACATCACATTTTTGCAGTCACTATTTCAATCACTTGATGTTAACTCCTAGAATCATACGGAATCCTGTAAATGTCAATCAGAGGAGTCAATTCACCTTATCAGTCTTTGCGCTACCAGGTCGACCTTCTGGAAAGAAGGGTGTGCATTGGTTGACCCAAAAAGAAATGCAATCTGCACATGTCCATGTCTTGATCAACTGCGTTGAAGTTAAACCATATCTTGAGTGAGTTTACCAAAACTTTTTAAACTTATGGTGTGTGTATACCAAACTTATTAAACTTATTGTGTGTTTTTTGTAGGGAATTTAACAATGCCTATTTTCATAGTACCGGGGTACAGTCAACATCAGGTGTCATTCATGCTCAATTTCCCTCATGGTTCAAGCAAACATTGTCTAGCGTTCCTGCACTAACTCCAGAAATACTCCATTTGAGAAACTTGGCAGAAGGCCCTATCCAAAGCGTAAATGATTGGCACACATACTTCGTGAACGGATATAAATTTCACACTGAGGCATGGACCGAAGGGAAAAAAACCATAAATAGTGGTGTTTTTGTAAAAGGAGTTACAGATGGCGGTGAAGACGACTTCTATGGATTTGTTAAACATATCTACGAGTTGGTATACAATTACTTGGACACGGAAAATAAAGTTGTCTTGTTTTATTGTGAATGGTATGATCCAACTAGAGGCACAAAGATAGACAAGTCATATGGTTCTGTCGAGATTCAAATGAACCGGAGATACAAAGAATATGACCCTTTCATAATGTCACATATTGTTAGGCAAGTTTATTATGTTCCTTATCCTTCATTTGTAATACGTAAAAGAGGATGGTGTGTTGTAATAAAAACAAAACCGCTAGGTCATATTGAAACTGGAGATCTAGTGGAAGATGTTGCCTACCAAGTTGATGACGTTGAACAAATTAATGATGTGGTTGCAGCTGAAGACATTACAACTTTGTCCGATACAACTGTTGAGGGCCTTCAAGTTGATGCGTCTATATTGTTGGTTGATAATAATGTGGATGAAGACAATGATGAAGAGTTTGAATCCGAGGACAATATTACATCGGATGATGAACATGATATGGATAACGAGCATGAAGATTTAGATTAATTAATCACTTAATGTAATATTAATGAATATCTATTGAACATGTATATAGTGAATTTGTCAATGAATATATATTTATGTCAATGACTTTATTATCTTTGTTTATGAAAATATATAACTAGGTAAAATGGCACCGAAGAATAAGGATACCGGTAAGAAGTCTCAGCGTCCGAGGGTAGTAACATGTGAGTCTCCTCACTCAGCCATGTGCCCACCCCCTCAGAGTCAGGTTGATCATATGTCCCTGGCCAGTACTCAGGGTTTTATCCCATTACTCTCCTCCCATACATTCCCGTCTGGGGTACCTGCATCTTTTGTGCCACCTGGAGGCCCCGGTTTCCTTTTCCCACAGACTCAGATGCCGTCTTCCTTCCAGCATGCAGCAGGATCTAGTTTCCCTTTCCCACCGACCCAGATGCCGTCATCCTTCCAGCAGGCGGGAGGATCTAGTGTTCCTTTCCCACAGACTCAGATGCCATCTTCCTTCCAGCATGCGGGAGGATCTAGTTTCCCTTTCCCACCGACCCAGGTGCCTTCATCTTTCCAGCAGACTGGTGTCCCCTCATCATTCCAGCAGACGGGGGGAGGACCCAGTTTTCCATTTATACAGACTGGCGTGCCTTCATCATTCCAGCAGACAGGGGGACCCACACAGATGTATTCATCCTTCCAGCAGGCGGGAGGGTCCAGCACCCCACACTCCACACACATTGGAGGACCCAGTAGTCCACGTCCGGCACAGGCTGCAGGATCCCGCGCCCCACGTCCTAGACGGACCGGAGGGTCACGCACCCCTCATCCCACACAGGCTGCAGGATCCAGCACCCCACGTCCTACACAGGCTGGCGGTGATGCAGATGTCGTAGCTGATGATATAGATGGAGCTGATAGTCGTGAGAGATCAGATGATCCGAGTGAGATTCATGTAATTGACGGGAGGTTTTGGATTTGGCCCGAAGGAAGCAAGTAAGTTTCTTATATAAACTTTTATTTAAGTACATATTCATTTTAATATTTTGTATAAATTTATAATTAATATTGTTTATTCAAAATCTTGTTGTTTAGTTTCGCGCCGAGTCGGACGGCTGCCAAGGTTATTAATTATATAATCCAGCAGATGTATAAATCCTCTTGGAAGAACTTTGGCGAGGTTACAAATAAAGAAGAATGGTTTAAAAAATTTAAGGTATTGTTATTTATTTAAGTTGTAAATTTATTATATTTTTTTAGTATTGTTATTTAAGTCACATTTTAATGATAATTGCTTAACTTTTTATTTTAATGTCATACAACATTGCAGGAAAAATGTGTGTGGGATCCGTTGAATGAGAAAATAATGGAAAAAATATATTATAGCAGAACTTCTAGAAGATTTTCTGATATCATGCGGCGGGTTAGGGAGAATTATGAGCTGCATGGTATCCGTCCTAACTGGATAGGCGTAGAGGTTTTTGGCGAACTTCGTACATATTGGAGTTCGCCTGAATTCAAGGCCAAATCCGAAAATTTTAAGAAGATGAGGGCATCCGAAAAGGGGGGATGTGTCAATACTGTTGGAAGTATTAGCACTGCAGAGCATGTCCGGCGGATGGTAAATATTACTAATTTTTTAAGTTATATATATTTTTATTCATAATATTTTTTACTAATTATTTTTAACTTTATTGTTTAGACTAAGGAGATGGGGAGACCACCGTTGATCATTGAGTTGATTACGAGGACTCGGACAAAAAAATCGGGAGGTTTTGTCGACGACCGCACCCAGAAAGCTTTTGTAAGTAATTAAACTTATGTTTTTTTTTAAGTTAATAACAAAAATAGTGACGTTATTTCCACGTGGCAATCTATAAGTTGTGGCGTGATTATCATGTGGCAACTGATAAATTGCTAGGTGACTGATTTTCATATGGCAACTGATACATTGCCACGGGAAACTCACGTGGCAATTCATAAGTTGATTTGTGAAAATCACGTGACAAATTTTTAATATATTTGAATTTAGTATAATTTAATATATAAATGTTTTAATTTATTTTTAATTGTATTATTTAATGTATGTGTAGGATGATTATCAGACATTGCTAGCACGTTTTCTGGAACACAATCCGCAATACAGGCCAGCAGAGGGGGAGCCGCTTAATGGGGATGTTGATTTCTATATTTGGAATGAGGTTGTTAATGGAAAAGGGCCTAATGGTTGCTTTTTTGCGGGAGGAAATTTGGCCGCCGGCTTGAGAGTTGGTGATCGTAATCTGTTTCAAAGACTTAGAGATGGAGAAGGGGGGTCACGTCAACCCAATCTGACTCAGGTTCAACTTGAAACAGTACGACAATTGGCGGCCAGTGAAGTGAGACGCGAAATGGAGGCCCAAATGACGACAATGAGGCAAGAGCAGAAGCGTCAGTTAGAGATCATGCGGAAGCGGCAATCTGATATGGAGGAGCAGATGAGACAGTTTATGCAAGGCGGTCGAAATCAAAATGTTCCTGATCATACACAGCCGGATGATGACGGACTTGATGACTTTGATCTTGATAATTTTCCGGGTGAAGATGCCCCGTGAAAACATTTTTTTTATTTCGTTTTTATATTTGCATTTATGTAAGATATATTTATTTTTATCATTTTAAATTAATAAATTATATAACATTTAATTATGTGAATTTATTTTATAAAATTCTATTATTCGAAATATAAAATAAAATACTATTATTCTAATAATTTTAATATATAAATTTTATTATATAAAATTTATTATATAAATTTTAATATATAAATTTTATTATATAAATTTTATTATTTAAATTTTATTATATAAATTTTATTATTTAAATTTTATTACATTAATGAATTAATATAAAAATTAATTATTAACAATTTTTTAAAAAATATAAACGTCCCCTGTAGCGACGTGGGAATCATGTCACAAATTAGTGACATGATTCTCACGTCGCTAATAAAGCTGTCATTAACAAATATATAGCGACGTGAATACCACTTCACAACTTTGTGACGTGGGAATCACGTCGCTACTTGCTTGCCACTTACTCCCCAGCGACATAACTCACCACGTCGCTAATTTTGCCTTGCCACGTGATTTTGATGTTTGCCACATGATTTTCACGTGGCAACTAAGCTTCTTTTTTGTAGTGTAATCACGTCACTACAATATTTTATAAATTAAATAATAAAAGTAATGTATAGTCTGCGCGAGTCTGTTTTTTTTTATATATAAAAGTTGCGATGTGGGAAACACGTCACAACATAAAAAGTTGAATAAAAAATATTAAAGCTGTGGGCGTTTTGAAAAGAGAAGTTTAAATATTTCAAAAAAATATGTTGTGACGTGTTAAACACGTCGCAACTAATTTAGAGGGAACTTTGACAAGATGTCATTCTGAACCATTCTGAAATGTGCATATTAAGATTAAAAAAATAACTGTTAGAGGAGTTGCCATGTGAATATAATGTGGCAAGGTTGCAACGTGATATTCACGTCGCATATTAGTTTATTTTAAAATTATAACATTAGGGTTGCGACGTGAATATCATGTGGCAAGGTTGCGACATGATATTCACGTCGCTGATTGACTATTATACTTGCACGCTCTCTTTCCAGAAACTATTGTGTTTCTTCCTTCCTCCACTTTTTTCTTCTTTCTCTCTTCTGTTCTTCTTTCCCTCTTCTCTATTCTTCCATTGTTCGATTATCAAATCTCAATTCCATCATCAATTTCAAATTTATTTTATAATAAAAGTATAATATTTATTCAATTTATTTTTAATATTTTCGTTTTAGGTTAATTATGTTTTATGATTGACTGAATTTTTTTTGTCAAGAAATTGAAGAGATTAAAAGGAAGATTCAAGGGTTGTACAAGAAGTTGAAGGAGTTTCAAGAATTGATATTTATGTTATTTATTTATATTTTGAATATATATATATATATATATATATATATATATATATATATATATATATATATATATATATATATATATATATATATATATATATATATATATATATATATATATATATATTAGATTGTTAGTTGTTATTTTTTTTTAATTTGATATATTATTCTGTATATGTATAGTGTAACAAGAAAAAAATTGAATATATTTATTTAAAACAGAAATATACTATTTTTTATTAGAATATAATGTAATATATATTTTTTAACTTGTAATAGAGAATATAGAAAAATAAGTTAATAAATATATATTTTTTAAAACAGAATATAAAAAAAAATATGAAATGTAGTAAATATTTTTAACAATATATTTTAAAAATAAAAACAATTTTATATATTTAATAAAAACAGTTATATAATATAATAAAAAATATATTAAAACAGTTTTATAAATATATTTTAAAAATAAAAACAGTTTTATGTTTAAAAACAATAACACAAAATACATATTTTAAAAATAAAAATAGTTTTTAATATATATATATATATATATATATATATATATATATATATATATATATATATATATATATATATATATATATATATATATATATATATATATATATATATATATATATATATATATATATATATATATATATATATATATATATATATATATATATATATATATATATATATATATATATATATATATATATATATATATATATATATATATATATATATATATATGTGTGTGTGTGTGTGTGTGTTGGCTGAAGATTTTGATGACACAGTTCGAAACGAAGCAAGTTGAGTGTTTCGTTGGAATAAAGCAAGATGTCATGGTTCGGAATGGTAGAAGCAGTTCTTCGAATGAACATGTCAAAAATCGGAGCTTCGAGTGACAGTTGTGGAGATATATTCAAAAGAAGTCTCGAAGTGGTAATGAGACTGTGTTTAAGAAAGGAGTTCGAAGCGAAGAGTGCCAAGACATTTGAAATTCAAACACAAGCGGGATGTTCGAAATTTAAAATATATGCGCTGGAGCATTCGAAGACGCGTGGAAGCTAGAGAGGGGCAGCGTTCTGCATGTTCTGAACGTGGCAAAATCTTATAGGCAAGACCGTTATGGTCGAAGTAGTATAAATAGAAGTCTTAGCGTTAGGATTTCGTGTGTCATATCTATTGTACAAAATTAAGTAAACATTCAAAATACCACATGGCTAGGGAAACGAATGCTCGAACAATGTACGTATGATAACACCAAATATTTATGATTCAGCAAAAAACTCTTTATCATTTCCAGTTTATCTTCTATCTTCATGTCAATATCATTCAAAAGCCTTTACATTAAAGTATTTTCATTCGAAGTCTTTTACTGATTTCTTGCATTTAAACACTTTCTTTCTATTTCAAATCCTTTACATTTCAGAAGCTTTTGTATATTTCATGTTTTTATCTTCATGCTTTTGTCATTCGAATACCTTTTCATTCAAAGTCTTTTACTGATTTCTTGCATTTAAACGCTTTCTTGCTATTTCGAATCCTTTACTTTTCAGAAACTCTTTTACATTACATGCTTTTATATCTCAAAGTTATTTACTTGTTTCTTGCAGTTTTACATTTCTTTACAATCGAATCTTTATTCATGCAATTTAGTTTCGCACATCTTTACTTGATCATGTCATTAGATCTCTTTAATTTGGTAATCGAAGTAAGTTAAATGCCTACACCACATTCTAAATACTAACCATGAATATCAGTTCTACAGTGAGAATTATCCAAATGACCAATACACCATAGGATCAATCTAGTCGATCATGCAAGTTACCAGAGAGATTAAATAGCAGTCATTAAGATTATTTGATAGTTTGGAGGACTAGAGGTTGTTTACCAGAAATCACTGTAAACAAATTGGCACACCTGGTGGGACCATCATTGGTCATTACGAAATTTAGAACAAAGTAAAAAATTGTTGAGACATAACCATTGTAAAAGTACTTTCTGAGTGATAAGTTCGTTGTTTTATGAACCTTAGAAGTGGTAGAATAACCAATAGCAACCAACCCTTACCCAGAAGAAAACGTTTAAACAAGATGTCTAATCCAGACAATCAACAAGGGGAACAAAATATCCCACATACAACAGGCACTAATATGTCCGCTTCGATGGGAACATCTAATGCGATCCCTTCGAACGCACAGTCTGTTGCGTCTTCTACCAATAGTGTAGCCACTAATGGAACAAGTGGCATGTCAACTAACAGTTCGATCCTAGGAAATACAGGAACCATTGGTTATCCTGGGGGATTCGTCCCACCATCAGGGACACAAACCCATTTCGCCACCCCACTAACTAGACCACCCGGGTTTGATGCTAACAGACACAAAAATTCCTCTTATGGGATGCCAACATCTTTTATGGCGGGTCTGTACACTTCGACATCGAATACGTCACCACAATTAGGGTCTGGGTCTGGGGCAAATCAATTTATGACAAATAACCAAGGGTCAGTGGGTTATAATGCAATGCCTATCTTAACCACAGAAAATCAGTTGGCCTTTAGGCAATTAATGGATGACAGTAACCATAATATGATAGGGGTATTAGCGCAAACTATGCAGGAGATCTTTGCCCCAATAGTACAAAATGTAACTATGACAAACAGAGAAAATGCGGATAACATGAGTCGAATAGAAGATTTTTTCGCTCCCCCAGAAAGGCGTAGGCAAAATCAGGCGGGAGTTCGAGCAAACGTACCTATCATAGAACAAGTTGCTGACAACCAACCCTATAGACCAGCCAGAGAGGGGGTTAATTTGGGGGCAAGGACACAAAGGTTAGAAGCCCCAATGATTCAAGGCCCACAAAGGGAAATTATGGAACCAGGGGCAAGGATCGAAAGGTTAGAAGTCCCAGAGTTTCGAGAAGAACAACCTAGAGGAGTTGTCATGGTGGGTCGAAATCAAGATGCTGATGCAGTCGTTCACAGAATTCGAAACGATAACATCTTGGCCGAAAATAATTTAACCACCATGATAGAGAGAATCATGGCCTAGAATGGCCTCAACACAGGAATTAGAAGGCCAAATTATGCCTCTCCTATATTAGATTACATAATGCATACTGATTTACCAAGGGGATATAAAGTCCCTAAGTTTACAAAGTTTGCTGGAGATACCAATGAATCAACAGTCGAACACATAGCCAGGTATCTAACTGAAGCAGGAGATATAGCGAATAATGAAGACCTTAGGATCAAATATTTCCCAAGTTCCCTAACTAAGAACGCTTTCACATGGTTCACCACTTTGCCTCCTGGGTCCATAGATACTTGGGCTCTGTTGGAGAGATTATTCCATGAACAGTTCTACATGGGACAATCTAAAATAAGTCTGAAGGAACTAGCCAGTGTCAAGAGGAAGTTTACTGAACCCATAGATGATTATCTGAATAGGTTCAGACTCTTGAAATCTAGATGTTTTACAGTAGTTCCTGAACATGAGTTAGTCGAAATGGCTGCTGGCGGCCTGAATTACTCCATTCGAAAGAAATTAGATACCCAATACTTAAGGGATATGGCTCAATTAGCCGATAGGGTTCGACAAGTCGAAAGGCTAAAAGCCGAAAAGGCCAGAGTTTTTAAAAATAACAAGAAAGAAAGGGTCTCCTATGTTGGAGCTGAGGAAGCAGAAGATTACCCTGAATTCGAAGAGGTCGAAATTGATCTCGCTGAATTAAAATAGGCTCCACCTTACTCTTGTAAGTTATTAGTTCCCACAAAAGGGAAAGAAATTGTTGAAAATGAGAAAAGTGACAAATTCCCAAAGAAGGTTTATACCTTCGATGTAACTAAGTGTGATGAGATTTTTGATTTACTTGTCAAAGATGGCCAACTCATTGTGCCATCAAATGTCAAAATACCTCCTTTAGATCAAAGGAAGAAAAGAGGATTTTGCAAGTATCATAGTTTCCTAGGCCACAAAACCTCGCAGTGTTTTCTTTTCAGGGACCTAATTCAGAATGCAATTAAAGATGGCAGACTGAAATTCGCTGATAAACCAAAAATGAAAGTAGATGAAGATCCTTTGGATGTCACAGACACCAATTACTCCGAGCCTGTATGCATTGGAGAAATCAATATGGTGGAAGCAGATCAAAATGACACTCCATTAGGAGAGAAAGGCATTGAGAATGAAAGTTGGGTGTTAGTCGAAGTCAACAAGGGGGTCACCGAGGACGTCCAAAAGCAACCAGAGGCTGCGATCGAAGCAGCACCTTTGATTGTTCCAAAAGAGATCCAGGCTACTGAAGGCCAGGAGAACCAAAAGCAAGAATTGACACAGGTTACTGAAGATCTAAGGCTAGAATTGGAGAAAGTCCAGATCACAGAGCCACCCTCCCCTTAGAAAGAAATATGGGATACTTTAGGGGAGCCCAGTGGAAAGTTTGACTACTTGGTTAGGTATTCTGCCCCAGAGAGTTCGAAAATCCAAATTGAAGATATAAAACCTACAGGATGGGGAGATGATGACACTAAGGGGGAGGATGTAGATGTAAACATGGTGGATATGGAGAGACCTCGTTCTGAAATGGAGGAGGTGGAGAGATACTTAGAAAAAGAAAAATATAAAATGGAGGATAATTATGCTGGGGATGCCAGTCTTAAAGATTATCTCATGTTGTGCCACAAAGGAGATACGGGAATGATACTATGCCCTAGGTGCAGCATCATATGCAACCAGAGAATTGCTGCAAACTTCGAGAGGGTGCAAAGGGCAAGAACTGGCATCAACTGGCACCAGGATAACCAGTTATTCAGGTGTTATCCTAAAGCTGGAGAAAGTTTGTTGGAATTTTTGGTTCGTTGTTACAAAGGGGCAACCAAATGCTTGATATGCCCAAGGTGTTCTGCTGTGTATGATCAAAGCATGGCCAGGACCTTCGAAACAATCCCTTTCGCCCCATGCTGGAACCACCAAGAAACTGGTCAGATGGGCCAACGTTTTGATACCAAATACACTCAACGAAGGCCTGATAGTCCTCGTCCCAAAGGAGCTCGAAGAGTAACGTTCAAAATTCCTGCTGAAATACCAACAGACAAATGGCTGCAAGTCAGAACTGACAAGGGCAAAGACAAATGGAGAAGCAATGAACGAAACGCACGCCACGCTATGACATATAGAAGGCAGTTCAATATAGTGAAGAGGGAAGAAGTGAGGTTAGAGAACTACAAAGGAAGAAACCCCATGTCAAGATCTCAATGGCGAAGGCAACAGAGAATTCGAAAGGCAGAAAGGGAAGCTATGGCAAATAAAGGAACAAATTCGATAAAAAACCAAGGTGAATCAAGCACCAACAAACCCACACCAAATAATCAACCTGAGGGTAAACCCCCAGTTAGTAGGAGACTCTTCTCTGAAACACAACCAAATGAATCGAAGGAATACACACCAGGCCCAGAAGAAGACGAGGATATGCTAACGGACAACTTCGAATCAGAGGGGGAGTCTTCACTCAATATCAATTGCAACGTGGTATCTGTACTTCCTTGTGAGTTTGGACAGGAAACTGAAATCGAAGAGTATGAGGAGGATGATACAATCGATCTGATGAAGCATAGGCCTGTGTGTTACTACATGATGGATAATGGAGCTTTCGAGGAACAGAATGCTTTCTTCGAGCGCCCAGAACCAACTATGAAAAATCATCTGAAGCCATTATTCATTCGGTCAAAGGTTGGTGCCCATGGCGTAAATAAGGTTTTAGTGGATGGGGGCGCTGCAGTTAACTTAATACCCCATTTCATGCTGAAAAAGTTAGAAATACGCGAAGGTGACATCAAACCACACAACATGGTTTTGTCAAATTATGAAGGGAAAGTAGGCCAAACGCTGGGAGTAGTTCAACTGGACTTGACTATAGGATCAAGCTGTAGGCCCACCATGTTCATGGTGATCGAAGCCAAGGCCAACTACAACTTGTTGTTGGGAAGAGAGTGGATCCATGGCGTAGGAGCAGTTCCTTCGTCAATGCACCAGAGGTTGGTTTTATGGAGAGAAGATGGGATTGTGGAGAACATTGAAGCGGACCAGAGTTACTTCATGACAGCAGTCAACTTAGTTGACAAGAGGAATTATGACAAACATCTGGCAAAGATTGCTCCTTGTGTCCCTAATGATGAAATCAACGAAACCAGAAACGCACACTATTATATGACCCTTCGCCATGATGGCATATATTGGGATAGAAGAATAATCAGTGAAGATGAAGGGGTCGAAGGTACTATGCAAAGACGGCCAGCAGGCTGGGAATTTGACAACCTTACTCATGATTGAGTCCTCCTTCTTCGAAAGGATTTCGGCCTATATGGATGAGAACGAATCAAAGGCGGCCTTAGAGGTTGAACTAAATAAATTGGTTGTAAAAGCGAACGAAATAAATGGGGATGGCTCGAAAGACTCACCCTTTGAAGAACACGAAATAGATCAAAGGCTGGATGCCATCTATGATAAGGAACCCTTAGGCTTCGAGAAGGACCCCATAGACTCCGGTGCCAAAATGTTGGCGCAGGATCCACTCGAAGAAATGAATTTAGGGGATGAGAACACAAAGAGAATAACCTACATAAGCGCAAAACTTAACCCAGGTCTCAAGCAGGAAGTGATCGAAGTCCTCAAGAAAAACAAAGATTGCTTCGCATGGGACTATGACGAAATGCCTGGTTTAAAGAGGGAGTTAGTGGAACATAGACTTCCAATCAAGGATGGCAATAAGCCCATCAAGCAAACTCCTAGAAGATTCGCTCCAGCGGTTCTCACGAAGATCAAAGCTGAGATCGAAAGGTTGATGCGCTGCAGATTCATCAGAACCACAAGGTATGTCGAATGGTTAGCAAATATAGTGCCTGTTATTAAGAAAAATGGCTCTCTGAGAATTTGCATAGATTTTATGGATTTAAATACTGCAACCCCTAAAGATGAGTACTCCATGCTTGTGGCAGAAATGTTAGTAGACTCTGCTGCGGGATTCGAATATTTAAGTATGTTAGATGGATACTCTGGGTACAATCAGATTTTTATTGCTGAAGAAGATGTTGCCAAGACATCATTTCGTTGCCCAGGGGCCTTAGGCACCTACGAGTGGGTGGTGATGCCTTTTGGTTTAAAAAATGCTGGGGCAACTTATCAAAGGGCAATGAATTCGATTTTCCATGATTTCATTGAAACCTTTATGCAGGTGTATATTGATGATATAGTCATCAAATCTATATCTGCAGAAACCCATTTGCATCATTTGAGCCAATCATTCGAATGAATGAGAAAACATGGCTTAAAGATGAACCCCCTTAAATGTGCATTTTTTGTGCAGGCTGGAGATTTCCTTGTCTTTGTGCTTCATAAAAAAGGAATCGAGATCAACCAAAATAAAACCAAAGCCATAATGGAGACGAAAGCACCTACGTCAAAAAGGGAGCTGCAGTCTTTGCTAGGGAAGATTAACTTTCTCAGAAGGTTCATTTCGAATCTGAGTGGAAGAACCCAAGCTTTCTCTCCGTTGCTTCGTTTGAAGCAAGGACAAGCCTTCGAATGGAACGAAGCCCATCAGGAGGCATTTGACAAGATAAAAAGATATCTCTCTCAGCCTCCCATCTTGTCTCCACCTTCATGGGGAAAACCCATGAGATTGTACATATCTGCCTCTGAAGTTAGTATAGGTAGTATGTTAGCACAAGAAGATAGCAATGGCATCGAAAGAGCCATATACTATTTAAGTAGGGTATTGAATGATGCAGAGACTAGATATAGCAATATAGAAAAGCTATGTCTCTGTTTGTACTTTTCTTGTACGAAACTTAAGTATTATATAAAGCCTGTTGATGTTTATGTTTCATCTCATTTCGATGTTATTAAACACATGCTCTCGAAACCAATAATGCATAGTAGAGTTGGTAAATGGGCTTTAGCCTTAACAGAATATTCTTTGACTTTCATGCCTTTAAAAGCTGTGAAAGGCCAAGTGATTTCTGATTTCATTGTGGATCATTCATTGGTTGAAAAGACTGTCATGAGTTACATTGAAACGCAACCTTGGAAATTATACTTTGATGGTTCGACCCACAGGAATGGTAGTGGTGTTGGAGTTCTTATAATTTCTCCTGAAGGAATTCCAACAAAATTCAAGTATAAATTAGATGGTCCTCGTTGCTCGAACAACGAAGCTGAGTACGAAGCGCTTATTGTTGGACTTGAAGCTTTGTTGGAATTGGGGGCAACTAGAGTCGAAATTAAAGGAGATTCAGAGCTAGTGGTCAAGCAAATAACAAAGGAGTACAAATGCATAAATGAAAATCTGATGATATACTTCGTCATAGTTAACAGGCTACTTAGAAAGTTCGAATACATGGATATTCAACACATACCAAGAATAGAAAACCAAGAAGCAAATGACTTAGCACAGTTGGCTTCAGGTTATAAAGTTTCTGCCAAAAACTTTGAGGATTTGGTCGAATTAAGAGGTAGAGTTATGGCTACTAGATTCATACCATCAGATCTAGAGAGTATAAAATTAGGTTATGCTGAGAAACAGGGATTCGAAGTACTAGCCATAGACACCTTATCAGATGTAGATTGGCGAAGTCCACTTGTGAGTTATTTAACAAATCCAACTTTGAATGTTGATAGGAAGATAAAATATAGAGCATTATCATATGTCCTCATGGGAAACAAATTGTTCAAAAAGACCCAAGAAGGCGTATTACTGAAATGCCTAGGAGAAAGTGAGGCATACTTAGCATTGTCATAAGTCCACAATGGGGCATGTGGGGCACATCAAGCAGGTCATAAAATGAAATGGTTGTTATTTCGATATGGCATGTATTGGCCCAGCATGCTCAAAGATTGTATAGACTTTGCTAAAGGGTGTGAAGAATGCCAGTAACATACAGGGATTCAACATGCTCCTGCAAGTGAGTTGCATTCGATCATTAAACCATGGCCCTTCAGAGGATGGGCATTGGATTTAATAGGAGAAATAAATCCTGCTTCGTCTAAAGGACATAAATATATCTTGGTATGAATAGATTATTTTACCAAGTGGATCGAAGCAATACCATTAATAATTGCTGATCAAGAGGCTATTATTGAGTTCATACAGAAACAAATTATCTATAGGTTCGGATTGCCAGAGAGCATAACCACAGACCAAGGTTCTGTGTTTACTGGAAGGAAGATGCAAGAGTTTGCTCAAGAAATGGGGTTTAGATTACTGACATCAACACCATATTATGCTCAAGCAAATGGTCAGGTCGAAGCAGCTAATAAAGTGATAATAGGGTTAATCAAGAAACATATTGGTAAAAAGCCAAGGAACTGGCACAAAACTTTGGACCAAATACTATGGGCCTGTAGAACATCTCCTAAAGAAGCTACTAACACCACGCCTTTCCAACTAACATTTGGTCATGATGCAGTTCTGCCAGTAGAAATTTACCTACAATCAGTTCGAATTCGAAGACAAAACGAAATCCCATCTGCATTATATTGGGAGATGATGATGAATGAGTTAGTTGAGTTAGATGAAGTTAGATTGCAGGCATTGCAAATCATAATGAGACAAAAGGAAAGGGTAGCCAGGGCATATAAAAAAAGGGTGAAAGGAAAAGCATTCACTATTAATGACTTAGTCTGGAAAGTCATATTGCCCATGGATAAGAAAAATAAAATGTTAGGTAAATGGTCACCTCATTGGGAAGGACCTTTTCGAATAATAAAGATATTTTCAAACAATGCATATGAAATCGAAGAGTTGGCTGATGATAAGCGAATCCTAAAGGTTAATGGGAAATATTTAAAGAGATATAAGCCACGCCTGCAGGAGATTCGAATAACAACAACGTAATCAAAACATCATAAAGGAATGCCAAAATGGTAATATGGGATTGCCAAAATGGCGTTGTTCGGATATTACAGACCAAAGCCAAATGTCAAACTAATTAAAACTAAGATTTAAAAATAAGCATTATTCCTCAATCTATTAAAGGTACTCCGAAAGGACTCAAGCCTTTGTTGAGTAAAACGCCTTGCTCCTTCTAGGGTAGCTACCTCTCCTTTAAGTTGCTCTGCTGCCTCCATTTCTGCAAGTCCTTTATTGAGGAGCTCTTCGAAATGATCACCAGCAGTATTAGTTTCGTAGGCCAATTGTTGTTGTTGAGCCTCCTTGACCTTTTGTTGAAGTTCTTGAATTTGCTTTTCCCAGAGAAGAATAGACTCAGCTCGAGCTTCATAGTCAGTTTTGGCTTGCTTTATGTGCATGGCTTGATCTTCAGCTTCTTTAGAGAGCTTCGAAGCATGCTCATAAGCAGCGTCCATTGCAGTTCGTTTCTCTTGGACCTTTCTGGTAGCAAATTCATCTTGGAGAAGACACCCAATCACGTTGTCTAACAGAGATTGAAGATCGAATAAGATAGTGCTGACTGGAAAAGAGCAGGTGGCGAGGTTAACTTGTGTAAGTAGCTCCTTCATGGTATAGCAAGTTGTACTATCCTGTTTGAGCACTTCGAACAAGTCCACATCAAGGATTGTTCTCCTAATTCTGTTAAGGAGTACAACTCTATCATCTGAGGGCAACGGATTGCTAGTCGAACTAGTACCAGCCCTAGCAAGAGGAATGTCCCTTTGAGCTAGTTTCGCCTTCATGTACCCAATATGGTCATTTCGTCTTAGGAGAGCAAGCTCCTCTTCAGTCATTTGAGATTGAGACGATTGAGGAAGCTTCATGCGCAAGGGAGTCACATCCGTTTCGACTTTCATGGGCTTATTGGTCGCGTCACCGTCACCTTCACTGGTTTCTTACTCATTGCCTTCTTCGTTATCAACCAGATCCACCACTTCGATATCGTCGTTCTCACTGCTATTGGCGTCTGACTCTGTTCCAGTAGTCGAACCATTATGGGCATCTTCTTCCTCAGACCCTTCCTCTACAGATTCTTCGTTTCCTTGATCAGAATCAGCCTTCTCTTCTTCAGCGTGAATGTCCTTTGGATTCTCTTGAAGGGTTTCAAGAGGGGACTTTTGAAGAGAAGTTATTTGTAAAGTCTCTGCAGATTCATGAAGCATTGCTTCATTCGTTTCTTTCAAAGGAGGAGAAGTACTCTGGTCATCTTGCTGCTCTGAAGCCCCAGTCAGAACCGCCATGTTGGAGGATCCTTTGTTCTGCACCAGGTTACTGGAGTCCCCTTGAGGAGAAGAGTTGATGGGAGCAACAGTCTTTGATGGAGAAGTCGAAGTGGTAAGTGTTGGGTTCAAAATGTCCTACAGAGACAAAGGATGTTAAGAGCACGCACCAAGGTAATGAATAATTATTTTGTTAAAAAATTAGAGTTCAACTTACCTGTGGATTCTCAGAAGAGAGGTTGCTATCTATATGTTCCAACATTACGTTGGAGGTCGAAGGTGGATTTTTGGATTTAGTTGAGGGAGCAGCATCTCTGGAATCGAGTCCAGAAATGCCAGTTGGTGCAGCGCCTTTGGGAGTTTCTTTCTTCTGTTTTTTCTTTGAAGCAGTTGGTGAATTCCCTCAAGCATTGGGATTCTTCCCAGTAGTGTTTGTTTTTCTTTTCTTTGGAGTGGTTGGTGGGAGTTTGTTAGTCTGAAAAGATTTAAACATGAGTTAGATCTAAATCATGAAACTCAGTGTATTCGAAACATCAGGGCTAATTGATTACCTGTGGAGTGGGAGCAATTGTTATTACTGGTGTTGTTGTTGTTGTTGTTGCAGTAGTTGTTGTTGGTTTGGATAGAGTCACATCATCAATGGTTTCGACAGATGTTTGGGAGGCACTTCCCTCTTTAGACTTCGAAGCAGCGGTCTTTATCCTGATGGCTGAAAATCGAAACAATTAAGGTAAAAGTTAAAAATGTAGAAAGTGAGAAACATTTGGGATTTTCCCAAGAATTCGCACATGCGCCTTGATCAGATTTAATCGACATGGCAGAAAGGTCATAGCGAAGATGTCCTGGGAAATCGTGGAGCCAATGACGAGCCCATGTCACAGTCTCAGATGGCTTTGGTTTCTTTTGAAGATATTTGAACATTTCTTTGCAAGTGAACCACCAAGGGTATGGAGGAAACCAAGCCAGAGCCAGTTCTGAGGTAGGCAATCTAGGAAATTTAGGTGGATGCATTTTGAATGCCAACCTATACCTGTCCTCAGGTGACAACCCTGAAGGAAGTTTTAGCTTAGAAATTTTTTCTTTAAATTTTTCCTTCAAGGTCTCAGCCGCTTGATGCACAGTGGATTCCAAGTGTGTGGGATCATAAGTGGTTTCGAAATAATTTTGAAAAGCCCTAATCTCTTTGGCATGAGTGAACATACCTTTCTTGGAGTGTACCTGCACATCGAACGCATCAGCTAGTTTCTGTTGAATAGAGAGGGTATCGAACATATAAGACTGGTAGAACTTTGTCCACCATTCCAGAAAACCCTTTGCTGTGAAGTGTGTGGGTTCAAAAGGTATTAGCTCAAAGTGGGCGAAGCCTTGATATTGTTCCTGTTGTAGTTTGGCTTCTCTTGCTTTGAAGGTTCGACCAGAAGTGATGGCACTTTCTGTTTGGAACAGGGGTTCAGGGATTAGTTGGCACAGGCCAAATTGTCTAGAAACGAAGTTGGGTTGATAGGCAAAAAGTAAGATTTGATTCTTAGAAGGGGTGATTCGTGAGGAAATTAATCTGGGAAGCAAGAAAGCTTTCCAAATATCTTGAATTTCTTTGCTTTTAACTGCTTCTGAGAGAGCCGTGGTGAACCATGATGGTCCATGAGTCCTTGAAGCAAAGGGCGCCATGGTCTCTTAAAATTTGTGTCTCTTGGAGAAAATCATGATATAGTTTGAAAAAGGGACCTTGAAGTCATCTTTATCATCGTTTGGGGTAAGTTTTCGTAACCTCGTACCTTCAATGATTCTATCCGCTATCTCCGGATCTTGTTCAACAATGGTATTAGCAGTTGATAGGGAGGGTTCAAACATGGCATTAAGCCATAACTGGAGTAACCAGAAGGGGCCAGCTAGAAGGATGTTTTTGGGAGTGTGAGATTTCAAACTCGAAACGGCTGATCTTAAACTTTCGTAAAGATCAACAAGTAACAGTTTGCTTAAACACACCCTCCTATTCTCATGTAAATCTCTGGCTAGAGGGATGAACCTGCTGGCTACCTGTAAGGACCTACTGCAGAATACATACCTTGATAACCATAAGGTGAGGAAAGCAATGTGTTCCACATCTGACACACTATCTCCTTCAGTGTGGTAGTGGCTAATGAACTTTGAAAAGCTGGCTAATTTGACTTCGAAGTCAATAATGCTCGAGTGCTCTTCATTGTCAGGAATGTAGGTTTCTCCTACTGGTGACAAACCAGTAATGGCTGCTATATCGAAAAAGATGGGTGTAATCATTCCCCCAGGGAGATGAAAGGTGTTGTAGGTGCTGTCCCAGAAATATAAGGACGCAAATAATAATGGATGACTATAGGTGAAACTTGGTTTCGATAACTTAATCAAGTTGTAAATTCCTAATTCCTCCCATTGCTGGGATTTCTTGGCTTCTACTTTGGTAAACCAGTTTTGGTAAGCTGTGTCAGAGGTAGGGCAGGATCGAAATGGTTTAAAGTTACTCTTCACATAGTCTAGCACAAAGGGGTCTTTTGGGGGAACGATTGGAGTTTCCACGGTTGTCGAATCTGAAGACTCGCTTGTCTTAGGGATATCCATTTTATTAAACAAAGGCTTAAAGTTATAAAAAACAGGGAAGATTTTTCTAGTATCTTTTAAGATTTCAAAGACTGTAAGAGGACCCATTAGAGCAAACCTCTTTCCAGCAGCGTTAGTTGGAATTAGTACCTGAGATGCTGTGATACGGTGGGAGAACTGACTTGAGGTTTTGCGTTTGTTTTCGCAAATGTGCGGTTGAGCAAGAGTCGCCACCGACTTTTTATTTTATCCTAAGGAAAGGTTAAAAAGCACAGCAAAAACCTTTTGAGATGTTTTCTTGGGTTCGGGGAGTAGATTATAGAAAGGGAAGGTATTAGCACCCTTTCTATCCATGGTTATCCATGGGCTCTTAGTTACTTGCTTAGATCACTTGCCTTTTGTTCAATTGTTTGAAATGGTGCTTGAGTGTGTGTGGGTTTGAAAATATTTTGAAAAGAGGCCAATGTGGTGGCAACCTTTGTAATGATCCATGTTGGGATGTATACAAAGGTGTATGTCTTTTGAAAAAGTTTTCATTTGTTTTTGAAAGTTGTTTTGAAAGTGTAGTGATGTGTGATTTTGAAATTAGGCAAGCGTTTTGTTTTGCAAGTTTGATTCAAGTAACTAAGAGGTTGTCTACTCCTAAATTTCTCAAAAGATTATTGCTATGTTTTAACCCTTTTAACAAGTTTATTCCACCATTGTATTTGGTGGCCAATCTTGTGTTAGGATGTGAGAGGGACAGGCGCGGGTCATCGTTTAGACCATAATTGCAATGGTGCCAAGTATCTTTGGGCATTTTCCTTAAGGGACTTGATCATTTTTTAGGCAACTTTCGAAAGCGTCATCGAGGGACTATGATCATTTGAATTGTGTTTGTTTTGCCCAAAGAGACCTAACGTGCAATATGGCCCATTTTTGAAAGGCAACAAGTGGATATAACCCTAGGGGTGTTAGTGTGCAAGTGTGTTTTATTGCATACAAGAGTTTTTCTTTGAATTAGGTTTTTCTATTTCATTGATTTTATCTTGTCATACACATCCTAATTACTAGCAATAAGAAGCGGAAATGTAAAATCCTACGCTATTACAATAATTAGGGGAGGGGGATACACATTTGTACATGGGGGGTTCAACGAGAAAAATAGACAAAAAAAGAAAATAGCGGAAAACAAGATATATAGAGAGAGAGAGGGAGCCCGCGCGCTGTTGGGAGGCCATCAGAAGTTCTGACCCAGATCCGCTGTCAGATGATCAACCTGTTGGTGAAACTGGATGAGTCAGAACTTCTGACTCCAGAACCTGCAAAACAGAACCTTGTTAGTGGGGAAATCAGAAGTTCTGATTTCCCTGCGCTGCAAGACAGAAGTTTGTTAGTGGAGAAACTTAAAGTTATGAAACAAAGCTGGAGATTTTGGCAGAGTTTCAGAATGTTACGTTGCTAGGAGTTTCGTTTCTCTCTTAGCAATTTTTCTGTTTTTTTTTTGAACGCCTTTTGCAGTGGTGAAAGCTCCCTATTTATAGGCAAAGTTCTTGTGGATGCCTTGAACATTTAAGGCGCCAACAGAGTTTGAATTTGTTCTTTGACAGAAATTCCTGGGAAGTTGTGATAACAGCTATCTTTCAGCCTAGGTAGCAGCAGCAGGCGTAGATTGGGGGAAGTGACCTCTGAAATGGGCGGTGGCGTGAAGACCCATGCCAGAATCTGTGCAAAAGCATTCTCCAAGCCACACGTGAATGTTCAGGAGTGGTTGGAAGCATTAATGGGCATTAAATGGTGACAAGACCTGTCAATACCAACATTCTGGTAATGGAAATCAGCGTTGAATCAGCAGCGTAAACCATGCTCTGGCCTTGGCTACCTGTTGTCTTAGCAAGCTCTGGAGATTCTCCTGGTTTTCTGGTACGTTCCTTGGATCTACTTCTGGACAATCTGGACTTAGAGATTCTGTATCAATGTGACACCTATCCTTCTGACCTTTCATCTTCTGATTTCAACCTGTTCTGAAGGAGCCTTCATACTTTCCTGTTTCTCTTGCATTCCTTTAGCAAGTTCTGACTGAGCTTGTGTAACTGCTGAAGGGGTATGTTCTGTTTGAGGCTTACACTCTGAACCACGTTTACAACTTCTGATTGAACTGATGTAGCTGCTGAAGAGCCAACTTCTGACCACGCTGAGCCAAGCTTGCAACTTCTGACCGTCTTCATCTGGAATGGGTCCAGAAGTTCTGAAGCGCTGATTTTTCTAAAAACACTTATTTTAAAGAAGCACTTAGAATTTGATTTTCCTCAAGATGAAAGCGTTGTTTCCGGAGTTTGTGAGACCATCTTGCTCTTGTAAGTGGCTTGCTTGGGCAAAAGGATAACCCAAGACTTGGATTTGTTTCAGGGGACTTTGAAAAATCTAAGATGGTTTCCTGAAGAAAGGGAGGGCAAATTTTGGGGTACAACAGTTGCCCCTGTTCAATCTTCTTGAACCTGAAGAGTTAGATTGGCGAGTTTGCCTTTCGCGACTCGAGGGTAAAAGGAGATTGGACACCAGAGTGCCCGAAAATTTGCACTCGCCTAGTAGAGTATCAGCAATGGGAATGGGCTTACAGATGCCATTTGGAGAGGCGGTAGATAGGGAGATGGGCTTACAGATGCCATATGGAAATGTTGAAATGTATGTCAATGGTGAGTGGACAAGTATCAGAAGGGCATCCATGTTTCGGAACATCTCTGAATCGGGGTCCGAACAAGCCACGGATTGACGTCCATGTCTGGAGAATCTGTAAACTATTTCAGGAGTTGAGATTGAATAAGCAAATAGAGCACCATCCTTTGTTGGGAAGCGTCCGTAAACTATTTTCAAAAATTGAGAAGAGTCTGAATCAGTTGGTAGATTGACATCCGTTGTAGGGAAGAATCCGTAAACTGTCTTCAAAAGTTTGAGAAGAGTCTGAATCAGTTGGTAGATTGACATCCGTTGTTGGGAAGAATCCGTAAACTGTCTTCAGAAGTTGCGAAGTTGAAGAGGAACCGGTGTAGGGTTTCTTGATGATGCGTCTGAATGAATCTGGAATAAGTATCAGAATGTCGCCATGTCCGGGTCACATCTGAACTATTTCTGGATGAATCTTGGGAGTTGATCTGTGTCTGTCGACTGATCTTACCTGAAAAGGCAAAGGGTTAGTTGTATGCAATGTTATGATGCATGATGCAATGTACGCGACATCAATATTTATGATATGAATGTAATGGACGCGCATGTAAGCTGATGAGCTAAACTTGCCAAGGATACATGAATCCGAAATGGCTGAGGATAAAAGCGTTTTGACTGCTGCCGGGGAAAATAAATCCTTGGCTGTCGCTGGGGAAGAGAATTCCTGATGACCTCTACTGGGGGGGTTCCAAACTAGTAGACTCATGCCGGGGAGACCAGATTGAGAGTCTTCGGCTTGATGGGAAGTAACCCTGGCGACCTCACTGGGGAACTCAAGATTTGCCTTCCCAAAACTCTGTGGGGAGAAGGTTCAATGGTCTGGCTCCGCTGGGGATGCTGAAGCTTAAACTCTGAGGGGAATTGAATTCCGGAGGATTCTTTGGCTGGGGATTTTGATGAACTCCGCTGGGGATAGGGAGAATTTTGGCGAGCGCGATCTTCCGTGGTTGTTGGCTTGAGAAGAATCTGAACAAGCGATAGGTTAACATCCGTTTACTTGGAGAACCCGTGAACTGTTTTCAGAAATCTCGAAGTTGAATAAGCAATAGAACAACATCCGTTGTTGGGAAGCGTCCGTAAACTGTTGTCAAAAGTTGCCTCTGAACAAGTCGATAGATTAACATCCGTTGTTGGTATGAATCCATGAACTATCTTGAAGTCTTGAAGTTGAATTAGCGATGGAGCCGCGTCCGTTGTTGGGAAGCGTCCGTAAACTGTTTTCAACGGTTGCGAAGAGTCTGAACAAATTGGTAGATTGACTTCCGTTGTTGGGAAGAATCCGTAGACTTGTTTCAGAAGTCTTGAAGGGGAACCGGTGTAGGGCTTCCTGAAGATGAGCTTGTGTAAAACTGCATCGGTTTTTTTTTGAACACTTTTGACATTCGAATGCCCCAAGTGGTGATGTAGATAAATTCCTGGCTTATTATAGGTGTTGGTCTACAATCGGTCGTTCACAGATGTTTCCTGGGTTGTTGCAGGTGTTGATCTGGAATTCTTCAAACATGCCCTGGCTGGATACAGGAATCGAATCTGGAAAGGTAATAGTTGATAGACATGCCCTGGCTGGATACAGGAATCGAATCTTCAAACTCTTCAGACGTGCCCTGGCTAGATACAGGAGTCGAGTCTGGAAATGTAGTCAACAGATATGCCCTGGCTGGATACAGGAATCGAATCTTCGAACTCTTCAGACGTGCCCTGGCTGGATACAGGAGTCGAGTCTGGAAATGTAATAGTTGGTAGATATGCCCTGGCTGGATACAGGAATCGAATCTTCAAACTCTTCAGACGTGCCCTGGCTAGATACAGGAATCGAGTCTGGAAATGTGGTCAATAGATATGCCCTGGCCGGTTACAGGAATCGAATCTGGAGATGTTGTAGTTGATAGATGTGCCCTGGCTGGATACAGGAATCGAATCTTCGAACTCTTCAGACGTGCCCTGGCTAGATACAGGAGTCGAGTCTGGAAATGTTGTAGTTGATTTGTTGAACACTTTTGACATTCGAATGCCCCAAGTGGTGATGAAGGAATCTTGAATCAGATTACCCTGCATATTGAGAGATTTCTTGAAATCTTGACTGGACTGCCCCAGGTTAACTGTACTTTGAAAGATCTGTTGGACCTTGACTGGACTGCCCCAGGTTAATTGTACTTTGAAAGATCTGTTGGACCTTGACTGGACTGCCCCAGGTTAATTGTACTTTGAAAGATCTGTTGGACCTTGACTGGACTGCCCCCAGGTTAATTGAATTTTGACATGTCATGCCCCTTGTTGATAAGGGATTTGATGGGAGTGTTATCCTCTTGAAGTGATTTTGACTTACTGAGAGAGTTTTCGTCCCTCCGAACATTCGCTGTATGAATTTCTTCGCTGTCAAACAAAAAGGTCAAATGCAGACAGTGATATTCGGATAATGCAAAGTTTATGTTTGTCTTGAAGTTTTTTTTTTCGTTTTGAAAAAAATGCGTTTTTTAGCAGAAAACTTTTCATAAGACAAGTCAACACGAGATTTAGAGCAAAGCCCTACAGGAGTCAGGATACCTTTTGTAACAGCATGCTTTCGAACTAACCCATGCTTCAATTAGGACTTTTGAAGGGTTGTAACGTGGCCTGGTTCACGGTTTAAGAAACAAAGGATAAAGGCTCAAAGTATATTTGTACCCACCCGCTCTTCGTGATGTTCTTCAACCTAAGCTCAGTTAACTGTGCGTCACACTCTGTTTTGAGTTTGGAACGACTTTTGGGCGATGGTTCACCAGTTTGAATTTAGGAGACAGTCATCGTCTCCTTTTTCTTTTCCAACACTTTTCATGTTGTTGAGGATTTTGTAATGACCTCACTATTTTGATTTTGATTTGTTATCCCTAACTTTTGCCTGACTGTTACCGTTTTCGGGATTACTGTCAGCGGGATGCCCCAGCTTTCTTAAGCCTCCTTTATAGGTTCTGGCTTGGTGGGCTTTTCTCTTTTGAGAGATTGACTGTCTATGTGATAGGGAACCACCCTTGTCTTTTGATTCCAAAGGAACGCTTTCTTTTTCGATGTTGTTCGTTGTGTTACGAACTGAGAGTTTGCGACTTCAATGCGCATTTTCTTTTGAATTAACTGAGATACTACCCTGCCCCGGGTTTATATCAAAAGGTTTCGATTGTTTAGAACAGGAAACTCCTACTTCTTTGGCTCGAAGGGGTTGACTAGGGATTAACTTCCTTATAACTCCAGTGTTTGGGAATTGAAAGAAATGCCTGTACATCATCAGCAAGGTCTGTTCAAAAGCATACTGTATGAGATTATGGTATTGTTTCGTCATCCTCCCTCTAAAGGCTTGCAGCTTTTTATCAAGAGTCAAATATCATAAGGAAAGCATAAGAGTAGTGAAACGAATGGATGAATTCAAGACAAACATATGCAATGCATTAATGAAAACAGAGTTTAACATCAACAGATAATTGTTTGACAGCAAAAGAAATTACAACTTTGAAAAATTCAAAAAGAAGCAAAAGTCTTTCAGTTTGAGTTTCGTCACTTCAAGCGGAGAACCCTTTAACGGAAGATTTTCATCTCGCCGTTTGGCATGAATTCCAGCACCCCAATGTCGATCAGATCTTGAATCTTGTTCTTCAAGGCCCAACAGTCGTCGGTACTGTGTCCCGGGCTGTAGGAGTGATAAACACAGAATGCGTCGGGATTAAAGTGAGGAGAGGAGATATTGAGCTTCTGAGGAGGGTCCTTTACAGTAAGCAAATTGACCTCCAACAGGCGCTTCAGTATGAAGAATGATGGTATCTCAGTCTCCGTAAACTGTCTTCCCGACTTTTTTTGTTTACGCCGATTGTCCCGTTGACGCTGGCGAGGTTGTTGATGGGATTGTGACCCTGAAGCAAGCAAAGGAGCTTTCCCTTTGTCTTCTTGAGTTGATGGAGGTTGAGCGGTGATTTACTCTTCAACTTCAGATGTTTTCCCCAGTTGGTTGTTTGGAAGCAGTTGGCGGACAAGAACTCTGAGTTCCTCTTGTCTTTGGGATAGGTCTTGGATGAGAGCCATCTGGCCCACCAACTGTCCCATCATTTGAGTCCTCAGTGTTGTCAGATCAAACTGCAGCTCCGCAATCTGATCATTCCTGGCATTGTTGGAAGTCCCCAGGTCTTTGATGAGGAGAGTTTTCATCTCTTCTTGCCCCAGAGACAAGTTCAGGAACATCTCCTGCAGATGAGCAGTCTGGTCTTGGATGTCTTTGATAGACCGTTCTAGAGCCATCTCTTGCTGACATAAACAGCAGGAGAGTAAGGAAACCTGAAAAAGGAAAGATTGTCAAAATGCAATGAATGATATGTGGATGCATGCTTTCAAGGATCTCTTGGGGTAAACACAAGAAAAATGTTAGGGGTTGAACTCTGCTCTTGGATTGGAGATCTCTGTACCGGTGGATGTCCTTCCACGAGAATCAAGCTCACCATGTCGAGTGGGTCATAGCCACTGATTCAAGTTGTTGTACTTGAACTTTTGGTTGGAGAACTTTGTATCGGTGGATGTCTTTCCACTAGAATCAAGCTCACCATGTCGAGTGGGTCATAGCCACTGATTCAAGTTGTTGTACTTGAACTTTGACTGGATTGGTTAGAGGAGAAACCTCTTGCCCCTTGATAGTCGTCTGGCTCAACGTAATCCTGCATCAACAGAACCCTCGAGATCCTTGAAATGGTTATTGAAAATGCTAAAATGCTATGGTATGATGTCATGATGTTATGTACATGTATGCACAAGCAAGTAAGTGTATATACAGGCAAACAATATTCACACAAAGCACACAAGGCCTTAGGTTTAGGCTTGCATGAGGTTCAGGTACTACCCTCTTTCAGTTTGTTGGTTAAAACCTGTCCTACCAAAAGTAACCGGGTTCTAGAGGTCCCAACGTCACTGGATTGCTTTCATTGTTCATCGTTTCGATTTAGCCACTGAACTGGCGACCGAAATATTCCAGGAAAGCAACCCTCAATTGAGTGTAGTATCGAGTATCAACCAACCTCGGACTGCACCAAAGTCAGTTATCTCACTACCCCTAAAAGGCCAAGATGGTTCAATTAAGGTTCCTAAGGTCAGTTGATGCTTCGCGACACCACGCGGCGGCCCCGTACTCTCCTTGACTGAACTCAAGGGTTACCGGTACACACCAAAGTGCCACATCAACGTAGCAGACTGCTTCAACCATGTCGGTATACCCCGCACAGTTCCCTCACAGCCTTGTTGCTACTTTCTAAGAAGGTATCCCCAGATCCGGGTTAGGATCTATAAAACTCCGATACAAAGCCCCCAAAAGTAAAAGCAAACAAGACAATCAATTGAAAACAAAGGTGATCTAAGCCCTAAGGTTACTCCACTTTTATTATTGTCCCCAGCAGAGTCGCCAGTTCTGTGATACGGTGGGAGAACTGACTTGAGGTTTTGCGTTTGTTTTCGCAAATGTGCGGTTGAGCAAGAGTCGCCACCGACTTTTTATTTTATCCTAAGGAAAGGTTAAAAAGCACATCAAAAACCTTTTGAGATGTTTTCTTGGGTTCGGGGAGTAGATTATAGAAAGGGAAGGTATTAGCACCCTTTCTATCCATGGTTATCCATGGGCTCTTAGTTACTTGCTTAGATCACTTGCCTTTTGTTCAATTGTTTGAAATGGTGCTTGAGTGTGTGTGGGTTTGAAAATATTTTGAAAAGAGGCCAATGTGGTGGCAACCTTTGTAATGATCCATGTTGGGATGTATACAAAGGTGTATGTCTTTTGAAAAAGTTTTCATTTGTTTTTGAAAGTTGTTTTGAAAGTGTAGTGATGTGTGATTTTGAAATTAGGCAAGCGTTTTGTTTTGCAAGTTTGATTCAAGTAACTAAGAGGTTTTCTACTCCTAAATTCCTCAAAAGATTATTGCTATGTTTTAACCCTTTTAACAAGTTTATTCCACCATTGTATTTGGTGGCCAATCTTGTGTTAGGATGTGAGAGGGACAGGCGCGGGTCATTGTTTAGACCATAATTGCAATGGTGCCAAGTATCTTTGGGCATTTTCCTTAAGGGACTTGATCATTTTTTAGGCAACTTTCGAAAGCGTCATCGAGGGACTATGATCATTTGAATTGTGTTTGTTTTGCCCAAAGAGACCTAACGTGCAATATGGCCCATTTTTGAAAGGCAACAAGTGGATATAACCCTAGGGGTGTTAGTGTGCAAGTGTGTTTTATTGCATACAAGAGTTTTTCTTTGAATTAGGTTTTTCTATTTCATTGATTTTATCTTGTCATACACATCCTAATTACTAGCAATAAGAAGCGGAAATGTAAAATCCTACGCTATTACAATAATTAGGGGAGGGGGATACACATTTGTACATGGGGGGTTCAACGAGAAAAATAGACAAAAAAAGAAAATAGCGGAAAACAAGATATATAGAGAGAGAGAGAGGGAGCCCGCGCGCTGTTGGGAGGCCATCAGAAGTTCTGACCCAGATCCGCTGTCAGATGATCAACCTGTTGGTGAAACTGGATGAGTCAGAACTTCTGACTCCAGAACCTGCAAAACAGAACCTTGTTAGTGGGGAAATCAGAAGTTCTGATTTCCCTGCGCTGCAAGACAGAAGTTTGTTAGTGGAGAAACTTAAAGTTATGAAACAAAGCTGGAGATTTTGGCAGAGTTTCAGAATGTTACGTTGCTAGGAGTTTCGTTTCTCTCTTAGCAATTTTTCTGTTTTTTTTTTGAACGCCTTTTGCAGTGGTGAAAGCTCCCTATTTATAGGCAAAGTTCTTGTGGATGCCTTGAACATTTAAGGCGCCAACAGAGTTTGAATTTGTTCTTTGACAGAAATTCCTGGGAAGTTGTGATAACAGCTATCTTTCAGCCTAGGTAGCAGCAGCAGGCGTAGATTGGGGGAAGTGACCTCTGAAATGGGCGGTGGCGTGAAGACCCATGCCAGAATCTGTGCAAAAGCATTCTCCAAGCCACACGTGAATGTTCAGGAGTGGTTGGAAGCATTAATGGGCATTAAATGGTGACAAGACCTGTCAATACCAACATTCTGGTAATGGAAATCAGCGTTGAATCAGCAGCGTAAACCATGCTCTGGCCTTGGCTACCTGTTGTCTTAGCAAGCTCTGGAGATTCTCCTGGTTTTCTGGTACGTTCCTTGGATCTACTTCTGGACAATCTGGACTTAGAGATTCTGTATCAATGTGACACCTATCCTTCTGACCTTTCATCTTCTGATTTCAACCTGTTCTGAAGGAGCCTTCATACTTTCCTGTTTCTCTTGCATTCCTTTAGCAAGTTCTGACTGAGCTTGTGTAATTGCTGAAGGGGTATGTTCTGTTTGAGGCTTACACTCTGAACCACGTTTATAACTTCTGATTGAACTGATGTAGCTGCTGAAGAGCCAACTTCTGACCACGCTGAGCCAAGCTTGCAACTTCTGACCGTCTTCATCTGGAATGGGTCCAGAAGTTCTGAAGCGCTGATTTTTCTAAAAACACTTATTTTAAAGAAGCACTTAGAATTTGATTTTCCTCAAGATGAAAGCGTTGTTTCCGGAGTTTGTGAGACCATCTTGCTCTTGTAAGTGGCTTGCTTGGGCAAAAGGATAACCCAAGACTTGGATTTGTTTCAGGGGACTTTGAAAAATCTAAGATGGTTTCCTGAAGAAAGGGAGGGAAAATTTTGGGGTACAACAGATGCGTAGAGCATTTCCTTCTCTTTGGAGATCATCTGAGGGATAAGCACAGATTGACCTTGATAACTACCAACCTTGCTTTCCATTATGGTTCCTGTGTTCTTTCCTTTATTTTTTGAAGTTTTCTTCAGTTGGGATGATGTTGTAGAAGACATTGTTGAAGATTGTTGGAAGTTTTAGGGTTCCGATGAGAAGAGAGGAAGAAAAGATTCAGAATTTGGAAAAGAATAAAAGATTAAGTTGATGGGTTTTTATAGTGTGGAAGTTTAAGCATCCACTGAGTAAGACTATGATACGTGGGAGTCATGGGTTGGATTGAGAAGGAGGTGGCGTAAAAGTTGATATTGGTAATAGGCGTGATTAATAATAATCATTGTTTTATAACTGCACCATGCTGTGAGATACTGGTTCAAGATGGTTAAGGAATCCAAAAGGCACCGTGATTGATGTGACTGGAGTCATACACAATAAATGCTACGATTACTCAAAGGTCACATCAAAATCTTGCATATATGTTTAAAATAAGTGTTTCTCAAAGGATCGAAATACATATTTTAAAGGGGCATTTTGTTGGCTGAAGATTTTGATGACACAGTTCGAAACGAAGCAAGTTGGGTGTTTCGTTGGAATAAAGCAAGATGTCATGGTTCGGAATGGTAGAAGCAGTTCTTCGAATGAACATGTCAAAGCTCGGAGCTTCGAGTGACAGTTGTGGAGATATATTCAAAAGAAGTCTCGAAGTGGTAATGAGACTGTGTTTAAGAAAGGAGTTCGAAGCGAAGAGTGCCAAGACATTTGAAATTCAAACACAAGCGGGATGTTCGAAATTTAAAATATATGAGCTGGAGCATTCGAAGACGCGTGGAAGCTAGAGAGGGGCAGTGCTCTGCATGTTTTGAACGTGGCAGAATCTTATAGGCAAGACCGTTATGGTCGAAGTAGTATAAATAGAAGTCTTAGCGTTAGGATTTCGTGTGTCATATATATTGTACAAAATTCAGTAAACATTCAAAATACCACATGGCTAGGGAAATGAATGCTCGAACAATGTACGTATGATAACACCAAATATTTATGATTCAGCAAAAAACTCTTTATCATTTCCAGTTTATCTTCTATCTTCATGTCAATATCATTCAAAAGCCTTTACATTAAAGTATTTTCATTCGAAGTCTTTTACTGATTTCTTGCATTTAAACGCTTTCTTTCTATTTCAAATCCTTTACATTTCAGAAACTTTTGTATATTTCATGCTTTTATCTTCATGCTTTTGTCATTCGAATACCTTTTCATTCAAAGTCTTTTACTGATTTCTTGCATTTAAACGCTTTCTTGCTATTTCAAATCCTTTACTTTTCAGAAACTCTTTTACATTACATGCTTTTATATTTCAAAGTTATTTACTTGTTTCTTGCAGTTTTACGTTTCTTTACAATCGAATCTTTATTCATGCAATTTAGTTTCGCACATCTTTACTTGATCATGTCATTTGATCTCTTTAATGTGGTAATCGAAGTAAGTTAAACGCCTACACCACATTCTAAATACCAACCATGAATATTAGTTCTACAGTGAGAATTATCCAAATGACCAATACACCATAGGATCAATCTAGTCGATCCTGCAAGTTACCAGAGAGATTAAATAACAGTCATTAAGATTATTTGATAGTTTGGAGGACTAGCGGTTGTTTACCAGAAATCACTGTAAACAATATATTAAAACATTTATTAATTATTACAAATTTTTTTTATCATATATATGATATAGTTTTTAATAAAAACAGTTTTTATTTATAGTCAAAATAGAATATATATATATATATATATATATATATATATATATATATATATATATATATATATATATATATATATATATATATATATATATATATATATATATATATATATATATATATATATATATATATATATATATATATATATTTATCTTAATAAAAAATATTAACATGAATATAATAGTTAGGTATAAAAAATATAATTATAAATAAAATATAATAAAAAAGAAATATATTATATATATTATTTTAAAATTGATTAATTTATTTTTTAAACAAATTATATATTAAAAGTAGAATATCTTATATATGTGTATTTAAAATAAAATAGAATATAATTATATTTTATATTTCTTAAAAGAATAATATCTTTGTTAAAAAAGTTATGGTTAATATATATTCAATATATATATATATATATATATATATATATATATATATATATATATATATATATATATATTATATATATATATATATATATAATAGTTATAAAATTTAGTTATAGTTAGTATAGTTAATAATAAGACAATGATTGTATAAATGTGCAGTATGGAATATTATCGGTATGGTCGTAGTTGGGTGTACGATAGATTGTATTCAGGAAGACGTGCACTTAAACCCCATTTTATAGAAGGAGTTAATGAGTTTATCACGTGGGTATTTGCTCAGGAATGTTGTCGAAGCGAAGGAGGAGTTAGGTGCCCTGTCTTAAATGTGAATGTAGATCAATAATTAGTGACCCGGAAGATGTAGCACGTCATTTGCATAGAAGGGGTTTCATTGAAAATTATTGGGTTTGGACATATAATGGTCAAGAACTGCCGAGTAACGTACCAGATACTAGCAACACACATGCTTCAAGTAGTCGATCGCCTATGGAATATTAGGAAAATTTTAATCTGATCAGTGAGATGGTTGAGGATACTTTTGGTGTGAACGTGACATATGATCAAACTGAAGATTTTGACGGAGAAGAGTTACCGAATGAGGAAGCGCATAGATTTTATCAGTTGTTGAATGAAATGAATACACCATTGTTCGAGGGTCATCAGACTCAAAGTTATCAAAGTGTGTGAGATTATTGGCCGCCAAGTCAAGTTGGAATGTTCTTGTCAGTGTTTGGAACATTTTGCAAAAATGATGTTGGATTCCACCGCAACAAAAGACAACTTGCCTACAAGTTTTTATGATGCAAAGAAGTGGGTGTCGAAGTTAGGTTTAAAAGTAAGAAAGATTGATTGTTGCATTAGTGGTTGCATGTTGTTTTATGACAACGCGTTTGATACTCAAGATGGATTGTTGGAGGAATACAAGTTTTGTAAGAGTCCAAGATATCAAGTTCGCAATAGAGCCATTAACAGCAAGCAAAATCGTATAGCAGTAAAGTCTATGTTTTATCTTCCGATAATACCAAGGTTAAAAAGAATGTTTGCTTCAATGCAAAGTGCAAGTCAAATGACATGGCATCATATAAACCAAACAAGTTCAGGCACTATGCGACATCCAAATGTATAGGAGGATTATCAGACATTGCTCGCAAATTTTCTGAGTCATAATCCTCAATATACTCCGGGAGAGAGAGACAGAGAAAGTCTCTTCATCCAGATGTGGACTTTTATATTTAGGATCAAGTTTTTGGTGGAAAAGGCCCTAACGGTTGTTTTTTTGGTGGTGTAAATTTGGCGGGCACCTTGAGAAGTTGAGATAGAACTCTATTTCAAAGAGTTAGAGATAGAAAATGGGGGTCACGTCAACTAAATTTGACACCAGAATAACTTGAAACCGTAAGACAATTGGCGTTAAATGAGGCGAGACGCGAGTCAGTACAACGTGAGGCGGCAATGAAAGCCCAAATGGAGGTCCAAATGGAGGCAATGAGGCAAGAGCAACAACGACAAGTGGAGGCCATGGCGAAGAGGCAAGCTCATATGAAGCAACAAATGAGACAATTTATGCAAGGGTTTGGTGGAAATCTAAAATTTCACGGTTAAGAGCCGGAGGATGACGGAAGCGAAGATAATTTTGACATTGATAATTATGACCCGTAAACTTTAATTTTTTTTTTATTTTACTTTCAAATTTGAATTTGTATACCATAGTAATTAATTATTAAATTTATAATTTTAGTTTATTAATTTTATTATATTAAATTAAATATATTGAATTTATTATATATTGAATTTATTTTATATTGAATTTATTTTATATTGAATTAATTATTTTAATTTATTATATTGAACTTATTAAATTGAATTTATAAAAAAAAACAAATTCAGTTATTAAATTAAAAAAAAATATTAGTGACGTGATTTTCACGTCACAAATTGTGACATGAAAATCACATCGCAACTTACATATATATATATATATATATATATATATATATATATATATACTATATATATATATATATATATATATATATATATATATATATATATATATATATATATATATATATATATATATATATATATATATATATATATATATATATATATATATATATATATATATATATATATATATATATATATAAAGTGGATGGCAGACTTTATTATAAAAAACACATAGTTGAAACTATTTAGAGACGTATTTTTCACGTCACTAATTTGTTACGTGAAAAATACATCGCAAGTAAAATAACTCTGTATTTGTTACGCCTGCTCTCTTGCAAAGGTGGGTTTTCTATATAACTTTGTTGCGACGTGATTTTCACGTCACAATTTTGTGACATGAAAATCACGTCACAAACTTTTTGCCACCCCCTCCCCAGCCACGTGAACTAACACGTCGCAAGTATTGTGTAGTGGCGTGATTCCTCATTTTGTGACGTGAAATTCACATCGTAAATAAGTGTTTTTTTTTATAGTGTTAAAAACAAAAATATATTTTTATAATTGATTATTTTTTCTAGAAAGTAATTTTAATAATATTTTTTAATATCAAAATTACATGTATTTGATCAAATATTTTTTTCTATAGTTGATTATTCTCTTTTTTCTAAAAGTGATTGAATAATATATTTAAATATCTAAATTATATGTATTTAGACAGAAAATTTTACAATGTTTTTAATCAGTTACGATAATACTTTTACTTTTCCTTTATGAAAATTTTATTTTGGATAGGCTATATTTTTTAAAAAATCAAACATAATTAGATTGTGTCATTTTGTATGCTAAAAATATGTTCATTTCTAATTTTTATGTGAATGGTTTGATTTTATTTTATTTTTAAAGTAAACGTTTTTTATGAGATGTTTTAAAGTAAAAACTTAAATGCATGTTATTTCCCTTTTTTTGGACGAGTTTATTCCATTTTTTTTATTTATAAAAGTTATTGATTTAAAAATATTAACAATATATTAGTTGAACTATTTCATTTAATTTCATTCGGAAGAGGAACCTTAAAAAAATAGTTTTGACTCTTATCAAGAAAAGATATAGGATATAGGGTGTGTTTATTTGAGGGATTAAAATTATAATTCTAGGAATCTCATTCCTAGAAATATTAATGCTTGGAACTTCATTCTCATTAATTTGTTTGATAAGTTATTAAGGTTCCTATAAATATTTTTAAATTTTATTTTATTTATAATTTTAAAATTTTAATATATAAAAAAAATATGTTAAAATTATATAGAAGTAGGTAGTTATAGGTGGTTATTTTTTATTTCTATGGGAATATAAGATTCCCACCCTTTGTCATGGGAATTAATATTTAAACGTTCATGAATAAATTATATTCCTTGAAATAAAAAGTATCTGAGAATAATTTATGAAAACATGAAACAAACATAGGAATATAGGATTCCTAACTTCACATTCCTGAGAATACAATTTGTATCCATGAAACAAACACCCCTGTTGTACCCCAAAATTTGCCCTCTCATTTCTCAAAGAATCACTCTGGACCCTCAGGTTTGCTTCCATCCAATTCCAAGCCTTGAATTGCAATTTTTTAAGGAAGTCATCCACAAGGGCAAAATGGTCATTTGCACACTGAAAAGTTAAACTTTGACTTTTGGATCAAATCAAATTTCAAGAATCATATTTCATCAAGACATGTTGAAATATAAAGTTTGTTTCATCAAGAAATTTAAAAGTCAAAACTACTTTGGAAAAGTCAAAAAATACTTAGAATTTTTTCTAAGTGTTTAAAAAATATGACAAGCTCAGAACTTCTGGCCAGATTTTCACCATGATGCAAGTTGATTCTAAAAGAACTTCTGATACAATAGTTATAGATTTCAATGAGATCTAAAACATTGCAGAACAAAACTTCTCCTAAAAATGCTGAGATTTCAAGTTACAACTCCTCAAAGACACGTCCATGAAACTAAAGCACTCAGCAAATTCTAGACACTTTCAAGACAGAGTTTGGTCAGAACTTCTGGGTCAGTTTTCACAAAGGTTCAGTTAGAGTTTGCAAGGGTAATTCAAAGAAGGTTACAAAGCGTGCTGCAAGCTTCCTGGAAAGTCTGAGAACTTCTTCAGAACATGCTGAAGCAAGGAGATACAAACATCAGAAGTTGGATGTCTATTCTAAGTCACGCTGAAGCTGAACATCTGATCCAGAACTAAGCAATGATGCAAAATATCACGTTGCAAGATTTCTGGTTTGATCAATCTCATCATCATTTAATGCTCACAACCACTTTTGGGTCTTTGTTCAAAGGTTTTAAAATGTTTAAAAATAGAAATAAAAGAGAAAAATATCAACTATATTCAAATTAATCAAGAAATGAAAAGTAAGACCATAGAAAAATCAAAAAGGGACTCAAATACTTTTACAAATTTTTTATAATTCTTAAAAGTCAGAAACTATTTTTAAAATTAAAAGAAAGGGTAAAATAAACCAAAAAATGATAAAAATAGCAAAGTTAGAAACAAAAATAAAATAAGGTCACCAATATTTGTCACAATATCATTGGATCATTCCATAATTTTTTCAGAATTTAAAGTGCATAAAAGTATTTTTAAATATTTAAAACAATTCCAATAAAGTGTAAATTTATAAAAAATACCAAAACACAAAATGAAATCGTGGAAAACTAAAAATCAGAAATAGAATAATCAAAAATATTTTTCATGATTTTTTCAGATTTTTTTGGACTTAAAATGAATTTTCTATGATTTTTTGAAGTTTAAAACAATTAAATATAAAAAATCAGAAAAGAAAATAAAAGTCAAAAATATGTGGACCATTGGATGAGAGTCAAAACGCGTTAGTAATCAAATCCAAGGGATCTGGCACGTTGTACATATCATGGTCATTAGTGAATAAAGCACTAAATCAGAAATAAAATCAGAATTTAAAAATAACAAGTGGCGTGCCATCATTGGTTGGAAGATGACACATTGGTCATCTTCAACCTCTAGCCAACGTGAATTGCAGGTCTCTCAAACTATAAAATCAGAAGCTCATACCTATGTCATTCGCTTCGTCTCTTCAATACGAAGACAACCACACCCTCGCGCTAAATTTATATAAACTGTAACTCAAGCAATTTGGAAAGAAAGTTTTGAAAAGGGATTTGAAATTTCATGGTCAAAACGTGTTTCCAGTAAAAAGCAAGTGTTTCAAATAGAACCAGTGCAATGAGAGCATCACAATGATATCAACGTTTTGAAGAATTGATGAAGGAATCTACCTATTGAAGTTGAGTTGCAGAGCTCTGAAACTGGACTTCTATGGAGCAATATAGGGCACGATTCTTGAATGTAATTATATGGTTAACTTCAGGGAAGATCAAGGAAGGTGAATTGATGAAAAAATTGGATTGAAAAAGGCTTGAGAATGGATTTCGAAGTTGCTGGATTCTGAGTTAGAGAACAAGTTTGGCAGGGTGATTCTGGCTATTCAAGCTTGAGAAAACGAATGGAACAGTTCATGTATTTATAAGAGAAGCAAATGGGATCAAAAGGAAGAGTGAATGATGTATTTTGGAGGGAATTAGTGCAAACCTGATGTACGAGTGAAGTGTGATCTAATTTTCACCAAAACTCATCCAATCCTTGCGTTTTGAGGTGCTAAAAAAATATGGAACTTCACTAAACATGTTTAGAGGCAAAAACGTGTGGAAAACTTATGATTAAAGGCCATATTATGGATTTCAAAATTCTGACTTGGTGAGAATTTCAGTTTCAAAGTGTCAACTTCTGACCAATGGCATTTTCAACTCAAGGGGTCTTAGGGCATGATTCTTGATGCTTTACAAAAGTGAGGTTTTAAGCTTTGCAATGAAAAAAGAATGGAATCAAATGGATGCTTGAGCTGAAAGTTGTGTTGAGTCAAAGTTGGAGAAAAAATGTTGACTTTCCATACTTAGAAATATTTCAAATTCTTCTTCAAAAGTGACCTATAATGTCTTGCATCCAAACATAGCCTTCTACTTGGAATTTGCTCTTGACCAAAAAAATGGCATGAAGTAGATCTCTTGAATTACATTTTGGAACTTGAACCATTCAAAATCTCCAAAAATTGAGAGAGTTATGAATTGTTGAAGTGGGCAAAAAATCATGAAATGACCTATAATCTTTTGTATCCTTAAGGAAATTTCCATTCATTTTCTCACTTTGCACATAAAAGAAGGCATAAATTTCAAATCTTCTAGATCATTATGGAAAAGAATGGGCTCAAGGTGATAAAAATTGACCAAGTTATGATCATTTGAAGTCAAACTTGAGAAATTGGGATTCACCTAGAGGACTTGTAATCTTTCTTCATCATCAAGTTTCTTCCACATGAAAACTCCTTGGGACTTTTGAAGTGATTTTTTGATATCCCATTAAAGAGAAGTATGTCTTTGGAATCACTCAAAAATACCAAAATATGGGCAAGATATACTCCTTTGAAGTTCAAAACCCTAGCTCCTAGATTAAGAAACATGCCTTGAGGAACTTTGACAATTTTGAACAAGCTTCTTGTACCAAAACAAATGCTTTATAAATATAAGTTGTTGACGATGATAATGAGAACTCATAGAAACCACAACCACTTCTATATCTTGATAATTGAGAGAAATATGCACTTGTGACCAATGGGAACAAGACCTTGTCCAAGCATGACAACTCCTTCAATCAACCCCTTGTACTTTTGAATCAATCTTGATAATTTGGAAATGTAGTGAACCAAAATAACCTTGTCATGCCATCCCTTCCAAAACAACTTCCATGGTGAGGTTTGAACTTCTCAAGCTTCATTGACTAGGTCATGGAAATAAACTCATGAACCCATGGATCAACTTGCTAAGCCTCATTGCCTTTACCTGCATTATTGACAAGTAAGACAAACCAATATTGCATTTCATTAATTAAAAGGAAAGTCAAAACAAAAAAGTGAATGATTACACAAGAAAAACAAGTCAAAGTGCTTGGTGATTCCTCAAAGAGCAAAGCTAAAGATAGGAAGGAGAACTAAAAGCCCTAATGTGATCTTGTTGTGATTGAATCAATATGGTATGGTAAGGGGATCTTAGGGGCAAAAATTGGGGTACAATAGGGGGTATACAAATTTACAAAGGATTTTGCAAGAAACTTAAACCTAATGATCTATTACAACCATATTGAATAATATACAAGAATTGAATAAATAATGTACAAGGATAAATGGAAAAAGGAAACGAATTTTGTTTAGTTTTCATGAAAGGGTTTTAACCTAATTAAGAAAATGATTAGTTAAAAATAAACAAGATTAAATTTAAACTAATTAAGAAAGAAATTAAGTTAAAAAAGGATTTTTTAGGGTTTTTTGTGAAAATGTTTTAAATTAATAATAATAAAATAAGAATTTAATTAATTAAAAGAAACCTAAATTCTAAGTTAATTTTAATTAATAATTAAAACCTAAGTCTAGATAATAATTATTTAAGAAAAAAAAGAAATTAATTTGTTAAGAAAAAATGTTTTTTTGTTCTTTTTTATTTTATAAAGAAAATAAATAAGTGTAAATAATAATAAAAATATTTTTGAATTTTTTACTAATGAAAATAAAAATAATATTAATAATAATAATGAAAGAAAATAATGAATGAAAATTGAAATAAAATAAAAATAGGAAAAAGAAAAATAAAATAATATGAAATAATAAAAGAAATTGGGCTAGCCTGCAAAAGTAAACAGGGGGGTTAGAGAAAGCAAAAAAACAAAATCCCAAAGGAGAGGCCCAGATGCCTGTTTCAAACAAAAAATGAAAGAAAAATGTAAAAAAGAGAAAAAGGGTACCACTGGGGCTCGAACCCAGGTCCCAAAGGTTAACAGGCGCGCATTTTACCACTGGGGTGGCTATACATCCGTTCATTAATACAAAACCATAAATATATATTTGAAAACAAGTCATGAGGCCAACTTCATCTTCTTCCTTGCGCTAACAAATTTTGAAAACTGTAACTTCATCAATTCTCAACCATTTTCAAAAGTGTAAACATGAAACTTGTGCATTTTTCCACCACGAATCCAACCATGTAAAGATCATAAGCTATAAATCAAAGATGAATGAGAATTTCTAAAAGTACCAAATTCTGACCTAAATATTTCAGAAAGTTCAAACTCAAAATTCTCCTAGCTCAATCAAAATAAATAAAATTTATGGACATGTATAGTTTCAGGGCAATGATGTCTACATTTTATCTTCACAAATGCAAGCCTAACAATGCCTAAATAAGAAGATATAAGTTCAGAAAATGTACCTCAAAGCTGGAAATCGTGAAATGAGTTTGAGCTTGATTCAAGGTGCTGCAATGATCAGGTTAACTTCCTTGAGTCTTTAGGAAGCTAATGCAATGCTTAGCTTGAGTTGAGAGTGGCTGAAATAACCTGAAGAAGTCAAGTTATAGACTCTGTTTTTTGGTTATGGAGGTTATGATAAATAGTGTTACAGTTCCGGAAAAAGGATGGGGATGAGTTATATTTGATATGTAGGAGCTTTTGGAAGTGAAAGGTCAAGAAATGTAGGAGGGAAATGGAAGTTTGATATGTAAAGCTTCTGGAGCATAGTGTCAAAAATCGGTTAATAAAGATGCTACATGACTATATTAAGGTTTTTTCCTGGTCGTACGAAGACATGTTGGGACTTGACACTGATATTGTGGTTCATCGCCTTCCTACAAAAGAGGATTGTCCTCCAGTGAAATAGAAGGTTCGTCGTATGCAGCCAAAGATGTCAAAAAAGATCAAGGCCGAAGTCATGAAACAATTCAACACTGGTTTCTTAGCTATCACCTCTTATCCATAATGGGTTGCTAATGTCGTTCCAGTACCTAAGAAGGATGGTAAGGTACGTATGTGTGTGGATTACAGAGACCTGAAGAGAGCAAGCGCCAAGGATGACTTTCCGCTTCCCCACATCAATGTTCTGATTGACAAAACTGCATAACATAAGGTATTCTCCTTCATGGATGGATTCTATGGGTATAATCAGATTAAAATGGCACCTGAGGACATGGAGAAAACGACCTTCGTCATACAATGGGGCACTTTTTGTTACAAAGTTATGCCATTTGGGTTAAAAAATGCCATGGCAACCTATCAGCCAACATGGTAGCTTTGTTTCATGATATGATGCATCACGAGATAGAGGTTTACGTTGATGATATGATATCCAGGTCTCAGATTGAAGAGAAGCACCTTGATCACCTACATAATATTTTTGAAAGGTTGAAGAAGTACAAGCTGAGGCTAAACCCGAATAAGTGTACTTTTGGAGTAAGATTCAGTAAACCCTTAAGATTCGCCGTCAACGGCAAAGACATTAAAGTGGACCCTGCAAAGGTCAAAACTATACAAGAAATTCCAACTCCTCGCATTGAGAAGGAATTTAGGGGATTCTTGGGATGCCTAAACTACATTACCAGATTCATTTCCCATCTGACCACTACTTGTGAGCCAATCTTTAAATTATTGAAGAAGGATCAAGCAGTGTAGTGGAATGACGACTGCCAGAACGCCTTTGACAAGATCAAGGAATATATTCAAGAGCCTCCAATTTTGATGCCGCAAGTTGAAGGAAGACCTCTGATCATGTACTTAGAAATGTTAGAGAATTCAATGGGGTGTGTTCTGGGGCAGTATGATGAGTCTGGTCGAAAAGAGCATGCAATATACTACCTTAGCAAAAAGTTTACTGATTGTGAAACAAGATACTCACTGCTCGAGAAAACTTGTTGCACTTTGGCATGGAATGCTCACCGACTGAGACAGTATATGTTGACTCATAATACCTTGTTGATATCTAAAATGGACCCTATCAAGTACATCTTTAAGAAGCCCGCTCTCTCCAGAAGAATAGAAAGATGGCAAATGATCCTGACCGAATACGACATTCAATTCACAACCCAGAAAGCAATTAAAGGAAGTGTACTAGCTGATCATTTGGCTCATCAGGCTGTGGACGACTACCAATCCATGAATTTTGAGTTCCAGGATGAGAACACCATGTTGGTAACTGATTGTGAAGAACCCGGACCGGATGAAGGACCTAAAAAAGGATTCCGCTGGACTATGGTTTTTGATGGAGCTTCTAACGCTCTTGGAAATGGTATTGGCATTGTGACCATATCTCCTGAAGGCTGTCATACTCCCTTCACTGCCAGATTATGTTTCAATTGTACCAACAATATGGCCGAGTATGAAGCATGCATCATGGGTCTCAAAGCTGCTATCGACCTGAGGATCAAATTCTTGAGTGTATTTAGAGACTCAGCTTTAGTAATTAGTCAAATCAAAGGAGAATGGGTCACGAAGCATCCTAATCTCATCCCTTATAGAGAGCATGTGTAGACGCTGATTCCATACTTTGAAGAAATTACCTTTGAGCATTTTCCACGAGAGGAAAACCAACTAGAGGACGCACTAGCTACAATGTCATCCATGTTAAAATTCAGATGGGATAATGAAGCTCCTCATATCACTATTGAGAGGATGGATGTGTGAGGGAAAAGGTGAAAGAACTGAATTTTAATGCTTATCAAAAACCTATTTGTGCAAATATATCATGCTTCAAACAGGTGCAAGTGAGAAACATCAAAAACAAGCATTTTTCTCAAAACAGACTGCATGAGCCGGCTCATGGAACCTTAGGTCGGCTCATGAGAAGAAGATTTAGGCTAGGTAACGTCTGGGAAGGAGCACGCCTTCTCTATGCGTCAACGCATAGTTTTGGGAAAACATGAGTCGGTGTATCAGGCAATGAGTCGGTGCATGACTGAAGGAATTTCAACCTCTCTCGTTCGGGAAGGCACACACCTTTTGTACACCCTGCATGAGCCGACGCATCTCCAAACTGTCTCATTTTTTTTCTATGTTGTTACATCATGGGAATCACTTATATATATATATATATATATATATATATATATATATATATATATATATATATATATATATATATATATATATATATATATATATATATATATATATATATATATATATATATATATATATATATATATATATATATATATATATATATATATATATATATATTGTTTGGCCTCTATTTTCTGAATCAACAAGAAAAAGTGAAAGATAGACACAAGAGATCTCTTCATCTTTAACCTCTCATCAACCATCAACAACTACACACAATCATTTTTGTTGATCAAGTTTTTGGGATTGTGTTGATAACGTCCGAATTGAAAGTGCAATTTTAGATTTGGGTAGATATCTTTGTGGGTTTTTTCTTGAATAAAACCATTGGGGTTTTGTCCTCTAAAATTGGGGGTTTTATCACAAGTCTTTGCTTCATTGAATTCAACCGAGTTAAGGGATTGGAAGACTGTGGGGTGTTCAATCAGGTAGCGGTAACTGGAGGATTGTGAAGAAGGATTTGGGGCCAATTTCTAGGGTTCAAAATCATTCAAGGTAGAAGGAGATTTTTTTCAAGATTTGGCATACTTGATTCATCTAGAATCAAGGGAAGAGGAGTGCAACATATAAGATTCATCAAGTGACTTTGAATTGTGGTTATTGTATCTTCTCTTACAAACTTTGCAAAATTAATTTCGTAATCCTAATTCTAGATTCTAGAATTGGGGGTAGAGTAGCCCAGGCGAGGACGGCAGGGTGAATTGCCTTAACAAATACTGTGTCCATTTTAGTTTTTGGCATTTTATTTCTATTTGCTTGAATTTGTTAGTTATCAATTTTTCTCATTCATACAAAATAATTGTAGTGACGAACTAAAATTTACAACTCATATATCATTCATTTGAATCGCTACAATCACTACAATTTGAGTATAACCAATCCTTGTGTAGCACGTATACCAAGTGTTTGATGAATTACAACTCATAAATTTTCTTTATCTTCTCAGTAACTAATTGGTAATAACTTACACCTTGTTAAACTTGCTAAAGTGATTCATCATTTTTAATTTGAGTTGTGATTCTATTCTCATCATTTTCATCAAATTGGTTCGCATATCTGATCTTTCCAATATGTAAAGTTTAGACGATCATATTCAGAGCTGTCGCTCTGTAATAAATTTTTTTTTACAAAAAGCGCAAAATTTTCAAAGGAATTTATTCAACCCCCCCCCCCCCCCCCCCTTCTAGATCCTTCATATCATCTAACAAGTGGTATCAAGAGCGCCGGTTTGTCCAGTGCTTCACATACAACTTCTAGAAATGGATTGTGATCAAAAAGGGGCGTACACTAGAGCACCCGTTTTCACAGGTGAAAATTATAGCTATTGGAAAGATTGTATGCGTGTCCATATCACGTCTATTGATAGGAAAATATGGAAGGTTATCCAAGATGGGCCAGTTGCAATATCTATGCAAAATGCTGTCGGGATAACCGTTCCTAAACCGGAAGCACAATGGGATGAAAAAGATGAGAAAAACTATGCCTATGACTGGAAAGAAAGAAACATGCTCATAGAAGCTCTAGGAGTTGATGAGTATTTTCGGGTCTCACATTGTGCTACGGATAAGGAAATGTGGGATGCTTTGCAAGTCACACATGAGGGCACAAACGATGTAAAATTAGCTAGAATCAATACTTTGACACAAGAGTTTGATCTCTTTCGCATTAAGCAAGGTGAAACCATTGCCGACATGCAAAAGAGATTTTCTCATATAATGAATCGCTTGCATACACTTGGTCATGTAATTGCCAATTCTGTTGCTACTAACAAAATTTTGAGATGTCTTAGCAGGGAATGGCAACCTAAAGTTACAGCAATTAAGGAAGCCAATGATCTAAATATTTGGATCTCACAACACTATGGGGTAAGCTTCAAGAACATGAGTAAGAGCTCATAAGCCTTGGAAAGCATGAAAAGAAAGAAAATAAGGAAAAGTCAAGGGACTTGGAAAAGAAGTCTATAGCACTAAAGGCTTCAAGCTCCAAGTCATCCACCTCAATTTCGTGTGCAAGTATATCAAATGATGATAATGAGATCCCAGATGAGGATATGGGTCTGTTTGTAAGAAAATACAATAGATATCTCCGGAAAAACGAAATTCAACATTCAGATAAGAATCTCATCAATTATATACGCCACTCTCAACCAAGCAAGCAAGATGAAAGTAAGAATCCTAAGCCACGAGGATCATGCTACCATTGTGGCAAACCCGGTCATTACAAGTCAGATTGCCCTTATTTGAAGAAAGACAAAGCCAAGGCCAAAAATCAAAAGAAACCAACCAAAGCTAGAAGAGCATACATTGCTTGGGAGAGTGATAGTGATTCCTCAAGTAAAGGTTTCTCAAGTGATGAAGAAGAAACGGTCAACCTTTTTCTCATGGATCATCAACATAAGAAAAAGAATGTAAGTCATGCTAAGTATGATCATGTTGATGAAATGTCTTATTTAGAATTGTTAAATTCCTTCAATATTTTACATCAAGAGGCTAAGGAAGCTTTCAAACGCTTAGCCTCAAACAAGAAAATCTTTTCATATCTAGAACAAAAGGTTTCTGATTCCGAAAAGGAATTAGAAGCTCTTAAAGCATCTATGATAGAAAATATTGAAGGAAAATGTGAAAAAGAAGAGAGGCCTTGGTTTAAATGGCATGGATGTGAAACTTGTCATATTTGGCAAAAATAAGTTAGAACTCTCAAAGCCAAACTAGACAAAGCTTTACAACCTAAGATTACATTTTCTATCGACCGCTCAAACTTCAGAAAAAGTATGATTAATCCCTATCAAAAATATACCTATGAAGTAGGGGTTCAAGATAGCAAGAGTAGATCTCACTTAGATATGTCTTGCCTATATTGTTGCAAGAAGGGACATACCATTAGTAAATGTAGATTTAGGAGATTCTTAGTTCCCAAAGGAATATACCAATGGTTCCCCAAAAGCAACAAATGTTTAACTTATACTTAAGGACCCAATGAATGTTGGGTACCTATCTCCCATGTTTGATATTTCAGGTGGAATGTCTTGAGCCTCTCGAGAGAAGATGGTTTCTCGATAGTGGTTGCTCAAGACACATGACGGGTGACATTTCACTATTCTTTGACTTTGTGGCAAAGAAGAAAGGATTTGTTACTTATGGCGATAACAACAAGGGAGCAATACTCGGTAAAGGTAGTGTAGGTAATCCCTCATCCACCACTATCTCATATGTCCTATTAGTTGAAGGCCTTAAACACAATCTTATTAGCATTAATCAATTATGCGACAAAGGTTATAAAATTAATTTTCTAAAGGATGATTGCATAGTCGAACATAAAGATAAGGAAGAGGATGTGTTTAAGGGCTTGAGGGTAAATAATATGTATATCCTTGACTTGAATGATATGTCCCTAACATGTGCTAAATGCTTAGTCTCCATGAGTGAATACTCATGGCTTTGGCATAGGCGATTAACACACATTAACTTTGATTTGATAAATAAAATCATATCTAAAGACCTTGTGATTGGATTACCCAAAATCAAAATTTCAAAAGATCATCTATGTGATGCTTATCAAATGGGTAAACAAACACGAGTCTCTTTTAAATCTAAAAATGTCATCTCTACAATGAAACCACTTGAACTCCTCCATGTGGACTTATTTGGACTATCTAGATTTAAAAGTCTAGGTGGAAATTATTATGGCTTCGTTATAGTTGATGACTACTCTAGATTTTGTTGGACGATAGTCTTAACAAACAAAAGTGAGACTTTCTATGATTTTTAAATTTTTTCCAAATCATCTCAAAACAAGTTGAATACAAAAATTGTTACCATCCGAAGTGACCATGGAGGTGAATTCGAAAATCACCTTTTTGATGAATTTTGTGAAAGAAGTGGCATTGATCATAATTTTTCTGCTCCTAGAACACCTCAACAAAATGGAGTTGAGCGTAAAAATCGTGTTCTATAAGAACTTGGGAGAACTATGATCAATGAACATGGTCTTCCAAAATACTTTTGGGCCGATGCAATTAATATGGCTTGTTATGTGCTAAATAGGATCTTGATACGTCCTATGCTCAATAAAACACCGTATGAACTTTTGAAAGGTAGAAAACCAAATATTTCTCATCTCCATGTCTTTGGTTGTAAATGTTTTGTATTAAATAATGGCAAAGAAAATCTTGGAAAATTTGACTCAAAAGCCGATGAAGGTATCTTTCTCGGATACTCTCAATCTAGTAAAGCATATAGGGTATTTAATAAATGGTTACAAATTGTGGAAGAATTCATGCATGTTTCCTTTGATGAATCTTGTCCAAAAATGGTCGGAAAGGGTATTTCTTTTAATGGTGCAAGTGCTTCTTCGGAAAGGATACTCAATGATCAAGATGAAAAGAGTAATGAGCCCATACTTGAGAAAGAAAAATGGGAGATGGATCATGTGTCCAGCAAAGAAGAAGAAGATACTCAACCAACAAATGAAATAAATCCCCCTTTGGAGTGGAAAGAAACCAAGGATCATCCCATGGGCAACATTCTTGGAGACATATCAAAGGGAGTAACTACACGGTCTAAGATAAGTAACTTTTTTTATCATTTTGCATTCGTCTCTCAAATTGAGCCTAAAAACCCTAAAGAAGCTTTATTCGATGAACATTGGTTTTTGGAAATGCAAGAAGAATTAAACCAATTTAAGAGAAATGAGGTTTGGGACCTTGTACCCCTTCCGCGAGACCATCAAATAATTGGTACTAAGTGGGTATTTAGGAAAAAACTTGACGAAAACGAAATCATAACTCACAACAAGGTGCGTCTTGTTGCTCAAGGGTATAACTAAGAGGAAGGCATCGACTATGAGGAAACTTATGCTCCGGTTGCCCGACTCGAGGCTATACGCTTGTTATTAGCTTATGCATGCTCACAAAACTTTAAGATATTTCAAATGGATGTTAAGAGTGCATTATTAAATGGTTTTATTAATGAAGAAGTCTATGTATCTCAACTTCTCGGATTTGAAAATCACGAGTTTCCTAAACATGTTTATAAACTTAAATGTGCTTTATACAGTCTTAAGCAAGCCCCTAGGGCTTGGTATGATCGGCTTAGCAAGTTCTTACTAGAAAAGGGATTCTCTAGAGGGAAGGTTGATATAACCCTCTTTATTAAGCTCCAAGGAAATCACTCCATCTTGGTGCAAATTTATGTAGATGATATCATTTTTGGGTCTACTAACATCACCTTGGTCAACGAATTTTCTAAAGTGATGCAGGGTGAATTTGAGATGAGCATGATGGGGGAGTTAAACTACTTCCTAGGTCTTCAAATCAAACAACTCGGGGAAGGAAATTTTGTTATCCAAATGAAGTATTGCTATGAGTTGCTCAAGCGTTTCGATATGGCAAACTCAAAAGTTATTGACACTCCAATGCCTACCGCGGTTAGCCTAGATCGGGATGAACATGGTAAGCTGATTGATGTAAAAAGGTATAGAGGTATGATTGGATCTCTTTATCTTACCGCTTCTCGTCCCGACATTATTTTTAGTGTTTGCATGTGTACTATATATCAATCGTGTCCTAAGGAGAGTCATCTAAAAGCTGTAAAACATATACTTAGGTATCTTTGTGGTACTCCTAAGTATGGACTTTGGTTCTCCAAGGGTAGTGATTATTCTTTGGTTGGCTATTCTGATTCCGACTTTGCGGGTTGAAAATTGGATAGGAAAAGCACAAGTGGCATTTGTCATTTCTTTTCAAACTCCTTAGTTAGTTGGTATAGCAAAAAGCAAGTTTCAGTTGCTTTGTCAATGGTCGAGGCAGAATATTTTGCAGCCGGTAATTGTTGTGCTCAAATTTTGTGGCTCACACAACAATTACTCGACAATTATTTAAAACTTAATCATATTCCAATATTTTGTGATAACACAAGTGCCATCAATCTAACCAAAAATCCAGTTCTACACTCGCGCACTAAACATATTGAAATTAGGCACCACTTCCTTAGGGATCATGTAGAGAAAGGTGAAGTCGTGTTTGAGCACGTCGATAACAAAAATTAACTTGCCAATATTTTTACAAAACCACTTGCGACCGAACCATTCTTTCATATTCGTAGGGAACTCAGTGTCCCTGATATTTTGGATAGATCGCAACTCCAATGAGTTGCATTCCCTTTATTTATCTTTGTGTCTCTATGATTCATGAATATCATCTTGGGCTGGCGACATGTGAGGGCATCGTGTCATTCAAATATGTTTGGTAATATCCTTCCTACTCTTTCTCATTAGTGATCATTTTTCTTAAATGTTGGTGCTATGAAATTATTAAATGCTTTGTGTGTTATTGCTTCTATGCACGTTTACTTGTTTATTGTGTTCAATTAATTACTACAAAACCTACATGCCGTGAAATACAAGAAATTTCAAAATTTTACATACATGAGCCGACCTATAACTCTGAGCCGACCTATAACGCCTGCTTGAAAAACGTATTTAGGCTTATTTTACTGGAATGCATCGATGCATCCCTGCATAGGTCGACGCGTCGTTGTTTGGAAGCCCATTATATCTTAGTTTGTATTGTGTGGTTCCATTTGTATGCATCCATTTTCTATGTTGTTGTTCCCTCTTGCTAGCATTCATCCGGCCTCCCTCTCCATCTCAAAACCCTAAAAACCCATTGTGTCATTTCAACTCCAAATCTCTCCAAACCTTCATCCATGGCTTCTAGGGAAACAAAGAAAAGAAGTTTCAGAGGTAGCTCTTCAAATCAAACTCGGGTTACTCCTCTATCACTTCTTCCTCCTGATCTCACTGAAAAGTATGATGAAAAATTTGCTAGAAGGAGGTTGGTTAGGCAATTCTGTGCCTTCCGTCTCACTCTCAAATGCATGCATATCTCAGATGTGGGGGAATTGTTGGACCATCAAAAGGTGTTTCCATTCCTTGAGTTGGATGGAGACTACAACGAGGTACTCGTCAAGGTATTCTATGCGAGTATACAAGGTAAATTCTCTGATTACCAATTTTCATACAGAATTTCAAATAAGGTTGTCAAGGTAGATGATGAAATTTGGAAAGCTTTTGAGTTGTTCCCTGTTGACACTGATGTTGTTAAAATCACCGACACTAAGCTTCCTGTAGACTATGACTTCAAACAAGCCTTGAACTCCATATTAAAATGACCATATCCTGAGAGTTTTATGCAAAGTAGTGCTTTTCCAAAAACTGTCACAACAGGTCAATTGGTTCCTCTAGCTTGAATTATACAATGGAATGTGTCAAGGATAATTCTCCCCAAAAAGGGTGGGTTATCCCGTATTGATCAACCTGAGGTTATGTTAATTTGGGCCATTCTAAAAAAAATTAAGATTCATTGGCCGTATTACATCACTAGCCGTCTATTTGCATTGAGGGATTCCCCTAGAGGATCTGCTTTGGGTTATCCATCGTTCATTCATGGAATTCTAAGTCAAGCAAACTTTGATCTTACTGGTATTTAAACTACACCTATCCTGCCGGATTCAGATTTTACCTCTAAAACTCTCGCACTTATGGGTCATCAATGGAATCCCCAGCTTGGTAAGTACAAGTACTTTATGAAATCAAACTCAGTAATACTTTGAAATGAATATGTTGAACAGGATGATGAAATGGAAGATGCTGAGGGTGGTGAAGTTCGTACTGAGAATCAAGAAAGTGCGGAAGAGGATGAAGAATATGACGAAGGCAATGATGACCATGAGCCTTATAGATCCTATGACGAGGTGATGCGCAAAATTGAGGAAATGCACATCCACCATCATGAAGACATGGTATTAGAAAATGAACGAATTAAAAATCTTGCTGGAATAGTCAACCTTCAAAACATTCAGTTTAAGGATTATGCTAGCCTCCAAGACCACCGATATAACACTCTTCATGGAATGATGGAAATGAAAAACACAAACTTGGAAAAATTCCAGTCGGCTTTCATGGCTCGCTTTCCACCAAACCAACCTGTTGACCCACCACAAGACAATGAGGAACAACAATATTAGTTAATGCTTGGCACTTTATTTCTTGCTTGTTATGCTCGTATTACTATGGTTTTGTATTAAACTGTTTTACTTCCCATACTACTTTGTGTTTCATTTTGGGTTTGTAACAATGAACATCGTATTATATTACTTTATAGGTTATTGCATCTATTTTCGTTTGCACTTGCTTCATATTGTGTGTATGTTAGTTTGTGTTCTTTTTGCAAAGTTGAAAAATATTGGTCATTCTATTTTTTTTGGTTCTCTTAATCCATGTCCTTGTTTCTTTTTGATGTTGTCAAAGGGGGAGAAGGAATACACAGCAGAAATATGCAATATCTCAGGGGGGGGGGGGGTGATTGGATGATTGACAACATTTGAGACAATTCATATTTGTGGTTTTTGCCATCATCAAAAAGGGGGAGTATAGGGGGAAAAGGTGTGAATTTTAATGCTTGTCAAAAACCTATATGTGCAAATATGTCATGCTTCAAACAGGTGCAAGTGAGAAACATAAAAAACAAGCATTTTTCTCAAAACAGACTCCATGAACTGACTTATGGAACCTTAGGTCGGCTCACGAGAAGAATATTTTGGCTAGGAAACGTCCGGGAAGGCGCACGCCTTCTCTATGCGTTGATGCATAGTTCTGGAAAAACATGAGTCAGCACATCAGGAAATGAGTCGGCGAATGACTGAAGGAATTTCAACCTCTCTCGCTCGGGAAGGCGCACACCTTCTGTACACCCTACATGAGTCGACGCATCGCCAAATTGTCTCATTTTTTCTGCTATGTTGTTACATCATGGGAATCACTTATATATATTGTTTGGCCTATATTTTCTTAATCAACAAGAAAAAGTGAAATATAGACACAAGAGCTCTCTTCATCTTCAACCTCTCATCAACCATCAACAACTACACACAATCATTTTTGTTGATTAAGTTTTGGGATTGTGTTGGTAACATCCGAATTTAAAGTGCAATTTCAAATTTGGGTAGAGATCTTTGTGGGTTTTTTCTTGAATAAAACCATTGGGGTTTTATCCTCCAAAATTGGGGGTTTTTATCATAAGTCTTTGCTTCATTTAATTCAGTCGAGCTAAGGGATTTTGGAAGACTGTGGGGTGTTCAATCGGGTAGCGGTAACCGGAGGATTGTGAAGAAGGATTTAGGGCCAATTTCTAGGGTTCAAAATCATTCAAGGTAGAAGGAGATTTTGTTCAAGATTTGGCATACTTGATTCATCTAGAATCAAGGGAAGAGGAGTGCAACATATAAGATTCATCAAGTGATTTTGAATTGTGATGATTGTATTTTCTCTTACAAACTTTGCAAAATTAATTTCATAATCCTAATTCTAGATTCTAGAATTGGGGGTAGAGTAGCCCACGCGAGGACGACAGGGTGAACTGCCTTAACAAATACTGTGTCCATTTTAGTTTTCTGCATTTTATTTCTATTTGCTTGAATTTGTGAGTTATCAATTTTTCTCATTCATACAAAATAATTGTAGTGACAAACTAAAATTTACAACTCATATAACATTCATTTGAATCGCTATAATCACTACAATTTGAGTATAACCAAACCTTGTGTAGCATGTATACCAAGTGTTTGGTGAATTTACAACTCACAAATTTGCTTTATCTTCTCAGAAACTAATTGGTAATAACTTACACCTTGTTAAACTTGCTAAAGCGATTCATCATATTCAATTTTAGTTGTGATTCTATTCTCATCATTTTCATCAAATTGGTTCGCATATCCAATCTTTCTAATACGTAAAGTTTAGACAATCAGATTCAGGGTTGTCGCTCTCTAATAAAAACAATTTTACCAAAAGCGCAAAATTTTCAAAGGGATCTATTTAACCCCCACCCCCTTCTAGATCTGTCACATCGTCTAACAGGATGAACCAACATACTGTCACGAGATTGGTACTAAAGAAGTAGTGGACAAGCCTTGGTTCCATGAAGTCAAAAGATATCTCGAAGCCCAAGAGTATCCTGGGGAGCATCAGTCAATGATAAGAAGTTCTTAAGAAGGTTTTCTGCTAAGCTCTTTCTCAGTAATGGGATCCTCTATAAACACAATCATGATTCCACTTTGCTTCGGTGTGTAGACAAGTGCGAAGCAGAAAATATTATGGATGATTTACATGAAGGTACCTTTGGCACCCACTCTAGTGGGCACACAATGGCTAAAAAGATCCTACACGCAGGATACTACTGGTCTACTATGGAAGCAGACTGTTATCAGCATTCGCAGACTTATCACAAATGCCAGATCTATGCTGACAAGGTGCATGTGCCTTCGGTTCCTCTAAACGTGTTGACTGCTCCTTGGCCATTCGCAATATGGGGCATCGACATGATCGAAGAAATTAGGCCTACAACTTCTAATAGGCACCGTTTCATCCTGGTCGCCATTGATTACTTCATGAAGTGGGTCGAGGAAGCTTCATTTGCTTTTGTTACCAAGAACGCAGTGGCCCAATTCATAAGACACTACCTTATCTGTCGATACGGTATTCCAGAAAGAATCATTACAAATAATGGTACCAATCTCAACAACACTATGATCACTGATCTTTGCACGCAATTCAAGATCCAATATCATAACTCTTCTCCTTATCGGCCGAAGATGAATGGCGCTGTTGAAGTTGCTAACAAAAATATCAAGAAAATCATATAGAAGATGACAGTGACATACAAAGATTGGCACGAGATGTTACCATTTGCTCTTCATGGTTACCACACCACAATGCGCACATCAACAGGGGCAACTCCTTTCTCTTCGGTATACGGTATGGAAGCTGTCATACCCATATAAGTCTAGATCCCTTCCTTGAGAATCATGAAAGATACAGGTTTGAATGAAGGCGACTGGGTTCTGACTCGACTTGACCAATTAAACCTAATTGACGAGAAGAGGCCCGCGGCTGCCTGTCACTGTCAGATGTACCAAAGGCGTATGATCAAAGCTTTTAACACGAAAGTCAGACGTCAGGTATATCAGGCTGGTGACCTAGTAATCAAGCGCATCATACTGCCACAAGGTGATCCCAGGGGCAAATGGACTCCCATATATGAAGGGCCATTTATGATCAAGAACATATTTTCTGGTGGGGCCATGATCTTAACTATTATGGTCAGTGACGACCTTCCACACCTGGTAAACGCGGACATAGTTAAAAGATAATACGCATAAGCAAAGACCCGCTAGGTCGACTGGCCTAGGAAAAAATAAGGGCATCCCGGCGAACCAAAAGGGTTTGGGAAAAATTATGGATATACATAAAAGATCTGTACACCCGGTAAGTCGAAAACCTGAAAAGGAGGCTTGGGAAAAAGGGTATCCCGCTGGACTGAAAATCCAAAAGGGCGGTCGAGGCAAAAGTTAGGGATTTAAAGCGTATAACTATGTTATGTTGGATCACCTTACAGCCGATCTTCAGTATCAACCATCGAGTTCAAATGGTACTAATCAATCCAGTCAGCTTCGGACAAGCAGCGAAAGAGATGAGACACTCAAAGACATGAAGGCAATAGCAGAATGGGAACCCAATGGGATTATTTCACATAGCTGTTTTTCTTTGTATACTATATTTATATAGTTTCTATTCTTACAATGACATTCTCTTACTATAATGTCTGTCTCCTTCTACAAAAACGCTTATTCAAGTTAATACAAAACTATTCCTTTGAAAGTGAAAAACTTCTGTTTTTTTTCTTCTGTTTTGTGTGCGAAAACATCCAGTGATTATTTTTGAACATATGCATTTGAATGTGATTACTGCTCACAAATATACACCTAAAAACAGAAAGAAAGTTGCTAATGACTTTAAGAAACAGGACAATATCTAAGGGCCATCCACAAAGTCCCCACAAATATTTTCTCCAACAGATACCTTCTCCAGCAGATACAGGGGCAGAGATATCCTACTACAAGGCCACTGCGATATTCTCAGTATACAACCTAATGGTGTCAGTTTCTCATGTCCCCGGAGGAGCAAGAATCTTCAAATTACTGCTCCAATAAAAGGTTCCCCAGTAAAGTCACCCAAAGCGTCTCGAGATTCCCCAACAGGATTTCAACAAAATCCCCAAGCCATTCACGGAGTTTACCTTCCCCAACAGAGTTTATTTCTCTAACAACGGAAGTCCGTATCCCAACATTTCAACTTCATCAAAATTTGAAGACTAACATTTCTTTATCTCCAGCAACAATTAGGGATTTTTTCCCTAGTTCAACAACATTGCAACAGAATAACTGATACGTTCCTATATTGCATTCATACATCATTTTTACAAACATCATAGCTTATGCAGCAGAATGCGTATATCACAATCTCATTTATTTTGAGAGCATCATGCAATCCATACATCATGACATCGCATGAAACCGGTTTTACCTTTTCAGGTTAAATCAACAAACAAACAAACAAACACCATCAACTTATATAGCAGGTCAAAGATTAATGCCCGAAACCAGACGGGGAAACTATCTACATGACCAAGTGGTATGAACTCACGAAGCAAGACAGGTTTACCAACAAATACAGCAGGCCACGGATTAATGCCCAGAACTGGACGGGGAAACTATCTATGTGACCAACAAAACAAGTCCCAGATTAATACCTGAACTAAGCCAGAACAACTATCTCAGCGACCGAAAATTTTCAAGTTCCATATTAATACCCGTAACAAGCCAGGAGAACTATTTGTGGACAACCGATTGTGGATTAATACCTGTAATAAGCCAGGAGGACTATCTACATGAGGAGATTGAAGATTAATATCTGTAACAAGCCAAGAAAATTATCTTTCTTTCTCAGGTCATAGATTAATACATGTAACAAGCCAGGACAACTATCTCAGTAACCGACAATTTTTAGGTTCCAAATTAATACCTAAAACCAGACAGGACAACTATCTGCGAACAGCTGATTTGTAGATTAACACCTGAAACCAGATAGGAAAGCTATCTACAGGACCATCCTGAAGCAATCTTACACGCGTTCCTTCTCATGCAGTCTAACACAGACTCACCCTAAAGCAGCCCCACACAGGCTCCTCCTCATTTATCTCCGGATGCAGACTAACACAAGCTCATCCTAGAACAGCCCTATACAGGCTCTTTCCAATACATTTTTGGATAGTGGTTAATTTCATTATCCCCAGGAAGTTACTGTGAAGCCTGGATTTTAATCAGAAATAAGAAAACTCCCATCTCTCCAGTGTAGAGATAACTCTTCAGCAGATCCTTGGACAACTGAAGTTCCTAGACTCTATTCCCCACCGAGTTTCCTCAAGCAAGAGAACAACAGAAACTCACATTCCCCAACGGACCTAAATCCTCAAGTTTAAGAAGATTGAATAGGGGCAGTTGTCATACCCCAAACTTTTCCCACACCTCTTAGATATATTTTGACTCAACAAGTTCCTTACACTTACAGGGATCTCAAGAGCTCAAGTTATCTCAAGAATGGGTCATGCACAACCTCCTCTTGAGCAATGGTCTCAAACTAGGGTTTTGGCTTTCCCAATGAAGATTGGAATTTCAAGATCCCAAGTGGACATCATATGCTCTCATATGCTCCAAGGAATCTCCATGTCAAGTTTCATGCCAAACAATGCAAGGTTGCTTAGTCAAATGCCCAAAAGGTCAGCATTCGATTATAAGGGTTAACAAGTTAAACTATGGTCAACATGCAGTCAAACTTTAAGATTTTTGGTCAACATCAAGGTTTTGAAGTCACATTCATCATTTGATTAAGGGTTGATCATTATTCATCAAGAAAACCCAAGATTTCACAAAGGTTAAAAGTTACTAAATTAGGGTTTCTTAGGAAAAGTCAACAGAACTTTGACCAGCCATAACTTTCACATGCTTCATCAGAAATTCTCCAACCAAAGCTCATTTTGAAGGAAATTCAATTCTCTAAAACTTTGGGACTCACATGACAAGTTAAAAAAAGCATAAACTGAGAGATATGGCTTAAGACATTATAGGTCATTTTAAAAGTCAACAAAAAGTCATTTTTTCCAAAGAAGCATACATGAACATGGAAGACTCAATTGAGATGAAACCAAAAGGAGCTCTTAGAGGACATCTTGAGATTTCCAAAATGGACAAGAAAACCTTCATAGGACAGAAATTGAGAGAGTTATGATTTTTATAAGTTGGGAAATTTTGTGGAAATGCACAAAAGTCAATGGGAGTAAATTGGATCTTTTGAACTAACGGGCCTAGGTTTTGGATCTCAAACATATCTGTGGACTTATTCAAGACATTTAAATCCATTATTTTATTTTTATGGTATTTTTTTATTTATTTGAATTTTTATTCATTTAAATATTAATAAATCAAATAAAATAGTAAAATGATGAATTAAATCTAAAAGATTTGTTTTATGATCATATCATGACCCCAAAGTCAGAATATTGAGTCAAGAATTCGTGTGAAGGGTGATTTGAGAGAGATGAGCAAATTTGGCCAAATTTAGAAATATTAAATTCCAAGATTTAAATCAAATCTTTTTCTATTCAATCTTCACGATTCAAACCACTTTTGTTGCCCTAATACAGTCCAATATATAAACACAACATTGCCTAACCAAAAAAAAAGAGAGGATTTGCAGCCTAGAGACCATGTTCAAAACTTGAAATTTTCAAGAGAAAGTCAAACTCGATTTTCAAATTCCAGGGCAATTCAGAGGCTTTTGAGGATTCAACAACCATCCCTAGATACCACTGAAGGTTTCACGATCAACCTCGAGCCCTGAAGCATAAGAAAATAATCCCTACAAGTCACGGTTTGCCATACTTTTCTTCAAATTCGTGTTCTTACATTCTTGCATTATTAATCAATTTTTATTGTATATTTGTGTTTGTATAGATGCATAGAAGGTTTCTGGATTGTCCAATTGAAGCTTAGGTACAAATATGACATTTCACCATTGTTAGGGTTCGAAATTCTAAATTTGGGGTTTCCTAGTTCCATGCAAAATCAGGCCAAATTAGGGCTACCAACGTGATCAGAAGAAAAAGACGAGTCGAACCATAGGCATGAGTGGAATTTTTGGTTGATATTTCACAAGTTTGATGTTTGCAGGTGTTATAGCTACGAAGAGGAGTGTCACTAAAGCCTTTAGTGACGACAACGACTATCACTAAAGGGTCTGTGTATTTCAAACGAAGAAGATGATGATTTGTCCCCTTCGCGCGTTTTTTTAATTTAAGTTTAATGTTTTTATATATGTTATTGGTTTTCGTTTTTCTAACAGAAGCAACATAGTGGCTGAGTGGTCAAAGCGCAGGTCATTGAAGCAGGGGTCCTGGGTTCAAGTCCCAGCGACCCCCCCCCCCCCCCCCCCCCAGGTTCTTTTCTTTTTTCTCTTCCATTATTTTCTTATTACTTTTTATTTTATAAAAAAATGATTCTTTTATTTAAAACTAATTAATTCTTTTTTTAATTAACTTTTTTTACCAATCACAAATAACCAAAATTAGGATTAGAGTTTTATTAACATGAATTTTTTATTTGATTTATTTTTTGTATATAATTTAGTTTAATTAGATTTAGAGTTTTTTCCTTTAATTAATTAATCATTATTCAAAAATACAAAAAAAAAACAATTTTCTTGTAAATAAATTAATTGGTTTTTTTGTAAATAGTTAAGTTAACTAATTTTCCTGTAAATAAAATTAAGTTAAGTTAGAATTATTTTCACTAATTAATTAAAATTAATTTATGTTAATTAGGATTAATAATGTTGTACATAATTAATTAATTTATGATTCTTTAAACCCTAACCCTGATTTCAATCTCTTTTTTCAACCACAAATTCTCATTTGCTTTTTATCATTATTTTTGGGATATTGTATAAATTTAAAAAGCCATGTAATATTCGTAGCTTAACTTTCTCGTATCATTTTCAATTATGCAACTGTCTCAAAGCCTTGTAATAGCTTAAGATTTTTATTTTCTGCAATTTACTTACTGCACCTTACTAACCTGCTTAGATGTATGATTAATAGGATTGTATGGAAAGACCGATAAACTAATTGAACATAGCATAACCTAATTCAATGATAATATATCTGAACCAAGTACACAATTGCACAAACGCACCTCTATGGTACCCCACTTTGGTTGCCTTTGGAAAAACAGTCATGTCTGTAACACCCCAATTCTACCCCAAGCAAATTATGCAAAATAAATCAGAGTTATAAAATTTCATTCATACAAACGAATCGGGACATCACAAATTCTTCTAACAAATTCATTGCATTCATCATGGATATATAACACTTTTAAAACATCGGATGAACCATCGTCATAACATCTTTAATAAAATAATTCAACAACCACGCAGCGGAATTCTTCAATAACATCTCTAAATAAAATAACAACTTCGAAACATCTCATATTCAATAATCATCAATTCAAAACTCAACAATTGAAAATCAACAATCAAAAATCAGTAAACGTTCATCCCCCCGAGTGTTACATATCAGAGCAATGACACCGACTCGAACTATTGAAGGTATACGGCCTTCACTCGCGATTACCTACACGTTACCAACATAAGGGCAACATTCAAACAGAAGGGGTGAGATATCTAACAATATAATAAAGCGCATGATAATTAATATGTAAAATTTGACCACTAATATCACCACTTCTCATCTCATAATCAACAACAATTACAGCATATATACTCATTCATCAACATCAAATACATTTCATTATTCAATCATATAATGCGACTCGAAACTATGCAAATGCATTGGTACCATTGGATCAGAACTCCCATCTCAAAAATCTGCCAATTAATAGAGGCATCAACAAGGCATAGCCTTCATCTCAAAATTTGCCAATCCAGGCCATCTCAACGAGCATAAGCTCCATCTCAAAAATGAAATGTATGCGACTCATCATAAATGTAATATCAACACCCAAGTTAACAACATTTCAAATCATTTCAAAACAGCAACATCTCAGTCATCTCAAAACATCTCAATCATCTCAACACAACAACATCTCAATTAACAACATCTCATAAACATCTTAATTACAGCATCTCATAAACATCTCAATTGCAGCATATCATAAGCATCTCAAAATAATTTATTAAACATCAATTATTTATCACGATTTTCAAACACAAATTTAATAACCACATCTCACTAATAACTCAGTTGTATATTAATACTACAGTAATCCATCCTATTATTCTGCTATTTTACATCTTTACTGTCGCTAATCCCACTGTCAGAATTCTGACAGCAACCTCTACACATCTCATGTTCATCATTCTGTCCAAAACATCAGCACAACGACCAATCATGGGAATTAATCCTAAATACTAAATTAGTTACTAGGATTACACTTCTTAATCATCGTTTTAATCATCTAGAATAAAGTTCATCGCTTTAGTAAATTAACGCTTCGAACGACATCTCAAACAGCATCCTAAAACTCAAGTTACAGCAACTAAAAACTGATTCTATCAAAAATCAGACCTAATGGATCGACAAAAAACCCTATGGATCGAATCATCCTGCTTCTCCTTTACAACATGGGTCGACGCAAAACCCTATGGATTGACGTGTACTGCTTCATCTGTCCATCATGAGTCGACACATCCTCCTTATGGATCGACTCATCCTGGTCTCAAACACAGCATGTACCGACACATGCTTCTTACCGATCGACTCATCCTAAGTCTTGCAACTATCATGTATCGACGCATCCTCGCTTTGTGTCGACTCATCCTGAGTCTTACAACCCTCATGTATCGACACATAGCCTTTAAGGTCGATGCATCCTGATACAATCTGCATAATTTCTGCATTTTCTTATGTAATTCCACTACGGCAATCATATTACAGTCCTATAAACCTCATTATACTCATGGTAATTCATCACCTAACATTAACCTATAATACTACATCGATTACACAACATCATGGCATCGTTATTCATCTAAAATTCATCAAATCTTCATCATACATCATTCATGATACATCCAATTCAAGAATAAAACAACAATCCTCTAACCCCACATATCAAACATCATGAACCCAATTATAAAGTCAGAACCCCACCCTTACCTTGGATTGAAGGTCGCTCTATAATGTCCGGGTTGAATCTTCGTTCTTGCCGTTTTTCCACTTTTTCCAGCAGCTTCACGTTCTTCTCAAATCCTTATTTCCTCTACTGCTTCTTTCTTCTATTCTAACAACAAATAGTAAAATAACATAATGTTCTATTATTCCTTAGTGGGCTCCAAACTTACACCCCCTTATTACATCTACTATCTCAAATTAATCCCACCTTAATAATATTACACTTCTAATATTATTTCACCACATAATAATATTATACCTCTAATATTATTATTTCTCCACTTAATAAAATAAATCAAATTTAATAATAACATATCTTCACAAATATTCAAAAAAATAATTTAATTAATAATTAATTAAATTACGGGCTTTACAATGTCCCTCGAAACGAAGACGCTTTAGCAAAGAGCCTCGAATCAAAAGATTATGGTCCCTCGATGACCCTACGGTGTTACCTCTCGGTAAATGATCTAGTCCCTAAACAAAATTGCTAAAGCGTCTTCACATGTTGCCTTTATGACTGTACGTCCCTTCGAATGTCCCTCATACATCCAACGATAGGGCTACCTACTCACTAATAGTAGGATAACACTGTCTAAAGGATAGGAGAAAAAGAACGACCTTTTTCGAGTACAAATAGATAGCTATTAGATGCTTGCTCATAATAAAACAAACTTTTTACACTTAAACATTTCAAAAAACAACTTTCAAAGAACATTTGCTTTGTCAACACTCTTGAGGACTGATACAAGAGTTAACGCAAAACAAATCGCCGCACTAAGGCATTTCAAAACATTTTTCAAAACACAAAAGCACAGGGTATTTCAAAACATGAGCTAAGCATCTAAGAGTTCGTAGATAACTACGGATGGAAAGGGTGCTAACACCTTCCCTTTCCATAATCTACCCCCCTTACTCAGAAAATTCTCGAAAAGTTCTTTTTCTGTTCTTTTCACCCTTTCCTTAATTTGGATAAAAGAAAAGTCGGTGTCGACTCTTGCTTACCGCAACATTTGCAAATAGAAACGCAAAACCAGTATATAACAGTCGATTCTGCCACCATATTACAAGTTTCAATATGATATGCGGGTGTTTATGAATGTATGCATGCGAATGAATATGTATGAATATGAAATGGTTACTTGTTTTAAATGTCTTATTCATTTGGGTATGCATTTACCTTTTGCTTATTTTTTATTCAGTGACCATCTTAAAAAATAAATACGCCAATGAGATAGGGAAATAAAATGCCTTTATTGAAAGTAATATAATCCAGATATTGAAAAATATTACAATCTTAAACCAAAACATGTTTTCATAAACATAAATAAAGGGAAATAAATATCCTAGGCGTGTTTGAGGATGTGTGCTCTAAAACCATCAATCCTTTTCTCTAAAACCAGCCAATTGATCAAAAGTCAACTGTGCACTGAAAAGTCAAAGAGGATGCGCAACGTCTTTTTACCTTAGAATTTTGTATTATTTTGCCCAAGGGGCATTGATGTACTAAAAATTCCATCTTATTAATATGACATGTGTTTCTTTTTTGTTTAAAACAAATTTGAATTTCTGAATCCTTGAAAGCATTACATGAATACATATCATTCATCATATGAATTAACAGGTCTTCACACTAAGTTTCCTCATCTCTCTGCTGTTTATTTTAGCAAGATGGATATTGAACAAACGGTCAAAGATTTGCAAGCTCAGAATTCACAATTTCAACAACTACTCTTGACCTTAGCCAAGGGGCAGGAGGAGATCAAGACTCTACTAGAGAAGGAGAAAGATAAAAAGAAGAAGAAGCGAGCCGGTGTGGTTATCATGGATAGAAGGTTTGAAGGACAAGCCAAACGGACTTTGGAATTCCCATCAACATCTAAAGAGGGGGAAGGAAAAGGAAAAGGAACGAAAGTGCCATCAGATTCTGAAGCAGAGGAAGAAGAAGATGAGGACTACTCCGAACAACAGTACCCTCCGGCCGATGATAAATACAAAAACCTGGAAGAGCGTCTAGCTGCTATGGAAGTGCAAAGAGTACCGGGGCTGGATTTTGAGGAGTTAGGGTTGGTTTCTGAAATTGTAATCCCTCATAAGTTTAAAGTACCTCTATTTGCCAAGTATGATGAGGTGTCTTGCCCAAAAATGCACCTCAGATCCTATGTCAGGAAAATTCAACCACATTCTTCTGACAAAGACCTGTGGGTCCACTTTTTTCAAGAAAGTTTATTAGGAACCCAGCTTGATTGGTTCTACCAGTTGGAGAGGTCTGATGTGCATAATTGGGAAGACTTGGCAACCGCCTTCTATAAACAGTATCAATACAACGCCAACTTGGCGCCAACCCGTACTCAGCTACAGAGTATGGCTATGGCTACTAATGAGGGTTTCAAAGACTACACCCAAAAATGGAGGGATTTAGCCGGAAGGGTGCAACCACCTTTATCTAAAAGAGAGCTAGTGGACATGTTCTTAGGGACTCTTCCAGGTCCTTTCCTTAATCACCTTATTGGAAGCTCCTCTACAGGTTTCACTGAGTTGATTCTAACTGGCGAGAGGGTGGAAGCCGGTATTAGAAGCGGGAAAATTCAAAAAGATGCATCTACCTCTGCTGTTGTAAAAAAGCCCTTCACTGGAAATAAGGAAGTGTTTGTTGTCTATGCACAGAGGAATCAGGGAAGAATCGAACGACGACCAACAATGGGGGCCGTTATGATTCAAAAGTCTGCACCAGACCAGCCGAGAAACAACCATCCAAGAAATGATTAGCCGAGGAATAACCAGCACTGTAAGGCAATTCACCAAAATAAACATGACTCCTGCTCAAGTCCTACCATATATCTTGAAGTTGAATCTGGCCATTGTGATACGGTGGGAGAACTGACTTGAGGTTTTGCGTTTGTATTCGCACTTGTGCGGTTGAGCAAGAGTCGCCACCGACTTTTTATTTTGTCCTAAAGGAAAGGTTAAAAAAAGCACAGCAAAAACCTTTTGAGATATTTCTTGGGTCCGGGGGGTAGATTATGAAAAGGGAAGGTATTAGCACCCTTTTCATCCATGGTTATCCATGGGCTCTTAGTTACTTGGTTTTTAGATCACTTGCCTTGATTTTTGATTGCTTGAAAGTGGTGTATGTGTGAGTGTTTTTGAAAATGTTTTGGAAGAAGATGCCTTGTCTTAGGCTAACCTTGTAACAATTCTTTACTCGAATATTTTACAAAGGCGTGTATCTTTTCGAAAAGATGTTTCAAAATGTTTTGAGAGTTTGTTTTGAAAGTGCTTGTGGATTGTGGTTTTTAAAAAGAAGGCAAGTGTTTTTGCAAGTTGATCTCAAGTAACTAAGAGTTTTGTCTACCCTATTGTACTCAAAGGTTTTTGTTATGTTTTAACCCCTTTTTAACAATTTTGTTCCACCATTGAATTTGGTGGACAATCTTGCGTTTAGGAAGTTCATTCGGGACGGGCGCGAGTCATCGTATGGACCATGAATGCAATGGTGCCAAGTGTCTTTGGCAATTTGCTTTGAAGGGACTATGATTATTCCGTTTTAGGCAACATTCGAAAGCGTCATCGAGGGACTTATGATCATTTGAATTTGTTTTGCCAAAGATACTCGACGTGCAAGCATGGCCCATTTTGGAAGGCAACATGTGGGATTACCATAGGGGGTGCAAGTGTGATTGTGTATTGATTTCATGTCTTTGTCTTGTATTAGGTTATCTAGCGTTTGATTTTATGTACATGCAAACCCTAGGTCTAACCATGGTATAATTGAAAGCGGTAAATTGCGAAAAGGTAAAATCTACGCTATTACAAAATAGTATCCGGGAGTGGGGGTACACATTTATGAATGGGGATGAGACTTATAGTATCCAATAAGTTACAACCAAATCGAATTTGTGATCAAATATAAATGACGAATATCAATGTATAAGATAAACAAGTGTGTATAGGAGCAATGTGAATGTATTTGTATTTGTGTAAGTGTGAGATGTATTGTGTAAGTATGTGATTATTTACAGGTGTGACAATATGAATTTAAGAAAGTATTGTTAGGTATTTGCTTTGACCTAAAGAAAAATTAAATGTCTATTTAATTTAATTAATGATCTTGTATTTTTTAATATGTACAAAAGAAAAATATTCTAAGTTCGAAAGTTATCATTTTTCATTTGGCATAAGAAAGTGTCTTTGTATTATTAGTAAGAATATTTAAAAGAAAAAAGTATTTTCAATTATGATGTAAAAAATGTATTTTGTTATTTATGTACAAAAAGAAAATGTTTTAATTGAATGTTTTTAGTTCTAATTAAATATAAAAAATGATGTTTTAAGAAAAGAAAATATTTCTAAGTTTTAATTATGTATACAAAAAGTATTTTTTTCATTTATTATGTACGAAAATATTTTGATTATTTACATGCAAAAATGTATTTATCTATTACATACAAATAGAAAATTTTAATTAAAGGAGAAAAAGGTTTTCAAACTTAATTATATTGTGTAATAAAAATATATTTTTATGTATTTGTGTTTAATATATATTCAAAAAATGTTTTAAATTAATTAAATTAGGTATATAGAAAAGTGTATTGATTAAGTACAAAAAAAACATTTCAATTATATGTTTGAAGAAAAAATGTATTTTCAATTAATGTATTAAACAAGGGTATTTTATTATTGATAAAAATTATTGTAAAGAAAGAAAAAAAGTGTTTGTTTAAGTTTATTAAAGAGAGAAAAAAAGAAAATTAGGTTAGGCAAAGGAACCAAAAGAGCAGATGCGTTGGGCTTAGGCATTCAGAATGGGCAAGGCCCACGTTTGGGCTCAGGAACATTTTAGGGTTTGCTTGTGTTTTCATTTGGGGACAAGGCTTTAGGGTTTCGTGAGCAGCGTGCCGTTCGTTCGCTTGTTTGTTCGTCTTTCTCCAATCGCTTCTGAGTTCTTCAGCCCCAGGCCACCAGCTTCTATGCCTCCTTCTTCCCTCCATCGGCAACGTTAAGGTGACAGAATTAGGTAACAAATCTCAATCTTAATTCGTTAGGGTTTGTTAAGATTATGCATGTCGCGATTTATGTTCATTTCTGATTCTTATTCTTATTGCAATGATTGTTGAGGCATCATGAAAGAAAAATGAGGGTGAAATACTACCTGGAGAAGGAGGAAGGAAGGTGAGGAAGGCTAGGAGGCCAAGGGCGAAGGGAGAGGCGGAGGCACGACGGACTGGGAACCCTGGTTCGCGTATTCTTTCCTTTTCTTCTTTTGCTTTTCCTTCGTCGCTTTCGTTGTAGGCTTGCTTATGTTGGTTTAGACTGTCTTTAAACGTTGCTTCTGTATCTTTATTTGTCACCTTGCCTTGCTTAACTGTCGCCTATGATGAACGCCTGTGAGGTTTTTCTGATTGCCTTTGAACGTATTTTGTTCATGTTGCCCCTGAATACTTTCTCTCTTCTTCTCTTGTTACCTTGAGCTTGCCTCTTCTGTATGCTTACTTAATGATTTGCCTTTGGAATGCTTGTTGCTTGCCCAATGAAGAGCCTAGGGTTCTGAGGGCCTATATACCTTGAATGCTTGTGTTGCTTCTGAATGCTACCGTTGAAATGCTATTTTGACTAGCTTCTTTTATTGCCCAATGATGTATTCACTGAGGGCTTGATGTTTGGGTGGTATTATGCAGCATGCTGTGATTTTCACTGGTTTTTAGGCAGTATGATTGCAGGTCTGAGGCTTTTATGGTTAAGGTTTATCAGTCTAGGACTTGGTTTGGTCTTGTGGCTTTTGAAGGTAAAGCTTAATGCAGGTTTTGTTTTCGAAAGTAGGTTTGATTGTTTTGAATATGATGATAGGCACAAGGTTTTTTTTTTGGCCTATGCTGGTTTTTGATGATTAGGCTTTGAATGTTTAAGGTTTGAACTGGACAGGTTTTGCTGGAGGTGTTTGAGTTTAAGGTTTGTGAAATAGCAGGTTAAGGTTTTTGGCTCTTAGAGTTTAAGGGCTTGACAGGTTTTGATGGTTAGGCCATGTTTAATGTTTGAGAGGTTTGTATGGTTATGCTGGTATGGCTTTTTGGCTTGGTTTTAGTTTGATGTTTTATGGTTTATGCAGTATGGCTTATTGCCGGTTATTGTTTTGAGGTGTTTATGGTTATTGCTTGAGGTAGCAGGTACAGGCTTTTGACTTGCTTCAGCTAGTTTGTATGTTGAGGCCGGTTTGAGCCAATGCAGGTTTTGTGAAGTCTTAAGGCCTAGGTTGAAATGCAGTAGCAGGTTATATCAGTTTGTATATTTCTTTTTACTTTGGTGAAAGTTCTGCTTCTTTTGCATCTGTTGGTATGGCCCCCCTTTCTTTACTGTGTTTTTCAACAAACACTGTAAATCCAAACTGCGTATTTCTTTTGACTGGCTCAAACAAAACAATGTGAATTCAACCCAAATGCGGTCTTTTACTGATTAAATCAAAACAATGCGAAATCAACCCGAATCTCAGAATAACTTGCAAAGTGCTGTGGAATTTAAATCCTTCTGAGAATATGCCCACAAAAACCTTAATTCCTGATTAAATGCCAAATAACGTTCGCCTGATCAAAGTTGAGCCAAAATCAACCAAAACCCTAAGCCAACTGCGTGAAACAATCCAGAGCCCTGAAAATCAGTAAAACCCTAATTTTTGTTTGACTGACGAGAAAAGTCTGTTTGTCCGATTCTTGAGCCAGATCTGAAAAATCAGGAAACGCCTGAAGCTGAGATTTCTTGTGGTAAAATGCGAGGGAAAATTTTGGGGTACAACAGTTGCCCCTGTTCAATCTTCTTGGACTTGAAGAGTTAGATTGGCAAGTTTGCCTTTCGCGACTTGAAGGTAAAAGAAGATTGGACACTAAAGTGCCCAGAAAATTTTCACTCGGCGATGTGATGGTAGAGGTGAATGGGCTTACAGATGCCATTTTGTGATGGGCTTAAAGATGCCACCTGGTATGATAGAGTCTTGTCGGGGAATGGGCTTAGAGATGCCATCTGATAATGGGCTTAAAGATGCCATTTGGTGATGGGCTTAAAGATGCCATCTGGTGACTGCTGGTAGGAGGATGGGCTTATAGATGCCATCTGGTTATGTTGAACTGTATGTCAATGGTGAGTGGACAAGTATCAGAAAGCCACCCATGTTCTGGAACATCTCTGAATTGGGTGTCTGAGCAAGCAATAGATTGACATCCGTAAACTATTTTGAAGTTGAGATTGAGTGAATAAGTAATAGAGCAGCATCCGTTGTTGGGAAGCGTCCGTAAACTATTTTCAAAAATTGCATCTGAACAAGCTGGTAGATTAACATCCGTTGTTGGGAAAAATCCGTAAACTGTTTTCAGACGTCTTGAAGAGGAACCGGTGTAGGGTTTCCCGATGATGAGCTCGTGTAAAGCTGCATTTGGATGAATTTGGAATAAGTATCAGAATGTCGCCGGGTCTGGGTCACATCTGAACTATTTCTGGATGAATCTCGGAGGATGATCTGTGTCTGTCGACTGATCTTACCTGAAAAGGTAAAGGATTAGTTGTATGCAATGTTATGATGCATGATGCAATGTATGTGACATTAATGTTTATGATATGAATGTAATGAATGCACATCTAAGCTGATGAGCTATCTTGCTGAGGATAAATGAATCTTGGACGGCTGAAGATGAAAGAATCTTGACCGCTGCCGGGAAAATAATTCCTTGGCTGTTGCTGGGGAAGAGAATTCCTGATGACCTCTACTGGGGAGTTCCAAACTAGTAGACTCCTGCTGGGGAGGTAAGATTGAGAATCTTCAGCTCGGTGGGAAGTAACTCTGGCGACTTCACTGGGGAACTCAAGATTTGCCCTCCCAAAACTCTGTGGGGAGAAGGTTCAATGGTCTGGCTCCGCTGGGGACTGATAATTTGAAGTTTTAGCTTTGCTGGGGATAATGAAGCTTGACTCTGAGTGGAGTTAGCTTGAGAAGAATCTGAACAAGCGATAGGTTAACATCCGTTACTTGGAGAACCCGTGAACTGTTTTCAGAAATCTTGAGATTGAATAAGCAATAGAGCAGCATCCGTTGTTGGGAAGCGTCCGTAAGCTGTTTTCAAAGGTTGCATCTGAACAAGCTGATGGATTAACATCCGTTGTTGGGAAGAATCCATAAACTGTTTTCAGAAGTCTTGAGAAGAATCTGAACAAGTGATAGGTTAACATCCGTTACTTGGAGAACCCATGAACTATTTTCAGAAATCTTGAGATTGAATCAGCAATAGAGCAGCATCCGTTGTTGGGAAGCGTCCGTAAACTGTTTTCAAAGGTTGCATCTGAAAAAGCTGATAGATTAACATCCGTTGTTGGGAAGAATCCATAAACTGTTTTCAGAAGTCTTGAGAAGAATCTGAACAAGTGATAGGTTAACATCCGTTACTTGGAGAACCCGTGAACTATTTTCAGAAATCTTGAGATTGAATCAGCAATAGAGCAGCATCCGTTATTGGGAAGCGTCCGTAAACTGTTTTCAAAGGTTGCATCTGAACAAGCTAATATATTAACATCCGTTGTTGGGAAGAATCCATAAACTGTTTTCAGAATTCTTGAGAAGAATCTGAACAAGTGATAGGTTAACATCCGTTACTTGGAGAACCCGTGAACTATTTTCAGAAATCTTGAGATTGAATCAGCAATAGAGCAGCATCCGTTGTTGGGAAGCATCCGTAAACTGTTTTCAAAGGTTGCATCTGAACAAGCTGATAGATTAACATCCGTTGTTGGGAAGAATCCATAAACTGTTTTCAGAAGTCTTGAAGAGGAACTGGTGTAGGACTTCCTGACGATGAGCTCGTGTAAAGCTGCATCGGTTTGTGAACACTTTTGACATTCGAATGCCCCAAGTGGTGATGTAGATAATTTCCTGGCTTGTTACAGGGGTTGGTCTACAATCGGTCGTCCACAGACGTTTTCCTGGCTTGTTACAGGTGCTGATCTGGAATTTTTCAGACGTGCCCTGGCTGGATACAGGAGTCGAGTCTGGAAATGTGATAGTTGATTTATTGAACACTTTTGACATTCGAATGCCCCAAGTGGTGGAGAAGGAGTCTTGAATCAGATTACTCTGCATATTGAGAGATTTCTTGAAATCTTGACTGGACTGCCCCAGGTTAACTGAACTTTGAAAGATCTGTTGGACCTTGACTGGACTGCCCCAGGTTAATTGAATTGCGACATGTCATGCCCCTTGTGGATAAGAGATTAGTAAAGGAAGTGTCGTCCCTTTGAAGTGATTTTGCTTACTGAGAGAGTTTTCGTTCCTCCGAACATTCGCTGTATGAAATTCTTCGCTGTCAAACAAAAAGCCAAATGCAGACAGTGATATTCAAGCAATGCAAAGTTTATGTTTGTCTTGAAGTTTTGAAAAATGCGTTTTTAGCAGAAAACTTTTTATAAGACAAATCAACACAAGATTAAGAGTAAAGCCTTACAGGAGTCGGGATACCTTTTGTAACAGTATGCTTTCGAACTAACCCGTGCTTCAATTAGGACTTTTGCAGGGTTGTAACGTGGCCTGGTTCACGGTTTAAGAAACAAAGGATAAAGGCTCAAAGTATATTTGTACCCACCCGCTCTTCGTGATGTCCTTCAACCTAAGTTCAGTTAATTGTGCGTCGCACTCTGATTTGAGTTTGGGAACGACTTTTGGGCGATGGTTCACCAGTTGAATTCGGGGAGACAGTCGTTATCTCCTTTTTTCTTTTTCAACATTTTTTATGTTGCTGAGGATTTTGTAATGACCTCACTATTTTGATTTTGATTTGTTATCCCTAACTTTTGCCTGACTGTTACCGTTTTCCGGGATTACTGTCAGCGGGATGTCCCAGCTTTCTTAAGCCTCCTTTATAGGTTTTGGCTCAGTGGGATTTTCTCTTTTTGAGAGATTGACTGTCTATGTGATAGGGAACCACCCCTGTCTTTTGATTCCAAAGGAATGCTTTCTTTTTTTTTTTGACATCGTTCGTTGTATTTCGAACTGAGAGTTTGCGACTTTAATGCACATCTTCTTTTGAATTAACCGAGAGACTACCCTGCCCCGGGTTTATATCAAAGGTTTTGATTGTTTAGAACAGAAAACTCCTACTTCTTTGGCTCGAAGGGGTTGACTAGGGATTAACTTCCTTATAACTCCAGTGTTTGGGAATTGAAAGAAATGCCTGTACATCATCAGCAAGGTCTGTTCAAAAGCGTACTGTATAAGATCATGGTATTGTTTCATCATCCTCCCTCTAAAGGCTTTACAGCTTTTTATCAAGAGTCAAATATCATAAAGAAAAGGATAAGAGTAGTGAAACGAATGGATGAATTCAAGACAAACATATGCAATGCATTAATGAAAACAGAGTTTAACATCAACAGATAATTGTTTGACAGCAAAAGAAATTACAACTTTGAAAATTCAAAAGGAAGCAAAAATCTTTCAGCTTGAGCTTCGTCACTTCAAGTGGAGAACCCTTTAACGGAAGATCTTCATCTCACCGTCTGGCATGAATTCCAGCACCCCAATGTCGATCAGATCTTGAATCTTGTTTTTCAAGGCCCAACAGTCGTTGGTGTCGTGTCCCGGGCTGTAGGAGTGGTAAACACAAAATGCGTCGGGATGATAGTGAGGAGAGGAGATATTGAGCTTCTGAGGAGGATCCCTTAGGGTAAGCAGGTTGACCTCCAACAGGCACTTCAGTATGAAAAATGATGGTATTTCAGTCTCCGTGAACTGTCTTCCCGACGTTTCTTGCTTACGCCGGTTGCCCCGTTGACGCTGGCGAGGTTGTTGATGGGCTTGTGACCCTGAAGCAAGCAAAGGAGCTTTCCCCTTGTCTTCTTGAATGGATGGAGGTTGAGCGGTGACTTGCTCTCCGACCTCAGATATTTGCCCCAGTTGGTTATTTGGAAGCAATTGGCGGACAAGAACTCTGAGTTCCTCTTGTCTTTGGGATAGGTCTTGGATGAGAGCCATCTGGCCCACCAACTGTCCCATCATTTGGGTCTCAAGGTTGTCAGATCGAACTGCAGCTCCGCAAGCTGGTCACTCCTGGCATTGTTGGAATTCTCCAAGCCCTTGGTGAGGAGAGCTTTCATCTCTTCTTGCCCTAGAGACAAGTTCAGGAACATCTCCTGCAGCTGAGCAGTCTGGTCTTGAATGTCTTTGACAGACCTTTCTAGAGCCATCTCTTGCTGAAATAAACAGCAGGAGAGTAAGGAAACCTGAAAAAGGAAAGACTGTCAAAATGCAATGCATGGTATGTGGATGCATGCTTTCAAGGATCTCTTGGGGTAAACACAAGAAAATGTTAGAGGTTGAACTTTGCTCTTGGATTGGAGAATTTTGCACCGGCGGACTTCCTTCCACAAGAATCAAGCTCACCATGTCGAGTGGGTCATAGCCACTGATTCAAGTTGTTGTTCTTGAACTTTGATTGGAGAGCTTTGTATCGGTGGATGTCTTTCCACGAGAATCAAGCTCACCATGTCAAGTGGGTCATAGCCACTGATTCAAGTTGTTGTACTTGAACTTTGACTGGAGAACTTTGTTTAGAGGAGAAACCCCTTGCCCCTTTGGTAGACGTCTGGTTCAACGTAACCCTGCATCAAAAGAACCCTAGAGATCCTTGAAATGGATATTGAAAATGTTATGGTATGATGTCATGATGTTATGTACATGTATGCACAAGAGCAAGTGAGTGTATATACAGGCAAACATATTCACACAAAGCAAACATGTCCTTAGGTTTAGGCTTGCATGGGGATCAGGTAAGTACCCTTTTGAAGTTAGTTGGCTCATCCTGTCCTAAAATAGAAACCGGGTTCTAAGGAGCTCAATATCATCGGATTGTTTTCTGTGTTCATTGTTTCGGTTTAGCCACTTACTGGCGACCAAAATATTCCAAGAAAACAATCCTCAAAAGAGTGTAGTATCGAGGATCTACCAACTTCGGACTGCACCAAAGTCGGTCATCTCACTACCCCTAAAAGGCTAAGATGGTCAATTAAGGTTCTAAGAGTTCGTTAGTGCTTCATGACATCACACAGCGGCCCCGTACTCTCCTTGACTACTCAAGGGTTACCGGTACTCACAAATATGTCACACTAACATAGCTTACTGCTTCAACCATGTCGGTATACCCCACACAGTTCCCTCGCAGTTTTTTGCTATTTACCTAAAAAGGTGCCCCAAATTCGGGTGGAGGATTTACAACAAACCCAAACAAAGAACCCAAATGATAAAGCAATCAAGTCAATCAAAGTAAGAAAGTAAAGGTGATCTAAACCCTAAGGTAACCCCACTTTTAAGTTTATCCCCAGCAGAGTCGCCAGTTCTGTGATACGGTGGGAGAACTGACTTGAGGTTTTGCGTTTGTATTCGCACTTGTGCGGTTGAGCAAGAGTCGCCACCGACTTTTTATTTTGTCCTAAAGGAAAGGTTAAAAAAAGCACAGCAAAAACCTTTTGAGATATTTCGTGGGTCCGGGGGGTAGATTATGAAAAGGGAAGGTATTAGCACCCTTTTCATCCATGGTTATCCATGGGCTCTTAGTTACTTGGTTTTTAGATCACTTGCCTTGATTTTCGATTGCTTGAAAGTGGTGTATGTGTGAGTGTTTTTGAAAATGTTTTGGAAGAAGATGCCTTGTCTTAGGCTAACCTTGTAACAATTCTTTACTCGAATATTTTACAAAGGCGTGTATCTTTTCGAAAAGATGTTTCAAAATGTTTTGAGAGTTTGTTTTGAAAGTGCTTGTGGATTGTGGTTTTTAAAAAGAAGGCAAGTGTTTTTGCAAGTTGATCTCAAGTAACTAAGAGTTTTGTCTACCCTATTGTACTCAAAGGTTTTTGTTATGTTTTAACCCCTTTTTAACAATTTTGTTCCACCATTGAATTTGGTGGACAATCTTGCGTTTAGGAAGTTCATTCGGGACGGGCGCGAGTCATCGTATGGACCATGAATGCAATGGTGCCAAGTGTCTTTGGCAATTTGCTTTGAAGGGACTATGATCATTCCGTTTTAGGAAACATTCGAAAGCGTCATCGAGGGACTTATGATCATTTGAATTTGTTTTGCCAAAGATACTCGACGTGCAAACATGGCCCATTTTGGAAGGCAACATGTGGGATTACCATAGGGGATTCAAGTGTGATTGTGTATTGATTTCATGTCTTTGTCTTGTATTAGGTTATCTAGCGTTTGATTTTATGTACATGCAAACCCTAGGTCTAACCATGGTATAATTGAAAGCGGTAAATTGCGAAAAGGTAAAATCTACGCTATTACAAAATAGTATCCGGGAGTGGGGGTACACATTTATGAATGGGGATGAGACTTATAGTATCCAATAAGTTACAACCAAATCGAATTTGCGATCAAATGTAAATGACGAATATCAATGTATAAGATAAACAAGTGTGTATAGGAGCAATGTGAATGTATTTGTATTTGTGTAAGTGTGAGATGTATTGTGTAAGTATGTGATTATTTACAGGTGTGACAATATGAATTTAAGAAAGTATTGTTAGGTATTTGCTTTGACCTAAAGAAAAATTAAATGTCTATTTAATTTAATTAATGATCTTGTATTTTTTAATATGTACAAAAGAAAAATATTCTAAGTTCGAAAGTTATCATTTTTCATTTGGCATAAGAAAGTGTCTTTGTATTATTAGTAAGAATATTTAAAAGAAAAAAGTATTTTCAATTATGATGTAAAAAATGTATTTTGTTATTTATGTACAAAAAGAAAATGTTTTAATTGAATGTTTTTAGTTCTAATTAAATATAAAAAATGATGTTTTAAGAAAAGAAAATATTTCTAAGTTTTAATTATGTATACAAAAAGTATTTTTTTCATTTATTATGTACGAAAATATTTTGATTATTTACATGCAAAAATGTATTTATCTATTACATACAAATAGAAAATTTTAATTAAAGGAGAAAAAGGTTTTCAAACTTAATTATATTGTATAATAAAAATATATTTTTATGTATTTGTGTTTAATATATATTCAAAAAATGTTTTAAATTAATTAAATTAGGTATATAGAAAAGTGTATTGATTAAGTACAAAAAAAACATTTCAATTATATGTTTGAAGAAAAAATGTATTTTCAATTAATGTATTAAACAAGGGTATTTTATTATTTATAAAAATTATTGTAAAGAAAGAAAAAAAGTGTTTGTTTAAGTTTATTAAAGAAAGAATAAAAAGAAAATTAGGTTAGGCAAAGGAACCAAAAGAGCAGATGCGTTGGGCTTAGGCATTCAGAATGGGCAAGGCCCACGTTTGGGCTCAGGAACATTTTAGGGTTTGCTTGTGTTTTCATTTGGGGACAAGGCTTTAGGGTTTCGTGAGCAGCGCGCCGTTCGTTCGCTTGTTTGTTCGTCTTTCTCCAATCGCTTCTGAGTTCTTCAGCCCCAGGCCACCAGCTTCTATGCCTCCTTCTTCCCTCCATCGGCAACGTTAAGGTGACAGAATTAGGTAACAAATCTCAATCTTAATTCGTTAGGGTTTGTTAAGATTATGCATGTCGCGATTTATGTTCATTTCTGATTCTTATTCTTATTGCAATGATTGTTGAGGCATCATGAAAGAAAAATGAGGGTGAAATACTACCTGGAGAAGGAGGAAGGAAGGTGAGGAAGGCTAGGAGGCCAAGGGCGAAGGGAGAGGCGGAGGCGCGACGGACTGGGAACCCTGGTTCGCGTATTCTTTCCTTTTCTTCTTTTGCTTTGCATCCGTCGCTTTCGTTGTAGGCTTGCTTATGTTGGTTTAGACTGTCTTTGAACGTTGCTTATGTATCTTTATTTGTCACCTTGCCTTGCTTAACTGTCGCCTACGATGAACGCCTGTGAGGTTTTTCTGATTGCCTTTGAACGTATTTTGTTCATGTTGCCCCTGAATACTTTCTCTCTTCTTCTCTTGTTACCTTGAGCTTGCCTCTTCTGTATGCTTACTTAATGATTTGCCTTTGGAATGCTTGTTGCTTGCCCAATGAAGAGCCTAGGGTTCTGAGGGCCTGTATACCTTGAATGCTTGTGTTGCTTCTGAATGCTACCGTTGAAATGCTATTTTGACTAGCTTCTTTTATTGCCCAATGATGTATTCACTGAGGGCTTGATGTTTGGGTGGTATTATGCAGCATGCTGTGATTTTCACTGGTTTTTAGGCAGTATGATTGCAGGTCTGAGGCTTTTATGGTTAAGGTTTATCAGTCTAGGACTTTGTTTGGTCTTGTGGCTTTTGAAGGTAAAGCTTAATGCAGGTTTTGTTTTCGACAGTAGGTTTGATTGTTTTGAATATGATGATAGGCACAAGGTTTTTTTTTGGCCTATGCTGGTTTTTGATGATTAGGCTTTGAATGTTTAAGGTTTGAACTGGACAGGTTTTGCTGGAGGTGTTTGAGTTTAAGGTTTGTGAAATAGTAGGTTAAGGTTTTTGGCTCTTAGAGTTTAAGGGCTTGACAGGTTTTGATGGTTAGGCCATGTTTAATGTTTGACAGGTTTGTATGGTTATGCTGGTATGGCTTTTTGGCTTGGTTTTAGTTTGATGTTTTATGGTTTATGCAGTATGGCTTATTGCCGGTTATTGTTTTGAGGTGTTTATGGTTATTGCTTGAGGTAGCAGGTACAGGCTTTTGACTTGCTTCAGCTGGTTTGTATGTTGAGGCCGGTTTGAGCCAATGCAGGTTTTGTGAAGTCTTAAGGCCTAGGTTGAAATGCAGTAGCAGGTTATATCAGTTTGTATATTTCTTTTTACTTTGGTGAAAGTTCTGCTTCTTTTGCATCTGTTGGTATGGCCCCCCTTTCTTTACTGTGTTTTTCAACAAACACTGTAAATCCAAACTGCGTATTTCTTTTGACTGGCTCAAACAAAACAATGTGAATTCAACCCAAATGCGGTCTTTTACTGATTAAATCAAAACAATGCGAAATCAACCCGAATCTCGGAATAACTTGCAAAGTGCTGTGGAATTTAAATCCTTCTGAGAATATGCCCACAAAAACCTTAATTCCTGATTAAATGCCAAATAACGTTCGCCTGATCAAAGTTGAGCCAAAATCAACCAAAACCCTAAGCCAACTGCGTGAAACAATCCAGAGCCCTGAAAATCAGTAAAACCCTAATTTTTGTTTGACTGACGAGAAAAGTCCGTTTGTCCGATTCTTGAGCCAGATCTGAAAAATCAAGAAATGCCTGAAGCTGAGATTTCTTGTGGTAAAATGCGAGGGCAAATTTTGGGGTACAACAGCCATGCTAAAAGAGGCCCCTAAAAATCCTAACACTGCTTCTCCACATTACCATCCCAACTCCAGATGCGCGTACCATTCAGAAAGTCCAGGGCACGACACCAACAATTGTTGGGCTCTGAAGAACAAGATTGAAGATCTGATTGACACATAGGAAGTTGAATTTGAAGCTCCTGAGAAACCGAATGTTATTTCTGCTCCAATGCCGAGGCATGGACACAATGCTAATGTTGTGGAAGAAGATATGTTTGTTTCCACTGTGGATGAATTGATGACTCCTCTCCTAACCATCAAGTTGAATTTGTTAAAAGTTAGGTTGTTCCCATGTTGTGACCAAGATTGCCATGCTTGCTTGTCCTCCCCATTTGACTGTCCTCTGTTGAAGAAAGGAATCCAACAACTGATTGATAACAAGGAAATTTTGTTTGAGAAAGCTCCTGTTTCACCCATTCCAGATCCAGAAGTTTCAATAATAACCATATACGCCAATCCTTCCAGTGTTCCTAAAAAACCCGTTAGGATTACATCTGCTCCAGTGACTACTCCGTTGAAGATAACAATGCCCGGGCCAACCCCTTACAAATCAGATAAGACGATACCATGGAACTATGGTGGATAAATCTACTACCATGGTGTCAAATAGATTGAACAGACCATTGAAGAAGAAATCTCTGAGGAGGATAATCCCGACATCAGTAACATTGCCGGAACAAACAAAATTACTCGCGAGTGTTTGGACCCGCGGCCATTCCGAAGATTACACCTATACCAGTAATTGTACCTGCAAGTGTACCCGCCAACAATGACAATACATTTCCTATCCCTACTTCTGCTGTTGAGAATAAAGGAAAGAATGTTCAAGAGGAGCCTGTCCTGACGAAGGCTCAATCACTAGTTATTCCTGATACATCCAAGAAGGAGATGGAAGAAATCCTGAGGATTATTAAGAAAAGTGATTATGATGTTGTTGAACAACTGGGGCAGACCCCCTCCAAAATCTCTATTTTAGCATTGCTGTTGTGCTCTGAGGCACATGCTAAAGCTTTGGTCAAGTTTTTGAAGACAGCGCACGTGCCGCAAGTGACTTCGGCTGATCAATTCCAAGAGTGTGTGGCCAGTTTAACAGCTGACAATGGCCTGAGATTCTCCGATGCTGACCTAACATCCAAAGGGAAAAAACATAACGATGTGCTATATGTCTCGGTGGAGTGTAGGAGAACCACCCTAGCTCATGTCTTGGTTGATACTAGGTCGTCTTTAAACGTCTTGCCAAAGAAAGCCCTGGATAGGTTGGATTGTGAAGGCCTAACCCTGAAACCCAGAAATATAATTGTGAGAGCATTTGACGACTCTAAAAGGATGGTCCGTGGAGAGGTGGATATCCCGATCAAGGTGGGTACCCAGACGTTCAATTCGACATTCTACGTGATGGACATCTGTCCTTCCTACTCTTGTCTGTTGGGACGCCCCTGGATTCACAATGCCGGAGCGGTCACATCCACCTTGCACCAGATGCTCAAGTACCCCATCCAAGGGAAAATTATAACTGTCTATGGGGAAGAGGAATATATGATTAGTCATCTGAATTCCTTCCGTTATGTGGAGTTAGATGGCGATATCATAGATACCCCTTTCCAACATTTTGAAGAAGTCTCTGAAGACATAGCGGCGACCAAGGCAGTGTCCTCAACTCCTGTGATCACAAGACCTCCTCCTCAGATGTCTTCTTTAAAGGATGCTAGGGAAGTAGTGGAAGAAGGCGGATCCACTATCTTGGGACAACTTCCATACTTTCCTTTCAAATCAGCCAAATTCGTCTTAGGATTTACTTCGATTGGTCAGAAGGCTGTGCACCGCTCCCATGCCGGAGGGCCACCTGTGATGATCAGCCACCAAGGAGTTAATGCACTAAATGACAGTGAAGAAGAGGGCAGCCTGGAAGACTGGATTTTTCCTACTGTTGGCGGAGGACTGTGCAACTGGGAAGCAAAAGACTTTGTTCCGATTACTTTCATACCGCAATACTTTATCTTTTCCATTTATGTTGGATTTGTAATAATTCACAAACAATTCATACTTTTTCAACCTTGTGTCTTACCCGAGGCACATAGGTCCATTTGTAAGGGTTCTTATTTCATTTTCATATGTCATTTTAATGAATCATGGACGCTTTTCATATATAAACCTTTTGTGCTCATTGTCTTTCTTTTACATTTTATTGTTTTAAGATGGCTATACCCTTACACACACCCACACTCACAAATGTAGGTACCCTTCCATTCCGGAACCCATGGGTAACGATACTGCTATAGCCTTCAGTGACTCTGAAGATCTGATCAACCAAGCCGAATACGAAGGTGAGGAAGATTGTGAGGTGCCAGGGGAATTGGCCAGATTATTACAGTAAGAGGAAAGAGCAATTCAGCCTCATGAGGAGCAGTTGGATACAATCAACTTGGGAACTGAGGATGACAAAAAGGAAATCAAGATAGGTGCCAATCTAGAGCCGAGTGTCAAGGAGCACCTAATTCAGCTACTGCATGATTATGTTGAAATCTTCGCCTGGTCATACGAAGACATTCCAGGACTCGATACAGACATTGTGGTACATCGTCTACCAACGAGAGAAGACTGTCCACCTGTGAAACAAAAGGTCCACCGCATGAGACCTGACATGTCAGAGAAGATCAAAGCAGAAGTTATGAAGCAATTCAATGCTGGATTTCTGGCCGTTACTTCCTATCCTCAATGGGTTGCTAACATTGTGCCCGTGCCTAAGAAGGACGGCAAAGTGAGAATGTGTGTGGATTATAGAGATTTAAATAGGGCCAGCCCTAAAGATGACTTTCCACTTACGCACATCGACATCCTGGTTGACAACACAGCTCAACACAAAGTATTTTCTTTCATGGACGGATTCTCAGGCTATAATCAGATAAAAATGGCACTTGAAGACATGGAGAAAACTACTTTTGTCACACAGTGGGGTACGTTCTGCTATAAAGTGATGCCATTCGAACTAAAGAATGTCGGGGAAACCTATCAACGTGCCATGGTAGCTTTGTTTCATGATATGATACATCATGAGATAGAGATCTACGTAGATGACATGATAGCCTGATCACAAACTGAAGAAGAACACATTGATCACTTACAAAAGCTGTTTGTCAGATTGAAGGAGTACAAGCTAAGACTGAACCAAAACAAGTGCACATTTGGATTTCGGTACGGTAAACTCTTGGGTTTCATTTTCAGTAACAAAGGAATCGAGGTTGATCCTGCCAAAGTCAAAGCTATACAAGAAATGCCTGCTCCTCGTACTGAGAAGGAGATCAGAGGTTTCTTGGGACGCCTAAACTACATTGCTAGGTTCATTTCTCACCTAACGTCTACTTGTGAACCAATCTTTAAGCTGTTGAAGAAAGATCAGGTAGTTCGATGGAATGATCACTGTCAAGTTGCTTTCAATAAAATCAAGGAGTATTTGCTAGAACCTCCTATCTTGATGCCACCAGTCGAAGGAAGACCGCTAATCATGTATCTGACCGTCCTAGAGAACTCAATGGGGTGCGTACTGGGGCAGCATGACGAGTCTGGCCGAAAAGAGCATGCCATTTATTACCTTAGCAAAAAGTTTACCGACTGTGAAACAAGATATTCACTCCTCGAGAAAACTTGTTGCGCTTTGGTATGGGCTGCTCGCTGGCTAAGTCAGTACATGTTGACTCATACCACTTTGCTGATATCTAAGATGGATCCGATAAAGTACATCTTTGAGAAGCCTGCTCTATCTGGAAGAATAGCTAGATGGCAGATGATCCTAACAGAATACGAGATACAGTACACGACCCAAAAAGCTATAAAGGGGAGTGTTCTAGCTAATCATCTAGCGCATCAAGTTGTAGAAGATTACCAATCCATGAAGTTCGAATTCCTCGACGAAGACATCATGACATTGGACAACATTGAAGAGATCAGACCATATGACGGACCTGAACAAGGATCCCGATGGACCCTATAATTTGATGGGGCCTCCAATGCGCTTGGTAACGGTATCGATGACGTGCTTATATCTCCAGAAGGATCCCATACTCCTTTCACCGCCATTCTTTGCTTCAACTGTACGAACAACATGGCAGAGTACGAAGCATGCATCTTTGGACTCAAGGCTGCCATAGACTTGGGAATCAAATCCTTAGATGTGTTTGGGGACTCAGCTTTGGTCATCACTCAGATCAAAGGAGAGTGGGATACTAAGCATCCAAACCTCATCCCTTACAAAGAACATGTCTTGACATTGTTACCACATTTCGAGCGGATTACCTTCGAGCACTTCCCGTGAGAATAAAATCAGCTAGCAGATGCACTAGCTACAATGTCATCCATGTTTAAACTTAACTGGGATAATGAGGCTCCCTAAATTACCATTGAACGGATGGACGAATCGGCACATTGTCACGAGATTAACACCGAGGAAGTAGTGGACCAGCCGTGGTTCCATGAAGTCAAAAGGTATCTCGAGGCTCAAGAATACCCCGAAGGAGCTTCAATAAACGGCAAAAAGTTCTTAAGGAGATTCTCGGCAAAGTTCTTCTTAAGTAATGGCATCCTGTACAAGCGCAATCATGATTCTATTCTGCTCCATTGTATGGACAAAGCTGAAGCTGAAAAGATCATGGATGAATTGCATGAGGGTACCTTTGGCACTCACTCTAGCGGGCATACAATGGCTAAGAAGATTCTACGGGCAGGCTATTACTGGTCTACCACGGAAGCTGACTGCTATCAACACTCCCGCACCTGTCACAAATGTCAAATCTATGCAGATAAGGTGCACGTGCCTCCAGTTCCTCTAAATGTCTTAATAGCTCCTTGGCCCTTTGCAATGTGGGGAATCGACATGATTGGAGAGATCAAGCCTACAGCATCCAATGGACACCGCTTCATTTTGGTGGCCATTGACTACTTCACCAAGTGGGTCAAAGCAGTTTCCTTCGCATCTGTTACTATGAATGTTGTTACCCGCTTCATCAAGCAGAACCTTATTTGCTGGTACGGTATACCAGAAAGGATTATCACTGATAACGGTACAAACCTTAACAATACTATGATCACCGCTTTGTGCGAGCAGTTCAAGATTCAACATCACAATTCATCTCCCTACCGGCCAAAGATGAATGGTGCAGTTGAAGCTGCGAACAAAAATATCAAGAAGATCATACAAAAGATGACAGTCACCTACAAGGACTGGCATGAAATGTTACCGTTTTCTCTTCACGGGTACCGTACCACGGCACGCACATCAACTAGGGCAACACCCTATTCCTTGGTATATGGCATGGAGGCTGTTTTACCTATCGAGGTTCAGATTCCCTCTTTGAGAATCATGAAAGATGCTGGTTTGAGTGAAGACAATTGGATTCAGACCCGACTTAATCAACTTAACTTAATTGACGAAAAGAGACTTACTGCTGTTTGCCATGGTCAGACGTATCAAAAACGGATGATTAAGGCTTTCAACAAGAAAGTCAGATGGCAGGTATATCAAGTTGGGGATCTGGTAATCAAGCGCATCATTTTGCCGCAAAGTGATCCCATGGGAAAATGGACTCCTACCTACAAAGGACCATTTGTAATCAATAACATCTTTTCTGGTGGGGCAATGATCTTAACCACCATGGACGGCGACGACCTGCCGCATCCTGCGAATGCAGACATAGTCAAAAGATACTACGCATAAGTGACCCGCTAGGTTGACACACCTAGGCAAAACAAGGGCATCCCGGTGAATCAAAAACCCGAAAGGGCGGTTCAGGCAAAAATTAGGGATAAAAAAAAAAAATGTGTACACCCGGAAAGTTGAAAACCCGAAGGGCGACTTGGGAAAAAAGGGTTTCCCGGTGGACTGAAAACTCGAAAGGGCGGTCCAGGCAAAAGTTAGGGAATTAAAGCGTATGATTATGTCTCGTCGAATCACTTTAAGGACAATATCTTCACAGACAAACCTGAAGCTTCTGATCAATCCAATCATCTTCGGACAAAGCAACGTTCAGACAAGATATTCAGAGATACGAAGGCTATAGCGGAATGGGAACCCCATGGGATATTTACACACATAGCTATCTTTCCTTGTATAAAATTTTCTTGCTTTTATGACATCATCCTTTTACTAGGATGTCTGTCTCCTTTGTACAAAACACTTACTCAAAGTTAATACAAAGATATCTCTTTAAAGCATAGAAAACTATTTGCCTTTTTCTTTTACACTTGTGTTTTTATTTGCAAAAACGTCTAATGATTCATTGATGAACATATGCATTTGAACATAATTACTGTTTACAAATAAACAGGATGGAAAAGAACAATTACTGACAGTTTAAAAGGATAGGAAAACGTCTTTAGGCTATTCCAGGAGCAATCCCTACAGTACATCATCTAGATCCCCAACGGAGCTAAATTTCAAACCCTTAATCCCCATCAGAGTTAAAACTCCTAACTATTAATCCCCAGCGGAAACCATCTAGTTTCTCCAAATTCCCCAGCAAGTTATCTTGAAGCCTGGAAATCAACCGGATAATAGTTAACTTTTGTTTATCCCTAACCTAGGATAACTCCCCAGTAGAATGGCAGACAACCCAGACCCCTGAACCTACTCTCCAGCAGTAAGCCTTCTTCCCCACAGAGTTTCTGCTTCCCAATAGAATGAATATTCTCATTCTTACTTCCCCAATGAAGTCGCCCAAAGTTTTCATTATTCCCCAACAGAATGAAGATTCTCATTCTTAATTCCCCGCAGAAGTCATCAGAGTTTCTCCCTATTCCCCAGAAGAATAAGGATTCTCATTGTGTAACCCCCAGTAGAAGTCATCAAAGTTCTCTGGACTCCCCAAGCAGAGTTCTCAAGCAGTATATGGCATTACTCGCAACAGAATTCTTGTCAATACTCCAACATCAAGACATGAAGGATCCTTGCATCCCCATAGAAGTTGTCAAGGATTTTCTATCCCCAACAGTCGCCCAAGATTTCTTATCCTCAGCAGTCAAGGATTTATTTTCCCCGACAGAAGTCAAGGGTTTTATTATCCCCAACTGTCAAGGATTTATTTTCCTCAGCAATACAGCAAATCAACTTACATACGCATACATTACATCCATATATCATGAACATTGATAAAACACATATATTGCATCATACATTGCATGCAACATAACTTTGCGTTTCAGCTAACATTTTACCCTTTTCAGGATAAGATTAACAAGCTACCATTAACAGTATACAATCATGATACAGTACAGATACACTCCAGACGCGAAAGTCATTCTGTTGCTCATTCAGATTCAGATTTCGGATATAGTACAGATACGCTCCAGACACGGAAGCCATTCTATTTCTCATTCAGGTCAAACTTTTAGATACAGTACGAATACACTCCAGACGCGGAAGTCATTCTGTCACTTATTCAGATTCTAGTTCAGATACGCTCTAGACACGGATGTCGTTCTGGCCCTTATTCATTTTTCCGATTCAGATACAGTACGGATACACTCCAGACACGGAAGTCATTCAGCTGCTCATTCAGACTCAAAATTCAAATACAGTACGAATACGCTCCAGACACGGTTGCCATTCAGACACTTATTCTGATTTTCCCAAGTTCAGATACACTCCAGACACAGAAGTCATTCTGTTACTTATTCACAGCTCGGATATGCTCCATACACGGCTTCTATTCCTTTGCTCATACAGATTCAGTCTTCAAATACAGTTCAGATACGTTCCAGACACAGGCACCATTCTGAATACTCATTCTTCAGACTTACAACTTACAACTCAGCAAACATTCTTGGATGGCATCTTCAAGCCCATCTCCAACAAGATTCTATCACCTCTCCAAATGGCATCTTTAAGCCCATTCCCTTAACTACATTTTGTCGAGTGCAAATTTATGGGCACTCTAGTGCCCAATCATCTTTTACCTTCGAGTCACGAATGGCAAAACTCGCCAATCTAACTCTTCAGGTTCAAGAAGATTGAACAGGGGTAGTTGTTGTACCCCAAAATATGCCCTCTCATTTATCAAGATTTTCATCACAAGACCTGTTGGACTCAAGACAGGATTGGGGTTTGCTCAGCTCAAGACATCACCTTGCACTGATGACCTGAAATTATGGTTTGAGTTTGCACAAGGATTTTGGACCATCAATGCTTCATGTGACTTTCATATACCATCTTGGAACCCTAAGATTACTCATATCAAGTTTCAAGCCTTGAATCACATTTTTGCCCAATCAATTAGACAGTTGACCTAAAAATCAGTTGTATTGGGGAAAAAGTCAACCATGGCCAATTTACAGTCAAACTTCATAATTTTGGATCCACAACAACATTTTAAACTCATATGTACCATTTGATCAAGTTTGGACCACAACTCCTCAAGAAATTTGATCAAATCATCAAAAGGGCAAAATGGTCAAAATTAGGGTTTTGACTGAGAAAGGGAAATTTCTGATTTTTAACCTAGCCAATGACCAATTTGGTTCAAGCATGATTTCAAGGACTCAATAGCATCATCTTTACCTAATCACATAGTTCAAAAGATCTCAAATGCATAGGATTGACAGATTAATTTTACAGTCAACTGATCAAAAGTCAATTGTGCATTGAAAAGTCAAACTTTGACTTTTTAGTCAAAATCAAGTGCCAAGGGTCATAATTCATCAAGATATGTCAAAATATGAAACCTTTTGACCGAGAAACCTAAAAGTGCAAATTGGGGTTTTAATTTGAAATTTTTCATAACTTAGAATTTTTCTAAGTATGGAAAATTTCTTATTTTTTCCCAACTTTCCATAACTTTTTCACCATGATGCAATTGGATTCAAAGTAAACTTCCAACATGAAAGTTGTAGTCCTCCATGAAATCTACAACTTTTATTCACAAAGTTGTCCCAAAAGATGCTTGGATCTCAAGTTATGAATTTGTGAATAGGGTCCATGAACTAAAAGACTTAGTGAAAATTTGCCCTAATTTAGGCAGGTTTTTGACCCAACTTCATGGACATTTTTCCCCTAGTTCCAAGAGGTATTTCAAAATGAATTTCAAATATGGATTATATATCATGTTACAAGCTTTCCAAAGTGTCCAAGAACTCTCCAAGATCATTTGTGGTTACGGAGAATCGAAGAAGAGAAAATGGCATTTTGTCACTTTTGTTCAAGCCATTTTCACAATGCACCAGGTTGCAAATCTGATCAAGCATGCTTGTACCTTGCATTACAGGTCCTAAATCCCTTATACACTCCATAATTAATTGCAAACTCATGGGATAATGGTTTTATTTTGGTTGTTGGAGCATTGTACAAAGAATAAATCCATAAATGGCATAAAGGGTACAATGCCATTTTGATAAAGCAAGCTTTTTGCAACTTTACAATTCTTGAGCGATGGACCTGTTTCTTGCTTACATGAAATGTCAACAGATATCCAACAATGTTTACCAACCCTTGTCAGCCCTAGAACTAGCAAGTACAGGCCTTTGGCATAGTCACTTCAGCTTTTCTTCAAATGCAAGCAAGTTGGCAAAAGGAGTCAGAACTTGTACAACAGGAAAAGGATGGACTTTGTATAACTATATACAACTTGAAAAACTTATCTCAAGCTAGAACACGAAGGCTTATGCTCTGAAACATTCCAAAACTCAAAAACACAAATTTTTGCCCAAACAGGGCAGCTTCTGCAAAACTCTTGCCATTTCAATATTGGCTCGTGTGTTTCTCCCTTTAACACTTGAAACACCTTCCATACATCACATCCAAACTATCCACGCCTTTGCACTGCAACTTTGAGCTCTATTTCATACATCACCATTTTCAAACTTGAAGGTTGCAGGTTGACTTTTACAAGGAGTTTCAAGCATCCTCAAGGCAAGCTAAACATTGGAATAGCTCGAGGGAACCTCAAGGAATCTCACACGATCCTCAGGCCTCACTTAAAGTCCCCACATTGCCATAACCAAACTCAGCTGAACAAGGTATTTTTCAAAACTGTATCTTTCTATTTAGGCATCCTTAAGCCACGATTTGTGAAGCAAAAATGTAGTCCTTAACTTAGTGAAGTTGTACATATGCATAGTTGTCATTTATATTAACTGAGTAGTGAGAATTTGAAGCTTGAAGTTCATGAAAAAACTAGGTCAGAAATTAGGGAGACTAAAATACTCCCTGGTCTTTGAGAGTTAGATTATGAATTTTATATCTTTGGAATCGTGAGATTCCAAGCTACATTTCTTATGTTGCAAGTTTTTGTTTTTGTGCAAAGAATAGAGAGTTACAAGTTGAAGGCAAGAACGCGTGCAAATGTTTGGCTGGAGGACAGGGACGACCTGGCTTGGGCCTGGCGCGCCTTGGGCTTGTTATTTCTACTTTTCACACCCCACTGACTATTATTTGCACCCCTTTGCATATTTTTATATTTTTGCATATTTTCTCATATTTTTTAGGTTTATTGACTTTTATTATTTTTTTCTGAACATTAAAAAATCACAAAAACATTTTCTTTTTTTTTTCATTTTTATTTTATTTTTTATCTTATTTTTTGCATAAAATATTGATTATTTAGAATAAATAGAATCTATTTTCTTAAAATAAATAGTAAACACATTTAAAAATATCATAAATTTTTATTTTTATTATTCATACACATAAAATATTATTTCCATATATATTTTAATTTTTAATATTTGTAAATAATTTTTTTTTACATAAATGGATAAAATAAATAATATAGAACATATTTTCTTTTAATCAAAAAACTAGGGTTTGCCCTTTCAAAAATAATAATATTATTTTTATTATTTTTAGGACTTAAATAATTTTATTTTCTCATACAAAAAAAAATCAAATAAAAAATATTTTTGCATAAATACATTGCATTGCATATTTAAATACTTGTTTATTTATTTATCTTGTACAATAATTCAATTGAGTTGTAATAATATTTTAGGGTTTTATTTTCTGCAAATATCCCCCATTCAAAAAACTTGTATCCCCCCTCCCATAATATTTGTTGTAATAGTTTAGTTTACTTTACGCAATTTATCGCATTTATGCCATGTTTAGTAAAACTAGGGTTTTGTATGATAAGACAAAAATCAAACAAATAGCATGACCTAATGCAAGACAAAAATGCATGTAAAATGACACACATTGCACACAATCACCCCTAGGGTTTCACCCACTTGGTTGCCTAACAAAATGGCCATGGTATGCATGCAAAGTATCTTGGCAAAACAAAACAAAGCAAAAGATCAAAGTCCCTCGATGACGCTATCAAAAGGTTGCCTAAAACAAAATGATCCCTCAAAATGCTAAAGATACTTGGCACCATTGCTATCATGGTCATACGATGACCCACGCCCGTCCCGTTTAACATCCAAAGATAGGGTTTATTACCAAATCAATGGTAAATCAACAATGTCAAAGGAATGTAAAATGCACAAGAAAGACATTTGAGTAGGTAAATATGCTTCTAGTTACTTGATCAATTTGCAAACAAGCCTCGCTATTTTCAAACAAACACACACATTTCCAAAACATTTCCAAACAACTTTCAAAATATTGAAACATTTTTCAAAAGACAAACATCTTTGTATACATTCTTACGAACGAGAATCATTACAAAGATTGCCTAAACGATGGCCTCTTTTCAAAATACTTTCAAAACCATACAAAGTACCATTTCAAACAATTGCAAAAGCAAAGCAAGTGATCTAAACAAGTAACTAAGAGCCCATGGAAAACCATGGATGAAAAGGGTGCTAGCACCTTCCCTTTTCATAATCTACCCCCCAAACTCAAGAAAACATCTCAAAGGTCTTTCCTGTGCTTTTTTACCTTTCCTTTTGGATAAAATAAAAGTCGGTGGCGACTCTTGCTAAACTGCGACATTTGCAAACACAAACGCAAAACCTCAAGTCAGTTCTCCCACCGCAACACACATAGCCTTCATCTCAAAATTTTCCAATCCAGGCCATCTCAACGAGCATAAGCTCCATCTCAAAAATGCAATGTATGCGACTCACCATGAATGTAATATCAACATCCAAGTTAACAACATTTCAAATCATCTAAAAACAACAACATCTCAGTCATCTCAAAACATCTCAATCATCTCAAAACAACAACATCTCAATCATCTCAAAACATCTCAATTAACAACATCTCATAAACATCTCAATTGCAGCATCTCATAAACATCTCAATTGCAGCATATCATAAGAATCTCAAAATAATTTATTAAACATCAATTATTTATCACGATTATAAAACACAACTTTAATAACCACATCTCACTAATAACTCAGCTGTATATTAATACTACAATAATCCATCATGTTCTTCTGCTATTTTACATCTTTATTGTCACTAATACCACTGTCAAAATTCTGACAACAGCCTCTACACATCTCATGTTCATCATTCTGTCCAAAACATCAGCACAACGACCAATCACGGGAATTAATCCTAAATCCTAAATTAGTTACTAGGATTACACTTCTTAATCATTGTTTTAATCATCTAGAGTAAAGTTCATCACGTTAGTAAATTAACGCTTCGAACGACATCTCAAACAGCATCCTAAAACTCAAGTTACAGCAACTAAAAATCGATTCTGTCAAAAATCAGACCTTATGGGTCGATGCAAAACCCTATGGATCGACTCATCCTGCTTCTCCTTTACAACACGGGTCGACACAAAACCCTATGGATCGACGCGTACTGCTTCATCTGTCCATCATGAGTCGACACATCCTCCTTATGGATCGACTCATCCTAGTCTCAAACACAACATGTATCGACACATGCTTCTCACTGATCGACTCATCCTGAGTCTTGCAACTATCATGTATCGACGCATCCTCTCTTTGTGTCGACTCATCCTGAGTCTTATAACCCTCATGTATCGACACATAGCCTTTGAGGTCGATGCATCCTGATACAGTCTGCATAATTTCTGCGTTTTCTTCTGTAATTCCACTACAGGAATCACATTACAGTCCTACAAACCTCATTATAATCATGGTAATTTATCACCTAACATTGACCTATAATACTACATCGATTACACAACATCATGGCATCGTTATTCATCTAAAATTCATTAAATCTTCATCATACATCATTCATGATACATCCAATTCAAGAACAAAACAACAATCCTCTAACTCCACATATCAAACATCATGAACCCAATTATAAAGTCAGAACCCCACCCTTACCTTGGATTGAAGGTCGCTCTACAATGTCTGGGTTGAATCTTCGTTCTTGCCATTTTTCCACTTTTTCCAGCAGCTTCACGTTCTTCTCAAATCCTTATTTCCTCTACTGCTTCTTTCTTCTATTCTAACAACAAATAATAAAATAACCTAATATTCTATTATTCCTTAGTGGGCTCCAAAATTACACCCCCTTATTACATCTACTATCTCAAAATAATCCCACCTTAATAATATTACACTTCTAATATTATTTCACCACATAATAATATTATACCTTTAATATTATTATTTCTCCACTTAATAAAATAAATCCAATTTAATAATAACATGTCTTCACAAATATTCAAAAAAATAATTTAATTAATAATTAATTAAATTACGGGCGTTACAACTCTCCCCCATTTAGAGTATTTTCGTCCTCGAAAATTTACCTCAATCAAACAATTCAGGATAGGAGTCTCGCATATTGCTCTCCAACTCCCAAGTCATGCTTTCTCCTGCAGCTCCTAACCAAACCACTTTAACCAAGGCAATCTCTTTTCCCCTCAGAGTCTTCATTTCACGTTCTGCAATCCGTACAGGCATCATCTCCACCGTAAGATTATCCCGTACTTGCACATCGTCCATATGAATCACATGAGATGGATCTGAAATATACTTCCGAAGTTGCGACACATGAAACACATCATGCAAATTCGAAAGATTAGGCGGTAAAGCTACTCTATAAGCAACATTCCCCACTATTTCTAAAATCTGATACGGTCCAATAAAACGAGAAGTGAGCTTCTTAGACTTCAATGCTCGCCCAACACCAGTCACAGGTGTAACTCTCAAAAACACATGATCACCAGCTTGGAATTCTAAATCCTTCCTTCGCTTGTCATGGTAAGTCTTCTGTCTACTCTGTGATGCTTTCATCTTTTCTCGAATCAACTTCACCTTCTCAGTAGTCTCACGAACAAGTTCAGGTCCAAGTACTACACTTTCACCAGATTCATGCCAACATAACAGAGTTCTACATCTCCGACCATACAACACTTCAAAAGGTGCCATTCCAATACTAGAATGGTAACTGTTTTTATACGTGAACTCTATCAACGGAAGATACGTATCCCATGAACCTCTCTGCTCAAGAACACACGCCCTTAGCAAATCTTCCAATGATTGAATATTCTGTTCAGTCTGACCATCTGTCTGAGGATGATACACTGAACTCAATCTCAACTTAGAACCCAACGCTTCTTGCAAAATCATCCAAAAATCAGAAGTAAATCTTGGATCTCTATCTGACACAATGCACAAAGGAACACCATGCAGCTTCACAATCACACTAGTATAAATCTCAGCCAACTTCGACACTGGAAAATTGATGTTAATAGGAATAAAATGAGCTGACTTCATAAGCTTATCAACAATCACCCAAATCGAATCATGTCCTCTTAAAGTACTAGGCAACCCCGTCACAAAGTCCATTGAAATGCTATCCCATTTCCATTCTGGAAATTCCAACGGTTGCATCAATCCTGCAGGTATCTGATGTTCAACTTTCGACTTCTGACAAGTCAAACATGCATACACAAAACGAGCCACATCACTCTTCATCTCAGGCCACCAAAACAAACCTTTCAAATCTTGATACATCTTTGTAGCTCCTGGATGAATACTTAACTTACTTCTATGACTCTCTTCAAGTATCACTTTCTTCATCTCAGCATCATCAGGAATACAAATCTGGTTACGAAATCTCAGCACATCTTGCGCATCCAGCTTAAAATCACTATCCTCATATTGATCAATCCCAAACATCAAATCTACCAGTTTCACATCCAACTTCTGAGCTTCTATGACACTGTCTAGAAATTCATTATTAATCTTCAACATACCCAACATAACACTCTGCGGAGTAACCTCGCAAACTAAGCTCATATCTCTGAATTGCTCAATCAATTCCAACTCTTTAATCATCATTGCTGACCTATGTAAAGTCTTTCAACTCAACGCATCAGCTACCACATTCGCCTTTCCTGGATGATAATTCAAACCGACATCATAATCCTTTAGAAATTCCAACCATCTTCGTTGCCTCATATTCAGCTCTTTCCGATCAAACAAATACTTCAAGCTCTTATGGTCACTAAACACTTCAAATCTAGAACCATAAAGATAATGCCTCCAAATCTTCAACACAAAAACAACTGCAGCAAGCTCTAAATCATGCGTAGGATAGTTCTTCTCATGAGTCCTTAACTGCCTTGATGCATAAGCAACTACCTTACCATTCTGCATAAGCACACCTCCTAAACCCATCTTAGAAGCATTACAATACACCACAAAAGGCTCTCCTAGATTAGGCAACGTCAAAATCGGAGCCGACGTCAACCTCTTCTTCAATTCTGTAAAACTTTCTTCGCACTAAACATCCCAAACAAAAGCTTTACCTTTACAAGTCAACTTAGTCAACGGAAGTGACAACTTAGAAAACCCTTCGAAAAACCTTCTATAATAACCAGCTAATCCCAAGAAGCTTCTAATCTCAGTAGCTGACTTTGGAGTTTCCCATTGCAACACAACATCAACCTTCGATGGGTCTACAACAATGCCACTACCTGAAATCACATGACCAAGAAAACTAACCTCTTTCATCTAGAATTCACACTTGGACAACTTTTCATACAACTTCTTCTCTTTCAAAATCTGTAATACTACTCTTAAATGTTCAGCATGCTCTTCTTCTGAATTAGAGTAAATTAAAATATCATCAATGAACACCAGTACGAACCAATCCAAATAAGTATGAAAGATATGATTCATATATTCCATGAATACTCCCGGCGCATTAGTAACACTGAAAGGCATCACTAAATACTCGTAATGTCCATAACGCATTCTGAAAGCCGTCTTCTGAATATCTTTATTCTTCACTTTAATCTAATGATAACCCGACCTCAGATCAATATTACTAAACACACGAGCATCCACTAATTGGTCCATCAAGTCATCTATTCTTGGAAGCAGATACTTGTTCTTAATCGTCACTTTATTCAACTGTCTATAATCAACACAAAGCCTCATACTTCCATCTTTCTTCTTCACTAACAACACTGGAGCTCCCCACGGCGATACACTTGGTCTTACAAACCTCTTCTCAAGTAACCTTCCAATTTCTTCTTCAACTCTGACAATTCAGACGCATACATCATGTATGGTGCCATAGACACAGGTCTGGTACCAGGTACAAGATCAATTGCAAATTCAACTTCCCTTTCTGGTGGTACATCAGGAATCTCATCAGGGAAAACTTCAGGAAATTCACACACCACCTGCAATTCCTCAATTATAGCTTGAGTCTCTACAGATAGCGACGCCATCAACGAAAACATTTGTGTTTCCTCTTGCATCAACTTCCTCAACTGTCTAGCAGACAACAGACTATATTTCTCTTCTTCAGGAGTAGAAAACTTCACTGACTTGTCATAACAGTTAATATGAACACAGTTATGCTCTAACCAGTTCATACCCAAAATCACATCCAAACCTCTTAACGGTAAACACACCAAATCAACAATAAAGTCTTTGTCGAAGATCGACAAGGGACACTTAACACACACCGAAGAAGTAGTCACCGACCCCTTGGCTGGAGTATCAACGACCATTTCTCCATTCAAAGAAGATAACACAAGACCCAATCTCTCAACACAATCAGCAGCAATAAAACAATGCGTAGCACCAGTATCAATAATAATGATTAAAGGAGTACTATTAATGAAACATGTACCTCTAATAAGTCCGTCCCCAGCAGCGGTCTGATCCTCCACCAAAGCAAACACTTTACCACTTGACTGAGCCCTCTTCGGTTTTGGACACTGGCTACCAATGTGCCCTTCTTCTTTACAGTTGAAACAAACCACACTCTTGTGCTAACGCTCAGATACAACATGTCCGTTCTTTCCACAACAGAAACACCTCTTCACCTCAGTAGGGCACACATTACTCTTGTGTCCAGGTTTACCACACTTAAAGAAAATCACACCAGCAGGAGCATTTCCCCCACTAGTCTCTGACCATGAGCAACTCTCTGCTTACCCTTACCAGCTAGGGAATCATAAGGTTTACCACGATTCTGTGGATGCTTACCCCTATTCTCACTAATAATCTTGTAATGAGCATTATTGTCCTCCTCATAAATCTTACAGTTATCAACCAAATCAGCAAAGACACGGATTTTCTGATATCCAACTGCTTTCTTAATCTACGGGCGCAACCCATTCTCAAACTTAATACACTTTGAAAATTCAGCATTTTCCTCAGCGTAATGCGGATAAAACTTGGCCAACTCAGCAAACTTGGCAGCATACTCAACAACAGACAAATTCCCTTGCTTCAGCTCAAGGAACTCAATTTCCTTCTTACCACAGACATCTTCAGGGAAATACTTTCTCAAAAACTCCCTACGGAACACAGCCTAAGTGACATTCTCACCTGCAGCTTCTAACTTCTGGAAAGTCTCTAGCCCCAGTCATCAGCCTCGACTGCTAGCATATGAGTCCCATAACGAACCTTCTGCGCTGGAGTGCAGTCCATCACGCGAAAGATCCTCTCAATCTCTTTCAACCATTCCAATGCTCCGTCAAGATCATATTTTCCCTTGAACGTAGGTGGATTATCTCTCTAGAAAGTCGCCAAGCTACGAGATCCAGCATTCCCGTCAACATTCGGCTAATTTTCCATCGCATGAGCCATTGCTTCTAAAGTAGTAGCACGTGCAACATCATTCATTCCAGCCATCTCAACTTCTCACTACAAAATAAACAAAGATTAGAACATCAAAATAACAATACTCGATTGTTAGACAACTACGACTCGACGACAAGGTCGGACCAACCTTTTGCTCTGATACCAACTTTGTAACACCCCAATTCTACCCCAAGCAAATTATGCAAAATAAATCAGAGTTATAAAATTTCATTCATACAAACGAATCGGGACATCACAAATTCTTCTAACAAATTCATTGCACTCATCATGGATATATAACACTTTTAAAACATCGGATGAACCATCGTCATAACATCTTTAATAAAATAATTCAATAACCACGCAGCGTAATTCTTCAATAACATCTCTAAATAAAACAACAACTTCGAAACATCTCATATTCAATAATCATCAATTCAAAACTCAACAACTGAAAATCAACAATCAAAAATCAGTAAGCGTTCATCCCCCCGAGTGTTACATATCAGAGCAATGACACCGACTCGAACTATTGAAGGTATACGGCCTTCACTCGCGATTACCTGCACGTTACCAACATAAGGGCAACATTCAAACAGAAGGGGTGAGATATCTAACAATATAATAAAGCGCATGATAATTAATATGTAAAATTTAACCACTAATATCACCACTTCTCATCTCATAATCAACAATAATTACAGCATATATACTCATTCATCAACATCAAATACATTTCATTATTCAATCATATAATGCGACTCGAAACTATGCAAATGCATATGGTACCATTGGATCGGAACTCCCATCTCAAAAATCTGCCAATTAATAGAGGCATCAACAAGGCATAGCCTTCATCTCAAAATTTGCCAATCCAGGCCATCTCAACGAGCATTAGCTCCATCTCAAAAATGCAATGTATGCGACTCATCATAAATGTAGTATCAACACCCAAGTTAACAACATTTCAAATCATTTCAAAACAGCAACATCTCAGTCATCTCAAAACATCTCAATCATCTCAACACAACAACATCTCAATTAACAACATCTCATAAACATCTTAATTGCAGCATCTCATAAACATCTCAATTGCAGCATATCATAAGCATCTCAAAATAATTTATTAAACATCAATTATTTATCACGATTATCAAACACAAATTTAATAACCACGTCTCCCTAATAACTCAGCTGTATATTAATACTACAGTAATCCATCCTGTTATTCTGCTATTTTACATCTTTACTGTCGCTAATCCCACTGTCAGAATGCTGACAGCAACCTCTACACATCTCATGTTCATCATTCTGTCCAAAACATCAGCACAACGACCAATCATGGGAATTAATCCTAAATCCTAAATTAGTTACTAGGATTACACTTCTTAATCATCGTTTTAATCATCTAGAGTAAAGTTCATCACGTTAGTAAATTAACGCTTCGAACGGCATCTCAAACAGCATCCTAAAACTCAAGTTACAGCAACTAAAAACTGATTCTATCAAAAATCAGACCTTATGGATCGACAAAAAACCCTATGGATCGAATCATCCTGCTTCTCCTTTACAACATGGGTTGACGCAAAACCCTATGGATTGACGCGTACTGCTTCATCTGTCCATCATGAGTCGACACATCCTCCTTATGGATCGACTCATCCTGGTCTCAAACACAGCATGTATCGACACATGCTTCTTACCGATCGACTCATCCTGAGTCTTGCAACTATCATGAATCGATGCATCCTCTCTTTGTGTCAACTCATCCTGAGTCTTACAACCCTCATGTATCGACACATAGCCTTTAAGGTTGATGCATCCTGATACAATCTGCATAATTTCTGCATTTTCTTCTGTAATTCCACTACGGGAATCATATTACAGTCCTATAAACCTCATTATACTCATGCTAATTCATCACCTAACATTAACCTATAATACTACATCAATTACACAACATCATGGCATCGTTATTCATCTAAAATTCATCAAATCTTCATCATACATCATTCATGATACATCCAATTCAAGAACAAAACAACAATCCTCTAACCCCACATATCAAACATCATGAACCCAATTATAAAGTCAGAACCCCACCCTTACCTTGGATTGAAGGTCGCTCTATAATGTTCGGGTTGAATCTTCGTTCTTGCCGTTTTTCCACTTTTTCCAGCAGCTTCACGTTCTTCTCAAATCCTTATTTCCTCTACTGCTTCTTTCTTCTATTCTAACAACAAACAATAAAATAACATAATATTCTATTATTCCTTAGTGGGATCCAAACTTACACCCCCTTATTGCATCTACTATCTAAAATTAATCCCACCTTAATAATATTACACTTCTAATATTATTTCACCACATAATAATATTATACCTCTAATATTATTATTTCTCCACTTAATAAAATAAATCAAATCTAATAATAACATATCTTCACAAATATTCAAAAAAATAATTTAATTAATAATTAATTAAATTACGGGCTTTACAATGTCCCTCGAAACGGAGACGCTTTAGCAAAGAGCCTCAAATCAAAAGATTATGGTCCCTCGATGACCTTACGGTGTTACCTCTCGGTAAATGATCTAGTCCCTAAACAAAATTGCTAAAGCGTCTTCACATGTTGCCTTTATGACTGTACGTCCCTTCGAATTTCCCTCATACATCCAACGATAGGGCTACCTACTCACTAATAGTAGGATAACACTGTCTAAAGGATAGGAGAAAAAGAACGACCTTTTTCGAGTACAAATAGATAGCTATTAGATGCTTGCTCATAATAAAACAAACTTTTTACACTTAAACATTTCAAAAAACAACTTTCAAAGAACATTTGCTTTGTCAACACTCTTGAGGACTGATACAAGAGTTAACGCAAAACAAATCGCCGCACTAAGGCATTTCAAAACATTTTTCAAAACACAAAAGCACAGGGTATTTCAAAACATGAGCTAAGCATCTAAGAGTTCGTAGATAACTACGGATGGAAAGGGTGCTAACACTTTCCCTTTCCATAATCTACCCCCCTTACTCAGAAAATTCTCGAAAAGTTCTTTTTCTGTTCTTTTCACCCTTTCCTTAATTTGAATAAAAGAAAAGTCGGTGTCGACTCTTGCTTACCGCAACATTTGCAAATAGAAACGCAAAACCAGTATATAACAGTCGATTCTTCCATCATATTACAAGTTTCGATATGATATACGGGTGTTTATGAATGTATGCATGCGAATGAATATGTATGAATATGAAATGGTTACTTCTTTTAAATGTCTTATTCATTTGGGTATGCATTTATCTTTTGCTTATTTTTTATTCAGTGGCCATCTTAAAAAATAAATACGCCAATGAGATAGTGAAACAAAATGCCTTTATTGAAAGTAATATAATCCAGATATTGAAAAATATTACAATCTTAAACCAAAACATGTTTTCATAAACATAAATAAAGGGAAATAAATATCCTAGGCGTGTTTGAGGATGTGTGCTCTAAAACCATCAACCATTGCTCGGTAAAGCTGGAGAAAGTCTTCAACATCCTTTGGAAGAGGGACCATTACACTTTCCGCGTCTCTCAAACTTTGAGGGATATCCTCAATGAGATTGTTGGCTAAGAAGGCAAGCTTTTCATGTTTGTCTTTATAGTATCGGTATTCTTGATAAAGATGTAGAATTATTTTATGGTTATCTCTCCTTTCTTGGGCGATCTTGGTATACTGCTCTTACCAATACATCTTTTCACCCCTCATTTCCGTATAAATTCTCCGTTGAATAAGGAAATCTTTTTGAAGACCCTGTAGCTCTAGGCACACATGCTCATATTCTTGAGTTATCTGAGTCAAGAGTCTTTCTGCCTCCACCCTTTCACGGCGTGATTTGACCTCAGATTCTTGGTTGTCTTGAAGTTCAGTGGTGAGGTATTTTACTTGCTCTTCTTTGATCTTAGGAAGCTTGCGCCAAAATTTGGATCTGGGCTCTTAGATTTTCCTCTAGCACATTTTTGTCATGTGTTGCCTTTTCATACCATCTGGTTAACCTTCCAATTTTAGTAGCAGCCTCCTCTAACTTTTGGTTGTAGGAATCTAGGTTGAATGTTGCACTCAACAGTTCTTCAGTTGTACGCTTATGTTTGAGACTCTCTTTCTCCAACGCCTTTTGATCTCTCTCAATTTATTGGTCCTTTGACTCAAGTATGATCTGCATCTACTTCTTCTCTTTGGTCAGATTGAGGAGGTTGAGTTCCCGTGTTTCTTTTTCCCTTTAAGCTTTCTTTAAGGTGCTTTTGATTGTCAACTTCTTCCAAGGATATAACCTCTGGGACCTATGACTTATACTCTGGATCTATATCGAATGGCAGCTTGATAATTTATACCCTATCTCGGACCCATTTGGTGTAGGGTTCTCTCGCTATGGCATTCTTTCTTTCGGCTTTCCTTTTGTTAACATTGTTCCAAGCTCGGATAACCTTGTTGAGCAACCCTTGGTCTTCTATACCCGTCATGGATGATCAATGGTTGGATTTGTTCGTCTGAAGGTCTGTCTTCCAAAGGATACCCTAACTGTCATAGGGCCAAAGTAGGGTTGTAATTAATACAACCTCGAGATCCGATCAATGGGACATTAGGAAAGTCCCCACAACTAATAGTGATGTCCCCCATATCCAGCTTCTTAGCATACCATAATACCGAGTTTTCATTGAGAGACCTTAATTTCCATGGCCACTCGCGTCTGGTCAGGTTTGGAATCATATAGTCTTCTTTGTAAAGATGAGTCATGAACCAAGTATATAGAAGTGGGATGCAACAATTTAGCATGCCTTTTCTCTTTTCATACATCGTATGTAAGGTGTAATAAATGTCAACAAGCAAAGTGGGAATTGGATCCGTATAAAAGACTTTCGCACCCCAGAATATACTAATGGCCGCAGGGTCAATATAGTCCACAATCCGAGGAGATAAAATTATACCAAATACCAGTAGCCCTAAACAATCGACACAAGATTCCCATTCTTTATAATTAGTAAATTCGAGTGCCTTAGCTTCCAAGTATATCCTTTTGATTCCTTGTATCAGATCTTCTCTTTGGTAATTTTGCATTAACTCAGATTAAGGGATCCTTAAGCCTTTTACCAAAGCTTTGACTTCAACAGTTTGTCTGATACCTACATAGGCCTTCTCTTTGGAAAAGTTTAGAATTCTATCAAATTCTTCCAGAGCCGGTGCTAGCTGGAAGTCTTGGAAGGTAAAACATCTCAGTGGAGAGTCGTAAAATTGAATGAGGGCAGAAATAGAAGCCATTTGAACCTCTACTCTGGTCAAGTCAAGGGTATCCCCATAGCGGCGAGCGTACATATTTAGAGCTCTCTCAGATGATTTCCCCTTTATAGTTTTGATTTCAGAAATGTCGGGATGGAAGGCATTGATGCAGACAAGTTGTTTCCCTCTGGTATCCATTTTTTAAAGACAGTCACCAAAGATCTTGATTTTATTATCTTTTGTTTTGTATCCTGTGAATAAGACAGATAAAAGAAACAAATGATGAATATGTGACATATATGAATGCATGAATGTATGGTTTAGTAGCGGGGTTTTGTGATAAGTGCCCTTATAAGGTATGGATGTATGGTTCAGTGACGGGGTGTGATACGGTGGGAGAACTGACTTGAGGTTTTGCGTTTCTATTCACAAATGTTGCGGTTTAGCAAGAGTCGCCACCGACTTTTCTTTTATCCAATAAGGAAAGGTAAAAAAACACAGGAAAGACCTTTCGAGATTTTTCTTGAGTTCGGGGGGTAGATTATGAAAAGGGAAGGTATTAGCATCCTTTTCATCCATGGTTTTCCATGGGCTCTTAGTTACTTGCTAGATCACTTGCTTTTGTTTGAATTTGTGCTTTGTGTGGTTTTGAAACTATTTTGAAAAGGTGCCATCGTTTAGGAAAACATTGCAATGATTCCTATTTGTAAGAATGTATACAAAGTGTTGAGCTTTTGAAAATATATCAATGTTTGGAAAGTGTTTTGAAAGTGTGTGTGATTGTTTTTAAAAATAGCAAGGATGTTTGTTTTGAAATTGAGCAAGCAACTAAAAGTAATCTACCTACTCAAAAAGTCTTAGATGTGCTTTTCCTCCTCCTTAAGATGTTGCTATCTTACCATTGATTTGGCAAGAAGCCCCATCGTTGGATGTGAAGGGACGAGCATTGGGCCATCGTATGACCATGATAGCAATGTTGTGAGATGACTTAGCACTTTTTCTTTAGGGACTAAGATCATTTTGAAAGGCAACTTTGATAGCGTCATCGAGGAACTATGATCTTGTATTTTTTGATTTGTTTATGCTAAGACATCCCACATGCATAACATGGCCATTTTTGTAAGGCAACAAGTGGAATTACCCTAAGGGTGTGAGTGTGCGAGTGTATTGGATTGCATGCATAATTTTGTCTTGATTAAGGTGATCTATTTGTCAATTTTCATATCTTGTCATACACACCATAATTACTAGCATATATTGAAAGTAATAATAGTGCGAAAATGTAAAGTCCTACGCTATTACAAAATTTAACGAGATGGGGGTACATATTTATGAATGGGGGTTGCAATTTAAAATTCTAGGTTACTATTACAATCATATTGAAATAGATAAGAATGTACAGGAAATGCAAAATGCTTATTTATTTAAGAAAAGAAGTAAGTTTTGTTTAAGAAAATAATTTTGTCTTTTTACGTTAAAAGAAAATATAATATGCAAAATATAAAATATTTTTGGTGTTTTTTTTATTAACAATAAAAAATAATATGATGGAAAAATAATAAAAGAGAAAGAAAACAAAATCAGCGCAAATGTTGAAAACAAAAGAGGTCAGAAGTTCTGACTCTGACTTGCTGCACAAAGAGAAACACGTTAGCCAAAACATGGAAGTTCAGAAGTTCCGTATCTTCTGAGAACTCAGAAGTTTTCATAAGTTTTGACGCAACTGTCAGAACTTTTCCTCTCTCCATGTCAATCAGAACAACTGCAACTTGGTTATTTCTTACAGAACAAAAGTTGCACACAGAACAGTTATGACAAATTTTCATGAAATATCAGAGGCAACATGTATTTGCTATTTCTGGTTCTGAGTCCTAATTTCCTTATGAAACTCTGGATAGGTATTTTTTCTATTTTAGGCAAGCAGATGCATGAATTTTCAGAATATGTACATCATCAGGATCAGAATATCTACATTGTTCTAAATATGCAAAATCTGACAATGCTTAATCAATTATGATGAGAGTCAGCAGAAAACTTACCTTGCAGCTGGAAAGGATTCTGTGAACTGGAGATTGGTCTTGAATTCTGGTGATGTTCTGAGAAACTACTTCACGTACTCAGCAGGATAGAAGTTTACAACTTCTGGAATAGCCAAGAGGTGATATTCTAACTCCTTTGGGGTAGAAATGAATGGAGAGTGTATGGCAATAGGAATACAGAAGTTAAGGTAGCTTCTAATGTGTGAATCAGCAACTGCGTGGACGGCTTTAGTCAATAACACTTGAGGAAAACAATTAAGTTTGAATGTAAGGAATCAATGCTAAGATTTTGGTATTCTATGTTTATAGTTTCCTGGGTTCTTGGAATTTTTGCAGTGGTTCAAAGCTTTCTTTCTTAATTTTCTCGCCTCTTTCACAAATTTTCCTGGACTTTTTCTCAATGGCCAATGGTGTTCTATTTATAGGAAAAGGTTTTGCAGTTGGGGCGGTCAAGTGGAATCAACATCATGTGCTAGATGCTGACTTACTCTTGAAGTAAGCTTAACCAGTATGTTCAATGCATCAAGTTGGATGGCTAATAGCGTCTAAGCTGGATTTGGCAGCGTGAATTAAGGAAAAGTAAAAACAGCGCGTGGGTCCAGCATACTTTTGCGCAGAAGTTTTTCTTCCCAAGATAGTAGGGTTACACGTGGAGAGAATCCCTTGGATAGAGACTTCACAAGTGGCTGTGAACATTAAATGGGTTCCCATGTGAAACTCTGCATCCTTGCTTGACTCTGGATTAGAAGTTCTGCTTCAGTGTACCATCTCATCTTCTGATCTTTGTATCTTCTGGCTTCAGCATGTTCTGAGGGATCCTTTAGAACTTCCAGCATACTTACAACACGCTTTGTTACCTTCTTTGTTTTAACCTTTGCAAACTCTAACTGAACCTTTGTGAAAATTGGTCCAGAAGTTCTGACCACACTCTGTCTTGAGAATATCCAGAATCTGCTGAGTATGAACACTGGCCCAGAAGTTCTGAAATTGTCACATTTCTTAAACACTTAGAAAAATTTCTAAGTTTTTAGAGTTTGATTCTTCCAAAGCAAAATTTAAATTTTGAAACTCTTGATGAAACAAACTTCATATTCTAACATGTCTTGATGAAATATGACTTTTGAGATTTGATTTTGATCCAAAAGGTCAAAGTTAGACTTCTCAGTGTGCAAAATGACCATTTTTCCCTTCTGAATGGTTTGCTTGGAAAAACTGATAATTCAAGGCTTGGATTGGATGAGAGAAAACTTGAGGATCCAGGGTGATTCCTTGAGAAATGAGAGGGAAAATTTTGGGGTGCAACAGCTGCCCCTGTTCAAACTTCTTGAACCTGAAGAGTTAGATTGGCGGATCCGCCATTCGTAACTTGAAGGTGAAATATGATTGAACACTAGAGTGCCCAGAAATTTGCGCTCAAAGATGGATGGTGAATGGGCTTATAGATTCCATTTGGAGGAATGTTGGTAAATGCGGGAAGAAGTATCAGCATAAATCTCTTGTTGATTCATACTAAACTTGATGTTTTACCTGTGAGAAAAGGGGTTAGTAAAATGTAGATGCTTGCATGATGTCCACCAGATGTGGTATCATGCTAAATGCATTGGTATGTACATGCTATGATGTATGAATGTGAAATGTGTGTTTTCATCCGGGAAAATAAATCCCTGACTGTTGTTGTGGAAATTCTGGGGGTTGACTCCCTGATTGCCTGTTGGAAATGAAGAATATGAATATCTTCAAATTTTATTGAAGGGATGCTTTTGTTGGGGAACATCACTCAAATATCAGTTGTTATCTGGTCGGATCCAGGCTTCACAGTTACTGAGGATGAAGTAGTCGGTTGTTATCTGGTCGGATCCAGGTTTCATGGCAACTTACTGGGAGAAGAGATGAATTAATTGTTATCTGGTCGGATCCAGGCTTTGCAGAAAATTCCTTGAAATTGAATAGTCTTCTGGTCGGGTCCAGGTTTCACAATAACTTGTTGGGGATGCGGAGGTTAACTGTTATCTGGTCAGATCCAGGCTTCACAGTAATTTACTGGAGGAAAGGATGAATTAACTGTTATCTGGTCGGGTCCAAGCTTTGTAGAAAATTCATTGAAATTGAATAGCCATCTGGGCGTGTCCAGGTTTCATGGTCTTTTGGAAAACTGTACCATTATCTGGTCGAATCCAGGCTTCATAGTGTCTTTCTGGGAATCATGGTTAATTGTTATCTGGTCGGGTCCAGGATTTACAATATACTGTTTGAAAACTGTTATCTGGTCGGGTCCAGGCTTCGTAGATTTCTGAGGTTGATGAGGTCAATTTCTATCTTGTCGGGTCCAGGCTTCACAATAGACTGCTTGAAAACTGTTATCTGATCGGTTCCAGGCTTCGTAGATTTCTGAGGTGAAGTTAATTGTTATCTGGTCAGGTCCAGGCTTCACAATAAACGGGTTGAAAAATGTTATCTGGTCGGGTCCATGCTTCGCAGATTTCTGAGGTGAAGTTAATTGTTATCTGGTCGGGTCCAAGCTTCACAATAAACTGCTTGGGGATTAGTTGTTATCTGGTCGGTTTGCAGGGTTCAACGAATCTCTAAGGATGATTGATATCTAGTCGGATCCAGGCTTCGCAATGGCTTTCTTGAAAGGACGAAAATGAGGACTGATCTCTGGTCGGGTTCAGGTTTCTCAGCCATTTGTTGGGAATAGAGAGGCAACTCTACTGGGGAAAAGAAGTTAAATCTTGGTTGGATTGAGTTCAGGTTCTTCTATATCTTTGAAGAGCTAGGCTATTATCCGGTCGGGTCCAGGTTTCATAGCATTTTGAAAAATGAGATCAACTGGTCGGGTCCAGGCTTCAGTAACTTAAAAAGTCATATTGTTATCTGGTCGGGTCCAGGCTTCAGTAACTCAAGAAGTCATACTATTATCTGGTCGGGTCCAGGCTTCAGTAATTTGAAGAAGTCAAACTGTTATCTGGTCGGGTCCAGGCTTCAGTAATAACTTGAAAATTGTGCTAATATCTGGTCGGATCCAGGCTTCATATCATCTCTTAGTAATGATAAAGGCTTTGTTGAAGGCTTTACTGGGGATCAAGGTGTTGTGGCCCAGTGATTTGCAGTCATTTGAAAAGGGAAATTCAAACTGGAAAGTATAGACTCAGTCAGGAAAGGCAGGCTCAGCTTGGGGGATACACCTAAATGGGAATGACAAGCTCAGCTGGGGGTGATGGGCTCATTTGGGGATAGATTCTGTTTGGAGAAAATAGCCTTGGTCGGAGAAGATGCACTCAGTTGGGCAATTCAGACTCAACTGGGGAATTTGGGTTCAGCTGGAGAATTCAGGTTTAGCTGGAGAAGTTATACTCAGCTGGGGAAGACATACTCAGTTGGGGAAGATGGGCTCAGCTTGGAAATTTGGACTTACTGGGGAGTTTGTACTCAACTAGGCAATTCGTGGTGTCTTGATTGTTATACGTTGAGAAATTTGCACTTGGCTGGGGGGAAATAACTCTGTTGGGGAAATAAACCCTGTTGAGGAGGTGAATTCCCTTTGGGAAGAGATCTCCTAGGCTTTAGTTGGGGAGAAAGTTTCCAAGAGGTTGAGACTCCGACCGGGGATTATCTTGTGTAAGGAGATTTTGTGGGAAAATCCGTTGGGGAAAAGGTTATCGTTGTTATCCTTATGGGGATAATGATGATGAGATAACTCTGTGGGGCTATTTCACATACATTAAAGGGATATTGACTGATGTTGTATGATGATGCCCTGTTGATGCTGCTGTTTGGCAGGACACACGTGCCAAATAGCTTTAATTATGTTCATATGCATATGTTCATTCAATTTTAGTCATTGGACAAATTTGCATTCAAAATAGAGTTAGAAAAACTTTGCATTTCAAAGTGTACTTGCATTGATATTTTGCCCATGAATAGGCGTTTTTGTACATAGAGACGGAAATCCTAGTAAGAGGAAATCGCCAAAAAAGAAAACGAAATTGAGAATGAAAACAAATAGCCATGTGAAATGATCTTATTGCCTTCCAACTCTACCATTGCCCATATGTCTTCGAACATCCTTCGCCATTGATCGAGAGTGATTGGATTGATCCTGGACCATTTGAACTTGGACCTTGATGATAGAATTGACTGTGTTGATTTAACGGGACATAGTTGTACGCTTTTAATCCTTAATTTTTGCCTGAACCTCCCTTTCGGGTTTTCGGTCCACCAGGATACCCTTTTTTGCCCAAGTCACCCTTTTAGGTTTTCAACTTGCCGGGTGTGCAATCTTTTGCATATATCCCTAATTTTTTCCCAAACCTTTTGGTTTGTCGGGATGCCCTTATTTTGCTTAGGTATGTCAACCTAACAGGTCTCTTATGCGTAGTATTTTTTAACTATACCCGCATTTATAGGGTGTGAGAAATCTTCACCACCCATGGTGGTCAGTATCATGGCACCGCCAGAGAAAACTATCTTGACAACAAAAGGTCCTTCGTAGGTGGGGGTCCATTTTCCTCTGGGGTCACCCTGTGGTAAAATGATGCATTTTTTCACCAGGTCACCAACCTGGTATACTCGAGGCTTGACCTTTTTGTTGAAAGCCTTGATCATCCGTTTTTGATACATTTGACCATGGAAAATAGAAGCTAATCGTTTTTCATCGATCAAGTTTAGCTGATCCAATCTCGTTCGAATCCACTCGTCTTCGCCTAAGCCAGCCTCAATCATAATCCTCAGCGAGGGAATTTGAACTTCCACTGGCAAAAAAAATTCCATGCCATAGACTAGAGAGAATGGAGTTTCCCCAGCTGATATTCTAGCTGAAGTACGGTAGCCATGTAGAGCAAATGGTAACATCTCATGCCAATCTTTATAGGTCACTACCATTTTCTGCACAATCTTCTTGATATTTTTGTTGGCCGCCTCGACTGCGCCATTCATTTTCGGTCTATACGGAAAAGAATTATGATGCTTGATCCTAAATTGAGTGCACAATTCCCTGATCATGGCATTGTTGAGGTTAGTTCCATTGTATGTAATGATCCTTTCAGGAATACCGTAACGGCAGATGAGGTTATGTTTGATAAACCTGGCTACCACATTCTTGGTTACTGAGGCATAAGAGGCAGCTTCGACCCATTTGGTAAAATAATCGATGGTGACAAGGATGAAATAGTGTCCATTGAAAGCGGTTGGTTTGATTTCCCCTATCACATCAATGCCCCACATTGCAAATGGCCATGGAGCGGTCATGACATTCAGAGGGATTGGAGGTACATGGACCTTGTCAGCATAGATTTGGCATTTGTGACAAGTTTTTGAATGTTGATGACAATCGGCCTCCATCGTTGACCAATAATAACCTGCACTTAAGATTTTCTTGGCCATCGTATGTCCACTTGAGTGAGTACCAAAAAGACCATCGTGCATGTCTTCCATGATTTTCTCTTCCTCCTTCTTGTCCACACATCGGAGTCGAGTCGAGTCATGGTTGTGTTTGTACAATATCCCGTTACTTAGGAAGAATTTGGCTGCAAATCTTCATAAGAACTTTCTGTCATTGATAGATGCTCCCTCTGGATACTCTTGTGCTTCAAGGTATCTCATTACCTCATGGTACCATGGCGTTTCCGCATCGGTGTCGAGCTCATAGCAATGTGCAGGTTCATCGAATCTTTCAATTGTAATCATAGGGGCTTCGTTATCCCATTTGACCTTGAACATTGAAGACACGGTTGCCAAAGCGTCAGCCAACTGGTTTTCTTCTCTAGGGAAGTGCTCGAACGTGATCTCCTCGAAGTGAGGAATTAGGGATAGCACAAGTTCCTTTTAAGGGATAAGATTAGGGTGTTTAGTGTCCCAATCTCCTTTTACTTGGCTGATCACTAGGGTGGAGTCTCCGAACACATTCAAATGCTAGATCCTTAATTCAATAGCAGCTTTTAGACCAAAGATGCATGATTCGTATTCGGCCATGTTATTTGTGCAATCAAAGCATAGTCTGGCAGTGAAAGGAGTGTGGCAACCTTCGGGAGAGATGATCATAACACCAATTCCGTTACCTAAGGCATTGGAAGCCCCATCGAATACCATAGTCCATCGGGATCCTTGTTAAGGTCTGTCATATGGTCTAAGTTTCGCACAGTCGGTTACCAGCATAATATTCTCGTCAGGGAAGTCGAAGTTCATTGACTGATAATCATCCATATCTTGATAGGCCAAATGATCTTCTAGTACACTTCCTTTAATGGCTTTTTGATTTGTGTATTGAATGTCGTACTCAGTCAAGATCATTTTCCATCTGGCTATCCGTTCGGAAAGGGCATGTTTCTCGAAGATGTACTTAATCGGATCCATATTAGAAATCAATAAAGTGGTATGAGTCAACATGTACTGCCCTAGCCGGTGAGCAGCCCACGCTAAAGCACAACAAGTTTTCTCGAGCAGTGAATATATGGTTTCACAGTTGGTAAACTTTTTGCTTAGGTAGTAAATTGCATGCTCTTTTCGGCCAGACTCATCATGTTGGACAAAACACACCCCATAGAATTCTCTAATACTGTCAAGTACATGATCAAAGGTCTTCCTTCAACTGGAGGCATGAGAATAGGAGGTTCTTGTAGGTATTCCTTGATTTTTTCAAAAGCAAATTGGCATTCATCCTTCCATTTGGCTACCTGATCTTTCTTCAAGAGTTTGAAGAGTGGCTCACAAGTAGCAGTTAAGTGTGATATGAAACGGGCAATGTAATTGAGACGACCCAAGAATCCTCTGACTTCTTTTTCAGAATAGGGGACTGGCATTTCTTGGATGGCCTTTATCTTGGCGGGATCAACTTCAATGCCTTTATTGTTGACAACAAAACCTAGAAGCTTTCCAGAGCGTACTCCAAATGTGCACTTGTTAGGGTTTAACCTCAGCTTGTACTTCTTTAGTCTTTCGAATAGTTTGTGCAGGTGACTGAGATGTTCATCTTCGGTTTGTGATCTAGCAATCATATCATCCACATATACCTCTATCTCATGATGAATCATGTCATGAAATAAAGCAACCATAGCCCTTTGATATGTTGCCCCTGCATTCTTTAACCCGAACGGCATGACCTTGTAGCAGAAGGTGCCCCATTGTGTAACGAAAGTAGTTTTTTCCATATCTTTAGGAGCCATCTTTATTTGATTATAGCCTGAGAAGCCATCCATGAATGAGAAGACTTTATGCTGAGCAGTATTATCGACTAAGACGTCAATGTGTGGTAGAGGGAAATCGTCCTTGGGGCTTGCCCTATTCAGATCCCTATAGTCTACTCACATGCGAACTTTCCCATTTTTCTTTGGCACTGGAACTATGTTAATTGTTTCATTACTTTGGCTTTGATCTTTTCAAACATATCAGGCCTCATGCGACAAACTTTTTGTTTGACAGGAGGGCAGTCTTCTTTAGTTGGCAGACGATGAACCACGATGTCGGCATCTAACCCAGGCATATCTTCATATGGCCAAGCAAATACTTCCATATAATCGCGCAACATCTGAACCAAGCGGCTCTTGATACTGCTTTCCAAATTAGCACCGATTCTGATTTCTTTCTTATTTGACTCAGTACCCAAGTTGACAACCTCTACTAACTCTTCATGTGGTTGAATAGATTTTTCATCTTGTAATAGGAGTCTGGCTAGTTCTCCTGGTATGTCACAATCTTCCTCGCTTTCATCTTCAGCTTGGTTGATAGGACATTCAAAGTCATAGTTGGCAATAGTAGAGCTATTGGCAATATGATCCAAAGTGGATGTAAACCTGCAAAAATGTGTGTGTGTGCATGTAAGATACATGGCTATTTTTTTTGACAATGTATTTGAAAGAAAAGAAAGACAATGAACACAAATATTTGAATGCAAAAGAGTCTAATGCACTGAATGATCATATGATTTGATGAACATAAATAAAACCCTTGACAAAAGGACTAAAGTGCCCCGGGCAAGGCACATGGCTTAAAGGTCGTTGTTTGGAGATAATATTACAGATATAGAGTTCCTGAATTGACAGAAAAAGTAAACAGTAATTACTCCTCAATGAAATAAACAGGAGTGAAATCCTTTGCATGCCAATTGTTGAGTTTCCCTTCGGTTGTTGGGTAGATCCAATCTTCAAAAGCACACTCATCATCAGAGTCCTCTATAGCATTCACTTCATGACTTTTGAGGTGGAGAGGCGGCTTTCCAGTACGAGCACCTCTAATTTCTTTCTGAGCTTCGAAGGTGAAACCTATCCCAAACTTGTCTGACTTGAACGGGATATCGGGGAGCTGACCTCACATCTCATTGTTTCCTTCTTCTACCACAGCACGGGCATCCTTAAGAGAAACCATCTTGGGGATAACTTTATCGGCTCTTGGAGTTTCAGAGGATTTTTTGGTGGCGGCTACAACTTCAAACGTCTGGCAAGTAGTTTCTATGAATTTGCCATCCATTTCTATGTACTTCAAAGAATTGAGATGGCTTACCATAAATTCTTCTTCACCGCAAACAGTGACAACCTTCCCTTGAACTGGATATTTTAACTTCTGGTGGAGAGTAGGAGTGACCGCACCTACCCCATGGATCCATGGGCGACCAAGCAAGCAAGAATACGCAGGTCGTATGTCCATTATGTAGAATGTGGAGTTGAAAATATGTGAACCAACCTTAATTGGGAGATTCACCTATCCATGAACCATCCTTTTCGACCCATCGAATGCCGTCACAATAATATCACTTGGCTTCAAAACCAAACCTTCACAGTCTAGCCGATCCAAAGCGCCTTTAGGTAACACATTTAAAGATGAACCTGTGTCCACCAAAACATGTTCCAGAGTGGTCCCTTTACATTCAACAGAAACATGCAAGGCTTTATTATGATTCTTTCCCATGGGAGTTAAATCTGCGTCGGAGAACCCCAGACCATTTTCAGTTGTCAGACTAGCTACGCAGTTCTCGAATTGGTCGGCTGTGGTTTCTTGAGGCACATGAGCCTTTTTCAGAAACTTAATCAAAGCTTGTGCATGGGCGTCGGAACATAGCAATGAGGACAACATTGGTATTTTAGAAGGGGTTTGCCCCAACTGCTCTACTATTTTGAAATCGCTTTTCTTGATGATCTTCAGAATCTCCTCCATCTCTTGAGTGGACGGTTCTTCCATAACAAACTTTTCAGAAGGTGCCTCTTCCATGGAAGGCTCACTTTCTTTCTCTTTCCCTCTGGCCCCAGCATTGCCATTGGTTATGCAGACTGGAACTGTGGTAGTGGTTGGTGGTGAGATAACAGGGGAAAAGACCCTTCCTATTATTGTGACTTTACTAGAACCAGTAATATTAGTAACACCAGTTTCATTATCATCAATCCAAGAATCTTGTTTTACCCCATGGTAATAAACCTCGGCATCGTAATTCCACGGTACCGCTTTATCAGAGGTGTATGGAACAGGTCTGGCAGCAGTGATTATGAGAGGAGCGATGATTGGTTCGTTAGAAATCCTGATAGGACCTTTGGATGATATCCTAAGAGGTTTGTTTGAAATTGTTATGATGGCCAAATCTTCAGCTTTGTCAATTAAATTTTTGATGGTGGGAATCTTTTCGAATAGGATTTCGCGGCCATCCATTAGGCGTTGTATACCTTCCTCCAATTCCTCGCACCCATTGGGTTGTCTCATACAGCACACACAGTCTTTTTCACAGCCAGGGAAAATCCCAGCTTTCAACAGATTACTCTTGATTACATTCCACGGAGTAGTTAATTCTTCAACAGAGGCAATGAAAATTGTGTCTTCGACAGCATTAACGCCTTTGTCATGCCTCGGCATTGGAGCCGTAATTACATTTGGCATTGGAGGAGGATCAAATTCAGTAGTCTTGTTGTCAATTAAATCCTGTATTTTGTTCTTCAAAGCCCAGCACTGATCAGTCTCATGCCTGGGGCTGTTTGAATGGTAAGCACATTTTGCATTCGGATTATATCTTGGCGACGAGGTGTCAGAGTTGGTGGGAGGATCCTGCAATGTCACTAAATTAGCCCTGAGAAGATGTTGAAGGGCTTGAGATAATGACACGCCTAACCTTGTAAACTGTCTTATCGGAGCTTCAACATGTTAATGATTTGTGTATGGTCTTTGAGTAGCAGTCGGATTGGATATCTGGACAGCATTGACAGGCAGATGATTTTTATTCTTGGTTTGGGCCTTTGCCCAATACACAACATTAACTTCTTTCTTCGCAGCGAAAGGTTTCTTGACAGGATTGGGAGTGGAGGTAGATGCCACAATGATCTTTCCACTTTTAATGCCACTTTCAACTCTTTCATCAGTTAAGATTAATTCGGTGAAACCAGAAGAAGAGCAGCCAACCAATAGATTAAAGAAAGGACTAGATAATGTGCTCATGAACATGTCAATGTGTTCCCTATCAGTCAAGGGAGGTTAGACCCTACTAGCAATGTCTCTCCACTTTTGCGTATATTCCTTAAATCCCTCATCCTTCCCCATGGTCATACCTTGCAATTAAACCCTTGTCGGTGCTAAGTCAGTGTTGTACTGATATTGATGGTAGAAGGCAGTAGCTAGACCCTCCCAAGTATTGATGCGAGAGCCATCCAACTGATAAAACCATTCAAGTTGTGTTCCATCCAGACTCTCTTGGAAAAAGTGAACACAAAGTTTTTTATCTGCAGTGTGCGGTTGTATTTTACGCACATAGGACTTCAAATGGAGCTTCGGGCAAGAAACCCCATCGTATTTTGCAAAGGTTAGTATTTTGAACTTGTGGGGAATGACTACCCCAGAGATTAATCCCAAATCGTCAAAATTCAAACCGGGAATAGCTTGGATTTCAACCGCTTTCAACCTGTCTTCTAGCTGCTTATATTTGATGTCTGCGGGTGTATATTGTTCATTAAAATAATCATCATTAGATTCTTGGTCATTGATACATTCGGCCTGAGTACTCTTGACGTCACCAATTTGGTTTTCGTTCTTTTCAAATGAATCTTCCTCTATTAGAATTTGACGGATTGTCTCCTTGAACCTTTTACCCATGTTGAGTATAGCTTTCTTCTTTGGCTTTTTCTTAGCGGCCAGCAAGGCCATCATATCCTGCTGCCCCTTAGCCAGGGCGAGTAAAGCTTCCTGTAATTGAGAGTTCTGGGCTTGAAGTTCCGTCACAGTTTTCTCTAGATCCATCTTGCTGAAATAAACAGCGGAGAGATAAGGAAACCTGTTATGCGGAAGCCTGTCATGTCATGATGCATGAATATGCAATATGCAAATGGTTTCAAGGATTTAAGGAATTCAAATTTGTATAGATAAAGAGTGAGCAAACGTTAACTTGCATTAAAGAGTTCTGATTTGAATACAAGCATGCCTCTTGGGCTTACAACAACAGAAATAAGCATAAAGTAAACTCCTAAGACAGAAAAGTTGTGTGCATCTTCTTTGGCGCAATGTAGGTGTTTAAGCTCCTTTCTTCATGAAGCTTCCTTGTAAGCTATAATAACTTCCTCTCGCTCTCATAGAACTTAGCTTCAAAGGTGTCTCGTTCTCCTTTTAACTGAATCCAAGCGTTTTGCAAATCTTCAAGAGAAGTAGGCATATCAGGATAGAGGATAGTATGGGGAACGTCTCCCTCAACTACTGGCTCCATGATAACAGGTAAGATGGATTCATAAGGCATCTTGAGACCTTGAGCGCGAGCCCTCACGCATTTAAGATAAGGTTCCAAAGGAATGGAATTCTTAAGCCCCAATTTCTTGCTATCAACTTTGTTAACAATACCCCAAGCTCGTATAAATCTTTGACGGTAACCTTGGGTATCACTTTCGTAATCGAATGTGATTCCTTGGATGAGTACTTCATGAGGACCATCTCTCCTAGCGTATCCAAATTGTCGCAAAGCTAAATAAGGGTTGTAAGTAATGCCTCCCCTAATTCTAAGTAGAGGGACATTGGGGAATTCCCCACAGCGATCAATGATGGTAATGTCTTCCAAAGAGCGATAATACCAACAGATATCAGCATGTAAAAGTGACATCAATCTTTTAGACCACCTCATACCTTGTTCATTCTTCACCACGGATCGAGGTAGGTGAGAAATAAACCACCTATCCAAAAGAGGAGTGCAACACATCAAAGCCCCTCTTTTCTTCAAAGTGCGAGAGTGAAGAGAATGCAAGATGTCTCCAAGCAATGTAGGCACCAGATTACGAGATATAAAAACCTTGATCGCATTTACTTCTATAAATTGGTCAGGATTTGGAAATAGTACCAACCCATAGATGAGAAGAGACAAAATTTCCTCAAAGGCTTGTAGATCCAAAGTATTCCAACACTCTTGAGCCTTCTCCAACAAAAACTTTGCCAGGAACCCTTTGACACCACTCCTTGTTACCCAATTTGCTACTATGTCAGACGGTTGCAAATGTAGAGCTCGAGCAATTTCCTCAAGTTTAGGGTCTCTTTCAATACCATTAAAAGGTAACTGATTAATAATAGGGATCCTCATGAGTTGAGAAAATTCTTCCAGAGTGGGAACAAGTTGGTAATCAGGAAAAGTGAAGCAATGATGCAAAGGGTCGAAGAATTGGACAAGCACTTTTACCATATCTTCTTTAATACTTGAGATAACCAAACTAAGGAGCTGACCATGTCTTTTGGTGAACGGAGAATCTTCAGGGACCCTTGATACTAAATCTTTGAGTTGTGGAGGTATCCTTACGAGATTGACTTGGATAGTACTCCTACGAGGGGATGCCATGTCCTACAAAATAGAACAAAGATAAATCTAAAAATCCTTGAAATGGTTAGTGATGTTTATGATGCTCATGATGTTTATGATGTTATGTACAAGTGTATATATACAAAACAAACAAGTCCTTGAGTTTAGGCTTGCATTGGGTTTCAGGTAAGTACCCTTTTGAAGTTTAGTTGGCTCAACTTGTCCTAGTTAATAGTAATCGGGTCCTAAGGGATCTCAATATCACAGATCTTTCCCCCAAGTTTAGTTCAATAAGCGGTTGACAGAGCAACCAAACAAAACTCAAGAGTCAAACCTAAATGAGTGTAGTATCGAGTATCTACCAACTTCGGACTGCACCAAAGCCGGTCATCTCACTACTTCCTAATGGCCAAGTTGGTCAAGTAAGGTTCTAAGGTCAGTTGATGCTTTACGACACCACGTGGCGGCCCCGTACTCTCCTTGACTGACTCAAGGGTTACCGATACAACCAAAGTGCCACATCAACGTAGCTACTACTTCAACCGTGTCGATATACCCAGCACAGTTCCCTCACAGTTTATTGCTACTTACCTAAAAGGTATCCCCAAATCCGGGTGTAGGATTTAAAACAAACCTAAACAAGGAACCAAAAAATGTAAAGCAAACAACTCAAGCAATGTAAGCAAGTAAATATGATCTAACCCTAAGGTAACCCCACTTTTAAGTTATTCCCCAGCAGAGTCGCCAGTTCTGTTATACGGTGGGAGAACTGACTTGAGGTTTTGCGTTTGTGTTTGCAAATATTGCGTTTTAGCAAGATTCGCTACTGGCTTTTCTTTTATCCAATAAGGAAAGGTGAAAAAGCACAGGAAAGACCTTTCAAGATTTTTCTTGAGTTCGGGGGGTAGATTATGAAAAGGGAAGGTATTAGCACCCTTTTCATCCATGTTTTTCCATGGGCTCTTAGTTACTTGCTAGATCACTTGCTTTTGTTTGAATTTGTGCTTTGTGTGGTTTTGAAACTATTTTGAAAAGGTGCCATCGTCTAGTCAAACTTTGTAATGATTCCTGTTCGTAAGAATGTATACAAAGTGTTGAGCTTTTGAAAATATTTCAATGTTTTGAAAGTGTATGTAATTGTTTTTGAAAATATCAAGGATGTTTGTTTTGAAATTGAGCAAGCAACTAAAAGTAATCTACCTACTCAAAAAGTATTAGATGTGTTTTTCCTCCTCCTTTAGATGTTGTTATCTTACCATTGATTTTGCAAGAAGCCCCATCGTTTTATGTGAAGGGACGAGTTTTGGGTCATCGTATGACCATGATAGAAATGTTGTGAGATGACTTAGCACTTTGTCTTTAGGGACTAAGATCATTTTGAAAGGCAACTTTGATAGCGTCATCGAGGGACTATGATCTTGTATTTTTCGATTTGTTTATGCTAAGACATCCCACATGCATAACATGGCCATTTTTGTAAGGCAACAAGTGGAATTACCCTAAGGGTGTGAGTGTGCGAGTGTATTAGATTGCATGCATAATTTTGCCTTGATTAAGGTGATATATTTGTCAATTTTCATATCTTGTCATAGACACCCTAATTACTAGCATATATTAAAAGTAATAATAGTGCGAAAATGTAAAGTCCTACGCTATTATAAAATTTAAGGGGATGGGAGTACATATTTATGAATGGGGGTTGCAAGTTAAAATTCTAGGTTACTATTACAACTATATTGAAATAGATAAGAATGTACTGGAAATGCAAAATGCTTATTTATTTAAGAAAAGAAGTAAGTTTTGTTTAAGAAAATATCTTTGTCTTTTTACGTTAAAAGAAAACATAATATGCAAAATATAAAACATTTTTGGTGTTTTTTTTATTAACAATAAAAAATAATATGATGGCAAAATAATAAAAGAGAAAGAAAACAAAATCAGCGCAAATGCTGAAAATAAAAGAGGTCAGAAGTTTTGACTCTGACTTGCTGCACAAAGAGAAACACGTTAGCAAAAATATGGAAGTTCAGAAGTTCTGGATCTTCTGAGAACTCAGAAGTTTTCAGAAGTTTTGATCTAATTGTCAGAACTTTTCCTCTCTCCATGCTAATGAGAACATCTGCAACTTGGTTATTTCTTACAGAATAGAAGTTGCACACAGAACAGTTATGACAAATTTTCATGAAATATCAGAAGCACAAATCAGAGGTAACATGTATTTGCTAATTCTGGTTCTGAGTCCTAATTTCCTTATGAAACTCTAGATAGGGATTTCTTCTATTTTAGGCAAGCAGTTGCATGAGTTTTCAGAATATGTATATCATAAGGATCACAATATCTACATTGTGTTAAATATGCAAAATCTGACAATGCTTAATCAATTATGATGAGAGTCAGAAGAAAACTTACCTTGCAGCTGGAAAGGATTTTGTGAATTGGAGATTGGTCTTGAATTCTGGTGATGTTCTGAGCAACTACTTCACGTACTCAGCAGGATGGAAGTTTACAACTTCTAGAACAGCCAAGAGGTGATATTCTGACTCCTTTGGGGTGGAAATGAATGGAGAGTGTATGGCAATAGGAATATAGAAGTTAAGGTAGCTTCTAATGTGTGAATCAGCAACTGCATGGATGGCTTTAGTCAAGAACACTTCAGGAAAACAATGGAGTTTGAATGTAAGGAATCAATGCTAAGATTTTGGTATTTTGTGTTTATAGTTTCCTAGGTTCTTGGAATTTTTGCAGCGGTTCAAAGCTTTCATTCTTAATTTTCTCGCCTCTTTCACAAATTTTCCTGGACTTTTTCTCAATGGCCAATGGTGTTCCATTTATAGGCAAAGGTTTTGCAGTCGGGGCGGTCAAGTGGCATCAACATCATGTGCTAGATGCTAACTTACTCTTGAAGTAAGCTTAACCAGTATGTTAAATGCATCAAGTTGGATGGCTAATAGCGTCTAAGCTGGATTTGGTAGCGTGAATTAAGGAAAAGTAGAAACAACGCATGGGTCTATCATACTTTTGCGCAGAAGTTTGTCTTCCCAAGACATTAGGGGTACACGTGGAGAGAATCCCTTGGATAGAGACTTTACAAGTGGTTGTGAACATTAAATGGGTTCCATATGAAACTTTGCATCCTTGCTTGACTCTGGATTAGAAGTTCTGCTTCAGCGTAGCATCTCATCTTCTGATCTTTGTATCTTCTGGCTTCAACATGTTCTGAGGGATCCTTCAGAACTTCCAGCATACTTACAGCACGCTTTGTTACCTTCTTTGTTTTAAACTTTGCAAACTCTAACTGAACCTTTGTGAAAATTGGTCCAGAAGTTCTGACCATACTCTGTCTTGAGAATATCCAGAATCTGCTGAGTATGAACACCAGCCCAGAAGTTCTGAAATTGTCACATTTCTTAAACACTTAGAAAAATTTCTAAGTTTTTAGAATTTGATTCTTCCAAAGTAAAATTTGACTTTTGAAACTCTTGATGAAGCAAACTTCATATTCCAACATGTCTTGATGAAATATGACTTTTGAGATTTGATTTTGATCCAAAAGGTCAAAGTTAGACTTCTTAGTGTGCAAAATGACCATTTTTCCCTTATGAATGGTTTTCTTGGAAAAATTGATAATTCAAGGCTTGGAATTGGATGAGAGAAAACTTGAGGATCCAGGGTGATTCCTTGAGAAATGAGAGGGCAAATTTTGGGGTGCAACACAGGGTTTTTGTGATAGGTACCCTTAGAGGAAAGGTGGTTTCCTTAAGGGTATCATGAATAACACCAGAGGGAAAAAGCACAAGGACCTCCCTTAGGTGGAGCCTCTTTACGGACCGAGACTTCCGTCTCAAAGTCGTGAAAGGTCTCGTCATGAGATTTTAGGTTAAGGTCGTTACAAAGAGTCATGGGTGACCTTCAAAATTCCTACTCATCAAGAGGATATCTCTCGATAAGTATTCCTTTTTCGGAAGTTCATCGACTCTAGGCGAAGTCGTCACATAAACTCGCAGGGATGATGTACCCCCTAAGCTAATAGATAAACCTTCTTTCTAAGGGTTATTGAAAAAAAAATTGAAATAAAAATTCCCGCCACACAGTAAATATATGATAAAAAGAATTGACAATAAATAAATAAATGCAATAAATAAATAATGCAATAACTAAATAAATAAATAAAAAACCCCAAAGTAAAAAACCCTAAAACCTAAAGTTGAATCCCTAACAGAGTCGCCAGCTATAGCGATTGGATTTTTAATCAGAGCTGCCACTATTAGTTTTATTCTAGGGAAGGGAATCTAATAGGAAACCCTAATTCGCAGACAGAGATTCTAGGTTTAGGACTTCTTTAGACGAAAGGAAGGTGTTAGACACCTTTCATCTACCTTGTTCACAAGGATATTATGTTATAGGTTTAGGTTCGGGTAAAACATGGTTTTAAGTTTTAATAGGGGAAAGGGTTTAATTTTTATAGGGGAACTCGCCACGATTTTTGATTGTATGTGTTGTACCCCAAAATTTTCCCTCCCATTTTTCATAGAAAGCAGAACCCTAGGTTTTCTCAAATATTTAAGATTGGCTCAGGAATCGATCAGACAAATTTTCTCCTATGGCAGTAAATCAGGAATTAGGGTTTTTCTCGCATTTCTCAGAAGAAATTGAGTTCTCAGAAATTCAATTGATCTTCACATGTTTTAATGCTCTCTCAAATTTACTGGAAAAAGGGAGTGTTTGTTTGATCCAGGTTAACCAGTTAATTTGCGTCTTTTAAAACATTTGCTTGTTTATGGAATAAACATTTGCCTGTTTATTGGAATACACAGTGCGTGTTTTGATTGAAATATAGTTGCAAAGTTTCAAGATTACAGAATCTTTGGATTAATTGGAATTTAAGTTATCTTGATTGGAATTATTGGAATGCAGTTTCAATTATCTTAATCAGGAATCTTAAAGAATTAGTGAAGATGCAAAGAGAAAATTGCGATTTATTGACGGTAAAGGATTCTAATGGACATCAGAATACCTCATAAAACATTTTCATTTATTTCAAAAATTGTTACAATACAATTTATTATTTAAATGCTTTAAGTTTTACAACTTTTTGTATTTGAAAAATAAATTAGTACAATTGTTTGAGTATTTCTCTCTAAGTTACAAAGAAAAAATCTAAGCCTAAGGATGACTAAGCTTCCATTGCTCCCATGCTTTTCAAAGAATCTCTTGCTTCCTCTGCTTTGCCACTATCCAGTTTGTGCTCACATGAAAGAAAGACAGAAAAATAATTAGCACAGTTAATTGGACATGAGTAAGAATTTTCAAAAAGAAAGAATGTGTTCATCATTAAAGTTTGCAATTTGGAATCAGAGGGATATTTTTAATTCATCACGTTTTTATTTTTCTATTTGCAAATCACAAGATTACTCTTCTTGGTTCACAAAAATAAAAATAAAAATGCAAGCAATTTGTCCAAATACAACTAGGTTGCCCAAACAAGTGAAAATATGCAAGCAGCATGGCCAAACAGATATAACAGGCAGCAGGCGCGCAAATTGCCCAATGGCCAAACAGCAGCATGGCCAAACAACTGCAAGGACAAAGTACAAATCCAAACATGCAGCAAGCTGTCCAAACAGCAGTACAGGCAAAAAAAAGTACAAGTAACAGCAGCATAACAGCTAGGACAAGCAACAACAGCATGGCAAAAATGCAAGCAGTAAGAATATAGCAGTATGATAAACCAAGCTAACAAGTAAGGGCTTATTTCAATAGCCTTTTCATCATTTTCTAAGACTGTTGCAAACTTTTCAGAAAAAAAGGTGAAAAAGCAATTTGCTTTTATCATTGAGAGAGGAGAGAGAGGAAAGAAATCACCTAATTTGTTGGAATTGCACAAAAGGTACATCTTTGCTACTCTGCCCACAAACTATCACAAGTTACATAAAGTAAGTTGTAAAACAAAAGCAACCAAGATATAACAGTAAGAAAACTGCAAGAAAGGGAGAGAGAACATTTTATAAAACTCAGAAATTTCAACAACAGAAAAAACCAAGTATCAAAAACTGCCATCTTCCATCAAACACAACAAAAAAACTTGTAACTCATTTCAAAAATCCTTCAACCTGTAAACCATCAACAAAATCATCCCAGCATTAAACTTGTCAATACCAAAAATCCAAAACCAGTTCATACCAAACTATATAACAAAACCAAATTCCAACAAGTTCAAACAATCAAAACCTGTTAACAAAAATCAAAAACAACCAAAGAACTGTCAAAGGCATCAAATCATCAAAACCATTTTCAACATAACCAATATCTCAAAACTGAAACCATTTCAAACCAAAAACCTAAAACCTGTAATACAATACCAACCATTTTAAAACAAACCTTGAAACTAACCAACAGCAGCATACAAAATCATCAAACCATTATCAATATAACCAAAAAAAATGTCAACAAAACCCTGCAAACTGTAGCCAAAACAATAACTTTCAGAAAATATTCCAAACTGTTAAGATTCAAAACTACCATCAAACTCCCAAACTGTAAAAACAGTTTTCAAATCACAAAACATTCAAACCTGTAACAATACCAAAGTCCAAAACCAGTTCATACCAAACTGTAACAAAAAAAAACAGTTCAAGCCAAAACTCCAAAGTCCGAAACCAGTTCATACCAAGTTGTAACAAGAAACAGGGCCAAACCAACCTTCAACTGTAAAACAGTCCAACATCCTCATCAATCCAAAAACAGTTCAAAAAACCAAATGGCCTAAGAACAATCACAAAGTTTCAAACATCATCAAATCAATATCCAAACCCACAACATCTAAACAATCAGAAATATCACATCATCATCATTCAAAGTTCAAGGGATAGAAAGAAGTCACCAGAATAGCTCACGCCATCATTTCTTCCCTCCCCGTTTCCGGCCTCCAAGGAGCACCATCAGCTCAGTCTCACATCCTTTTCCATTTCGCAAAAGTTCCAAAGGTATGTTTCTTTTCAAACTATTTCCTGCATCTCATTAGGCAATAAATTGATTAACAGAAAAATATGAACAAGATAAAACAACAACAATAAAACATTCAAATCCAAACATAACATCACCTTTTTCATGAAAGAAATTATCTGAGCATGGTTAGGAAGAGTTTGAGTAGCGCTCCGGTAATGGAAACTGGGGAGGGAGGATAAGATTAAGCTAATCAAGCATCTTAGGCATGAATCGAAACTTAGGGTTTCCAAAAAGCACGAATCAGGTTGAATCAAAAGGGGCAAAGGTTTGTTTTGCTCATGAAATTAGGAAGAAACAATTGTTGAGACAATAACAGAGTGAGAAAGATGAACAAGAGAGGGACGACGGGACGAAGAGCGCCGCTGTAAGCACAAACCCTAATTTTCTTTACCCTAATCAAAATACAATAAGCTGAGTTAAGGAGATTTGGGTCGGTTCTGTCCACAAACCCTAAAGCCCACACACGTGTTTGCCAACATCCCCCCCTTCTGGCCTTTTTTTTGTGTTTCAACAATAACATTTTTTCTTTGGGCCTAGCGCCTTTCAAATCCCTCAATCCCATTTTACTTTTTTTAGCTTCTTTTCTTCTTTTGTTTTCTTACTAATTAAATATAGAACACTTTTTTTTTAAGTCTTGAAAATCAATTTTCACTATTTTCTTTATATATATATATATATATATATATATATATATATATATATATATATATATATATATATATATATATATATATATATATATATATATATATATATATATATATATATATATATATATATATATATATATATATATATATATATATATATATATATATATATATTTGGAATAAAAAAAAAAGCATTAATTTAGTTAGTTTTCTTTCCTTAAGACTACATGATTAATAAAAATACATAAAAGAATAATAATAATAAAATTTTAATCTTTCTTTTGTAGAATATATTTTATTTCTCTCTTTTCGAGTAAATACATACATTTCATACTTTGTTGATTTTATTTCATAAATTATCATAGCATTGTATTAAATCGCACAGCAATTCGATTTGATTGTATTATTTGATATTTGTACATTGCTATTTTTATTTGATTCATCCCCATTTGTAACAATTGTACCCTCATTCCCAAATATTCTGTAATAGTTTAGAATTTCAATTTCCGCAATTTATTGCTTTCTATATATTGTGTAGTAATTAGGCATGTATGGCAAGATTCAAAAAATTAATCGCTAGATGACCTAATCCAAGAATGAATAACTTGAAATCAACACACTTCTCACACGCGCACCTCTAGGGTAACCTCGCTTGTTGCCTCGGAAATACAATCATGTCCCTCGAACATGAGACACTCTAGCAAATGACCCTTCGACAAACGAAGATCGTAGTCCCTCGATGACCCTCGATGTTGCCTTCGATAAAACGATCTCGTCCCTTATAAAATTGCTAGAGCGTCTCACAAGTTGCTTTCAATGATTGTAAAATTGACCTGCGCCTGTCCCTTTACATCCAATGATGGGGCTTCTTACCAAATCAATGATAAGATAGCACCATTAAAAGGAAGAAGAAAAGAACAACTTAAGACCTTTAGAGTAGATAGATTCGCTCTTAGTTACTCGCTTGCTCACGACAAAAACTTTCACACTTACACCTCCATTTTAAAACACTTTCAAAATACAAAATGTTTTGTATGCGTTCTTATAGAGACGAGAACCATTACAAAACCTCTTTTCAAAACACTTTTCGAAACACGATTCACAAACACTTCTTTGAACTATTTTTCGAAACAAAACTTTGTATATGTTCTTATGGAGACGAGAACCATTACAAAGAAACTTTCCAAAATACTTTCAAAACCCACACCACAAGCACACAATCAAACAAAAGCAAGTGATCTAAACGAGTAACTAAGAGCCCATGGAAAACCATGGATGAAAAGGGTGCTAACACCTTCCCTTTTCATAATCTACCCCCCGAACCCGAGAATAGTCTCGAAAGGTCTTTCCTGTGCTTTTTTACCTTTCCTTTTGGATAAAAGAAAAGTCGGGGCGACTCTTGCTAACCGCACAAGTGCGAACGAAACACAAAACATCAAGTCAGTTCTCCCACCATATCACAGAACTGGCGACTCTGCTGGGAATATTATAAAAGTGGGGTTACCTTAGGGTTTTAGATCACCTTTACATGCTTATCTTGTTTGATTTGTATGCTTTACTTTTTTGGTTCCTTGTTTGGGTTTGTTTTAAATTCTACACCCGGATTTGGGGACACCTTTTAGGTAAGTAGCAATAGACTATGAGGGAACTGTGCGGGGTATACCAACATGGTTGAAGCAGTAGCTACGTTGATGTGGCACTTTGGTTGGTACCGGTAACCCTTGAGTCGAATCAAGGAGAGTACGGGGCCGCCGCGTGGTGTCGTGAAGCATCAACTGACCTTAGAACCTTACTTGACCATCTTGGCCTTTTTAGGATGTAGTGAGATGATCGGCTTCGGTGCAGTCCGAAGTTGGTAGATACTCGATACTACACTCATTGAGGGTTATTTCCTTGGAATATTTCGGTCGCCGGTAAGAGGCTAAATTGAAACAATGAACAAGGAAACAATCCAGTGATATTGAGCTCCTTAAAACCCGGTTACTATTTCTAGGACAGGTTGAGCCAACTAGACTTCAAGAGGGTACTTACCTACAAATTCCATGCAAGCCTAAGCCTAAGGACTTGTCTGCTTTGTGTGAATATGATTATTTGTATATAAACTTGCTTACTTCGCATATCTGTACGTAACATCATAACATCATACCATAGCATTTTCAATAACCATTTCAAGGATCTCGAGGGTATTTGATGCAGGGTCACATTGAACGAGACGTCTACCAAAGGGCAAGAGGATTCATTTTCCTCTAAAAAAACGCCGTCAAAGATCAAGTACAACAACTTGGTTCAAGGGCTATGACCCACTTGACATGGTGAGCTTGATTCTCGTGGAAATACATCCACCGATATGAAGTTCTCCAATCAAAGATGTTAATCGAAATTCAACTTCTAACATTTTCTTGTGTTTACCCTGCGAGATCCTTGAAAACATGCATCCACATATCATGTATCTTATCATGACAGGTTTCTCCCCTCTAAGTCTCTTTATCTTCCTACTGTTTATTTCAGTAGAGATGGCTCTAGAGAAGACTATCAAGGACATTCAGGCTCAAAACGCTCAACTTCAAGAGATGTTTTTGAACCTATCCAAGGGGCAGGGAGAAGTGAAATCTCTCCTCACTATGGGCATGATCATAGGGAATCCTAAGGGTAACAAGGATGATCAGTTGGAGCTGCTACGAGCTGAGATAGCCATAATGAAAATCCAGATGATGGGACAACTGGTGGGCCAGATGGCTCTCATCCAAAACTTGGCACAAGGGCAAGAAGAACTAAGGGTCCTCATCAACAAACTGCATCGAGATGGATGTAACCAAATGGGGCAAACAACTAGAGTTGAGGATCAAGTCATCATTCAGCCTCCCTTGAGACAAGAAGCTGAGAGAAAACCTCCCCAGTTTACTTCAGGGTCACAAGCCCAACAACAACCTCACCAACGTCAACAGGGTAATCGGCATAAGAAAAATACATCTGAAAAGCGCTTCACTGAGATTAACATGTATTTATCTCATGTGCTGCAACGCTTGTTGGAAGTCAAGCTGATTGTATTAAAGGACCCCCCTCGGAGTCCCAACACAGCCTCTCAAGGGTACAATCCAAATGCAAGATATGCGTATCACTCCAACAGTCCTGGACATGACACCGATAGCTGTTGGGCATTGAGAAACAAAATTCAAGATCTAATTAAAGAAACAACGTTGGAGTTCACACAAGATGGCCAGATGAAAATCTTCTGCTGAGGGCTCTCCACCTGAAATGACAAGTTCGAACAAAGAGGCTTCTGTTCATTTTGAATTCCAATTTGTAATTTCTTTTGTTATTCAAACAATTATCTATTAATGTCAAACTCTGTTTCATTAATGCATTGCATATGTTTGTCTTGAATTCATCTTTTCGTCTTCACTATATTTAAACTATGCTTTTTATTCTTCTTATGACACAAACCTTTAGAGGGAGGATGACGAAAACAATGCCATAATCTCATACAATATGCTTTTGGACAGACCTTCCTAACGATGTACATACGTTTCTTTCAAATCCTAAACACTGGAGTTATAAGGAAGATAATCCCTAGTAAACCCCTTCGGGCCAAATAAGTAGAAGTTTTCTGTTTTAACATAAATTGAAACCTTTAATCAAAACCTGGGGCAGGGTAGTCTCTTAGTTAATTCAAATGCACGTTAAAGTCGTAAACTCTCATCTTGTAATGCAATGAATGACATCAAAAATATTCATTTGGAATCAAAAGATGGTGATGGTTCCTTATCACATAGGCAGTCATTATTTCTCAAAAAGAAAAGCCCACTAAGTCAAAATCTACAAAGGAGGCTTAAGAAAACTGGGGCATCCCGCTGACTGTAATCTCAAAAACAGGAACAGTCAGGCAAAAATTAGGGATAATAAACCGAAAGAAAGAGGTCACTACAAATCCTCAACAAAAAATTTTTTTGCAAAAATGACTTCCTTCCAACAAATTCAACTTGTGTGAACCATCACCAAAATGTCGTTCCAGACTCATTTGGAGTTCAAACGCACGATTAACTGAGTTTAGGACTGAAGAACATCACGAAGAACGGGTGGGTACAAATATACTTTGAGCCTTTATCCTTTGTTTATTAAACCATGAACCAAGCCACGTTACAACCCTTCAAAAGTCCTAATTGAAGAATGGGTTAGTTCGAAAGCATACTGTTACAAAAGGTATCCTGACTCCTGTAAGGCTTAGCTCTAAATCCTGAGTTGAATTTTTCTTACAAAAGTTTTCTGCTAAAAAACGCATTTTCAAAATTTCAAGACAAGCATAAACTTTGCATTATTTGAATATCGTTGTTTGCATATGGCTATTTGTTTGACAGCAAAGAAATTCACACAGTGAATATCCGATGAACAAAAGCTCTCTCAGTGAACAAAATCATTTCAAGCGGGATGACACTTCCGTTGCAAAAAATCTCCTATCAACAAGAGGACTTGACATGTCATTGTCCAGCACACCTGGGGCAGTCCAGTCAAGATGTCAAGAAATCTCTCAAAGTGAAGAGTAACCAGGGGCAAGTCTCCGTCCCCGTCACTTGGGGCATTGAACGTTAATCCCAACAAAAGGTTTGCATACAGTCAAACATTTCCTGGAAAAGCCATAAACACTCGCTACTTGAGGCAGCGACAAATCTCTCCAAAATCATTCTCATAAGAGGACTCCTAGCCAGAGTTTCAATCTTTGATGACCTCTTCCCAGCTAAGTCGACCTCAAGAATCCCTGAGGATTTTTCCCCATTAAAGTCTCCAAAATATTCACTATCGCCAGCGGAAACGAAGAATTCAACTCTTTTCTCCAGCACCAATTCGGGATTTATTTTCCCCAGCAAGAGATCATCTTGAAAACATTACATGTCCATACACCAGGACATCATACAGCGCAATCTCATTTATTTTGAGAACGTCATTGTTTGATATATGTCATGTAACTAACCTTTACCTTTCAGGAAAGATGTAATCAAATTCTCACAAAATTCAAGCTATGAAGCCTGGACCACGACCAAATAGTAGTCCATCCAACTTTCCTCTTCAACAGAGATGATTCCTCAATAGAATAAAGGACGACCGAAGTTCCCAAAATTCAACAGAGACGGTACCCCAGTAGAATAACGGACGACTGAAGCTCCTAAAATTCTATTTCTCTCAAAACAAAAGATCAACATTTCCCAGCGGAGTCCTCCTCAAACAACGACACATGAATCCCCAGCGGAAACATTCTAAGCAAAGTTTAAAAGACACACATGCTCTTCAACAGCAGTCCAGGATTTATTTTCCCCGACATCTGTTGAAGATTTCCCAAAGACTTTCGTCTGGCTCAGTTAAGTTGATTCTAAGATTTTTCTGATTCTTATCCAGTCAAAGTTAATTCAAGACCTTCTCTGGTTCAGTCAGATCGACACTAAGATCTCCACTGATTCTTATTCCAGTTGAAGATATTCCAAGACTTTCTTCAGGCTCAGTTAAATCGATTCTAAGATTTTTCTGATTTTTATCTAGTCAAAGTTAATTCAAGACCTTCTCTGGTTCAATCAGATCGACACTAAGATCTCCACTGATTCTTATTCCAGTTGAAGATATTCCAAGACTTTCGTCTGGATCAGTTAAATCGATTCTAAGATTTTTCTGATTCTTATCCAGTCAAAGTTAGTTCAAGACCTTCTCTGGTTCAGTCAGATCGACACTAAGATCTCTCTGGTTCTCATCCCAGTGGAAGATATTCCAGACTTTTACTATTTTAGATAAATCTCTCAACAGATAAATCTCTCAACGGTTTATTCTGATTCATTCTCTGTTCAGATCCAGTTCAAACTTCCCATCAACAATCACCTTTGGATGGCATCTTTCAAACCCATTTCCATACACAATCTCTATAGCACGTCATTAAGATCCCCAGCGGAAATGAGACTACCAACTAACAATCCCCAGCAGAGCTAAAACTATCAACCACAGTGGAAGTCATCCGGTTTCTCCAAATCCCCCAGCAAGTTATCTTAAAGCCTTGAAATAAACCAGATAACAGTTAACTTTTATCCCCAACCTAGGATAATTCCCTAGTAGATTGGCATACACCCAAACTCCTGATATCCCCGTCAGAATGAAGACTCTCATTCTCGAATCCCAGTAGATTGAACAGGGGAAACTGTTGTACCCCAAAATTTGCCCTCCCATTTCCTCAACATTTTCTCACCACAAGACCCTTGGAGTTCAAGATCCAGCTAGGGTTTCCTCTGCTCAGGACTCCTCCTTGCACTGTCGACCCAAATTAGGGTTTGTGTTTGCACAAAGAGGTTTTGACCTAAAATGCCTAAGATGACGTTCATGCTTCATGTTGGACTCCCATGTTTATCCATACCAAGTTTCAAGTCTTGATTCCAAACTTTGCCCAGTCAATTGGACAGTTGACCTAGAAATCAACTGTATTGGGGAAAAAGTCAACTGTGGTCAATTGACAGTCAAACCTCATGAAATTTGACCCACATCCACATTATGAACTCATATGAACCATTTGGTCAAGTTTGGATCATAATTCCACAAGAAATTTGATCAGATCACCAAAAGGGCAAAATGGTCATTTTTAGGGTTTTGACTGCACAAAGGCCATTTTTGACTGTTTGACCTAGCCAATGGCAAACCAAGCTCACATATGTACTCAAGGACCCCATGGAATTGTCTTGACATGTTCAACAAGTTCAAAAGATCCCAAATGCACAAGATTGACAGATGAATTTTCCAGTCAATTGATTAATTTTTGACTGTATACTGAAAAGTCAAACTTTGACTTTTTGGTCAAAATCAAGTGTCAAGATTCATTTTTCATCAAAACATGTCAAAACATGAAACTTGTTCATCAAGAAATCAAAAATTGCAAATTAGGGTTTAAAATGAAGAATTTTCATAACTTAGAATTTTTCTAAGTTATGAAAATCCCTAATTTTTTCCTAACTTTGTCCCACTTTTTCATCAAGATGCATTTGGATTCAAACAAAAGTCAAAACATGAAAGTTGTAGTCCATTGCCAAATCTACAACTTTGTTTCACAAAGTTTCCTCAAAAGAAGCTTGTAGCTAAAGTTATGATTTTTGGAACAAGGGTGCAAAACATTCTTAACTTAGAAAAATTTTGACCTATTTTAGGCAGGATTTTTGCCTAACTTCATGGCCACTTTTCACATGCTTACACTTGGAATTTCAATTTTCATTACAAAGATGGATTGTATTAAACATTCCAAGCTTTACAAAATGTCTAAGAACTCATCAAACAACCTTGTGGTTAGGGAGAATCGAATTTGGCAATATGGGTAAAACTCACTTTGTTCATGGCCAATTTACATGTCCATAACTTTGGATTTTTGAACTCAGCATGCTCTAAACTAGATTACAGGCCTTTTATCTCATCCACACTCATAAATTTAATGCAAACCCCTTGTGTTCAAGCCTTATATTATGTGTTTAAACATTGCATACAAGATTGAGCCATAATTAGAAAAAGCAATATATCCATTTTTGAAAAGTTGAACTTTATGTCAAATTTGCAAATCAAGAAGTACAAGGCAAATCTCTTTGGCACAAGTTCAGAAGCATATCACACTGATCAAGAGGGATGGTTGCAGCACATTTGAGGGGCCTGCACAAGTCTAGAAACCAAGTTGACATTTTGTTGCTTAAGTGTGAAGAAACTTGGCATAACACACAACAACTCTCATTTCTGCCAACACAAGCTAAGACAAACTTGTTGTACACCTTCCAAACATCAAACCTAAGCTAAGGCACGAGCAAAACACCTTCCAAACCTCATCAAACCTCAAAACACCATCCTACTGCAAAAAACAGAGTCACCTCTGCAGTTGGACTTCCATAACTCAATCCACTCGTGCATTCTTGCTAAAACCAGTTCATACACACTCTATACCACACATACAAGCTATCCCAAGCATTGGACACGACCTGTAACACCTCTAACCAACTTCACCATTTTCACTTTTTCTGTTTTGCAGGTTGATGGCCATAGCTTGATTCACTTGGTTTCAAAGCAAGTTAAAGGTTGGAATAGCATCCCCGGACTTCAAGCAAGCTGTACCAATCCTCACTTTGCCTTGAAAGGGCCTCCATTGCCAGACACGATCCAAGCTGAACAGGTAAGTTCATGGACTTCTATCTCTCAATATAGGAAGAGTTAGCTCTAAGTTTATGAATGAAAAATGTTCTACTAATGGCCCTGTAGCTATACATATCTTCACTTTCCATTTATATTGCATATGCTGAGAGTATTTTGAACCTGAACATTGACAAAAACTTAGGTTAAGAATTAGGGATGGAGAAATTCTCTCTCATTTCTGAGAGTTAAGTTGAGTTTTTTATATGTATGGAATCGTGGCTTGATGCTTGACATCTTTCATGTTATAAGTTTGTGCTAAAAGTCCAGGAATCAGGAGTTGTGTTTGAACCAAGAAAGGCGCGCGTTTTTCAAACGTTTGTCTGAAGGTTGAAGACAACCTTTCATGGGCTGGGCCTGAGATGTTTTCCTTTTCACACCATTGCATTTCACATGCACTCCCCTGGCCCATTTTGAGTTTTATTTATCATTTTTAATTTTTTCCTTTTGATTCTGGTTCTATATTTTTATTTAAACATGAAAAAATATAAAAAATATTTTTCCCATATTTTTTGCATTATTTTTTATATTTATTTGATTTCATTTAGTTTTGTACATAAATAAACATAAATATCTTTTATTTAAAAATACTAAAAAAAATAATACAAACATATTTTATTTCTGATTTTTATTTTATGTTATCTCTTGAAAACATTTTATAAAAAATATTTTTTTTTTAATATTAAATATTTTATTTTTGTACATATAATATATATTTAATAAATAATGTAAATACTTATACATTTATTAGTATATTTAGGGGAAACATAAAAAAATAATAAATTTTATTTTTATTAATATTTAACTTAAAAAATCACCTTTTGATAGTATACTTCCTTTTTTATTTATTTTTTGTACATAATTAATAAATATTGCATATATTATATAATAAATACCTTTTATTTATAAAATTAGGGTTTTCCCCTAAATGCATAAAAATACCAAAAATTTATTCATTTTTATTTTTGTTTATTTGATACATGAAAAATACCTTTTTTTATATACACATATGAAAACCATTTTTGCATTTTGCATTTTTATTTTATTTTATTTAATTATTGTGCAATAAAATCCCTTGTAGAATTTCAATTTGGATGTAATAGTTAGATTTTAATTTCTTGCTAAAATATCCCCATTTGAACATTTGTACCCCCCTTCCCATATATTGTGTTGTAATAATTTAGGACCTTTAAATTCCGCACTTTAAAAGCTTTCCAAATATGCCATGTTAGAATTAGGATTTTGTATGAAAATCAAAAACAACAAATAGTTTGACCTAAATTCAAGATAAACAAGCATGAAAATGGACAACACTAATCACACTTGCACCCCTAGGGTACTCCACTTGTTACCTTCAATAATGGGCCATATTGCATGTTAGGTATCTTTGGCAAAAACAAAACAATCAAATGATCATAGTCCATCGATAACGCTTTCAAAAGTTGCCTAAAAATGATCAAGTCCCTTAAAGGAAAAATTGCCCAAAGATACTTGGCACCATTGCAATCATGGTCTAAACGATGACCCGCGCCCGTCCCGTTCACATCCTAAGACAAGATTATCCACCAAATACAATGGTGGAACAATACTGTTAAAAGGGTTAAAACATAGCAAAGATCTTTGAGAAATTTAGGGTAGATAGCTCTTGGTTACTTGCCAACTTGCAAAACAAAAAACACTTGCCTATTTTTCAAAACCACACATCACAACACACTTTCAAAACAACTTTCAAAAACAATTGGAAACTTTTCAAAAGACATACACCTTTGTATACATCCCAACATGGATCATTACAAAGGTTGCCACCACATTGGCCTCTTTTCAAAACATTTTCAAAACCCACACACAAAGCACCATTTCAAACAATTGAAAATCAAGGCAAGTTGATCTAAGCAAGTAACTAAGAGCCCATGGATAACCATGGATAGAAAGGGTGCTAATACCTTCCCTTTCTATAATCTACTCCCCGAACCCAAGAAAACATCTCAAAGGTTTTTGCTGTGCTTTTTAACCTTTCCTTAGGATAAAATAAATAGTCAGTGGCGACTCTTGCTCAACCAAAACATTTGCGAATACAAACGCAAAAACTCAAGTCAGTTCTCCCACCGTATCACAGAACTGACGACCCTGCTGGGGAAAACTTTAAAGTGGAGTAACCTTAGGGCTTAGATCACCCTCTTGCATGACTAATTGTTTATTTTGATTGCTTTATATCTTGGCTCTCTTGTTTGGGTTTACAATCCTACACCCGGATTTGGGGAAACATTCATAGATAGCAATACATTGTGGAAACTGTGCGGGGTATATCGACATGGTTGAAGCAATAGCTATATTAGTGCGACATATTTGTGAGTACCGGTAACCCTTGAGTTCAATCAAGGAGAGTACGGGGCCGCTGAGTGATGTCACTAAGCACTAATGACCTAGAACCTTACTTGACCATCTTGGCCTTTCATTAGGGGTAGTGAGATGATCGGCTTTGGTGCAGTCCGAAATGGGTAGATACTCGATACTACACTCATTGAGGGTTGTTTTCTTGGAATATTTTGGTCGCTAGTTAAATGGCTAAACCAAAACAATGAACAATGAAAACAATCCAGTGATATTGAGCTCCTTAGAACCCGGTTACAATTTATAGGACAAGTTTTTAAGCCAACTACACTCAAGAGGGTACTTACCTATGAAACCTCATGCAAGCCTGAAACTAGGGTTTGGTGTGAATTGCTTGTACATATGTTTTATGCATACATCATAAACATCATAAAGCATCATATGCATACACTAACCACTTCAAGGGTTTAGATTTTCATCTTTGTTCTTGTTTTGTAGGTCATGGAAATTCCTCGCAGGAAAACTATCCAAGTCAACCTTGTGAGAATCCCTCCTCAACTCAAGGAGCTCACATCAAGAATTCCGGAAAGCTCTCCCTTCAGTGAAATACATGGTAGACTGCTCAGCTTAGTCAACACCAACATTGAAGAGGACATGATAAAGGTGCTGTTCCAGTTCTTTGACCCTCTTCACCACTGTTTCACTTTCCCCGACTACCAGTTGGTGCCCACTTTGGAGGAATGTTCTCAACTCCTGAGAATTCCTATCCTTAATCAACTACCTTTCAACGGTACGGAAAAGGAACCAAAGCCTGAAGAGGTTGCTCAAGCACTACATCTACAGCCATCTGACATCAAGGGGCATTGGGAAACTAGAAGGGGTATCAAAGGTTTCTTAGCAAAATTCTTGTTTGAGAAAGCGCAAGAGTGTTGGAATTCATTGGATCTACAAGCCTTTGAAGAAATTGTGGCCCTCCTCATCTATGGTTTGGTCTTGTTCCCAAATCCTGACCAGCTTGTAGATGTCAATGCCGTCAAGATCTTCTTATCTAGAAATCTAATACCAACATTTCTTGGGGACATTCTTCACTCATTTTACACTCGAACAATGAGAAAGAGGGGTGTTCTCATGTGATGTACTCCTCTCCTTGCAAGGTGGTTTATTTCGCACCTTCCACAATCTGTCTTGAAGAATGACCAAGGCCTAAGGTGGTCACAACGGTTGATGACCCTTACTCACTCTGATGTACATTGGTGTTCTCGGTCCAGAGAAAATGTCATCATCGTCGATCATTGTGGAGAGTTCCCTAATGTTCCATTACTTGGCATTAGGGGAGGCATTACCTACAACCCTTGTTTAGCCTTGAGACAATTTGGATATGCACGAAGAGATGGCCCTCATGACATGTTGATTCCTGACCTAGTTTTTGACTTCGACAACGATGCGCAAGGACTTCGCCAAAGATTCATCAGAGCTTGGAGGATACCTAACAAGGTTGACAGCAAGACACTAGGGCACAAGAATTCCATCCCTCTTGAGCCTTATCTCAAGTGGGTACGAGCCCGAGCCCAGAGTCTAATGATGCCGTATCCTCATGTTCTCCCTATGATTAAAGAGCCCGTTACGAAAGGAGAGATTCCCTACACCATCTTATATCCTGACATGCCTACATCATGGGAGGAGATGCAGAAGAGTTGGATCCAACTCAAGGAGGAACGAAACACTTTTGAAGCCAGCTTCTACGCCAGTGAGAAGAAGGTTCTAGAGCTTACTCGCCGACTCCATGAAGAAGAGACCCTCAACACCTACATCGCACCAAAGAGGATGCACAATGTATTTTTACCTTGAGAAGTTTTTGTAATATTTGGCCCATGGGGCATTTATGTACTGACAAATTTCTTCTTATTAATATGACGTGCGTTCTTTTTTGTTTGCAACAATTTTGAATGTTCTAAATCCTTGAATGCATTGCATACATAAGCATACCATTCATCATGTGTATAAGCAGGTCTCCACACCAGGTTTCCTTATCTTTCTGTTGTTTATTTCAGTAAGATGGATCTCGAACAGACGGTCAAGGACTTGCAGTCTCAAAACGCACAGTTTCAATAACTCCTGATGACCTTGGCTAAGGTTCAGGAAGATCTGAAGGCCCTGTTGGGGAACAAAGACCAAGTGAAAAAGAAGAAGAAGAGAATCGGGGTGGCTACCCTAGGGAGAAGGTTTGAGGGTGAAGCCAGAAGAGTCCTTGAATTTCCCCCTACTTCTGAGGAGGGAACCAGTAAAGGGAATGCAGCTGCGGTACCTTCCGAATCCGAAGTTGAAGAAGAGGAGGCTGAAGAGGACGAAGACTACTCTGATCAACAATACCCGCCCGCTGATGATAAGTACAAAGGTTTGGAAGACAGGTTGGCAGCTATGGAGCTGCAGAGAGTTCCTGGTTTAGATTTCGAAGACCTGGGATTAGTTGCTGGAATTATGATCCCCCCGAAGTTCAAAGTGCCAGTTTTTGTAAGGTATGACGGGCTGTCCTTCCCGAAAATGCATCTCAGATCATATGTAAGGAAGATCCAACCTTACACTGCAGACAAGAACCTTTGGATCCATTTCTTTCAGGATAGCCTTTCTGGGGCTCAACTCGAGTGGTTCTATCAGCTGGATGGAGCCAGTATCCGAAACTGGGAAGACTTGGCCACCGCGTTTTATAAACAGTATCAGTACAATTCTGACCTCGCTCCTACGCGTACCCAACTTCAGGGTATGTCACTGGGGACGGGCGAAGGATTCAAAGAGTATGCGCAAAAGTGGAGAGACCTGGCTGGCAGGGTGCAGCCACCGTTGACTGACCGTGAACTTGTTGACATGTTCCTAGGGACCCTGTCCGGACCATTCTTCAATCATCTGATTGGGAATTCTTCTGTTGGGTTTACAGATTTGATCTTGACTGGTGAGAGGATAGAAGCTGGTATCAAGTCAGGGAAGATACAGAAAGGTGCCACTGCGAGTATTGAGAAGAAGCCTTTCAAGAAGGAAGCTAGTGCTGTTTATGGTCCTAGAAGACAAGTTAAGCCGGAACTCCGCCAAGCTGTCAATGCGTTGGTAATTTCAAAGCCTGTTGCTGCTCCTCAGCAGTATAATCAACAAAGGGGTGAGAGACCCAAAAGGCAGTACACCCGACTTAGTATGACTCTGTCTCAGATTTTGCCGCAACTACTATCAACCAATCTGGTAACTGTCAAAGAATCTCCGAAGGTTGTGAACACAGCTTCTCCAAAGTATAACCCCAACGCCCGCTGCGCTTATCACTCTGATAGCCCCGGGCATACTACGGACGATTGCTGGGCTCTGAGGAATAAGGTTCAAGACCTTATTGATGCTAAGGAAATACAATTTGAGGCGCCTGAAAGGCCCAATGTTGTGACTGCTCCCATGCCCCAGCATGGAGTAAATGCCGTGGAAGAAGACCGATATGTAGCCTCTGTGGAAGAGATTGTTACTCCGTTATCGACTGTTAAAAGGAATATGTTACTAGCCGGTTTATTTCCGGGATGTGGCGAAGATTGCCTTCTATGTGTTGTTTCGCCTTTTGGTTGTCCTTTGCTGAAATCAGGTATCCAAAGCCTGATGGATAGCAAAGAAATCTTGTTCGAGAAGATTGTTGTTCCCGCTGTCCCTGCCGAAGAAGTTTCTATTGTCACTATTTTCAACAAACCTCCCAAGGCTCCTTCAAAAAAGCCTGTCAAAATCATGTCCACTCAGAAGATTGCTCCCATCATCATTACTATTCTGGGGCTCCTCCCCTATACATCCGACAAAGCTGTCCCATGGCACTATGGGGCAGATGTTTATGTGCTTGGAGTGAAGCAAAAGTTTGATACAAGTACCGGTGTTAGCAACATCACCGGGCCTGCCAAGATTACTCACAGTGGTAGGCTGTTCTCACCAGATATCGCACCACCAGCTATTCAGAAACCCCTTATCATCACACCTGCAAGTGTGCATGTTCCACCCTCTAATCAAGTTCCTATTTCTACCCCTGCCGCCGAGTCCTCCGACACTCGGGGCAAAGGGATTGATACTGATTTGCCTGCCCTGACGGAGGCGCCAAAGACAACCACTGTTGAGGCCTCCCAGCAAGAGATGGAGGAGATCCTCAAGATTATCAAGAAAAGTGATTTCAATGTTGTTGAGCAGTTGGGGCACACCCCATCAAAAATTTCTATGCTATCACTGTTGTTGTGTTCAGAGGCCCATGCAAAGGCTCTGATATCCTTCCTGAAGACGGCCCATGTGCCACAAGAAACGTCTGCTGATCAATTTACTGATTATGTGGCCAACTTGACTGCCGATAATGGTTTGGGCTTCTCTGACGCCGATCTGACCGCCAAAGGAAAGAACCATAATGACGCCCTGCATGTCTCTATTGAATGCAGGGGCACTACTCTTGCCCATGTGTTGGTAGACACCGGTTCTTCATTGAACGTTTTGCCCAAGAAGGCCCTAGACAGATTGGATTGTGAGGGTCTAGAGCTCAAGCCTAGTAACATTGTTGTCCGAGCCTTTGACGGTTCGAAAAGAATGGTACATGGCGAAGTTGACATCCCAATCAGGGTTGGTTCTCAAGTTTTTGACTCTACTTTCTATGTGATGGACATCCGTCCATCCTACTCTTGTTTGTTGGGCCGTCCATGGATCCACAAGGCTGGAGAGGTGACCTCCACACTGCATCAGAAGCTTAAATACCCGGTTAGAGGAAAGATTGTTACAGTCCAAGGGGAAGAGGAGTATATGGTCAGCCACTTAAACTCGTTCCGATACATAGAAATGGATGGGGAATTCATTGAAACCCCCTTTCAACACTTTGAAGAGGTGCCTCAGACGTTGGCATCAGCTGAAACTGTGATTGAAGACCCTCCTTTGAAGATGGCTTCCTTAAAGGATGCCTGGGCTGTGATAGAGAAGGGAGAGTGCACAAACTAGGGCCGACTTCCTGACTTCACTCCGAAGACCGACAAGTTTGGTTTAGGCTTCACTGCAGAGGCTCAGAGGGCTGTTCGCAAAGCGAGGATTGGAAGACCTCATGTGTTTATCACCAACCCAGGAGTGAATGCTATTGAAGACGGCATGGAGGAATCAGAATTTGACAGCTGGATCTACCCAACAACCGACAGTGGACCAAGCAAATGGACTGCTAAAGACTTCACACCTATTACTTTTGTCACTCAGTAATGAACTCTTTTGTTTTCAATTTGTAACAAACAATATGTTGAAACTTTTATAGCTCGGTGTCCTACCCGGGGCACCGTGGCTCCATTTGTGAGGGCTTTTGTATGACATTTTCATATATCATTAATCAAAACATTGGATGTTTGTTGCATTTCAAATCTTGTGCTCCTTTTCTTTCTTTATCATATATTGCAAAACAGCTATATTTACACACACTCACTTATACAGGTTCCAATCCATTCTGGATCTCACTGGTAACGACTCTGCTACTGCCAGTTATGACTTCGAAAATCCATCAACTTAGCCGAAGACGAAGGTGAAGATGATTGCGAAGTTCCTGGGGAACTTGCAAGACTGCTACTCCAGGAAGAGAGGGCCATTCAGCCACATGAAGAGCCAGTGGAAACGGTAAATCTGGGTACTGAGGGAGACAGAAAGGAAGTCAAGATTGGTGCCAATCTAGAGTTCAGTGTGAAGCAACGGTTGATTCAGATGCTGCATGACTACATGGAAATCTTTGCTTGGTCTTACGAAGACATGCCTGGTTTGGATGCCGACATTGTGGTTCATCACCTACCTACCAAGGAAGAATGCCCTCCGGTAAAACAGAAGGTCTGCCGTATGCGTCCAGAGATGTCCGAGAAAATCAAGGCTGAGGTTATGAAACAATTTGATGCCGGGTTTCTAGCAGTGACTTCTTACCCTCAGTGGGTTGCCAACGTGGTTCCAGTGTCGAAGAAAGATGGTAAGGTCCGAATGTGTGTTGATTACAGGGATTTGAACAGGGCCAGCCCCAAGGATGATTTCCCTCTGCCTCATATCGACGTTCTGGTTGATAATACTGCTCAACATAAAGTTTTCTCCTTCATGGACGGCTTCTCCGGTTATAATCAGATCAAGATGGCTCCTGAAGATATGGAGAAGACCACTTTTGTTACTCAGTGGGGCACCTTTTGCTACAAGGTCATGCCTTTTGGGTTGAAAAATACTGGGGCAACTTACCAATGTGCCATGGTTGCTTTATTTCATGATATGATCCATCATGAAATAGAAGTATACGTCGACGATATGATTGCAAGGTCCCAAACTGAGGAGGAACACCTTGACCATCTACGGAAGCTGTTTGACCGTCTGAAGTTGTACAAGCTAAGGTTGAACCAAAACAAATGCACCTTTGGGGTGAGATCTGGAAAACTACTAGGTTTCATTGTAAGCGACGAAGGTATTCAAGTGGATCCTGCCAAGGTAAAAGCCATACAAGAGATGCCATCTCCCAAGACAGAGAAAGAAGTCAGAGGTTTTCTAGGACAGTTGAACTATATTGCCCGGTTCATCTCACATCTAACTGCTACCTGTGAACCAATCTTCAAGCTACTGAAGAAAGACCAAGTTGTACATTGGAATGATGAATGTCAGGCCGCTTTCGAAAAGATCAGAGAGTATCTCTAAGAACCACCCATTCTTATGCCACTGGTTGAAGGGAGACCTCTAATCTTATACTTGACAGTACTTGACAACTTAATGGGGTGTGTGTTGGGGCAGCATGATGAGTCTGGCCGAAAAGAGCACGCTATTTATTACCTGAGTAAAAAGTTTACCGACTGTGAGACTTGGTACTCATTGCTCGAGAAAACTTGTTGCGCTCTGGTATGGGCTTCTCGCCGACTGAGACAGTATATGTTGACTCACATTACTCTGTTGATTTCAAAAATGGATCCAATCAAGTACATATTCGAAAAGCCTGCTATGTCCGGAAGAATAGCAAGATGGCAAATGATCTTGACGGAATATGACATCCAGTACACGACTCAGAAAGCAATCAAGGGAAGTGTATTGGCAGACCATTTGGCACACCAACCGGTGGACGATTACCAGTCGTTGAACTTTGAATTCCCAGATGAGGATATCATGGTAGTAACTGATTGTGAAGTACCTGGACCGGATGAAGGACCTAAGGAAGGATCCCGATGTTCTATGCACTTTGACGGAGCCTCGAACGCTTTGGGTAATGGAATCGGCGCTGTGATTATATCCCCTAAAGGCACTCATACTCCACTCACTGCCCGGCTATGTTTCAACTGCACCAACAACATGGCGGAGTATGAGGCATGTATCATGGGTCTTCAAGCTGTAATTGACCTAAGGATCAAGTTTCTGAGTGTCTTCGGAGATTCCTCTCTCGTGATCAATCAGGTCAAAGGCGAGTGGGATACGAAACACCCAAATCTTATTCCTTACAAGGAGTATGTGCTGACTTTGCTTCCCCACTTCGAAGAGATAACTTTTGAGCACTTCCCAATAGAGGAGAATCAGTTGGCGGACACGTTAGCTACGATGTCCTCAATGTTCAAAGTCAAATGGGACAACGAGGCGCCCCAGATCATCATTTGGAAGTTGGACGAGCCTGCATATTGTTGTGATCTTGAGGCTGAGGAGGTAATTGAAAAACCCTGGTATCATGAAGTGAAGAGGTACTTGGAAGCTCAAGAATACCCCGAAGATGCATCTGTTAATGACAAGAAGTTCCTAAGAAGGTTTGCGGAAAAGTTCTTCCTCAACAATGGCATTCTCTACAAGCGAAACCATGACTCAACTTTACTGCGTTGTGTGGATAAGACTGAAGCAGAAAGGATCATGGCAGAGCTTCATGAAGGTACATTCGGAACACATTCCAGTGGACATACCATGGCAAAGAAAATCCTTCGGGCAGGATATTTCTGGTCCACAATGGAAGCTGACTGTTACCAACATTCGCGAACTTGTCATAAATGCCAGATTTATGCTGATAAGGTGCACATTCCTCCGGTTCCTCTAAATGTCTTAACAGAACCTTGGCCTTTTACAATGTGGGGCATTGATATGATCGGCGAGATCCGACCGATGGCATCCAATGGGCACCGCTTCATCTTGGTAGCAATTGATTACTTCACAAAATGGGTTGAAGCAACTTCCTATGCTACGGTAACCAAGAGCGTCGTGGCACGATTCATTCGGCATAACCTGATCTGTCGATACGGAATACCTGAGAGGATCATTACGGACAATGGTACCAATCTTAACAACAAGATGATCACTTAGCTCTGCGAGCAATTCAAGATACAGCACCACAACTCTTCTCCCTACCGGCCGAAGATGAATGGGGTTGTCGAAGCGGAAAATAAGAATATTAAGAAGATTGTGCAGAAGATGACAGTGACCTACAAAGATTGGCATGAAATGTTACCGTTTGCTCTTCATGGATACCGTACCTCAGCACGGACGTCAACAGGGGCAACTCCCTTTTCCTTGGTCTATGGCATGGAGGCAGTCTTGCCTATTGAAGTCCAGATACCCTCTCTCCGGATAATGAAGGATGCAGACTTGAGCGAAGATGACTGGATCCATACTCGGCTTGATCAATTAAACCTAATCGATGAAAAGAGACTCACTGTTATTTGTCATGGTCAGACGTACCAAAAACGGATGATCAGGGCATTTAACAAGAAAGTCAGACGACAAGAGTATCAAGTCGGAGACCTGGTAATCAAGCGCATCATTCTTCCTCAAAGTGATCCCAGGGGCAAATGGACCCCTACGTACGAAGGGCCATTTGTGGTTAAACATATCTTCTCAGGAGGAGCCATGATTCTAACCACCATGGATGGTGACGACCTTCCTCACCCCGCCAATGCAGACATAGTAAAAAGATACTACGCATGAATAAAAGACCCGCTAGGTTGACACACCTAGGCAAAAATAAGGGCTTCCCGGCGAACCAAAAGGGTTCGGGCAAAAATAAGGGATGAAAATGAAAAAAATTTGTACACCCGGCAAGTCGAAAACCTGAAAAGGCGGCTTGGGAAAAAATGGGTATCCCGGTGGACTGAAAACCCGAAAGGGCGGTCCAGGCAAAAGTTAGGGATAAAACGTAATACTATGTCTCATTGGATCACCTGGCCTCCAAAATTCGACATCAACTATTGGGCTCAAACTTCGACATCGATCAATCAGCTTCATCTTCAACTAAGCAGCAAAGTGATGAGATGCTTGAAGACATAAAGGCGATAGCAGAGTTGGAACCCAGTGGGATTTATTTTTCACATAGCTGTTTTGTTTCCTTTCACAAAATTGTATAAACTCTATGTTGCTCGGCGGTGTTCTCTTACTAGGACGTCAGCCTCTTGTACAAAAACGCCTATTTTCAAGCAAATTTCAAAATCAATACAAGTTCAATTTCTCAGACAAATTATCCATTGTTTTTTCCTTTTTCTGTTTTGTTTTGCGAAGAACGTCCAATGTTCATTTTTGATATATGCATTTGACATTAATTGCTAATCATGGTTAGTTGCATGCGAAACAAAGGACTGATTACAGGTGACATCAGAAATAGGGGCAATGTATAGTTGTCCAAGCAGTCTAGTTGCTCTGTCCACCAAGGTACCAAGGTAGGTTCGGTTGAAGAACGTAACCAAGTCACCTCAACTCCCCACAGAGTAAGACAAGATTCAGTAATACTTTCCCCAAGTAAAGTTGGTTTCCTATCAGCCCTGAAAAAGCCACAGTTCCCCTAGCAAGTCAGCAATATTCTCCTCAAGCAGAGTTAGTCTACGACCAGCCTAAAGGAAGTTGGGTATCCCCAGAAGATCTCGACATTCCCCAGCGGAGTATAGACATTCCTCAACAAGCATCCACGGCAGTGTTAATATGAGATTGTTCCCTGGAGGAATACCAACACCCCAGTACAGTCTGAAAAGTTTCCCCAGGAAAGTGGAATCCATATCCCCAGCAGATCTTGAAGCTTATCCCCAGTAGATTCTGGAAGCTTGTCACCTGCAGAGTACGGACGTCTCTCCCGGACTTTATTCAAAGTTATTCCTCACAAGAGCTTATAACTGAGTTATCCTCAGCTAATTACCACGGAAAGATCATCCTCAGGGAAGTTCTTCCTATCCCCAGCGGAGTTCATCAAATTCCCCAACATAACTTATCAGCAAAATCCCCGGCAGAGTCTATCGTTGAAACCCCCAGCGGAGCTCTCATCAAAACCTCAGCGAAGTATCTCTTCCCACAGAGTAATTCCCCGCAGAGTAATTTCTTCCACAAGTTTATTCCCCAACAGAGTCATCTTCTCCTACCAATTTATTTCTTGCAATCATCCCCAGCGGAAACGAAGAACTCTACTCTTCAACATCAGCCCAAGATTTGATTCCCCGGCCAGTCATCAAGGATTTATTTTCCTAGACGAAAATACATTCATAAACATTTCACATTTCATACATCCTGCTTGCATACATGACAAAGTGCATACAACACTATCTCATTTTTAGCATCATGACATCATGCATCTCATACATCATGACTTCGCATACAACTGATGTTTTGCCTTTTCAGGAAAAAGGTCAATCCAAAGATGATTACCATCAACTATCGCAATTCCAGGTTCAATACCTGTATTCAGCCAGGGCACATCTGTGAGCAATCAATTGTAGATTCGATTCCTGTATCTAGCCAAGGCATGTCTACATGAGAATTTGAAGATCAACCCCTGTAACAGGCCAGGAAATTATCTTTCATTCTCAGCTCAGAGGTCTACACCTGTATCCAGCCAGGAAAGCTATCTCTACCAACCTTTTACAATTCCAGATTTGATTCCTGTATCTAGCCAGGGCACATCTGTGAGCAATTAATTCTAGATTCGATACCTGTATCCAGCCAGGGCACATTTGTAGACAACAGTTCCAGATTCGATTCCTGTATCTAGCCAGGGAACATCTGTGAGCAACCAATAGTGGATTCGACTCCTGTATCCAGCTAGGGCATATCTGCATGAGGAGTTTGAAGATCAACACATGTAACAAGCCAGGAAACATCTTCCTTTCTCAAAGTACGCAAGTTCTCGCTAAGGAATCTCTTACGCGATCAACACTTCCAAAATGGCATCTATAAGCCCATTCCCGATGAGGTTCTGTCACGTCTCCAGATGGCATCTATAAGCCCATCTCCCTATCCACCATATCTCCTAATGGCATCTATAAGCCCATTCCCGACATCACATTGCTGATACTCCAGCATGCGAGTGCAAATTTCAGGGCACTCTAGTGTCCAATCTCCTTTTACCCTCGAGTCGCGAAAGGCAAAATTGCCAATCTAACTCTTCAGGTTCAAGAAGATTGAACAGGGGAAACTGTTGTACCCCAAAATTTCCCCTCCCATTTCCTCAACATTTTCTCACCACAAGACCCTTGGAGTTAAAGATCCAGCTAGGGTTTCCTCTGCTCAGGACTCCTCCTTGCACTGTCGACCCAAATTAGGGTTTGTGTTTGCACAAAGAGGTTTTAACCTAAAATGCCTAAGATGACATTCATGCTTCATGTTGGACTCCCAAGTTTATCCATACCAAGTTTCAAGTCTTGATTCCAAACTTTGCCCAGTCAATTGGACAGTTGACCTAGAAATCAACTGTATTGGGGAAAAAGTCAACTGTGGCCAATTGACAGTCAAACCTCATGAAATTTGACCCACATCCACATTATGAACTCATATGAACCATTTGGTCAAGTTTAGATCATAATTCCACAAGAAATTTGATCAGATCGCCAAAAGGGCAAAATGGTCATTTTTAGGGTTTTGACTGCACAAAGGCAATTTTTGACTGTTTGACCTAGCCAATGGCAAACCAAGCTCACATATGGACTCAAGGACCCCATGGAATTGTCTTGACATGTTCAACAAGTTCAAAAGATCCCAAATGCACAAGATTGACAGATGAATTTTCCAGTCAATTGATCAATTTTTGACTGTATACTGAAAAGTCAAACTTTGACTTTTTGGTCAAAATCAAGTGTCAAGATTCATTTTTCATCAAAACATGTAAAAACATGAAACTTGTTCATCAAGAAATCAAAAATTGCAAATTAGGGTTTAAAATGAAGAATTTTCATAACTTCGAATTTTTCTAAGTTATGAAAATCCCTAATTTTTTCCTAACTTTGTCTCACTTTTTCATCAAGATGCATTTGGATTCAAACAAAAGTCAAAACATGAAAGTTGTAGTCCATTGCAAAATCTACAACTTTGTTTCACAAAGTTTCCTCAAAAGAAGCTTGTAGCTCAAGTTATGATTTTTGGAACAAGGGTGCAAAACATTCTTAACTTAGAAAAATTTTGACCTATTTTAGGCAGGATTTTTGCCTAACTTCATGGCCACTTTTCTCATGCTTACACTTGGAATTTCAATTTGCATTACAAAGATGGATTGTAGTACACATTCCAAGATTTCCAAAATGTCCAAGAACTCATCAAACAACCTTGTGGTTAGGGAGAATCGAATTTGGCAATATGAGTAAAACTCATTTTGTTCATGGCCAATTTACATGTCCATAACTTTGGATTTTTGAACTCAGCATGCTCTAAACTAGATTACAGGCCTTTTATCTCATCCACACTCATAAATTTAATGCAAACCCCTTGTGTTCAAGCCTTATCTTATGTGTTTAAACATTGCATACAAGATTGAGCCATAATTAGAAAAAGCAATATATCCATTTTTGAAAAGTTGAACTTTATGTCAAATTTGCAAATCAAGAAGTACAAGGCAAATCTCTTTGGCACAAGTTCAGAAGCATATCACACTGATCAAGAGGGATGGTTGCAGCACATTTAAGAGTCCTGCACAAGTCTAGAAACCAAGTAGACATTTTGTTGCTTAAGTGTGAAGAAACTTGGCATAACACACAACAACTCTCATTTCTGCCAACACAAGCTAAGACAAACTTGTTGTACACCTTCCAAACATCAAACCTAAGCTAAGGCATGAGCAAAACACCTTCCAAACCTCATCAAACCTCAAAACACCATCCTACTGCAAAAAACAGAGTCACCTCTGCAGTTGGACTTCCATAACTCAATTCACTCGTGCATTCTTGCTAAAACCAGTTCATACACACTCTATACCACACATACAAGCTATCCTAAGCATTGGACACGACCTGTAACACCTCTAACCAACTTCACCATTTTCACTTTTTCTGTTTTGTAGTTTGATGGCCATAGCTTGATTCACTTGGTTTCAAAGCAAGTTAAAGGTTGGAATAGCATCCCTGGACTTCAAGCAAGTTGTATCATTCCTCACTTTGCCTTGAAAGGGCTTCCATTGCCAGACACGATCCAAGCTGAACAGGTAAGTTCATGGACTTCTATCTCTCAATATAGGAAGAGTTAGCTCTAAGTTTATGAATGAAAAATATTCTACTCATGGCCCTGAAGCTATACATATCTTCACTTTCCATTTATATTGCATATGCTGAGAGTATTTTGAACCTGAACATTGACAAAAACTTTGGTTAAGAATTAGGGATGGATAAATTCTCTCTCATTTCTGAGAGTTAAGTTGAGTTTTTTATATGTATGGAATCGTGGCTTGATGCTTGACATCTTTCATGTTATAAGTTTATGCTAAAAGTCCAGGAATCAGGAGTTGTGTTTGAAGCAAGAAAGGCGCGCGTTTTTCAAACGTTTGTCTGAAGGTTGAAGACAACCTTTCATGGGCTGGGCCTGAGATGTTTTCCTTTTCACACCATTGCATTTCACATGCACCCCCCTGGCCCATTTTGAGTTTTATTTATCATTTTTAATTTTTTCCTTTTGATTCTGGTTCTATATTTTTATTTAAACATGAAAAAATATTAAAATTATTTTTCCCATATTTTTTGCATTATTTTTTATATTTATTTGATTTCATTTAGTTTTGTACATAAATAAACATAAATATCTTTTATTTAAAAATACTAAAAAAAATAATACAAACACATTTTATTTCTGATTTTTATTTTATGTTATCTCTTGAAAACATTTTATAAAAAAAAAAAAAATTTAATATTAAATATTTTATTTTTGTACATATAATATATATTTAATAAATAATGTAAATACTTATACATTTATTAGTATATTTAGGGGAAACATAAAAAAATAATACGTTTTATTTTTATTAATATTTAACTTTAAAAATCACCTTTTGATAGTATACTTCCTTTTTTATTTATTTTTTGTACATAATTAATAAATATTGCATATATTATATAATAAATACCTTTTATTTATAAAATTAGGGTTTTGCCCTAAATGCATAAAAATACTAAAAATTAATTCATTTTTATTTTTGTTTATTTGATACATGAAAAATACCTTTTTTTTATATACACATATGAAAACCATTTTTGCATTTTGCATTTTTATTTTATTTTATTTTATTATTGTGCAATAAAATCCCTTGTAGAATTTCAATTTGGATGTAATAGTTAGATTTTAATTTCTTGCCAAAATATCCCCATTTGAACATTTGTACCCCCCTTCCCATATATTGTGTTGTAATAATTTATGACCTTTAAATTCCGCACTTTAAAAGCTTTCTAAATATGCCATGTTAGAATTAGGGTTTTGTATGAAAATCAAAAACAACAAATAGTTTGACCTAAATTCAAGATAAACAAGCATGAAAATGGACAACACTAATCACACTTGCACCCCTAGGGTACTCCACTTGTTACCTTCAATAATGGGCCATATTGTATGTTAGGTATCTTTGGCAAAAACAAAACAATCAAATGATCATAGTCCCTCGATGACGCTTTCAAAAGTTGCCTAAAAATGATCAAGTCCCTTAAAGGAAAAATTGCCCAAAGATACTTGGCACCATTGCAATCATGGTCTAAACGATGACCCGCGGCCGTCCCGTTCACATACTAAGACAAGATTGTCCACCAAATACAATGGTGGAACAATACTGTTAAAAGGGTTAAAACATAGCAAAGATCTTTGAGAAATTTAGGGTAGATAGCTCTTGGTTACTTGCCAACTTGCAAAACAAAAAACACTTGCCTATTTTTCAAAACCACACATCACAACACACTTTCAAAACAACTTTCAAAAACAATTGGAAACTTTTCAAAAGACATACACCTTTTTATACATCCCAACATGGATCATTACAAAGGTTTCCACCACATTGGCCTCTTTTAAAAACATTTTCAAAACCCACACACAAAGCACCATTTCAAACAATTGAAAATCAAGGCAAGTTGATCTAAGCAAGTAACTAAGAGCCCATGGATAACCATGGATAGAAAGGGTGCTAATACCTTCCCTTTCTATAATCTACTCCCTGAATCCAAGAAAACATCTCAAAGGTTTTTGTTGTGCTTTTTAACCTTTCCTTAGGATAAAATAAAAAGTCGGTGGAGACTCTTGCTCAACCGAAACATTTGCGAATACAAACGCAAAAACTCAAGTCAGTTCTCCCACCGTATCACACACCCAAACTCCTGATATCCCCGTCAGAATGAAGATTCTCATTCTTGACTCCCAGTAGATTAGAATACACCCAAACTCCTGATATCCCCGTCAGAATGAAGAATATCATTCTTGACTCCCAGTAGATTGGCATACACCCAAGCTCCTGATATCCCCGTCAGAATGAATATTCTCATTCTTGACTCCCAGTAGATTGGCATACACCCAAACTCCTGATATCCCTGTCAGAATGAAGATTCTCATTCTTGACTCCCAGTAGATTGGCATACACCCAAACTCCTGATATCCCCGTCAGAATGAAGATTCTCATTCTTGACTCCCAATAGATTGGCATACACCCAAACTCCTGATATCCCCGTCAGAATGAAGATTCTCATTCTTGACTCCCAGTAGATTAGCATACACCCAAACTCCTTATATCCCCGTCAGAATGAAGATTCTCATTCTTGACTCCCAGTAGATTGGCATACAACCCAAACTCCTGATCTCCCCAGTAGTATAGCTACTCCCCCAGAGTTTTTACTCCCCAACAGAATGAAGATTCTCATTCTTGATTCCCTAGTGAAGTTGCCAAAGTCTTTATTACTCCCCAGCATGGATTTGTCAGAATTTTTAATCCCCTGCAGATCGAAGATTCTCATTCACCACTCCTTAACATATTGAAGATTCTCATTCTTAATTCCCCGCAGGAGCCATCAGAGCCTTCCTTATTCTCCAGCAGATCAAGGTTTTCCTTTGGTTGATCCACGGTAGAGATCTCTAGAGTTTTCCCTATTTCCCAGTCGAGTAAGGATTCTCATTATTTAACCCCCAGTAGAAGTCTTCAAAAGTTCTCTGGATTCCCCAAGAAGGTTTCTCAAGAAACACTTGGCATTATTTTCACAACAGAATGATTATCATATTCCAACTCCAAAGACTTGAAGGATCCATATATCCCCAGGAAAGTCGTGAAGGATTCTCACATCCCCACAGAAGTTGTCCAAGATTTTATTATCTCCAGCTATCAAGGATTTATTTTCCTCAGCAGTACAGCGAATCAGCTTACATGCGCATACATTACATTCATATATCATAAACATTGATAAAACACATTTTAATGCATCATACATTTCATGCAGCATAACTTTGTATTTTAGCTAACATTTTACCCTTTTCAGGATAAGATTAACAGTTATCTTTAACAAATATTCAAAGAATTTGGATACAGCTTAGAGATGCTCGAGACACGGATGTTATTCTATTGCTTATTCAGATTCGAAGCTCAGACACAGCTTAGAGATGCTCCAGACACGTATGTTATTCTATTGCTTATTCAAATACAGAGTTCAGATACAGATTAGATATGTGCCAAACACGGAAGTCATTCTATTTCTCATTCAGATTCAACTATCAATTGCAAGTTCAGATACACTCCAGACACGGAAGTCATTTCTGATACTTATTCAAGTTCTCAACTTCAGATACAGTCCATATATGCTCTAGACATGGTAGCCATGCTGATCACTCATGCTGATGTTCCCCAGTCCAGATATACTCCAGACACGGAAGTCATTTCTGATACTCATTCAAGTTTTCAACATTCAGATACAGTCCAGATACACTCCAGACACGGTAGCCATGTTATCACTTATTCTGACTTTTTCCCCAGCTCAGAGATGTTCCAGACACGGATGTTATTATGTCGCCTATTCAGATTTCAGATTCAGATACAATACAGATACACTCCAGATGCGGCAGTCATTCTGTTATTCATTCAGATCCAATACAGTTACAGCTCAGATACATTCCAGACACGGACACCTTTCTGATGATCATTCTCGTGATTTACATCAAACATTCTTGGATGGCATCTTTAAGCCCATCTCCAACAAGATTCTATCACATTTCCAAATGGCATCTTTAAGCCCATTCCCTCAACTATAGTTTGACGAATGCAAATTTACGGGCACTCTAGTGTCCAATCATCTTTTACCTTCGAGTCGCGAACGGCAAAATTCGCCGATCTAACTCTTCAGGTTCAAGAAGATTGAACAGGGGCAGCTGTTGTACCCCAAAATTTGCCCTCCCATTTTTCATAGAAAGCACAACCCTAGGTTTTCTCAAATATTTAAGATTGGCTCAGGAATCGATCAGACAGATTTTCTCCTATGGCAGTAAATCAGGAATTAGGGTTTTTCTCGCATTTCTCAGAAGAAATTGAGTTCTCAGAAATTCAATTGATTTTCACATGTTTTCATGCTCTCTCAAATTTACTGTAAAAAGGAAGTGTTTGTTTGATCCAGGTTGACCAATTAATTTGTGTCTTTTAAAACATTTGCTTGTTTATGGAATAAGCATTTGCCTGTTTATTGGAATACACAGTGCGTGTTTTGATTGGAATACAGTTGCAAAGTTGCAAGATTACAGAATTATTGGATTAATTGGAATTTAAGTTATCTTGATTGGAATTATTGGAATGCAGTTTCAATTATCTTAATCAGGAATCTTAAAGAATTAGTGAAGATGCAAAGAGAAAATTGCGAGTTATTGACGGTAAAGGATTCTAATGGACATCAGAATACCTCATAAAACTTTTTCATTTATTTCAAAAATTGTTACAATACAATTTATTATTTAAATGCTTTAAGTTTTACAACTTATTGTATTTGAAAAATAAATTAGTACAATTGTTTGAGTATTTCTCTCTAAATTACAAAGAAAAAATCTAAGCCTAAGGATGACTAAGCTTCCATTGCTCCCATGCTTGTCAAATAATCTCTTGCTTACTCTGCTTTGCCACCATCCTGTCTGTGCTCACATGAAAGAAAGACAAAAATAATTAGCACAGTTAATTGGACATGAGTAAGAATTTTCAAAAAGAAAGAATGTGTTCATCATTAAAGTTTGCAATTTGGAATCAGAGGGCTTTTTTAATTCATCACGTTTTTATTTTTCTATTTGCAAATCACAAGAAGATTACTCTTCTTGGTTCACAAAAAGAAAAATAAAAATGCAAGCAATTTGTCCAAATACAACTAGGCTTCCCAAACAAGTGAAAATATGCAAGCAACATGGCAAAACAGATATAACAGGCAGCAGGCGCGCAAATTGCCCAATGGCTAAACAACAACATGGCCAAACAACTGCAAGAACAAAGTAAAAATCCAAACATGCAGCAAGCTGACCAAACAGTAGTACAAGCAAAACAAAGTACAAGTAACAACAGCATAACAGCTGGGACAAGCAACAACAGCATGGCAAAAATGCAAGCAGTAAGAATACAGCAGTATGGTAAACCAAGCTAACAAGAAAGGGGCTTCTTTCAATAGCCTTTTCATCATTTTCTAAGATTGTTGAAACTTTTCAGAAAAAAAGGTGAAAAAACAATTTGCTTTTATCATTGAGAGAGGAGAGAGAGGAAAGAAATCACCTAATTTGTTGGAATTGCACAAAAGGTACAGCTTTGCTACTCTGCCCATAAACTGTCACAAGTTACATAAAGTAAGTTGTAAAACAAAAGTAACCAAGATATAACAGTAGGAAAACTGCAAGAAAGGGAGAGAGAACATTTTATAAAACTCAGAAATTTCAACAACAGAAAAAACCAAGTATCAAAAACTGCCATCTTCCATCAAACACAACAAAAAAACTTGTAACTCATTTCAAAAATCCTTCAACCTGTAAACTATCAACAAAATTATCCCAGCATTAAACCTGTCAATACCAAAAATCCAAAACCAGTTCATACCAAACTGTATAACAAAACCAAATTCCAACAAGTTCAAACAATCAAAACCTGTTAACAAAAATCAAAAACAACCAAAGAACTGTCAAAGGCATCAAATCATCAAAACCATTTTCAACATAACCAATATCCCAAAACTGGAACCATTTCAAACCAAAAACCTAAAACCTGTAATACAGTACCAACCATTTTCAAACAAACCTTCAAACTAACCAACAAAAGCATACAAAATCATCAAACCATTATCAATATAACAAAAAAAAATGTCAACAAAACCCTGCAAACTATAGCCAAAATAATAACTTTCTGAAAATATTCCAAACTGTTATGATTTAAAACTATCATCAAACTCCCAAACTGTAAAGACAGTTTTCAAATCACAAATCATTCAAACCTGTAACAATACCAAAGTCCAAAACCAGTTCATACCAAGCTGTAATAGAAAAAAATAGTTCAAGCCAAAACTCCAAAGTCCAAAACTAGTTCATACCAAGCTGTAACAAGAAACAGGGCCAAACCAACCTTCAACTGTAAAACAGTCCAACATCCTCATCAATCCAAAAACAGTTCAAAAAACCAAATGGCCTAAGAACAATCACAAAGTTTCAAACATCATCAAATCAATATCCAAACCCACAACATCTAAACAATCAGAAATATCACATCATCATCATTCAAAGTTCAAGGGATAGAAAGAAGTCACCAGAAAAGCTCACGCCATCATTTCTTCCCTCCCCGTTTCCGGCCTCCAAGGAGCACCATCAGCTCAGTCTCACATCCTTTTCCATTTCTAAAAAGTTTCAAAGGTATGTTTCTTTTCAAACCATTTCTTGCATCTCATTAGGCAATAAATTGATTAACAGAAAAATATGAACAAGATAAAACAACAACAGTAAAACATTCAAATCCAAACTGAACATCACCTTTTTCATGAAAGAAATTATCTGAGCATGGTTAGGAAGAGTTTGAGTGGCGCTCCGGTAACGGAAACTGGGGAGGGAGGTTCAGATTAATCTAATCAAGCATCTTAGGCATGAATCGAAACTTAGGTTTTCCAAAAAGCGCGAATTAGGTTGAATCAAAAGGGGCAAAGGTTCATTTTGCTCGTGAAATTAGGAAGAAACAATTGTTGAGACAGTAACAGAGTGAGAAAGATGAACAAGAGAGGGACGAAGGGACGAAGTGCACCGCTGTAAGCACAAACCCTAATTTTGTTTACCCTAATCAAAATACAATAAGCTGAGTTAAGGAGATTTGGGCCGGTTCTGTCCACAAACCCTAAAGCCCACACACGCGTTTGCCAACATCCCCCTCTTCTGGCCTTTTTTTTTTGTGTTTCAGCAATAACATTTTTTCTTTGGGCCTAGCGCCTTTCAAATCCCTCAAGCCCATTTTACCTTTTTTTAGCTTGTTTTCTTCTTTTGTTTTCTTACTAATTAAATATAGAACACTTTTTTTTAAGTCTTGAAAATCAATTTTCACTATTTTCTTTTTTTATATATATCTTATTTTTTTAATTTGTTATATTTAATAAAAACATCCAAAAAAAAGCATTAATTTAGTTAGTTTTCTTTCCTTAAGATTACATGATTAATAAAAATACATAAAAGAATAATAATAATAAAATTTTAATCTTTCTTTTGTAGAATAGATTTTATTTCTCTCTTTTCGAGTAAATACATACATTTCATACTTTGTTGATTTTATTTCATAAATTGTCATAGCTTTGTATTAAATCGCACAGCAATTCGATTTGGTTGTATTATTTGATATTTGTACATTGCTATTTTTATTTGATTTATCCCCATTTGTAACAATTGTACCCCCATTCCCGAACATTCTGTAATAGTTTAGAATTTCAATTTCCGCAATTTATTGCTTTCTATATACTGTCTAGTAATTAGCCATGTATGGCAAGATTCAAAAAATCAATCGCTAGATACCTAATCCAAGAATAAATAACTTGAAATCAACACACTTCTCACACGCGCACCTCTAGGGTAACCTCGCTTGTTGCCTCAGAAATACAATCATGTCCCTCGAACATGAGACACTCTAGCAAATGACCCTTCGATAAATGAAGATCGTAGTCCCTCGATGACCCTCGATGTTGCCTTCGATAAAACGATCTCGTCCCTTATAAAATTGCTAGAGCGTCTCACAAGTTGCTTTCAATGATTGTAAAATTGACTCGCGCCTGTCCCTTTACATCCAATGATGGGGCTTCTTACCAAATCAATGGTAAGATAGCACCATTAAAAGGAAGAAGAAAAGAACAACTTAAGACCTTTCGAGTAGATAGATTCGCTCTTAGTTACTCGCTTGCTCACGACAAAAACTTTCACACTTACACCTCCATTTCAAAACACTTTCAAAAGACAAAACGTTTTGTATACGTTCTTATAGAGACGAGAACCATTGCAAAACCTCTTTTCAAAACACTTTTCGAAACACGATTCACAAAAACTTCTTTGAACTATTTTTCGAAATAAAACTTTGTATATGTTCTTATAGAGACGAGAACCATTACAAAGAAACTTTCCAAAATACTTTCAAAACCCACACCACAAGCACACAATAAAACAAAAGCAAGTGATCTAAACGAGTAACTAAGAGCCCATGGAAAACCATGGATGAAAAGGGTGCTAATACGTTCCCTTTTCATAATCTATCCCCCGAACCCGAGAATAATCTTGAAAGGTCTTTCCTGTGCTTTTTTACCTTTCCTTTTGGATAAAATAAAGTCGGTGGCGACTCTTGCTAACCGCACAAGTGCGAATGAAACGTAAAACATCAAGTCAGTTCTCCCACTGCAACACAGTATGGCTAAGTATCCTCTTATGAGGAATCAAAGTCTTAATTCGTAGTTCGTATGGGTTAATGTTTTTTAGGGGTTGCAAATGTATTTTGAATCGCCTCGGATTTGACCGAGAGTAGTGATTACGGAGATTTTGGCTAAATGCGCGATTAGTCCAAATCCGTTTGGAACCCTTTTGTAAAAAGAATGTTGTTTAGCTTAATTTGTTCTGAAAAATAGGTTTGAGATTTGTTGATAGTTTTTTAATCATATAAATTGCCAAAATCTTAATTAATGCATGACTAAAAATATTTTAATGCAACGTAGAAAATATGTTCATGAGTTTTCAAATAAAAATAATTTATTTACATGATAAATAAATAATAAAATATGATAATAATAAAAAATATTATTAATAATAATTATTATAAATAATAATAATATAAAAGAAAGTAGAATAAAAAATATGAATTATAAAAAAAAAAAGATAAAAAATAATATAAATGAAATAATATAAACAAAAATAAAATAAAATGATTTGGATCAGGGGGTGTAATTTCTATTGACAAGTAAATACTAGGGGGTGCTAAAATTAGATTGAGCTAGGCCCAAAAAACAATTCAGAACAGGGGGTATGTTTTATTTGGAGTTTTAGCAATTAAGGCGAATGGGGGTGCAAAAAGCGTTGGGCTTAAGCCCATTACGCAGTGAGAAAGAGTTCCTGGTGATTGCGTGTGGGAAATACACAGAAGAGCATGATAAGGACTTGGCCTATGGCCGTCCAGTTATGATCGCACGGTGCAGAATGAGGGACCACATTAAATATCATACGCGTGCAGATACAGGATTGGACGGATTATAACAACTTGTTTTAATTCATTTTTTCATTAATTTGTTTTTTCTCATTGTTCATTTTCAGAAAAAAATCATCTTCTTCTTTCTCTCTTAACCCGTGCCACAACCACCAAACCCTAATTTTCCTATCCCTCAAACCCAAATTTTCCTCCCTTTCACCATGGTGGTGATTGTCCTAACCCAACCCCAAAAAAACACATAAAAAAATAGCTAAGTTGTTACCCCTCTCCGCAATTTTGCTGGTATTCTGAGCTTGATCCTTTAGTTGTTAATTCTTCTTTTTTCTCCTTTACAGGTAGCCGCGGCGGTAATTTGAAGATGATGATGAGTGACGGCGGAGGCAGCGATTAGGGCGCGACGGCTAGTGGCGGAGGCAGCGGCTAGGGTTCCAGATATTTGAACCCTATTTGATTTATTGTTGTTCGTCTTCTATGATGTACAAGATCCACTAAAGATTCGACTTCTTTGTATTCTCTTCGCCCACGGTTGTTGTTCTCTTCTTCCTTTTACTGTCCAGAAAATCCTCCATTCTTCTGTATTTCTTCCCTGTATTTATAGGTTTAGTATTTATGGTTTTGTAAATTGTTGTTAGAATTAGATTAACATGAATTTAGGAGATTAAAGATAATTAAGGATTGATTCTGAGATTAATTGATTTAGTTATTGTGTAATAGAGATTTGAACATATTCGAATTCATTTTGTTAAATTTGCGATGTATTTGATTTTCTGTAATTACTGATTTTGCTGTTTGAATCTTAATTCTGAGATTTTATATTTTCTGGATTTGATTCTGTTTTGTAATTGATTCTGATTTTTGAACTGTGCTGGAATTTGAGATTTGTTTTGGTGTAAGAAAAATCGGATAATTCGTACAGTAAATGTTAGTAGCAAGAAAACGTGCGTAATTTTGCTTCAATTGATATAGTAACGATTTACATTCCAATTGGGCCTTGCGTTGATTTAGTTAGCCCAATAGTACTTGCTTCTTTTAAACAACAATTCCTTTTTTTGGACATGTATTGGGCCTAATAGGCATTATATTTTTTTCAAAACTATTAATAACTGATTGTAAAATATAAAATAATAGAATATTTTAATAATACTCAAATCTTTTAATGATTTATAAAGAAAAATTCTTATAATAACAAAAAAGGGTTTGGATATTAATAATTTTTCCAAAATGATATAGCAGTAAAACGCTAGATGGGCTAATTTCTTAATGGTCCTTTAAACTGATAATATACCCCCTCTTTTTTTATTTAATCAAAACGAAAATGGGCCCTGAATTCTAATGGACTCTTAAATTTGAAATTGCACCCCCTTTTTACTAGAAAACAACAAGCCTCTATTGGGATTTATAATTAAAACTTAATAATTATTTCTTGAAATAAATTTCCATGTTCGAATCGCATGGGCCATTGGCCAACATGCTTCGTAAACGGGCCTACAGATACATGATTTTTTTTTCTGATTTAAAAAGCCCCACTCTCCTGAATTAAAATACACCCCCTGGTTGACTTAAACTTTAAGAATGAGCCATCAGATATTGCTGTACCATCCTTAATTAAATAATTCTTCAATTTTAATCTTGGAAAATAAAATCACCGAGGTAGGACAAATTTGGGGTACAGTAGTATCGAGTATTAACCAACTTCGAACTGTGCCAAAGCCGACTATCTCACTACTTCCTAATGGCTAAGTTGTTCAATTAAAGGTTCTAAGGTTAGTTAGTGCTTCATGACACCACATAGTGGTCCCGTATTTTCCTTGACTAAACTCAAGGGCTACCGATACCAACAAATGTGTCACACTAACGTATTCATCACTTCAACCATGTTGGTATACCACATACAGTTTCCACAATCTATTGCTACTTACCTAATGGTGTTCCCAGATCCAGATAGAGGATCAAAAACCTAAACAAGGACCCAAAATGTAAAGCAATCAAGTCAAACAAGGAAATAATTTTTAAAGTTGGTCTATCTCTAAGGTAACCCCACTTTTAAATAATTTCTCCCCAACAGAGTCGCCAGTTCTGTGATACGGTGGGAGAACTGACTTGGGTGTTTTGTGTTTTATCATAATTGTTGCGGATAGCAAGAGCCGCCACCGACTTTTCTTTTATCCAATAAAGGAAAGGGTGAAAAGAACAGAAAAGACCTTTGAGATATTTTCTTTAGTTCGGGGGGTAGGTTATGAAAAAGGATGGTGTTATCACCCTTTTCATCCGTAGTTATCTACGGGCTCTTAGTTGCTTGATAGATCACTTGAGAATGCTTTGTTTGAAAATATGTTTTGTGATGGGTGTAAGTTTGAAAATATTTTGAAAACGCCTTTGTTGCGGAAAACTTTGTAATGATTCTCGTCTCTATAAGAATTTATACAAAGTGTTGGTTTTGTAAATAGTTCAAAGATATGTTTGTTTTTGAAGATGTTTTGAAAGTGTAAGTTTGGAAATGGTTTTAATTTGTGAGCAAGCAACTACGAGCATCCTACCTATTCAAAAGGTCTACGTTCTTTTCCTCCTCCTTTAGATGTTTCTATCTTACCATTTATTTGGTAAGAAGCCCCATCATTGGATATGAAGGGACGGACATGAGTCAATTGTATAGTAATAGAAGGCAACTTATGAGACGTTTTAGCAATTTTTGTAAGGGAATAGATCGTTTACCGGAGGAAACATCGAGGGACATCAAGGGACTACGATCTTTTTATCGAGGGTCTTTTCTAAAATGCCCATATTCGAGGGACATGACTATGTTCCGAGGCAACGAGCGAGGTTACCCTAGAGGTGCACGTGTGAATAATGTGTTTGATTGCATGCATTTTTATCTTTGAGATTAGAGTTTTATAGCGGTTGATTTTATCTTTCCATACACATCCTAATTACTAACAATTTATATTAAAGAGGTAAATTGTGGAAATTAAAATCCTAAGCTATTACATCATTAAGGGATGGGGGATACAAATGTACAATTGGGGATTGGAAAGCAATAAAAGTCCTAATTATTACAACCATATTGAATAGAAATGAAATAAAATATATAGAAAATGTAAAAGAGAGAAAAAACAAATCTTTTGATTCATGCAGTATGTTCGAAGCATGAATCCTTCGATTCACAAAAAAAACCAACCTTTCGATTCATGCAGTATGTTCGAAGTATACACCCTTCGATTCACACACCCTTATTTCTTCCTTATGTTTGGGCCTGTAACTCAGTGTGAATCGAAGCGTAAAGTTGACTCTGTAACTCAGCATGAATCGAAGCATAAAAGCTTTGTGTCAAACCATGCTGTAATTTCTCACTCTAACATTGTTTTATGGTTTGAACATGTTAGTTCTTAACATAATTGATAAGAAATGAAGACAAACAAAAGGTTATCTTTGAATGCAATGATTATTACATGGTATCTTTGAAGATGAATCATCAATTATGCTTGAAACGAAGGGTTTAAAGTCTAGAAGACTTACCTTGAAGCTGGAATGTGATTCGAACTTGAGTTGCTGCCTTGAAGGTTCTTGGATTCGAAAGAAAAGAAAAGAGGGGTTGTGTTTGTTGGTTCTAGATTCAAAAAAAAAAGAACAAAGGTGTTATGTTTTTTGGTTCTGGATTTAAGAGTTTTCTAAGGTTTCAGCCTTAGTGTTCTCTCCTATCTCTTTTTTCTTCTTCTCCTTTTTCTTGTCTGAAAAGCCTCCTTAGATGTTATGGAAACAACTTATTTATAGAAGAGTCTTGTTGGGGTTTTGGGGGGAAAACAAATGCAATTTTATAGTTTGGGTATGTTCTTTTCATGGCTTTCAAGGTGCAACTCTTATATGCTATTTTGGTGCAAATATGGGACTGGTTTAGGAGCAGCATAGCAGGACTATTTTGCAGTAGTTTTGGAGTGTTGTGGCAGCTTGGTGAAGGATTGTTTCATAGCAGTGCAGCATACTGCCTTTGACATAGTTTTAGGCTGTTATGTGGGAAGTATAACAAGCTTAGGCTTGGCAGCATATAAGACGTTGTTCAACAAGCATCTTGAATACTTCACCCTTTCGTTTTGATCACATAGATCCACATCCTTCGACCAAACTCGTCAATAGGCGAAACAACATTTATTTCCAACAAATGTGTGTCCTTCGAGTGGACCATACAACCTTCGACCAGACTCAACAACAAACGAAACAATATTTGTTTCCAAAAATGTGTGTCCTTCGAATGGACCACACAACCTTCGACTAGACTCAAAAATAGACAAAACAATATTTGTTTCTACCAAATGTTGTCCTTCGAATGGACCACACAACCTTCGACCAGACTCAATAGCAGATAAAACAATTTTTTATTTCCACCAAATGTGTGTCCTTCGAATGGACCACACAACCTTCGACCAGACTCAACAACAAATGAAACAATATTTGTTTCCACCAAATGTGTGTTCTTCGAATGGTCTCAAATATTAAGCATGCAAGATGATCTCATTGGCATAGTCAAAACGAAAGAATTTCTGGATTTCTTTCCATCAGTTGATTAAGTGGTCTAAAGTTCAAATGTCCAAACCACAAATTATAATTCATAGTGTATAAACTATGTGTGCCGAAGGGTTTAGAAGTTGAATTGAAGCATGTTTTTCGAAGGGAGCCATTGCCTTGTGGATCGAAGCAAGCGTGAAGGGATGCATTGCCTTGTGGATCGAAGCAAGCATGAAAGAAGAAATTGCCTTGTGGATCGAAGCAATCATGAAGGAAGCCACTGCTTTATGGATCGGAGAAAGCATGAAGGAAGCCATTTCCTTGTGGATCGAAGTAAGCATGAAGGAATCCACTGCTTTATAGATCGAAGCAAGCATGAAGGAAGCCATTGTCTTGTGGGTCGAAGCAAGCATGAAAGAAGCCATTGCCTTGTGGATCGAAGCAAGCATGAAGGAAGCCACTCCTTTGTGGATCGAAGCAAGCATGAAGGAATCCATTGTCTTGTGGATCGAAACAAACATGAAGGAAGCCATTGCCTTGTGGATTGAAGCAAGCATGAAGGAAGCCAATGCTCAGTCGAAGCTTGTGAATAGAAGCTTCTTCTTTGATTTGCCCAAATTTGTCAATCACTCCTTTCGATCAGTCATGTAGCCTGAACCAGATTTTGAATTCAACATAGTTACCTGCATCTGCACACTCTTTTTGTCTGCTTTGTACTTGTGCAAACTTGAGCTTTTAGAAGTCTTTGTGAGAAATGTCTTGAGAAAAGAGAGGACAATTTTTGAGGTACAATACTATCTATTTTTAAAAATCCAACATAATTAAATTGATGCTAAAAACCGTTCATTTCTAATTTTATATGCATGGTTTGATTTTATTTTATTTTAAAATAAAATGTTTTTTATGAGAAATTTTAAAGTAAAAAACTTAAGTGCATGGTATTCTTCTCTTTTTTGAACGAGTTTATTACTCTTTTTCTTTTTATTTTTTATTTATACAAAAATTGTTAATATATATATATATTAATTGGACTACTTTATTGAATTTCTTTTTTATCTATAAAGTTTTATAGATAATTTTATACTAAAATTCATCATATTTTATAAGTGACACATCATTTAAAAATAATATAGTATTAATTTTAAGTGAAGAAATAATAGAAGAATTAAAATATTTCGATTTAATATAAAAAATCTTATTTCATAAATAAATAAAAAATAGAAGAATTAAAAATGTAATTAAATCTTAAGACTAATATCACATCGGAATACATGTAATAATCTCGTTGCTCTTTTTGTCTTGCAGAAGACGTTGTCAATCGTAAAATCTCGTAGCTGGTATCGTTGGATAAGCTTGATCCTATTTCTAGTCCCAAACAAGCTTTGGTTATCTCCCACACTGTCTATGCGGACGACATCATTATTTTTTGAAAAGGTATTTCCTCGATCATTTGGGTACTCTTCTCAGTCTTTAAGAATTATGCTTTAGCTTCTAGGCAGGTGGTGAACTGTGTTAAATACTTAAATCCTCTATTTTTGGGGGTGTTATGTCTGGTTCGAGACTCCTGATTCTCTTTGCCTTAATAGATAACATTGGCGTCACTCCTTTTGTTTATCTCGGTGTTCCCATTTTTAAAGGGAAACCCAAGGCCAACTACCTTCAACCCCTTGCGGATAAAGTTATCAATAAGATTTCCTCCTAGAAGGGTGCCCTCTTGTCTTTTGCTGGTAGAGTGAAACTTTTCAAATCTACCATCCATTGTATGCCTGTTCATTCAATGTCCATTTATGTGTGGCTAATTTCTTTGATTAGGAAGTTGGAGAGGGCCTCTAGGAATTTTATATGGAACGGGAATATCTCTATGAAAAAGACGGTTACAGTTGCTTGGAATCAGATTTGTAAGTCATACTCGGAAGGTGGTTTAGGTATTTGCTCTTTATTCACGAGGAATGAAGCCTCAAATCTAAAGCTTGGGTGGGAGTTTTTCAACTCTGTTGAGCCTTGGGCGGTGTTGCTTAGGCAATGTGTTCTTAGGAATAATGGTTTTATTAAGCATCACATTTCTTCCTCTATTTAGTCTTCAGTTAAGGGTGAAATTCAAACTATTAAAGATGATTCATCTTGGATTTTGGGGGATGGAAGTATTATTAAATTTTAGTTGGATTCCTGGTGTGGGAATCCATTGGTATTAGATTCCAGAGGTTGTTTGGGGGATACGTCCATTCCAGTCAGTAACTTTATTGTCAATCAAAATTGGGATTTCTCTCACACTAGAAATGATGTTTCAGTTGCTCTTCAAATAAGAATTCACACTTCTCCCTTACTGTTTGATCTTCGTCCTGATCAAAGGGTTTAAAAGCATTCCCCTTCGGGTATTCTTAATATTAAAACAACCTATAACTTCAAGAGAACTCTCGGAAGCAACTCTGAGTGGTGGCGGTGGCTTTGGTCAAAGAACATCTTGCCATTAAAATCTAGCTTGGTTTGGATGTTCCTTCTTGGTAAGCTTCCTATGGATGATCAATTAAAAAGAAGATCTTTCTCTTTCCCTTCACAGTGTAGTCTTTGCAAGAAATTTAAAGAAAATCCTTCCCACCTTTTCTTTAAATGTATTTATGCTTCAAAGATTTTGAAGTGGTTTACTTCCAAGTTACAACATCACTATCATATTCTTGGCTGGGAGGATATTTGGAACCTTTGCTCTAGGAGTTGGTCGGATAGATGTAGAGTTGTTTTCAATGTTGCCTTCATCTACCTTTTTAATGTGGTTTGGATCGCTCGCAATAAGGTCAGATTTTAGGATTGTTTTCTTCTGATTACCTACTCTATCTCTTTCATTGAGTCTGGCATTTCTTTGACTGGCTCAAATTCTGATGCGTCCTCCATGGTTAATATGCAAGATTTTATGATTCTTAAGTCGTTCAAGGTTGATATTCGGCCCCCAAACAGTCCTAAAATCATTGAAGTTATTTGGAAGCCTCCTTTATTTAGTTGGATAAAATTCAATTGTGATGGTGCGTCTTCGGGTAATCCTGGACCCTTAGCCTATGGTAGTATTGCCAGAGATTCAGAGGGTCATTTCCTTGGTGTGTTTGCTTCTTTTTTAGGTTCCTCTAACTCTCTCATTGCGTAACTCTCATGTGTTATGTCAGCAATTGAGTTCACCAATTACAGGAGTTGGCACAAGATTTGGCTGAAATCTGACTCGGTAGCGGTTATTCAGCCTTTCAAACATCATTCTTTGGTTCCTTGGTGCATCCGGACTAGGTGGATTAATTGTGTAAATATCACTTTAAATATGTCTTTTGTTTTTCCCCACATCTTTAGAGAAGTGAACAATTATTCTGATTCCCTAGCTAACTTAGGCCTTACGGTGACTGACTCAATTAGTTTTAGCTCTATACCGAATTTTTTTAGGGTAGATTTTGTAAAGAATAGACTCGATTTGCCTTTATTTAAGTTCATTTCTTCTGGAGAGGGTCTTGGCCTAATCCCCTTCTCCTTTTCGTTCCATCTTTTCCATATATATATATATATATATATATATATATATATATATATATATATATATATATATATATATATATATATATATATATATATATATATATATATATATATATATATATATATATATATTCACGTTATTAAAAAAAATGATAGGATGCCTTTGAAAAATTACTATCAGTGAGTGACGTTGCTATCACAATTTTACGTTTTTAGCCCTTAAGAATAGTACATTTTGCGTGGCAACTTTTACTACTACCTCTGGCTCTTATTATAAGATAAAATTCACTGTTAGATTCATTTAATGATTAATGTATTTGGTCTATATATAAACTAAATACATTAATTATTGAATGAATCTAAAAAGTGAACTTTCTCTTATAATAAAGACCAGAGGGAATATCATTTAATAGAGAAGGAAATATGTATAATATGAAATCTCTCAAAATGAATTCTCTTATATAACAGTGGGAATAGGCTGAGTCGAGTTAGACTTTTTTAAACCTGAGTCTGACTTGTTAAAAATGTTAAAGTTTAAGTCTGGTCTATAGTCTATCATATACTACTTTTTAGGCTTGAGCCTGACTTTTTTGAATGTTTGTTTAACCTATTAGTCTACATAAAAGCCTATTTTATTTGAACCTTTATAAATAAAAAATTTAACTAATGTTTAAATAGACTAACAAATTAAAATATCAACGAGACTAAATAATTATTTGCATTTACTTATTCAAGTTTACCTATTAACATAAATTTTGGGATACTACTTGTTAAACATAACTAATAAAAATAACTTATGACATTGTTCATAAGCTTTTTTCAACATATTTTCATAAGTTTTTAAAGATAAAAAACTTTATTTTGATATTTTAATTCAAAGGATAAGTAAAATATAATAATAATAATAATAATAATAATAATAATAATAATAATAATAATAATAATAATAATAATAATAATAATAATAATAATAATAATAATAATAATAATAATAATAATAATAAATTTATTTTTATTTATTTAAATAGATCGGTCTGATATGTTTAAAAGATTTTTTTATAGTCTGTGGCCTAATCTTTTTAAATAAATAGACTTATAAAAATATTTAGGCCTTTTCTATTTAAAAAAAATTAACCTAGACCTTTGTAAGTTAGACCATAGACCCTTGTTAATCGGTCTGACATATTTCCACCCGACTCCTATATAAACAATTATAAATGTTCTATTTATAGAGTTAATGATAACATTAGAGTTTCTAACAAACTTCTATTGGAATAACTAGTTTGTGTCTCTAATATAAGAAACTGATTTTTAAGACTTAATAATCTATTTTTTTTATAACTTGATTTATACAAAATACTTAATATTAAGAGAAACAACTTAGAGTGCAATTTGTGTAAACGTAGAAACATGTTGAATTCTGAACTTATTTAACACTACCTTTTCACAAACAAAATAAATGTCTAACTTAATGTACTTTGTTCTAGTATGTAGCACCAGATTATGAGCTAATAACACTACTCAGAGATTATTACATGACAAATTAGGAGGAAAATAAATAATGCTTAACTTAGATTATAAAGACTCAACTCACAACAAACTCAAAAGTTGTATGAGTTAATGTCATATATTCTTCTTCAGCATTGGAGCATGCAACAATGAGATGCTCTTTGGAGCTTCAAAATAATAAATAATTATCTCAAATAGAATCACTTAAGGCTCTTAAAAAATATTTTATTATTATTAGGATTTGCATACATTAACAATAAACCATGAGTAGAAGTACCACTCTGAAATTGTGACACTTGTAATATAAATGTCAAGACTGATGTCCTAACACCAACATAATGTCAAGACAAATGTTATGACATCATCTGCTGGCTGAAAACACTTGCTAAAATAGGAGATTGTGTAGAAAGTAAATTGTAGAAAAATAAACAACACAATCAATTGTTAATTCAGTTTAGTGCAACGTCACCTACTCTAGGGGCTACCAAGCCAGAAAAGAAATCAACTATGATAATATTAATTCAAAGCTAAACAAATCCTAGTTTACAACTTATCTCCTAATCACTATCTTGTGTAACTTCTACCTTGAATCCTCTAGATATGAGATCCCCCTCTCACTTCCTACCAATCACCTTAGTAATAAACCTGTCACAAACCCTCGACAAAAATCAAAGAATCAAATAGAAGATTACACTATATACAATACTCAACTCTTTGCTTAAAAGCTCATGAGTGAGAATAATACTTATTTTTTTTAAAAGCTTCAACTAAGAACAATCAGTCAATCTCAATATATCAGAAGATACATGAGTGACATACAAAGAACAAAAACACAATAAACTTAAAAGACTTTGAAAAACCAAAACCCTTATGCACCCACAATTTTATTTATTGTGAATGCTTTCTATTTTAGGTTTAGCAAGTCCTTATTTATAGACTCTTGTAGAATGAGCTTGGAATCTTAAATTAAATCCAATCTTCACTTTTTAAATCAACTGCAAGATCTTCACAATAAATAGAAACAAATCTTTAAAGTTTCCTAAAAAGTCTCAAAGATCTTTTTTTATGAAACCAAATCAAATCTGCATTGTTCCTAAAATATCCTTGATTAGTTGCGCATGTATAAGAAATAAAATCATCCAGAATCTCATATTTTTCAATCAAATCTTCAAAGAAAAATAACAGTAGCACCTACTATGCAGTAGTCCAGGATGTCAAAACATTTGACTCAACATCTGTTTGATATACATGATAATAAAAACTATCATGATAGTTGATCAAGATGTTGTGACATCTTTCTCAACATTAGTTAAGAACCATATTTTAGAAAACTTTGCTGCCAATCCTAAAACCGTGGATCTAACAATCTCCCGCTTTGACAAATTCTGGCTAAAACAACCTTAGCACAATCAAACTAGAGAAAGGAATAAAACCACAACCATAAAACACAAGCTACACGAAAAACATGTAAACTTTGTACAAATTGCAAACATAAAAAAATATGTCAGAGATAACATATAGTTACATAGAGACCCAACCTCACACACACTTCTTCAAAGCTCCAGAAGACAGATGCCAAGACATGCGGTCTGACATCACACATCTCAGCTTCGTACATGTCCATACTCTCTTTGTCACACATAACTAAAACTCCCCCTCAAAGGGAAAACCCAAATCATCAGAAAATCCAGTTTACCAAATATGAACTACGCAAGTTGACACATCAGAAGCACATGTAGCACAAGATAAATAAGCCTCACATTGGGATTCTCATATCATGCAACATGTCAGAACATCAGGTAAGACATCATGCACACAAACTCCACTAGCAGTAGCAGAAGAATCAACAAGCATGACAGATAATCATGCTCCCCCTAAATAGTTACATACAACAAGCAACTACAATAAACTACTTTTCCCTTAGAAGTAGTACAATTCTACCAGTATCCTAATCAACATGTCAAGACATGTGACATAACATCAGGACAACAAAATACACTAACGCTTCACTCTCCCCTTTTAGCCAAAAATTGACAAAAAATAGAGTAGATGTAAACACAATTTGAAGTACACAATGCACTCAAGCATAAAAACAGATGGAAGCACACACAAACAGTTAGAAACAAACTATCTCATATGGAAACACATAAACTCTTGAACATCTTCAGGTGGTCTTCCACCTTTTTCCCCTATCAAATATCCTTTTGCACCTCTTGTCGATGCCACCAACCTTTCTATCTTGCAGAGATATTTTGTTCCACCTTCTAACACTAGAAACTTGCTTAGGCTTACCAAGCATCAGAACATAGAGGAAATATGCAGTATCTGTCACACTCCTCCATATTTGTAATTGTTATAACTTCTCAATATTGCAAGTTCCAATCCCACTGTTTATGTTAAAAATCCGATTTTGTTTAAAAATAACAATAAGTTGTTCCTTGTTGTCCATATGCTCCAAAGTAATAACCTTTCCTTCAACAAGATTCTTGATTAGTTGATTATGACTATCAAGGTTCTTGTTTCAACCATGTTGAATGAGATATCTGATATTATTTAGATTTTCATAGTGTAATATCATGACATCATGTTTGACATTATAATTCTTCAACATCGGGTCAATCTACACCAGTTGAGAACAACCTCTCCTTGTTCCACCATACTCAACTTCAGTAGTATTCACAGAAGCACATATTTTCTTCTTATTGAAATAGGAAACCAGACTATTTCTTAGATATAAATATCTACTGACCCACTTTTACCTAATGATGCAATTCAAGATCTTCCTTTCTTGAATAGTATGACTTATCCTTGGTTTAAGCTTAGAAACAAGACATGAATTTGATATTTTCTTATTTGATTCAGTGATGTATTCTTCATTAAGGAGGCTTGAAATTAGTTCTTTGGATTGATCTATCTGATCTTTGATGGCTTGAGAACTTACATATTCAGTGCTTGTGGATTCACAAATTACCTCCCTTAATGCCTTATCAGTCTGCACACAATATGTTCCAACATTTTCTTTGACATCCATCTTCTCTTTAGTAATTGATTCATCAATTACCAAATTTATGGACTCCATTTTCATTCCAGTTCTAGAGTTAAAAACTTTATAAGCTCTCCTGCTTGAAGAGTAACCCATAAATACCTCTTCATTACTTACTGGATTCATCTTACCCTTTTGATCTTTGTTAATCAAGACATAAAATTTACTTCCAAAGGTATGAAAGTATTTGACTGTAAGCTTCCTTCCTTTCTATAGTTCATAAAGAGTTGTTGTAGTACCTTATCTCAAAGTGACCCTATTATGAATATAGCATGCAATATTCATAGCTTCGGCCCAAAAGCGAGAAGGCAAGTTCTTAGCATGAAGCATGACTCTAGCCGATTCTTGTATATCCCTGGTCTTTTGCTCAACAATTCCATCTTGTTGAGAAGTGATTGAAACAGAAAATTCAAGACTGATATTTTCATAAGCACAAAATTCAGAGAATTTTGCATTCTCAAACTCCTTGTCATGATAGCTTTTAACCTTCATAATCACACTCTTCTTATTCTCTTGAATACTTTGACACATATCTTTGAATACTTCAAAAGTATCTGATTTTTCTCTAAGAAATTTTATCCAAGTATACCCATAAAAATCATCTATAACCACATATACATACCTCTTTCCAACCAAGCTTTCTATCTGCATTGATCCCATTAAGTCCATATGAAGAAGTTCCATCACTTTAGAAGTAGTCAGATGTTGCAACATTGGATGTGACATCATGTTTTGATTCTTAATTTCACACTTATCACATACTTTCCCTTCTTCAATCTTGAGGTCTGACATTCCTCAAATGACTCCTTTAGATATGATTTCCTCCATTTTTTTGAGATGAAGGTGTCCAATTTTATAGTGCCATAACTTTAATCCATCCTTATTAGTTATAAAACATGTAGAAGAGTAAGCAATTATTTAAGATTCCCACAAATAACAGTTGTCTTTTGACCTTATACCTTTCATCAGAACATCATCTTTCTCATCTTTGACCATCACTCAGACTTTGAGAAGTTGACCAACAGTCATTAGTCACACAATTGACTAATGTTAATGAGATTAACAATTAATCCTTTCACAAGAATAACATCTTCTAAACCATGAGAACCAACAAACATTAACTTTATAACTCCTTTAATTTCACCTTTAAATCCATCACCAAATATGACAACACCTATGGAGTGAGGCCTAATATCCACCAACAACTTCTAAACTCACGTCATAGGTCTAGAGCATCCACTGTCAAAGTACCAGTGTTATCGATTTAAGTCTCTTAAGGAAGTATGAGCTATAAGGTTAATATATTTATTTTCAACACTCTCTTTTTGCTCACTTGATCAGCCTTAGAATGGATTGAAGGTTTTTGATCTTCATACGATTTATAACAAAAAGGCTTTATATGACCATGCTCACCATAATAATGACATCTCGAAGTTAAGGATTGATATTTGGATGAACATACATCATGTCTGTAAGGATGTTGTAACATTTGGTTAGACATGGTAATCATTCTCTTTTTTTCAGAACGGAAGAACTTTTCTTCATGCCTTTCTTTTGTTTATTATCATAATGATAATTAACTCTTGTATCTTCAGCCTCCTTTAACACATCAGTTTCATTCTTCACATTTCTCAAGGTATTTTTTAATCTGTTAAGCTTGGAATTTAGGAAAGTCACCTCACTTTGGATATGAGAAACAATACACAACAATTCCTTCTTCTTATTCCCCAATTCAGCTATGGTCTTCCTCTATTCTTCCTTTGTCTTAAGACTTTCTTCACACCTGCCACAAGTATACTTGTAGGACACATCCTGATCTTCATAGAGATCATTTTCACCACAAGCTTCTACTTCATATGTTCATTTGTCAGAGAGCCATTACAAGCTTGGCAGTCTCAGTGTTAGATTCATCTTCTGATTCATCATCATCAGACCAAGATACAATAAACCTTTTCTTCTGTTTCTTGAGAAAGGCGGGACATTATGGTCTAATATTACCAAATCCTTATGTTGTACCCCAAAATTTTCCCTCTCATTTATCAAATATTTTCTCACAAAGATCTCTCTTGGTTCAAGACTACACTAGGATTGATCAGCTCAAGACACCTCCTTAAGCACTGATGACCAAAATTAGGGTTTGAGATTGCACAAGGATAATTGAACTTTCAATGCTTCATATGACTTTCATGGATCATTATGGACCCCCAAGATTACTCATGCCAAGTTTCAATCCTTGGATCACACTTTTGCTCAATCAATTGAGCAGTTGACCTAAAAATCAACTATATTGGGGGAAAAGTCAACTATGGCCAATTTACAGTCAAACTTCATAATTTTTTATCCACATCAACATTATAAACTCATATGTATCATTTGATCAATTTGAACCATAATTCCTCACGAAATTGGATCAAATCATCAAAAGGGCAAAATGGTCAAAATTAGGGTTTTGACTGAGAAAGGGCAATTTCTGATTTTTGACCTAGCAAATGGTCAATTGGTTTGAAGCATGATTTAAGATTTCAATTTCATCATTTTGACCTAATGGCATGACCTAAAACATTGCCCAAGATCAATTGGATTGATAGTGAATTTTCAGTCAACTGATCAAAAGTCAAATGTACACTGAAAAGTCAAACTTTGACTTTTGGTCAAAATCCAATGTCAAAGATCACAATTCATCAAAACATGTCAAAATATAAAACTTATTCATCAAGAAATCAAAAAGTCAAGATTTAATTTTGAAAAGTCAAAGTTTTCTAACTTAGAAATTTTTCTAAGTGTTTAAAATTTCATGTTTTTTCATAACTTTGAGCCAATTTTTCACCATGATGCAAGATGATTCAAAAGAAACTTTCAATATGAAATTTGTAGATCTAAATGATATAAACATTTCTTTACACAACTTATTCTTAAAATTATAGGATCTCAAGTTATTAATTCATAAAGTCATGGTCTTGAAATTGAACACTTAGTGAAATTTTGCCCTAGTTTTGGTCAGGATTTTGACCTAACTTCTTGGCACTTTTTCATATAGTTCCAAAGGGAATTTTCAAAAGTGACTCAAAGATGGGCTGTAGAGAATATTTCAAGCTTTCCAAAATATCTAAGAACTCTTTGAGATTATTTGTGAGAAAGGAGAATCGAAGAGATAAAGTTAGGGTTTTTAAACTTGAATTACAAGCCATTTCATGATGAACAAGAATTCAAATCCAAGCCTATGCTGCATAATCTTCACTTTGAGGGCCTCAAACTTGTTTATCACTCCATAATTAAATGTTTAAACAACATATCGAGCCATTGTCCAAGCATTTAAATCATTATCCAAGTTGCATTTCCATTTTTGGAAGAAAGTAACCATTCCATTCTTGTAAAGAAGCTTTCGTCACAAAGTTAACTTGTATGGAGCTTTGCACTTGTTCTTTCTGCACAAGCATGCTCTATAAACTTAGAACAAACATGTTTAATGTTTCCAGCCACCATACAAGACATGTACCTTGCATTGAAACCATGTTTGTCAAGATAACTTCAAAAACAAGTCAAAAACTCATAACATGTGATTCTTTGTTTCTGACCATTTCAAACCTCAAAACATTTCCTCTATAAATAGAGATACTATTTGCAAGAGAACACACGAATATACAAGCTCCCAAACTCCTTGAAAACTCAGATTGCACAAAACCTCCATTTTTGTTTCATTTCTGATTTTAAACTTCAATCTTCAAAACCACTCGTGCATTTCTTGGCCTTTTGCTTCCAAAAGCTTCCAAACATCATACATAAGTCATCATAATCCCTGTTTGCAGACTGTAACATCATCTTTGTCAACTTCCATAGCCAAAAATAGAGCATTGCAGTTGGACTTCTCCAGGCCATTTCAGCCACTCTCAACTCAAGCTAAGCATTGCATTAGCTTCCTAGAGGTCCAAGGAAGCTAACCTGATCATCACCACTGCCTGAAACAAGCTCAAATCCATTTCACGATTTCCAGTTTTGAGGTATTTTTCTTCAATTTCTATCTTCATATTTAGGCATTGTTAGGCTTGCATTTGTGAAGATAAAATGTAGATATCATTTCCACGAAGTTGTACATATCCATAGTTTGCATTTATATGGCCTGAGCTTAGAGAATTTTAGAGTTGAAGTTTTCTGAAATTTTTAGGTTTTAAATTAGGGCCACAAAAATTCTCATTCATCTTTTACTGTTAGCTTAAGTTATTTACATGGTTGGATTCGTGGGAAGAAATGCCACAACTTTCATGTTTGAACTTTTTATTTTTGTTGAGAGATGAAGAAGATACATGTGCTTTGGATGGAGGTTGAAGATGAAGTATAATCAGGGCACATTTTGTATTATATATTTATCGTTTCATTTATATTAACGGATGTACAGCCACCCCAGTGGTAAGGCAGTGCGCTGGTAACTTCAAGGTCACGGGTTTAAGACCTAGCAATGCCTTTTCTTTATTTCCTTTTTCACATTTTTACAGTTTTTTGGATTTTTGCAGAGCTGGGCTTCCCTTTTGCTAGGCCTGGTCTTTTTTGCTTATTTTACTCCCTGTTTCATTTTCTAACCCCCCTGACTTTTCTTTATATTTTTTATTTTTATTTTATTTTTCTTCATTGTTATTATTATTAATATTATTATTATTATTATTATTATTATTATTATTATTATTATTATTATTATTATTATTATTATTATTATTATTATTATTATTATTATTATTATTATTGTTGTTGTTGTTGTTGTTATTATTATTATTATTATTATTATTATTATTATTATTATTATTTTCATAAATCATAAAAAATCCAAATTTATTTTTATTTATTATTTATACTTATGTATTTTATTTTCTCCATAAAATAAAAAGACTAAAAATATTTTCTTAAAACAAATTAATTTCTTGTTTTTCTTAAATAATTAATTCTTAAACTTAGGATAAATTAATATTTTATTTTATTTTTTAGTTAAAATTAATTTAGAACTTAGGTTTATTTTAGTTAATTAATTTTCATATTATTTTTATTAATTTAAAACCTTTTTCATAAAAAACCCTAAAAAATCATTTTTAAGTTAATTTCTTTTCTTAATTAGTTTAAGTTAATTTTATTTAAGTTTAATTAATCATTTCCTTTATTTAGGTCAAGACAAAACCCCTTTCATAAAAAACAACAAAAATCATTTCTTTTTCCATTTATATTCTTGCATTTTATTTTCAATTTTATACAATATTCAATATGGTTGTAATAGATAATTAGGTTTAATTTTCTTGCAATTCTCATTTGTAAATTTGTATACCCCCATCCCCTAATGATGTAATAGCATAGTAATTTTACTTTTGGCAATTTATCACTTTATATAAATGCTAGTAATTAGGGTTTCTATGAGAAGATAAAATCAACAAGTAGCAAACCCTAATCAAAGACTAAACAAAGCATGAAAATCAATACACTTGCACACAAACACCTCTAGGGTAAATCCACTTGGTTGCCTTATAAAAATGGCCATGTTATGCATGTGAGGTATCTTAGCAAAAACAAGTAAAAAATACAAGATCATAGTCCCTCGATGACGCTATCAAAAGTTGCCTTTTCAAAATGATCTTAGTCCTTAAATAAAGATTGCTAAGATACCTTGCAACATTGCTAATCATGGTTATACGATGACCCACGTCTGTTCCGTTTACATCCAAAGATAGGGTTACTTACCAAATCAATGGTAAGATAACAATGTCAAAGGAAAGAGAAAATGAATATGAAATACTTTTGAGTAGGTAGAATTTTCCTAGTTGCTTGCTCAATTTCAAAACCAAAAACATCCTTGCTATTTTCAAAACAAACACCAACATTTTTAAAAACATCTTTCAAACTTGAAAACATTTTCAAAAGATCAACACTTTGTATACATTCTTACGAACGAGAATTATTACAAAGTTTGCCTAAACGATGGCACCTTTTCAAAATACTTTCAAAAAACCACACAAATCATATTTTCAAACAAAAGCAAGTGATCTAGCAAGTAACTAAGAGCCCATGGAAAACCATGGATGAAAAGGGTTCTAATACCTTTCCTTTTCCTAATCTACCCCCCGAACTCAAGAAACAATCTCAAAGGTCTTTCCTGTTCTTTTTCACCTTTCCTTTTGGATAAAAGAAAAGTCGGTGGCGACTCTTTCTAACCGCAATATTTGCGATAAAATGCAAACAACCAAGTCAATCCTCCCACCGTATCACACCTTCGCACTCATAGCATTGAATGCCTTTTCCCTGATTTGAATTCTCTTAAATTCTTGTTTTCTTCTAAGAATTAAGGTTATTATTGATGCCAAATGAGATGTTATTGACATCTGGTCTTCCTCTTCTATCCATTCTCTTCAGAATTTTATTGAATTGCTTCCCAACTAACACAATGGTATTGGACAATCCTTCCTCAATATCCAAATCAACTTGACCTTTTTCATCTTCAGCATTGGATACAAAAGCTATGCTCTTATTCTTTTTCAGAGACTTGTCACTAATAGCCAATTCAAAAGTTTTAAGTGAGCCAACAAGTTCATCGACCCCCATGCTGCTGATGTCATGAACTTCTTCAATGGTTGTCACCTTCATGTCAAATTTCCTAGGTAAAGACCTAAGAATCTTTCTAATAAACTTTTCTTCTGACATCTTTCAAAACAACCTTCTAAGCTTTGTTGTCCATGGATTTCAGAAAAACCGCCACTCTAACCTTCCACCAGTCATAATTTGAATCATCTAACGGAGGTGGTCTGTTATTGTATCCTCATTCCTTGTCCATACTACCATAAATTATTCTCCCTGGAGATCACCTAATAAACAAAATAGAGTGCCTGCTCTAATGCCAATTGAAATTCTGGCACTTGCAATACAAATGTCAAGACTGATGTCCTAACACCAATACAATGTCAAGACATATGTTATGATATCATCTGCTGACAGAAAATACTTGCTAAAATAAGAAATTATGCATAAAGTAAATTGCAAAAAATAAACAACACAATAATTTGTTAACCCAGTTTGGTGCAATGTCACCTACTCTGGGGGTTACCAACCCAGGAAGGAAATTCACAATGATAATATTAGTTCAAAGCTAAACCAACCCTAATTTACAACTTATCTCTTAATCACCACCTTGTGCAAATTCTACCTAGAACCCTCTAGATATGAGATCCCCCTCTCACTTCCAACGAATCACCTCAGTGATAAAATACAGTCACAAACCTGTGACAAAAACCAAAGAACCAAATAGAAGATTACACCTCAAATACAATACTCAACTCTTTGCTTAAAAGGTCATGATTTAGAACAATAATTAGTTTTGCTTAAAAGCTTCAACTAAGAATAATGAGACAACCTTAATGTATCAGAAGATACATGAGTGACATACAAAGAACAAAAACACAAAGAACTTAAAAGACTCTCAAAACTCTACACCCTTATGAACCCACAATTTTTGTTTGTTGTGAATGCTTTCTATATTAGGTCTAGAAAATCCTTATTTATAGACTCTTGCAGAATAGGCTTGGACTCTTCAATCAAATCCAATCTTTACTTCTTAAATCAGCTGCAAGATCTTCACACAAAAATAGGAACAAATCTTCAAAGTTTCCTAAAAAGTCTCAAAGATCCTTTTTATGAAACCAAATCAAATTTGCACTGTTCCTAAAATATCCTTGATTAGATGGGCCTGTATGAGAAATAAAATAAAATCATCCATAATATCATATTTTTCAATCAAATCTTCCAGGAAAAATAACAGCAACACCTGTTGTACAGTAGGCCAGGATGTCAAGACATCTGGCTCAACATCTGTCTGATATACATGATAGTAGAACCTGTCATTACAATTAGTCAAGATGTTATGACATCTTGCTCAACATCATTTAAGAACTATGTTTTAGAAAACTTTGCTGCCAATCCTTAAACCATGAATCTACCACACTCAAATACCTCAAAGTTCATTTGACCACACTCTAATGATTATGAAAAGGATTAACCATGAATTGACAATCTTTATGAACACAATGTGTAATATTGGGATGAGTTAGAGTTACATATTGTAAAGCTCAAAAAATGGATCTATAAAGAAAACGATAATACATTATGTTAAATTCATCTATTTCAACCTAATTATCCTGAAGAATAGTAAAGAAAAATAATATCATCCAGTATTAAGTTGATTAAAAGAAGACATGCTAGTACTAAAAAGAAAGAACACAAAGCCATTAACAAATGAGTTGAAAATATAGTTTGGATTAAATCACTTGATTTTTTCTACCACATGCAATCTACTATCAAGCATTTACTAATAGATTGACCTAACTCCCTAAATAGCCCTTCCTTCAAAAATATTTTACACTACAAATTAGACAAAATAGTAAATAACAAAATCCCCCTATCACTTTTCTACTTCCCAATCAATAATTGACACTTGGCTGCTTAAATCCTTCTTCATTTCAAATTTCAAACACAGTCGTACAAAAGAAACAACATTACTCGAAGGACAATTAATCATCATTTTTCTATAACTTTTCTCTCTGCTCCCGTGTTCTCTCGTCTCTCTTTTCGCCAACCCCTTTATCTCATCCTTGAATTCAAGATGCTGGCTAAAATCGAACCAGAACCCCCTCTTTCAATCCAATAATGGTCGAAACCTGATGTGGCTCTTCATCTTCCAAACACTCGCTTTCTTCTCCTTCTCCTTCCAACACAAACAATCCAAGGTATTAATCAATCTCTTCTTTACTCTTTCTCCCTCTTATCCATATTCTCTCTTTTTTGGATTACATATAGGTTCTTGAAATTCGTTTCGATCAATTTTTGTGTATGTGTTTGTGATTGCAGGTTTCAGAGGATGCTTCATCTAACCCATTTTGATAGGTCATTATTGGCCTGCTTGTATGCCCTGCTTCTATAGACACTATTTCACAAGTTTCTAACACGTTTACGTGAAGGGTGAGTTGCATTCAACTTCTGTTTGTTTCTTCTAATGGGGTAGTTACATAGCTAGCCGCAACTGTTACAAGCTAAACTTGAAGTCTTGAAATTAAGTTGATTTTAATGGATTATGGTTGTGTTTGGATCTATCTACATATGTTTTCTGATGTCAAAAAGTATGCAATGAATTTGATGTTGATTTTAGCTGGTGGGTTTCCTTGGTATTTTTATACCCTTCATTATGGCTATTTCTTGATCTGATACACTACTTAGAGCAGATCTTATGGGAGCTTAAATTGTTTATTTACAGCTTCAATGTTAACATAACATTTACTTTCTACCATCAGTTTTCTTGCCCTATATGAACCTGATCAAGAACTAAAGAGGTCAAAAGATTATAATCATATGGTGACGTCCCTTACCGACACTAATTTTATTTTCTTACATACTTACCATTCCCAAAGTTTAACAGTTGGTTGGTATGACACTATTCCTTTGTTGACTGATAATTGTTTCTCTTTACAGTTAACTGCAATGATGGGGAGTTTTATGAAGCTTGCTAAGTTTAAAAATGACTAAGATTTAGAGAATTGTGGTATCCTTGCAGGGTCACTTGTCAATGTTGTTTACATTTTTATGCCTTAAAGTAATCTGTAAGAATAGGTACAAGTCAAGGTGAAATTCTAAGATAAATTTATGGTTATGTGTTTAACAAAAATATTTCTTTTGTGAATAGGTGGTGGTAGTAGAGGCATAACGCATATATGTGGGGAAGATGATGTTCATCCAATGAAGGAAATTTAATTTGGTTCTGGTTTTTACAAATATGATGGGGATGAATTGAGACACTTAATGATCTTATATGTCAAAATGTTCTAATCCAATATACACTCCTATTTGTGTTTGTTAATTTGAACATGATGGCTAATGCATTCAAGATAACTGTTGATGGACTTTAAAAGGAACTCGAACCTTCGATCACTGATAATCCGATACAGTTTTTTTTTGTTTTTAGTGAAATGCCTTTTAGTCTAAAAATTGTAGGTTCTAGATAAGCATGGCTTATGTATCTAATAGTGGTTTTGCAGGCACGAATTAATTCACACAAGGTTATATGTAATGCGGTGAAAAAACTGACTTGGGTGTTTTGCGTTTGATCGCAATTGTTGTGGATAGCAAGAGTCGTCATTGACTTTTCTTTTATCCAATTAGGAAAGGTTGAAAAGAACAGGAAAGACTTTTCAAGATTATTTCTGAGTTCGGGGGTAGATTATAGAAAGGGGAGGTATTAACACCTTTTTCATCCGTAGTTATCTACGGGCTCTTAGTTGCTTACTAGATCACTTGTTTTTGTTTGAATGTGCTTGTGGTGTGGGTTTTGAAAGTATTTTGAAAATGTCTTTATAATGGTTCTCGTTTCTATAAGAACGCGTACAAAGTGTTGTTTCGAAAATAGTTCAAAGAGGTGTTTGTGGAGTGTGTTTTTGAAAGTGATTTTGAAAAGGGTTTTCTTTGTAATCGCTCTCGTTTCTATAAGAACGCGTACAAAGTGTTGTTTTTTGAAAATGTTTCAAAATGAGAGTGTTGGTGTATAAAATGTTTTTGTTGTGAGCAAGCGAGAAACTAGGAGCAAATCTACCTACTCAAAAGGTCTTAGATGTTCTTTTACTCCTCCTTTAGATGTTGCTATCTTACCATTGTTTTGGTAAGAAGCCCCATCGTTGGATGTGAAGGGACGGGCACGGGAAGTTTTTATAGTCATCGAAGGCAACCTATGGGACGTTTTAACAATGTCATTTTAGGGACTAAATCATTTACCGAAACCAACATCGTGGGTCATCGAGGGACTACGATCTTTTATCGAGGGTCTTTGCTAAAACGTCTATGTTCGAGGGACGTGACTATTTTCCGAGGCAACAAGTGAGATTATCCTAAGGGTGCATGTGTGCAAAGTGTGTTTGATTGCATGCATTTTATCTTTGATTTTTGGTGGTTTACTCATTGTTTTTATCTTGCCATACATTCCCTATTTTACTAGCAAACATACAAAAGCAATAAAATGCATATAGATAAAATCCTACACTATTACAACCATATCGAAAGACATAAAAAATATGAAGGCAAAAATAAGATAAAAGAAAAAGAAGAAAAAATAGTTCTTTCGATTGGGGGGGGGGGGGGGGGGGGAGCAGCCTTCGATTTACATTCTGTTGGCCTCCTTCGATTGGGGGCTAGCATCAGCAAGGTCCTGACCTTCGATTGGTCATGGAAGCAGCAGGGCGTAACCTTCGATTGGGCTTATCAGCAGCTGAGCGTGCCTACATGTTCTGCCTTGTTGCCTTCTTCGATTGAGGCTGGAAGCAGCTGGTCATGGTCTTCGTTTGGGCTTGGACTTAGTGCAAGTGTGCCTTTTGTTTGGGCCTACAGGTCAGTGCGTTCGAAACAAGTGTGTGTGTGTGTGTGCTGAACATGTCAGTATCGAAGCATGTGTATGCATCGAAGCAAGTATATCGAAGCATGCTTATTTTATATTCCAACATTTTTAGGGGATTGTACATATTAGCTTTAACATACACTTGGATAAGGAAAAGCATCCAATCGAAAGTATTGAAATAAAAAGGGAGAAAATATTACTTACATGTTATGTTTGAAACGAAAAGCTTAAGGTTAAGGGGACTTACCTTGATTGACGTTGGAATGTAAGTGTTGAAACTTGAGTTGCTGCCTTGATGCTTCTGGATTCGAAGGAGTAAAGACACAAGTGTTCAATTTCTAGTGTATTCGAAGGGAACAAGGTACATGGACCTTTTAGATTCGAAGGGGACAAGCTTAAGGATGACTGGGTTTGAAGGAGGTACGAAAGCAGGTGTAAGGCTTCTTTCCACTGGATTCAAAGGAGATGGGCCTGAAGCTCGGCTTGGAATGCTGATTCGAAGAAAGAAAAGAAACAAGTGTTATGTTTCTTTCTAAGCTGGATTCGAAGGATACCGAAGAGTTAGGAGTTCTTCAGAATCAAAGGAGATGGGTGTGATTATGGGTTTTTGATTTCTCAAGTGTTAATGAACTTGAGAGTTTTGGTTGTGTTTGAGAAAATTTGGGAGACGTTCCTCTGGTCCAAAGATCCTCTCTTGGCTTTGCAAAAATTCCTCTATTTATAGAGAAAATGATGGACATGTTATAGTAGCCAGCTTGCAAAGAAATAATAAAATATAGGTAACGTGAAGGGTACAAGTGGGGGCCTTTGGCAGTTGGGGTGCAGAAGACGTGACTTGTCTTTCTGGCCCTGGCTTTCGTTCATACCAAATTCAGGCTGAAAGCTGCTTTTGCGATAAAAGTATTCTCTATGAAAAGAGTATGTAGCCTTTTGCTAAGAATAGTATTATCCAAAAGACAAAGTTCACAACCTTTGTACAAACCTCTGATTATAAATATTTGGAAGCAAAGTAAGCCTGACAAGTGAGATTTGGTCTTGATATTTGTTCAGACTTACTTCGAACAAGCTTTCTTCAAATGATTCAGACTGGATTCGAAGGAAGCTGATTCGAAGGGAAACAAAGCTCTAATCGAAGCTTTGTATGTAGGTTGCTTCTATCCAATCGAAGGTTTGTTTTTTAGGGGTCACATGTAGCCAAACGAAAGGTACATGCAAGAGGCCAAAATGTCCAAACGAAAGGTTTGACCAAAATCTTGTGCTGAAGGATTCACGTGCCCAAACGAAAAGTATATGCTGGAGGCCAAAATGCCCAGATTCGAAAGAGGTTTCAAATCAAAATGAAGGATGTACCTAAACTTGCATTGGAAGGAGGCTCTAAGTTCAAAATGAAGGACATGCCCAAGTGTTGGCTCCTAAATTCGACACCTTTGTTTTGATTGATGGCAGCCATTAAAAGCTGAAAGATGCTTTCGACTGGCTAAGCCTGTCGAAGTGCCCGTCGAAAGATGGGAAAATACTTAGAAGATTTCTTCCAAGGAAGAAGGCTGATTGCCTTCGACGTCGAAGGAGTTTTCGTCGAAGACGCTTCTTGATGAAAGTGTTCGATGGTCCAGAGTGGAGCAGTTTGAAATTCAAAGCTTTGGAGGGAAAACGGTTTCCAGCAGTTACTGCGTGCAAATGTACAAGGATCTGGAGCGTCGAGCATGGGGAACGTGCCAAGTGGCTTGATCTCGAAGCAGTGTAACTGCCCGACGGTTACTTGGAATGTTTTAGTATAAATAGGAGTAGACATGTAGTTTCTCGCGTGTGTTCACAAATAGATACATAGTCACTCATTTAGATTCAAGTACCCAGTGTGAGCGAAAGAATTGTTGAGAAATGTATGTGTGAAACACCAATTTTATCAATTAAAGTCATTTACTTTTCCAGTATTTTACTTGCTTTCTCCTTTAAGATTCCTGTCGAACCTTTACTTTAAAGCCTTGTTTATTTTACCAAGCTTTTCCTTTATGCAATTTACTTGAAACATTTTACTTAAAGCCTTATCCACCTTAATCAAACTTCAAAATCAACCTATGTCCATAGGATCAATCTGATCGATCCTGCGAGTAACCAAATAAGTAACCATTTGGAGGATCAGCGGTTGTTTACCAAAACCCAAGGTAAACAAATTGGCACACCCGGTGGGACTGTGTGTTGATTGTTGAAAATAATCTCATCTTTTCGAGTTGCATGTTATTGAGGAGTGGTAGAATATACACTAACGATAACAATACTGCCAGAAGAAGGGAAGAGATGGCGAATCCGCCAAACAATAATGAAATCCCACAAACGAGTGTGGGAGCAACGGTTAATATGACCGTAAGTGAAGCGACGAATGTTGGTTCGACACCAGCAGTGTCAGTCACAACCACGGGGCCAATAACTTCGTTTTCAGGCCCCAGAATACCTTTGGGAACTCCCCCTCCAAGGGGAAATATAGGCACAAGGCCTGTGGTTCCCCCAGGATTTATTCCATTCTATGGTATGCCAACTTCTGAAGTGGCAAGCCTGACGAATGCTGCGTCCACTTATTCAGACCCTTTCGTGAGTGCCTCTTCGCCACTCCAAGGCTCTGGAGTAGGCATGGCGAATAGAAATAGGACCCAACTCTTAGGAGGAACGTCCCAAGTAGCCCATGGCCTTACAAACGCCTCGACAGCAGTCTTGAGGCAACAGATGGACGAAAGCAACCATGATATGGTGCAAATGTTGGCACAAACTTTGAGTACAGTGCTAAATCCTCTAATACAAAATACTACTCAATCGAATCAGCAAGTTACAGCGCAAATGACGCGTTTGGCTGACTTCTTTGGAGTACCCCCACCTATTCGACAGCCCCAAAGGGCGCAAACAAGAGGAAATCAGGGGATATTTGTAGAGGAAGAAACCACCATTAATCAGGCTCAACAGCCTGTAGAACAACCTGTCGAAGAACCTAGGGTAATAGCCCCAGAGGTAAGGTTAGTTAACAGAAACCAAAATGCTGACGAAGTGGTTCAGCATATCCAACACCAAAACATGGGTTTGGAAAATAATCTGGCAACCATGATCGAAAGGATCATGAATCAGAATGGGATGAACATGGGCTTTCGAAGGCCCAACTTTACATCTCCATTGTCAGAATACGTATTACAAACGGATTTACCTCCTAGGAGCAAAGTCCCCAAATTTACTAAGTTCTCTGGGGACACGACAGAATCTACTGTCGAACACGTGGCGAGGTATTTGATCGAAGCAGGAGACATTTCAAATAATGAAAACCTAAGGATCAAATACTTCCCAAGTTCCTTAACCAAGAACGCTTTTACTTGGTTCACAACTCTACCCCCCAATTCGATCCACCACTGGACCCAGTTGGAAAGATTGTTCCATGAACAATTCTATATGGGGCAAACCAAGATAAGCCTGAAAGAACTGGCGAGTGTGAAGAGACGTTTCACTGAACCTATAGACGAATATCTGAATAGGTTTAGATTGCTTAAGGCGAGATGTTTTACACAAGTGCCAGAACATGAGCTGGTCGAAATGGCCGCAGGCGGTTTAGATTATTCCATTAGGAAGAAGCTAGATACCCAGTACCTAAGAGACATGGCCCAACTGGCCGATAGAGTTCGACAGGTCGAACGCCTCAAAGCTGAAAAAGCTAAGGCAACGAAAACTCACAAGAGAGAGAGAATAGCGTACGTTGAGATGGATGACGAAGATCTAGAATCCTTCGACGATACTTTAGCTGTCGAAGAAGGAGAAGTCGATTTAGCAGAACTAAAACAAGGGCCTCCATACTCTTGTAAACAGTTAGTCCCCTCAAATGGGAAAAATCCCATTGGTCCAGACAGGACCAACGATAGGTTCCCAAAAAAGACTTATAGTTTTGACATCACAAAATGTGATGAAATATTCGACTTGCTAGTTAAAGATGGCCAAATGATAGTGCCCCCTGGGGTAAAAGTGCCTCCTCTTGATCAAAGAAAGAAGAGAGGTTTTTGCAAATATCATAATTTTTTGGGCCATAAAACTTCTCAATGTTTTCTTTTCAGGAATCTTGTGCAAGACGCTATTGAGGAAGGGAGATTAAAGTTTGCAGACAAATCCCCCATGGCTGTCGACTCCAATCCACTGAAGGCTGAAGCCCACTACGCAGAACCCTCTGAGGTGAACATGATAGAGGCAACCAGGATCCAGTCGAAGAAGCCAGGCATCACCATGGTCGAAGTCTCAAAGGACCACATCAACATGCCAATCTTTGGCAGTTTTTCTGGAAATTTATCCAGGAAGACAATTGAGGCTGTCCAGAAAGCCGTCGAAGACCCGAAGTCGAAGACTGCTGAAGCACAAAAAACTGGACCAAAGCCCAGTTCCCACTTGGCCACTGTACAAGGCCAGACGGAGAATCTGGAGACACAAATGAAGCAACTAACTCTTGCTAATAAGGATACAATGAATATCAACATGGTTGAACTTTCTGACCCTAAAGCTTCAGAAGAAGCCATAAGGCAAGAGCAGGCAAATAAAACGGCTTTCCCTAGGGAAAACGAAAACTTGGCAGATTTTTTACAAAGATGCCAGAAGAAGAAATCAAAGGTGATGCTGTGTCCAAGATGCAGTTTTATCTTTGATAAAAAAGCTGCTGAGCACATACAAGGCGTGAGAGCAGCGAACAAGAGAAGGGAGAATGCTGACCTTCGACATGATCCCAGAAGGGGTTCTAATCAAGACAAGAGGCCATTGACTTTTAGGCCTCCAACAAATGTACCAGTAGACACTTGGTACAAAACATCTGGCCGGAAAAGGCCAAGTGAAGAGAAATGGCATTCTTTCGATGTGCCAAGAGGTTCCTCTTTAATTCAGAAGAAAGAGCCTCAAGTTGCCGCACCCAAGGTTGCTCAAGTGTCCAGCAACTACAAGGGAAAAAATCCTATGTCGAGATCCCAATGGAGGAGATATCAAAGAAGGCGAAAAGCTGAAAGAGAGGCTGCCAACGAACCTAAGGCAGAAACTAGTTCGAATGTGCCTCAAAGGAAACAAAGAAAGCCTCTTGAGAGAGAACCAGTTACCAACAGGCTAGTTTGGCCTAACCAAAGTGAAGTCGAAGACGAAGATGATGCTGAGTCCGACGATACTCTGGATATAATGGTGAATATTGTTTCAGTACTGCCTAGGGAATTCAATCGACAGGTAGAAGTCGAAGCTAGTGACTGGGAGGTGGAACAAGAAATGGCCAAACATAGGCCAGTGTGCTATTTTGTCATGGACAATGGCACTACAGAGGAACAAAATGGCTTCTTCGAGCCACCTACAGAGGCGATGAAGAATCACCTCAAACCCTTGTTCATAAGGGCTAAGCTCGAAGAGACCACTGTGAACAAAATATTGGTCGACTGTGGGGCCACTATCAATATTATCCCTCATTCTATGCTAAGGAAGATTGGCAAAAGGGATGAAGAAATCAAACCTCACAATATGGTCCTGTCCAACTATGAAGGAGGCATTGGGACCACCATGGGAGTGATCCAGCTAGACATAAAAGTTGGGTCAATCCTTCGACCAACAATGTTCATGGTCATATCGGCCAAACCTAACTACAACCTTTTGTTAGGCCGTGAGTGGATTCATGGTGTAGGTGCTGTGCCTTCATCGATGCATCAAAGGCTGCTTCTATGGCGTCCAGATGGGATGGTCGAAAACATAGAGGCGGATCAAAGTTACTACCTTGGCGAAGTCAATCACTTGGGTGTAACAGATTTCGACAAAAACTTGGCTCACATAGGGCCATGTCCAACTCCTGACTTCGACATGGCGCCAGCGCCAAACACCTTTTGTTCCCTATACCTGCATCCTGAGCATGGTTTCCAATGGGACAGAGAAGACTTGTCCCACATAGACTTCAGTGGGCTAACTGATATCCAACCAACTGGTTGGGGAAGTGAGTTCAGTGATAATGACTGAGTCACAATCTCTGAAGCGAATTTCGGCTTATGTGGCCGAAACCAAGATGATAACGGCTCTCGAAGCCGAAGTAAAGTACATGGCCACACAGGCCAATGATCAACAATTATCTGTTGTTGGCCCAGGAAAGGATTTCGATCCAAGACCTCCTGATATCATGCCAGATGAAATGCAGGAACAGAGGCTCGACGCCATCTATGACGATGAGCCTTTGGGCTTCGAAAAGGATCCCTTGGCGAACAACATTAAGATGTTAGCACAAGACCCTTTAGAAGAAATCAACTTAGGCGAAGGATCAGAGAGTAGGCCAACTTACATCAGCGCCAAAATTGATCCAGAACTTAGGTTGGAAGTAATCCAATTGCTGAAAGAGTTTAAAGACTGTTTTGCATGGGATTATGACGAAATGCCCGGTCTCGACAGAGGATTGGTAGAACTTCAGTTGCCAATCAAACCTGGAAAGAAGCCAATCAAGCAAAATCCAAGACGCTTCGCTCCGAAAATATTGTCGAAGATCAAAACGGAGGTCGAAAGACTTCTGAAATGCAAATTCATCCGTGTCACAAGGTATGTCGAATGGATTGCAAATATCGTGCCAGTAATTAAGAAAAATGGCACATTAAGGGTGTGCATAGATTTCAGAGATTTGAATGCTGCCACCCCCAAAGATGAATATCCTATGCCTGTGGCGGAAATGCTAGTCGATTCTGCCGCTGGCTACGAATACCTGAGTATGCTCGATGGTTATTCAGGATATAATCAAATATTCATTGCTGAAGAGGATGTGTCGAAAACAGCTTTTCGATGCCCTGGGGCCTTAGGCACTTACGAATGGGTAGTGATGCCTTTTGGCCTAAAGAACGCTGGGGCAACGTACCAGCGAGCAATGAATACTATCTTCCATGATTTTATTAACACTTTTATGCAAGTTTATATTGATGATATTGTTATAAAATCTGTTTCCAGGAAGAGTCACATTGACCACCTTCGACAATCATTCGAAAGAATGAGAGAACATGGTCTGAAGATGAACCCTTTGAAGTGTGCGTTCTGTGTGAAAGCTGGAGATTTCTTGGGTTTCGTTGTCCACAAGAAAGGAATCGAAATAAATCAGAACAAGACGAAGGCAATTTTGGAAGCGAAAGCGCCATCGAATAAGAAGGAATTGCAATCCCTCTTAGGCAAGATAAATTTCTTGAGAAGGTTTATATCTAACCTAAGTGGGAAAGCTCAGGCCTTTTCACCCTTACTTCGACTGAATAAAGAGGGGTTCGAATGGGGGCAAGAGCAACAAGAAGCCTTCGACAAAATCAAAGGGTACCTCACTAAGCCACCTATTTTGGTGCCTCCTTGTAGCAATAGGAGTATGAGATTGTACATAGCTGCATCTGACAAAACTCTGGGAAGTATGTTAGCCCAAGAGGATGAGAATGGAGTCGAAAGACCCATTTATTATCTCAGTCGAGTTTTGAATGATGCAGAAACTAGATATAGCGAGGTTGAAAAATTGTGTCTATGTCTGTATTTCTCTTGTACAAAACTCAAGCAATATATAAAACCAGTTGATGTTTATGTTTCGTCTCATTTTGATGTTTTCAAATATATGTTGTCGAAACCTATCTTGCATAGTCGAATTGGCAAGTGGGCATTAGCATTGACTGAATACTCCTTGACCTTTATGCCTCTTAAGGCAGTAAAAGGACAAGTGGTTGCAGACTTCATAGTCGACCACTCAATTCAAGTCGAGGATATTAATTATGTGGAGATAGAACCTTGGAAATTCTACTTCGATGGTTCCAGCCATAAAAATGGAACAGGAGTAGGAGTCTTGATTATTTCTCCAGATAAAATCCCAACAACATTCAAGTACCAAATAGAAGGTTCTTGTTCGAACAACGAGGCTGAGTATGAAGCTCTAATTACTGGCCTTGAAATATTGTTGGAATTGGGGGCAACTCGAGTCGAAATAATGGGAGACTCAGAGTTAGTCATCAAGCAAGTCACAAAGGAGTATAAATGCATAAGAGAAAATCTCATTATGTACTTTGTGATAGCAAATCGTTTATTGAAACAATTTGAAAGTGTCAATATTCGACACATACCCAGAGTCGAAAATCAAATAGCCAATGACTTGGCACAAATTGCATCAGGGTATAAGATTTCAAAAACGAGATTACAAAGAGCAATCGAAGTTCGAGAAAAGATAAAGGCAACTTGTCTATCACCATCAGACTTGGAATCGACGAGGCTAGGTTATGCTGATCACTCAAACTTCGAGATTTCGTTCATTGATAATTTGTCAGAGCAAGATTGGAGGAAACCCATTGTGGACTATCTTCAAAATCCAGGAGCTCCGACAGAACGAAAAACAAAATACAGGGCGTTGAGTTTTGTACTCATGGGTAATGAGTTATTCAAGAAGACGCCTGAAGGGGTGTTGCTGAAATGTTTAAGTGAAACTGAAGCATACATAGCCCTTTCGACTACACATGCTGGGGCATGTGGGGCTCACCAAGCAGGCCATAAGATGAAATGGTTGTTGTTTCGACAAGGACTATATTGGCCCACTATGCTGAAAGATTGTGTTGAGTTCGCCAAAGGTTGCCAAGAGTGTCAAGTTCATACAGGCATCCAGCATGTACCAGCAAGCGAACTTCACTCGATAGTGAAGCCTTGGCCCTTTCGAGGATGGGCGTTGGATCTTATTGGAGAGATTCGACCAGCATCATCAAAGAGTCAGAAATACATATTGGTAGGCATTGATTATTTTACTAAGTGGATCGAAGCTGTCCCTTTAGTCAATGTAGACCAAGAAAATGTCATTGAATTCATTCAAAAGAACATTATATTTAGGTATGGAATCCCTGAGACAATAACAACTGATCAAGGTTCAGTTTTCACTGGTCGAAAGATGCAGGAATTTGCTCAGGAAACAGGTTTCAAACTCCTAACATCCACGCCTTACTATGCACAGGCGAATGGTCAAGTCGAAGCAGCTAACAAAGTGGTGATTGGCTTGATAAAGAAACATGTTGGGAAGAAACCAAAGAATTGGCATAAGACGTTAGACCAGATTTTATGGGCTTGTCGAACGTCCCCAAAAGAAGCCACTGGTACAACGCCATATAGGCTAACTTTTGGCCATGATGCAGTATTGCCGGCTGAAATTTGTCTTCAATCTGCAAGAGTTCAGAGGCATTATGATATTCCTTCTGAGGTTTATTGGAATATGATGTTAGATGAACTGGTGGATTTAGACGAAGAGAGATTGCACGCTCTCGACTTACTCAGGCTTCAGAAGAAAAGAGTAGAAGACTCTTATAATAGAAAGGTAAAACCTAAGGTATTTTTGCCTGAAGATTTAGTTTGGAAGGTAATTCTTCCCATGGATCGACGGGATCGAAGCATGGGGAAATGGTCACCCAAATGGGAAGGACCCTTCAGAGTTATCCAAACTTTTTCTGGTGGAGCCTATGAAGTCGAAGAGATAAGTGGTGATAAAAGGCTCTTGAGAGTAAATGGTAAATATTTGAAAAAATATAAGCCTATACTTCAAGAGATAAAAATAAAATAATAAAAGAACAAACTAAATTAACCATAAAAATGCCAAAATGGAAATTTTTATTAATTTCAGCCAAGATGGCAATTGTTGTCGAAAACGATTACAGAAAATGGTTACAAAAGAGAATCAATCAAAAGGTAAGAGAATTCTTGAGTCGAAGATACTTGGCATACTGCAGCTCCAACCTCTTTTTGCACCAAGAGTTTTCTTGCACTAGTTTGGCAATTTGAGCGTCGAGGCTTTGAGCCCTCTCAGCGAATTCCAGGCCTTGCTTGATCTCAGTCTGGCTCTCAGTGTCTGGGATGGTCGAAAGAATTTCCTCCTGGAGTACAGTGTTGGCGTTTATCTTCGCCTCTATCTCTGCAATTTGTGCTCGAAAGGAGACATTCTCTCGCTCAATAGCATCGACCCTTTCCTGTGCAGACGCTTTCTGTTTCGACAACTCGGCAATTCGAGAAGTCGAATCTGAGACAGCAGTCCACGCAGATGAGCTTTTGCCATGCAGCACTTCGAGCTGACTGTTAAAACCTCGTTGGCGCCTGTAATCCGCTGAGACTTGATCAATCATAGAATGTAATTCCATGATTAAGTCTGAGATTTCTGGGGCTACAGCTTCGAAGTCAACAGCATTCAAAACCTCTTTCAAGCATGATGGAGCAGTGGGGTCCCCCTCTAAAGTCTTCATTAAATCTCTCTTGAAGAACTGGGCCTTAACCTTCGCCAACGCATCATCAAGAGGAGAAGTCTCAGTAGATTTCCCCGACAGAGTAGGAATTTCCTGACTAGTGTCAGAAGAACTCTTACTCTCGACGATTGCATTAAGGTAGCTGACAGGGTCAGTTTGTTTCAAGATTTCCAAGTCCTCTTTTGACCTGTGCTTTGAGGAGGTGACCCTTGCCACAGTATTATCTTGGGCTTGAGGCGGTTGAATGCTGAGTGCCTCGTTTGGTTGCTTTTCGACTTGGACTGAGGCGGTACTAGCGTCGACTTGTGGTTCTTCGTTAACATCACCTTGGGGTCCTTCGCCAGCGTCATTTTGTGGCTCTTCGCTAGCGTCACCCTGGTGTTCTTCGCCAGTACCACCTTGGTGCTCTTCGTCAACAGCATCTTGATTCTCTTCGCCATTGCCTTGGTCTCTTCCTTCAGGATTCTCTTCTGACGACAAGTCCACCACAGGAACCGTTTCTGGCTGTGTTTCCTCCGCCATAGGTTCTTCAGTTGTCTTCTCCACTGTTTCAGCATTGGCCTCATTCTCAGTGTGGGCTTCGTCATTGCCCAAATCTTTTTCCTGAGGCCTGCTAAGGTCAGCAGATTCTAGAGTTTCTGAAGTCCTTGGTGGAGAACTTTCAGTAGTGTCCTGAAAAAGAGAAAGAAGACAAATCTTCAGATGTCGAAAGAGACATAATCGAATACTGGTATCTATGCCTAAGTTATAAGAAGGGTCCAATAGATTACCTGTGGATTAACTTCAGCCCCAGGGCTGGAATTGTCACTTTCGACAGGCTTGGTAAGAAGAGCGTTCAGTTCCTCCTCAGTTGGCTCCTCGATGATCACTGCAGGTGGCCTAGGCTTTCTCACAGCGACCTTTATTCTGACGGTTCGACCTTCAGGAGCAGGAGTAGGAACAGAAGCGTCCTTCGTTAATTTTCGCCTCTTTAAGGGAGTAGGAGGGGAGTCACTTTCGTCATCACTCCCCGATTCGACCACCAATGCTGCCCTTTTCTTGGGCGAAGGGGCCTAGAAAACCAATAGGAATTCGATTGAATAATTACATCGAAAATAAAAAAAATCGAAAACCAGAAGAAAAATGAAGAAAATCTGGTTACCGATGCAGGAGGCCTCCTCGAAGAGCCTTCCCCCTGTTGGTTGCCTGTTGTCTTCGCCGGCGCTATAGTCTTCGCCGGCGGTGGAGGTCTTGTCGAAGGGACTCCTCCTTGTGGGCCTTCTGTAGCCTTCTTGGCTAGGGGTTTTCGAACAACTGAAAGCGAAAAGGAAAGTTAACAGGCTAACAGTCGAAGAGAAAGATAAAAAGTAATGTGAGAGTATAGACTTACATTTCTTTACTTTGTCCAACACAAGGACAAAAGATTTCTGCAACTCTGCCATGAAGTCCTTCTCGTCGAAGAAGTACTCAGCATAATAGCTTCTCCACCACTCCTCAAAGGATGGTGAGCAAAGGAAATTAAGCTGGTAGTTAAACAGCGAGAGGATTGTTCGACCAGCATATCTTCCGATATGCTTGATGGCAGCTTCTTCTGTATAATCGTTGCAGAAGTACAACATTGACTTCTCTCTTTGAAAAATAGGAGAAGGCAGGGTTTGGATGATACCAAACTGGCGAGATACCAGATTTGGTTGATAGGCAAGCAGACTCAAATGAGTCTTAGAACTCTTAAATCGAAGAGGCATGATCCTGGGTGTCAGGAACGCCTCCCAAAGTACAGTATGCTCATCGACATTGGGACCACTCGACTCCTTTGGATGTGGCCTTGTGAACCATGCTGGCCCCACCTTCCGTTGAGCAAATGGAGCCATAGTTGAAACAAATTCCTTCCTTCGAGCGAACATCAGAACGAAGTTAGTGAAGGTTTGTTGGAACTCCAGCCCATCTTCCACAGGTGTCAGTAGAGCCAGCCTAATTCCTTCGATACGTCTATTAGCTATCGCTGGGGCTTGTTCATTTATCTGAATCTTCTTAGGTAAGAAAGATTCGAAAGTGGCGTTGAGCCACAGTTGAAGTAGCCAGAAAGGCCCAACGAGTAGCAAACTGGCCCTATCTTCGATATGTTTCAAGAGAGTAACCCCATTGCTGATTGAGTCATAAAGACTGGCCAGAATTAGTTCTGCCAAACAGATGTTTTGGCGGTGATGCAGTTGGGTGGCAAGAGTGACCATCTTTTTGGTCACTTGTAGAGACTTCGAGCAAAACACAAAGCGAGTTAGCCATAAGGCTAGAAACGCTATGTGTTCGACATCCGACACTGTATCCGTCGACCTGTCGTGATAATGGTTGATAAAGGTGGTGTATGTTGGCTTGGTCTCAGAAAAGCCAATTTGGTCCTCCGACATCTCCTCCGGGTCGAAGTAATCTCCAGTTGGTCGAAGGCCAGTAATGGCCGCTACGTCGAAGAGTGTGGGGGTTAACATCCCACATGGAAGGTGAAAAGTGAAGTGAGAGTAATCCCAAAACAACAGCGAAGCTATAAGCATCTCTGGGGAGTAGTTTAAGCCTGTCTTCGACAGCATTACTAGGTCAAAGATTCCCATTTCCTTCCAGACTGGAGTTTGATGTTTCTCCAACTTTGTTAGCCAAGCAACATAGTCAGAGGTCAGATTAGGGCAAGACCTGAAGACCCTAACACTTCTGTTGAAGAAACGGAGGTCGATTTTCTCGCGTGTAGGGTCTTCGTTGTCTTCTGCGTCCTTCTTGGCGCATGCTACTGGCTTAAGTTTCTCGACGATGGGGAAATAGCTCTTGATCTTCAGAGCTTCAGAGATGCTTGGGTTCATGGGTCCAGACATTGCGAAGATCTGGTCGGAGTATCCAACCGGGATCATCAAGTGACGCGAGTAGGCATCGCGAACGGAGATGTCAGAAGGTTCAGGGACCCTTCGTTTCCCTGTAGAGTTCACTACCGGAGCAGTAACAAAGACCTTGGGTTTAACAAGTTGTTCAGTTGGTGCGTTAGTCTTGGGGGCAGTAGAAGCAGAGGCCATTGTTGAGGATGAAGATGAAGTGAAAAAGGAAGAGTTTTCTGCAAAGAGAGCAAGTTTGTATGAAAGCAAGGGAGTTTGAGGGCTGGTTTGTGTAAAAAGTCCCACAATGGGATATTCACTACTATTTATAGTAGTGGGAGAAATTCCCAATAACGAGGACATTAAATGTCATTTAATGCTGCAGGAATTAGTGGGACGCGTGGCAGCATCCTGTTGTTTTGGCCGTTTCTGCAGAAACAGAGAGACGCAGCGTGCGTCCTCGTTTTTGGGATTTGTCATAATGACAAATTCTGAAGTGACGTTTGGTACTGCACGCCGTACTGAAAGTGACGTCCTAGGATCAAATCAATGATGGTTTCTTGGGATTGCCAATAGTTAGTAAAAAGCAACCAAAAGTGCACAAGTTAACTTGTGACTAAGCGTGGAAAAACAGGTGTCGAATGGCGTTTTCAAAGAATGCCTTTTTCTTTCAGAGTCGAAATAAGGCATTCTTGGGGGGCAATTTGTTGGCTCCTAAATTCGACACCTTTGTTTTGATTGATGGCAGCCATTAAAAGCTGAAAGATGCTTTCGACTGGCTAAGCCTGTCGAAGTGCCCGTCGAAAGATGGCAAAATACTTAGAAGATTTCTTCCAAGGAAGAAGGCTGATTGCCTTCGACGTCGAAGGAGTTTTCGTCGAAGACGCTTCTTGATGAAAGTGTTCGATGGTCCAGAGTGGAGCAGTTTGAAATTCAAAGCTTTGGAGGGAAAACGGTTTCCAGCAGTTACTGCGTGCAAATGTACAAGGATCTGGAGCGTCGAGCATGGGGAACGTGCCAAGTGGCTTGATCTCGAAGCAGTGTAACTGCCCGACGGTTACTTGGAATGTTTTAGTATAAATAGGAGTAGACATGTAGTTTCTCGCGTGTGTTCACAAATAGATACATAGTCACTCATTTAGATTCAAGTACCCAGTGTGAGCGAAAGAATTGTTGAGAAATGTATGTGTGAAACACCAATTTTATCAATTAAAGTCATTTACTTTTCCAGTATTTTACTTGCTTTCTCCTTTAAGATTCCTGTCGAACCTTTACTTTAAAGCCTTGTTTATTTTACCAAGCTTTTCCTTTATGCAATTTACTTGAAACATTTTACTTAAAGCCTTATCCACCTTAATCAAACTTCAAAATCAACCTATGTCCATAGGATCAATCTGATCGATCCTGCGAGTAACCAAATAAGTAACCATTTGGAGGATCAGCGGTTGTTTACCAAAACCCAAGGTAAACACCAAGTTGCATTCGAATGAGGCCCTTGCTCAAAACGAAGGATGTAATCCAAGTTGCATTCGAAGGAGGCTCTTGATGCAAGTGGATTCGAAGGATATATAGAGATGGTTGCTTTGTCCCATCGAAGCTTGTCCAAACGAAAACAAACATGCAGGCAGCATATGCCCAATCGAAGCAGGCTTGCAGGCAGTATATGCCCAAGCGAAGCAAGCTTGTAGGTTGCATGTGCCCAAATCGAAGCAGACTTCCAGACAGCTAATTTTGAGCAATCGAAGGAGTCTGCCTTGCAGGTGGCACATGTGGCTAGTATGTCATGGCCTTCGATTGCAAGCATGCAGACAACACACTTTTGAGCAATCAAAAGAGGATGAGAGTCAATCGAAGGATGCCAAATCGAAGGAGACTTGTTTTTCCCCAAATTTGTAAAAAAATGTTATTTTTATCCGTTTTATCCCTTTTTGACAGTTTTTCTTTTTAATTTTGGTACTGGAAGATCCCAATGCACTTGTGCCAGCTTGAATCATGAGAATTTTTATGAGAAAAAGCCTTGAGAATTGAGAGGGCAAATTTTAGAGTACAATATTATGTATGCATGGATTGTAGATCAAAGGAATGCCACCTTTCAAAGGGTTCTAGAAACTGAAAGAGAGTTTGATCAAGATCTTCGGTCTATGTTCCTGAGATCCAATATCCTCAAGTATGATTCCAGTAGGTCAAGAGGTAGTAGGAGGCTCTGATGGTGGATTTGGTATTAGATCAAAGGCTCAAGAATAACCGTACTCGATGCCCAATACCAGGTTGTCCAAAAGTATTAGATGCAAATGTGTTGGTACAAACCCATCGTTGGCTATGGATATTGATGAAATGCGAAAGATGAACAGTAAAGAAACTAATGTAGAGGATTTCACCATGCTTGATGAAGATTAATGATTGATAAAATCAACTGGTGATATGATTTTGTCTGTAAATTCTAATAGTTTTGGACTTTCATTTTATGGCTTGTTTTAGTATTTTTTTTTTAAATTTGTTTATTGAAGGGGTTTCTACGTGCAAATTTGCATGCATCAGTCAAGTTTCTATGACTTTGTTTTTCATTTCTCATTGATCAATCTTACAATATTGTGCTCATAAAAAAATTGGATTTTAAGTTCTTTTTAAAAGACATAACCAGATTATATATAAAAATTATTATGATCTTATTTCATATGTTTCAAACTTTTAATTAATTATTGTTACTTTTTACTATTAATTTTTAATGTTGTATATATATTTTTTCTTAGAATATACTTCTCCATGATAAAATATTTGTGGAGAAAATATAAATATTATTATTTGAAGTCATTCATTTTTTTTTCGTTTTTCTTGAAATAAGTTTTAAAAAATATATAAAAATAATTTCAATTGTTGGTTGATTATGGAAAAATTAAAGGGAAGAAATTAAATACAATTTGATCTTATCAAATGAAAGATATGAATGAATTTATTTATGCAGATGTTGGTGTCACCTATAATTTTTGTGCTTTGAAGCATCATTTCCTTTTTTTTTCCCATAACTTTGTTCTTATGGAATCCCACCTACGTATATGCCACCTTTTGTAGCTCCTGTAATACAAAAGGCAAGACAATTACATCATTGCTAGTAAGTCACTAACTTCATCTCATTCTCCAACATTGGTGTAATTATAATTAATTAGTAATTTTGTGTGACATAATTAATTATTAACTTTAAATTTGACTATAAGTGAGTATATGATTACTAAATTTGTGTGACATAATTAATTATTAAATTTGTCTTTTTCTATAATTTAACTTTAATTAAATAAATAAATTTTATTTATTTTATTTTTAAACATTTTATATATATTTTTTTAATTAATTTAATGGAGAATAAAAACAGTATCATCTATAGTATATTTGTTACTAATTCAGTTTAATACACCATGATGGAGAAAAAACTTTTAACATCTATAATAAAATGATTAATATAGAATAATTATTAGAATGAATTATATTACATTTTGATGTTAAAATTGTTATTAAAATAAACACATCCTAGATACTTTTACATTTTTTGGTAACATAATTTTATTTAAATAATTATTGGCATTTATATTTTAAATTTATATAGATAATTAATTTTTTTTCTTACGGATCAATACCAAAATAATCTATTTTATTTAAATTAACAACTTTTTTGTAGAAATAAAATATTTATTTTTAAATATTATTTTTTATCTATGATTCTTTTTTATTTTTTTATTTTTTTATGATTATTTAATTTAATTTTATAAGATTTTTTATCTATGATTCTTTTTATTTTTTTTATTTAATTTATTTTTTTATGATTACTTTTTTATATGATTATTTAATTTAATTTAATTTTTTATCGACCCTAAGATTTTTCTGTTTCTTATCCAGTCAAAGGCCTTCTCTGGTTCAGTCAGATCGACCCTAAGATCTCCCTGTTTCTTATCCAGTTGAAGATTTCAAGACCTAGACCGGTTCAGTTAAATCGACCCTAAGATTTTCCTGTTTCTTATCCAGTCAAAGGCCTTCTCTGGTTCAATCAGATCGACCCTAAGATCTCCCTGTTTCTTATCCAGTTGAAGATTTCAAGACCTAGACCGGTTCAGTTAAATCGACCCTAAGATTTTTCTGTTTCTTATCCAGTCAAAGGCCTTCTCTAGTCCAGGTAAATCGATCCCTAACAGATTTTCCTGATAAAGACTCAGTAGAAGATATCCAAGATTCTCTCAACGTTACTGTTGAGGTAGAAGTCGCCCAAGATTCTCTCATCGTTACTGTTGAGGTAGAAGTCGCCCAAGATTCTCTCAGCGTTACTGTTGAGGTAGAAGTCGCCCAAGATTCTCTCAGCGTTACTGTTGAGGTAGAAGTCGCCCAAGATTCTCTCAGCGTTACTGTTGAGGTTGAAGTCGCCCAAGATTCTCTCAGCGTTACTGTTGAGGTTGAAGTCACCCAAGGTTCTCTCAGCGTTCCTGTTGAGATAATAATTGCCCAAGGTTTTCGCACCGTCCCGTTGAGGTAGTAACCATCCCTGGTTCATTCATCACCTTTTGAAGCTCCAGATCCAGCTCCTGTAACCAGACAGGACACACCCACACAAAGAATTTGAAGACCAGCTCCTGTAACAGGTCAGGTAATCACTTTTCTTTTGCAGGTACGCAAGTTCTCGCTAAGGAAGCTCTTACGCGATTGACATCCAAATGGCATCTATAAGCCCATCCACCATCCATCATCTCTCAGCATGGCATCTATAAGCCCAACATCCTATTCATCAATCTCCAAATGGCATCTATAAGCCCATTCCACCATCACACTGCTACTATGTGAGCGCAAATTTTTGGGCACTCTAGTGTTCAATCATCTTCCACCTTCGGATTACGAAAGGCACGTCAGCCAATCTGCATCCTCAGGTCTAAGAAGATTAAACAGGGGCAACTGTTGTACCCCAAAATTTACCCTCCCATATTCTTCAAAATTTTCCAAGTCAAAGCTTCAAAATCTCCCCAAAGGTTGCACAGTTCAAGGGCCTCCTAACAGCCAAAAACTAGGGTTTTGGTTATGACAAAGAAAATTAAGTTTCCAAGGGTCCAATAAAGTCCCACATGCCTACAAATATGGTCAAACATCCTCATGTCAAGTTTCAAGACTTACAGCACAAAATTGCACAGTCAAAAACCCTAATTGCCCTACAGTCAATTGCAGAGGCAAAATGGTCATTTGACAGTCAAAAGTTCAAATTTTTGGTCAACATCTCTTTTTGAAGCCATAAACATCATTTGATCAATGCTTGATCATGATTCTCAAAGCTTGGCTCAAAAAGTCTCAAGATGTAAAAGTTTCCATATTTGGACAGTTGAAAAAGTCAACTGTAACTTGACCAAGGCATAACTTCCACATGGTTAATCAGAAAAATTCCATCCAAAGCTCATTTTGAAGAGAAAGACATTTCCTACAATTCCTCTTCACACTTCAAGTCCAAGAAATGCTCTCACAAAAAGTTATCAATTTCAACATTATAGGTCATTTTCAAAAGTCAACAAAAAGGAACTTTAAGTCAAAGGCCATAACTTGAGATTGGTAAATCAAAATGACATGGGACCAAAGGCATTGGTTAGAGGACTTCAAGACCTTTCCAAAATGTCCAAGAACATGATCAAAGCTTAAAAATTGAGCAAGATATGCCTTGTGGAAGTTGGGCAATTTTTGGGTATTTTGAAAAGTCAACTTTGCTTCAAATGTCTTAAAATTGCTAATGGGCCACATTTTCTTCCAAGATTCATCATCCAAAGCATGTGCACGACCATTTGGCCCAAAGGGAGCTTATTCATCATTTTTATTTATTTATTTGAATTTTTAATTGTTATTAATTCATTTAATAAAATAAAATATGTGAAAAATACTAAAACAAGCTTTTCAAATCTTTTTATGCATGGAATAACTTCAAGATTTCGTGCATTATCTGGTATGGAAAGAATCAAGGTGATTTGGACATGATTGGTATCAAATATGCATGGAAAAGATTTGAAAATATATGCATGAAAATCAAATATTCATTCCATCAATGCAAGGATTTTTGGATCAAAAACTCAACCCTAATCCATCCTCATATAAGTGTGATAAAAACCTAATGCCAGGAGACCAAAAAGCTGCGCCCAAAGCTGAAGAAGAACATTGCACTTTTTGTGAAAAAATTCCAAAACTGAAAACGTGATTCCAAAGTATTTCAAGGCAAGAAAACTATCCTATTGCATTCCTGAGGCTTCAAGGAACGTGTCTGAATCAAAATCATCAACTCTAACATCAAGAAACGGTAAAACTAAGTGATCCTGTTTCAAATTTTATACATATTCGTGTTTCAGTTTTCAAGCATTCTCATTGCATTTTTTTTGTGGATTTATACTAATTGATTCATTCTAAAGCTGACCATACATTTTAATTGAGTTTTCGTGCATCATATGAGAATCCACCATTGGAGTATTTTAGGGTTGCAGGGGTTCAAAATTGGGGCTTTGCGTTTAAGGAAAAATCAGGCAACAAGACTGGTACCATTGGAACGAGAAACTTCATACGAACCTAACCATCCTATCGCGCCCAATTTCTGATCCAAGACGGCCTATTCGCTATTTTTCCTTGCGCCATGTAGTGGGGGTTTAAAACCCCCGCAATCTTGTTTCTTTTTCAGGTAAAACGCAAAATGGAGGAGGAAGGCGCTTAGGTGGCAAGATGTGAATGGGCAATTCAAAGATTAGCGCGCTTTTTATTTATTTATTCAGGCCACTAACTTTTTTTCTCTTATAATAATTTCCTTCCTCTAATGTTACAAAGAAAGTGTTTGGCCTAGCTGGTTAGTGCGTTGTCCACTGAATACTGGGACCTGGGTTCGAATCCCAGGTCCCCCTCCCTTTCTCATATTATTTTCCATTCTATCTTCCTATGCAGCGCGTACTCCAGGGGTTCACTATGCACTCAATATCCCAGCTTGCCACATGGCCACTGAGGGCAATCCAAGGGCCTTGATTTGGAGACCACCATGGGCATGAGTCAGACGTGTCATACGCAAACCAATAAAGTCAACGAGGCTTCCAAACATTGGGCTTAATTGCTGGACAGCACCTCCAAAATTGGGGTCAACACCCCCCATCTGTTTGTGTTTTCTCTCTCACTTTTATTTTCTTTTGTTTATTTATTTTCTTTTATTTATTCCTCTTAATTAATTGTTTTATTTTAATTCATCAAATTAATATTTTTCTTAACATAAAAAAAATCAGAAAGACAAAATAATAAATATATTTTATTTAATGTTATTTTTTTTTGCAAATAAATATTATCAATTAATTTAGTTTTTTTATTCTAGGGTTAACTTTAACATTTTCTTAATAAATTTAAAATTTGTGGAATTAGGTTTTAATTACTTTTATCTTTTTCTTTTCTTTTATCATTATTAACTATTAATTATTTTCTTGTAAATAAAATTGCATTAATTAATTAGGTTTAATTTTAGGTTCAATTTTAACATGTTTTCTTAATAAATAAAAATAGTTAGAATTAGGGTTAATTAATATTTTAATTTCATTTAATTCTCTCATAAAAATCCATAAATACAAAAAAACTCCAAAAATCTTTTCTTTTTATTTTAATTTAATTAATTTGTTAATCATAATTTAATTTCATTAAAAAGGGTCCAACGCCCTCGCATTCGATCGCAATTCCAATTCGCGCGTTTATTTTATTTCCTCCTTTTATGTAATTCTCCCAAAGCCATGTAAATTTGATATTTATATTTCGCGCACTTTACTTTATTTTATGTCAAATCGGGTCCTGGATTTAATTCGGCGATGTGGACCCGCGCCTTTGTAATAGCGTAGAACTTTATATTTCTCGCAACTTTTTAACTGCTAATAAATTGCATGCAAGAACGAATGATTAAAATAAAAACAAAAGCGTAGATCACCCATGACATGAACAAGACAAACCATCTGAAAATGACACACAAATCACACACCACCCCTAGGGTACGCCTCACTGTTGCCTTGCCCTTCGAAAGGTGATCGTCGAGTAGAGGATATTTTAGTAAGTCCTCATGATCCGGGAACCTGGCATGAGGGTGGCTTCTAAGGTATCTTCCTATTGCTCTGGTGATCACCATGTCCCGAACCTTCGAATTGACCCGAACACCTCCAACGGTGGTGCTACCTACCTCTCAATGGTGGGATGACACTACTTTAAAGGACATTTACACAGACGAATTCCTTAGGGTAGGTAGACGACTCTAGATACTTGCTCTAATTTAAAAAACAAATCAAAAATACTTTTCACACCGACACTTTTCAAAAAGATTTCGAAAGCAACTTTTCAAACACTCTTGAGGACCGATACAAGAGTCGAACTGAAATTTTCAAAGAAACTTTATTTTTAAAACCCACAATTGAAAAGAAAACAAACCATTTTTGAAAACACAATGAGCAAGTATCTAAGAGCCCATGGATAACCATGGATAGAAAGGGTGCTAACACCTTCCCTTTCTATAACCTACCTCCCGAACCGAGAGAAATCTCTATAAGGAATTTTTCTGTGCTTTTGTCCTTTCCATTTGGAGAAAATAAAAGACGGTGGCGACTCTTGCTTCCGCGACATTTCGCGAACCAGCGTTAAACAGTCAGTTCCAGATCCACCGATCATAGAACTGGCGACTCTGCTGGGGACTAAACTTAAAGTGAGGTGTACCTTGGGGTTAGTTCATAACTGTGTTTTCAATTGTCTGAATTGTTTGCTTTAAATTGTGGGACTGTCTTGGGAGTTCTATAGATCCTAACCCGGATCTGGGGATACCTTCTTAGAAAGTAGCAACAAGGCTGTGAGGGAACTGTGCGGGGTATACCGACATGGTTGAAACAGTCTGCTACGTTGATGTGGCACTTTGGTGTGTACCGGTAACCCTTGAGTTCAGTCAAGGAGAGCACGGGGCCTCCGCGTGGTGTCGTGAAGCATCAACTGACCTTAGGAACCTTAATTGAACTATCTTGGCCTCTTTAGGGTAGTGAGATAACTGACTTTGGTGCAGTCCGAGGTTGGTTGATACTCGATACTACACTCAATTGAGGGTTGCTTTCCTGGAATATTTCGGTCGCCAGTTCAGTGGCTAAATTGAAACAATGAACAATGAAAGCAATCCCGTGATATTGGGACCCTTAGAACCCGGTTACTTCTAATAGGACAGGTTGAGCCCACCAACTTCAAGAGGGTACTACCCAGACCCCATGCTGGCCTTAAACTCTAAGGGCTTGTCTTGTGTGACTTGTGTGCCTTACATGTTTGCCTTTGTAAATATCTGTGGTGTGTTTAATCATAGCATCATGACATCATCCAGCATCATATGCATTGACTAACCATTTCAGGGGTTCGAATTTTCATCTTTGTTCTTTATTTTGTAGGACATGGAAACTGTTCGCAGAAAGACAATTCAAATCAGCCTTGTAAGGATCCCTCCTCAGCTTAAGGAGCTTATATCCAGGATTCTCGAGAGCTCTTCATTCAGTGAGAGACATGGAAGACTCATCAGCTTGGTCAATACCAACATTGAGGAAGATATGATAAAGGTCCTGTTCCAGTTCTTTGACCCTCTGATCCACTGTTTCACCTTCTTGGACTATCAATTGGTACCTACATTGGAGGAGTTCTCCCGGCTCCTGAAGATCCCTATCCTTGATCAACTACCCTACAACGGTACAGAAAAGGAACCCAAGCTTGAAGAGATTTCTAAAGCCTTACACCTACAATCATCTGACCTCAAGGGACATTGGGAAGTTAGAAGTGGTATCAAAGGGTTCTTAGCCACGTTTCTGTTTGAGAAGGCCCATGAATGTTGGAACTCCCTTGACTTACAAGCTTTTGAAGAAGTTGTGGCCCTCCTTGTCTATGGTTTGGTGTTGTTCCCTAACCCAGATCAGCTTATAGATATCAGTGCTGTCCAGATCTTCAGGTCCAGGAATCCTATACCTACGTTGCTGGGGGACATCCTTCACTCATGTTACACTCGAACCATGAGAAAAAGAGGTGTCCTTATGTGTTGCACTCCTCTCCTGGGAAGGTGGTTTATTTCGCACCTTCCACAATCAGTTTTGAAGAATGAGCGGGGTTTGAGATGGTCACAACGGCTGATGACTCTTACACATGCAGACATACATTGGTGCCCTCGGTCCAGAGAGGATGTTACTATCATTGATCGTTGCGGGGAGTACCCTAATGTTCCTTTACTTGGAATCAGAGGAGGTATTACTTACAACCCATGCCTGGCTTGGAGACAGTTTGGTTATGCTCGGAGGGATGGTCCTCATGACATGTTAATTCCTGACATAGTTTTTGACTTCGACAACGATGCACAAGGACTTCGCCAGAGATTTATCAGAGCTTGGAGAATGCCTAGTAGGATAGACAGTAAGACATTGGGGCATAGGAATTCCATCCCATTGGAACCTTATCTCAAGTGGGTACGGGCCCGCTCCCAGAAGTTAGTGATGCCATATCCTCACATGCTCCCTGTGATCAAAGAGCCAGTCTTGGAAGGAGAAGTGTCCTACACCATTCAGCATCCTGACATGCCCACATCCTGGGAAGAGATGCAGAAGAGCTGGATCCAGCTTAAGGAAGAACGGAATTCTCTTGAGACCAGTCTACATGCTAGTGAAAAGAAGGTCTTAGAGCTCACCCGCCTATTGCATGAGGAGAGGAATCTCAACACCTACATAGCTCCAAAGAGGATGCGTAGTGTCTTTTGGGATTGATTGGCTTTGTATTATTGTGCCCATTAGGCTTGGATGTACTGAACAATTATTTCCTTAATGTTAACGTGTGTTCCTTTTTGTCTACAACAAATTTGAACTTTCGAACCCTTGAATGCATTGCATAAACACATATCATTCATCATGTGCATAGCAGGTTTTCTTCTTTTCAGGTTGCTTACCGTTCTTTGCTGTTTATTTCAGCATCATGAATCCTGACTCATCATCAACCGAGATGTCTATCAAGGCTCTTCAGGCGTAGAATGCGCAATTTCAGGAACTAATCATGGGTTTGGCTCAGGGCCAAGAAGAGCTGAAGGCTCTGCTCCTGAAGAAGGAGAAGAAGAAGAAGAAGAGAACTGTTCTTTTCAACTCGGGCCGAAGGTTTGGCAACACTCTGCAGAATGAAGAGGCTGGTTCTTCTATAGGCAAGAGTAGTCCCCAAGAGGGAAAAGGTCCTAGTCCGGTAGTCTCCGACAACGAGACTGATTTTGATGAGGAACAGTATCCTCCGGCTGAAGACAGATACAAGCAGTTGGAGGATAGACTGAATGCTATGGAGATCCAACAAGTGCCTGGGTTGGATTTTGGAGATTTGGGTTTGTCCACTGGTGTGATTATTCCTCATAAGTTCAAAGCACCATCTTTTACCAAGTATGATGGGGCATCCTGTCCCAGGCTGCATCTCAGATCCTATGTGCGGAAGATTCAACCGTACACAGTGGATAAGAACTTGTGGATCCATTTCTTCCAGGAAAGTCTTTTAGGGACTCATCTCGAATGGTTCTATCAGCTGGATGGAACCAAGGTTCGTAACTGGGAGGAGTTGGCTACTGCTTTTTACAAGCAGTATCAGTATAATGCCGACCTCGCTCCTACACGTACTCGACTCCAGGGTATGTCGTTAGGATCGGGAGAAGGTTTCAAAGAATATGCGCAGAGATGGAGAGACCTTGCTGGGGGGGTACAACCACCTTTGACTGACCGGGAACTAGTTGATATGTTCTTAGGGACCCTATCCGGGCCGTTCTTCAATCATCTCATTGGTAACTCATCTGCAGGGTTTACCGACCTCATTCTGACTGGGGAAAGAATTGAAGCTGGTATCAAGGCCGGGAAGATTCAAGAGACCACACCTTCTGATACTCACAAAAAGCCTTACACGGGAAAGAAGGAATCTAATGATGCATACAGTCAAAAGAGTCGTCATGACCAACATGCAGGGGCAGTCATGATCTCTGGTTCTGCACCACGCCGACAACCACAAAAGGGAAATCAGCGAAGGCCGGACGAGCCTAAAAGACAATTCACCAACATCAACATGTCATGGTCACAAGCATTGCAGCACATGTTGAAAATGAACCTAATTGCGGTGATCAACCCTCCTGCAAATCCCAAGACCTCCTCTCCAAACTATAATCCGGAGGCGAGGTGTGCTTATCATTCTGATAGCCCGGGGCACGATACTGAGGACTGTTGGGTGCTGAAGTATAAGATCCAGAATATGATCGATGCTAAGGAGATCGAATTCGAGCCTGCTGAGACTCCCATTGTGACCACTGCTCCTTTGCCAAAACATGGCTAGGATTGAGAGATTTTTGTTCATTTGAATTCAAGTTGTATTTTTCTTTTCTTGTTCAAACAAACAATTGTCATGTTAAACTTTTTTATTTCATGAATGCATTACACATGTCTGTCTTGAATTAATTATGTTCGCTATACTCAAACTGCTTTCATTCTTTTTGATGTCAACTCTCAATTAATAATTCTAAGCCTCTTGAAGGAGGATGACGAAAACGATACCATGATCTACAGTATGCTTTTGAACAGACCCCGCTGATGAAGTACAGGCATTGTTTCAATTCCCAAACACTGGAGTTATAAGGAAGATAATCCGTCGTCAACCCCCCTGAGCCAAAGAAGTAGGAGTTTTTCTTTTTGAAATTTAAAACCCTTAATCATAACCTGGGGCAGGGTAGTCTCTCAGTTGATCCAAGTGCATAACGAATGGCACTAAAGAGGTCCTTACAAAAAAAAGACAGTGATGGTTCCGAATAATCATAAAGACAAGCAGTCATTATCTATCAAAATAAAAGCCCAATAAGTCAAAACCTATGAAGGAGACTTACAAAAACTGGGGCATCCCGCTGACTGTAATCACAAAAAGGAACAGTTCAGGCAAAAGACAGGGATAACAAAATCAAAAAAAGAAAGAGGTCCTACAAACCCTCAAACAAAAAAAAAAGAAGAAATGACTGCCTGTTCAAAATGAACTGTCAATATCCGAACCATCACCATAATATCAGGACAAAGACTCAAACAAGGTCTAACGTATGATCAACTGAGTTTAGGTTTGGAGAACATCACGAAGAACGGGTGGGTACAAATAATTTGAGCCTTTATCCTTTGTTTCTTAAACCGTGAACCTGGCCACGCTACAACCCTTAAAAGTCCTAGCTGAAGCATGGGTTAGTTCGAAAGCATACTGTTACGAAGGTATCCTGACTCCTGAAGGCTTGCTGTAAAATCTTGAGTTGACTTCACATTGTTTTACCAAAAAAATGCATTTTCGAAAACTTCAAGACAGACATAAGTCTTTGCATTCTTAAATAACCTTGTTTGCATATGACTATTTGTTTGAACAGCAGAAAAAATTCGCACGACGAATATCTAATGAACAAAAGTCCTCTCAACTCAAATGGAAGAAACACTTCCAATCAAGGGGCATGGCATGATCAGTGTCTATTATCTGGGGCAAATCTCCGCCCGAGCCACTTGGGGCATTCCAACAACGAATCTTGCCTAATCAAACACCTTCTGGTGGCACGACAAAACACATCTAACAGGGGCAACCCCCCACATTCTGAGAGCGTGGATATAGTCGAAAAAATACTGCGCATAATCAAAGACCCGCTAGGTTGACACACCTAGGAAAAAATAAGGGCTTCCCGGTGAACCAAAAGGGTTCGGGCAAAATGAAGGGATGAAATAAAAAGAATCTGTACACCCGGCAAGTCGAAAACCTGCAAAGGCGGCTTGGGCAAAAATGGGTATCCCGGTGGACTGAAAACCCGAAAGGGCGGTCCAGGCAAAAGTTAGGGATCAAAGCGAACGACTATGTCTCGGTATCTTGTCACTTGCCTACAAAAGGGAAGATTTGTCAACTACCTCCACAAGGTATCTTTTCCCCTCACCTCAGAAACAGGGGAAATAATGAGTCGTCTAGGTGATCCAGTTGCTCTGTCAACCAAAGTACCAAGGAAAGGTTATTACAAAGATGATTACCATCTACCTTTACAAATTCCAGATCGTGGGTTAACATCCGAAACAGGACAATCATCCACTTTATCATCCACAGGCAACCCTACACCGATTCCTTTTCTTTCAAAAAAAAGTCTTACACGGGCTTATCATCAAAGTAACCCTACACCGGTTCCTTCTCAGTTTTCAGACGAAGTCTTACACGGACTCACCCTCCGCAAGTAACCTTACCCCGGTTCCTCCAGAAGTCTTACACGAACTTACCTCAAAGATAACCTTACCCCGGTTCATCAAGAAGTCTTACACGGACTTACCTCAAAGATAACCTTACCCTGGTTCATCAAGAAGTCTTACACGGACTTACCTCAAAGATAACCTTACCCTGGTTCATCAAGAAGTCTTACACAGACTTACCTCAAAGATAACCTTACCCCGGTTCATCAAGAAGTTTTACACAAGCTCACCCTGTAGTAACCTTACCCCGGTTCCTCCAGAAGTTTTACACGAACTTATCCCGAAGTAACCCTACACAGGTTATCTCTTTCCAGACGTAGTTTTACACGGACTCGTCATCAATAAACCTTACACAGGTTTCCTTCTTAAAACTCCAGATGAAGTTTTACACGGACTCGTCACCCAGAAACCCTACACATGTCCTCTATTTTCAAGGATACAGTTTTATACGGACTCATTGTCAGTAAACCCTACACAGGTTTCCTTCAACTCCAAATGCAGCTCCACACGAGCCCAACCTCAAAGTAACCCTACACAGGTGTCCTTCTTTCCAAGATGCGGTTTTACACGAGCTCATCATCAGGAAACCCTACATAGGTTCCCTCTTTCAGCTTACAAAAATTACAGTTCAAAGATTTCCCCAGGAGAGTCCAGTCCGGTTTCCACAGGAAAGTTCAACCCATCTCCCCAGCAGTAAGCTTATCCCCAGTAAATTCTGGAAGCTTACCCTCGCAGAGCACGAACGCGTCCCCTGGCTTTATTCAAAGAGTTATTTCCCTATCAGGGTATAACTGGGTTATCCTCAGCCCAAAAGCCACGGAAAGACCGTCCTCGACAAAGTCTTCTTATCCCTAGCAAAGTCTATTAACACTTCTAACACAACGAGGGTATCCCCAGCAAGTTATTATCAACAACTCAACAAAGTACCTCTCTCCCCACAGAGTATTGCTTCCCAGCAAGATCGCTAGAGTACTTTTCTCCCCGCAGAGTAATCCATTCGCCAAGTTCATTCCCTAACGGAGTCATCTTCTCCTACCGGTATTCTTGCAACTATCATCCCCAGCGGAGGCAAAAATCTATTCTCCAACATCAGCCCAGGAGTGACTTCCCGGCACCCGTCAAGGATTTATTTTCCCAAAGCGAAAAGATACATTCATAAACATCATATTTTCATACATTATAGCATGCATCTACGCATCATATCTTACAAATCTCATTTATGTTTAGAACATCATTGCTTGATCCATATCATGCATTGCATATGATTGACCTTTACCTTTCAGGAAAGATCCAGTTAAGTTCTCAGCTATATTTCAAGACCTTGACCGGTTCAGTTAAATCGACCCTAAGATTTTTCTGATTCTTATCCAGTCAAAGGCCTTCTCTGGTTCAGTCAGATCGACCCTAAGATCTCCCTGATTCTTATCCAGTTGAAGATTTCAAGACCTAGACCGGTTCAGTTGAATCGACCCTAAGATTTTTCTGTTTCTTATCCAGTCAAAGGCCTTCTCTGGTTCAGTTAGATCGACCCTAAGATCTCCCTGTTTCTTATCCAGTTGAAGATTTCAAGACCTAGACCGGTTCAGTTAAATCGACCCTAAGATTTTCCTGTTTCTTATCCAGTTAAAGGCCTTCTCTGGTTCAGTCAGATCGACCCTAAGATCTCCCTGTTTCTTATCCAGTTGAAGATTTCAAGACCTAGACCGGTTCAGTTAAATCGACCCTAAGATTTTTCTGTTTCTTATCCAGTCAAAGGCCTTCTCTAGTCCAGCTAAATCGATCCCTAACAGATTTTCCTGATAAAGACTCAGTAGAAGATATCCAAGATTCTCTCAACGTTACTGTTGAGGTAGAAGTCGCCCAAGATTCTCTCAGCGTTACTGTTGAGGTAGAAGTCGCCCAAGATTCTCTCAGCGTTACTGTTGAGGTAGAAGTCGCCCAAGATTCTCTCAGCGTTACTGTTGAGGTAGAAGTCGCCCAAGATTCTCTCAGCGTTACTGTTGAGGTTGAAGTCGCCCAAGATTCTCTCAGTGTTACTGTTGAGGTTGAAGTCACCCAAGGTTCTCTCAGCGTTCCTGTTGAGATAGTAATTGCCCAAGGTTTTCGCACCGTCCCGTTGAGGTAGTAACCATCCCTGGTTCATTCATCACCTTTTGAAGCTCCAGATCCAGCTCCTGTAACCAGACATGACACACCCACACAAAGAATTTGAAGACCAGCTCCTGTAACAGGTCAGGTAATCACTTTTCTTTTGCAGGTACGCAAGTTCTCGCTAAGGAAGCTCTTACGCGATTGACATCCAAATGGCATCTATAAGCCCATCCACCATCCATCATCTCTCAGCATGGCATCTATAAGCCCATCATCCTATTCATCAATCTCCAAATGGCATCTATAAGCCCATTCCACCATCACACTACTACTATGTGAGCGCAAATTTTTGGGCACTCTAGTGTTCAATCATCTTCCACCTTCGGATTACGAAAGGCACGTCAGCCAATCTGCATCCTCAGGTCTAAGAAGATTAAACAGGGGAAACTGTTGTACCCCAAAATTTGCCCTCCCATATTCTTCAAAATTTGCCAAGTCAAAGCTTCAAAATCTCCCCAAAGGTTGCACAGTTCAAGGGCCTCCTAACAGCCAAAAACTAGGGTTTTGGTTATGACAAAGAAAATGAAGTTTCCAAGGGTCCAATCAAGTCCCACATGCCTACAAATATGGTCAAACATCCTCATGTCAAGTTTCAAGACTTACAGCACAAAATTGCACAGTCAAAAACCCTAATTGCCCTACAGTCAACTGCAGGGGCAAAATGGTCATTTGACAGTCAAAAGTTCAAATTTTTGGTCAACATCTCTTTTTGAAGCCATAAACATCATTTGATCAATGCTTGATCATGATTCTCAAAGCTTGGCTCAAAAAGTCATAAGATGTAAAAGTTTCCATATTTGGACAGTTGAAAAAGTCAACTGTAACTTGACCAAGGCATAACTTCCACATGGTTAATCAGAAAAATTCCATCCAAAGCTCATTTTGAAGAGAAAGACATTTCCTACAATTCCTCTTCACACTTCAAGTCCAAGAAATGCTCTCACAAAAAGTTATCAATTTCAACATTATAGGTCATTTTCAAAAGTCAACAAAAAGGGACTTTAAGTCAAAGGCCATAACTTGAGATTGGTAAATCAAAATGACATGGTACCAAAGGCATTGGTTAGAGGACTTCATTACCTTTCCAAAATGTCCAAGAACATGATCAAATCTTAAAAATTGAGCAAGATATGCCTTGTGGAAGTTGGGAAATTTTTGGGTATTTTGAAAAGTCAACTTTGCTTCAAATGTCTTAAAATTGCTAATGGGCCACATTTTCTTCCAAGATTCATCATCCAAAGCATGTGCACGACCATTTGGCCCAAAGGGAGCTTATTCATCATTTTTATTTATTTATTTGAATTTTTAATTGTTATTAATTCATTTAATAAAATAAAATATGTGAAAAATACTAAAACAAGCTTTTCAAATCTTTTTATGCATGGAATAACTTCAAGATTTCGTGCATTATCTGGTATGGAAAGAATCAAGGTGATTTGGACATGATTGGTATCAAATATGCATGGAAAAGATTTGAAAATATATGCATGAAAATCAAATATTCATTCCATCAATGCAAGGATTTTTGGATCAAAAACTCAACCCTAATCCATCCTCATATAAGTGTGATCAAAACCTAATGCCAGGAGACCAAAAAGCTGCGCCCAAAGCTGAAGAAGAACATTGCACTTTTTGTAAAAAAATTCCAAAACTGAAAACGTGATTCCAAAGTATTTCAAGGCAAGAAAACTATCCTATTGCATTCCTGAGGCTTCAAGGAACGTGTCTGAATCAAAATCATCAACTCTAACATCAAGAAACGGTAGAACTAAGTGATCCTGTTTCAAATTTTATACATATTCGTGTTTCAGTTTTCAAGCATTCTCATTGCATTTTTTTTGTGGATTTATACTAATTGATTCATTCTAAAGCTGACCATACATTTTAATTGAGTTTTCGTGCATCATATGAGAATCCACCATTGGAGTATTTTAGGGTTGCAGGGGTTCAAAATTGGGGCTTTGCGTTTAAGGAAAAATCAGGCAACAAGACTGGTACCATTGGAACGAGAAACTTCATACGAACCTAACCATCCTATCGCGCCCAATTTCTGATCCAAGACGGCCTATTCGTTATTTTTCCTTGCGCCATGTAGTGGGGGTTTAAAACCCCCGCAATCTTGTTTCTTTTTCAGGTAAAACGCAGAATGGAGGAGGAAGACGCTTAGGTGGCAAGATGTGAATGGGCAATTCAAAGATTAGCGCGCTTTTTATTTATTTATTCAGGCCACTAACTTTTTTTCTCTTATAATAATTTCCTTCCACTAATGTTACAAAGAAAGCGTTTGGCCTAGCTGGTTAGTGCGTTGTCCACTGAATACTGGGACCTGGGTTCGAATCCCAGGTCCCCCTCCCTTTCTCATATTATTTTCCATTCTATCTTCCTATGCAGCGCGTACTCCAGGGGTTCACTATGCACTCAATATCCCAGCTTGCCACATGGCCACTGAGGGCAATCCAAGGGCCTTGATTTGGAGACCACCATGGGCATGAGTCAGACGTGTCATACGCAAACCAATAAAGTCAACGAGGCTTCCAAACATTGGGCTTAATTGCTGGACAACACCTCCAAAATTGGGGTCAACACCCCCCATCTGTTTGTGTTTTCTCTCTCACTTTTATTTTCTTTTGTTTATTTATTTTCTTTTATTTATTCCTCTTAATTAATTGTTTTATTTTAATTCATCAAATTAATATTTTTCTTAACATAAAAAAAATCAGAAAGACAAAATAATAAATATATTTTATTTAATGTTATTTTTTTTTGCAAATAAATATTATCAATTAATTTAGTTTTTTTATTCTAGGGTTAACTTTAACATTTTCTTAATAAATTTAAAATTTGTGGAATTAGGTTTTAATTACTTTTATATTTTTCTTTTCTTTTATCATTATTAACTATTAATTATTTTCTTGTAAATAAAATTGCATTAATTAATTAGGTTTAATTTTAGGTTCAATTTTAACATGTTTTCTTAATAAATAAAAATAGTTAGAATTAGGGTTAATTAATATTTTAATTTCATTTAATTCTCTCATAAAAATCCATAAATACAAAAAAACTCCAAAAATCTTTTCTTTTTATTTTAATTTAATTAATTTGTTAATCATAATTTAATTTCATTAAAAAGGGTCCAACGCCCTCGCATTCGATCGCAATTCCAATTCGCGCGTTTATTTTATTTCCTCCTTTTATGTAATTCTCCCAAAGCCATGTAAATTTGATATTTATATTTCTCGCACTTTACTTTATTTTATGTCAAATCGGGTCCTGTATTTAATTCGGCGATGTGGACCCGCGCCTTTGTAATAGCGTAGAACTTTATATATCTCGCAACTTTTTAACTGCTAATAAATTGCATGCAAGAATGAATGATTAAAATAAAAACAAAAGCGTAGATCACCCATGACATGAACAAGACAAACCATCTGAAAACGACACACAAATCACACACCACCCCTAGGGTACGCCTCACTGTTGCCTTGCCCTTCGAAAGGTGATCGTCGAGTAGAGGATGTTTTAGTAAGTCCTCATGATCCGGGAACCTGGCATGAGGGTAGCTTCTAAGGTATCTTCCTATTGCTCTGGTGATCACCATGTCCCGAACCTTCGAATTGACCCGAACACCTCCAACGGTGGTGCTACCTACCTCTCAATGGTGGGATGGCACTACTTTAAAGGACATTTACATAGACGAATTCCTTAGGGTAGGTAGACGACTCTAGATACTTGCTCTAATTTCAAAAATAAATCAAAAATACTTTTCACACCGACACTTTTCAAAAAGCTTTCGAAAGCAACTTTTCAAACACTCTTGAGGACCGATACAAGAGTCGAACTGAAATTTTCAAAGACACTTTTTTTTTTAAACCCACAATTGAAAAGCAAACAAACCATTTTTGAAAATACAATGAGCAAGTATCTAAGAGCCCATGGATAACCATGGATAGAAAGGGTGCTAACACCTTCCCTTTCTATAACCTACCTCCCGAACCGAGAGCAATCTCTATAAGGAATTTTTCTGTGCTTTTGTCCTTTCCATTTGGAGAAAATAAAAGACGGTGGCGACTCTTGCTTCCGCGACATTTCGCGAACCAGCGTTAAACAGTCAGTTCCAGATCCACCGATCACACAAACCATAATTTGTTATCTTGCAAATCTAATTACTCCAACTTCCCAAACCTTTTTTCTATAAATAGACAGGCCACTTGTAAGCTAAAGGGGCCAGATTATTGTGTGTTGAAAAATCCTCAGACACTCCCAAACTTTCAAAAACTCAGAACTTGCACACAAGCACAAAACTTGGCACATCCTGACTTTACACATAAAAATCTCAAATCCCTTCATGCGTTAGTGATCCTTTCGATTCACCCCCAACTTCCATATACCAGCCTTAGAACACTCCCAAAGCCATCAAAAAAACCTCTTAAGGAAGATAGTGATCCTTTCGATTCACTCCCAGCTTCCATATACCAGCCTTTCGATTCAGTGACTTTTAAAGCAAAGTATTGATCCCACTAGCTCAAGGAAGGTCCCTGCAAGCTTAATCCATCATCAAGTCATTTCTGGAAGTCATATAAAGGTCATTCAAATTGCACTTCAAGAGGAAATATTTCTTAACTGTGATATCTTGATACAAGCATTTTCAGCACATACAAATAAAAGAAAAGATGTAGATATCATATCTAGGAAGCTGACCATGCTCTTAGTTTTGATTTTCATTGCTTGTGTCTTTAGAAATTTCATATCTGATCAGTAGGTTTTAGTTTTAGTACTGAACAAAATTCATGCTAACCTTTGATCCATAGCTATTGAAAATTATGTGGTTGGATTCATATTCAAATTTTAGGCAGGTTTGATGTTTACACTTTTCGATTTGGTTGAGAAATGAAGCTTTTCGAAGCTTAACAATGGAGTTATGAATCCCTGCACACACGGAGGAAGACGATGAAGCCATGTTCAAATTTTCAGAAATGAGTTCATTTTATATTTAATGCAAGTTGGATAACTAACAGATGAAACAGACCACCCCAGTGGTACAAACAGTGCGCGCTAAAGCCTTTCCATGTAGAAGGTCTTGGGTTCGAGCCCCAGCGAAACTTTTTGTCATTTTTCCAAATCTTCTCACCTTTTTTTTTGTTTGCAGAAAGCGTGATCGGGCCTCCATTAGCTGGGCCTTGACATTTTTATTCTTTCTGACCCCCCATTTTACTTCAGCAATGCAGCCCATTTTTATTTTTTTTAGTTCTCTAATTAAATGATTATTGGGCCAGGCCAAACAAAAACTATTTTCATGCAAAAAACCCTAAAAATGATTTCTTGATTAATTTGATTTCTTTTTAACTTAGGATTAATTTTCCTATTTTTTTATTAATCATATCTCTTTAGGTTAATTAGGTCAAAACAAATTTCCTAACAAAAATCCAAAGCAAAATCCACTTCTTTTTATATTTCTTGTACATTATATTCCTTTCAATTCTTGTACATTATTCAAGTTTCTATATGGTTGTAATAGATAATTAGGTTTAATTTCTTGCAATCCCCATTTGTAAATTTGTACACCCCATCCCCATTTGATGTAATAGCGTAGTAAATTTACTTTCCGCAATTTATCGCTTTCATATAAATGCTAGTAATTAGGATTTGTATGGAAAGATAAAATCAACGCCTAGAAAACCCTAATTCAAGATAAACCAAGCATGAAATACAAACACTTGCACACTTTGCACCTCTAGGGTTAACTCCACTCGTTGCCTTGAGATAATGGTCATGATATGCATGTGAGACATCTTAGCAAAAACAATAAAAAATATAAGATCATAGTCCCTCGATGACGCCACGAATGTTGCCTTACAAATGATCTTAAACCCTGAAGAGAAATGCTAAGATATCTCACAACATTTCTATCCATGACTATACGATGACCCACACCCGTCCCTTTACATCCAAAGATAAGGCTTCTTACCAATCAATAGTAAGATAGCAATGTCAAAGGAAGAAATGAACGAAAGACTTTTGACTAGGTAGAACATTCTTAGTTGTTAGCTCACAATCCATCTTCAAAAAATAAACATCTTTTCAAACACACTAAACACTTTCAAAACATGAAATATTTTCAAAAGCCCAACACTTTGTATGCATTCTTATAAAGACGAGAATCATTACAATGTTTTCCTAAACAAAGGCGCTTTTCAAAAATACTTTCAAAATCCACCACCAACACATTTCAAACAAAGAAATTTCAAAAGTGATCTAGCAAGCAACTAAGATCCCATAGATAACTATGGATGAAAAGGGTGCTAACACCTTTCCTTTTCATAATCTACCCCCCGAACTCAAGAAAACATCTCAAAGGTCTTTCCTATTCTTTTCACCCTTTCCTCATTGGATAAAAGAAAAGTTTGTGGCGACTCTTGATATCCGTAACAATTGAGATAAAATGCAAAACCATCAAATCAGTTCTCCCACCGTATTACACACATATTTTCAAAAGATGGAGTTCTATGAATCTAATAACAACTCTTATGTCAATTTAATTTAAATGTAGGAACCAAAGATATTAGTAACAATAAAATTAGGTTGAAAAGTATTATCATTAGTGACATCTTCAAGAATAGTTGGGTGTGTGTGTTATATTGAAATATTGAAACAAAAAGCAATAACAACACCTTAAACTAAAACACATGTTAACACTATTTAATATGGAATAAGCAAGAAATCTTGGCTTAAGAATTTTGTTATGGTAGAAAAACCATAAAAAAGAATAAAGAAATGTGTTTGTCAAGGAAAAAAGCCTCAATCAAAAAGCTCAACGACATTGAAAAAGAATAAGAAGCCAAATTCAAGATTAACACTCATAATTTAACATTTTTTGAAGTAATTAAGGTTTTTTGGTTCTAGTGATTCCATGACTTTGAATGATAATGTAGATTTTGATGTAGGCATCAACTTAAGTATTTTGACCAGGGTAACATGGATAAAATATGCTTCATCTTAATGTATGATAATGTAATGAGGCTAATGCTTATTTTATAGAATACATATACAACTTGTGAAGATAATTTCTTCAACTTATGAGTCAGTATGTTGTTGGTGCTTCTAGAGGAATTTAAAGGTTATTATATAGTGGTCTTCGGTGCTTGGAGGAATTTGAAGGTTATTATATAGTGGTATTCAATAATCTTGAGCTTAGAAGCTTGAATAGATGTGACCCATTCAATGAAGAAAGTATGATAACGGTGTTCGACGCCTATGGAGGTTTGGAAATATCAACGTAGGTTCATAGGGATCATATACATATTTTACATATAAAGGCATTGACTAAGGGAATATAACACATCAAATTATATGATTAGAAAAATAATCGGAAATATTAAACTTTGGTTCTGGATACATTGAAACAACGTCTTATAAGATCAAAATACTTGCGTCTAGATATAACCTTTTAGATTATACAATGTAGTATCTACACACCGGAAATAAAAGTTAAAACGTGACAATATGAGTCCTCCACTTCAAATCGCCTTCTGCTTGACTCTCCCTGATATATATCCATCTGAAAAAGATTATAACAATGATGATGTGAGATAATAATCTTAGGGGTTCCTATCTAAAACCCTAATCTTTTCTAAAACCACAAACCTACCTGATACACATCCTATAACATGCAATCCAGTAATATAAAAAATACATGATTATAGGATAATCACAATATCCACCAATTTGGGTAGAAGAATAAATCACATACTCTCCTATTGGTTAAACGGGACAAATCACATATCCTAGACTAATTCTCTATTATAAATATCGCACCATCATGATGTGTATCAGATCAAATCACATGCCCTAAAACTAAATTAAGAGATAAATCACATATCCACATGACCTTATCACCAAGATAAATCACATATCTTCCCATGAATAAATCAAATATTCATCATTGGGAATATAAAAAATAAATCACATATTCCTCTACTAAAATTGTCAGGATAAACCGCATAACTTCCAATTAAGTACCAAGATAAATCACATATCATTTAGTATGTCACCAGGACAACACCACACATCCCTCAATTGGAATATCAAATTAATTACTTGCTCGAGATTAAAATCCAATAATCACACATAAAGTCTCCACACATTCACTTATATATACCAGATGCCTTCCTAAAATTCTATCACAATAGGTCATCATCTACCTCAACAATCACCCTAGTTATAATCATTACTAGTCAAACTAAGACTAGTTCTCTGGAATATACTTATCATCCAAGGGTTCTTGACCTAAGTCATCCAATCCTTACATGATCTTGATTGAGTCCAATCCTAATGCATCATAGGCCTAATATCACTATCTCAAGAACCATGATCAATAACTAGACTAAAAATAGGGTTTGAAACATGAAAAATTAGGATTTTTGGCAATTGTGATCTCATGATTCAAATAAGGAATTTCCTTGTTCGAAATTGAGAAATCAGAATTGAAAACCATCCCACAAATCCATTTTTTATTCATATCATTGATCAAAATTAGGAATTAAAAAATGCATACTTTCTCCTCTGATTTGCATCAAGTAATTTCTTGATTCAAATCAAGGCATCAGTATTCCAAATTTTAAAGTTTTACAACAAAAAAACTAGCTCTTAACACAGAATAACCTCTCCATCTAATAATCATCATCTATGAATAATTGTAGTATTAATTGCACATAGATTCATCTTTCACCTTTCATTCTAAGCAAGCTCTCATAATTATATACTTTACACAATAAATCAAATCACAATTCTTGGAACTAACATGTATTAATTACTTAAGAGTCAATTTATATTGATGAAAAGGGATGAAATAGAGTGGAATGGTATCATGTTCCATTTTTGACTTTACAAAAAATGAATGAAATGTGATGGAACTCATTCTATCCAATACCATTATATTAGTTTATTTTTCATTCCATACAAATTGGGGGTGTATCTAATGGAATGGAGTAAAGTAGTAACACAAATATAATTTTTTCCTCCAAATGTCCACTTTCATTAACCATAATAATGTCTGTGAAGCAAAGGGTAAAAATGGAATAAAAAAGTTATAATGCTTTTTGCTTCGTCCAATTTCCAAACAGTGGAATGAGATATTAGTTCTGCTCCGTCGTAAAATATCCAAACAATGGAATATAGTTTATGTTCTGTTTCGTTCTACTGCGATCCATTCTATTTTGTGCGCCCCACTTCACTCCGTTAGTTTTAAATTATTCAAACATGCTCTAAGAGATTTAAGAATGTGTATTATCACATGCAAATCCTACATCAAAATGTTAATACATGATCATATCCTAGATTAAAACCCACATTTTATCCTTGGTTTTGGTTTCAAGGAGATGATGGTTGAAGGTGAAGAAATGGACTTGAGGTCCTTACTTTTCCACTTGAGACTTTGAGAAGCCTTTCTTCGCATAAGAATGTTCAACTTGAACTTTGAATATTTATCCTACTTCCTCATTCTATCGAACTTCTTCCCTCTCCTATAAAGTTGAAAAATGATGATTTCTATGTTACTTAATATATACACGGTCTTAGTGAAAAGACCATTTTACCCCTCTTAAGTAATATCACCCAAAAAAAGTCATTAATACTCTTAAAATCTAAGTAGGGATAATTTAAGGGCATTATAACCTACCCTCATAATAAATAATTTTCCCTTGAAATTTAATTTTTTTATCTAGAGAAGTGAGGATAATTCGATTACATATCTCACTCTAATTCCCATGTAGCTTCTCTGGGAGGTGATCCTTACCAAATGGATTTCACTAGAGGTATGTCTTTGCTTTGCAGAGACTTCAAACTATGATCCACCATTTGAATTAATTTTGGTTGGAAGGTAAGATCTAATTTGAGTTCTAGTGATTCGAACAACATTGTTTGTAAAGGATTGGGTACAAATTTTTTGAGTTGTGACACATGGAAAACATCGTGAAACCCTGATAGAGATAGTGGTAAGGCTAGTTATTATTCCACCACCCCCAATTTCCTAAAAAATTGAAAAAATACATATGAATTAAGGACTCAACTTATTCATCGTGAGTATTCCCTACCATCCCGATTTTGGAGTAATTTTCAAGAATACACGATTTTCTTCTTCAAATTAAATAGGCCTTCTATGTTTATCTATGTAGGTCTTTTGATGATTTGGAACCTTCTCATATTTTCTTGAATCAATTTTATCTTTTCACTAGTATCCTAGATCACTTCAGGTCCTATAATTCCCTTGTCGCCTACTTTCGCCAACCACAAAGGTGTCTTACATTTATTACCGTATATAGCTTCATATGTTGCCATTAAAATACTAGCATGGTGACTATTATTATATTCAAACTCCATCAATAAAAAATGATGGTTCCAACTGCCTCCATCTTCCAAAATACATGATTGCAACATATCTTCCATAGTTTAAATAATCCTTTATGTTTGAAATTCTGTACGTGGGTGGTTTGTCACACTAAGCTTTAACTTTGTCCCTAAAGCTTGGTGGAATGTTGTATTAATATTTATATGTGCTAGTATACATAGTCTAATAGTAGCAAGTGATGTAAAAGTAAGAGTATCAATCCCACAGAGATTGTATTAACTTAAATTTATTCTCAAGGTAAAACTTTGTGAATAGTCCTGAGAAAAGGATAATGATAGTGATTGGTTGTCGTAGATTCAGGTTGACTAGTAACGAATAAGAGTAAATAAGTTAAATTAATAGTGAGAGATATGTTGGGCAATGATCTATTTAATAAGTTTCAACTTGTGTGCGTGAATGATGGGATATGCCGTGATAGACCGGGACATAAAATAATCTAGTGGTATATGTCTACAACATCAAACCATATGAACTAGGTTAAGGAACAACTCTCTAAGTATCACAATACACTAAAGCACATCTTGTATGAATTCTGATTTCCCCTATGGTTGTATTTATTTATTTCTAAAGTAACTAATCTAGTGAATATGTCTATCCTACTATTTTCAACCATATTTATCATAAGTTCTACTTGTTAAAGGACGTCTCAAAGCAAAATAGTGGTATCCAAAATAACCAACACCGACAACGACAAATTATGATGTTTTAGAGGAAAAGTTTTTAAACAGATTCTTTCCTCTATCTTATTTCTCTATTTATTGTGATTGACATTATGTTTGGTAAAAATAACTTAGCTTAGACATGTTGAATGAAGATGTTCTATCAATTGGAGCAACGTGTCGAATATGATGTCCTATGCTGGTTCTTTCGACATCATGATTTTGTACAACTAGACTGTTAGATATTTTAGTTTGTTACAGGTGCAGAATATTCTGTTAAATATTATCTATCCTATGTGGAGAACGATTTGAAGATTTAAAAAGATTAAAGCTAATTTCAAGGAGAATTGTTACTTTATAATTATGGAGATAATTGAGGAAACTAATGATTGATGTCCTATCTTTGAGGAGATAATTCTGCAGCGACTCTATCATATCCAACTATTTATGTGAAGCCTGAATCCATTTCATTAAAGATTATAAATAGAAGGCTTCAACCTAGTGCATGAGTGGAACTTAGTGGTAATTTTATTAGGGTTTGTATGTTTATTGTGAGCCTCTCGATTATCACATTGATGAAAGAGTAGGAATTTGTTTTTGAGTTGTAAGTCTTGTCAGTCATTCCAAAGCTTTTGAGCAGTGAATGATTATGTGTCTTTGAAGTGTGACTTCTGTGTTTTTCTAAGTGTTTAGAATTGGTCAGTCACTGGTTTGTGATTGAAAGGTATTTGAGAAGGGTATCATACCTAGGTGAGTCTTAAGTAGACGTTAAGCAATGATAGTGATTAAGTGAGAAGTTGTAAATAAAGGAGTTTAGCTTCAAATTGATACTATTTTAGTTAACTTGATCCCTGGCTTGGTAGCCCCCAGAGTAGGTGTTGGTGTACATTGAACTGGGTTATTAACCCTGTATGTTCTTTACTTGTCTGCAATTTGTTTATCATATACCTTGTCATTGTGTGTTTGTTCAGAGAAAGGTGTCTCGACATCTTTTAGGACATCTGAGGTCTGAATACCCGAATTTCACTCACTACAAATTTATGGAAGCAAGATGACCATTTTGGTGTTCTCCCAAGGTTCAAATGAAACTATTTTTGAAGCGTGTGAGAGGTACAAGTCCATTCTAAGATTATGTATAAACCATGATTTTGATGATATTACACAGATCCACGTCTTTAGAAATGGACTATAATAACAACCAAATTTGTTGTTAGATATTACTGTTGGGGGTTCTCTCATATCCAAAAGCCTAGAAGATGAAATTGCAATCATATAGCAAATGAAACTCAATGATTATCAAGAAGAACAAAATAGAAACATTTCTCAAAGAATTAAATTTATCATGGAGTTGAATACTAATGATGCTATTATGGCGTAAAATAAGTTATTGATACAAACAGTGGATGATTTAACAAAGTAGTTGTGTAAACTACCACAACAATTGAAAGAGATGCATGAAATGACTCAACAAAGGCAAATTGTATTTTGTTAATTATGATGCGATGATAAATATACTAGATTTTAACCCCTAACTAATTCAGAGGTAAATTATGTAGGAAATCGACAAAGGCCTTGGAAATATCCAAGCAACAACTTTCAAAGGAACAACAACTTCAATCAAGGATCAAGGATGGAGATTTGAAGTTTTTCCATCCAATATAAAACATTTTCAAGATTATACACAAGCACATCAACAACAAGAGAAAACAAGAAGTTTGGAGGACCTACTCAATTAGTTTTTACATATGTCCATGGCCATCCAAAAACACTGAAGCCTCTATAAAACCCTTCAGACGTAAGCTGAAAAATTAGCAAAAGTATTTGCTGAAATCCCAAAAAATACATTCAGTGATAACACCCAAGAAAATCCAAAAGAGCATTGCAATATGTTTGAGGATGATCATATTATTATTGTTGAAGTCATGGAAAAGGAAGTAGAAGAACCAGAACCAGAAAATTCACAAGAGGAAAGCTGCAAAGTTATCTAACAAACTCTACCCCAGAAGAAAGTAGACTCTGGTGTAGTCATATTACCTATCTATATAGGTGATATGGAAGTTAGAAATGTAATCATTGACTTGGGTTCAAGTGTGAACATAATACCAATATTAGTGGTAAAAAGAATTGGAGACCTCAAAATAGATCCAATTGCGGTTACAACACAAGTGCCAGGAAAAACAAGAAGGAAATCAGTGGGAATATTAATGATATACCGATAAAAATTGAAAAGTTATCCTGAGGCTAGACATTTGAGGCATAACCAAAAATACCTCTCACTCAAGGACGAACGTTCAAAAAGACTGAAGGCTGCTAATGGACATTGATAAAAGTCAAGTGAAAGTCAAAATCATAGACTATGGGGAATGTTCTAAGGTAATAGGTATTACGTGACACTAACTATCGTAAAGCTACTAGTGTTAAATAATCGTTTGTTAGGGGGAAACCCAACCATTTTTTTTTGCAGTTTTTTAGTTATTTTTTTAATTTTATCAAAAATCAGAATGATGAAAGAAAAAGGCCAAGGCAAACAAAAGAGTGGCTCTCTAAGCGCACTTTGACCCATTCCAATGCTTTCCTAATAGACCTAGTGAAAAAACCAAAAGCCAAAACATGAGCTCTTAACTAGCACAAACAAGCTCGCCTAGCAAGAGACCCGTTATAGGACTTTGGGAAACAGGATCAAAATTAAAAGCACCTACTCCAATCATTTTCACACACTCCCTTCAACTCTCCTACACATGAAAAAAAACTATAACACACTAGAGATAAGCATCCAAGAAGAAAATCATCAAATTTAAACCTTTTAATCTAGTTTAGAAATTGCTCTAGTATGTCATTTTGCTCTTTATGCTTTAAAGCTTATACATCATGAACTTTGTCGTAAACTCTTAGTATTTTTTCTAATTTAAGATTGAATTTATTGCTTCATGATGTTGACATGGTATAGAGAAACTTTACATGCATGACTAATAGAATTGGTACCAAAGGATAAGAAACGATGATTTTTATATGTTAGGAACTTATAGGTATTGTATGTAGACATTGGTTTTGTAATACGGTGGGAGAACTGACTTGGGTGTTTTGCGTTTGATTGCAATTGTTGCGGGTGGAAAGAGTTGCCACCTGTTTTACCCCAATTTTTGCCCATAAGATCCCTTCATCATACCATATTGATTCAATCACAACAAGATCACATTAGGGTTTTTGGTTTTCCTCCCTATCTTTAGCTTTGCTCTTTGAGGAATCACCAAGAACACCGACTTGCTTTTATTTTGTGATCATTCATGTTTTGTTTTTACTTTCCTTTTAATTAATAAAATGCAATGTTGGTTTGTCTTACTTGTTAATAATGTAGGTAAAGGCAATGTGGATTAGCAAGTTGATCCATGGGTTCATGAGTTTATTTCCATGACCTAGTCAATAAAGCTTGAGAAATTAAAACCTCACCATTAAATTTGTTTTGGAATAAATGGCATGGCAAGGTTTATTTTGGTTCGCAACCGCGACAGGTGCAAAAATCATAAAAAAAATACTTCTTTTCTCAACTCCACCATCTATTTTTATATACAACATTTTATAGCCAAAATATATAGATTTTTCAAAGAGGTTCTTACAGAGTATCGTAGATGTTTAGGGTGCTAATACCTTCCCTTTGCATAAACAACCCCCTTACCTTTAATCTTTCCCCCCTTTTGGGTTATTCGCTCTTTTCCCATTCCTTTGGAAACAATAAAGAGTGGTAACAATTTTTATTTTGATCTGTATAAGTCTAGTCAATCCAATGACTTAGTCTTTAACATTTCTACCGCTACACCATCAACTTTTCTTTTATCCAATAAAGGAAAGGTTGAAAAGAACAGGAAAGACCTTTAGAGATTATTTCTTGAGTTCCGGGGGTAGGTTATGAAAAGGGAAGGTATTAGCACCCTTTTCATCCGTAGTTATCTATGGGCTCTTAGTTGCTTGCTAGATCACTTGCTTTGTTTAAAAATGTGCTTTGTGGTGTGGGTTTGAAAATATTTTGAAAACATCATTGTAATGATTCTCGTCTCTATAAGAATGCGTATAAAGTGTTGATTTTGAAAAATAGTTTAAAGAAGTGTTTATGAAAGATGTTTTTTGATAGTGGTTTTGAAAAGTGTCTTTGTAATAATTCTCGTCTCTATAAGAATGCATACAAAGTGTTTTAACTTTTTGGAAATGTTTCAATTGAAAGTGTTGGTGTGAAAATGGTTTTTTAGTTGTGAGAAAGAAAGCAATTACGAGTGTCCTACCTACTCAAAAGGTCTTTGTTCTTTTCCTCCTCCTTTAGATATTTCTATCTTACCGTTGATTTGGTAAGAATCTCTATCGTTGGATATGAAGGGACGGGCATGGGTCATCTTGTATAGTCATATAAGGACTAGATCGTTTACCGAAGGCAACATCGAGGGACATCGAGGGACTACGATATTTTATCGAGGGTCTTTGATAAAACTCCCATATTCGAGGGACATGACTATTTTCCGAGGCAACAAGTGAGGTTACCCTAGAGGTGCATGTGTGTGAATGGTGTGTTTGATTTCATGCATTTTTGTCTTGAATTTAGGATGGTCTAAGTATTTTTTTTATCTTTCCATACACACCCTAATTACTAGCATTTCATATAAAGCGGTAAAAATGCGAAAACATAAGGTCCTACGCTATTACAACCATATTGAACAACAAGAAAATGTAAAAACAAAACAAAATAAAAGAAGGGAAACATGTTATTTGATCCGGGCAGTGTGCACCCTTCGATTCTGCCCTTCCTTGCCTATTTCGATTTGGGCCTAGAAGTTAGTGTGAGACGCACTCTTAGGTTCTTCCTTTTTTGCTTCATTCGATTGCAGGAATGTATGACTCCTACGTTGAGATTCAAAAGGCTTCAATCTTCAGCCAATCGAAGGATACAGAAAACCTGTCTAAAATTTGAAAATGAACCTAACAAGTGTAACTTTCGAAAGCCACAGGCCAGGGGTTAGCACAAGTTTATTGGGCACCAAAATTCAAAGGCTAACTAGTCAGAGTTGATATTTTCAACATATAGGCAGTGAGAATCGAAATTTAAGGCATGGTCATCTTTCTAGATGGGATATCTATATTTTTTTATTTATATGTACAAATGATGTTTAAATGGAAAGTTCCAAGTCTAGAGGAAATATACCTCTTGAAATGCCAATTGAAGGAGCTCTATATGACTTCCTTAGTGCTGGATGGAGCTTCGCTGGAACCTTCCTGAAACTATTTCAGTTGCTGCTTTGCTTGGGCAGTCACTGAATCGAAGGAGGGTGTGTGATAATGGCGAGTGAATCGAAGGTTATTATATAACAGTCTAGGGAGTAAATCGAAAGATTATTATGTTATAGTTAGGGAATGAATCTAAGGTTGGTTATCTGGAAGTTGGGAAAAGAATCGAAGGATTCACTAATGCATGAAGGGATCTGAGAGTTTTTAGAGTTTGAATGTTTGAGAATGTTTGAGAATGTTTGAGAGTGTTTGAGAGTGTTTGAGAATTTGATAATTTTCTCACAACCATAGTTTTTTTAGCTAACTAAAATCCCCTAAGATGTGTGGTGGAACATCTTATTTATATATGAAGTTGGCTGAGATTTGGGAGGGAAAATAAATGAGATTTGAACAAATTGGGTATGCTGTTTTTGTAGCCTTCGAGCTGCAGTCTTTGTATGCCAATTTGGTGCAAGTATGGGAGCAGCATAGCAGGACTGCTTTGCAGCAGTTTTGGAGCGTTATGGCCAGTGAAGCAGGCTTGTACTTGGCACCACAAGCATCTTGAACACTTCTCTTTCATTTTGACCGACTGGATCCATCCTTCAACCAGACTCCTCTTCAGACAGCAATATTTGTTTCCAATCAAAGTATCCTTCGAATGGGCCCTTTGTGTATCCTTCATTTTGAACCAATGTGTGTGTTCTTTTGAAGGGACCACATGCATCACTCGTGTGCATCACTTGCAATTTCTTTTAATGGGCTAACAAGGTATATCCTTCGAATGGAACACCCACATATGCCCTTTTAAATCCATCAATACATGTCCTTCGAATGGGGAAAATGTATGTCCTTCGAATGGACCATGTGTCTGTTCTTAGAATGTGTCAGTTGTGTATCTTTTGAAAGGGACACCCAAGTATGTCATTGCATGTCCTTCTAGTGTGACACCAAGGTATGTCATAATGTAGAAACTATGTGTGTTAAATGTTTTCAAGGGTGGAATCGAAGCTTGCATGCACGAGGTCCCTGCCTTGTGAATTAAAGGAAATCTTTCAGAAGGCCATTGGCTTCTGAATGGAAGGAAAGATGCAGGAGGCCATTTCCTTGTGCACCAAAAGCCAGCTTGTAAGGGGTTATTGGTGTAATCGAAGCTTGCATGTAGGAGGCCTAAATGTCCAAACGAGGCTTGCATGCAGGAGGTCCCTGCCTTGTGAATCGAAGGAAACTGTCTTCAAAGGGAAACAATGCCCAATCAAAGCTAGCATGAAGAGAGCATACAGGAGGCCACTGCCTCAATCAAATCTTGGGATTTAAGCTTGCTCGAAAGAAAACAAATGCCCAATCGAAGCATAGGAATTAATCTAGTTCAAAAAAGTCAAATGCCCAATCTAAACATAGGAATCCATACAAACTTGCTCTTCTTTGATTTGATGCTTGAGAGCCCAAAATGATCCATTAAAACTATAGGGGGCATTAAAAATCCCATTGTACTTGTATAAATTCAAACTCTAGTTTTGAGTCATCAGTTATTGAGGAAGTAACTTGCTGATCAAACCTTGTGAAATCTTGACCCAGTAGAAATCTTGTGAGGAAATTCTTGAGAAATTGATAGGGCAAATTTTGGGGTACAATAGCTGCCCCTGTTCAATCTTCTTAAACCTGAAGAGTTATATTGGCGTGTCCGCCATTCGTGACTCGAAGGTAGAAGATGATTGGACACTAGAGTGCCCATAAACTTGCGCTTGATGATGTGTTAGTTGATTATGTAGGGAATCGGTTTAAAGATTCCATTTGAAAAGATGATGGAGAGTTGTCAGAGGTGGACTTTTAGATTCCATCCAAAGGTAATTGTCGATAGAAATTAGACTAAGTCTAAGCTTGATTTCATCTGGAAAATAATCAAAATAAATCTTTGGTCGATTTAAACTGAACCAGCAGAAGTGCCTACTGGAAAAGTATCAGAATAAATCTTCGAAATTTAAACTAAACCAGCAGATGTCTATGTTCGTCTTTTAACTGGCAAATAATCAGGATAAATCTTTGGTCGATTTTATGTGAACCGGAAAAAAGTGTCTACTGGAAAAGTGTCAGGATAAATCTTTGGTCGATTTAAACTGAACAAGCAGAAGTCTTGAATAATCTTTAACTGGAAAAGAATCAAAATAAATCTTTGGATCAATTTAACTGAACCAGAGAAAGTGTCTATCGGAGCCGAATCAGAATAAACCATTGATCGATTTAAACTGAACCAACAGAGATCTTGAATAATTTTTAACTGGAAAAGAATCAACATAAATATTTGGAGCAATTTAACTGAACCAGAGAAAGTGTCTACTGGAACGAAATCAGGATAAACCAATGATAGATTTAATTTATACCAGCAAAGGTCTTGAATAAATTTTAAACTATAAAAGAATCAACATAAATCTTTGGAGCGATTTAACTAAACCAGAGAAAGAGTCTACTGGAAAAGTATCAGAGTAAATCTTTGGTCGATTTAAATTGAACCAGCAGATGTCTCAAGGAAGTGTTTGTCATGTAGATAGTCACCCTGTCCTGTTTCAGGAATTGATCTACAATAAATTTGTTCACAGATAGTTGTCCTGTCTCGTTCCAGGTATTAATATGAAAATTTGTTGAAAATTGGTAATGACATTTGTTTGCTTGCTAACTTTCCTGAAAAAGGTAACGAGTCAGCTGTGTGCAGTGTCATGATGTATGAGATGTATCGAGTAATGATGTTCTCAAAATAATTGAGATTGCGATATATGCATTTATGCTGTCGATGCTATGATGTTTGTAAAATGATGTATGAATGAAATGTATGAATGTATCAGTTGTTCTACTGCAGTGTTACTAGACTGGGGAAAATGAATCCTTGATTGCTGCTGGGGACGAGGAGCGTAAGTCTTCATATTTTATTGAAGTTGAAGTGCTGAGAGACGGATTTTTGTTATTTGGAGAAATGAACTCTGTTGAGGAAGGGAAACTTCATGAACTTGCTTGGGGATTTTTATGAAGTCTTGCCGAGGAATCCTGACATCACTAGGTAGTATGCCGAGGATGTGGATATGATTTTATAGTAAGATGCCCCTGCCTCTGTACCGACTGGAGAAAGTATCTGCGGGGATTTTGTGGGTGGCTTTTAAACATTGTCATGTTTCTTAAAGCCATTAATAATTGTCTTTCTGTTTTTTTATGCATGTTTTTTGCAAACAGTAATCACATTAAAGTGCATATGTTCGAAAATAATCACTGGATGTTTTTGCAAACAAAACAGAAAAATAAAAAAAACAAATAGTTTTGTACTTTCAAAGAAATAACTTTATATTAATTTGAAGAGGTTTTGCCTATAATATGCGTTTTTGTACAAGGATACGGACACCCTAGTAAGAGAATGCCGTCGTAAGAATGAAAACTATACAAAATAATGTACAGAGAAAAACAACTATGTGAGATAATCCCATTGGTTTTCCATTCTGCTATTGCCTTTATGTCTTCGAGCGTCTTATCTCTTTGTTGCTTATCCAAAGTTGACTGGGTTGATTAGTACCATTTGAGCTTGATAGTTGTTATCAAAGATTGGTCGTAAGGTAATCCAACGGGACATAGTTGTACGCTTTCAATCCCCAACTTTTTCCTCGACCGCCCTTTCGGGTTTTCAGTCCACTGGGATACCCTTTTTTGCCCAAGCCGCCTTTTCAGGTTTTCGACTTGTAGGGTGTACATATTTTTCATATGTATATCCCTAATTTCCCCCGAACCCTTCTGGTTCGCCGGGATGCCCTTATTTTTTCCTAGGCCAGTCAACCTAGCGGGCCTTTGTTCATGCGCAGTATCTTTTAACTATGTTCGCGTTTACAGGGTGCAGAAGGTCGTCACCGTCCATAGTGGTTAAGATCATGGCTCCACCAGAAAATATGTTCTTGATCACAAATGGTCCTCCGTATGTAGGAGTCCATTTTCCCCTGGGATCACCTTGTGGCAGTATGATGTGCTTGATTACTAAGTCACCAGCCTGATATACTTGACGTCTGACCTTCTTGTTAAAAGCTTTAATCATACGTTTTTGGTACATCTGACCATGGCAAACAACCGCGAGTCTCTTCTCATAAATCAAGTTCAATTGGTCAAGTCTAGTCTGAATCCATTCGTCTTCATTCAAACCTACATCTTTCATGATTCTTAATGAAGGTATCTGGACTTCAATAGGTAGGACAACTTCCATACCGTATACCAAAGAGAAAAGAGTTTCCCCTGTTGACGTGTGCACCGTGGTACGGTAACCGTGAAGAGAAAATGGTAAAATATCATGCCAGTCTTTGTAGGTTACTGTCATCTTGTGTATGACCTTTTTTATGTTTTTATTAGCGGCCTCCACAGCGCCATTCATCTTCGGCCGGTAAGGAAAAGAGTTATGATGCTGGATTTTGAATTTCGTGCATAGTCCGGTGATCATAGTATTATTGAGATTGGTACCATTATCTATAATGATTCTTTCTATATTACCATACTGACATATAAGGTTATGTCTGATGAGTCAGGCTATAACGTTCTTGGTAACAAAAGCAAATGAAGTCGCCTCGACCCATTTTGTGAAGTAATCGATAGCGACGAGGATGAAACGGTGCGCATTAGAAGTGTTGGGTCTGATCTCTCCAATCATATCGATGCCCCACATTGCAAATGGCCAGGGAGAAGTCAAGACGTTTAGACGAATCAGAGGCACGTGTACTTTATCGGCATAGATCTGGCATTTACAACAAGTTTATGAATGCTGATAATAGTCTGCTTCTATAGTGGACCAATATTATCCTTCCCGTAGGATCTTTTTAGACATCGTTGCCCAGTAGAATGGGTGCCAAAGGTACTTTCGTGCAAATCAACCATAATCTTTTCTGCCTCACTCTTGTCTACACATCGAAGTAAGGCAGAGTCGTGGTTACGCTTATAGAGGATTTTGTTACTGAGGAAGAACTTGGTAGAGAACCTTCTTAAGAACTTCTTATCATTGACCGAAGCTTCCTCAGGATATTCTTGGTTTAACTTCACAAAACCAAGGTTTGTCCACTACTTCTTCAGTATCAATCTCATGACAGTATGTTGGTTCGTCTATCCTCTCAATAGTGATCTGAGGAGCCTTATTATCCCACTTGATTTTGAACATGGATGACATAGTAGCTAGCGCGTCCGCTAGTTGATTTTCCTCTCGTGGAAAATGCTCAAAGGTAATTTCTTCAAAATATGGAATCAGTGTCAACACATGCTCTTTGTAATGGATGAGATTAGGATGCTTCATGTCCAATTCTCCTTTGATTTGATTGATTACTAAGGCCGAGTCTCCAAATACACTCAAGGATTTGATCCTCAAGTCTATAGAAGCTTTGAGACCCATAATGCATGCTTCATATTCAGCCATATTATTGGTACAATTGAAACATAGCCTGGCAGTGAAAGGAGTATGATGACCTTCAAGAGATATGATCACAACACCGACGCCATTGCCAAGTGAGTTGGAAGCTCCATCAAAAACCATAGTCCATCAGGATTCTTGTTTAGGTCTGTCATACGGTCTAAGTTCTTCACAATCATTCACTAACATGATGTTTTCGTCCGGGAATTAAAAAATCATTGATTGATAGTCATCCACAGCCTGATGAGCCAAATGATCGGCTAGTAAACTTCCTTTTATTGCCTTTTAGGTAGTGTATTGAATGTCATATTCGGTCAGGACCATTTTCCATCTTGCTATTCTCCCAGAGAGAGCGGGCTTCTCGAATATGTATTTCATAGGATCCTTTTTAGATATCAATAAAGTAGTGTGAGTCAGCATATACAATCTTAGCCAGTGAGCAACCCATGCCAGAGCGCATCAAGTTTTCTCGAGCAGTGAATATCTGGTTTCACAGTCGGTAAACTTTTTGCTCAAGTAGTATATTGCGTGCTCTTTTCGACCAGACTCGTCATGCTGCCCCAACACACACCGCATTGAATTCTCTAATATCGTTAAGTACATGATCAAAGGTCTCCCTTTGACTGATGGCATTAGAATTGGAGTCTCTTGAAGATATTCTTTGATTTTGTCAAAGGTGGTCTGGAAATTGTCATTCCATTTCAGTGCTTGATCTTTCTACAGTAATTTGAAGATTGACTCACAAGTAGAGGTTAGATGGGAAATGAATCTGGAGATGTAGTTTAGACGTCCCAAGAATCCCCTAACCTCCTTCTCAGTGCGAGGAGTTGGAATTTCTTATATGGCTTTTACATTTTCAGGGTCTACTTCAATACCTTTTCCGGTGACACCGAAGCCTAAGAGCTTACCGGATCTTACTCCAAAGGTGCACTTATTTGGGTTCAACCTTAGTTTGTATTTCTTCAGTCTTTCAAACAGCTTCTGCAGGTGGTCAAGGTGTTCCTCTTCAGTTTGAGATCTGGCTATCATATCATCAACATAGACCTCTATCTCGTGATGGATCATATCGTGAAACAAAGCCACCATGGCACGCTGATAGGTTGCCCCGACGTACTTTAACCCAAATGGCATAACTTTGTAGCAGAAAGTGCCCAACCGCGTGACGAAGGTCATTTTCTCCATGTCCTCAGGTGCCATTTTTATCTGATTGTACCCGGAGAAACCATCCATGAAGGAGAATACCTTGTGTTGTGCGGTGTTGTCAACCAGAACATCAATATGGGGAAGCGTAAAGTCATCCTTGGGGCTTGCCCTATTTAGGTCTCTGTAATCCACACACATACGTACCTTACCATTCTTCTTAGGTACCATAACAACATTAGAAACCCATTGTGGATAGGAGGTAACATCTAAGAAACTGGTGTTGAACTGCTTCATGAATTCAGCCTTGATCTTTTCTGACATCTCTAGCCGCATACGACAAACCTTCTGCTTTACTGGGGGGCAGTCTGCTTTCGTTGGCAGATGATGGACCATGATATCAGTGTCGAGTCCTGGCATGTCTTCATATGACCATGAAAAGACCTTAACATAGTCATGTAGTATCTGAATTAAATTCTCCTTGACATTATGCTCCAGATTAGAACCTATCTTGACTTCCTTCTTGTCCTCTTCAGTACCCATATTTACTGTCTCAACTGGCTCTTCATGGGTCTGAATGGCCCTTTCTTCTTGTTGTAACAGTCTGGCAAGTTCCCCTGGTACTTTACAATCTTCCTCACCTTCGTCCTCGGCTTGGTAGATCGGATTTTCAAAGTCATAATTGGAAATAGCAGAACTGTTACCAATGGGATCCAGAGTGGATGTGGATCTGCATTTTGATATGTGAGTGTGTGTAAGAACATAGCTATTTTTGATAAAGTAAAAAGTATAAAAGAAAAACAAAGAGCGTAAAATTTGCATGCAAAACGTCCAATGATTTATTAATGACATATGAAGATGAAGTAATAACCCTCACACATAGACCATTGTGCCTCGGGTAAGACACAAGGTTTTTAGAGTTTCAATTGTCTAAATATTACATATCAAAAAATTAAAAGACAATTACTCTTGAACAAAAGTAATAGGAACAAAATCTTTGGCCTCCCAATTGTTGAGTCCACAGCTGATAGTTGGGAAGATCAACTTGTCCGTGTCACAGTTGTTATCACTGCCCTCTAACGCATTGACTCCATGGTTGCTGATGCATAGTGGAGATCCCCCAACACGAGCACGACGAACAGCTCTCTGGGCCTCAAAAGTAAAACCCAAACCAAACTTGTCAGATTTGTAAGGAATATCTAGAAGTTGACCCCAAATGGTACATCCACCTTCTTTAACTACTGCTTTAGTATCCTTCAGAGAAGTCATCTTAAATGGAGGCCTGGTAATCTTCAGAACCTTAGTAGCAGTCTTGGTTACAACAACTGCCTGTGGAACCTTCTCAAAGTTCTGACAAGGGGTCTCAATGAACTCGCCGTCCATTTTAACATGCCTGAAAGAGTTCAGGTGGCTCACCATGTATTCCTCCTCGCCATAGACTGTGATAATATTTCCATTGACTGGATACTTCAACATCTGATGTAGGGTAGAAGTAGCAACACCAGCCCCATGGATCTAGGGTCGACCCAATAAACAGGAATAAGACGGGCGAAGGTCCATCACGTAAAAAGTTGAGTCAAAAGTCTGAGTACCAACTTTAATAGGGATGTCCACCTCCCTATGCACCATTCTTTTGGAACCATTGAAGGCCCTCACCACAATGTTACCGGGATTTAACGTGAGTCCTTCGCAATCTAACCTGTCCATAGCATTCTTGGGTAAGACATTCAGCGACAAACCTGTATCCACCAGAACATGAGCTAGGATAGTGCCCCTTCACTAAATGGAGACATGCAGGGCATCATTGTTTTTCCTTCCCTTGGGAGTTAGATCAGCATCGGAAAAACCCAGTCCATTATCAGCAGTTAGGCTGGCCACGTAATTCTCGAATTGATCAATGGAGGTCTCTTGAGGCAGATGGGCAGACTTCAGGAATTTTACCAAAGCCTTAGCATGGGCTTCGGAGCATAAGAGTAAGGCCAACATTGAGATTTTCGAAGGGGTCTGTTCCAACTACTCCACAATGTTATAATCACTTTTCTTTATGATTTTTAGTATTTCTTCTATTTCCTTTTTAGAAGCCTCAAGAATGACTTCTTTGTGTGCCTTCATTTGGACAGGCTCAACCAATACCTCTTTGCCCCGAGTCTCGGCTGACTCAGTAGAAGGGATAACATCAAGGATAACAGTAGGGGTAGCAATGGGAGTACTAATAGGAGTGGCAACAAGAATAATCACAGGAGTAGCAACAGTCTTTGGAGAGATTTCAGGAGAGAAAACCCTTCCGCTTCTCGTGATTTTACTGGTCCCAACGATGTTGTCAACATTAGGATCAATATCTTTGGCAACTTTATCTTCAACAGCCAACAGGTCTTTCTTGATGCCATGGTAGTAGACGTCGGCCCCATAATTCCAGGGAACAACTTTATCAGAGGAATATGGTATCGGCCCAGGAAGAGTGATAATCAGAGGTGCAAACTTGTGAACGGGTGTAATCCTTACGGGTCTTTTGGTGGAGACCCTGAGAGGATTGTCGGAAATGGTAATTATTGAGAAATCTTCACACAAATATCTTGCAAGGGGTACTTTCTCAAACAAAATTTCTTTATTAATCATCAGGCGTTGGACACCCATTTTTAACGATAAACACCATATGGTAGAGACATACATAAGTAGCAACCTTCACCACAACCCAAAAATAAACCGACTCGCAATAGATTTTATTTAACGATCATAAGAAGAGTGGCTAATTCATCCACAAAGGAAACAAACAGGTCATCTTCAACGGCATTGACACCCTGGACATGTTTGGGCATTGGCACGGTTATTACATTAGGTGTCTTTGGGATCAAACTCAATCTCTTTATCCTCGATAAGGTCTTGCACCTTATTTTTCAGAGCCCAACAATCGTTTGTATCATGTCCCGGACTCTCGGAATGATAAGTATATTGAGCGTTTGGGTTGTAGCGGGGAGATGCAGTATTGGGATTCTTGGGAGCTTCCTTTAGAGTCACCAGATTGGACTTCAATAGGTTTGGCAAAACCTGGGACAAGGTCATCTTGATCCGGGTGAACCGTCTTATGGGTGCATCTGCCTTGCGCTGATTGTTTCTTTGTTGGTTTCATATAGGATTGGAGATCATAACAGCCCCTACCATCGGATGACGTTCAATTTTGTTTTGTTTTCTCTGGCCATAAGCAGCACTGAGGATGCATCCCTCTGAATCTTTCCACTCTTAATACCAGCTTCTACCCACTCACCAGTTAAGATCAGCTCAGTAAACCCAGCTGAAGAGCTTCCAATCAGATGGTTGAAGAATGGACCAGACAACGTGCCCAAAAACATATCCACCAGCTCTCTATCAGATAGAAGGGGTTGGACTCTTCCTTCAAGATCCCTCCATTTATGGGCATAATTTTTGAAACCTTCGCCAGAACCCATAAACATATTTTGCAGTTGTGTACGAGTTAGAGCGAGGTCATCATTACACTGGCACTTCTTTTAAAAAGAAGCAGCCAGATCTTCCCAATTGTGAATGTTGGTTCCTTCCAACTGATATAACCAATCCAACTGCATCCCTGACAAACTTTCCTGGAAGAAATGTACCCATAGGTTCCTATTAGCAGTATGGGGTTGGATCTTCCTGACATACGACCTTAAGTGCAGCTTAGAACAGATGGAACCGTCATATTTAGAAAATGTGGGAACTTTGAACTTTGGTGGAATGCCCACCCCAGGGACTAAACCTAGTTCTTCAAAATCCAGACCAGGTACTTTCTGAATTTCCATGGCATTGAGACGATCCTCCAACTCTTTAAATTTGTCATGAGCAAGAGGATATTGTTCTTCAGCATAGTCAGTCTCCTCTTCATCAGACCTCAGACTGTGGTCTCCTTCCTTTTCCTTCTCCTCTTTATTGTCTCCCTCATTTGACGGAGTTGCGAATTCTAGAGCTCGCTTTGCTGGTTCTCTGAACCTCCTTCCCATATTCAGGACACCCACCATTTTCTTTGTCTTCTTCTTCTTGTCTTTGATCATGAGAGCCTTTAGGTCCTCTTGTCCTTTAGCCAGAGCCAGGAACATCTGTTGGAATTGAGCACTCTGTATTTGAAGATCCCTTACTGTCTATTCAATATCCATCTCACTGAAATAAACAATAGAAAGATAAGGAAACCTGTCTGTGTTATGATGAATGAAAATGCATATGCAAATGATTTCAAGGAAACTAGGAGATTTAAATTTGTTTAGACAAAAGGAAACAAACATTGTATTAATAAGTCCAAGTTGATTACAACATGCCTCTTGGGCTTACAATGGTGGAAATAAACACAAAATAAACTCCAAAGACAAAAAGGTCGAGCGCATCCTTTTTGGCGCAATGTAGGAATTCAAACTTCGCTCTTCATGAAGTTGTCTCGTAAGCTCCAAAACTTTCTTTTCACTCGCGTGGAACTGGGCTTTGAAGGTGTCTCACTCTTCCTTTATCTAAATCCAATCCTTTTGCAAATCTTCAAGATAGGTACGCATGTTAGGATAAAGGACACTATACGGAACATCTCCTTCAGCAACAGGCTCCATGATGATAGGTAGGATGGAGGGGTAAGGCATTACGAGACTCTAAGCACGAGTTCGTACCCACTTAAGGTAAGGCTCAAGGGGAATAGAATTTTTGTGTCTCAATGTCTTACTATCCACTTTGTTTACCATTCTCCAAGCTCGTATAAACCTTTGACGATAGCTTTGGTCATCGCTCTCGTAGTCGAATACCACACCTTGGATGAGCGCGTCATGGGGACCATCTCTTCGTGCATACCCAAGCTGTCATAAATCCAAGAAAGGGTTGTAAGTAATACCTTCCCTAATGCCAACCAGGGGGACATTATGGAATTCCCCACAACGGTCGATGATAGTAATGTCCTCCAAGGATCGAGAACACCAGTGAATATCCGAATGTCTGAGTGACATCAACCTATTGGACCATCTCAAGCCTTGCTCGTTCTTCACAACAGATTGGGGTAGGTGCGAAACAAACCACCTAACCAATAATGGAGTGCAACACATGAGGTTCCCCCTTCTCTTCATGGTGCGAGAGTGAAGAGAATGCAAGATGTCTCTCAGCAAATTAGGCACCAGATTACGAGATATAATTTTTTTGATTGTGTTCACATATATAAGTTGGTCAGGGTTAGGAAATAGTACAATCCCATATATGAGAAGATCCAAAACTTATTCAAAGGCTTGTAAGTCCAAAGTATCCCAGCAGTCTTGAGCCTTTTCTAACAAGAACTTGGCCAGAAACCCTTTGACACCACTTCTTGTTTCCCAGTTAGCCATGACATCAGATCTTTGCAAATGTAAAGCTCGAGCAATCTCCTCAGGGCTCAGGTTTCTTTCAATACCATTGAAAGGTAATTAATCGAGAATAGGAATTCCCAAGAGTTGAGAGAATTCTTCCGTAGTAGGCACAAGTTGGTAATCGGGGAAGGTAAAGTAATGGTATAAAGGGTCGAAGAACTGGAAAAGCACTTTCATCATGTCTTCATTAAAGCTTGAGGTAACCAGATTGAGAAGTCATCCATGTCTTTTGGTGAATGGATAATTCTCAGGAATCCTTGATGCTAATTATTTGAGTTGGAAAGGTACTCGTACGAGGTTGACTTGGATAGTATTCCTACGATTGGGAGTCATGTCCTACAAAACATAACAAAGATGAATCTCGAAATCCTTGAAATGGTTAGTGTAAAATTCTATGGTATGATGTCATGATGTTATGTACAAGTATATACACAAGCAAATCAAACAAGTCCTTAGGTTTAGGCTTGCATGAGGTTCATAGGTAAGTACCCTCTTGAAGTTAGTTTGTTCAACCTGTCCTAGAATGTAATCGGGTTCTAGGGGATATCAATATTATTGATCTTTCTTCATCGGGAATTGTTTCAGCACAAGCCTCTTTATTAGAGACCAAAATATCTCGAAAGTCTGATCTCAATGAGCGTAGTATCGAGTATCAAACAACTTCAGATTGCACCAAAGCCGACTATCTGACTACTTCCTAATGGCCAAGTTGTTCAATTAAGGTTCTAAGGTCAGTTAGTGCTTCATGACACCACATAGCGGCCCCGTATTCTCCTTGACTACTCAAGGGCTACCGGTACCAACAAATGTGTCACACTAACATAGTTATCGCTTCAACCATGTCGATATAACCCACACAATTTCCACAATCTATTGCTACTTACCTAAAAGGTGCCCCAGATCCGGGTAGAGGATCAAAACAAACCTAAACAAGGAGCCATAATGTAAAGCAAGCAAGTCAAACAAAGAAAGCAAGTAAAGGTGATCTAGCCCTAAGGTAACCCAACTTTTAAGTAATTCCCCAGCAGATTCGCCAGTTCTGTAATACGGTGGGAGAACTGACTTGGATGTTTTACGTTTGATCGCAATTATTGTGGATAGCAAGATTCGCCACCGACTTTTCTTTTATCTAATAAAGAAAAGGTTGAAAAGAACAGGAAAGACCTTTAGAGATTATTTCTTGAGTTCGGGAGGTAGGTTATGAAAAGGGAAGGTATTAGCACCCTTTTCATCCGTAGTTATCTACGGGCTCTTAGTTGCTTGCTAGATCACTTGCTTTATTTGAACAGGTGCTTTGTGGTGTGAGTTTGAAAATATTTTGAAAACGTCTTTGTAATGATTCTCGTCTCTATAAGAATGCGTACAAAGTGTTGGTTTTGAAAAATAGTTCAAAGAAGTGTTTATGGAAGATGTTTTTTGAAAGTGGTTTTGAAAATTGTCTTTATAATGATTCTCGTCTCTATAAGAATGCATACAAAGTGTTTTAACTTTTTGAAAATGTTTCAATTGAAAGTGTTGGTGTGAAAATGGTTTTTTAGTTATGAGCAAGCAAGCAACTACGAGCGTCCTACCTACTCAAAAGGTTTTTGTTCTTTTCCTCCACCTTTAGATGTTGTTATCTTACCATTGATTTGGTAAGAAGCTCCTTCGTTGGATATGAAGGGACGGGCGTGGGTCGTCTTGTATAGTCATAGAAGGCATCCTATGAGACATTTTAGCAATTTCTTATAGGGACTAGATCGTTTACCGAAGGCAACATCGAGGGACATCGAGGGACTATGATCTTTTATCAAGGGTCTTTGCTAAAACGCCCATATTCGAGGGACATGACTATTTTCCGAGGAAACAAGTGATATTACCCTAGAGGTGCATGTGTGTGAATGGTGTGTTTGATTACATGCATTTTTGTCTTGAATTAGGGTGGTCTAAGTATTGTTTTTATCTTTCCATACACACCCTAATTACTAGCATTTTATATAAAGTGGTAAAAATGCGAAAACATAAGGTCCTACACAATTACAACCATATTGAACAACAAGAAAATGTAAAAATAAAACAAAATAAAAGAAGGGAAACAGGTCCCTCGATCCAGGAAGTATGCACCCTTCGATTTTGCCCTTTCTTGTCTCTTTCGATTTGGGCCTGGAAGTTAGTGTGATATGCACTCTTCAATTCTACCTTTTTTGCTTCCTTCGATTTCAGAAATGTAAGACTCATATGTTGAGATTCAAAAGGCTTCAATCTTCATCCAATCAAAGGATACAGAAAACCTGTCTAAAATTTGAAAATGAACCTAACAAGTGTAACTTTCGAAAGCTATAGGCCAGGGGTTAGCACAAGTTTATTGGGAACCAAAATCCAAAGGCTAACTAGTCAGAGTTAATATTTTCAACATATAGGTAGTGAGAATCAAAAGTTAAGGCATGGTCAACTTCGTAGATGAGATATCTACATTTTTTTTATTTATATGTACAAATGATGTTTAAATGGAAAGTTCCAAGTTTAGAGGAAACTTACCTCTTGAAATTCCAATTAAAGGATATGTATATGACTTCCTTGGTGGTGGATGGAGCTTCGCTGGAACCTTCCTGAAGCTAGTTCAGTTGCTACTTTGCTTGGGTAGTCACTGAATCGAAGGATGGTGTGTGATAGCGGTGAGTGAATCGAAGGTTATTATATAACAGTATAGGGAGTAAATTGAAAGACTATTATGTTGCAGTTAGGGAATGTATCGAAGGTTGGTTATCTGGCAGTTGGGAATTGAATCGAAGGATTCACTAATGCATGAGGGGATCTGAGAGTTTTTAGAGTTTGGATGTTTGAGAATGTTTGAGATTGTTTGAGATTGTTTGAGAGTGTTTGAGAATTTGATAATTTTCTCACAACCAGAGTTTTATAGATGAAGTTTGCTGAGATTTGGGAGGGAAAATAAATGAGATTTGAACGAATTGGGTATGCTGTTTTTGTAGCCTTCGAGGTGCAATCTTGTATGCCAATTTGGTGCAAGTATTGGAGCAGCATAGCAGGAATGCTTTGCAGTAGTTTTGGAGCGTTATGGCCAGTGCAATAGGCTTGTACTTGGAACCACAAGCATCTTGAATACTTCTCTTTCATTTTGACCGACTAAATCCATCCTTCGACCAGACTCCTCTTCAGACAACAATATTTGTTTCCAATCAAAGTGTCATTTGAATGGGCCCTTTGTGTATCCTTCGTTTTGAACAAATGTGTGCGTTCTTTTGAAGGGACCACATGCATCTCTTGTGTGCATCACTTGCAATTTCTTCGAATGGGCCAACAAGGTATATCCTTCGAATGGAACACCCGCGTATGCCCCTTTAAATCCATCAATACATATCCTTCAAATGGGAAAATGTATGTCCTTCGAATGGACCATGTGTCTGTCCTTCGAATGCGCCAGTTGTGTATATTTTGAAAGTGGCACCCAGGTATGTCAATGCATGTCCTTCGAATGGGACACCCGGGTATGTCATAGTGTAGAAACTATGTGTGTTGTAGGTTTTCAAGGGTGGAATCGAAGCTTACATGCAGGAGGTCCCTGCTTTGTGAATTGACGAAAATCTTTCAGAAGGCCATTGGCTTCTTAATTGAAGGAAAGCTGCAGGAGGCCATTGCCTTGTGCACCAAAATCCAGCTTGTAAGGGGTCATTGGTGTAATTGAAGCTTGTATGCAGGAGGCCTAAATGTCCAAATGTGGCTTGCATGCAAGAGGTCCCCGCCTTGTGAATCGAAGGAAATTGTCTTTAAAGGAAAACAATGCCCAATCAAAGCTAGCATGAAGAGAGCATACAGGAGGCCACTGCCTCAATCGAAGCTTGGATTTAAGCTTGCTCGAAAGAAAACAAATGCCCAATCAAAGCATAGGAATTAATCTAGTTCAAAAGAAGTCAAATGCCCAATCAAAACATAGGAATCCATACAAACTTGCTCTTCTTTGATTTGATGTTTGAGAGCCCAAAATGATCCATGGAAACTACAAGGGGCATTAAAAATCCCATTGTACTTGTATAAATTCAAACTCTAGTTTTGAGTCATCGGTTATTGAGGAAGTAACTTGCTGATCAAACCTTATGCAGTCTTGACCCAGTAGAAATCTTGTGAGGAAATGCTTGAGAAATTGAGAGGGCAAATTTTGGGGTACAACAGGTATACTTTGGCTATTGATAAAAATTGATTGCATGTATGAGAAGCACAGTCAAACGATTAGTATATCTAGATTTCCATCTGTCTTGTTTAAGAATCATACAAATGGAAACTTGCAAATGTGTGGATTTTGTCATGTTACCTAACAAAGTGCATTCCATGTATGTTGTTCATTAATTGTTACATATGGATTTAGGAAGACCAATATCCGAAAGAAAAAAAGGCAAAGATCTAGCATAGGATCATCTGCCATACCCTTTAATAAGCACAATTTTAGAAGCCACATTAATGAACAGTTCCATACTAAGTTGGAAAGTCAAAACTTAGTACAAGAAAAGACAATTGAGTTATAATATCCAATTGAATATTCAGATGTGGCGCAGGAAATTAATGCTAGAGGTCGAAGCATTTTAGCGAATCTTCTTGAGCTTGTCAAATTTGACATTGTTAAGGAATTCTATACTAATGTTAAACCCACTAAATATGCACCATTTGTTAAGGTATCCTGGGTTTAGTGACGACGGGTTTCATTTGACAAAGACATCATACATGCTTACATTAAAGATCATTATATGGAAAACACATGGGTGTTAGAGTCCTTTACAATTCAGGTGGTCAAAGGTAGTTTGGACTATGATCGTATAGATGCCAAACTTTGTGAAGCATGGAAAACTTACAAGTTGGGATGAGATGGGAAGCCTATTCGTTTCAAGAGGCCTAATATTACCATCCAAACCCAAATCTGGATGACCTTCCTTCTTCATAACATCATTCCTTGCAGCCACACTTGATCTGCAGCCTTACAAACTGAATAAATGATATGGTACATTTTGAGTGGTAAACAAATTGACATAACAAGAGTAATTCAAACAAAATATGGGAGAATATGGACTTACCAAAAAGACATGCCCTGGATTTCTAGGCTTAATCATGGGATTGTATAGACAATTTGGCATGGACATTCATGACAACCATCATATACGTCAGATGTCTAAGTTGGATAATAACTTTGTCTCTCGTTATTCTATAAGTCATAGAGAAAGGATGCCTCAACAACCACAAGAACCTCCTACTGCACTAGTTGAGAAACAATAGGGAGTTACAAGCTGTAATACGGTGGGAGAACTGACTTGGTTTGAGTTTTATCACAAATGTTGTGGATAGCAAGAGTCGCCACTGGCTTTTCTTTTATCCAATAAGGAAATGGTGAAAAAAATAGGAAAGACCGTTTAAGATTTTGAGTTTGGGGGTAGGTTATGAAAAGGGAAGGTGTTAGTGTCCTTTTCATCTGTAGTTATCTACGGGCTCTTAATCGCTAGCTCACTTTGTTTAAAACTTCTTTGTGTAGGTGTTTGAGAATATTTTAAAAAATTCCTAAGTGCGGCAACTTTGTAATGATTCTTGTATAAGTTAAGAATGCGTACAAAGTGTATGTTTTTGAAAATATTATAGAGAAAAGTGTTTGTGAGAAAGATGTTTTGTTTTTATGAGCAAGTGATTACGAGCCATCTACCTACTCAAAAAGTCTTTCGTGTTATTTTCCTCCTCCTTAGATAGTGATATCTTACCATTAGTTAGTAAGAAGCCCTATCGTTGGATGTGAAGGGACAAGCACGGGTCATCGTACAGTCATAAAGGTAACTCGTAGGGGCACTTTAGCAATTTATTGTATGGGACTAAGATCGTTTACCGAAGGCAACATCGAAAGGGTCATCGAGGGACTATGATCTTTTTAACCGAGGGTCTTTGCTAAAGCGTCCCCACGTTCGAGGGACATGGCTGTTTTTTTCGAGGGCAACAAGTGGGGTTACCCTAGAGGTGAGTGTGTGAAAAGTGATTCAATTCAGTTAATCGATCTTGATTAGGGTTTTCTAACGATTAGTTTTAGATCTTGCCATACATGCCTAGTTACTCTACAAAAATAAAGAAAGCGATATATTACAGAAAGTAAAGGTCCTACGCTATTAGAAAGCTTCGGGAAAGAGGGTACAAAACCATAAAATGGGGGGAAAAGTAAAACCTAATTAAAACTATTACATACTGTAGCAATTACATAATCAGAAAAACTAATGTGAAAGTAAATGCGTGAAGATTGTAAAACAAAAAGAAAATTAAAAATCATTTTGTAATCGTTTTATGATTAATCTAAAAAAACCTAATTAATTTTAATTTAAAAAAGAGTTAGCTGATTAAAAAATAATTGATCAATCAAGCAAAAAAACCTAAATTCTAGATCGACTTTAAGTTAATTGAGAAAACGTAAAAAATCAAATTAGGGTTAATCAAATAAAAATTAAAATTAATTTAAAACCTAGAATTAATTAAGTTTAACCTAGAATTAATTAAGTTTAACCTAGAATTAAATTTAACCTAGAATTAATTAAAACCTAAAATTAAATTAAATTTGGGTTTTAAAAAAATCAATGATTTTAAAAAAAAGGTTTGTAAAATAATAGGAAAAAGAAGAAAAGAGTGAGTAACATAGAATTGGAAAAAAAGAGTAGGGGTGGATGTTGAACCCACGCCCTCAAGCAGTTTCACGCAGCAAGCTTACCACCAGGCTAATGCGCTGGTTGTGTCAAGGTAACATGTCCAATGTGTAATATGATAAACCTGCAAAGATAATGGAAATATGAAAAAATGGCAAAATTAGGGATCAAACCCGTAACCTGAGAGAGGAGTGACTTAGCGCCCACGTTTATACCACTCGGGTGGCTATACATCTGTTTACTTATGTCAATTCATTAATATCTAATGTAAAACCAATCCCAAAAGCCTGAAAACCAAACACACGCGCATGATTGGGACCCATGTATTTTGCATAGCCCAATCAGAAGAGCATGTTGTGCCACGCATTTTAACCACCGGTCAAATCACCCTAGATGGTGGTTTCCGGTTGTCTTCTCTAATTTCTCAATTTTGCAAACCTGTGAAAATCAACAACAACAAAGATTATAGGGACCCTACCCCCCTAATTTGGGGGATGTGAATCTAGTGGTGGCCTCCATTTAAACTGAAACAGTCTGTACACGGAGATACGATGAAGCCGAAGCTTCATGCCCTAGCCATGACACCTTACTATTCCTGCATTAGACCTCACAAATAATGGTTCAAAAACATTCTAAACATCATGTCGAATATGCATGTGTGTGTTAAATGATTCAACAAAGCATAAAATAAAAATTTGAACTTGAATAATTTTACCAACTCCGGTGAGGATGAATGAGAGAGATTTGTGATGCTTTGAGACTGCCTAAGGGTTGAGAATGACTCCTGGTGGTCTCAAGAGGCTGGCTTGGTGCTTAGAACGGCTTGAGAGTGGCTGGAGAATAGGGTTTGACTTTTCCCTAACTCTTTGAAAAATTTGAGAATTTGCTAGGTGTTTTTGATGAAGCTTGCACGTGTATTTTTGGTCTGAATGCAATGTGTATTTATAGGACAATGATTTAGGTCAAGAAAATAGGATCATATATTTTTTATTCATGGTGAAAATATTTGATTGAAAATTTGTATAAAACGCTTCTATATTTGCTCAATCTTGTGCCAATCAACCTTGCACATTTTCTTGGTCTTCAAGACACATCCTTAAGCCTCCAATCTGATCATAATAAAGGTACATACGCCTAAATTCAATGGTTTCATATTTAAATTAATTTAATTTTCTTTTAAATGAATAAAATCCAAATAAAAGAAATAAATATCATAAAAAATAGGTGGATGGACTTAGCGGCCCTTTAGTGTGTTATGAACACGTTTGAACCTGAAAACTTAAGCCCAAAAGCCCAAAAGTCCATGTTTGCTAAATTTGCTCTTCATGCATATTCTCAAAATTGGCCAACTTATGCAAGTCATATCTCACTCACTTTTTATCTTTTGAAGATGATCTCAGACTTTTTGAAAATCTAAAGATGTTCTCTACAACCTCTATGTTCATCATTTTTGCTTTTGAAGACTTTATATTGATGTAAGTTGCCTTGATAAAAAGTGTCTTTTTATTGACTTTTGAAATGACATGTAATGTATTGGCTTATATCTCTCAAATGATGCATTTTTTAGACTTGATCTTAGAGAGACAAAGTTGTAGAGAATTGAATTCCATTCAAAATGAGTTTTGGTTGGGGAAAAGCTGATGAAGCATGTGAAAGTTGTGCTTGGTCAAATTTCAACTGGCTTCTCGTAAAGCTAATTTTAAAAATAAAAGAAATAAGTAAAACAAACCAAAAATGGTAAAAAAAATAGTAAAATCAGAAATAAAAATAAAACAAGGTTATCAAAAATTGCCAAAAAGGCCAAAGGACCTTTCCATAATTTTTTAAGAATTTAAAATTTAAGAAAAATATTTTTAATCAATTAAAACAAGTTAATTAAAAGTGAAAAATTAAAAAAAAATATCAAATCATGAAATAAAATTATGAAAAAAATAAAAATTAGGAAGAGAAAAATCCAAAAAAAAATTAAGAATTTTTTTCAGATTTTTTGAGTCAGAAATGAATTTTTTTATGAATTTTTGAAGTTTAAATCAATTAAAATACAAAATCAGAAAATAAAAATAAAACCAAAAAGATGTAGACCATTGGATCAATGTCAAAATGCGTTAGTAATCAAATCCAAGGTATCTGGCACGCTGCACATGATATGGACATTAATGAATAAACCACCAGATCATTTATTTAAATTATATTTTGAAAAAACAAGTGGTGCTTTGTTATTGGTTGAGAGATGACACGTTGGTCATCTTCAACCTCCAACCACGCGAATTACAAGTCTCTCAAACTGTAAAATCAGGAGCTCAGACCTATGCCATTTGCTCCGTCTCATCAAGACGAAGAAAATTTTACCCTCGTGAAAAATTTATATAAGTTGTAGCTCAGTCGATTTGAAGAAAACCAGAAGAAAAAAGTTGAATAGGGATTTGAAAATTCATGACCAAAACTCAATTCCAGATGAAAGCAAATGTTGTGACTAGTATTAGAATGATGAGAGCTTCATTATGGTAACAAATTTTGAGAGAAATGATGAAGGAATCTACCTATTGAAGTTCAAATTCAGAGCTCTGAAACTTGACTTGGCTAGCACGATTTAGGATGCTTTAGGGCTTGGTTCTGCTTCTGTTAGATTCAGTGAAGTTCAAAGATAAAGAATTGACAAAGAAAATGGATTGAGGAAGGCTGTAAAACCAAATTCGAAGTTGCAGAAATATAGGCTAAGGAAAGAGTTAGGCAGGGTGATTCTGGTTGTCTAAGCTTGAAAAAATGAATGAGATATAACCCTCTATTTATAGGGAATAAAATAGAATGCTCAAGCATATGGAATGATGAATTTTGGAGGGAAATCGTGTGAAGTTGCAAGCATGAAAAATGTGACTTCTATTTTGCTCAAAACTTACGTTTCAAGGTGCTAATTACTTCTGGAAGATTGTTAAACATGATTTTAAGTAAAAATGCATAGAAATTTAGTGATTAGAAGCTGAATTGTGCATTTCAAATTCTGACTTGGAGGCAAAAGTCAGTTTCAAGGTACCAACTTTGAATCAATGGCATTTATAGCTCAAGGGGTCTTAGGGCATGATTCTTGAAGAAATTAAAAGATAAGATTACAATCTTTACAATGTGAAAATAATGGAATCAAATGGATGCTTGAGCTAAAAATTGTGATGAGTCAAAGTTGAGAAAAAGATGTTGACTTTTTGTACTTAGAAAAATTCCAAGTTTTTTCTTCAAAAGTGATCTATAATGTCTTGCATCCAAACATTGCCTTCCACTCAAAATTTGCTTTTGATCAAAAAAGATAGCATGGAGTAAATCTATTAAATGAAATTTTGAGATTTGAACCACTTAAAAAATCCAAGAATTTAGAAAGTTATGACTTTGTGAAGTTGGTGAAAATTCATGAGGTGACCTGTAATCATTTGCATTCTTAGGGCATCTTCCATCCAATTTCAAGCTTTGCACATAAAAGAAGAGTTGAGGTTCACATCCTTAAGATCATTTTGGAAAAGTAATGGGCTCAAGGAGATAAAAATTGACTAAGTTATGATCTTTTGAAGTCACATAAGGGAATTTGATAGCCTATCTAGAGGACATGTAATCTTTCTTCATCATTAGACATATTCCACATAAACTATTATTGAAAATTTTAAAGTGATTAGTTGATAACCCTTTAAAGAGAAGCATGCCTTGGTAATTACCCAAAAATATCAAAATATGGGCAAGGTATAGCCCTTAGAAATTCAAAACCCTAGCTTCTAGAGCAACAAAATTCCTTGAGAACCCCTTTCAATTTTGACAAACTTTCTTAAACAAATACCGTTGCCATGTGAATAGAAGTTGTTGTGTATGATAATAATAATCCATAGCAACAAAAACCACCTCCAAATATTGATAATTGAGATAGTTATGCACTTATGATCAAGAAATCAAGAACTTGTCCAATTAGGTCAAACTTTTTCAATCAACTCTTGCATCTTTTGATTTTCTTTAAAAAATTGAGGCATGATGAATCATAGTATACCTTTTCATGATGTCACTTCAAAGTATCTTCAATGATGAAGCTTGAGACTCAATGAAGCTTTGTTGAAGAAGGCATGGAAATAAACTCATGAACCTATAGATCAACCTGATTAAATGTGTTGTGCTTTCACCTATAACATCATCAATTAGAGCAAACATTCATTGAATTTGTTAGTTAAAAGTTAATCAATACAAAACATATATGATTCAAGGTGCTTGGTGATTCCTCAGGAGAAAACTTAAAGATAAGGAGAAGAACCAAACCCTAGTGTGATCTTGTTGTGATTGATTTGATATGAGATGATAGAGGAATCTTAGGGGAAAAAATTGGGGTAAAACACAAAGCACTTCTGGGAAGAGGTAGTAAATAAAACATGTTACATTAAAAATATATAAGACCTATTCTGGGTAAAACTCCTTATGAATATGGAAGAACAAGAAGCCCAATATCTCTTATTTTCATCCTTTTGGATGCTCTTATTTTATATTAAATACTAAAGAGAATATCAACAAGTTTGATTCTAAAGCTCAAAGTTGTGTCATGTTAGGTATTTTGAACACTCAAAAGGTTATAGAGTATATAATAATGAGACACTTAGTATTGAAGAATCAATCCATATTAGATTCGATGATAAGCTTAACCTTGAAAAGTCAAAGCTAGTTGAAGAACTTGCAGATTTAGAGATTACCTATTCAGGCGCTGAAGGAAATGAAGTTGGTTTAGAAGACCAAGAGGTCAAAGAGTCAGAAGAATTTTAACCAGAAGAAGTCAAAGCACAAACACCCTTGAGGAAGCACATAAATATATTATCACATTCTGAAGAATTAATTCTAGGAGATAAATCTGAACGTGTCAGAACGAGGTCATTTTTCAAACCTACTGAAGATGCACTTCTTGGTTTGGTGTCCCTGATAGAGCCTAAATCAATTGATGAAGCACTTCTAGACAATTATTATATTCTAGCCATGCATGAAGAACTCACTCAATTCTCAATAAATGATGTATAAGATATAGTACCTAGACCCAAAGAAACTCATGTTATTGGAACTAAGTCGGTCTTCAGAAACAAGCTCAATGAGAAAGGAGATACACTACAAGAAAATTAGTGTTTAACGACATAAAAATTGCGACAGTTATGTGATAACTGTCGTAATTGACATATAGAGACAGTGTTTACGACAGTTGACACCAACTGTCCCTAATATTTATTTTGCAACGGTATATTTAACCATCATAATATTATTATTATGACGGTAAAACAACCGTCGGCCCCCATTTAACACTTTTAACATTGATTTTTCACCAACAACTAGTCACGACGGTAAAATTAACCGTCCTAAAAGGCATATCACGATGGTAAAGCACCCGTCGCACCCTTAAACCTTTCACGACGGTAAAATTATCCGTCCTAAAATTCATTTCACGACGGTAAAACAACCGTCGCACCCAAAACCTTTAAAAATTCTCATGGGCACGACGGTAAAACACTCGTCGCCGTAAAAAAGTTAAAAAGCTCATAAAACATCCATTCACTTTCTACTCCTGCGTTCACTTTTTCTACTCACGGTTCCGTTCATGCCGTTCTTCTTCACACCGTTCTTCTTCACACCGAAAGAAACCCCTTGACACCGAAAGGAATCTCTTCAAACCGCTCATCTTCACACCAAAAAACGCACAGCAAGCAGTTTAACATCCTCTGCGTTCATCTCTTCAAACACAGTAAGTTTTATGTATCACTTTTTGCATTGTTCTCATCTCTCTCATTCTCTGCCATTGATTTCAGCATTGGAGATTCACTTGAATCTTATGGTTGAGCTATTTGTGATGATTGATTTTGAGTTTGAATATATTGAATTGATGTTAGGTTTTCTAATTTGTTGTTTTAGGGTTTTATTTCTTTTTATGATTTTTTAGGTTTTCTAATTTGTTGTTTTAGGCATAAAACTGATATAAGAGGACCATATACTGATCCAAATGGGATAGTGGTTGTTCCTTTCCCAGCCCAACCTAAGCGAATCTCCAATGCATATATGAAAGGTGAAAGATGAAGACAAATATGAATAGATTGGATATTTTGTTGAGAATGTTGGGTATTTTGTAAAAAAAAACTATAATGGCCATTAACAACTAGACTGTTCATCCACCGATAGCATTATTAGTATTGGGATGCTCAAACATGTCCTTCTCATAAGTTTCCATACAAAACTATTATTAAATTTGTCTTATTTACTTTCTTCTGCTATGTCATTTTCTGCACTAATAAAAACAGTGTCAATACTTGCACATAGCTCAATCAATGTGCAGGGAAAAACTGCTTCAAAAATTTCAGTGAATCTTCACCGTGGATTACTAGTTATTTTCATCAATAATCATAACTAGTGATTCCAATTTTTGATTCCCTTGATTTTCTATCATTTTTTTCTTCTAAAATTTGTCCTTTTCCTATCAATATATTATACACATCCTAGATGCAAAAATATATACTATATGTTTATTGACAAGTTGCAATGTATAATGATTATTTTGAATAGTTAAATAGCAATATTGAAACCTGACTAGAATAGTACTAAAATGATGCTCATCAAGTGTTTGTTGTAATGCTCAACTCAAGGTATGGCTGAGTTTATAGAATTCTGATATGCTATGCTATATAGTGCCTAGTGGGTGTTGTAAAAGGACTTTATAACCATTTAAGCATCATATTCTGTTGCAGAGTGTGATTCTGACCAAAGCATGTTTATTTCAGTGACTTGTGTTGCTTCTGTCATATTTGCTAGCAACAAAGGTTTTACTTTTTGAAATTGAATTAGATTCCTTTGTTTGGGAATTCAATTCTTATTCTTATTTTAGATTTTGGGGTTCTTAAACCTTGGTTGGGTTGCAGGACTTCTACCATTTCATCCTGATTTGCTAGGTTTGGTTCAACATTTCCTTCTACTTTTCTTGGTATGTTTTCTTAACTCTCTTGCATTTTCAACGTTATTAGTATTGTTTAACAAGTAATTCTATGATTAACTAGAGAACATATATGTTTTTCTTTGCCTTTGTATCATGATATTTTCACTTCTGTAACAAGTAGTACTACTATTTTGTAGCAAATGCTATGATGATTATTGATAGAGTGTCTGCCAAAGTTGAAATCTAAGATAAATCTAGTAAGACTTTCTGATTATAATATTTTATTGGCAAATGTTAGAATCTAACTAATGGATCAAGTGAAATTATAAACCTTATGATTAGAATCTGTCCAAGGTTTCTCATATTAGCATTGCATGGTTTGTTTGAATCTCTTGATGAAAGATAACTGAGCTGGCTTTGTGTTGATTTCAATAGGCTAGATCAGAACATGAATGCATGATGAATCATCTACCCCTTATCTTCCAAAGAGCTAAGTTAAAGTTATATTTTGACGCAGGATATTGGGATTTTTGTGTGGTGCAGGATATTGATAAGAAGGATGTTTCTCTTAGCAAATTCAAGGGGAAGGTTCTCTTGATTGTCAATGTTGCTTCACGATGGTATGATTTATTCACTCTATATTTGTGTGAAAGCCTTATTTTTTTCAGTTGTAATGTTATGTTTAGGGGAAATTGCACTCACTTTCCCTTTAGGTTATGGTTGGATCGATGAATTAGAAAGGAGCGGAGCAGAATATAATATTATGGAATGGAGTGGAGTGGAGCAATGGAAAGAACTAAATTGTTTTGTTCCGTTCCATCAACTTATAAAAAATACACAACTATCCATTATTTGCAAATCCAAACAAGGGAATCTGATTATATACCACTCCATTTTATTTCATTCCATCACATCCCACCAATCCAAACATAAAATTTTAGGTATGCTTAAGCAGATAGTTCTCCATTGTAGTACATAGTATTAGGGTTTTAGAAGTTTCCGCAATGTATTGCAACCGCATGGGTTGCAAGCATTTATTCACGCATCCGCAATTTAGAATTATTACAAATATTGAGGGGGGCATTATTCAAGCCGAACTGATAGGATGGATTCGGTGTTATTCATTTAACAAATTAGGTGGCGAGTCTTCATTTAAAAATAAATAGTGTGTTCTATATAAGCGTATCTCCGAAGTGATTAGTCAATTTCTGCTAATCAAGTTCTATTTGAGAAGGTTCAAATCAAATACCTTGAAAGTTATGTCAAAGTTTCTGGTATGTTATGATCCTCCTATTGAATGATTTCCTTTGAATGAATGGCAGTGGCTTGACATCATCAAATTACACAGAACTCTCGCACTTGTATGAAAATTTTAAAGATAGAGGTATGTTACTTATGGAGCATAGTTATTTGTTTATTTTTCCTATATTTTTTATATGATTATTGGTGACTAGATATTTTGACAGTGTAGCTTCATTTTGAATCTATCTACTTCTGAAATCATTCTGTTTTGAGTTGGATCATGTTTAAGATTAGGAGAGTAGTATGTCTATTCTTCCCTGTTTTGAGTTGGATCATGTTTAAGATTAGGAGAGTAGTATGTCCATTCTTCCTTGTTTTGAGTTGGATTATGTTTAAGATTAGGAGAGTAGTATGTCTATTCTTCCTAGTTCCTATTGAAGTTCAGGCACAGGTAACTTATTGGGATTTTTAGATGTGGATACTGATGTTTGATTGAGTGAAGCTAACCAAATGGGATATGTTGATGTACTTACTTTAAAAACCATATCTCTATTCCAAGTATTTCTCTATCGGCCAAACATAGCTTTATATGGAAACCTATTTGTTATGGTCTTAAATGCATGTCCATTTCAACCAATGAGGGTTGAGTCCAGCAGAAAAGGCTAGTCCATCCCACTTGTAGAAAAATACATTTTGAATCTTTGCTAGAAGAGACAGTCACATTTAGTATCCAATAGTGTCTCGAACAGGATTGACTTCCGTATGAGGATACCCGTGGGGAACTTAATACATGTCTGTTTCCTTGTGTAATGCTTTATCCAATTTATACAGGCAACATATCTTGTTTTATTTCCATATTTTAAAGGATTCTACCGTTTGGAATTGATACTAACTTGTCTGACATTATAGTACTGTGATTCTCATTCCACGGCTCCCGTTTTGGAATTTAAATGTGTCGTGTGCTTGTTGGGGAGATGGAAAACAGAAAATGCAGCTGAGGGAGTTTTTAAAAGAAAAACAGTTTCCCCCCTAAAAGTAGCTGAAAAAAGTGTGGATTGTTTCATTTTGATTACAATTACGATTTTGGGGTGTGGAAGAATGTGCAATAGGATGAAATAGCTATTATAGCAATCCAAATTTCGTTCCAAGTTGGTAATTGATGCAAGCAGCGTGTCAAGGTCATTATTGTGGAACATGAAAGTGAGCTCTGGGCCTTAGATACTTTTCGTTGTAGGAAAATTTAAAATATTCCAAAGGATTTATTTCAAAGTGACTGAAATTCAATTTTCTACTTTGTTGTTTCTCTCTAAACAGCTCTCAGATTTTTAGTTCTAAAGTAATGTTTTTATCAGCCTCACATTTTTAGTGTCCTTATGCATTTTCTTTCCAGGTTTGGAGGTTCTAGCTTTCCCTTGCAATCAATTTGGCATGCAGGAGCCTGGATCAAATGAAGAAATTAAGCAATTTGCTTGCACTAAGTTCAAAGCAGAATTTCCAATTTTTGATAAGGTTTGATACAATGTTTCTATATCCAGTATTTCAAAACAGATTACATGCGAGTAAGAGACAAGGTAATGAAGTTTTGTAAAACAGGTTGATGTAAATGGACCATTTACTGCTCCAGTATACCGGTTTCTGAAATCAAGTTCCGGGGGCTTTTTTGGTGATCTTGTCAAGTGGAATTTCGAGAAATTCTTGGTTGATAAAAATGGTAAAGTTGTTGAAAGATACCCACCAACAACATCTCCTTTTCAAATTGAGGTAAACTTTCCAACAACTTAACTGTCTAGCTTCGAATTGATCAACATAAGAATTGATTTATAAATAACAAACCCTTTTATTAAAATAGGAGAGAATCTTAATTTAGCAACTCGGTATGCTATGATATTACTGTATATGTGATTTCAATAAGACAGGTATATTATTTTGACGCATTTAAAGTTAAATTTTATGAGTATTATTTTAAAGATTATTATTTTAATACCTTTTTTTAGGGATTGGAATCACCCGCTGATGGTAGACGTTCATCTGAGTCTAGCTACCGTATTGGAGATAATGGAACTTCAGGGGGGAAAAATTAGACTTTGCTATGATCGAGATAATTAGATTGTGAACTTTCTCATGTATTTTTGGCATAATGATACTTATTATTATAAGATTAGGAATTGATATATTTTGGGTTTTTTTGTACTACTTGACATGATTATGGAACTCGCATTTTACATGATTATGGAACACACATTTTTTTGGATATTATAATGCTTATTTGATGTTAAATATTTTTTATTGAAATTATTTTTACTATATTACAAAGTGATAGAAAATAAAACAAAAAATAATACTATAAATAAATATATTAAAGAAGAAATAATTTAAAGAAAAAAATAACACAAAAAAAACTATATTTAAAATTTTTTACATAGATAATAATTTAAATAAAAAATATATATAATAGAAAAATAAAAAAAAATCAAGACATAAACAAAAGTCATGGCGACAGTACCGAACCGTCGTAATCAACAATTAAAAATAATCAACAAAAGTCATGACGGTATTGAACCGTCGCCATAAACAATTTAATCAATTTCAAAAGATATTCACGACAGTATCGAACCGTCGCCATCAATAATTAAAAGAAACTCAAAAGATAGTCACGACGGTATCAAACAGTCACCAATACTTGATTATGTCAGCTCCAAACCCGTCGTAAACTTGAACGACAGTTTTTGTAACCGTCGCGAAATAGGTTGGGGACACACACTTCTGCGACGGTAAAGCAACCATCGTGGAAAGCAAATTGCGACGGTTTTAACCGTCGTAATCTACAAAAATACCTGTCGCAATATGCCAATTTTCTTGTAGTGATATGGTAAGAAACAAAGCTTGACTGGTTGCACAAGGAGATAGTCAGCAAAAAGAAATTGACTATACATAAACCCTTGCACCAGTTTCCAGGTTAGAGTCTGTTGTACCTCAAAATTTTCCCTCTCATTTTCTTTCAAAATTTTCTTTACATGGGTGGTTGCAAACATCTGCATGAGGAAAGTAAAATTTGAATATGAACAAAATGTTCCTTCAATTAGAACATCATGGCTTCCTTCGATTGGAGCATCATGGCTTTCTTCGATTGGAGCATCAGAGCTTCCTTCGATTGGAGCATCATAGCTTCCTTCGATTGGGGTATCCGAGTTTCCTTCGATTGGAGCATCAAATCTTCCTTCAATTAGAGCATCAGAGCCTCCTTCAATTGGAACATCAAAGTGTTCTTCGATTGGGGCATCAGAGCTTCCTTCGATTTGAGCATCAAGGCTTCTTTTAATTGGAGCATCAGAGCTTCCTTCGATTGGAACATCAAAATGTTCTTCGATTGGAACATCAGAATGAAGTGTCCTTCGATTGGTATATCAGGACAAATATCATCACAGGAACAAGGGCTGGTCGAAGGGGCTTTTAAGGGGGAAGCTCTTAATATTTTAAAATTTTAAACAAGGCGCCAAATTGACTTGTACTAATTCTTTCAGCATCAAACATGACATTAAAACACAAAAATGGAAATTATTCAAATGTTGATTTTGCTCTTAAAATGCATAGTTATAGCTTTGATTCTTGCCATGTTTCCTTGTCCCCTCCTTCTACACTATAAATACCTCACATGTGCAAGCCAAACACACGCACACGTACTGTATCACAGGATCACACATTGCACACGAAGAGATTACACACACACACATCAAAATTCTCATAAGCAATCCCAATCGAAGGAACTTTCAGTAACGTTCCCAATCACTCTCTGAATTCTACAGGGAGCGTTCCCAAACACTAGCCAACAAACGCCCAGAAGTGCCAAATCGAAGCCTCCCATTGCTGGTAAACTTTCAAATTCACGTTTATGATTTCATAATGTATTAATGTTTGTTCACTATTTTATTCATGCTCAGGATATCATGTAACTATGTTCGATTCGTATTTAGAGCTAAGGGCCTGGGTTCAACTCCAGGTCCACATTTTGTTTTCCTTTTCCTCTCACGCCCATACTGCAGATCTGGCCTAAATAAACCAATGCACGCAGGATCGAAGGACCTGGGTTCGACACCCAGGTCATTTTTTTTGCTAATATTTGTCTTGCAGGTCTAGATTGAGAATACCTTCCTTCCCCAGATCAAAAGGAATAACTTCCTCCCCTGGATCGAAGAAGACATCTTCCTCCCTTGGGTCGAAATACAATTATCTCTCCATGGGTCGAAGGACAAACATTCTCCCTTGGATCGAAGGCTACCTTTTTCCCTGGGTCGAAATCCGCCTTCCTCCGGATCGAAGGCAACCTTTTTATCTGAATCGAAGCCATGATTCTCCTTGGATCGAAGCCTTCACTCCTTCATATTTTATTTTTGTTCTTTTTTTATTATTTCTTTATTGATCTTTTTTCTTTACTTTGACATTAAATCAAAAAATCACAAAAATTAGGCTTAGACATTTTAATTAAATAATTAATTTCTTAATTAATTAATTAATTAAATTTTAACCATTTTCTTAACTTAAAACAAATTAGAATCTAGGGCTTAATTTATATTTAATTTTCTTTTCATGATAAAAACAAAACAAAAATATTTTTATTTCTTAGGATATTTTTAGACGTTATTTCCAATTACACACGCGTTTATTCAATTTCACATTTTTATTATTAATGTACCTGATTACAGGATGAAATAGATTAAATTAGGATATTTACTGCTTTATCCCACTCATTCTTGTACAATGTAAATCCCCTCTTAAAAATATTGTAATAGCGTAGATTTAAATTCTTGCACTTTAATATTCTGCAATATATATTAATTGCTAGTAATTAGGCGTGTATGAAAAGACTGCAAATTAAAACGTTAGCTAACCTAATAAAAAGACAAAAATAACTGAATCTCAACACATATGCACATATGCAACTCTAGGGTATCCCCACTTCGGTTTCCTTCGGTAAAACAGTCCTGTCCCTCGAGAATGGGGACGCTTTAGCAAAGACCCATAAAAATCAAGAGATCACAGTCCCTCGATGACCCTACGGTGTTGCCTTTTGGTAAATGATCTTGTCCCTTAAACAAAATTTCTAAAGTGTCTCCATATGTTGCCTTTATGATTGTAAAACGTCCCTTCGATTGTCACTCAACATCCAACGATAGGGCTACCTACTCACCAATAGTAGGATAGCACTGTCTAAAGGAAAAGAGGAAAAGAATGATCCTTTACGAGTAATAAAGTAGATAGTTGTTAAAAGTTTGCTCAATCATCTTAAACTTACACAAAAACTACTTTTCAAAAACAATTTCAAAACACTTTGTATACTTTCTCCACTATCCCGAGAAACATTACAAAGTTCGCCGTACTAAGGCGTTTTTTTAAAAACATTTTCAAACACACAAAGCACAAAAGTATTTCAAAATTAGAAAACCTCTAAGAGCCCGTGGAAAACCATGGATGGAAAGGGTACTAACACCTTCCCTTTCCATAATCTACCCCCCTTACTCAAAAAACTCTCAAAAAGGTCTTTGTCTATTCTTTTAACCCTTTCCTATGTTGGATAAAATAAAATATGGTGGCGACTCTTGCTTACCGTAACATTTGCAAACACAAATGCAAAACCAGTATAACAGTCGATTCTGCCACCGTATCACAGAACTAGCGACACTGCTGGGGACAACATAAAAGTGGGGTTTACCTTAGAGTTAGTTCATCTTTAAACTGCTTTTTATGCTTTGTTTGATTTACTTTTGAGGGCGTGTTTGGGTTGTTACTAAAAGATCCTACACCCGAATCTGGGGCACCTTATTAGGTAAGTAGCAATAAATCATGGAGGCTGTACGACGTAGACTGATACAGACAAAGTGGTGGCTATGTTAGCGCGATACTTTGGATTATACTAATGTTCCTTGAGTAAGTCGAGGATAACATTAGTCTTCCTCATAGTGTCACTAAGCGCTAACTAACTTTTAGAACCTTTAATTGACTCATCATAGCCATTAGGAAGTAGTGAGATAAGCGGCTTTGGTTTCGACCAAAGATTGGTTAATACTCGATACTACAGTCATTGAGACTGGACTTTTGGGATTTTTTGGCCGCAATACTTCGGTGCAGAGCTGAAACAATTCCTGAAGGGAAGGTCAGTGCTATTGAGGCCCCTTAGAACCCGGTTACTATTAATAGGTCAGGTTGAGCCAACTGAATATTCAAGAGGGTACTTACCTTAAAACCTCATGCAAGCCTTTGAACCTAAGGTCTATTGTGTGATTTGCTTGTGTTTATCTGTGATTTTTAGCATAATCATGACATCATAAACATCATGATATTCATATATACTAATCATTTCAAGGACCTGTTAGATTTACCTCTTTGCTGTTTTGTAGGATATGAATTCAGGTCGTAGAAAAACCATCCGGATTCACTTCACAGAAGTTCCTCCCAAGCTCAAGGAATTAGTCTTGAAAGTCCCTGAGGACTCATCATTCCACAAAATACATGGTCACTTACTATGTTTGGTTACCACCAGATTTGATGAAGGTTTGATGAGTGTCTTATTCCAGTTCTTCGACCCTAAGTATCATTGCTTCACATTCCCCGATTATCAACCTTTCCCTGGTTTAGAACAAGACCCAGCTTCTGAAGATGTTGTCGTAGCTTTACACTTGAAGCCATCTGACATTGAGTCCAATTGGGAAAAAAGAAGTGAAGTTAAGGGTCTCCTTGCAAATTTTCTAATGAAGAAAGCTCAGATTTTCCTGGATGCTATGAGTTATCATGCCTTCGAATATGTCTTAGCCCTCTTGATCCATAGGTTGGTCCTGTTTCCTAATTCAGATCAATTTATAGATGTGAATGCCATCAACGTTTTTCTTTCTCACAATCTGGTTCCTACATTGCTTAGGGATATCCTACATTCTCTCTATACCCGTACTCTGAAGAAGCAAGGAACTCTCATGTGTTGCACCCCTCTTCTATATAGGTGGTTTATTTCACACCTTCCTCGATCAACAATGCTGAATGATTTAGGCTTAAGGTGGAGTCAAAGACTAATGTCTCTCTCTCTCTCTCTCTCTCTCTCTCTCTCTCTCTCTCTCTCTCTCTCTCTCTCTCTCTCTCTCTCTCTCTCTCTCTCTCTCTCTCTCTCTCTCTCACTTCGACATCCATTGGTGTCCTCTCTCTCAAGAAGACATCTCTTTTATTGATCATTGTAGAGAGTTTCCTAATGTGCCACTCCTGGGCATTAGGGGAGGCATCACCTACAATCCTTCTTTAGCACTACGTCAGTTTGGCTATGCACGGAGAGATGGTCCACCAGATATGCTCATCCAGGGTATTGTGTTCAACTACTCAGATGATTTGCAAAATTATCGTCAGAGGTTCATCCGCGCTTGGGGAATTATTAAGAATACTGATAGTAAGACTTTGGGGTGCAAGAACTCCATCCCTTTGGAGCCTTACCTCAAATGGATGCGGGCTCGAGCCTAGAGTCTTATGATTCCATACGATGCCATATTACCGATGATCCTGGAACCTGTTGTTCAAGGGGGTGAGTCCCGCGTTATTCTCCATCCTGATATGCCAACCAACTTCGAAGAGTTGGAAAAGTCTTGGATCCAGCTCAAGAGAGAACGGGATACTTTTGAGGCTCAATTCTATACAAGTGAGAAGAAGGTGCTGGAGTTAACAAAGAAACTTCACGAAGAGAGGAATCTCAACACTTACCTCAACACCAAGAGGAAGCTCCCATGGGAGATTTAGGAGTTTAGAATTTCCTTTCAATGTTTATCCCTGTGTAATCTTTTGTTTCTTTAAAAACTTGCTAATAAAAGGTTTTGTTTCTTGTTTTTTTTAAAGAGCTTAAATCCAATAAGGTCCTTGAAAACATTGCATAAGCATATCATGTATCTCATTGCATAAGCAGGTCTCAAAGCAGGGTTCTTATCTTCTTCGCTGTTTATTTCAGCAAGTAAAGAAATGGCTCTTGAACAAAACATCAAGGATCGTCAGGTTCAAAATGCCTAGTTCCAGCAAATGATCGTGGCTCTAGCTAAAGGGAAGGAAGATCTGAAAGCCCTCATACTAAAGGATAAAATGAAGAAGCTAAAGAAACCAACTGGGGTAGTGAATATGGGAAGAAGGATCAGAGGACCAGTGCGGCGAGCTTCTAAACTAGTAACTTCATCAAAAGAAGGAGACAATCAAGAAGAGGAAACAAGAGAGGAAGATTCCAGTCCAAAGGAATCCAATGATGAATCTTACTATGATGAGGAGCAGTATCCTCCTGCTGATGAAAAATACAAACAGATGGAGGATCATTTGAATGCAATGGAAATCCAGAAGATACCGGTGCTGGATTTTGAATAACCGGGTTTGGTTTCTGGGGTTGTAATCCCGCAGAAGTTCAAGGTTCTGGTGTTCGCTAAATATGATGGGGTCTCATGTCCCAAGATGCATCTCCAATCTTATGTGAGGAAGATTCAGCCTTACACTGCAGACAATGACTTATGGGTCCACTTCTTTCAAGACAGTCTATCTGGGACTCAACTAGAGTGGTTCTATCAGCTGGAGGGGACCAATATTTGTAACTGGGAAGACCTGGTTGCTGCATTTTACAAGCAGTATCATTATAATGCAGGCCTTGCTCCAACCCATACACAACTCCAAAGTATGTCTATAGGTTCGAGCGAAGGTTTTAAAGATTATGCTCAGAAGTGGAGGGACTTAGCAGGAAGAGTCCAACCCCCTGTCTGATAGGGAGTTAGTGGATATGTTTTTAGGTACCCTATCAGGCTTGTTTTTCAATCATCTAATTGGAAGCTCCTCAATTGGCTTTACTGAGTTGATTTTGACAAGAGAAAGAGTGGAAGCTGGGATCAGAAGTGGAAAGATTCAAAAGGATGCCTCTTCAAGTGCAGGAAAGAGGCCTTTCGTAGGAAAAAAAGAGGTCATGGCTGTTTACAATCAACAAAATCAGAGCAGAACCGAACACCTTCCAACGGTAGGGGTTGTTATGATATCCAAGACTGCAGCTACTCAACAATGAAATAATCATCCTAGAGCAGAAAGATTTGTAAGACAATTCACCCGGATAAATATGACTTTGTCTCAAGTTTTGCCTCACCTACTGAAATCCAATCTGGTTACCCTGAGGGAAGCTCCCAAGAATCCCAACACCGCATCTCCTCGCAACAACCCAAATGCTCATTGTGCTTACTGTGATGCGGTGGGAGAACTGACTTGAGGTTTTGCGTTTGTATTCGCAAATGTCGCGGTTAGCAAGAGTCGCCACCGAATTTTCTTTTATCCAAAAGGAAAGGTAAAAAAGCACAGGAAAGACCTTTGAGATTGTTTTCGGGTTCGGGGGGTAGATTATGAAAAGGGAAGGTGCTAGCACCCTTTTCATCCATGGTTTTCCATGGGCTCTTAGTTACTTGTTTTAGATCACTTGCTTTGCTTTTCCAATTATTTGAAATGGTGCTTTGTGTGGTTTTGAAAGTTGTTTGGAAATTGTTTTGAAATGTGTGTGTGTTTGTTTTGAAAATAGCAAGGATTGTTTTGAAATGTTCAAGTAACTAGAAGCTTGTCTACCTACTCAAAAGTCTTTCTTGTACATTTTTATTCCTTTGTCATTCTTGACCTACCATTGTTTTGGTAGATAACCCTATCTTTGGATGTTAAACGGGACAGGCGTGGGTCATCGTATAACCATGATAACAATGGTGCCAAGTATCTTTAGCATTTTGAGGGACTAAGATCATTTGTTTTAGGAAACCTTGTCTAGCGTCATCGAGGGACTATGATCTTTTCTTTTGTTTTGTTTTGCCAAGATACTTTGCATGCATACCATGGCCATTTTATTTAGGCAACCAAGTGGAGATACCTTAAGGGTGTTTGTGTGCAAGTGTGTTTTATTGCATGCATGATTTTATCTTGAATTAGGATTTTCTATTTCATTGATTTTATCTTGCCATACATATCCTAATTACTAGCATTTACATTTGAAAGCAATAAAAATGCGGAAATGTAAAATCCAACGCTATTACAATAATTAGGTGGTGGGGGATACACACTTATACATGGGGGCGGTTCAACGAGAAAAATAAAGAAAAAGAAAAATAACAAGGGGAAGAAAAAGATAAAGAGAGAGAGGGCTAGCGCGCTGCTGAGAAGAAGTCAGAAGTTCTGGCCCAGGCCTGCTGCAGGATATCAACCTGTTAGTGAAAATGTATGAGTCAGAACTTCTGACTCTGGTGCGCTGCAAAACAAAAACCTGTTAGTGGGGAGGTCAGAAGTTCTGACTTCCATGCGCTGCAAAACAAAAATCTGTTAGTGGGGAAGTAAGAAGTTCTGACCCTGATGGAAACATAATAATTTTCAGAAGTTCTGATATTATTGATAACAAAACATGCCTCAGAAGTGCTGGCGTCAAAGTCAGAGCTTGGTTTCCCCCTGTGCTAGTCAGAACATCTGCAGTTTGATTATTTTTCCACAAATCAGAAGGCATGCTTAGGACAGTCTCATCAAGTGTCATAGCGTTTTCAGAAGACAAACAAAAATGGGCACATGCAGGTTCTACACTGATTTACTTCTCAAAATAGGTACAACAACAACATGATATCTATATTGTGTTTATTGATCATGCAAAGCTGATGATGCTTAGCAGCATGGTAAGAGTCAGCAGGTGCATACCTCACTGTTAGGAGAAAGTCTGTGAATTGGAGCTAGCCTTAGCTCTGATGGTGTTTTTGACAGGTTCTTTTTGAATGGGTGGATGGAGAAGATATATGTATGTATGGTCAGAAACTATATGGGCGTTCTCTAGTCAGGAAGAAATTTGGGTATCAATCAAGTTTGGAGGCAGGAAGTTTAAAGTTATGAAACATTAGGAATTTTGGCAGAGGTTCACAATGTTTTCTTGCTAGATGTTTTCTATTCTTCTTCTAGCAATTTTTTGGATTTTTTTTGGGACCCCCTTTTCAATGAACAATGGTGCCCTATTTATAGGCAAGGATTTGTGAATTTAAAACGTTAAATGGAGCCAATACCATGCAGTAGGTGTTAACTTGTTCTTGAAGTAAGTTTATGGAAAGTTGTGATAATGGACAGTTTTTCAGCCTAGACTAGAACAGTAGGCGAAGATTAGGGAAAGTGACACCCATAGGCGAAAAGTGGCACATGGATCCAAACTTAACCTTGCACGAGGGTGTTGTTATGCTGCACGTGGAAAGGCCCTTTGGAAAAATGTTTAAAAGTAGTTGTGAGCATTAATGGGCATTAAATGGTGATGCGATTGGTCAAGACTTAAGAGATCTTAGTGTGAGATTTGCATCATTACCTATATCCTGAGCCAGCAGTTCTGCTTTACCAAAAAACAACACAAACCAAGCTCTGACCTTGGCCTCTTGCTGTCCCAGTAAATTCTGAGGTTTTTCTAGGTTTTCCAGCATGTTCTTTTGATATGCCTCAGAAAGCTCTGGACTTAGATATTCTGCTTCAATATTATACCCAATCTGCTGGTCCCATTACCTTCTGACCCAAGCACGTTCTGAAGGAGTTTCAGGCTTTGTTGCCTTCTTTGCATTCCTCTAACAAACTCTGGCTGAACTTGCATACTTGCTGAAAGAGCCACGTTCTGTTTAAAGATTACGTGCTGAACCATGTTTGCAACCCCTAACTGAGTTGGTGTAGCTGCTGAAGAGCCAACTTATGACTGAATGTTATGTGCTGAGCCAAGTTTGCAACTTCTGACTATTTCTGCCTGGAGGTTGGTTCAAAGGTTCTGAAGTGCCATTTTTCTTAAATACTTAGAAAATCTCAAGTGCTTAGAAATTTGGTTTTTGAATCTTTAGCTGGAATATACTTCCTGTTTCAAGCATGTTTTGCTGAAATAAGATTTTTTTGATTTGACTTTAATCAAGAGGTCAAGGTTTGGCCTTTCAGCGCAGATGACTGTTTTGCCATTGGGAGCGATCTTCATGAAAAATTTGTAATCCAAAGCTTGGGATTGGATGGGGAGTAAACCTGAGAAAAATGAGAGGGAAAATTTTGGAGTACAACAGTTGCCCCTGTTCAAACTTCTTGAACCTGAAGAGTTAGATTGAACACTAGAGTGCTCAAAAATTTGCACTCGAAGATGTATGGTAAATGGGCTTATAGATGCCATTTGGAGGGATGATGGTTGACAGAAAGTCTGAACTGGTGTTTTAACAGAAAATGAATCAGAATAAACCGTTGAGAGGTTTATCTGAACCAGTAAGAATCTAGAAATGAATCGGAATAAACCGTTGAGAGATTTATCTGAACCAGAGAAGGTCATAGATTAACTTTGACTGGATAAGAATTAGAGAAATCTTAGAATCGATTTAACTGAACCAGACAAAAGTCTTGGAATATCTTCAACTAGAATAAGAATCAGGGAAATCTTAGTATCGATCTGACTGAACCAGAGAAGGTCTTGGATTAACCTTGACTGGATAAGAATCAGAGAAATCTTAGAATCGATTTAACTAAACCAGACAAAAGTCTTGGAATATCTTCAACTGGAATAAGAATCAGGGAGATCTTAGTGTCGATCTAATTGAACTAGAGAAGGTATTGGATTAACTTTGCCTGGATAAGAATCAGGGAGATCTTAGTGTCGATCTGACTGAACCAGACAAAAGTCTTGGAATATCTTCAACTGGAATAAGAATCAGGGAGATCTTAGTGTCGATCTGACTGAACCAGAGAAGGTCTTGGATTAACTTTGACTGGATAAGAATCAGAAAAATCTTAGAATCGATTTAACTGAACCAGACAAAAGTCTTGGAATATCTTCAACTGGAATAAGAATCAGGGATATCTTAGTGTCGATCTGACTGAACCAGAGAAGGTCTTGGATTAACTTTGACTGGATAAGAATCAGGGAAATCTTAGAATCGATTTAACTGAACCAGACAAAAGTCTTGGAATATCTTCAACTGGAATAAGCATCAGGGAGATCTTAGTGTCGATCTGACTGAACCAGAGAAGGTCTTGGATTAACTTTGACTGGATAAGAATCAGAGAAATCTTAGAATCGATTTAACTGAACCAGACAAAAGTCTTGGAATATCTTCAACTGGAATAAGAATCAGGGAGATATTAGTGTCGATCTGACTGAACCAGAGAAGGTCTTGGATTAACTTTGACTGGATAAGAATCAGAGAAATCTTAGAATTGATTTAACTGAACCAGACAAAAGTCTTGGAATATCTTCAATTGGAATAAGAATCAGGGAGATCTTAGTGTCGATCTGACTGAACCAGAGAAGGTCTTGGATTAACTTTGACTGGATAAGAATCAGGGAAATCTTAGAATCGATTTAACTGAACCAGACAAATGTCTTGGAATATCTTCAACTGGAATAAGAATCAGGGAGATCTTAGTGTCGATCTGACTGAACCAGAGAAGGTCTTGGATTAACTTTGATTGGATAAGAATCAGAGAAATCTTAGAATCGAGTTAACTGAACCAGATAAAAGTCTTGGAATATCTTCAACTGGAATAAGAATCAGGGAGATCTTAGTGTCGATCTGACTGAACCAGAGAAGGTCTTGGATTAACTTTGACTGGATAAGAATAAGAGAAATCTTAGAATCGATTTAACTGAACCAGACAAAAGTCTTGGAATATCTTCAACTGGAATAAGAATCAGGGAGATCTTAGTGTCGATCTGACTGAACCAAAGAAGGTCTTATAAGGGCATCTTTCTGAGGAATCTGCTGAAACAACCCTTCAACAGACGTAGTTTTTGAGAGGACTACCAGGTCATATAAGTAGTCAACGGTATTTATTGATTTGTATTTCCCTGAAAAGGTAAAGAGTTAGTCATATGCAATGTCATGATGTATGAAACGCATGATGTCATGATATTCTCAAAATAAATGAGATTGTGTCGTATGTACTTTATCATGTACGTAAATAGGAGGTATGAAATGTGAAATGTTTATGAATGTATTTTTGTCTGGGAAAATAAATCCTTGACAAAATGTCGGGTAGTTTGTTAGATCCTGGACTGCTGTTGAAGAGTATGTGTGTCTTCAAACTTTGCTTAGAATGTTTCCACCGGGGATTCCTATTTTGTCGTTTGAGGAGAAATTCCGCTGGGGGAATATTGAAATCTCTGTGGGGAGAATGTTTATTCTTGCTTGGAAAAAATCTGGTCGGGTCCAGGTTTTCACAGTAACTTGTCAGGGATTGTAGAGTAGTCTACTTGGGAAGAGGAGTTGTGGTCTTTTGATTTGCAGTAGCCGGAGAAGCAAACTCAAACTGGGGAACTTGTAGTTTGTTGGGGAAATAAACTTTGTTGTCGGTCTGCTAGAGAGGTGATGAAATCATTGGGGAAGTCCTCGAGGATTCTTGAAGTTGTCTCCGCTGGGGGAAGGTTTTCAGAGATTAAACTCTGGCTGTGGATTCATCCTGTGAGAAGGATTTTGGGGGATTTCGTCATTGTCCCCAGTAAAAAATGCTTGTGGAACTTCCTGGAAATGTTTGATTGTATGCAAACCTTTGTCGGGATTGACGTTCAATGCCCCAAGTGACGGAGATGGAGACTTGCCCTTGGTTACTCTTCAATTCTTTGGAATCTTGACTAGACTTCCCCATGTGTGCTGGATAGTGACATGTCATGCCCCTTGTCGATAGGAGATTTGTCATTGGGAATGTCATCCCACTTGACGTGATTTTGTTTATTAAGAGAGCTTTCGTTCACTAGATATTCGTTGTGTGAATTTCTCCGCTGTCAAATAAATAGCTGTATGCAAATAGTGATATTTAAATAATGCAAAGTTTATGCTTGTCTTGAAATTTTAAAAAGAATGCGTTTCTGAAAATAAAGGAATTTTGTAAGAAAATTCAATCTCAGGATTCAAAATAAAGCCTTATAGGAGTCAGGATACCTTTTGTAACAGTATGCTTTCGAACTAACCCATGCTTCAATTTGGACTTTTAAAGGGTTGTAACGTGGCTTGGTTCACGGTTTAAGAAACAAAGGATAAAGGCTCAAATGTATTTGTACCCACCCACTCTTTGTGATGTTATTCAGTCCTAAGCTCAGTTAATTGTACGTTTGAACTCCAATTGAGTCTGAGACGAAGTTTTGGTGATGGTTCAAACAAGTTAGGTTTGTCGGAAGGCAATCATTTTTGCAACATTTTTTTTTCATGTTGTAGAGGATTTGTAGTGACCTCTTGCTTTTGATTTGTTATCCCTAAATTTTTGCCTGACTGTTCTTGTTTTGAGATTACGGTCAGCGGGATGCCCCAGTTTTCTTAAGTCTCCTTCGTAGGTGTTGACTTAGTGGGTTTTTTCTTTTTGAGAGATAATGACTGCCTGTGTGTTAGGGAACTATCACCGTCTTTCGATTCTGGAAGAATGTTTTCGTTGTATCACGAGATGAGAGTTTGCGGCTAAACACGCATTTGTATTAACTGAGAGATGGCCCTGCCCCAGGTTTTGATTAAAGGTTTCAATTTGTGTTAAAACAGAAAACTTCTACTTCTTTGGCTCGAAGGGGTTGACTAGGGATTATCTTCCTTATAACTCCAGTGTTTAGGATTTGAAAGAATGCCTGTACATCGTCAGCTAAGTCCGTTCAAAAGCATATTGTATGAGATTATGGCATTGTTTTCATCATCCTCCATCTAAAGGCTTGTAACTTTTAGCAAGAGTTGAATGTCATGAAGTGAGTAAAAAGCATAGTTTAAATGAGTGGATCAAATCAAGACAAACATATGCAATGCATTAATGAAACAAAGTTTGACATTAATAGATAATTGTTTGAAAAACAAAAATAAATTACAACTTGATAATTCAAATGAGAAGAAGCCTCTTTGTCTGAACTTGTCACTTTGGGTGGTGAGCCTCTGAAGGATGATAGAAAAATTCAGTTTGGCCACCTTGTGTGAACTCCAGCATTCCTCTTTCAATCAAGTCTTGGATCTTATTTTTCAAAGCCCAACAGTCATTCGTATCATGCCCAGGATTATTGGAGTGGTATGCACATAATGCATTGGGATGATAGCTAGGAGCAGAGGTATTGGGATTCCGAGGAGGATCCCTTAATGTGACCAAATTCAAGTTCAGCAGGTGTTGTAAGACCTGTGATATAGGTACGTCGAGTTTGGTGAACTGCCTAGCGGTTGGGACCTGTTTACTTTGGTTATCCTATCCTTGTTGACGAGGTGGTTGCTGGGTTCGTAACTTGGAAGCAAATTGGGAAGGTCTTCTCTCGACTTCTTGTCTCAAAGGAGGCTGAATGATGACTTGATCCCCAATCCTAGATGTTTGCCCCATTTGGTTACATCCATCCCGATGAAGCTTGTTGATGAAGACCCTTAGCTCTTCTTATCCTTGAGCCAGGTTTTGAATAAGAGCCATCTGGCCCACCAGCTATCCCATCATCTAGACTTTCATTGTTTCCATTTCATTTTGTAGCCTTTCCAACTGGTCATCTCTGTTGTCCCTAGGATTTCCCATGATCATGCCCCTGGTGAGGAGTGCCTTGACCTCTTCTTGTCCCTTGGATAGGTTCAAGAACATTTCTCGAAGTTGAGCATTTTGAATCTGGATATCCTTGATAGTCTGTTCTAGAGCCATCTCTCACTGAAATAAACAGTAGGGAGATAAGGAGACTTGTAGCAAAGGCCTGTTTATGCTTATGATGAATGATATGTATTCATGCGATGTTTTCAAGGATTTGAAAATTCAAATTAGTGTCAAACAAAAAGGAAACAATGTTATAAAAATATAATTTGTTTACATCAATTCCCCTATGGCAAAATAGTACAAAATTCTAAGATAAAAAGACGTTGCGCATCCTCTTTGGCGCAATGTAGGTGTTGAGAGTCTTCTCTTTATGAAGTTGATGAGTGAGTTCCAAAACCTTCTTCTCGCTTGCGTATAATTGGGCTTCGAAAGTGTCGCGCTCTCCCTTGAGCTATATCCAACTCCTTTGTAAATCTTCGAGTGATGTTGGCATGTCAGGATGTAGGAGAGTGTATGGAACCTCTCCTTCCATAACAGGCTCTATAATCACAGGGAGAATGGAGGGGTAAGGCGTCATGAGATTTTGGGCGCGGGTTCGTACCCACTTGATGTAAGGCTCAAGAGGGATGGAATTCTTATGTCCCAAGGTCTTACTGTCTACCTTGTTGGGCATCCTCCAAGCTCGGATAAACCTTTGTCAGAGTCCTTGGTTGTCGTTGTCGAAGTCGAAAACCAAACCTTGAATCAGCATGTCATGTGGGCCATCCCTTAGGGCATAACCAAACTGTCTCAGAGCCAAGTAGGGGTTGTAGGTGATGCCTCCCCTAATGCCTAGTAGAGGGACATTAGGGAATTCCCCACTACGGTCAATGATGATGACATTCTCTTTTGATCGAGAACACCAATGAATATCTGAGTGGGTAAGAGTCATCAATCGTTGTGACCACCTCAAAACTTGCTCATTCTTCAAAACTGATTGGGGAAGATGATAAATAAACCATCTTGCCAGTAGAGGAGTGCAACACATGAGAACACCTCTTTTCCTCATTGTACGAGTGTGAAAAGAGTGGAGGATATCCCCAAGCAATGTAGGCACCGGGTTGCGAGACATGAAGATTTTGACAGCACTTACATCTATAAGTTGGTCTGGCTTAGGGAACAAGACCATCCCATAGATGAGAAGAGCTACAATCTCCTCAAAAGCTTGTAAGTCCAATGAATTCCAGCAGCTTTGGGCCTTCTCAAATAAGAACTTTGACAAGAAACCTTTGACACCACTTCTAGTTTCCCAATGTGTTGTGACATCAGAGGAGTGCAAGTGTAAGGCTTGAGCAATCTCTTCTGGCTTTGGATCTCTTTCTGTACCGTTGAAGGGTAGTTGATTGAGAATAGGAATCTTCAAGAGTTGAGAAAATTCCTCCAAAGTAAGCACAAGTTGATAGTCAGGAAATGTGAAGCAATGATGCAAAGGGTCAAAGAATTGGAACAGAACTTTCAGCATATCCTCCTCAGTGTTGGTGTTGACCAAGTTGAGTAGATGACCATGTCTCTCAGTGAATGGAGAATCCTCAGGAACCCGTGAAGCTAGCTCCTTGAGTTGTGGAGGAATTCTTACAAGGTTGACTTGGATAGTTTTCCTGCGAAGTGAATCCATTACCTATAAAACAGGAACAAAGATGAAGATCCAAAATCCTTGAAATGGTTAGTGGATGCATATGATGCTTCATGATGTCCATGATGTTATGCACAAGTATATATGTACAAACAAATCACACAATTTCCTAGTTTAGGCTTGCATGGGGTTTCATAGGTAAGTACCCTCTTGAAGTTTAGTTGGCTCAACCTGTCCTAGAAATAGTAACCGGGTTCTAAGGAGCTCAATATCACTGGATTGTTTCCTTGTTCATTGTTTCAATTCAGCCTCTTTACTGGCGACCGAAATATTCCAAGGAACCAACCCTCAATGAGTATAGTATCGAGTATCTACCAACTTTAGACTGCACCAAATCCGGTCATCTCACTACATCCTAAAAGGCCAAGTTGGTCAAGTAAAGGTTCTAAAAGTCCATTAGTGCTTCATAACATCACTCAGCGGCCCCGTATTCTCTTTGATTGACTCAAAGGCTACCGGTACCCACAAATATGTCGCACTAATATAGCTATTTCTTAGACCATGTCGGTATACCCCGCACAGTTTCCACAACGTATTGCTATTTACCTATGAATGTTTCCCAAATCCAGGTAGAGGATTCAAACCCAAACAATAGAACCAAAGTGTAAAGCATACAAGTCAAGCAAGATAAGCATGTAAAGGTGATCTAAAACCCTAAGATAACCCCACTTTTATTCATCTCCCCAGCAGAGTCGCCAGTTCTGTGATGCGGTGGGAGAACTGACTTGAGGTTTTGCGTTTGTATTCACAAATGTCGCGGTTAGCAAGAGTCGCCATCGACTTTTCTTTTATCCAAAAGGAAAGGTAAAAAAGCACAGGAAAGACCTTTGAGATTGTTTTCGGGTTTGGGGGGTAGATTATGAAAAGGGAAGGTGCTAGTACCCTTTTCATCCATGGTTTTCCATGGGCTCTTAGTTACTTGTTTTAGATCACTTGCTTTGCTTTTCCAATTGTTTGAAATGGTGCTTTGTGTGGTTTTGAAAGTTGTTTGGAAATTGTTTTGAAATGTGTGTGTGTTTATTTTGAAAATAGCAAGGATTGTTTTGAAATGTTTAAGTAACTAGAAGCTTGTCTACCTACTCAAAAGTCTTTCTTGTACATTTTTATTCCTTTGACATTGTTGACCTACCATTGTTTTGGTAAATAACCCTATCTTTGGATGTTAAACGGTACGGACGTGGGTCATCGTATGGCCATGATAGCAATGGTGCCAAGTATCTTTAGCATTTTGAGGGACTAAGATCATTTGTTTTTAGGCAACCTTGTCTAGCGTCATCAAGGGACTATGATCTTTTGTTTTGTTTTGTTTTGCCAAGATACTTTGCATGCATACCATGGCCATTTTATTTAGGCAACCAAGTGGAGATACCTTAAGGGTGTTTGTGTGCAAGTGTGTTTTATTGCATGCATGATTTTATCTTGAATTAGGATTTTCTATTTCATTGATTTTATCTTGCCATACATATCCTAATTACTAGCATTTACATTTGAAAGCAATAAAAATGCATAAATGTAAAATCCTACGCTATTACAATAATTAGGGGGTGGGGGATATACACTTATACATGGGGGCGGTTCAACGATAAAAATAAAGAAAAAGAAAAATAACAATGGGAAGAAAAAGAGAAAGAGAGAGAGGGCTAGCGCGCTGCTGAGAAGAAGTCAGAAGTTCTGACCCAGGCCTGCTGCAGGATATCAACCTGTTAGTGAAAATGTATGCGTCAGAACTTCTGACTCTAGTGCGCTGCAAAACAGAAACCTGTTAGTGGGGAGGTCAGAAGTTCTGACTCCCATGCGCTGCAAAACAAAAATCTGTTAGTGGGGAAGTCAGAAGTTCTGACCCTGCTGGAAACACAATAATTTTCAGAAGTTATGATATTATTGATAACAAAACAGGCCTCAGAAGTGTTGACGTCAAAGTCAGAGCTTGGTTTGCCCCTGTGCTAGTCAGAACATCTGCAGTTTGATTATTTTTCCACAAAACAGAAGGCATGCCTAGGACAGTCTCAGCAAGTGTCATAGTGTTTTCAGAAGACAAACAAAAATGGGCACATGCAGGTTCTACACTGATTCACTTCTCAAAACAGGTACAACAACAACATGATATCTACATTGTGTTTATTGAGCATGCAAAGCTGATGATGCTTAGCAGCATCGTGAGAGTCAGCAGGTGCTTACCTCACTGTTAGAAGAAAGTCTGTGAATTGGAGCTAGCCTTAGCTCTGATGGTGTTCTAGACAGGTTCTTGTTGAATGGGTGGATGGAGAAGATATATGTATGTATGGTCAGAAACTGTATGGGTGTTCTCTAAGTCAGGAAGCAATTTGGGTATCAATGAAGTTTGGAGGCAGGAAGTTCAAAGTTATGAAACACTAGGAATTTTGGCAGAGTTTCATAATGTTTTCTTGCTAGATGTTTTATGTTCTTCTTCTAGCAATTTTTTGGATTTTTTTGGACCCCCTTTTCAATGAACAATTGTTCGCTATTTATAGGAAAGGCTTTGTGAATTTAAAACGTTAAATGGTGCCAATACCATGCAGTAGGTGTTAACTTGTTCTTGAAGGAAGTTTATGGAAAGTTATGATAATGGACAGTTTTTCAGCCTAGACTGGAACAGTAGGCGAAGATTAAGGGAAAGTGACACCCATAGGAGAAAAGTGGCACATAGATCCAAACTTAACCTTGCATGAGGGTGTTGTTATGCTGCACGTGGAAAGGACCTTTGGACAAATGTTCAAAATTAGTTGTGAGCATTAATGGGCATTAAATGGTGATGATATTGGTTAAGACTTAAGAGATCTTAGTGTGAGATTTACATCATTACCTATATCCTGAGCTAGCAGTTATGCTTTACCAAAAAACAACGCAAACCAAGCTCTGACCTTGGCCTCTTGGTGTCCCAGCAAATTCTGATGTTTTTCTAGGTTTTCTAGCATGTTCTTTTGATCTGCCTCTGAAAGCTCTGGACTTAGAGATTCTGCTTCAGTATTATACCCAATCTGCTGGTCCCATTACCTTCTGATCCCAACATGTTCTGAAGGAGTTTCAAGCTTTGTTACCTTCTTTGCGTTCCTCTAACAAACTCTGGCTGAACTTGCATACTTGCTGAAAGAGCCACGTTCTGTTTAAAGATTACGTGTTGAACCATGTTTACAACCCCTAACTGAGTTGGTGTAGCTGCTGAAGAGCCAACTTCTGACTGAATGTTATGTGCTGAGCCAAGTTTGCAACTTCTGACTATTTCTGCCTGGAGGTTGGTTGAAAGGTTCTGAAGTGCCATTTTTCTTAAATACTTTGAAAATCTCAAGTGCTTAGAAATTTGGTTTTTGAATCTTTAGCTGGAATACACTTCCTGTTTCAAGCATGTTTTGCTGAAATAAGATTTTTTTGATTTGACTTTAATCAAGAGGTCAAGGTTTGGCCTTTCAACGCAGATGACTGTTTTGCCCTTGGGAGCGATCTTCATGAAAAATTTGTAATCCAAAGCTTGGGATTGGATGGGGAGTAAACCTGAGAAAAATGAGAGGGCAAATTTTAGAGTACAACACTTACCATTCAGAAATTCCAAGCCATGATACAAACGACTGTTGGGCTTTGAGAAACAAGGTGCAAGACCTAATTGAAGCAAAGGAGATTGAATTTTATGCTCCTGATATTCCCAATGTTATAACTGCTCCCATGCCCAAGCACGGTCGTGGTGTTAATGTTGTTGACAATGATACATTGGTTACTTCTGTTGAGGAACTTGTTACTCCTCTCATGACTGTTAAGTGGAATTTGTTATAAGATGGTTTATTTCTGGGCTGTGGTGAAGATTTTCGCTTGTGTTTATCTCTACCGACTGGTTGCTATTTGTTGAAAGAAGGTGTTCAACGCCTGATGTATGATAAAGAGATTCTATTTGAAAAGACTCCCGTCACAACTGTTTCTTGTAAGGATGTTTCAATTATAACCATTTCCGCCAATCCTCCCAGGGTCTCCACCAAAAGACCCATCAGGATTACATCTGTTCCAAAGTTGGCTCCCCTGATCATCACTATGCCAGGGCCAATACCATATTCCTCAGACAACGTTGTTCCCTAGAATTATGGGGCTGACGTCTATTACCATGACGTCAAGCAAGACATGTTGGCTGTTGAAGACAAAGTTACTGGAAGTACTGATTCTGACGTCGGCAATATCGTTGGGACCAGTAAAATAACAAAAAGTGGAAGAGTGTTCTCCCCTGAGATTTCTCCTCCAAAAGCCGTTATTATTCCTGTGATAATTCCTACTACTGTTCCTTCTAATACTACCACCACAATTCCTGTGATTACCCCTGTTGCCACCCCTATCACCGAGTCGACCGAGACTCGGGGCAAAGACATATTGGTTGAGCCTATCCAGACGAAGGCGCATTCAGAATCTATTCCAGAGGCTTCCAAGAAGGAAATGGAAGAAATCTTGAAGATAATAAAAAAGAGCAACTATAATGTGGTCGAACAGCTGAGGCAGACCCCTTCTAAGATTTCTATGTTAGCCTTACTATTATGCTCCGAAGCTCATGCAAAATCTTTTGTGAAATTCCTCAAGACCGTCCATGTGCCACAAGAAACCTCTGCTAACCAATTTGAATATTTTGTGGCCAGTTTGACAGCTGATAACGGTTTGGGTTTTTCTGATGCTGATCTGACACCCAGAGGAAGAAAACACAATGATGCGCTACATGTCTCCATTGAATACAGGGGTACTACTTTGGCCTATGTTCTAGTAGATATTGAATCATCATTGAATGTGCTATCCAAGAAGGCTCTGGACAGATTAGACTGTGAAGGTTTGACTCTGAAGCCCAGCAACATTGTAGTGAGGACTTTCGATGGTTCAAAAAGAATGGTGCACGGGGAGGTGGACATCCCCATAAAAGTTGGTTCTCAGACCTTTGACTCCACCTTCTACATGATAGATATCAGACCATCTTATTCTTGTTTGTTGGGTCGCCCTTAGATCCATGGGGCTGGAGCTGTTACTACCACTCTGCATCAGATGTTGAAGTACCCGGTGAAAGGAAAGATTGTCACGGTGCATGGTGAAGAGGAATACATGGTAAGTCACCTGAAATCTTCCAGGTATGTGGAAATGGATGGCAAGTTCATCGAGACTCCTTGTCAGAACTTCAAAGAGGTGCCCCAGGCCATGGTTGCAACTGAGACTATTACGAATCCGCCGAAGATCACCAGACCTCCCTTAAAAATGGCTTCTCTCAAGGACGCCAAAACAGTTATTGAAGAAGGTGGGTGTACCATCTAGGGCCAACTCCCTGACATTCCATACAAATCTGATAAGTTTGGCTTGGGTTTCTCTTCAGGGGCTCAAAGGACTGTTCGTCGTGCTCGTGCTGGAGGACCTCCCCTACGTATCAGCAACCATGGGGTCAACGCTTTAGAAGACAACGATGGTGACTATGACATGGATATTTGGATCTTCCCTACTACCAACGGTGGACTAGCCCGGACTCTAGTGGCTTAAATGGCATGTTATCATTGGTCCATGCGAGATTTGATCTGGCGCGTTTTGACAATTTGACCCTTGACTGAATTTATGATTATAATATTCATTATGTACATGAATTAACAGGTTGGCTGAGTGGTAGAAGGGACGCGTGCAATGGGAAGAGACATGGGTTCGATTCCCAGGTCTTGAATTTTGTTTTTTCTAATAAGTTTCCTCTAGGTCCAGTGTAGCCAGGCTATCCACACTTATCATGGGCTAGCAGGTCAACACCATCAGATCTCAGTTAACCTGGATCCAGCGCCTCCAATATGCAGGCTTACCATAGACCCTCCAGACGTAACCATACTAAACCACATGCTTGCATTGGGCTTGCTGAGTTTATGGGCCTAACAAAAATTCAGCAGCATACCCCCCAGTTTGCTTTCACTATCAGGCCCATTACTTTCCCCTTTTTTAATTTTGCTTTATTTTGTTTAATTATTTTAATTGTTTTTGTTTTAAATCATTTTTTTCATAAAATAAATAAAATCACAAAATATAGTTTTAGGGTTTTTTTATTTAGTTTTGTAAATTAATTATTAATTATTTTAACATCTTTTCTTAATTAAAACTAATTAGACCTAGGATTTAATTATAATTTATGTTCTTTTCATAATAAAAACTACAAAAAATTTAGAATTAACTCTTTTTAATTAGTTTGAATTTTCTTTAATTATTTATTTTTTCTTTAAATCTAGATTTAGGTTAAATAACCTAATTCTTATTTAAACATTTTCTTGAAAAGAATAAAAACAAACAAAAAAGATTTTTATACCTTAGGGTTTTAGACGTATTTTCAATTCGCGCGCTTTACCACTTTTTGCATTTTCTTTTCAAATATTGTAACTGCACCTGGTTTGTAATAGTCCTATTAGGGTTTTAATTTCCGCATTTTACATTTTCAGTCAAATATAATTGTATTTTCCCCGAAGCTTTGTAATAGCCGTAGGTTTTACTTTTCGCACTATATTATATGCCTGTATATAAACTGCTAGTAAATTAGGCGTGTATGGAAAGAACTAACCAATCAATCTTAGATCATTAACATCAAGATAAAAATACCTGAAAAAAGCACACTATTGCATACTTTCACCCCTAGGGTATCTCCCACTTTGGTTGCCTTCAGAAATGGTCATGTCCCTCGAACGTAGGGATACCCTTAGAAAAGACCCTCAGTTTAAAGTCATCATAAAGATCATAGTCCCTCAATGTCCCTCAAGTTTCCTACGAGAAATGATCTTGTCCCTCGATGTTGCCTACGAATATATGATGACAGTCCATTCGAATTGCTAAGGTATCTCTACATGTTTCCTTCAATGACCATAAACGTCCCTTCGATAGTCCCTTAAACATCCAACGATAGGGCTACCTACTCACTAATAGTAGGATAAAACTATCTAAATGGTAGAGGGAAAAGAACATCATTTCTCGAGTAGGTAGATAGTTGTTAAGTACTTGCTCAAAGAACAACTTTTCACACCACTTTCAAAACTCTTTTTTTCAAAAAACACTTTATCACACTCTTGAGGACTGATACAAGAGTCATCATAAAGCAAACAAGTTTTCAAAACACACAAACACGAAATCAATTTTCAAAGTGAGCAAGTACCTAAGATCCCGTGGAAAACCATTGATGGAAAGGATGCTAACACCTTCCCTTTCCATAATCTACCCCCCTTACTCAGAAAATCTTGAAAAAGGTCTTTTTCTGTTCTTTTCACCCTTTCCTTTGTTAGATAAAAGAAAAGTCGATGGTGACTCTTGCTTACCGCAACATTTGTGAATACAAAAGAAAAACCAGTATAACAGTCAGTTCTGCCACCATATCACAGAACTGGCGGCTCTGCTAGGAAAGATTTAAAAAAGTGGGGTTTACCTTAGGGTCTAGTTCATTTATAATATGTTTTCTTTGTCTGTTTTGATTGCTTTACTTTTAAGGGTATTGTTTGGGTTACTATAGATCCTACACCCGGATCTAGGGAAACCTTTTAGGTAAGTAGCAATAGATCGTGGAAACTATGCGGGGTATACCGACACAGTTGAAGCGATAACTATGTTGACGCGACACTTTGGTGGGTACCGGTAGCCCTTGAGTTAATAAAGGAGAATACAGGACCGCTGCATGGTATAATGAAGTATCAACTAACCTTAGACCCTTAATTGAACAACTTGGCTATTAGGACGTAGTGAGATAGCCGTCTATGGTGTATCCCCAAAGTCTGTTGATACTCGATACTAAACTCATTGAGATTTGACTCCTGAGTTTTGTTTGGTGGCAAGTCAGTTGTCTATCGGAACAAAACTTGTGAGAAAGATCAGTGATATTGAGATCCCTTAGAACCCGTTACTATTTATAGGACAGGTTGAACCAATCAAAACTTTAATAGGGTATCACCTTAAAACCCATGCGAGCCTTAAACCTAAGGTCTTTGTGTGATTTGCTTGTGCTTGCTATATCTATGATTTCTTAGCATAATCATGACATCATAACATGGCATATCATACTAACCATTTCAAGGATTTTCTAGGGCTTATATTTGTCTTGTTTTGTAGGACATGACATCCGCTCGCAGGAACACTATCCAAGTCAACCTTGTGAGGGTACCTCCTCAACTCAAGGAATTAGAATCAAAGATTCCTGAAAGATATCTCTTCACTAAAAGACATGGTCGACTTCTCAACTTGGTCACTTCAAACCCTGTTGAAGAAATGTTGAAGGTGCTCTTTCAGTTCTTTGACCCGATACATCACTGCTTCACTTTTCCTGATTACCAGTTAGTGCCTACTATGGAAGAGTTTTCTTAATTATTGGGGGTACCTATCATTAATCAGTTACCATTCAATGGTATGGAAAAAGACCCAAAGCCTGAAGAGATTGCTCAAGCTCTGTCTTTACAACGGTCTGATGTTATGGCAAATTGGGAAACCAGAAGAGGTGTCCAAGGATTTCTAGCTAAGTTTTCATTTGAGAAAACTCACCATTTTTGGGATACCCTAGATTTACAAAGTTTTGAAGAAGTGTTGGCCCTTCTCATCTATGGGATGGTACTATTCCCTAACCCAGACCAACTCATATATGTGAACGTGGTTAAGGTTTTTCTGTCTCATAATCTGATGCCTACTTTACTTGGGGATATTCTACACTCTATGCATACTCTCACTCTAAAGAGACGAGGGACCCTTCTATGTTTCACTCCTCTGTTGGCTAGGTGGTTTATTTTACACCTACCTTGGTCTGTTTTGAAGAATGAGCAGGGTATGAGATGGTCTCATAGGTTGATGTCCCTCACACATTTGGATATTCATTGGTGTTCTCGATCCTTGGAGAAGGTTACCATCATTGATCGCTTTGGGGAATTCCCTAATGTCCCTCTCTTAGGCATTAGGTGAGGAATCACTTATAACCCCTGTTTGGCATTGCGACAGTTTGGTTATGCTAGAAGAGAAGGTCCTCATGATGCACTTGTCCAAGGAATCACCTTTGACTATGAGAATGATGTTCAGGGTTTTTGTAAGTTCATTCGAGCTTGGGGCATGGTCAATAGAGTTGATAGCAAGACATTGGGGTAGAAGAATTCCATCCGTCTTGAGCCTTACCTCAAATGGGTGTGAGCTCGTGCTCAATGTCTTATGATTCCTTACCCTACCATCTTACCTATGATTATGGAGCCAATTGCTGAGGGAGACACTCCTTACATTGTCCTCCATCTTGACATGCCAACTGATTTCAAGGAGCTACAAAAATCCTGGATCCAACTCAAAGAAGAACGGGATACCTTTGAAACCCAATTCTACATCAACGAGAAGAAGGTTTTAGAGCTCACCGGGTTACTTCACAAAGAGAAGAGTATAAATGCTTACATTGCACCAAAGAGGATGCACCTGTGGGAAGCTTGAGTCTTTTTTTGCTTGGAGAGTTTATTTTTGCTTTGTTACTTCCTTTGTAAGCCCAAGAGGCATCATGGTGACCGATAAAACTTCTTAATGCAATTAACATTTGTTCTCTTTCTGTTTAAGAAAATTTAAGTCTTATAAATCCTTGAAAACATTGCATACATATATCATACATAGCATTGCATAAGCAGGTTTCTCATCTTCTTCGTTGTTTATTTCAGCAGTAAAGAAATGGCTCTCGAACAAACAATGAAGGATCTACAATCTCAAAATGCCCAGTTTCAACAAATGATCATGGCTCTGGCCAAGGGGCAAGAGGAACTGAAAGCCCTAATTGTCAAAGAGAAGACCAAGAAGCCAAAGAAGCCAGCTGGTCTGGTGAATTTAGGAAGGAGGTTCAGAGGACCGTTAAGGCAGGTTGTAGCATTGCCATCTTCGTCAAAAAAAGGAGACAATCAAGAAGGGGAAACAAGAGAGGAAGATCCCAGTCCAAGGGAATCCGATAATGAGACTAACTATAATGAGGAGCAGTATCCTCCGGCCAATGAAAAATACAAACAACTGGAGGATCGTCTGAATGCAATGGAAATTCAGAATGTGCCTGGACTGAATTTTGAAGAACTGGGTTTTGTTTCTGGGGTTGTCATCCCACATAAGTTCAAGGTTCCGGTGTTCATTAAATATGACGGGGTCTCATGTCCCAAGATGCACCTCCGATCTTATGTGAGGAAGATTCAACCCCACACTGCTGACAAGGACTTATGGGTCCACTTCTTTCAAGACAATCTATCTGGGACTCAACTAGAGTGGTTCTACCAGCTGGAAGGGACCAATATTCGTAATTGGGAAGACCTAGCTGCTGCTTTCCACAAGCAGTATCAGTATAATGCAGACCTTGCTTCCACCCATACACAACTCCAAAGTATGTCTATGGGTTCGAGCGAGGGTTTTAAATACTATGCTCAGAAGTGGAGGGACTTAGCAGGAAGAGTCCAACCTCCCATGTCCAATAGGAAGTTAGTGGATATGTTTTTGGGTACCCTATCTGGTCCATTTTTCAATCATATGATTGGAAGCTCCTCAGCTGGCTTTACTGAGTTGATTTTGACAGGAGAAAGAGTGGAAGCTGGGATTAGATGTGGCAAGATTCAGAAGGATTCCTCTTCAAGTGCGGGAAAGAGATATTTCGTGGGGACAAAAGAGGTTAGTGATGTTTACAATCAACAAAATCAGGGCAGAACCGAGTGTTGTCCACCGGTAGGGGCTGTTATAATATCCAAGCCTACAACTACTCAACAACGAAATAATCAGCCTAAAGCAGAAAGACCTGTAAGGAAATTCACCAGGATAAATATGACTTTGTCTCAAGTTTTGCCTCATCTACTGAAGTCCAATCTGTTTACCTTGAGGGAAGCTCCCAAGAATCACAACACCGCGTCTCCTCGCTACAACCCAAATGCTCGTTGTGCTTACCACTTAGAAAGTCTAGGTCATGATACAGACGACTGTTGGGCTTTGAAAAACAAGGTGCAAGACCTTATCGAGGCAAAGGAAATTGAATTTGACGCTCTTGAGATTCCTAATGTTATAACTGCTCCCATGCCCAAGCACAACCGTGGTGTTAATACTGTTGACAATGATGCATTTGTTACTTCTGTTGAGGAACTTGTTACTCTTTTCATGACCGTTAAGTGGAACTTCTTGAAAGCTAGTTTATTTCCGGGCTGTGGCGAAGATTTCCATTTATGTTTATCTCTAGCGACTTGTTATTATTTGTTGAAAGCAGATGTTCAATGCTTGATGTATGATAAAGAGATCTTATTTGAGAAGACTCCCATCCCGACCGTTTCTTGTAAGGATGCTTCAATCATAACCATTTCTGTCAATCCTCCCAGGGTCTCCACCAAAAGACCCGTGAGGATTACATCTGCTTCAAAGTTGGCTCCTATGATCATCACTATGCCAGGGCCAATCCCAAACCCCTCGGACAAGGCTGTTCCTTGGAACTATGGGGCTAACGTCTATTACCACGGCCTCAAGCAAGACATGTTGACTGTTGAAGACCATGTTTCTGAAAATACTGATTCCGACATTGGCAACATCGTTGGAACCAGTAAATAACAAGAAGTGGAAGAGTGTTCTCCCTTGAGATGTCTCCTCCAAAAGCCGTTACTATTCCTGTAATCATTTCTACTGTTGTTCCTGCTGATACTACCACTGCAACTCCTGTGATTACCCCAACTACCACCCCTATCATCGAGTCCGCCGAGACTCGGGGAAAAGACATATTGATTGAGCCTGTCTAGACAAAGGCGCATTCAGAATCTATCCCAGAGGCTTCAAAGAAGGAAATGGAAGAAATCTTGAAGATTATAAAGAAGAGTGACTATAATATGGTCGAACAACTGGGGCAGACCCCTTCTAAGATTTCAATGTTAGCCTTACTATTGTGCTCCGAAGCTCATGCAAAGGCTTTGGTGAAATTCCTTAAAACTGCCCATGTGCCACAAGAAACCTCTGCTAACCAATTTGAATATTGTGTGGCCAGTCTGACACCCAGAGGAAGAAAACACAATGATGCACTACATGTCTCCATTGAATGAAGGTGTACTACTTTGGCCTATGTTCTAGTAGATATTGAATCATCATTGAATGTGCTTCCCAAGAAGGCTCTGGACAGATTAGACTGTGAAGGTTTGACTCTGAAGCCCAGCAACATTGTAGTGAGGACTTTCGATGGTTCAAAAAGAATGGTGCACGGGGAGTTGGACATCCCCATAAAAGTTGGTTCTCAGACCTTTGACTCCACCTTCTACATGATGGATATCAGACCATCTTATTCTTGTTTGTTGGGTCGCCCTTGGATCCATGGGGCTGGAGCTGTTACTTCCACTCTGCATCAGATGTTGAAGTACCCGGTGAAAGGAAAGATTGTCACGGTGCATGGTGAATAGGAATACATGGTAATTCACCTGAACTCTTTCAGGTATATGGAAATGGATGGTGTGATCGGTGGATCTGGAACTGACTGTTTAACGCTGTTTCGCGAAATGTCGCGGTAAGCAAGAGTCACCACCGTCTTTTATTTTCTCCAACATGGAAAGGACAAAAGCACAGAAAAATTCCTTATGAGATAGTTTCTCGGTTCGGGAGGTAGATTTATAGAAAGGGAAGGTGTTAGCACCCTTTCTATCAATGGTCATCCATGGGCTCTTAGATACTTGCTCATTTGTGTTTTCCAAAAATGTTTGTTTGCTTTTCAATCGTGAGTGGGTTTGAAAGAGTTTCGTTTAAAGTTTCAGATCGAATCTTGTATCAGTCCTCAAGAGTGTTTGAAAAATTGTTTTGAAAGCTTTTTGAAAAGTGTCGGTGTGAAAAGAGTTTTTAATTTGATTTGTTTTGAATTAGAGAAAGTATTTATGAGTCGTCTACCTACCCTAAGGAATTAGGCTGTGTAAATGTCCTTAAGGTAGTGCCATCCCACCATTGAGAGGTAGGTAGCACCACCGTTGGAGGTGTTCGGGTCAATCCGTTTGTTAGGGACAGTGTGGTCACCAGAGCAACAATAGGACACCTTAGAAGCTACCCTTATGCCATTGATCCTTTTTATTCCGAGGCAACCTTTCCGAGGCAACTGGATCATATCATGGACATAAGGACTTACTAAAACGTCCTGTACTCGACGACCACAATTCGAGCTTGTAGGGACAGTGTGGCCACCAGAGCAACAATATGACACCTTAGAAGCTACCCTTATGCCATGTTTATGGACATAAGAACTTACTAAAACGTCCTATACTCGACGACCACGTTTCAAGGGGCAAGGCAACAGTGAGGCGTACCCTAAGAGTGGTGTGTGCATTGTGTGTTGTTTTCAGTTTATGTTATCTTTGATCAGGCATTGAGGTGAGCTACGCTTTGATTTTATTTGGCATGCATTCTTTCATACAAGTTAACAGTTAAAAGGGGTGCGGAAAGTAAATTGCGGAAAACGTAAATCCTACGCTATTACAAGGCGCGGGTCTATACATCGCCAAATCTTTACAAAGACCCGTTTTAAGTAAATAAATGCGGAAAATAAAAAAAACAGTAAAAGGTCCTATTTACTATTACATATCTGGAGCAATTACATAATAATCGAACAAATTAAATACGCGCGAATAAAGAAAAGGGAATTAATTTTTTTGTCTTTTTTGGTAATTAAATGAAATTGAAAACTAATTAATTATTTTAATTACAAGAAAATATTTTTTTGTTTTTTTTAAATATTTTTTTATGAAATAAAACAGAAATAAAAAGAAACAAAGTTAAAGATTAACCTAAATCTAAATCTATTTTAATTATTAAAATGTTTAAATGGCCTAATTAAAAACTAGTTCAATTATGATTTATTTACAAAATAAAAATAATAATAAAAGTGTTAATTATATTTTTTTGGTTTTTTGGGTCAATTTTGATAATTAAGCAAAATAAAAGTCAAATTAATGATTATTTAACAATTAATTAAAATATGCATGCAAAAATATTATTTTTAATGTCAAAAATTAAATAAACATTTTTCTGATTAAAATGCAAAAAGAAAATATTTTTTGTGAATTTTTAAATGCATGAGAAAATTATTTGAATATAAATTAAATTAGGATAAAACATAAAAAGAAAAGAAAACAAAGGAATTAACACAAATTCCAGAACCAGAACTTGAACTCGTGCCCTTTGGAGAAATCCACTAATGCATTGCCATCTGAGCTGTGCGCGCTAGTTGAAACAATAACAATACATAAACATTATATTAGCAAATCAAATAATCCTCTGGAAAAAAAAAGAAAAGCGCGCTTATTTCAAACGGACAAATGAGGAGGGGACGCGTCAGCGTCTTCTTCCTTGGACTGGTTTTTTTACCTGCGGATTTCTATCTGCAGGAAGTTTCGCAGGCTGCTTCAAAAATAGTCCTCAGGCCATGAAAACGCCACCTAAAGCCATGGATACATTCATCTTGGTCCCCTGATCACATCCCTACTCACGGTTCATCTTGATTTCTCCTGAAAACCAAACGCCTAAAAACAAAATACACAAACCCTAGGTACGGACTTAGTCATACAAGGCATAAAAATGGAATTGAATAATGCTATTAGATCCATAATCAAACAAACAACATGATTATACCAAAAAATTTGAGAAAAGATGCAAGAATAGAGAGTATGGATTTCGTGCACAGGGGCAAGTTTGAGACAACTTACAGCGTCGTATAGGTGATCTCAGGCTGTGTTTTTGGTCTCTTCAGCTTCAGTGCGTGGCAATGAAGAAGACTATGTGCTTCTTTTGATCTCAAAGTGCCTGTAACCTAGCTTTCAATCCCTCACTTTTTTGACAAATTTTTGTTTTGGTCCTGGCCGTTTTTTAGCTTTCTAGGTCGTGAATCCTTTTGTGTTGGCTTGCATATCTCTTATGTAATGAGTTTTGATCAAAATTATGGCCAATAATGCAATGCATTCATGCTTAGGATTTTCCATAAACTCCATTGAAGCACTTTCCTTTCTTAAGCCAAAATTTGAATTCTTGCTTCTTTTATCCCCTTACATGAAATTGGAATGTCAATGATGATGTATCAAAGCAATTCAATACAAGAAATATCCCCTTAATTAACTTCTTTGATTTTATTTGATTTTAAATGATTTAAAATGAATTAAATCAAATAAAATTAAATAAAAATGAAAAAAATAATTTTAAATTTTGAAATAATTTGTGGGACACGTGGGAAGCATGGCCAAGCTGAATCAAGTGGAAAAAGTGGGCCCCTTTTGTAAAAAATGAAGTTTCAAGGATAATTGATTTTGGCCATTTCACAAATATTTCCCAACTTCTCCAATGCATATCTTGCTCAATTTTTAAGCTTTGATCATGTTCTTGGACATTTTGGAAAGGTCTTGAAGTACTCTAACCAATGTATTTGGTCCCATGTCATTTTGATTTACCAATCTCAAGTTATGGTCTTTGACTTAAAGTGCCTTTTTGTTGACTTTTGAAAATGACCTATAATGTTGAAATTGATAACTTTTTGTGAGAGCATTTATTGGACTTGGAATGTGAAGATGAATTGTAGTAAATGTCTTCCCCTTCAAGATGAGCATTGTATGGAATTTTTCTGATGAACCATGAAAAAGTTATGCCTTGGTCAAGTTACAGTTGACTTTTCAGCTGTCCAAAAATAGAAACTTTTGACACCTTGATGATTTTTTAGCCATTCTTGTGAAATCATGATCAAGAATTGATCAAATGATGATTGTGGCTTCAAAATAAGATGTTGACCAAAATTTTTGACTTTTGACTGCCAAATGACCATTTTGCCCCTGTAGTTGACTGTGGAGCAATTAGGGTTTTTGACTGTGCAACTTGACCTTGTGAGCCTTGAAACTTGACATGTAGATGCTTGACAATGTGTATAGGCATGTGTGACTTGATTGAGCTCTTGAAAACCTCAACTTCTTTGCAAGAACCAAAACCCTAATTTGACTGGCTTAGGAGGATGGTTTGACGGTGTAGCCCTTGAGTAAACTTTGAGCCATTTGAGGTGATGCTTGGCAAAACCTTGAAGATTATGGGAGGGCAAATTTTGGGGTACAACAGATGGCAAGTTCATCGAGACTCCTTGTCAGAACTTCGAAGAGGTGCCCCAGACCATGGCTTCAACTAAGACTGTTACGAATATGCCGAAGATCACCAGACCTCCCTTGAAAATGGCTTCTCTCAAGGACGCCAAAGCAGTTATTGAAGAAGGTGGGTGTACCATCTAGGGCCAACTCCCTAACATTCCATACAAATCTGATAAGTTTGGCTTGGGTTTCTCTTCAGGGGATCAAAGGACTGTTCGTCGTGCTCGTGCTAGAGGACCCCCCCCATACGTATCAGCAACCATGGGGTCAACGCTTTAGAAGACAGTGATGGTGACTATGACATGGATATTTGGATCTTCCCTACTACCAACGGTGGACCCAGTAACTAGACAACTAAAGACTTTGTACCAATTACTTGTATTCAGAAGTAATTGTCTTTTTGTTTTCAGATATGTAATAATTAAACAATATAAACTCTACAACCATGTGTCTTACCCGAGGCAGAATGGTTTATTTGTGAGGGTTATCATATTTTAATCTCATATGTCATTAATAAAGCATTGGACGTTTTGCATACAAATTTTGCGCTCTCTGTTTTTCTTTTCTGCTTTTTACTTTGTCAATGCAGTTATGCTCTTACACACACTCACGTATCAAACTGCAGATCCATATCCATTGTGGATCCGATTGATAACGGTTCTGCTATTGCCGGTTATGATTTTAAAAGTCTGATCAACCAAGCCGAGGACGAAGGTGAGGAATATTTTGAGGTACCCAGAGAACTTGCCAGACTGTTACAGTAGGAAGAAAGGGCTATAAGCCTCATGAAGAGCCAGTTGAGACAGTAAATTTTGGTACGGAAGAGGACCAACAAGAAGCCTAGATAGGGGAAAATTTTAAGCTTAGTGTCAAACAACGGCTGATACAAATGTTGCATGATTATGACGAGATCTTTGCCTGGTCATATAAAGACATGTCAGGGCTAGACACAGATATTATGGTTCATCGTCTGCTAACTAAAGAAGATTGCCCTCCTGTAAAGCAGAAGATCTGTCGTATGCGCCCTGAAATGTCTGAGAAGATCAAAGCAGAAGTTATGAAACAATTCAACATTGGGTTCTTAGCTATCACCTCTTATCCATAATGGGTTGCTAACGTAGTCCCGGTGCCTAAGAAGGACGGCAAGGTACAAATGTGTGTGGATTACAAAGATTTAAACATGGAGATCCCCAAGGATGATTTCCCATTTTCCCATATTGACGTTCTGGTTGAAAACACGACACAGCATAAAGTTTTTTCCTTCATGGAGGTTTCTCTGGCTACAATCAGATCAAGATGGTACCTGAAGACATGGAGAAGACAACATTCGTCATACAATGGGGAACTTTCTGTTACAAAGTGATGCCATTTGGAATTAAGAATGTTGGGGCAACCTATCATCGAGCCATGGTAGCTTTATTCCATTACATGATTCACCATGAGATAGAGGTTTATGTTGACAAAATGATAGCCAGATCTCAAACGGAAGAAAAACACCTTGACCACTTGCAAAAGTTGTTTGATAGACTGAAGACATACAAGCTGAGGTTAAATCCGAACATGTGCACCTTTGGGGTAAGGTCTGGTAAACTTCTAGGCTTCATTATCAGTGACAAGGGTATTCAGGTGGACCTTGCAAAGGTAAAAACTATACAAGAGATGTCGGCTCCTCGCACTGAGAAGGAAGTTGGAGGTTTCTTAGGACGCCTAAATTACATTTCCAAGTTCATTTCCCACCTAAATGCTACTTGTGAGCCAATATTCAAACTCCTGAAGAAAGATCAAGCGGTAAAGTAGAATAACGAATGCCAGACTGGCTTTGACAGAATCAAGGAATACCTACAAGAGCCTCCAATTCTGATACCTCCGATTGAAGGAAGACATTTGATAATGTACTTAACAATGTTAGATAATTCAATGGGGTGTGTGCTGGGGCATCATGACGAGTTCGGTCGAAAAGAGCACACAATATACTACCTTAGCAAAAAGTTTACCGACTGTGAAACAAGATACTCACTGCTCGAGCAAACTTGTTGCGCTTTGGCATGGGCTGCTCGCCGACTGAGAAAATATATGTTAACCCACACTACTTTGTTGATATCTAAGATGGATCTGATCAAGTACATCTTCGAGAAGCCCGCTCTCTCCGAAAGGATAGCAAGATGGCAAATGATCTTGACCGAATACAATATGCAATACACGACCCAGAAAGAAATCAAGGGAATTGTATTAGCTGATCATTTGGCTCATCATGATGTGGATGACTACCGATCTGTGAACTTTGAATTCTCGGATGAGAATATTATGTTAGTGACTGACTGTGAAGAACTTGGGCTAGATGAAGGACCTGAGAAATGATCCCGATGGACTATGGTTTTTGATGGAGCCTCTAACACACTCGGAAATGACATACGTGCTGTAATTATATCCCCTGAGGGTTGTCATACTCCTTTCACCTCCAGAGTATGTTTCAATTGTACCAACAATATGGCGGAGTATGAAGCATGCATCATGGGTCTCAAAGCTGCTATTGACCTGAGGATCAAGTTCTTCAGCGTATTCGGGGACTCAGCCTTGGTGATAAGTCAAGTCAAATGTGGAGTGGGACATGAAGCACCCTAATCTCATCCCTTACAAAGAGCATGTGCTGACATTACTTCCACACTTTGAAGAAGTCACCTTTAAACATTTTCCACAAGAAGAGAATTAGTTAGCAGACGCGCTAGCTACCATGTCATCTATGTTCAAAGTCAAGTGGGACAATGAGGCTCCTCAGATTACTATTGAGAGATTGGATGAACCAGCGTACTTCTATGAGATTGATACTAAAGAAGTGGCAGACAAACCTTGGTTCCATGAAGTGAAAAGGTATCTCGAGGCTCAAGAATATCCTGAGGGGGCATCTGTCAACGATAAGAAATTTCTAAGAAGGTTCTCCGCAAAGTTCTTCCTCAGTAATGGAATCCTCTACAAACACAACCGCGACTCTACTTTACTTTGGTGTGTAGACAAGAGAGAAGCAAAGAGGATTATGGCAGATTTACATGAAGGTACCTTTGGCACCCATTCTAGTGGACACACCATGGATAAAAAGATCCTACGTGCAGGATACTATTGGTCCACTATGGAAGCAGACTGTTATCAGCATTCCCGAACTTGTCACAAGTGCCAGATCTATGCTGATAAAGTACATATACCTTAGGTACCCTTGAACGTCTTGACAACTCCCTGACCCTTTATAATATGGGGCATTGACATGATCAGAGAGATTAGACCTACCTCTTCCAATGGGCATCGCTTCATCCTAGTGGTCATTGGTTACTTCACGAAGTGGGTTGAGGATGCCTCTTTTGCTACTGTTACCAAAAATGTTATGGCGCAGTTTATCAAGCATAACCTTATCTATCGGTATGGTGTCCCAGAGAGAATAATCACAGATAATGGTACAAATCTCAACAATATAATGATCACCGAACTCTGTAAGCAATTCAAGATCCAACATCATAACTCTTCTCCCTACCGACCGAAGATGAATAGCGCTGTTGAGGTTGCTAATAAGAACATTAACAAAATCATACAGAAGATGACGATGACATACAAAGACTGGTATGAGATGTTACCATTTACTCTTCATGGTTACCGCACCTCAGCACGTATGTCAACAGGGGTAACACCTTACTCTCTGGTGTATGGTATGGAGGTTGTCTTACCTATCGAGGTCTAAATCCCTTCTTTGAGGATCATGAAAGATGGGGGTTTGAACAAAGATGATTGGATCCAGACTCGACTTGAACAACTGAATTCGATTGATGAAAAAAGGCTTACTGTTATCTGTCATGGTCAGACGTACCAAAAGTGAATGATTAATGCTTTCAACAAAAAGGTCAAACGTCAGGCATATCAAGTGAGTGATCTATTAATCAAGTGCATCGTACTGCCACAAGGTGATCCCGGGGGGAAATGGACTCCCACGTACGAAGGACCATTTGTAATTAAAAGCATATTCTCTGGTGGAGCCATGACTCTAACCACCATGGATAGTGAGGACCTTCCATACGCTGTGAATGCGGATATAGTGAAAAGATACTACACATAAATAAAGACCCTCTAGGTTGACTGGACTAGGCAAAAATAAGGGCATCCCGGCGAACCAAAAGGGTTTGGGCAAAAGTAAGGGATAAATAAAAAAAAATCTATACACCCGGCAAGTCGAAAACCTGAAAAGGCATCTTGGGCAAAAAAGGGTATCCCGGTGGACTGAAAACCCGAAAGGGCGGTCCAGGCAAAAGTTAGGGATTTGAAGCGTACAACTATGTCCCATTGGATCACGTTGTGACCAGACTTCAGTATCAACTATCAAGCTCAAACGGTACGAATCAATCCAGTCAGCTTCAGACAAGTAGCAAAGTGTGAGACGCTCAAGGACATAAGGGCAATAGCAGAATTGAAACTCAATAGGATTATTACACATAACAATTTTCTCTTTGACACTATTTTGTATAGTTTTCATTTTCACGGCGGCATTCTCCTACTAGAACGTTAGTCTCTTCGTACAAAAATGCTTGTTATAGGCAAACTTCAAAATTAATGCAAATCATTTCTTTGAAACTACAAAACTATTTGTTTTCTATTTTTCTGTTTTGTTTTGCAAAGACGTCCAACGCTTATTTTTGACATATGCATTTGAATATGATTACTGTTTACAAATACTTTTATAAGAAATATAAAGACGGTTACTAATGACTTTAAGAAATGGGGCAAAGTCTAAAAAAGGCAATTTGTAGTCCTGACAACTACTCTTTCCAGCATGGTACATGGGCAAAGACATTTTAAGACGAAGTCACCACTACATATGACCCCGTGACATCTATGTTTCCCACAGAGTAGAAAAAATCAAAGTTTTGATCTTTTCTTCCCCAAGCAAGAATTACCTCCTCCAGCAAAAGTTCCCTCAGAGAGCTGAAATCTGTATTCCCCAGCCGAGTTTTATAATCTCGAACAGTTTATAAAACCTTATACCCGGTAGAGTTTATTTCTCTAACTGCGGAAGTTTATCCCCCAACAGAGTTTTTTTGCTCTACACCAGTAAACAATTTCTGTGATATGGTGGCAGAACCGACTGTTATACTGGTTTTGCTTTTGTATTCGCAAATGTTGCGGTAAGCAAGAGCCTCCATCGACTTTTCTTTTATCTAACAAAGGAAAGGGTGAAAAGAACAGAAAAAGACCTTTTTCTAGATTTTCTGAGTAAGGGGGGTAGATTATGGAAAGGGAAGGTGTTAGCACCCTTTCCATCTGTGGTTTTCCACGGGCTCTTAGGTACTTGCTCATTTTGAAAATTGTTTTCGTGTTTGTGTGTTTTGAAAACTTGTTTCCTTTATGATGACTCTTGTATCAGTCCTCAAGAGTGTGATAAAGCGTTTTTTGAAAAAAAGAGTTTTGAAAGTGGTATGAAAAGTTGTTCTTTGAGCAAGTACTTAACAACTATTTACCTACTCGAGAAAGGATGTTCTTTTCCTCCTACCATTTAGATAGTTTTATCCTACTATTAGTGAGTCGCCAGTTCTGTGATGCGGTGGGAGAACTGACTTGAGGTTTTGCATTTGTGTTCGTAAATGTTGCGGTTAGCAAGAGTCACCACCGAATTTTCTTTTATCCAAAAAGAAAAGGTAGAAAAGCACAGGAAAGACCTTTGAGATGTTTTCTTGAGTTCGGGGGGTAGATTATGAAAAGGTAAGGTGCTAGCACCCTTTTCATCCATGGTTTTCCATGGGCTCTTAGTTACTTGTTTAGATCACTTGCTTTGCTTGAAATTGTTTGAAATTGTGCTTTGTGTGGTTTTGAAAGTATTTTGAAAAGAAGCCATTTGTTTATGCGATCTTTGTAATGATTCTCGCTCGTAAGAATGTATACAAAGATGTTTGTCTTTTGAAAAATGTTTCAATGTTTTGTAAGATGTTTTGAAATGTGTGTGTGTTTGTTTTTGAAAATAGCAAGGATTGTTTTGAAATTGATCAAGTAACTAGAAGCTATCTACCTACTCAAATGTCTTTCTTGTGCATTTTTATTCCTTTGACATTGTTGATTTACCATTGATTTGGTAAACAACCCTATCTTTGGATGTTAAACGGGACGGGCATGGGTCATCGTATGACCATGATAGCAATGTTACCAAGTATCTTAGCATGTTTGAGGGACCAAGATCATCTTTGTTTAGGCAACCTTTTGATAGCGTCATCGAGGGACTATGATCTTATTTTGTTTTTGTTTTGCCAAGATACTTCACGTGCGTAACATGGCCATTTTATTTAGGCAATCAAGTGGGTGAAACCCTAAGGGTGCTTGTGTGCAATGTGCGTCATTTTTTCATGCATTTGATTTGTCTTGGATTAGGTATTTTCTATTTGTTTTGTTTTTGGTCTTGTCATGCAAACCCTAGTTTACTAAACATGGCATAAATGCGATAAATTGCGTAAATATAAACTAAGCTATTACAACAATTATTATGGGAGGGGGGATACAAGTTTTTGAATGAGGATATTGCACAAAATAAACCCTAAAAATACTATTACAATCCAATTGAATATTGTGCGAATTAAATAAATGTACAAGTATTAAAAATGCAATGCAAATGTATTTATGCTAAAAATGTTTTGTATTTGATTTTTTGTATGAGAAAAATGATTTATTTAAGCCCTAAAAATAAGAGAAAAAATATTATTATTTTTGAAAGGGTGAAACCCTAATTTTTAAATTAAAATAAAATATATGTTCTATATTATTATTTTGTCCATTTTTTGTACAAGAAAATAATAAATAATATTAGAAATTAAAATATGTATGAAAATGAATATTTTATGTATATAAATAACATAATAAAAATGTATAGTATATTTAAATATATTTACAATTTATTTAAGAAAATAAAGTATATTATCCTAATAAACTATTATTTATGCCAAAAAATAATAAAAAAATAAAATAAAAGTGTGGAAATAAATAAATTATTTTTGGGTATTTTTTATCATTAAAAAAAATAAATGCAAGTAATAAATATAAAAATATGCAAGAAAATACAAAAATATAAGAAAATAATCAGGGGGTGTGAAAAGCAGAAACAAAAAGGCCAGGCGTGCCAAAAAGCCCAAGCCAGTCATCCCTGTCCTCCAGCTTCTTCCTTGTGCGCGTGTTTTGGTCAAACCTGCAACTTGCTCATGCTCCTTCAGTTGGATTTGGATATGACAATGTGGGGACTTTGAGTGAGGCCTGAGGATCGTGTGAGCTTCCTTGAACTTCCTTCAAGCTATTCCAATGCTTAGCTTGCTTTGTGGATGGCCAGAAGTCTCTGTAGAAGTCAAGTTGCAAGCTTCCAAAGTGAAAATGGCAATGGCTGAAACAGGGGTTACAGTAACAATGTAAAGGCTTGGATAGCTTTGGTATGATGTGGATAAGATGTTTGAAGTGTTGAAATGCAAAACGCACGAGCCAAAAATGAGATGGCTATGATTTTACATAACTGCTATGTCTTGGCAGAAAAATGAAGTTTTTGTGTTTTTGTGAGTTTCAGATGTCAAGCATTTGTCCTTAGCCTTGCAATGAGTTTGTATATTTGTATAGAATGATACAAAGTCCACTCCTTCTCAACTGTACATGTTCTGACCTCTTTTGCAACTTTTCTTGCATTTGAAGAAAAGTGAAGTGACTAATGCAAACATGCTTGTACTGGCTGGCTTGTGAGCTGATAGGAGTTGGTACATATTGCTTGATATCTGTGGAAGTTGCTTGCCTCAAAGAAACAAGTCCAAGGCTCAAGATTTATAAAGTTACAAAAGCACACTTTGTGAAAATGACAATGTGAACTTTATGCCTAAAATGGAATTACAACTTGTACAATGCTTCAAAAGTTAAAATAAAGCCTTTAACCTCTGAGTTTGCATTTAATTATGGAGTGTAGAATTAGTTTAGGACCTGTAATGCAAGGTACAAGCATCATGGATCTGATTTGCAACTTGATACTTTGTGAAAATGGCATGAACAAAAGTGATAAATGCCAATTTCTCTTCTTCGATTCTCCCTAAAAACAAATGATCTTGGAGAGTTCTTGGACATTTTAGAAAGCTTGGAATGTGCTCTATAATCCATATTTGAAGTGAATTTTGAGATACCTCTTGGAACTAGGTTTAAAATGTCCATGAAGTTGGGTAAAAAAACTGCCTAAATTAGGGCAAATTTTCACTAAGTTATTTAGTTCATGGACCTATGTTCACAAATTCATAACTTGAGATCCAAGCATATTTTGGGAAAAGCTTGTGAAGAAAAGTTGTAGATTTCATGGAGGAATACAACTTTCATGTTGGATGTTTTCTTTGAATCAAATTGCATCATGGTGAAAAAGTGGTGGAAAGTTGGGGAAAAAATAAGAAAACTTCCATACTTAGAAAAATTCTAAGTTATGAAAATTTTCAAATTCAAAACCCTAATTTCCAAAATTGGTTTTCTTGGTGAAAAAGTTTCATATTTTGACATATCTTGATGAATTATGACCCTTGGCACTTGATTTTGACCAAAAAGTCAAAGTTTGACTTTTTAGTATACAATTGACTTTTGATCAGTTGACTGGAAAATTCATCTGTCAATCCAATGAACTTGAGATCTTTTGAACCATGTAATTAGGTCAATATGATGCCATTGAACCCTTGAAATCATGTTTGAACCCAATTGTTCATTGGCTTGGTTAAAAATCATAAATTGCCCTTTCTCAGTCAAAACCCTAATTTTGACCATTTTGCCCTTTTGATGATTTGATCAAATTTCTTGAGGAGTTGTGATCCAAACTTGATCAAATGGTACATATGAGTCTAAAATGTTGTTGTGGATCAAAAATTATGAAGTTTTATTGTAAATTGGCCATGGTTTACTTTTTTCCCCCAATACAGCTGATTTTTAGGTCAACTGTCCAATTGACTGAGCAAAAATGTGATTCAAGGCTTGAAACTTGTCATGAGCAATCTTAGGGGTCTAAGATGGTGTATGAAAGTCACATGAAGCATTGATGGTCCAAAAATCCTTGTGCAAACTCAAACCCTAATTTTGGGTTATCAGTGCAAGATGAGATGTCCTGAGCTGAGCAAACCCTAATCGTGTCTTGAGTCCAAGAAGTCTTATGAGAAAAATCTTGATAAATGCGAGGGAAAATTTTGGGGTACAATAGTATCCCTATCGTTGGATGTTTAAGGGACTATCGAAGGGACGTTTATGGTCATTGAAGGAAACATGTAGAGATACCTTTACAATTCAAAGGGACTGTCATCATATATTCGTAGGCAACATCGAGGGACAAGATCATTTCTCGTAGGCAACTCGAGGGACATTGAGGGACTATGATCTTTATGATGACTTTAAACTGAGGGTCTTTGCTAAGGGTATCCCTACGTTCGAGGGACATGACCATTTCTGAAGGCAACCAAAGTGGGAGATACCCTAGGGGTGAAAGTATGCAATAGTGTGCTTTTTTCAGGTATTTTTATCTTGATGTTAATGATCTAAGATTGATTGCTTAGTTCTTGCCATGCACGCCTAATTTACTAGCAGTTTATATACAGGCATATAATATAGTGCAAAAAGTAAAACCTACGGCTATTACAAAGCTTCGGGAAAATACAATTATATTTGACTGAAAATGTAAAATGTGGAAATTAAAACCCTAATTAGACTATTACAAACCGGGTGCAGTTACAATATTTGAAAAGAAAATGTGAAAAGTGGTAAAGCGCGGGAATTGAAAATACGTCTAAAATCCTAAGGTATAAAAATCTGTTTTCTTTGTTTTTATTCTATTCAAGAAAATGTTTAAATAAGAATTAGATTATTTAACCTAAATCTAGATTTAAAGAAAAAATAAATAATTAAAGAAAATTCAAACTAATTAAAAAGAGTTAATTCTAAATTTTTTGTAGTTTTTATTATGAAAAGAACATAAATTAAACATGAATTAAATCCTAGGTCTAATTAGTTTTAATTAAGAAAAGATGTTAAAATAATTAATAATTAACTTACAAAACTAAATAAAAAACCCTAAAACTATATTTTGTTATTTTATTTATTTTATGAAAAAATGATTTAAAACAAAAACAATTAAAATAATTAAACAAAAATAAAATAGAAAAATTAAAAAAGGGGAAAGTAATGGGCCTGATAGTGAAAGAAAATTGGGGGGTATGCTGCTGAATTTTTGTTAGGCCCAGAAACTCAGCACGCGCAATGCAAGCATGTGGTTTAGTGTGGTTACGTCTGGAGGGTCTATGGTAAGCTTGCATGCTGGAGGTGTTAGATCCAAGTCAACTGAGATCTGATGGTGTTGATCTGCTAGCCCGTGATAAGCGTGGATAGCCCAGATACACTGGACCTGGAGGAAACTTATTAGAAAAATCAAAATTCAAGACCTGGGAATCAAACCCAGGTCTCTTCCCTTTGTATGCGTCCCTTCTACCACTTAGTCAGCCTGTTAATTCCTGTACATAATGACACAATAATATTATAATGATAAATTCAGTCGAGGATCAAATTGTCAAAATGCGCCAAATCAAATCTCGCTTGGACCAATGATAACATGCCATTTAAGCCACCAGAGTCTAGGCTGGTCAACGGTGCCAGAGCCCAGCTCTGGTCACCTTCTCCGGCTGACTCAAATTTCAAACCTACAAAAACATTGCAAATAAAAGCGTAAATGATACCCTACCCCCACCCCCCCTTATTTTGAAGGTTGCGATCACAATGGTGGTCTTCTTTTTGGCTGAAGCAGCCTGCAAATGCAGATGCGAAGAAAAAGAAACGTCGTGCCCTAACAATGGCACTTCTTGATTCTGACATCAAAGCTTGCATATAACGGTTCCAAACATACGCAAATATGATATTAAACTCAAATACGTGTACAGATATCATTTATATGCCATGAATCGAAAGTTTAAAGTTTGAGAATTTTGAAAACCGTGAGTTATCGTAGGGGGTGATTCTGTATGCTTTGGCCTTCAGGAATGGGTTGGTTCTACCCTTGGGATCCTCAGAAGGATGATGGAATGCCTGGATCTGATTGAGATTAGCTGGAGAGTGAGATTTTAAATTGCACCACACTTGAATAATTTTGAAACATTATTAGGGTTCTTTTGTAGTAGCTGCGTCTCCTCTGGTACTTCTAAAGAGTTGTGCTTATGTAGTACATCACATTAGGTCAACAAATATGGAGGAAATCCAATTGATCAATGCTCTTTTAAAGTGTGAAGATTTTGATTCAAATCTTTCCAAAAGAAAAGATCCACTTCCCTTTTCACTCCACACGGTTTTGATAACTGGTTATGATCTTTTTGGTTTTAAAAAAGATTTGCATATTCTATATGTTACATATTCTTGCATTTATTTAGTATTTATTTAATTTATTTTGAATTTATTTGAATAAAATCAAAATAAATAAAATATAAAAAAAAACAAAATAATACATGGACATGTTTAGAGATCCTTAGATACATCATGAACACGTTTGGACTCTAAAAATTGGGTCCAATAGCTCAAAAATACAAATTTGCCAAATTGAGATTTCATGCATTCCTTGAAAATTTCCCAACTTATGCAATCCTTATCTCTCTAAATTTTAACCCTAAGAGGGTGTTCTTGGACTTTTTAGAGAGCTTAGGATGTCCTCTAAACAACCCTTTTAGTTTCATCTCAATTGGATCTTCCATGTTCATGTAAGGAGCTTTGACCCAAAAGGTGTTTTTGTTGACTTTTTGAAAGGACCTATAATGTCTGAGCTTGTATATTTTGACTGGGTCATTTCTTGATCCTGAGGGATGAAGAGAAGTTGTAGGGAATTAGATTCTATTCAAAATGAGACTTTGTGGAAAAATTTATGATAAAGTATGAGAAAGTTATGCCTGGTCAAAGTTTGGTTGACTTTTCCTATAGAAACCCTAATTTGCAATTTTTGACTTTTGATTAATTAGGAGCATTTCTTGAGGAATCATGATAAACCCTTGATAAAATGATGGATATCACTTCAAAATGTTTATGTTGACCAAAAATATTGAAGTTTGTATGTATATAGGCCATAGTTGACTTTTGACCTAGTACAGTTGATTTCCAGGCATTTGAGCAGTTGACTGAGCAAACATGTTGTGCATGGCATGAAATTTGTCATGGATGATCTTGTGGACATATTAGGACCATGTGCAGCATTTTAGACCATTGGAGTTCACACATCCTAGTGAAAACTGAAACTCTAGTTAGAGGTTCATTGCCTTAGGAGTAGAATTTGCCTGGTCAATTCTTAGTCATCCTAGGGAAAGTTGGGGACCTCAATGGGCATGTGTGAAGTAAAATGAGAGGGAAAAGTTTGGGGTACAACATCTGCCCCTGTTTAATCTTCTTAAACCTGAGGATGTAGATTGGTTGGTCTTCCTTTCGTGATCTGAAGATGGAAGATGATTGAACACTAGAGTGCCCAGAAATTTGCACTCGTCTGAAATGATACTTGACTGTGTAGATAATATCTGGAATGGGCTTACAGATGCCATTTGGAGAAGATGACAGAAGATCGTCGGAGATGGGCTTAAAGATGCCATCTAGAACAATGTTTATTTCATGAGATATTCCTTTGTGGGAATCCTTATTCCAGTAGTTGAGGAGGACTCTGTTGAGGAATGTTGGTCTTTGTTCGGGAAATAGAGTTTAGGAGCTTCAGTTGTCCATTACTCTACTGGGGAGTCATATCTTGATTGAAGAGACTGAAGTGAACTTCTATTTGGTCAGGATTCATGCTTCATAGTGACTTGCTAAGGACAATAAGGCTAACTACTATCTGGTCATATTCCAGGCTTCACAGCGATTTATTGGGGAAATGTGAAATTAACTACTATCTGGTCGGACTCCAGGCTTTGCAGTTTCTTTAACTGGAATAGAAATCAGAAAAATCTTAATTTCGATTTAACTGAACCAGAGAAAGGTCTTGAGTTGTCTTCAACTGGAATAGAAATCAAGAAAATCTTAGTATCAATTTAGTTGAAACAGAGGAAGGTCTTGAATTAACTTTGAATGGAATGGAAATCAGAAAAATCTCAGTATCGATTTAACTGAACCGAAAAAAGATCTTGGGTTGTCTCCAACTTCAACTGGATAAGAAATCAGAAAAATCTTAGTGTCGATTTAACTGAACCAGAGGAAAGTCTTGGATCATCTTCGACTGGAATAGAAATCAGAAAAATATTAGTATCGATTTAACTGAACGAGAGAAGGTCTTGAATTAACTTTGACTGGAATGGAAATCAGAAAAATCTTAGTATCGATTTAACTGAGCAAGACAAAAGTCTTGGATTATCTTCATCGGGAATAGAAATCAGAGAGATCTTAGTATCGATCTAACTGAACCATAGAAGGTCTTGAATTAACTTTTACTGGAATGGAAATCAGAAAAATCTTAGTATCGATTTAACTGAACCAGACAAAAGTCTTGGATTATCTTTATCTAGAATAAAAATCAGAGAGATCTTAGTATCGATCTAACTGAACCAGAGAAGGTCTTTTGAGAACATATTTCTGAGGAAAATGCTGAAATATCCCTTCATCAGACGTAGCTTTTGAGAAGACTACCAGGTCACATAAGTAGTCAATGGAGTTTGTTGATTTGATCTTTCCTGAAAAGGGTAAAGAGTTAGTCATATGCAATATCACAGTGTATGAAATTCATTGTGATGATGGTCTCAAAATAAATGAGATTATGTTGTATGCGATGTGTATGCGCATTCCATGATGTATGAATATGGGATGATGTTGCGATATTTCTTAGTCTAGGAAAGTGAATCCCTGACTGATGTTGAAGAGTATTTGGAAGCTGAATCCTTCATTTCCGTTGGGGATGATGAATGGAGATGATTTGCTGGGGATTTCCTCTTTTCTTTTGAGGATATTCTGTCGGGGATTCTTAACTCCTTCTAGAGAATAACTCTGTGGGGGAGGATACCCTATTGGAAGATTTTACTGATGCGGAGAAATAAACTCTGTTGGGGAATAAAATTCCGCAGTTAGAGAAATAAACTCTACCCAGGAGGAGGTTTTCTAAACAGTTTGGAATTATAAAACTCGGCTGGGGAATACAGATTTTAGCTCTCTGAAAGAACTTTGCTAGAGGAGGTAATTCTTGCTTGGGAAAGAAGAGATCAAAACTTTAGTTGTTTCTACTGTGTGGGGAACATAGATGTCACGGGGTCGTATGTAGTGGTGACTTTGTCTCAAAATGTCTCTGCCCCTGTACCATGCTGGAAAGAGTAGCTGTCGGGACTTCAAATTGTTTTTTTAGACTTTGCCTCATTTCTCAAGGTCATTAGTAACCGTCTTTCTGTTTCTTATGAATAATTTGTAAACAGTAATCATATTCAAATGCATATGTCAAAAATAATCATTGGACATTTTTTTTAAAAAAATAGAAAAATAAAAAACAAATAGTTTTGTACTTTCAAAGAAATTATTTGTATTGATTTCTAAAGTTCGCCTATAACAGGCATTTTGTACAAAGAGACTGGCGTTCTAGTAGGAGAACGCAATCGTAAAAAAATGAAAACTACATAAAATAGTGTATAAAGAGAAAACAGCTATGTGTAATAATCCCATTGAGTTTTAATTCTGTTATTTCCCCTATGTCCTTGAGCGTCTCATCACTTTGCTACTTGTCTGAAGCTGACTGGATTGATCGGTACCGTTTGAGCTTAATAATTGATACTGAAATCTGGTCACAAGGTGATCCAATGGGACATAGTTGTACGCTTCAAATCCCTAACTTTTTCCTGGACCGCCCTTTCAGGTTTTCAGTCCACCGGGATATCCTTTTTTGCCCAAGCCTCCTTTTCAGGTTTTCGACTTGCCGGGTGTACAAATGTTTTTGTATTTATCCCTAATTTTTTGCTGAACCCTTTTGGTTCGCCGGGATGCCCTTTTTTTTGCCTAGGCCAGTCAACCTAGAGGGTCTTTATTTATGTGTAGTATCTTTTCACTATGTCTGCATTCACAGGGTAGGGAAGGTCCTCACCATCCATGGTGGTTAGAGTCATGGCTCCACCGGAAAATATGCTTTTGATTACAAATGGCCCTTTGTATGTGGGAGTCCATTTGCCCCTGGGATCACCTTGTGGCAGTATGATGCGCTTGATTACTAGATCACCCACTTGATATACCTGACGTCTGACCTTTTTGTTGAAAGCCTTGATCATTCACTTTTGGTACATCTGACCATGATAGACAGCAGTAAGCCTTTTCTCATCAATCAGATTCAGTTGGTCAAGTCGAGTCTGGATTTAATCATCTTCGTTCAAACCTGCATCCTTCATGATCCTCAAAGAAGGGATTTGGACCTCGATAGGCAAGACAACCTCCATACCATACACCAGAGAATAAGGTGTTGCCCCTGTTGATGTATGTGCTGAAGTGCGGTAACCATGAAGAGAAAATGGTAACATCTCATGCCAGTCTTTGTATGTCACTTCCATCTTCTATATGATTTTCTTAATATTCTTGTTAGCAGCTTCCATATCGCCATTCATCTTCGGCTGGTAAGGGGAAGAATTATGATGTTGGATCTTGAATTGTTTACAGAGTTCAATGATCATTGTATTGTTGAGATTTGTACCATTGTCTGTGATGATTATCTCTGGCACACCATACTGACAAATCAGGTTATGCTTGATAAACCGCGCACAAACATTCTTGGTAACAATAGCAAAAGAGGTAGCCTCAACCCACTTCGTGAAGTAATGAATGGCCACTAGGATGAAGCGATGCCCATTGGAAGCGATATGTCTAATCTCTCCGATCATGTCAATGCTCCACATTGCAAAGGGTCGGGTAGCCGTCAAGACATTCAAGTGAACCAGAGGTACATGTACTTTATCAGCATAGATCTAGCATTTATGACAAGTTTGGGAATGCTGATAACAGTCTGCTTCCATAGTGGACCAATAGTATCCTGCCCGTAGGATCTTTTTTACCATGGTGTGTCCACTAGAGTGGGTTCCAAAGGTACCTTCGTGTAAATCTTCCATAATCCTATCTGCTTCGCTCTTGTCTATACACCGAAGTAAAGTAGAGTCATGGTTGCGCTTGTAGAGGATTCCATTACCAAGGAAGAACTTTGCCGAGAACCTTCTCAAAAACTTCTTATCATTGACAAACGCCCCCTCAGGATATTCTTGAGCCTCGAGATACCTTTTCACTTCATGGAACCAAGGTTTTTCTGTTACCCCTTCAGTATCGATCTCATAGCAATATGCTGGTTCATCCAATCTCTTAATAGTGATCAGAGGAGCTTCGTTGTCCCATCTGACCTTGAACATGGTCGACATAGTAGCTAGCGCATCCGCTAACTGGTTCTCTTCTCGTGGAAAATGTTCATAGGTGACTTCTCCAAAGTGTGGAAGTAATGTTAGCACATGTTCTTTTTAAGGGATGAGATTAGGGTGCTTTTTGTCCCACTCCCTTTTTATTTGACTTATTACCAAAGCTCAATCACCTAAAACACTCAAGAACTTGATCCTCAGGTCAATAGCAGCTTTGAGACCCATGATGCATGCCTCATACTCTGCCATATTGTTGGTACAGTTGAAACATAATCTAGCGGTGAAGGGAGTGTGGCAGCCCTCGGGGGATATCATTATAGAACTGATGCCATTACCGAGTGCGTTGGAAGCTCCATCAAAGACCATAGTCCATTGGGATCCTTTCTCAGGTCCTTCATCCGGTCCAGATTATTCAAAGTCAATCATTGACATAATATTCTCATCCGGGAATTCAAAGTTCATGGATTGGTAGTCATCCACAGCCTGATGAGCCAATTGATCAGCTAGTACACTTCCCTTGATTTCTTTTTGGGTCGTGTAATTGATATCCTATCCAGTTAGGATCATTTGCCATCTTTCTGTTCTTCTAGAGAGAGCGGGCTTCTTGAAGATGTACTTGATCGAATCCATCTTAGATATCAACAAAGTATTGTGGGTCAACATATACTATCTTAGTCGGCGAGCAGCCCATGCCAAAGCGCAACAAGTTTTCTCTAGAAGTGAGTATCTTATTTCACAGACGGTAAACTTTTTGCTAAGGTAGTATATTGCATGCTCTTTTCGACCGGACTCGTCATGCTTCCCCAACACACACCCCATTGAATTATCTAACATTGTTAAGGACATTATCAAAGGTCTTCCTTCAATCAGAGGAATCAGAATTGGAGGCTCTTGAAGGTATTCTTTGATTCTCTCAGAGGAAGTCTGGCATTCGTCATTCCACTTTACCACTTGATCTTTCTTCAGGAGTTTGAAGATTGGATCACAAGTAGCAGTTAAATGGGAAATGAACCTGGAAATGTAATTTAGGCATCCCAAGAAACCTCTAACTTCTTTCTTAGTGCGAGGAGCAGGCGTCTCTTGTATAGCCTTCACCTTTGTAGGTTCTACCTGAATGCCCTCGTCACTAACAATGAAACCTAGAAGTTTACTAGATCTTACCCTGAAGGTGCACTTGTCCGGATTTAACCTCAGCTTGTACATCTTCAACCTATCAAACAAATTTTGTAGATGATCAAGGTGCTATTCCTCAATTTGAGACCTGGCTATCATGACATCAACATAGACCTCTATCTCATGGTGAATCATGTCATGAAACAAAGCTACCATAGCTCGTTGATAGGTTTCCCCATCGTTAATCAACCCAAACAGCGTCACTTTGTAGCAGAAAGTGTCCCATTGTGTGACGAAGGTTATTTTCTCCATGTCTTCGGGTGCCAACTTGATCTGATTATATCCAGAGAAACCATCCATGAAGGAAAAGACTTTATGCTGTGCGGTGTTGTCAACCAGAACGTCAATGTCGGAAAGAGGGAAATCATCCTTAGGGCTCGCCCTATTTAAATCTCTGTAACCCACACACATTCGTACCTTTTCGTCCTTCTTAGAGACCGGGACTACGTTAGAAACCCATTAGGGATAAGAGGTGACAGCTAAGAACCCAGTGTTGAACTGTTTCATAACCTCTGCTTTGATCTTCTCTGACATTTCAGGGCACATACGACGAACCTTCTGCTTTACTGAAGGGAAATCTTCTTTGGTTGGCAGGCGATGAACCACAATATTCGTGTCTAGCCCTGGCATGTCTTCATATGACCAGGAAAAGATCTTGACATAATCATGCAACATCTGTATCAATCGCTGTTTGACACTAAGCTCCAAATTTGCACCTATCTTGACTTCTTTTCTATCTTCTTCTGTGCCCAAGTTCACTGTCTCAACTGGCTCTTCATGGGGCTGTATAACCATTTCTTCCTGTTGTAACAGGCTAGCAAGTTCTCTGGGTACCTCACAATCTTCCTCACCTTCGTCCTTGGCTTGATTGATCGGATTTTCAAAGTCATAACCGACAATAGCAGAACTGTTATCAATGGGATCCATAGTGGATATAGATCGGCAGTTTGATACGTGAGTGTGTGTAAGAGCATAACTGTATAGACAAAGTAAAAAGCAAAAAAGAAAAATAGAGAGCACAAAATTTGTATGCAAAAATGTCCAATGCTTTATTAATGACATATGAGATTGAAACATGATAACCCTAAAAAATAAACCATTGTGCCCAGGGTAAGACGCATGGCCATAGAGTTTATATTGTTTATTACATATCCGAAAACAAGAAAGACAATTACTTCTGAATAAAAAGTAATTGGTACAAGGTCTTTAGCCGTCCAGTTACTGGGTCCACCGTTGGTAGTAGGGAAGATCCAGCTATCCATGTCATAGTAACCATCACTGTATTCTAAGGCGTTGACCCCTGGTTGCTGATGCGTATGGGAGGTCCTCCAGCACGAGCATAACGAACAGCCCTTTGAGCCCCTGAAGAGAAACCCAAACCAAACTTATCAGAGTTGTATGGAATGTCAGGGAGTTGGCCCCAGATGGTACACAACCTTCTTCAATAACTTCTTTGGTGTCTTTGAGAGAAGCCATTTTCAAGGGAGGTCTGGTGATCTTTAGCATATTGGTGACAGTCTCAGTTGCAACCATGGTCTGAGGCACCTCTTCGAAGTACTGACATGGAGTCTCAATGAACTCGCCATCCATTTCCACATACCTGAAGGAGTTCAGGTGACTTACCATGTATTCTTCTTCACCATGTACTGTGACAATCTTTCCTTTCACCGGGTATTTCATCATCTGATGCAGAGTGGACGTGACAGCTCCCGCCCCATGGATCCAAGGGCGACCCAACAAACAAGAATAAGATGGTCTGATATCCATCACGTAGAACGTGGAGTCAAAGGTATGAGAACCAACTTTGATGGGGATGTCCACCTCCCCGTGAACCATTCTTTTTGAACCATCGAAATCCCTCACTACAATGTTGTTAGGTTTCAGGGTCAAACCTTCACAGTCTAATCTATCCAGAGCCTTCTTTGGTATCACGTTCAATGATGAACCAATATCTACTAGAACATGGGCCAAAGTAGTGCCCCTGCATTCGATGGAGACATGCAGAGCATCATTGTGTTTTCTTCCTCTGGGTGTCATATCAGCATCAGAAAAACCCAAACCGTTATCAGCCGTCATACTGGCCACACAATCTTCAAATTGGTCAGCGGAGGTTTCTTGTGGCACATGGGCAGTTTTAAGGAATTTCACCAAAGCCTTTGCATGAGTTTCAGAGCACAATAGTAGGGCTAACATTGAAATCTTAGAAGGGGTCTGCCCCAGTTGTTCGACCATATTATAGTCACTCTT